>OY804590.1:42152891-43504402 GCA_963680875.1 Bathymodiolus brooksi | reverse complement strand
AGACAATATATAAAAAGTTGTTGGTTTGCTGTTTCCAGACTAACAAACCAAAATCTGGCCTTTATATCAGATTTTTCCTCACCTAAACATGAAAAATGATATATCAAATTAATATGGCTATCTGCGAACTTATCAGAAAACAAGACATTGTACACACACTAACTACAGAGAATGCAATAGTAATGCTGCAAGATCCTCAGTTTGCATTGTAACAAATGGGTTTACTTACATTCAGAACCTATATAATCAGTGCCTATCACCACTGATGTTCTGATGTTGTGAGTTCGAATCCGAATCAGGGCGAGTTTAAAGTTTGTTAGTGACGTGCCACAGGTCAGTGGTTTTCTCCTGGTCCTCCGCCAATATAACTGACTGCCACGATATAACCGAAATATTGTTGAAAGGAGCGTTAAACACCATAAAACCAAACCAACCGAACTACATTCAGAACATTTTTGACAAGTATTTCCTGCTTTTGGACAGCTAAAAGTTGGGACTACTAGTCCGATTGGACAAGTTGGTAAAAAAGTTAATGTCAAGCCCTGATACCTACCCTATTTTTTTTTATCAGGAATGTTAGTAAAAACACAAGTACTTTTTCCCCCTTAATTAAGAGTTACTGTAAATTATCAGTTATCTACGTGTCTACCCGTTGGCACTGATATTTTACACCCTGAAGCACTTTTGTATAGCCTGAGGCGAAGCCGAAGGTTCTACAGTATTGCTGTAGGGTGGTACAATCTCAATGCCCATGGGTAGACACGTACATTTTTTTTGTAGATAGCGATTTTATCCCCAGTTTGAAAAAAACTGTTTTTTAGTGGATTTTCTTGATATTTTTGTAACGTAATCATAACGTTTTTAGACTAAAATAGCATAGCTCAGGTGAAACTTTGGGTTGATTTTTACCAAATGTAGGAAGATACCTTCGGCATCACCCTACAGTTAACTAATTTTTAATGTTTTTCAATCTTGTTTTGTTGTGATTTAGTATATTTTGCATTTACCGTGTATTGTCACGTGGATAGCGTTACAATATTAATGACGTCACCAGAAATAGGTTCAAGAATTCTATTGATAAAAAACAAATGTGTCATACACTTATAGTACGATAAAGCGAATGATGAATTCATGTGATAATTGTAAAATGCTTGTATTCAAACAACTTGACCATTTCTATGAATACACAAATTTGAAATAACATCAAAATAAAAGTTTCATGTAGCGTAAATCAATAAATGTTACACTACCCGGTAAACATGGACGTAGGAATATTAAATTTCTCAATATAATTTGCTGCATTGTTTTTTTGTATTTATAAGGACGTTTTTCATATTTTTTTCAAGAATTTCATCCTCCCTTCTCCTTGTGGGATGCAAAGTGCTTTGATATTATGAGTTTGACATGCATAGCAGCGTAAAGACCCCCTGTGACATTACATGACTACAAGCCGAGTGCATCGGTTTTGTACGCACAGGTCATTGATGTATCAAGCCGGGGATAATGTCCTTTACGTTTCAATGGTCATGATCGTATGGTAGTTGGATTTACAACTACCTGTTCAATCAGTGCCTATTACCACTAAAGTTGTGAGTTCGAACCCGTACATGGCGAGGTGTACTCGATACAACACTATGTAATAAAGTTTGTAATTGTGTTGCGACAGGTCGGTGGTTTTCTCCCGTTTTGTCCACCAATAAAAATGACTGCCACGATATAACTGAAATATTGTTGAAAGTGGTGTTAAGCACCATAAACCAACCTATGCATTGAGTCTTTATAATCGTGATAAATTACAGGTATGTCATGTTTACTTGATGAAACAAATCCATGTTCTTACACAAAATTTCAGAGAAGACAAGTTCCTTTATCGTATTGAAGAATCATTGAGAGGGTTTTTGTTGAAGCTTAATGTTACAGAGTCCCTGATGAAACCATTGCCAACAGGTAGGTCATATGTATTTAAAATGTTGTTACTCAGGACCAACATGTGGTCAGAATATTGTCTTGACCCATAATCAAAATTTTATTGTTATTCATAAATTTCATAAAGATATTAAGTTTTCCACTTCTGTACATAATCTTGGATATTTAGGTGCTTTCTGCACTAATGAATGTAACATCTACTATGCTAACTTAATCTTAAACAGCTGAATAAACTGGAAATCATATTCGTCAGCTGGAAGTGTAACACAACACATTGAATGAATTGGTAGAAGCAGGAAACATATTTTGAAATCAATTATAAAAAATATACCTGTATGCGATTTTTTTTTTTAAATAAAAAGTCTGACGATGATAACAATTATGATTGATGTGAATGTTGTTGTTTTTTTCAGATTGTTCGTGGAGTGTTCAAGTTTGTACTAAGGAATCGGCTGCCCAGGCCATAGATCAGGCACAAATTGTTAAGGTTAAGGTTAAAATATTTGTCATTTACATTTGTAATCTTTACAGTCGAACATTGTTCTCTCGAACTTGGAATTCTTTTTTCTCACTCCTTGGATAAAGTAGTCCATTAATTTAAGTGAAAAGATTGTTCTATCTTATCCTAGCTCGTGGGTAAGACAAGCTATACAAACATTTTCCTGCAAATTGTTTTCCATTGCTGAAGTAAATTGTCGATTTATTAATATACATCTGTGTCTTGGCAGTATTTTAAATGTATTTCATAATAAAATATATAGACAACGATAAATACTATGAAAATTTATTTGATCCACATTTCACATTTTCCGTAACTAGGTTCTTTTGTTCAAAGGGATGTCATTTTTTATTTACAAGTAAACAAACATTGTGACGGTAGAAAGGGATGAGAAAAAGAGTCAAACAGTGTGAAAGGTGCAAGATCATAAAATCTGAATCGCCCTCGATTAAGATTTAAATCGTATATGAGTCAGCAAGCCTCGTCAGATACGATTTAAATCTTACGCTCGGATGTCTCAGATTTTATGATCTTGCACATCATCCTATGCTAGACCCTATATATCCACAGTTACTTCATTATATAATTGACCAAAAACTGATTAGCATTTGTAATATGAAGGAAATATATTTGGAGGTGAAACCAAGGATAATCCTTGGGACATACATAGACTTCAAGGCATATTAAATTATTTGATATCTATCAACAGCAAATAAATTTCACAATTAAATTTACCTCTGGTCCTTGCCAACAATAAATCAGATCTTGTATATAACAGTTTTATTTAATATGGTGAAAATATCAAATTAAAATTTTCCATTGTAATAGAGGTAAAATCCAGAGGATACCTGCTGGTTTCACCTCCTTCAATCATAAAATGCCAGGATGACTGGGTAAGAGAATAAGTCACTTGAGTATGCTCTGTTCATGCTTGAAGATACTAAAGGAGCCATCAGAAGTCGTAAATCGAAGAAGGTCAGACAATGCAACAGCCAAATAGAATAAGGACAAAGGGACAAACAACAATCTACAAAACATTGCACAGAAAACTAAAGATCGAGCAACATGAACCCCACTAGAAACCTGTGCCCTGATAACTTGAATATAGGCTATTTCAAACTGAACTAGTAGGTCTTTAAGGTACAACTTTGTTTAAATGAAATTAAGATATTAATGAAGCTAGACAAAAACTGCAGAGCTAATGGGGAACTTAAGTTATTGATAATAAAACTGAGAAATTGGTATTTTTCAACAATTCAAGAGGAACAACCCCAGAACGGAAAAAGCAGTAAGGTCCAAAATTGAAATTGACCTGTTTATTATGGTCTCTGACCATGTGTATGAATTTCAGGGGTTAGGGTTATGGTGTTTAACACCACTTTCAACAATATTTCAGTTATATTGTGATGGTCAGTTTTATTGGTGGAGGAAACTGGAGGACCCGGAGAAAACCACCGACCTGCCGCAAGTCGTTGACCAACTTTATCACATAATGTTGTATCGAGTACATCTCGCCTGAGTGGGATTCGAACTCACAACATCAATGGTGATAGGCTCTGATTGCATAGCTGATAATCCAACTACCATACAATCACAACCATGATGGCCACTATGAATTTCAAATGAATTGCTTTAGAGAGAATTTTAGTTATTGAAATGAAACCTAATACTGGAGTAATGTAAGGACATGGGTAAAACTATAAAAAAAAATATTTTGTTTATCGATTTGACATGGTTTTTTATTTCTTTGAATTGTAGAATTTTCCATGGGTCGAGGCAGATGAAAGGGAGACAATCATAGAAGATCCTAAAATTATTCCACTTAAAGCTGTTAATTCTGATTATATGCAGGTATGAAAAAATACTAAGTTGTCGTTCACATTAAAAACTAACCAATAAGTTTGAGGTTGAATTATCTTAGAATTTAAGTTTAACTTGACAAAGACAAATTTAATTGTAGTATAGAGGCCTGATATACAAGACAATTCAGATTACATTGATGGTATGCTTACAAAGATTGGAAAGTCAAATAATTTAAAAGTCTTTGGAAGCAAGTAAACCAAAGGTTCTAAACAGCTAAGGTCATCTATTAAAAAAAAGAAAGTTTAAACAGTAATAGTCATCAATTCCACCAATATCAACAAAACGAACAATCACCTCTCACCTGAACTCACTGAACACAAAAAAGACAATGACATATGCATTGGAAATCTAGGGCCTGGATTGGGACAGGCATATAAATGTGGCTGGGTTAAACCAGTTAATGGGGCCCCCCCCTCGTGGAAACTGGATCTTCAACAGCAATACATATATAATCTAACTGTAAAAAAACCTGCACAGATTCGCTTCCAATAGTGGACTTTTGATTCTGATAAACTCCATTGCAGTATATAGCACCCTTCTCACAAGGGGCTGTCGTGGTAGTGATCTGTGTTAGATTTACAACTACCTATGTTGATTTATTTCATTTCTTTCACAGATGCAGCTTTATGTTGAAGAAAGTGCAATAAAGTGAATAAAAGTTTTATACATGTCAAGAACCAAACTTGGATGTAATAAACAGGGAACCAGAAAGACAAAGAACCAGTTTATTAATGTTTGCACAGTAAATGCAAGTTACGAAAAAAGACACTCACAAAAGAGAATGAATAATTTGTTTATATCATTAAAGACTTATAATTACTTGTAATAATATTTTTGTGCCACCTACATAGCAGAGATGACACATGGTGATCACTATCTGATAGTCTTGTTATTGTCAAACTTTCTTTTATTCGCATCTCGTCCTGAATCAATGTGATGTTGTGGTTGTGATCGTATGGTAGTTGGATTTACAACTACCTGTGCAATCAGTGTCTATCACCATTAAATTGTGAGTTCAAATCCTGCTCATGGCGAGGTGTACTCGATACATTATGTGATAAAGTTGTTGATAACTTGCGGCTGATTGGTGGTTTTCTCCAGGTCCTCCGGTTTCCTCTACCAATAAAACTGACCGCCATGAAATGACTGAAATATTGTTGAAAGTGGCATTAAACACCATAACGCTAACCCTCCTTAATTACTTGATAGAAAACAACCAAACGTACACTTAACCACCTTATATTTTATTTGTTTATCACATTGATGATAGGGTATTCATGAAGATATAAGGTGCCAGTTGAGGCATAATAAAACATGTGTAAACTGTTAGTCTTCCACAAAAAAAAAAGACATCGTGGACATCATATCATCTTTTCCCTACAAGACCAGCCCTATAGTTGAAACAGAATCTCTGGGTTGTTGTAACAGTCATGTTGTTGATCCTAATTTTGTTTTATATTTGTGTTTGTACCATGGATGTCTAAAATGTCAGTGTATGTCGGATTTCAGAAAAAAAATTCTTGACCCGTTAAATTTTTAACCAAAGAGATGTCCATTTTTTTCTCATAAAACTCGGAATATGGAGGAAATAGAGATAATATGCGAGTGAAGCGATCTCTTTATGGTTAAAAATGTTTACCTAGGATTTTCTTCACATGGCTTCACATACTGATGGATATATATTTTTTCTGCACATTGTAAACTCGTTCCGTGTAGCACACTTACACACTCTACTGATGAAGATCTTCTTGACATAAAGCGCAAAGGTGATGCTAAATCTCAGACCCTCTCTCCTACGTCCGATACCACTGAAACCCGGAACCTGTGTGTAATAAAAGTCATTTTGTTAGCTTGTTCTACTGATATTGATATTTTCAAATTTATTAAATCTCTTCTGACATACTGACAAGAATTTTTTTTACATGGAAGTTAACTTTTGAGATTTCGTAAGGAACAAGAGTTTGATTGAATGAGACTAGATTCGACCCTAAAAAAAGTCGGCCCAAAAAATATTGATACTATTTTGATGCACTGGATGAGCATGAAATTGGCAGATAATTTTCAGATTCACGAGCATTCATGGCCGTGCCTGTTTCATATTATATTGTGTGGACATTTTACACCCAGAAGATCAGTGACGGTCAATCAGGTATTACTTTGTCATTAAATTATTCAACTTTGTACTCTTACTATTTTTGTATCTGGATCATCTCATTGCTAGGAAGTCTCTACTCACATGGGTACTCTTAAATTTACAACTACATATGCAATCAAAGCCTAACACCACTAACTCTATAAATTCTAATTCCACTTGGGTGTACTCGATACAACATTATGTGATAAAGTTTGTCAGCGACTTGCAGCAGGTAGGTGATTTTCTCCGGGTACTCTGGTTTCCTCCATCCAATAAAGCTGACGTCCACGAATATGAAAATATTGTTGAAAGTGGCATTAAACCCTTTTGCAATAAAATTAAACTGTTCAGTTACCTTGTGACATAACTATGTGAAGCTTTAGCAATAGCACTTGATGAGAAACAGTTTGCTAGGGGTGGTCATTGGTGGCCAGCTACATAGTAAACATTTTCCAATCTCATACATCATAATCCTTTTTCCCTGAGGCAATCTAAATTTCCTCGCATAGAACCATCCCAGTGCCATCTTTCTACCTTTACGATGTAAACTTGTTCTTCTCGTGAATATATCTGCAATACTGCTCAATTGATGTTAAGCAGCAATCAATGAATCAGATCTATGTAGGAAAAGTTTAAAGATGCCACATGGGTAATCAGAAATCACAAATCAAGGAAGGACAGTCTACACAATAGTCAAAAGAAAAAGGACAAACAACGAACTACAAAACATTACACAGAAAACTAAAGATCGAGTAACACGAACCCCACTAAAACTGGGGGTGAATTCAGGTGCTCAGTAAGGTTTAGCAGTTCCTGCTCCACATGTGACACCTGTCATGTTACTGTTAAACATCATCTGATATATAAAATGTGTTGGACACCAGAATACATAAATAGATACAAATAACATAAATAAAACATGAACCCCCCCTAAATTGTTCTTATCATGAATATAACTGTAATACTGCTCACTTGATGTTAAACAACAATCAATCACAATCAGTTCTATGTAGATGATAAGGATTTAATGAAAGTTCAGTTATCGTAAGAAAATAAAAATCAGTCTGAAATTTGGTTGGGTTACAAGCGTGGATCCAGGTTTTGGTGTTAGTGGATGTGAAATCTAGGTGACCTCCTAGGTCCCAAGTGAGAAGAGGGTAGAACCCTAATAGGGGGACCAACAGGTGAAGCTGCATGTATAAAACCCCCCAGACATTACTAGTATTGTGATAAATTAAATTCACCCACACCTGGGTTATGGGAGTTTATTGTCAAATTTACTGATATTTCAGTGGGTCTAGGACAAAAGCCCCCCAATAATAAAAACTATAAGTATAAGTTAATGTTTTTTTGTTTCATATCTATTTTTTTACTGTGTCTTTGTTTAACTGTTTGGATATGTAAAATTTTCTTTATATTTTATAACATGATTCAAGATTTTTTAACCTCTGTATTTTAATTCATTTATTTTTGGAACATGAAAATATCATAAACAATTGAAGTATTTGTTTAAGAATTATAATAACCCTCATCAAAGAAAGTAAAAACAAAAATAAAGTTGTTTTTGTCTTAAAATAATCATAGTACATTTGTATATAAAAAAAACAAAGTGAGCAAATAACTCACTCATTACCTTTTAAAAGAACTTCAAAGGTTGAAAAGGCAATTATTGTTTATTAATAAAAACAATTCCTGATTAACCTTACTTGATTAATTTCAATTTAAGGAATTAAGCAGTGTTTTTTTTTAATTTACACTTTATATAAATGAATATAACAATGAACAAAATGTGGAAAAATATGTTTTTAAAGTATTTTATTTTTTGTATTAATTCTTTAATATCACCATCAATATAAAACAAATGTAATAAGATTGTATGATTATTTCAATGTTGGGGAGCTTTTTGTCAGGGGGGCTTTTGTCCTATTCCCATTTCAGTTATATGTGGTTGTTATTTTTATTGGTGTGCTGTGGGAAACCAAAGTACTCGGTGAGAACAATAGAAATTGTCGTCAGTCGCTAACAAACTTTATCGCATAAGATTGTTTTAAGGACACCTCCTCATTGACGTGAATTAAACTTGCACTAATGTAGACAAAAACTGATTGCATAGGTGAAACCAAAGTACACAAACTTGAGAAAATCATAGAACCTGTCGTCAAACACTGACAAACTATTGTTTAAAGTATACCTCCCCATTGGCGTGAATTAAACTCACAAGAAAGTATACAGGAACTGATTCCATAGCTAGATATAAATCAATCTATCCTAGGAACCAGGCCAGCACAGTCTCTTGTAAACATCTAAAGTAACGGACAATTTTATTTGCGGCATAAAAAATCTGAAGCTTGAAATTAATATTTTATTATTTATTATAATATGATTTAATCATTAGTTAAATTCAAACATGATTTAATTATTCGTTACATTCAAACATGAATTAATAATTCGCTACATTCAAACATGATATAATCAATCGTTACATTCAAACATGATTTTATCAATCGTTACATTCAAGCATGATTTAATCATTGGTTACATTACAGTTCACTAGAGGAATTATTCATCTTCATGAAATAATTGTCCCATCTCAATGATTCACGACTACATGCGTAATCACATCAATTCGATTTCATGGAACATTGTGGATTGGATTCGTCTCTGGATAACTGACATAGGATGCCTTGTTCTACTGATAAACACAGCTGCAACATCTCTGTTATCAGGTCATGTTTATATCCATTTTTAGATTTTGTATTGTGGATGGGTCAGGTATATTTATACCACAGATTGGACAGCAGTAACCAGGATCAGCTTTGTAGTTGCTCTGGAAAGATATATATAAATGATATCAGATTCTATCTCTATTGTTACAAGAAAACTATAGATTCCTTATACTTGCTCTTTATCTAACTTTTCGGCTATCATGCCTTTATCAAGGATAAGTCTATAAAGAAATTACATCTTGGTGTACATACACTGAAATATATCCAATTTGTTGCTTCACCGCTAAGTACGCAGCATGCATTAAGGAGAAAGAGCAAAGACTGGTTGGCTCGGAATCAGGATAATGTGTCCGAGTGGGGCGACCTGTCTATCCATGGATTGCTGTTTCAGTGAGCTAGCACTATAAAAATCCAACTAAGCGTGTTGGTCTAGTACAAAGCGGACCTCATCATCATCTTATCAAATTAACTTATTCTCGCCATGATATAGCTGGAAAATTGATGAGTTGGCATTAATCAATAATCACTCACTGAATCACTTAAATATATCCATGATATGGACACCAAATTTCTTTATAGACTTATCCATGATAAAGGCCTAATGGCTGAAACGTTGGATAAAGAACAAGAATATATGAACATTTATTATATTATTATCTCCATTTAAAAGAAGAATTTAACTAATAACTTCCTTGTAAATAGTTCCTTTATTGAATTTGTAATACATATAATATGAAATTTGGCATGATTGTTTTAATTCATAAGAATATATATTATAGACACAATAGCAAGAAGATAGAAGCTACAATAACACTCATTTGTTGTCAAATACTTTATATCATTACGTATATGCAGATTTTTAAAACGTCAAAATTATAATGTGTTTAATTAAATTTACAGATCAAATATTGCCAAAAATGATGTTAACAACAAATAAAAATGAAAGAAGGTGTCCATAGAACACAGATACCCCTGCTTTCAGCTTTAGTAAACAGGGGCTGAAATCAAACTTGGCCTGTCTTTTATGGTCCCTGTGTACTACTATCAAATGATTTTCTTATGGAAAACTTAAGTTATTGAGCACCAATAAAATTCAGAACTTATAGACAGACATTGGTAAGACTTGAGGCCTCAAATTTTATTAAAAAATTCAACTTCAAACTCCTGTACAATTATACCTGAATACAGTAATAGCAGAAGACATGTGGACAACCAATCTGTTGTGGATTGGTCGGCCATTCTCCACATATTCCACACTCTGTCAAATTCCTTTTAGATGTAGAATGGCTTGACATCTCCCTAGGTAGGATCTTTCTTGATACGTAATTCTTCAAACGTTGAAAATTGATCAGTGGCAGAACAAAGAAAAGTAACTCCTGTACAATTTAAGAAAACTTTGGTTTAATACATGTATTTCCAATGCTATATGTCATGGTGGTTTTTTGTGTTCAATTGTATTAGGTGAGAAATGATTGTTTGCTTTGTTGATATTGATGGAATTGTTGACCATCACTGTTTTCATGGTCGTATGGTAGTTGCATGGCTAGGTGTACTTGATACAACATTATGTGATAAAGTTTGTCAGTAACTTGCAGTTGGTTAGTGGTTTTCTCAAGGTATTCCAGTTTCCTCCACCAATAAAACTGACCGCCACGATATAACTGAAATATTGTTGAAAGTGGTGTTAAACACCATAACCTTACCCATTCACCTTGAGACAATGTGAAGAAAACTTTTACAGTTACTAATCATCATTTCAATGATTTAAAATGGTCCAATCACAGTGATAATAATAAATATTGCTCTTCTTTTGTGCTGTTTCCTATCACCGCTAAAGTTGTGAGTTCAAATCCCACTCATGCCGAAAAATAATAAATCAAGTTCTTTTTTGTGCCATTTCCAATTTTTTACACAAAACACATTACATGTACTCCAACAATACATTGCATAAACATAACGAGACCAGTAACATTTTTCCACAACAGCCACTATTCAATGGCTGATAATGAACTGAGAGATGAAGATTAAGGGGTTTTGAGATGTGTCATGATTCTACAGGGTTAATATGTAGACAAGTTTTATGGCTCATACTTACTGAGAAACCATGCCACAGTAACTCTCTGGTCATAAATTCAAAGCTAACCTGCAAATTTAAACAAAACAATTTTCATTACATTTATAACCCCAACAATGACATTGAGGATGGTAGTCAAACCTGCTCATGTGGTCACCTCCATTAAGCAGTCACCTGTACGAAAAGGACACCTTTTTCTTGTCCTATCATAGAAGATTTCATATCAATTTTAAGAGGTCACCTGTCTTAAAAGGCCACTTTTCCTGTGTCCCAAAGGTGACCTCTTAATGCAGGTTTGACAGCATACTGGTTTTAAGTGTCTTCTCTCACTTCTGTCTGCCATCTGTAGACTCAATCTCATCTGGTACAGAACTTGCTTGTCTGATTGTATATGGTCTTTGAGTGGAAGCAAATCTTTACAGGCTTTTTTTTTAATTGTTTGTTTACGTCTGTATTACTGTTTGAGATCAAATTGTCAAGAAGGAGAGGGTTGGGATCCCATTAAATGGTTTAACACCACAAAATTTTTGTACCTGTCCCAAACCAGGATCTGGATTTCTAACATCATGTCATCAAAAATCAGTCTAGTCAAAGAACAGTTAGTACAGGTGTCTACTAACTTAAAATTAATTCAAAATATAGATCTATTCAAAAAGAAATATACAGATTATTTAAAGTCGAAACAAAATAACGAATGATTATGACATTATATTCATTATACGCAGATTGTGATATTTTGTTGTGAAGATGTATGTATTGTTTGAAATTGTATTTGTTGTATTTAATTATTATTGTTTTGAGGGCCACAGGGAAGATTAGCTTATTGTTACTAACTGTGTTACCCTCTTGAAATAAAGTCATTACTTCCTTACTTACAGAATCTTTTCTAAAAGAAGATAAAATAAAACACCCTTGAAACCCCTCCATTTAAGTCATAGTCACACACAATTAAAAAAAAACCTGAAAAAATGTACATACCGGTACATTGATATATTTTAAGAACATTGAGAATTGAAAAATAAATTCTATCATAAAAAATTATGTAGATGTAAAGATGCAAAGTAATGGAATAACTGTATGTTGTATGTATATATAGACAATATACATGCATTGTCGGAATGTATAAAATTTTATTTGTACAAGATTTATAAACAGGTAGAAAAGTGAGCCCGAAAAACTGTCAAATTGTCTAAAAATAGCAGAAACAAGTATCGTTCTCATAGTTTTTTATGGTGTCCTCTGTGAAGGAAGCGCCTATACTGATACCGTTTCTTACCGCTACTCAACATGCATATATAACAAAAATTTATCCAGTCAATGCGATTTGATTGCTCAAATAGAAACAGTGCAGGATAAAATATAATACTGCTACTATCATTATAATTTACTTGTCTGATGCCTTGTTTGTCAGGAAAGACAGGCTGTATGCCCAGAACTCTCTCTAGTAAGGAATGATAGACTCCTCTCTGTAGAAACACAAGGAAATTAACTAATGCTGCAATCTTCAAACTAATGTCAGTCCACTCAATCAGTTTTTCCACCTGTAAATACAATAAACCTGCTTTAGTGACCACCTCTATTAAGCAATAACTTGTATTATGTGACTTTCAATTAAATTTCCCTTCACAGTGGCTTATGATGTTTAATGCCACTTTTAACAATATTTCCTATTGTAATCAGTGCCTATCACTACTTAAGTTGTCAGCTAAATTCCAACCCATGGCGAGTAGTACTTGAACGACTTAATGTGATAAAGTTGTTACTGACTTGCGGTAGGCTATTAGTTTTCTCATGATACTTCTGTTTCTTCCACCAATTAAACTGACTGATATGACTGAAATGTTGATGAATATGACCTTAAAATAACTCATAACCCTTAAGCCTAAAGCTATGGCTTCCATTAATATATTTCAATATAATTTTTCAACTTTTATAAATTATGATTTTGTTCTTTGTTGAACATATTTTTCAAAGTTAAAAGTGCTCCTCTTGGGTGGGATAGAGATTTATAGATGGTTTTGATCTCCGGTGGAGTCAAACCAAAGACTCTAAAATTGGTATTTGTTACTGCTTCTCCACTAAGCACACATCATAAAAGAGTACCATTTAAGACTTGTTCACTTGAAATCAGTTTATATAATACCTTTGATCTAAATTCTATCACACCAATGACCTTCAGAATGTCACTCGATCTTTCCTTTAACCATGGCAACCCAATTAAGATGGCTGCATACAAGATCTTCTGTCGTCTGCTGATCCAGGTGTCATTCCTGTTGCTTAGATACTTGAGATTCAAGATATTTTGACCAATGGTTGAATCATGCATCAATACAGAAAACTGAAATATAGAATAACTAACATTCTGAACTATCTTTTACATACAAGGAGTGTGGCTTTCTCAAAACAAGAGTCATCGAGGATTCTCATGTGTTGAGACATAATTGAAAATGATTGAAGGCGTAACCAATATATAACAACTAATAGAAGGCTTGTCACTATCAAACTAGAGTGATTCTCTTATTTATCAAGGGAACGTTGTGGTCGTGTTCGAATGGTAGTTGGATTTACAACTACCTGTGCAATCAGTGCCTATCACCACTAAAGTTGTGAGCTGGAATCCTGCTCATGGTGAGGTGTACTTGATACAACATTATGTGATAAAGTTTGTCAGTGACTTGCGGCAGGTCGGTGGTTTTCTCCAGGTAATCCAGTTTCCTCCATCAATAAAACTGACTGCCACAATAAAACTGAAATATTGTTGAAAGTGGTGTTAAACACCATAACCCTAACCCTTATTTATCAATGATTTGTATATTTCCCTTTTGATCTTAACAGTAATACATATGCGATTATATCTATTATTAATCGACCAACGTGATATAAACATATTATCGCTGTTTTTTTTAACATGATCCTATCTTGACATCACTTTGGCAAATCCTCGATAAACATACTATTTGTTGATATATTTTGCTTGAAATGGACTTCTTTTGGCACTTTGTATCTCAGGCTTCACCTTGATATTTAACATGATCCTATCTTGACATCACTTTGACAAATCCTCGAGAACATACTATTCATTGATATATTTTGCTTGAAATAGACTTCTTTTGGCACTTTGTATCTCAAGGCTTCACCTTCGATGCTATATTGCTGTGAGTAATCCATTCTCACAAAACAAATCAAGGATAGAATATATTTATTACTTAAGTTTAACTATTTTATTTACTATGTTTACAAGAAAGTTTGATTAACATAAAATAAAAACAGATAAAATATATCTTTTAATCTAGATTAAAAAAATTTAAATAAACATCCAAACAAAGTTAAAAATATTTTTCTTAACAAAGAAACCTGGATCAAAGTATTTTTTTTATTATTAACTTAAACAAATTGGCACTGTTCCAAATTTGTACATTCTGTCCTTGAAACTGTGAATAATTCACATTATTATATGACTTCAGATAATGTCTTTTCTGATTGGCTGACGTCCCTAGTAACGTTCTTTGATAAAACGTTATAATCACCTCATGCGACGTAACGCACGGTGAATATAACATTCCAACATCTTGCACCATATTAAACCAAAGAAAACGTCGTGATAAAAGCTTATTTTAAGGGTAAAAGCAACATATAAAATGTGTCGTATAATAAAACAATTAATGACTTTCAATTCGATGGATACCAGGATTTATTAACCCAAGAATAATATATTTATCTCTGCCATCTGGCCGCGGTAAATATAATGTTCCTGGGTTAATAAATCCTTGTATCCACCTCATTAAAAGTCATTAATTGTATAATATTTAATGAAAAAATTAGTGCTTTGCACGATAGTAAAATATTTTTTTTAAATTTTGAAATTCTCACCATTTTTGTCCCTTTTATGTCAAAAACAGTAATAGTAACACTATAACCCTATACATTTTTCAGAATGAAATATTCCTCAGAGAATCATAAAGAAAAAAAACTTAACAAAATCAGATGAACAATAAATGCTACACATTACGAAATCAGAAAACACCCATTTTTGCACCTTCTTGTTTAAAAACAAGTAGGCCTACAATCCCCCAAATCTATCCCAACCATTATATTTTTTATGCCAAGGATCATTGTGTATTATAATTTTCGAAGGATGACTCAATTAGAACAAAAAATATTGCACAGAAACTATTTTGTCTACAAACGGACGAGGACAATTATGACGGCAGCCACAAACAAGATGACAGACGCATAACATAATAAAACATGGTCTCATAAAAAATCAGCACAGCGAGGAGATAATTGTTTGGTACTGAAAAATTAAGTTTGCAATTGTCCGCTAAAGACCTCTACTTGTAAATTGTTCCTTATTTAAGGGGATGCTGCAAGCTGTCTTTCAACGGTGCATGTATGCAAGGAGTGTGGTTTTCTTAAAACATATTTCACCCTGGTGTTGGGATAGAACTGAAAATATTGACCAATATATAAAAACAACAAATTGAGGACTTGTGACTAATCAACTGATGTGATTCTCTTATATTCGTAGAAGTTATTCGTATTCATTACTTATGTTGGCTCATGTTTGATTTATCATGTTTACACAAACGGGAAAAGTTTAACAAAAAAAAATAAATAAAAATATCTTTTAATCTAAATTCAAAATTTTTAAATAAACATCAAAACTGTGAAAATAATATTTATTTTAACAAAGAAATTTGGATAAAATTTATTTTTTAATTCATTTAATCAAATCTGTGCTGTTCCAAATTTTTTGTAATCTGTGGTTGTATCTCTTAAATGTGAAAAATTCACATAATTTACTTGAAAATAATTATTTTACCGAAGAAAAGTAAAACTTATTTTAAATAATTGTCTGTGATGAAAAGTATTTTTGTTGAATTTGATTCTTTAAGTCAAATATATCAATTATGTTAAAAAATACAAGGACGTAAATATAGGGTCTTTGAAAAATATCATGTCCTATCTACCTACTAGCAGACAGCTTGAATTTCAAAAAGAAACAAAAAAGTAAAATGCAGAGCTGACCACCCAAGGAACATTTCTGCCAGGTCTGCTTCAAATTGGTCCAATGGCCTGTGAAACAAGATCCAAATATCAAAAGTTACAGATGGTGAAGGATCCCAAGTATTAACAATATGTCACATGGACATTTGGTCCACCTTGGTTAGCTAAAAACTTATTGGGTAATTTCTAATAAAAAGTGGAAGAGGTGAAACATACCTAAATACTCACAAATGAAGAATTAACAAGATTGGTACACGTAGCCATATGTCTCCCCCCCCCCCCCCCCCCCCACAATAGAAAGAGGTGTAATGTGAGTATGTTATCCATGTGATATATTAATATCAGTAAAGGTATCCCCTCTACTGTGTTTTCAAAATTAAAAAGTCTGAATATATCAGCCCTTGAGGAAGACAGAAAACGATGGCATTTCATATAAAAGGTTGATTACTTCCTCTTGCAAATGTCAGACCAGAAATAAACTGTTTGAGGTCTTTCACATATGACCTTTTGCTAAGTGTCTAAACAAGATCCAACTATGATACAGTAGGTCGAAAAAGGTGAAAGTTCCATATTCCCCAAAATTTGTCGAATTAAAATGGCAGCATAGCAGGCTCAATTACATATTATGACTAACAATCCTACCATACATGAACACATTCTGATGAACGGTTTCAGGAGTTGCGTGCACAAGATCTTACTCTGTTACACGATGTATTAAATAGTTAAAGTCCCATAACTCCTGTTTAGGTCCTTTGGCTTACTTGCTCTTAAAAGACTTTTAAATTATTTGGCCTTCAAATATTTTCACTATGAGTGTACCTGATGAAGATTATTCCAGAAACGTGTTGAGTGCACTAAATTAGATACAGTCAAACCTATCTTATGTGACCTTCCAAGGGAACAGTGAAATATGGTCACATAAGACAGGTGGTTGCTTAATACAGGTTTAATTGATATGAAATGCACTGTGAAGGGAAATAAAGGTGGTCACTAAACCAGGTTTGACTGTATCTACATTTTTATTGATACATCACATACACAAGAACATGTGTACCAGTAAAAAAATAACTCGCCATTTTCAAATCGCTTTTGTCACTATCACATTCCCCGTGTGGGAAAAACCCTACATATCAATTTTCGTTGAAATTGGAGCACTTCAAAAATTTTATGCATTTTGGTGGCCATCTTAAAAATGGCTGCCATTTTGAAATCGCATTGGTCACGATCACATTCCTCTAAAAACCCCTAATTATCAATTTTCTTTGTAATTGGAGCATTGGAGCACTTCGAATATTTTTATGTGTTTTGGCGACCATATTGAAAATAGCTGCCAAAATGGCCACCATAATGGTTGCAATGGCTGCCATTTTTAAATCGTATTTGTCACTATCACATTCCTCAGGTCGACAATCTTCTAAATATCAATTTTCGTTGAAATTGTAGCATTTTGAAATTTTGATGAATTTTGCCCAATTTCGAACTTAAGCTAATGATTCCTAATATAATGCTTGTGTGTAAGTTTGAAATCAATTGGTCAACAAATAAAAATCTTAGAGCACTTACAACATATCTCGGACGGACGTACGGAAGCCCGGCATTTCCATATCCCCCACTCCGCTTTGTGGGGGCGGGGGACAAAAAAGCAACTCAGGGAGACAAACAAGCAATCAAACAAAGGAAAATAATCCAATCATATTAATTGATCGATTGTTGTTTCACATCACATGAGCCAGCTATTAGCAAATTTATGAAGATCCAACCATATTAAAAATTTACTGCGCCAAAAGCACACTAGACATAAATTCAGGATAATTATCCAATAGGTGACCGGGTGTTACCTGTATATAAATACAAAAGTTTACATCCTAACTCAAAAATAAGAAATTTTTAATTTTGCAGGTGCAGTTATAGTGAATGATAAAAGATCGTTTAAGTCAAGAGAAAAAACACAAGGACGACAATTGTGTAATGGTTTAAATGAGGATAAAACTTTCCTTGTTATTAAACATGAATAATTTCTAGTTAGTGAATCATCTTTGATTTTGTCTTGCTTTAATGCTGTTTCTTTAGTGTTTGGGTTTATGGTGTTTAATGCCACTTTCAACAATATTTCACTTATATCTTGGCAGTCAGCTTTACTGGTGGAGGAAACCAGAGAACCCAGAGAAAACCATCGAGCTATTGCAAGTCACTGACGAACTTTATCACATAATGTTGTATCGAGTTCACCTCACCTGAACGGGGGTTCGAACTCACAATGTTTGTGATGATAGGCATTGATTGCATAGGTAGCTAAAAATCCAACAACCATAACGGCCCCCTGTTTCTTTAGGAGATATTGGTATATATTAAATGAACCATAAAGAAAAATACTAGAGAGGTTCTGACCTGGTTATTACTATTGTAAACTGCAAGATTTGATGCCCCCCTCCCCCCAATAAAAAAAAAATTACTATGAATTAAAATAATTAGAATAATATTTCTATAGAATTAATTATGAATACCGATCAAGAAGTTCTTTCCCACAATTTTTTTTTTAAACTATCACCAACAAATGAATTCATATATATAAGATTTCTGATCTTCAAGAGAAACATCGACTCTAAAATCAAATCATCATTTAAACAGTTTTTGCTCCATCTGTCCTGCAGTTCTTGAAATGACATCTTTTAAACATGTTTTACATATATTATATCCTATGATGAGCTCTGTCCAAGGGTGGTGGCCAGCTTGGTTTTCCAACAGACATATAAAACACACAAAAAAATGTTTAACAAACCATACAAGGAACAGTCCTGCAAAGTGTAGCTCCATTTTTTTCAGCACTTTCAGAGAATACAACTAAAATGTAAATAGCTTACATGGACGATGACTACACATAAAGTGATTGGAGATTTCTGACTTTCTTGTGAAAAGTAGAATTTGTATTGGCCAACAGTTAATGAATTGTATTATTTTTTCTTTATTGGCTAAAGATTAAGGTTGTGGTGTTTAATGCCACTTCAACAATATTTCAGCTATATCATGGCTGCCAGTTTTATTGGTGGAGGAAACCGGAGTACCCGGAGAAAACCACCGACCTGCCACAAGTCACTGACATATTTTATCACATAATATTGTATCGAGTACACCTCGTCTTTATATCATACCCATCATATACAAAATCCATAAACATTAGTAAGAAAGGATATGGATGTATATGAACATGAGAGACTATCTAAATTGCATGTTTCCACAAAAACATTAGACACATTTTCTCTTTATCACCTATTGCAGAAGCCAGAAATAGCCGATAACTACACCAAATTAATATCGCTAGAAAGCGTGCTATGCATGTAGGTAATCACAACAATTTCTAATCTGCTTTCCTTAAAATTAGGACATATATTTTAATGTTAGAATATTCAGTTACAAATTTCATCAGTCCAGAAAGTTCATATATTGCACTTTGAGACAGTTGTCTCTAGTGCCGTCTTAACACGCTAGGCAGTTGCCCGGGGACCCCATGATAATCTTTGTATGTTATGTAGAGCAAGTGTTTTAATAATGTTTAAACACTGATTTTGTTGGAAGTACTAATGCAATAAATTTGTAGTTTTATTCCTGTGAGTGGTTGTGTAGGTATGGGCCACAGTGCACTGCTTTGCCTGGGGGCCTATGATGCTGTTAAGATGGCCCTGGTTGTCCTCATTAAAAGTACACTCATTAGTGACCACCTTTATTAAGCAATAACTTCGATTATGTGACTTTAATTTTAATTTCCATTCACAGTGCATTTCATATTAAATAAACCTGTATATTGTGACCACCTGTTTTATGTAATTATATTTCAATGTTCCCTTGGAAGGTCACATAAGACAGGTTAGACTGTACTATCAACACTCATTAGTCAATAGAATCTAAAATAAGATATGAGGCCAAAGAACTTTTTTTGGGGACATTTTTACCGTACTGGGGCCTTATTAAAAAACCATAACATTTGAATGTATTTTTTTTAAAAGTAATGGTGGGGTTTAGAGAAATCAAATTGGAAATACAATATTGACACTGTCAATTGCTGCTGGCACAAAAAAGTACCCACTTAAGCTATCAGCCAAATTTTCCTTTCAACTATTTAACTGACATTGTCAATTGCAGTGGGTAAAAATAAGAGTATCCACTTAAGCTATTACCAAATTTTCCTTTCAACTATTCTTAACAAAATAAAAGCCTTTTAAAATGTTTCGACACACATGTAACATTGTTTGATCGATAACAAAAAAAATTGGTGCTTTAGTCAAATTACTGAAGTTCACATATAACAGGTATATGCAAAAATAAACTGCATTCATAAGTACGTATATATTTACTTACCTATTAAGGTAAAGTATTTAACCAAAGTGACATAAAGGAGAAAATAAAAGACGTAGATCTATGACCTATATGTATATATCAATTTCATAAAAACGTAGATATCAAATTTAGTCCGCATGACGCGTTTCTGGAATAACCTTCATCAGGTACGCTCAAAATCAAAAGATTGGAAAACCAAATAATTTTAATGTTAAAATTCATCTTAATCTCCAAGAAAGAAGAAATGGAATACTAAAAGCTGAAAATTATAAAAATAATGATTTAGACTAGAATATGCAATTAATGGGACATCCTGTACCGAATTGGTATTAAGTGAGCATATGGGTTACAAAATCAGTATTAAAGGAGTTGTTATGCTGCAAATCAGTATTAAATGAATTGTTATGCTTCAAAATCAGTATTAAATGAATTGTTATGCTCCAAATCAGTATTAAATGAATTGCTATGCTCCAAATCAGTATTAAATGAGTTGTTATGCTCCAAATCAGTATTAAATGAGTTATTATGCTCCAAATCAGTATTTAACTGGAATAAATGCTCCAACTTTGTCCCACAGACAACCATCTTGAATTTCCAATCAACACAAAAAAACAGACATTTGGTAGATCATAAAGGAACATTTCAGTCAAATTTGTTGTCAAATGGTTCAGTGGTTTCAGATAAGAATAATTTAAAATATATTTTCCATATGGTCCAATGTAAGAAAAGTTTGAAGATACCAAAGGGGTAATCAGAATCTGTAAATCGCAGAAGGACAGACAACACAATGGCCAAAAGAATAAGATACAAACAACGATTTACAAAACACACATAAAACTAAAGATCGAGTAACACGAACCCACTAAAATTTGGGGGTGAACTTAGGTGCTCCGGAAGGGTAGGTAGTAACTGCTCCACTAGTGGCACCCGTCGTGTTAATCTAGTTACAAACCCGGTGATAAGTCATGAATGAGGAAAGGACCAGGAAGTGTTTACGACAAGTGAAACATATCTGTGGTCATTAGTGACACAGAAACGGTCAACCAAGTCATGTTGTCGACCGTAAAACTTTCGAAGTGATGACTTCAACTTAACCAAGAGGAACCCTTGGTTCAGTAGCCCCCTTGTTAGCAGCAACCCTCTATCAAGGAAATCCTGATAGGAACCACAAGCTCTGGAATATCATATCAACTGAGAGATATATACTCCATATACATGGTGGCCATCTTGGATTACCACTCCACAAAAAATTGATAATTTTGTAAGGAACCACCCAATGACTTTTCATGTGCAGTTTGGATTCAATCACATTTCCAGTTTCTGAGAAATATTATTTTTCATTTTGTTAAAACAATGTCCTGCAATGGTGGCCATCCTAGAATTCCAATCAACACACAAAAAAATACAATTGGTAAATGACAATCCAACGAACATTCCAACTAAGTTTACTAAGTTAAAGATTTCAGATCAGAATAATACCATAGGGTCGTTAAAAGTTTAACTATGTCCTGTGTTTGTGGCCATCTTGGAATTGCAATTGACAAAAACAACACAAATTTTAAAGGTTTTAAAACTTTATAACTGTAAACTAGAGGCTCAGTGGGCTGAGCCTGTGTCGCTCACCTTTCATTCTGCTTTGAGGAAACTTAATACAGAACCTCCCATAGGTGCTTCCCACCAAGTTTTGGTCATTTGGCTAAACAGTTACAAAAAAGAAGATATTTAGAAATCGACCAATCAGAAACAAGAATGGCCTGTGGTGGCCATTTTTATTGACGCATCGGAACTAAATGAGCAATCTTTATAGATGACCTTCCAAGGATGCTTCCTACCAAGTTTCGATTCATTTGGCAAAGTGGTTTCAGAGAAGAAGATTTGTTTAGAAATCAACCAATCATAAACAAGAATTGCCTTTGGCGGCCATGTTTGTCAACGGATCAGAACTAAATTAACAATAAGGACTTTCCAAGGATGCTTCCTACCAAGTTTCGATTCATTTGGCCAAGCGGTTTCAAAGGAGACGATTTTTTAGAAATCAACCAATCAGAAACAAGAATTGCCTGTGGCGGCCATGTTTGTTAACGGATTGGAACTAAATGAGCAGTCTTTATAGAGGACCTGCCATAGATGCTTCCTACCAAATTTTGATTCATTTGGCCAAGCAGTTATAGAGGAGAAGATTGTTTAGAAATCAACCAATCAGAAACAAGAATTGTCTGTGGTGGCCATGTTTGATAACGGATCGGGACGAAATGAGCAATCTTTATAGAGGACCTGCCATAGATGCTTCCTACCAAGTTTCGGTTAATTTGGCCAAGTGGTTTCAGAGAAGAAGATTTTTTTAAATCGGCCAATCAGAAACAAGAATTGCCTATGGTGGCCATGTTTGTTAACGAATCGGAACTAAATGAGCAATCTTTATAGAGGACATTCCAAGGATGCTTCCTACCAAGTTTCGATTCATTTGGCCAAGCGGTTTCAGAGGAGAAGATTTTTTTAGAAATCAACCAATCAGAAACAAGAATTGCCTGTGGTGGCCATGTTTGTTAATGGATCAGGACAAAATGAGCAATCTTTATAGAGGACATGCCATAGATGCTTCCTACCAAGTTTCAGTTCATTTGGCCAAGCGGTTTCAGAGGAGAAGATTAAAAAAAATCGGCCAATCAGAAACAAGAATTGCCTATGGCAGCCATGTTTGTTAATGGATCGGGACAAAATGAGCAATCTTTACAGAGGACCTTCCATAGATGCTTCCTACTAAGTTTCACTTTATTTGGTTGAGGGGTTTCAGAGGAGAAGATTAAAATGTGAAAAGTTAACGGACGACGGACGCCAAGTGCTGGCAAAAGCTCACGTTGCCTTTGGCAAGGTGAGCTAAAAAGGAACATTCCTACCAAGTAATAACTCTATCACACATGTGGTTTCTAAGAAGAAGATTTTTGAAATTTCAGCTGATAAGAAAGCATATTTAGCCAATCAGTTCACTTTTAAATGAAAATCATATAAATTGTTGAAGACACCTGCCAATAAAACACTTACAAATCCTATAGACAGACATGCACATGTCAAGGACACCGCAACTTAACACTAGCCAAGGTCACTTTCAACAGAAAACACTTACAAATCCTACAGACAGACAGACACAAGTCAAGGACACTGCCAACTTAACATTAGTCAAGGTCCCTGTTGACAGAAAACACTTACAAATCTTACAGACATACATACACAAGTCAAGGACACTGCCAACTTAACACTAGCCAAGGTCACTTTCAACAGAAAACACTTGCAAATTCTACAGAAAGACATACACAAGTCAGGGACACTGCCAACTGAAAACTAATCATTTAAATTTATTCAAAAAAGTTCTACAAATCTGAATTAATATAAATTTAAATCTTATGGGAGCAAACAAATATGATAACATCACATTATTGGTGGTCCTAAACAAACAAACAATACATTAAAGGCTAATAGGTCCTAATAACGGACCTGACAGAGCATCAAGTCACAGACTTTAAATTAAAGGTTTCACAAAGGTTGATGTACCGATGGCATCATATATACGATAACAATAATAGGACGGAGTAAATTATTTTTCTGTTTTATTCTCAATAATAAATTCCCAACTGTTGACAGGTTTTCTACTGCTCTCATATTCTTTTAACCAGTTCGTTAAATTTTCATTATATTTTTTAATCACCACGGTAGTTAAATTTCTGCATGAGAATTCAATCCAATTTCCTTTCGATGGTAATTGACAACGGAAATTAAAATCTAATTTTTGTTGTTGACATTTTGGTCACACGACAGATTCTTCTTCAGCTATACCACATCTATATGTAATCAATAATTAGCCAATCAAAGGCCAGGATTTACAGTCTCAAGCAATCAATGGCTAGGATTTACAGTCCCAAGGACAATACAATTTTATAAGTTATATTGATTGCTTTACTTTTGATTGTGCTTTAACAACAGTAATGTAACCAGGCAATAACCATTTTTATCTATTTTTGGAATACAACATGAGGACTTAAAGTCTGAATTTTTACTAAAATTTAAGCTTTATTGAAAAATTAAGACTCAAGTCGGAGAAATTCCATGACAGGAATTACTTATAGAACCATATAATACATTTTCATCCCAATGCTTATGGCTATCAATGTGTATTGTCTTTTTGTCATCGATTGAAACAAGGACTTTTGAAAAACATTGTTTATTTCTCTTTTAATATTACTTCACAACCTTTATTACTTTTTTTGTCAATTAAGAAATTACTTTTTGCTACTAATAATATGAATGTAAATTCAGAATCAGTATTTACCACAGCCAATATATCTTAGCCTGGATTCTTATTAATCATCACTAAGAAATCTAAATTAGCACACAACAGCAAACATTAACTTATCGTTGGTAACCCACAGCTGATCAGGCTTCGATTACTTTCTACTCATCACCCGCAGGTCAAGTGGCAGAGAAATCCTCGTAGCCATATGATCGCTTTAAAACATTTTGATAAGTCCTGACGACTGTCTTTATACCCAATCAAGTCTCAGTTTTTAGATGTACATGTATCTAAATTAAAAAGGGAATTCCTTGCAAATTATGGGAGCCTGCATTTTTTTTGTATAACTTTTTCAGCTCAAAGAAGGAGATTAACAATATCAAACAATGAATTTGATTGGGTTTATGGGTTTATGGTGTTTAATGCCACTTTCAACAATATTTCAGTTATATTGTGGCAGTCAGTTTTATTGGTGGAGGTAACCAGAGTACACAGAGAAAACCACCGACCTGTCGCAAGTCACTGACAAACTTTATCACATAATGTTGTATCCAGTACACCTTGCCCGAGCGGGGTTGGAACTCAGAACTTTAGTGGTGATAGGCACTGATTGCATGGGTAGTTGTAAATCTAACTACCATACGATCACAACCACGACGACCCTCTAAAATAATCTGAAGTCCTGTACACAAATACATGGGTTAAAATCATTTAAATTCAAACTTCAATCAAATAAAATCAAATACATTTGTATTCAAAAAGTATATATTTACACAAAAAATATGTTTTTTTATAAATTCGAAACCTAACAAACAAATATTTGGTCTGCCTGAAAGCAATTAATTTCAGCCATTTAATTCATCTTGTTAAAACATGATTACCATAAAATATTTAAAATCTTCCTGTAATTTAACTTCAATATGATAATCATCCGTCTTCGTGTTAATTAAAAAACCCTGATAATTACACAATTATAAGGTGTTCTGTTATGTTGAATGGCGGACTACATTTCTGTTGACATTTTAGATGTTTATAAGTTATATGCTGCCACAGATCTTTTTCTGAAGATAGGGGGTTAAAAAGGGAGATAACTTTTACTTAAAATCTAAGGGGCTTTGATTTTAAAAGTTATTTATCAAAAATGAGTCTGAAAGGAAGTGGAAATGGCAGTACCGATAGATTATTTAAAGATTCTGGGTATTACCATGGAGATTCACAATCCCACAGTACATCAGTAGATGATGATGTCACTTCCCTGTCATTGTCAGCAAGTTCACTGATGTCAGGAGCCAGTGGGGTGAGTTCATTTATTTCAAGGTTATGTTTATCAATAATGTCTTATATAATTGATCAATAAAAAGCCATGCTTCAGAAAGTTGTTGAATACACAATGACAGTATATAATATATATGTAACCTACTATATTCCCCTTTGAGGTCAAAGGTCAGATTAAGTCAAGGTCAATCTAATAAGAATATGTTTGTTGGATATTGTTTTGTTCGTTTTTTCCCTCATTTAAATCAGACTGAGTTAGGGGAATTCAACAATTTTCATTTGTACTTTGATGGCTTAAAGTTCTCTGGTATATATTGGAAACCATTTTACTGACTTACTGTTACTCAGTAAATGTCAAGGTTGCAGGTCATTATTAGATCAGCAAGGCAGCTATTTAGGTAATTTCTAGAGGAAGTTGATTTTTACATTGCTTAGATAGAAAACAGACTGCCGAACCCAAAAATGTTCCAGCATACATATGCTATGAATTTTCATAAACATTGCATTGCAGGTTATTAACAAAAACAAGATTGAAGTAACATTTCTTTAATGTAAGTAAGGAATGGCACCTGTGATTCCTCAAACTTTAATAAATATTTGTAAAATGGTTGGGAATATAACAAGAGGAAACTAAATTGTTACAAACACACATTTCTAATGCAGACGGTGTATTAACACATTTTGATTCAAGCTCTAAAGACAAATTGTATGAGCTTTATGAACCAGACAGTCATGTACAATGTGATTCAAATTCTTAAAGTGCAGTTTAATTTTATGAACTTTATGTATTAGACAGCTAAGCACATATTTCAACTCAAAAGAAAAGTTGCATGACCTTTAAGAGTCAGTACATTTTGGTTTTGGTTTGGTTTATGGTGTTTAACGCCACTTTCAACAATATTTCAGTTATATTGTGGCGGTCAGTTTTATTGGTGAAGTACCCAGAGAAAACCACTGACCTGCCGCAAGTCACTTACAAACTTTATCACATAATGTTGTATCGAGTACACCTCACCATGTGCAGGATTCAAACTCACAACATTAGTGGTGATAGGCACTGATTGCATAGGTAGTTGTAAATCCAATTACCATACGATCACGACCACGACAGCCCCCCAGTACATTTTGATTCAAGCTAAAAGTGATATTTCATTACCTCTCAATCTAATTAAAATTAAATGTTTGTTCTATGTTTTAAACAAAATTCTTTGCAGATACACTTACATCTAACAACATCCTGTTTGAGGTCACGTCATGAAACCTTCCATTTATCTTTGATCGGCCAATGATATGCAAGACTGTTAAATATATTGACCAATCAGACAACAGTTTGGGATCATGTCATCATCATGTAACCTTTCATTTATCTTTGATCGTCCAATGATATGCAAGACTGTTTTATATATTGACCAATCAGACAACAGTTTGGGATCATGTCATCATAGTGTAACCTTTCATTTAACTTTGACTGTCCAATCATATGCAAGACAATTAAATATATTGACCAACCAGACAACAGTTTGGGGTCATGTTTCATTTATCTTTGATCGTCCGATCATATGCATAAATAATAATAATTATATTTATATTTTTAGAAATATAAAAACCCCAAACTATGTCCTTTTTCTTTTGTGTGTATGTCTCATTTATCAATCATGAATGTTTGTATTGTTAATGTTACCTCATGTAGGCCCTATGATTAGGCAATAAAATGTATTCTATTCTATTCTATTCTATTCTATACAGGAATTTAAATATATTGACCAATCAAGACAATAGCTCTTGGCATGTACTTGGTTTGGATACATAAAGATTTAGTAGGCACATCACTGATTGGTCGAATGAAAATAAGAACCCTGGCGTGACCCCTTACTGGATGTTGTTAGATGTTAAATGAAAACCTAAAGAAAAACCAGTTAAAAAGATAAAACAAAGCTAATTTCCACTGGATTATATTAACTCTATGCCATAAATTTTAGCACATGCATGGGTGAGGGTTATAGTGTTTAACACCACTTTCAACAATATTTCAGTAATATCGTGGCAGTCAGTTTTATTATAAGTCTCTGACAAACTTTATCACATAATGTTGTACCGAGTACACCTCGCCTGAGTGGGATTCAAACTCATAACGTTAGTGGTGATAGACACTGATTGCATAGGTATTTGTAAATCCAACTACCATATGATCACGACCACAACGGCTCCGAAACTCAAAAGATTTTTTATGAAATTAACAATTATTCAATGTATAAAAGATAATGTTTTTCTTTCTTAAGTAAACAGACAATCTATCATATTATGGAGTTTACATATATTAAGTAAACAATAGTTCAAATACTAAATTCTTCTTCAGGGACAATAAAGACAAGCATTCAATGTTCAATCACCAATATATTTTTACCACTATGTTATATTGTTACCTGTTGTGTCAAACCTTTTCCATATTGGGATAAAAAAAATATTTAGGGAAATTCGTAAAAATAATCAGTTTGGAGTAATGTGATTTACAATTTTTGAATAATGTTGGTCAATAGGGATATTATTTATATTCTCTCAGTCATATAATTCATGAAATAGCTCGAATTTTGCAACTACTACAAAAAATTGGGCAAGGTGGTTAGAACAAACAAAAATAAAACCAGAATACTAACAGAGTCATTAAAGGCTTGCACAAACAGAAAAATTTAGAAATCAACAAAAATCATAGGGAAAAATATGACCCCCCCCCCCCCCCCCCATCTTCATTAAATATTTTAAGCCAAAAGGGGCAATTATAAAACCTTTACAAATAGTCTGATCAAAATACCATGTAAATATGCGATTGTCCTTGTGGTAATAAGTAAGCATGCACAGATTTAAGGAATTCCCTCATAAAATGTAAATTTATGAGGACTTGCTTGTAGAAACTTATGACGGACGGATGGACAGGACGAAAATCATATGTATTTCATTTAACAAATAAGTTTTTGGAGACAGAAATCAACCCTGAAAGTCCTGATTTTTGACTCGAGTCTCTTTCTAGACATTATTTGATTCAATATTAGTTCTGTTTTCTCCGTGGAGCTTTCTCCACCAACAAAACTGTCAGCCACAATATAACTGAAATATTATTGAAAGTGGCATTAAACACCATAACCCTAACCCTATGAAGTTCTGGTACAAAATGTAAAGATTTAGATTCTGAGTTCACCCCCGGTTTTTAGTGGGGTTCATGTTACTCGATCTTTAGTTTTATGTATATGTTTTGCAGATCGTTGGTTGTACCTTTGTACTTTTTCTATTGGTCATTGTGTTGCCTGTTCTTCTTCGATTTATGGATTCTGATTACCCCTATGGTATCTTCAAACTCTTCTTCTGAAACAAGCTACAAGCTTATATCAACATGCAAAAAAACCAAACAATACCTGAAACATGCCCCGTATAACATTACATATATACAAAATAAGATATCCAAAACATCTTGGAGTTACAGAGATTTGATTCTTGGTATTGAACATTTCAGGAATAATCTCCTATATTTCTTTTATAAGCAATTCATTTAATCCTAAAATAAGTGTTGTTAAAAGGCATTACTCTAATTTCCTTCACATCTTATAACAAAAGTTATTTTGTGAGAAGAAAAAAAGGTAAGTTACCTTAACCTTCTCACCTCTGTAAAGGTCAAAGATCAAGATGGATTTTTTGTTGTGAAATACATATTCATTATCTGTTGCTATTCTTGAGGTTTGCTGGTTTAATACTTTAAAAGATATGCTTAAAGAGAGATAACTCTGATAAAATGTCATTTGATATATACTAAAGGAGATAAATTACCCCCCCCCCCCCCCCTTTCCCCCAATGATATACTAAAAGAATAATTAATAATGATATGTTTTCTGTCTTTTAAAGGACAATATGTCAGACTGATCTCAGGCTGATCTCAATTACAAACAGTAACAAAATCTGGCAAGCCATTTTGATCGATCAACAGTGTCAAAATAAGTGTCATGATTACTTGATCACAGACTGCTACGCTTGCAGAATTAAACAATACAGAGACACAATCAATTCATGCCATTTTGAAACAATGAAATTTATTGTAAATCAATAACTATGACTTGCATTTTTTGAATGGCTGACTAAGTATAAAATTTCTGATAAGGTAATACTCAGGTTTTATTTTAGTTAATTAAAAGAAATACTTTGGGACCATACATTTTTGCCAGATGGCACAAGTTCCACTGTATTTCTTAATTTTGGTATAACTGGAAGAATTAGGGCAATGGATCTAAAAAAAAAAATTCTTGCAGGAAAACATTCAATTTGAAAAAAGTTCTAAAAATGAGCCTATATCACTCGCATGATAAAAAAGTTTTATAGATTATTACCTAGCAGATGTAAAAAAAAATTATTCCATAGGACTTCAGCCCAATAGACCCCAAGGCATTAAACTCTCAGGTCTTTCAATAAGGAGTGGTACCAGGTACTTTTACCTGCCTAAAATGTTCTTTAGTACCTCCTGATTTTAAAATGTTGTATAAGATTTTCATGATTATTGTTCAAATTTTAACTAGAGGCTCAGTGGGCTGAGCCTGTGTCGCTCACCTTTCATTCTGCTTTGAGGAAACTTAATACAGAACCTTCCATAGGTGCTTCCCACCAAATTTCTGTTCATTTTGGCATTGCAGTTTCAGAGAAGAAGATTTTTAGATATTGACCAATCTAAAACAAGAATTGCCTGTGGCAGCCATGTTTGTTAATGGATCAAAACGATATGAGCAATCTCTATAGAGGACCTTCCATAGATGCTTCTTATCAAGTTTCATATCATTTGGCCAAGTGGCTTCAGAGGAAATGCTATTTTAGAAATCAACCAATAAGAAACAAGAATTGCCTATGATGGCCATGTTTATTAACGGATCCAAACGGAATGAGCAATCCTTATAGAGAACCTTCCATAGATGCTTCCTACCAAGTTTCTGTTCATTTGGCAAAGTGGTTTCAGAGAAGAAGATTTAAAAAAAAAAGAAATCAACCAATTAGAAACAAGAATTGCCTGTGGTAGCCATATTTGTTAACGGATAGGGACGAAATGAGCAATCACAACAGAGGACTTTCCATAGATGCTTCCTACCAAGTTTCGGTTCATTTGGCCAAACGGTTTCAGAGAAGAATCTAATTTTTTCAATAGTTTTCTATTTTTTACTGATTTTTTTAGAAGCGGCAACGGCCATGTTTGATGGCAGTCGGGGTCATCATTCATGGTCTGAAAGATAATTATATATGCATTGTTCCTTTATAGTTTGGTAGCAACATTGCTCTTTACAATATTTAAAGAATTAAAAAAAAAAAAAAATCTATTTTTTGTAACGATAGCAGCCATTTTTCATAAGCGACCAGGGTTAGCAATCATAAGTCTGAAAGTGGATCACATATGCATCATTTTCATAAAGTTTGGTGGCAACTGGCTTTTTACTGGATTTTAAAATATGTTTTTTGACAATAATTTTATATTTTTTGTAACAGTGACGGCCACGTTGGATGACAGCCGGAGGTCTTCAATAAAAATTTTGAAAGAAGACCACATATGCATTCTTTCCATATGGTTTGATACCATTTGATTCTTTACAGGATTTTAAAATAATTTTTTACTGAATTTTTTCACTAATTTTCTATTTATAGTAACGATGGTGGCCATGTTTGATGGGGGATGGGGTCCTCAACCATAATTCTGAAAGAATATTACATATATGTATCAAATTTAATTGCAATATACTCTAAAGGATTTTTCTGGATTTTTTTTAATGGATTTTTTTGCTGATCTTACCACTATGTTCTATTTATAGACATGGCGGCCAAGATGGTTGGTCGGAAGGGTCATTGGACATAACTTTTAAAGGGAACCCCCAAAGGATGATTCAGGTCAAGTTCGGTTTAAATTGGCCCAGTGGTTTCAGAGGAGAAGATTTTTGAAAAAGTTTACAGACAGACGACAGATGGCAATTGATGGCAATAGCTCATACAGGTGAGCTAAAAATTGCAGTGTATGTAAATCTTGACAGGCTGAACATGTTTGCAGTTTAAACTTAACATCTATCTCTTATAGTTTTTGAAATAAAGGACGAAAATTATTAAAATTTTGAAAATTTGATGAAAAAAAGGGCAATAACTCCAACATGGGTAATGGGATTTACTTCAAAATTGCATGGTAAGCAGATCTTGACATGCTGCACATTTTTTCAATTAAAACTTAACATCTATCTCTTATAGTTTTTGAAATATAAGACGAAAAGGATTAAAAAAAAAAAAAAAAAAAAAAAATGTGATGAAAAAAGGGCAATAACTCAAAGATGAGTAATCAGATTTACTTCAAAATTGCAGGGTAGGTAGATCTTGACATGCTGAACATGTTTGCAGTTTAAACTTAACATCTATCTCTTATAGTTTATGAAATAAAGGACGAAAAGTATTAAAATGTTGAAAATTTGATGAAAAAAGGGAAATAACTTCAAAATGGGTAATCAGATTTACTTCAAAATTGCAGGGTAGGTAGATCTTGCTGTGCTTATCACTTTTATCACATGTCAGAATTCTGTTTTTATTAACAGTTTTTGAGTTATTACCCAAAAACTGCAATTTTACCCCTATGTTCTATTTATAGACATGGTGGCCAGGATGGTAGGTCGGCAGGGTCATGGGACATAACTTTTAAAGGGAACCCCCTAAGGATGATTCAGGCCAAGTTTGGTTTAAATTGGCCTAGTGGTTTCAGAGGAGAAGATTTTTGAAAAAGTTTACAGACAGATGACGGACGCCAAGTAATGGCAATAGCTCACCTGACCCTTTGAGTCAGGTGAGCTAATAAAAAGTACCGCCAGTAAATAGTGAAGTACTGGTACACTTGAAAAATATTGAAAGCCCTGTTGGTACAAAATTGAATCTTCGTATCGCAATGCTCCTTTGTGTAAAATACAATTGCATTTCAATTTCTAGTTCTTAAGAAGCTTTTTGAATTTTTTCCCACTGCACCCTTTTTAAGACCTTTGACCACAAGGTCTTTGAAACCATAGATCCTAGATCTTAAAATCTGCAAAACTTGAATTGATAATGATTCATGCCATTACAGTCTAAATTTATCTTTGGACCCGAGTGTTTGGACCCCACTGGGCCATCGTGTTCGTGATTGTATGATAGTTGGATTTACAACTACCTATGCAATCAGTGCCTATCTCCACGAAAGTTGTGAGTTCGAATCCCTCTCAGGCGAGGTGCTTTGTCAGTGACTTGCGGCAGGTTGCTACGGTTTCCTCCACCAATATAACTGAAATATTGTTGAAAGTGGCATTAAACACCATCAACTAAACTAGCCAAACCTTTGGAACCCACAGATCCTTGGGTTTTCCCCCTTTTAGGTCCTTCCACATGGAGAATCAACTTCATTTGTTCAATTCTGAATGTCCTTTTTCGATAGACAATCCCTATCAAAGTGCAGTGGAACCTTTCTAATCCCAAACACCAAGGAATCAGGGAAATCTGTCTGATTGTACAGGATGTCGGAATACTCAGGTTTTATTTTAGTTAACAGAAATACTTTGGAACCATAAATTTTTGTCGGATATCACAGGATATCGGAAAACTCAGGTGTTGGATTGCACAAGTTCTACTGTAATACTATAAGCTGACATGGCATGTGGCTATTTTCTTTTTCAGTTTTATTCAATCAGTATCAATGCAGCCATTTTATCTGATTTTTCTTTAATCGGTTACCTATACATCTAGTGTTATAATAGCAATTTGACATGCAAAGTTTTGGGGCATTTTATCGCTAAATGTACATAATATTGATCGTCACTAAGTGAAGGTGACCACGGAGATATCCATTTTTTTTTAATTAGAAAAATCACAGATCAAACAGATTGTATTAGAACACCTTTAATCAGCTGTTTTCCCCAGGTGTTTGGTCAAATAACGTGACGTGACAATTTAATAATATATAACTGCTGATCAAATAAATATATCTTAGATTACAAGCCAAATTCAAAAAGTAAATATATAAATGTTCACACATTTTAATAGAAACACAGCAATAAAAATTTTAAATCCATTATTTTTATTTAGCCTAATTGAAAATATTTGTTCATGTCTAGAATGAAGAGCTGCGGTATAATCCCGTAAAGTCCTTACTTAAATAGGTTTCAACAAGTTCCATGTAAAAACATTTGGATTACATCTTTAATATAGGGGGGTAAAGGTCTGTGGGTTCCAGACTTTTTCGGGAAAAAAGAAGGTGCACTATATATAGTTAATGGTATAAAAATGGGACCAGAACATTTGGCAAAAAATAACCACAAAAAAACAAGGGGAAAAAAAAGAAATCCCATCCTCCAGGTGTGCCTATGTATGTTGACTTCTCTGGGTACTCTCAATTTCCTATGCCAATGATAGTGACCGCCATGATCAAAATGGAAGGCAGGTATAAGTGTCATTAAATACCCATAATCCTAATTTGCGTCAAATTAAATTTAGACTATGCGTTCTTTGTTAAGCTTAGTCAATGAGTGTACTTTAAAAGACAGCTTAATCTAATGGACGACACATTTAGCAATATATATATAAATTTATATATATACATGTACATATACCTATGTCATCAAATATCTTAGCTCTTATTCATTTTGCATAATAGTAACAATGGGACCATTAAATTTTCTCATATTCAATTAGTTTTGACATTTTCAAGGTTAGATTTAATCAACAATATTAAAATTTTCGATTTTTTTTAATCTTGTTTTGTTTCTCAAATAACAAGTCATAGGTAAAAAAAATATCAAATTTTTTATTATAAATATTTATTAAAACTACCCAGACCCTTTTTTCTGCTGATTTTCTTCTTACCCCCAACATTTGCACAATGATCTGATCATATAGATTAATAATTAAATGTCATGTAAATCTCCTGTAAGACTATACCCCTTAAGGTACCCACGATTACCCGATATTTCTTAAAATCAATAAAATATTATTGTGTTGTATGGGACTGATAAAAAACAACTAACAGTGTGGTGCACGTAAGGATATATTGTTTAAATGGAACTTTTATTTGGCTTTAAGCCATGTGAATAGGGTTTCAAAACACATTACTGGGTGCCCCATACGTGAACAATTGTGACTGTCCCGAGAGATATAGTAAGGAAATTCAACTATAGTAAGAATTCAAAGAGCTTCACCTTATATTCTTATCAATGAAAATTGGTTTACCTAAGTGAGAGTGTCATTAAGGACTATTGAAAAAGCAATCTATAGTTAATTAAAACATGGATAGTGAGGAGAATGGGGACCAGAAACAGGATACTAGCAGCAGAAATGGGACAATGTTAGAACAGACAAGTGGGCAGTATGAAGAGATATCAATGTCGAAGAGTGATAGTGGTGTTGGGGGTCAACCATCTCCTAGAGTGGAAATTTTCCAAGAATCAGATGTTGATACAGGGGTACCAGTTGAACAGGAACAGGAAGTGGGGTCAGAGGTCACAGTTACAGTACAATCACCAGTAGATGAAGAATATTATTCCATTTCAAGTGAACCGAAACCAAGCGATCAATCATATCAATCCATAGATAGTGAACCATTTTATTCTCTACCTGATAAATCTTTACCTTTTGCGGAGGGAAAAAACAAAGAAGAATCAATATATGAGGAAATTAAGGATGATGAAACTGATGATCTTAAAAAAGATGCTGATCGGGATGATGAAGATGAGGATGATAACTTCGGTAGTGTAAGTGATGACGAAAGTTTTGATGATGCTACTGGCAAGTTGACAAAAAGGTCAACAGACACGGACGAACTTGTGCATGGATTCAAAGATGACGGGTCTTCTGTTGTAAGTGACATTTTTACAGATGTCAGCGTTGCGCTGGACAGATTAAGCACAGCGTATAAATCTGCCATTAGCAAAGAACCAAAACATGACGATCATCACGGATCCCGATTTGATTCTTTACGATCTAAATATACCAGGCCTAGAACATACCCCCCACCCAGAGAACCAAGAGGGGTAACAGGTTATCAGTCACTTCTACCTAGGAGAGACTATCATCTCTATGCTCCATACCAGACCAGTACTCCAGTCACATTCAATCATCAGCCAGAGCCAGAATATAGTCCAATTCCAGAATCGGCAAAATATTCCTCAGACAGTCTCCAGCAAGAATATGTTCCAAGTTTAAAATCAGGAAAGTCTTATTCAGACAGTTACCCATCAGAATATAGTCCGAGCTCAGAATTAGCATACTGTTACCCTGATGAAGATGATGAGAGTGTGAGTAAATTAAACACCTTATAATATGTGATTTAACATTCTATAACATCATTGTATGGCTTTATGTACAGTGTTCAGTACTTCACTGAACCGTGAAATGTCACCATTCTTAAGAATGGACAGTTAATTTTACTTCACTGAACCTGTCATGATCACCATTCTTAGGAAAGGCAACCATTTCATCAAAGACAATCCCTTTACTAATGCCAAGACAATAGTCATGCATAATAATTTGATATCATTACAAATAAAGGGCAATGCCAGGTAAAACATTATATGACCACAGCAAGTCGATTAAGACTTTGTCCTGTACCTGTTTAACTGCAATTGAAAACCATAACTGATAGAATAAATCTCCTTGAATACAATGTGAAACATTTTAAACAATCAATCAATCACATTAAAATTTGATAAAAGTAAAAAGATAATTTAATGAAAATTTGTTAATGATTGAGAATATATATAAAACATAAAATATTTGAATCTAATGTTTCTTCACAAATCTTGAAATTTTACACCAGTGAAAATAACCTGATGTATGCTGTACTTTCTTTACAATTAGGCAAAGAAAATTGTGTTACCGATAGCCCTAACAACACTAATTTTAAGTGCCTCCTCTAAAAAAAATGTTCCCCCATTTTTGGACAGGCATTGTTAAAATCAGATTCTTGTCTTGTATAAATTGGTAGAAAAAAAAGTTTTGCATACCTACCTACCCTAGTATTCCAATGCTCACCTCGAGTGCAGTAGAACATGGAATCGAGCCTCTATCGGGTCAAACCAAAAATTATAAAATTGGTATTTGTTGCTTCTCCACTAAGCCCGCAGCATTAAGGAGAAAGCACAAAGACAGCTAAGTTTGCATATAACAACAATCACTCACTATTTTTTTGGCAAGAATGATAGTAGAAACGCAGATATTTCTTTGCTTGGCCTTAATGATTTTTCAATTACATATACTAGTATAGCACTGAAGATTATAGCACCTCCAGGTAATTTCTTTGAAGAACACTCCATTATAAAGATGTCATTCTTAAGAAGATCAATGCAACTTTCTAATATTTCAAACGATTTAATGATGTGAAAGAAGAAATCCAATTTACAGTTACTATATATACTTAGCACATAAAAATTTCTTCGATTTTTTCTTCTTTTCATAATGTTTAAAACAATGTAACATGCGAGAATTAAATGAAAGAAAAAAAGACACTAATGTGACAGCAAAATTTAGAACAGCAATCATGGATGATTCTGGTTAGAATATAAAATAACTAAAAATAATGAAAATAGCTGTAACCCTCTACATCCCCTCTCAAAAAGGTCATTTTTGACCTGTTCTGAATTTTTGTTTCAGAGGAAAATAGCTAGGTTCAGATAAATAATTGGGGAAAAAAATCATCCCTCAGCTATAAAAGTAATGTTCCTTTACTTTAAATTGTGTCTACGTGTCAAGTTGGATAGTCTCTCATGTTCATTTACATCCATACCCATTCTTAAAGCAGTGCAAGTAAAATCAAAAGTGAAGAAACGGTGGGGATTAATTGCTGTATACTGTCACTTTCAGCAATATTATGACTATCAGACTTACTGTGGGGTCTTTATCTCAATCATTATTAGGTCCTCAATGTATGTAAGGTTATGGGTCCTGTGTGTCCACAGGCAGGAATTATTCTAACAAATTTAGTGATGGTTTCATATAGAGCCAATTACCATATACATGTAATCATGCATCCCCTTAAATCCCCCTTTGCCCTCTTCCAGAATCCAACTACTGGATATTTTTTCTTTCTACAGTCCCCCTTATCAATTAAATCTTTTAATAATAGCATATTTATAATCACATAAATAAGTTAATATGATCTCTCCGAGACAAACCACCACAATGATATTCATTTCATGTATATGCTTATCAGATGCTGTGACAAAACAAAGGTTTCTTTTAAATACATATTAAATATTCATTATTTTGGGTTTAAATGACTGAAACAAATATTGATATATAATTTGTCATCAATTAAAATTGGATCATAGACTCGTTGATCTGTTTAATATTGGTTATATTCTATTGTCTGAAGATATTAATGAAATAAATGTCCCCAGAATTGTATGTTCCTAGTAGCTATGTTAAAGACCAACCGTCATGAAATGGCTAATTTGCATATTTAAGGGGCTTAAATGGTACTCTAGTTACATCTGTCCCCAAGTAAAACTTATCATCACATCACAATAAAACTGGAATATGTGGACTTGTCATTTCTAAAAAGAAAACTAGTATTATTGTGAGCACAGCTCACTAAGATATACCCCCCGCTCCCCACATCTGTCCAACCTATTTCTATAACCAAAACATTACTGATTGTTCCGACCAAAAATGAAAGGGACCCTCCTCTCTTCACCGGTAAGCTGCTGATAAAATTTCAAAACATTCTGAGAAACACTACTCAAGTTATCATACGACATAGGGTAAAAATCCTATTTTCTGTCATATCAAGTCCAATAACTCTGGAACGGCAAAAGTGAAAATTGTCAAAAATGAAAGGGATCCTCCTCTCTTTACCAGTAAGCTGCTGATAAAATTTCAAAACATTCTGTGAAACACTACTCAAGTTATCATACGACATAGGGTAAAAATCCTATTTTCCGTCATATCAAGTCCAATAACTCTGGAGCGGCAAAAGTGAAAATCGACAAAAATGAAAGGGATCCTCCTCTCTTCACCAGTAAACAGCTGATAAAATTTTAAAAGATTCTAAGAAACAAAACTCAAGTTGTCGTATGACATAAGATTTGTCTACAGACGGACGGACATGGTGAAACCAGTATACCCCCCTACAACTTCGTTGCGGGGGGTATAATAATGGGTGCTTTTAGTGCACTTTATTTCAAACAAAGTTAATTTAGCAAGATTTTACTGGACTGCTAAAAACCTGCTAATTTTTTAGTGGTTATTTAGCTTTCATTATCAGGATTTTTGCTGAATGCTAAAAAAGCTGCTACTTTAATTGTGTTTTTCTAGTATTTCATAAGCACGATTTTTGCTGACTGCTGAAAAGCTGCTAAATTGATAGTGTTTTTTTAAATATTTTATAAGCAGGACTGCTAAAATAATGTTAACAATTTAGCTTGTAAATAGTATTAATCTAGAGCAGAAATTAATCACTGCTGTCTTAGTCAGGACCGGATTATAACTTTTTAGGACCCCTAGGCTAATGAAATTATGGGGGCACCTTCACCCTGTAACTCGCCAACACCCGTCTTGAATATTTTTTACTCATATATTTTAGCGACATTTACATAGCTTGAAGTAAACTTATGGCAAATTCTTTATATAAACTAGAATATCAAAAAGTTTTTTTTTATTTATATTTATAAAATCTTTTAGCAGGGACCTAAGCTTGAGGTGCCCTAGGCTACAACCTATTCTAGCCTATATGATAATCTGGCCCTGATTTTAATAAAGTACATCTAACATTTGTTCTGGGGTGTGATCCTTATTACCTGAATTACAGAATTAATATACATTCAATATTATGTATACGCTTATCAAATTGCTTATCAAATTTCAACACGTATATAATTTCTTGATATACATCTACCATCTTTTTAAAAATTATTCTTAAGATTTGGAATTTGTTCAAAGTTTTAGGTATTGCTTACATAACAAAAACTGGCTTTTCATTCAATCCTTAAAAATTTAGTTCTGGTACATAAACAAGTTATATAAAAATAATCAATGTTCAACAAAAATCATAAGGTTATTAAAATCATGTAGTAAAATCTATTTATAGATTATGTAAAAGGTTAATCGATTAAATGCAATTAACCCTTGCGATTAATTTGTCTATTCAGCTTTTAATTTTGTCACACCTGCAATTTGGAAATATACATGCTGAGTAATTAAATGTTTTGACTAAAATAAAATTTTTAATTGATTGTAATTTTAAATATTCATAGTACTTTAAGGGAATTATTTATTCATTACCATGCAGGAAACTGAAAAATTAAAATTCAATTTAAAATAAAATTAGATGCTGTATTTGAAGGATCTTTATTCTTTATTTATTTATTTTAATCTGAAAATCTACCACATACAGCTAACACCTCCATGTATCGTGTCACGTTTGCTAAATCATTCACATTCAGTTTAGGCTTATGGTGTTTAATGCCACTTTCAACAATATTTCAGTTATATCGTGGCGGTCAGTTTTATTGGTGGAGGAAACCGGAGAAAACGACTGAGCTGCTGCAAGTCACTGACAACATTTATCACATAATATTGTATCTAGTACACCTCGCCCTGAACGGAGATTGAACACACAACTTTAGTGGTGATAGGTACTGATTTGCACAGGTAGTTGTAAATCTAACTACCATACGATCATGACCATGACGGTCCCTAATTTACATTCGGAATCACTCTTCTCCTTCATAAACTGCTACACTTGTTCAATACCTAAGATTTTGTAGATAGACTAATTTGTCGTTTGAAACAAGCATTCAATTTCAATGATATTTATGAAAATTTATCACTACAAAGGTCAGATTTCTGATGCTTTTAAGATAAAATACTACAAGATAATGCCATTCTGCTATGATGCATTCATATGTCTTTGTATCCATTTTGCAATTCAATTGAGAGAAAAGAAAATATAAGTGTTTTGAAAGCAACAGAGCATGATATTTCATCAAATCAATTAAAAACAAGAAAAAAAAAAAACCAATATAAATCAGTGTAAATGAAATTTTTTAATGTCGATGTCAAATATAGGTCGCCAATTTCATACAAGTCAACAATCCACACCGTGGACTAGAGACAGTCCTCGTGATGAGCACCGGTTCTCCGGACCAAGACCGGTAAAACTTTGATTGTACCAGTAAATTTTTCAGTTTTTATTTAGATATATACCTGGAATATAAAATAAATTCAAGAATTTGATTCGGACCAGTAAATTCAAATATTCATTTCGAGGACTGGAGACATAGGTAGTTGATGCTTTTAAATATTTCATATGTTTCAAATCAGTACTAATTCACTAAAAATGCAAGTTTTCTACATTTCTGACTTACAACACGATTATTATATTTTGTCTGAAGTAAATGTTATAAAAATAGCACTGGAATCAATATGGGCAACTCTTCAACTTCGTCATACAATAACCTTTGAAGTTTTGAAAAGGGTGTTGCTATTCTTAAATGGAATTATAAGAATTAAATATGACTTTGTATTATATGTTTATCGATGTGTAAACTCTGCCTTTTACTCACAAACTTTACATATTCCTTAGGACTTTGACATATTCAGTTTGTGAGAGATGTAGCCGAGCTTACTCATTGATAAACTGATACAAAATCGTTATTTAATCTTACAGTATATGCAGGGGCGGATCCAGGGGGGGCACACACCCATCTAAGCAAGGACATCTATTAAAGATCACCTCACAGTCTGCACAAAAAAAAACCACTAGACCTAAATCCTAGCCTAGTAAAAATTGGTTTGAGGGATACTAAAAAAAGTCCATCTAAAAAGCCTTTTGGATTGGTTTGTCAAAATGTTTTTGCCACAGACTGACCTCACAGTAGCTCTGCAGCAATAATGAGCAAGAATCTAAAAATCTATATAAGAATAATATTACATAGTTATAATTGTAAACAAGCATTCAATTATAATATTAAATATAAAATTATATGGTTGACCTAATCAAGGATCAGACTTATAATGATGAAAGTTCAGTTTGAAATTTTAAAATGCAAAATTTATTCTATATGGAAATCAATAAGCTACTTATCGGGTACAATGAATAGATTCGGACAAACAACTATTTTTCTCTTTAATAAATTCATATAAATTTTATAAGCAGATCTATTGAAATTACTTTTCACATTTTGTACGGTAGTTTAAATTTTAATCTGATAAACGAAGATATAAAACTGGAGTTTTAACAAGGAACAGCTTTGTAAGTAGAAAATATAATAGGTTTTGCATTTCATTTGTAATGATGCATTTGCAAATAAAAGTTATATAAAAAAAATGTGCTAAAAATGGAATTTTCATTCTTTTGTATGTGATTTTACCAACGAAAATTGAAGAGCAAATGTTCTTGTTCAAACATATACATGTAGATATATATATATTTAAAGTCATTATATGAAAATATAAATAAAATCTTTACATTTTGTTCTGGAAAGGAAAATTTTTATTGAAATAAACTTTTCCGCACATACATGCTGTGTGTGTTCAGCCGAAATGTACAGAACGAAATGTAAAGATACATAAATATATAAATATGATTTTAAAAGAATGTCACATGTTTTGAGTGTATTCACTGCCATAGAATTTGTTAGTATAAGTGCCAGTAATTTTTCCCTATTAAATTCACATTCCACAAATGTAATTACAAAAATCCCTTTTTCTTTTGAACATTCTTAAGACGAAATATAATCTTACACAAGAATATATTAAATTTGCCATTTCTGAAACAAAGGAATTATTGGTAAATTGTTTACTTCCTGTATACCTAATATGAACTGACACTATGCTATTATAATTGGTTAGTTTTTTATTGTTCATAACCTGCGTCTGTGGTATAATGGTAAGCATGCGGAAGATCTGGGTTCAAACCCCAGTCGGGTTAAACCAAAGACTATAAAATTGGTATTTGTTGCTTCTCTGCTAAGCATGCAGCATTAAGGAAAGAGATCAAAGACTGCTTGGCTCGGAATCAGGATAATGTGTCTGAGTGGGGCGACATGTCTTTCCACAGTCCAACTCAGCATTGTTGGTCTAGAACAAAGCGGACATCATCATTATCATATCATCAAAATGTAACTTGTTCTTGTCATAATATATAAATTGCTCATTTGACATTTATATAATAATGTGGTCTTGTCCAGGAAATATGCCAAAATATTACCCAGGTCTGAGAGACATATTACCCGACCGAAATATGTCTCTCAGACCTGGGTAATATTTTGGCATATTACCTGGACAAGACCACATTAATATCATTATTAAACTGAGTGTCTAATTGTCCAGGTAATATGTCAAAATATTACAGTACCAAATATCACTACAGAAACTTACACGAAGTATAATAATTATACAATAATATGGTGTTGTCCATGTTATATGCCGAAATATGTCCCAAGGTTAGAAGGCATAATGCACGACCCGAAGGGGGGAGTGCATTATGCCTTCTAACCTTGGGACATATTTCGGCATATAACATGGACAACACATATTATTGTTATTATTACTCTGAATGTCTTTGGTGATTTAAAAAAATGAAATTTGTCTAAAATGTATTGATAGTATAAAGATTGGCAAATAATATTCATTCAAATTCAAGAAATATTTAATTTCAACAATAACAATGAACTGTCAAATATTTAATTCCCAAACCTGGAACTGGCCATTGTTTTGACAGACGACAGCATCAATGTAAAAGAAAAACGTTTAATACATTGTAAATTGTACACTGTTAAAAGCACTCAGGTGATCATCCCGTTTAGACCCCACCTATTTAAATGACGTAACATTGTTCTAAGCTCCGCCCATCAGCATAGTAATGACTCCAACAATAGTACTATGCGAGTGCATAGTACAACGACGCTATTTATTCTTTGTAAAATTATGTTTCGATAATATCATGTCAATTATAATGAAAGTTTCTTACATGAAGAGTAATAATAAACAATAATCACTCACTCACTTGATTGTTCACAGTATTTCAACCAATGGTATTATTTGGGAATATGGCAGATCTACAGAATGCATCGACATGATTTCATCCCATGATTTATCTTACATATCAAAGATATAAAGGTCTGTTGTGGATCCTTGTAACAAACTGTTAATTTTAATTTCAATTTTAAGCTGGGTTTTTTTCAGTGAATAAACTCTTCCCGTCTTGTCTTAGGTATGATTCTGGTTAGAAAATAAAATAACTGAAAACCAATGACAAATAGTTGAAACCATCTACACCCCCTTTCAAATGGCCATTTTATACATGTTCTGACTGTGGCCTGCTACTTTCGGCAATAGTTGAAATCAGTTAAATAACTGAAAACATCCCTTCTAATGTCTGATTCTTCAAGTGTTCTTTATCCTAATTACTAATCAATTTAGCTACTAACTTACCTTCCATACAAGTAGTTTTAAAATGGCATTCACTTCTGGGTCATACTTGACCAAAACATTTGTCTGAAAATCAACGTTATATAACATATATTATTAAATTTTGTAACAAAAGCATTGTCATTATTTTTGTCATATGAAATTGTTCAAATAAACCAAATATTGTAGAAACAACAGAGAATACCCTACCCCCCCCCCCCCCCCCCAAAAAAAAACAAGTCCATAACTCCTTACTGATAACAAACTATCATTGTGAAGTCTAACTTTGTAATGTCATCTATTAACATATAGTCTCTAAATGTGACACTGATTTTCATAAGATAGTAGTTCGCATGACCTCTTCACACTGTCAACATGGAATTTGGTAAATATGTCATAGGCATGATCGAATGGTACCTATGCAATCAGTGCCTATTACAACTAAGGTTGAGAGATTGATTTCTGCAAAAGGTGAACATAAGTTTGTCAGTGACTTATGATAGATCTGTGGTTTCTTTGAATACCAGCTAGTTTCCTTGATCAATAAAACAGACCGCCCCAACATTGTTGTTGTAATAGGCATTAAACATCCTTAACCTTTGAACTTTTCAATACACTATAACTTTATCAAAACTTTGAAAATCTCAAATCTTAGAACAGAGGCTTGTTTATTTTTATTATAAATTCCCCAAAGAAAACTTTATGAACAATAATTGCAATATTAATACAAATATACTTATGACTAGAAGCTTCCATATTGAGCTGTAATGAAGGTGGGAGTTTTGGCGCAGTAAAATCTGATTCAACCTACCATTTCTTTAGAAATGCCTGTACCAAGTCAGGGTAATTACGGTTTTCACAGTTTTCCGGTTGTTGACTGATTTTGTCTGTTTATATACTTATGAGTTTTGACTTTCCCTTTGGAAGAGTGTTTGGAGTTTGGTAATTTTGTTATTACCTTTATTGTTCCAACCAAGTTTTGCTCAAATCTTGTCTGATTGTCATTGAATCTAAAATTTCATTTACAATAGATTATTGTTTGAACATCATCAATATTTGTTCAAATCTCATGGTGCTTATAGCATTCAATTCATTCTTCAAAAAACAACCTAAATTCTTTTAATTGAAGATTGATCAACAAATTAATTGCAGCTGTCCCTCTGAATACTGTATATAAACTGCACTTTTTATGTTAAATTAGTCCTTCAAAACAAGGGCACCTCTAAATAACATGTTATCCCAGACATTTTAAAATCATTTTGGCTTTCAAATCTTTCAACTTTGAGTGCACATGTACTTGATGAATTTTAGTCCAAAAAGATGCCTTTGACACTAAATTATATATCTACCGTTATATTCTTGTTTATACAAAGCACCTCAATACAACAAATTACTGTTTATAAAGCAAGGATCCATGTTAAAATTCTAAAGAATAAAACATGCAATCTATTTAAAGGACTTTTTATTCAAATTCAAATTCCCATATGAAAGCACCGTTTTATCATGTTAAAATTGCTAAGAATAAAACATGCAATTTTACTCTCTATTTAAAGGACTCATCAAATTCCCCTATGAAAGCTGCATTAATTGTCCTTTATATATATATATTTGACTATGAAGTTTCTTCATATCTACCTTTACTTACCTTGTGGTATTTAAACACATTTGTCAGATGATTCTTGATTAAACCAATCACTTCATTGTCCAATTCCTGGGCATCCAACTAAAATAAGAAAAGAACCCTTTATGTCTTTTTTCACATTAAAACCACTATACCAGTAAACATACTTCAATTAGATCTTAGAAATGACCGTGTTGAATTTGAAGAGTTGCCAGTGTCAATTGGGAATTTGACAGGCACTAATGCAGTTTAATTTGCCGACGTGTAGCAGACATTTTTTCACAACATATACGCTTCTATTTCGGAAATTTAAGAATTTATTTTAAAGATAAGGGAAGTCTTTATTTTCTATCACATTGAATTAATTGACGTTAAGCATTAGCCACTGAAAAAACATTATATATAGCATTGTATAATAATTGCCTTAGAATCATTATTGTACAGATAATTTGACCAGTTCGGAATGCTCCTAATTGTCCTTTAAACATACAAACTGGTTTTTGTAATAAGTTGTGTATAGTACCCTGGGTATAGAAATAGGACATACTTTCTGCACTGCAGTGCTTAAACCATTCAAGGGGCTGTCATGGACGTGATCGTAAGCTAGTTGGATTTACAACTACCTGTGCAATCAGTGCCTATCACCACAAAAGTTGTGAATTAAAATCCAGCTCATGTCAAGGTGTATTCTATACAGCATCATGTGATAAAGCTTTCAGTGACTTGCGGCAGGTCAGTGGCTTTCTCTAGGTACTCTGTTTTCCTTTACCAATAAAACTGGCCGCCACGATATGACTGAAATATATGTAGACCTACACCTTTCAACATATAAACAGGGGTTGATCGCAATTTTAAAACGTTGTCACATAAAATAAAATACCAAACGTACTAAGATATGAATTATTAAAAACTAGAAGCGTCTCCGTGCAATTCAACAAATATTGAGATGTTGGTCTTAAGTATAACCACATATTAAGCAGAAGAACTTAGATTTTGCTCTATAGATGACAAGAAAAAATAATTCATTCGATTCAAATTAGCTGTGGTCAACATTTCCCATAGCACCTGAGCGTGCATGATTGCGTCCCCTTCCGATACGGCACCATTTTTGTAAATGTTATTGATAGAATAAAATGTTTCTCTGAACCGAAATTGATTACTTTTTAAAAGAGTCACCATCAATGTTCATATTGAATCAAATGGATTTCAATAAACACAATTTCGTCATTTTCTTACGTGACGCATGGCAAAAATACTCAGGCTACATAGAGGGACTATTCAAAATTGCAAGGCGACTTCCATTTCGCCTTTGACCAATGAAGAAGCAAAGTCAACTTGACCAAGGCAACTTCTTCCCCTGAATCGCCATGTAACGTGAGCCCTGAGAATTGTGCAAGTTCTAAGTTGAGTATTACGGACCGATTGCATCTACTAAACGATAACCTGGATGGCGCAACAGGTTTTATCATCCTTCCCTCCCGCTATACCTACCTGCTGACTGCATAAGCAAAACTTGTATCAAAGTTCATGTGAGCTGAGCAGGACTTATCAACAGTCAGCAGGAGTTATCACCAAATTCTCCCAACATTTAAATGATAATTTCTGTGAAGATGACAAAAGTAAATAAAATTCATCAACACCATTAGCTAGTTAACATTTCATTTTTTTTAAACATAAATCAAATTAGGAACTGGCGTGTTAGCAATATCAACAAACATCGTCCTACAAAAAAATGTACTCGACACAATTATTGATATTAACCTCTGCTGGGACTAACTTATTTTTACATGATAATCGAGGTTGTGACGCTTGTGCTTTTTAAACTGGAACGGAATTGGAAAACAAAACCGCTAATGAAAAAGGGTGAATCATTTAAATGTTCATTATTATAAATCATTGTCTTTGAACTATGCTTTTTTTGTTTATTGTTCATCTAGTTACGTTATAAAATCTACCATTCACTGTAATAATGAATGGTATATTTGCAAACTACTTACAGATGAATATTTTGGATTCATGTGATTTTCCCCACGAAAATACAAATATCGAAACGTATAGATATACCATTTATCCGTGTTTTTGTTTGATTTAAGGATGATAAACATCTCATCTGAATGTGAATATGATTGATTCTGAAAAATATCAGCCTGCTCGAAAGAATATGAAGTTGGTGAATCATTCGCTTCGCTCACTCGCCAACAAGCTTCATATCCTGGCTTGGCAGGCTGATATGTTCGGTATCAATCAATTCACATCCAGATAACATATACTTATTGGAGTCAAGAATGTATACAAATAGGACGTAACACCAGTGGACGCACAATTAGGTTTCAGTCGTGACAATGGAGATATATCTAATATCTAATAATAAAAAAGACTGCAAGGTTCTGACAACAAACAACCAGAGAGGTTAATAAACACAAATCTCAAGAAGATATCGGCATATCTGCAGAAAATATCCTGATATTGCTGACCAGAGATCTGGGAATTTTTATTGCCAAAATCGTAGACAAAAGATATAATTTGTCCTCCCACCAGTCATCTGCAAAACATCATGCTGCTTTTCTCATGAAGAACACCAGTGAAAATAAGCACATAACCGGTTTTATGGACAAAGCCATTGCCAAAGTTAATCAAAATGAACTTGATCGATATGAGGAGCTTTTCAACACACCCTATGTTTAGTTTTATGTGTATGTTTTGTAGATCGTTGTTTGTCCTATTGTACTTTTTCTTTTGGCCATTGTGTTGTCTGTTCTTCTTTGACTTACGGATTCTGACTACCCCTTTGGTATCTTCTAACTCTTCTTATACTATAACTAGAAAGAACCGTTCATTCTCTGACTATGCATTCCTATGTGAAAGTCAAATTAAAAATTGTTTGGACTTGGACAGTGATGCTTGTGTGAACTTTATTAAAACTATATCTGAAGTCTTATACAATGATGTAATACTAAATCTAGACAATATGAGGCAAGTTCGATTTATTTCAATTTGTCCGATGGTCCCTAGTTTTTCTCACTTCAGGAACCAAAATGGCTCCTACACTATGAAAACTAGTTAGCATAAACATATTTTATTAATTAATAAATTAATTCAATATTACACATTATGATAATACACATTTAAATTAATCAATAGGATTCGGAAACAAGTGGTTATACTTATATTAATCCATATCCCTGTTGTTATCTGGTGTTCAAGGTTTAATTAGTATCGAAAGGTAGAAGTGTATTGAGAATTATCAAGTGTTAATCAGTCGTTGTCAATGTTATTTGGTGTGCTTTTTTTTTAGTAAGAGAAAAAAAAAGAAAAAAAAAAAGAAACAAACAAATGTAGTGCAAAGGTGCAAGTGCTTTTTTTATTTTAACATGTTTAAGTTGTGTGAATATGGTTAAGAGGTGAATCGTTTACTACTTATGATAAACTTCTGCACGTTTAATAATATATCTGTATTTAGGGTATTCGTTAAGTCTGTAGAGCCAAACAATAATAAATCTGTATTTAAGTTAATTGGTAAATTAATGGTGTGAATATATCTAGTTGCATCTAAGCATAGAAAGGGGTTTCAGTTGCTTAGTCAATAGTGCAATGATTATAGTGCTAATTATCGATGCGAACGATGTCATTTAGAGTCAAAATTTCCTGTAATTCAACTAATATAGAATAGAATAGAATAGAATACATTTTATTGCCTAATCATAGGGCCTACATGAGGCATCATTAACAATACAAACATTCATGATTGATAAATGAGACATACACACAAAAGAAAAAGGACATAGTTTAAGGTTTTTATATTTCTAAAAATATAAATATAATTATTATTATTTAGTGGATCATGTTCTGGTTTGTCCCCTATATCTCAGATCCAGTGTGAAACTTTACATATGTTGCATATTCCTTAACAAGCAGTAAACCTGCTAAAAACACCAAGGGACGTAGTCCGAGATTCCTCTGTCGTTTAACGGCATTGATAAAGTTGCTTGTAGCCGTTCAACGACAGAGCGTGCTATATACGGAAAACAGCGGATTTGCTTCTCCAACTCTGGGTCAGCACATTTCCATGTTTCGTGGCTATCGGATTTTATTTTCTATCATAAACCTTATATAAATCACTTCACCAATCATTTTTCTATTCATTCATAAACATCTTACCCTCAGAAAGTGGTGTTACACTCCATTACAGCACGATTACCGCAATGTATCATGGGAGATGATTTGCATATAAACAAACAAACAAATATTTGTATTGCCAATCATAGGCGCCTGTTAAGCAGAACAATTAACATAAAATTTAATACAGTTGATTATATTGATTGGTAATGATTTTAACAGCAAATTTAGTGAATTACAGATAACCATAAGAAAAAAAAAATGTAGTACCTTGTCCAAAAATAAAAAGGGGGAACGTAACACATGCTCTTTCCGAAGCCCGTTGGTAACACTCTGCCATTGAATCTTTTCTTTCCAACACATTCTGTAATATTTCCTTCTGCTCTGCTTTGATCTGTAGATGGACTGTTTGTCCTGCAGAATACGCTTAAATGTATCGTCTTCCATGTGATTTGAATGTTGTTTACGTATGCAAATAATGCTCCAAATAATTTGGCACGCTGCATTAATTAGCTCCCATCATGCAATGCGTTGCTGTCATCATTCAGTTAGTATCGCGAGATCACGTGTGTAGATTCGAAAATGGAAGTCAAATGGCGGAATAATAGGATCTAAGGCAAAATCGTGCTGTAATGGAGTGTAACACCACTTTCTGATGGTTATGAATGAATAGAAAAATGATTGGTGAAGCGATTTATATAAGGTTTATGATAGAAAATAAAATCCGATAGCCACGAAACGTGGAAATGTGCCGATCCTATGGCTGGTGAGGCAAATTCGATGGTTTCCGTATATAGCACCCTCTGTCGTTGAACGGCTACAAGCAACTTTATCAATGCCGTTAAACGACAGAGGAATCTCGGACTACAAGGGACGGTGCTTCCGACACACCCCATCTATTATAAATTGCATTTTCTCACAATTATATAGTAAATAATTATATATAATATTAAATACTTATCATATACTATAAATAAATAAAAAAAAAGATTAATTAATTATTATATATATTATTATTATTGTTATTCATTCGGATGTGACACCTCGTGTTTAGAGCAGGAGAACTAGTTGGAGGAAATATATGCAAGTTAGAATGTACAAAATAGAAATATTCAAACATATAGATCATTCGTATACAACAGGTTTCTGTTGTCATCTTCGTATTTTACCTGACTAACACGAAGAGCACGTGTACTGTTTTTTGTTGATGAAACTTCATCCATAATTGTTTACATTTCGTTTCTCTTTGTTACGCCCACTTTAATTAGATAGAACAGATTATTTCGACCAATCAAATTAATTTTAACAAAAGTTGCAACTAACGAACTCTGTCGACCACATGAAATATTAAAGGGCACATAACTAACCACGAACCGATTACAGGTGAGTAAATCGATATGCTTTTAATATTCAAATCAACTTTTGTAAAACAATCATAAACACTTTAATTGTTTATGTGTATTGTTGCATCGAAAATAACCAACTTAAATATTAAAAAATATATATTTATCGCCCACGGTAGATATTTTGCATGTCTTCAAATCTGATCCAAATAGTATTGATTAGGAAAGGATACGTTTTTACTTGTTTCATTCTATTTATAAACTAAAGTTGACAAGTTATTCAAAATATGTACCGAAAGTTAGTATTTCTGTTCGAAAGAAACAACAATTTTTTTTTTACTTTTAATTGACAATTTAGGTGTTGTTTGCAAATCAGAGGTGCCTATTTTGTTTTTGTTTTTTATATGGATAAATTCTTGCACCTTATATTATTAATAGTGACATATAGCAAGGAATACTTCCTCATATACGTCATTGCATATAGGAATAATTACAAATGTGTATTCAATCTTTAGGCTTGTAGCAACAAAAAGGTTATTTAATGTTAGATAAGAATATTAAGAACGAAGTTGGTTGTCGTAATTTGTATTATGGAACGGATAATATCAAATAGTTCAATGAGATTAGAAAAGTTTCGAATGATCCCCAAAAATATTCGAGGTGAAAAAACAAAAACAACAGCAGAGATCATCAAAATATTTCAGGGCCATAAATAATCCGATTTGTTAACTAATCTATATAATGTTTATAGGTCTGAAGTTCGTAGTATACGCAGGTCTTGGTAGTAGCGCCGTTTTGCACACACTTGATATGGTTGGGGAGGGAGTATACATGTCATTGAAAACTGCACAGTTTATTTAAGATGATGGGGCTTAGTAGTAGATCCGTTTTGTACACACTTCTGATGGAAGCGTTGGTGGGTGGTTGGTTTTAGGGGGTATACATGTCATTGAAAATTGCACAGTTAATTTAAGATGATGAACTGCAATAAAAACATAATAACGTTCCTATTCCTAATGCTATTGGAATCCGTAGTTAATACCGTTAGATCGTTGTGGGTGCAACTTCGCTGATAAAATTATCTATTGCTGCAATACATATGCATCTGAATACAGTTGTATCTAATTCATAAATAACAAGCCAACTTATTTACTTTATAATTCACCTGAAATATAAACGATTATCGGATACAAAAGTGTTTTTTGGGGGGGTCTTATTGTTTACAACCATGCCGTGTGTTGTAAGTAAGGAAGTGAGTAAATTTTATTTAAAGTCGGCACATACAAATGTATATACATATAACAAATAATATGAGCTACATGAAGCTATTAAAACCGACTATAACATATATATAAGCAAACATAAACAAAAATTAAAAACAGACTAACACAGATAAATCAAATATGAGCATATAAAAACAAGTAAGAGCACATAAGAAGCAAATAAAAAAAAAAAACACAAATAGCAAATAGGAGCACATAAAAAGCAATTAAGAGCATATAAAAGCAGATATTATTGTCCAAATAACAACACACTATTTTGTAAAGACAACAAACAAAACCTAGCACAACAATATATACAACCTTGACACTTGAGACAACGAATGAATGCGGAGATGGTAACACTTAAGTGTAATATACTTTCCAGTGCCCAGTTATTATCGTCGTTCCCAGTTCTTCCAAGACTTAACATGGGCATCATCACTGGCATTTCACCGGTAAACGGTTTTCAAAACATAGAAATTTTCTGTAATTCCAAGTCAAAATCGGGTTTCATTCTCAATATAATGTGTTTGGTATAGCGCAGTATCTGCGTCACAATTACCATGCATCTTAACGCATATCATATAACTCCACATATGTGTTAATATTTCCGCATGTCCTTATAATACCACAAATATGTGTTAATATATACGCATATATTCGTATTATATAATACCGCAAATATGTGTATACGCATGTTCGTATTATATAATACCGCAAATATATGTTAATATATACGCATATTCGTATTATATAACACCGCAAATATGTGTATTGCGCATGTTCGTATTATATAATACCGCATATGTGTTATTATTGAATTGACAAATCAAATTACATCCGACGACATATTTATAAATTTGGAAAATGCTCTTTTCTTGATTTACTGAAAGTTGCAACCTTGTTTTTAGGCAAACTAATATTAAATAAAAGTTGAAGAAGATACCATTATCGAATATTGTAGGACTATCCTGCAAAAGGTAGGGACCTCAAATGTGTTAATGCTGTTGCAATGCATGGGGGGAGGGGGGGGGGGAACCTTGATTTACGTCACGATGACTATGAAGTTTGAGTACGAGTGTATTTTTAAAAGGAGAGTCATTAGTTCTTTTAAATATCTAGATTTTGGCTATCCTGTTTAGGGCCTTCGGTTTTCTTTGGGGCGTAATATAAATGATAAGATTAATAAAATTGTTAGAATTTATTCTCTTCCGTAAACTGATTAGTATGCTTTTCATAGGCTGTAAGATGCAGTTTGATAGGATATTCATAGATATCGCCGCATATATGCGGAATTATACATTTGTATATGCGGAATGAAATTCACGGTTGTGCTTTAATTATGTAATTGTGGCAAAAATTTAGCACCATAAAGTGGTCACAGATATCAATTTTCATGAATTCCGGTATTGCTGAATAAATGTTGAAACTGACATGAACAAAATATTCAATCATTAATATGTGAACACTCTTTCATTGCATTATTATTTTTGTCAAACGAAATACACATACATGTAGTAGATTTATACCAAAATTATCTAAATTAAGGTAAAAATTAGAGTTGTACGCCCACATTTCGATATTCTATTCCCTTTCTACTACCAGCAATAAAGGAAACAAATATTAATAACAAAATCAACAAGAAATAAAACAAAATGAAACCATGGAAAGGAAAAGAAAAAGAAAAATTCATCCAAAGCAACTAAAAAATTTTTTAAGACATAAAATACTTTAATTTAAAATAAAATGCACTATAAAGTCCCTATATGTAATTTAAGCATCACGGATGTGAAAAATATAATATGAGTCTTGGAAAAATGCACGTATTGTGCGGTGTGTTCAGATATTTGAATGATTATTTCATGAATCATAAAATAGCCACAACAAAATTATTGATTTGGAAAATTGCAAATCTACAGTTTATCAACATTTTCCAATCTTTATCAGTTAGTACCTACAGGAAATGAATTATACTTTGTTTTTAGAAAGAATTAAATACTGTTTGAATGTGTTATTTTAATACATTACACATGAAGCATAAACAAATCTTGATAGACGAATTTATATTGTTTATTGTGTGAAATAAACGTTTGCAGCAGTATTTAAACAGCATCTTGTTCGCTTAATACTACAAATAATTGTAGAAGTCGCAATCCATTATTATTGGACATTTGTGTATTGAACATTACCCTTTAAACAATTAGTGTATTTCCCCGGGTTTCAAACAGGACAGGTGTGGACTTGATTATAGTATATCGGAAACAGTACAAACGTCACCTGGTGTGTTTGTTTCGCTTCACTGGAACTTTCGAACTGTCAGCTAGATAAGGAATATTTAAATTTATTATTTTATGGCGATCGTTTTAAAGAGTGCCGATAAGGATAGAAAATTGATAAATTGAGAGCCAGCCGGAATGTCTTTCGACGACCGGGACCAGCGGTTGGAGAGGGTCATTCAGGTGACATATTATTTATTGTTTTTGTTTTTAAAAGTTCTTGTAATCAAATGACAGGTTTCCATATTTAATTGTAACATATAATATTTAGGGATATTTAAACATGACCTTGATATTGTGATTTCAAATTTAACGTTTATTTATAATTTGATTTTTTATTAATTAAATATTAGTGAGATCTTATTGCATCACATAGTCTACTTTCGGTTTGATCACTATTAGGCTATTTTTGAATATAATACACATGTACATGTAATTTGGCGGCAGTTGAGAGAAAAAAAACATAAATGCACATGTATGCATGTGATTCACTATAAAACTCCAAATAAAGAAAATTATGTACAACAGAGAACACAATAAAACACAAGACATTTAAATATATAAAAAAAAATCAGTCGGTGGGACTCTGTTGCTTGGATACACAATTTGGTAGTAGGACATCACCTAACCGGAAGTTTAAACAAGTTGTTTACGTTATGAGTTTTTAAAGTTTTAAAAGAAAAGTTGTTATTATGAGTTTTTCCGATAAAAGACAACATTCTCCTCCCGTCAGAGATCTTTTTGGAGGGAAAGATGATGATTCGCCCAAAGATAAATCTCTCATTAGTCATCGATTATCCGATCTGGCTGTAAATCTGGGATGCCTTGAAATGGTAACTCGCATTGCATCAATGCATGGTTCATCTTCATCCAGTGTTCTAGCTAGGATTTAAGAAGGGCAGGGTGCAAAACTGAAAAGGGGCAATTTTATGCGTGCGACCTGTGAATAAAAGGGCAATATGTCAGGGGGGTCTGAATCAATTAATTTTCTCTTTAATGTGTTAATCTGTTGTTCATTTGCTTCATTTTGGTTTCTACAAAACATAAAGATTGTTGTCTAGAAAAAAGGAAACAACAATCCAAAGTAGAACAAAATTTGATATAATTGATCTTTTGCAAATTACGAATCTACCACAATACTGGTATACAAATTTTATACCAGTAAAGTTTTTCAAAATTTCTGTAATGTAATGGATGTCTATTTACGCATGTGTGTTATTACTACAGGTAATGTATAGAACTGGTTGTTGCTAAATATTGTCTTTGTTTCAGTTTAAGTAGACAGGTTTTTATTACAGATTAAACTTTACTTAAGTGGTTTTATTGTGTTTGATAATAAAATTTTGTAAATGGCATATTTAGATTTTGTTAATTTTGTTTTGTTTCAAGTATAACAAAGGGAAATAACTCATTTTTTATATCAACTTACGAAGTTGAAAAATGCGATGTCAAACTTTTGTTTTCCTTTGCCACTTTCTTTGCATTTTCTTTCAAACATCTTGTCCGGGAAGGCATTGTGAATGATATGAATTTCAAAGTTCAAATTTTTATAATTACCGTGAAATCTAATCAGAAAATCGATCGATATATGCTATATTAGTTAATGTTCTAAATTTAGCTTTGACATATTCAAATTAGATAGGGGGCACTACAATGTAAACATGAAACAATTGTTTGAAACGTGTTCCAAAATGGGTACATATGAGCGACAAAAGAAATGAAAACACAGATAAAAAGGGCACTTGTGTTTACGAAAAAGACATCCACATTAGTCACAAATAGAGAAAAAGGGCAGGGCGTCACTCGAACAAGGGCGGGTGCTGCGCCCTGTAAAAACGGGCTAGCAAGAACACTGTCATCTTCATCATTATAGGTGCTACATCTAACAACATTATTGCAATGCCCATGTGTCAAGTGTCGGAAATTTATTCAAAACGGTCGGATCTAATAAGTTCGGCAAAAGTGGAAGTAGGATCTTTAGCGCTTGTGGATTTCTGTAGGATATTCGGATCTATCTGATTCCAGTCTTTTAATGTTTTTGGTATAAAGCTGTCTTTAAAAGTATCAGTACGAGCATGTGGGATTTGAAACTGTTGATTGTGTCCTTTACGTTGTTTCCTCTTGTTTTGGTTGATGTCTGAGATGGGGATGTTTGCATATCCATTGAGTCCTTTATGCAGTAGGATGAGTCTATTTTCCTGTCTGCGTTGTTTCAGTTGTTTCCAGCCTAATTCGTTCATTTTCGATGTCATTGATCCTTCTTCGAACAAGTAATTGTTCATAACAAATCTTCCTGCACGTTTCTGTACCCTTTCTAGGTCATTTTCCAGATGTAAACAATTTGGGTCCCATACTGTTCCTGCATACTCAAGTATTGGTCTTACTAAACTTAGATAAGCTGTTTCTCTTACATCTTTAGTACAAAAATACAGGTTTCTTTCGCAACATTCCTAATAATTTATTTGCTTTGTTGGTAACTTCATGTACATGTTTGTTCCATCTCAGGTCATTTGCAATATGTACTCCCAAATATTTGATGTTGTCAACAAATTCTAATTTGGATCCTTGTAGTTGGTATTCAAAGTCAGTGTGGTGTTTCTTTTTTCTAGTTAGTTTCATCATGTTGCATTTTATCAGCTGAAATCTCAATCCCCATTTTCATGCCCAAGAGCCTAGTTTATCTATATTATTTTGCAATATCTTACAGTCTTCAGTGGAATCAATTACTCTGTAACAGACACAATCATCAGCAAACAAATGTATATCTGAGCTTACCTTATCAAGTATATCATTTATGTGTAGGCTGAATAGTACTGGGCCTAACACGGTTCCCTGTGGAACTCCTGATTCTACATCTGACCATTTAGACTTCGTCTCGTTCACTACTACACACTGCTTACGATAGCACAAAAATGAGTCAATCCACATGAGTGTTTTACCGGTTATACCATATCTGTAGAGTTTGGCTTTAAGCTGTTCATGAGGCACTGTATCGAAAGCTTTCTCAAAATCTAGTATAAATATGTCTGGTTGTTTGTTTTTGTCGATATTTCTAGTCCAATCATGAATTACTTCAGTCAGAATTTAGAAACAAAACAAATACGTTTTTTTATTACAACTTTATTAAAAACACAGTATTAAATGACTATTGTAAATTCCTGTAAAATCATAAGGTATACATTTTGTAAAAGTTGAGAGGTCAGTGGTTTTCTCTTCTCTCTCTGCCCCCCCCCCCCCCCCCTTTTTTTCTCTCTCCAAATAAAACTGAAGTATTGTTGTAAATGTCATTAATCCTACTTATTATTTTACATAATTTCACATAAAAAATCTTGATGTAAAGTAATCATATTCTTCAGCCTTTGTGGTGTCACACCAGTTGTTTTGTTATCAGGCAAATAATACCCAAATCTCAAACCTTTTATTGAGAACTCCAAATGTTCATATCCTCATTTGAAAGAAGAAAAATTGTTGAAGAAGAATGTTTATTCTCCCATAATCTGTCGATACCTTTTGGTTGGCAATAATTAATGGTCAGACACATGCACCAGTACTGGCAGTAGGTACTGTACATGTACCATCTATACCTATCAGAATCTAGATTTGTCAGTCATGGCTATAAACCTTTAAAAAGTAAACAAGCTTTGAATGTAAACATATGATTCAAAATTATTGGCAGCTTTTTCTGACTATTATTGCACATGTATATCATAAACATGCATATTTACACCATTTTGATATGAGTGTACAGTACAGTCAAAGACATAGCATGATAAATCACCAACACTGTGATAGACATATCACTCATCTTAGTGATTTGGATATAGCTTTTATTCTATTAAATATATCTTCAAAATTTCTTTTACATTTAGAGTGTTACTTACCTTCACCCAAAAGGCATATCAGAAAAAGTAAATGGATTAAACAGACCAAAAGATACATCAGTATCACTAAGAAGATAATCTTTGTTCTTTAGTACATTATTCAGTACATGTATGTTTATATTTACAATGAAAGCAGAAGTTATTTGCCCTCTTGCTGATAATAAGACTTAAACAATATTTGAGGTAAAATAAAGGCACTGTTTTGATGTCTATAGTTCATTATTACTTGTTTATGTGAACAAATAAAGCTTACTGGGAGACATGACGATATGTACAATAAATGTACGAACTATAGAAAGGTCCTTGACTTTGATCTGAACTATTAACAAAGCTTTTAAATTTTATGTTCCTAAGTAAATTTGTGATATACAAATAATAATTAAAATGTTCAAATTTGATTTGTTCCAATTGTTATTTCAATACTGTGAAAGTATAAAGCTTATACTATAGGAAACTCTGATTTTGTTTCTAAAAGTACATGTACCCCTGTACATAATACCATAATACAATCAAACCTTATGATAAACATGTATGTCAAAGTCGATGGATCACAATTTTACATTGATATACCAGAGTATTCTAGTTATCTAGAGTACATGTATATAGAGGTTATTACTAAGAATGAATGTTAATTTTGCATAATGCTATTCCAGAAAATGACTTATTTGATCATGAGGATACCAGGGCTCTCGCTACTTTCAATTCAGAAGGAGTAGTAACTTCTCTTTCAAAGAGCCGATATATAGGGAGAAGAGGGGAATAACCAACTATGTTATGATTAGGAGACAGTGTGAACAGACGACATGTCTTTCCCAAAAGTCCCAATTTCTTGGTTTGTTTTCTGTCAAAGGAATTCAAAACGCTTGTTGATTTTTATATATGGATTTTCTTTTCTTTTGAACGTTATGTGTCACGTCATGTCTAAGACACACTGGCAACAATCCATTGTAATGTGTAACAAGTAAAAAATTCATCTCAACTTTGATTACATATCAGAAATAATTATAGGGTTTAAAATCCTGATTGTTGATGGCCAAATATAAAGTATCGGAAAGATATAGTATATATTTCTAGCCGATAATTTAATGGTTTGAGAATAAGTGAAATTATGTGTGAAATTAACATGACTTTTACTATAGTCGTTACATATCAGTAAAATCAATTAGCTTTTTACTTGAACTTACGTGTTGTTTGAGCATGTATTATGTCAATTTAAATTCAAGAGATTTGAAGATGAAATCTTATTTATGAAGTGCTGTCAATTTTTTTTTATGGTGATTATAATATTTGAAAGTGAAAGAAAATCTCTTGAATTTGCAGTGGCATGATATATGAGAAGATATGATTAAAATGAAATATTGAATAAAATGTAATGTGAGTGGATGGAAGTTAATCATTTTAACATTTAGCAATTGAAATACACCAGAATATGGTTATAGCGAAACGTAGAATGCATTTAAAATCTTTAAATTTACTACGAATGGAAACTAAGTCATCACAATAGACCATTTGCACATTTCCAACTTGATTCTAAAATTATATGCTTTTATACATTTTTATAAGAGTTATTTCCCTTTAATGTAGGCAGCAAAGTTCTTACCAACCATCATGAAACACTTTTCAGACTTCAAACTAATGACAACCTTATAGGAATTGAAGTCCTGACTTGTGAGGGCCGGGGTAGGCACAAAAATGTGTCCACCTGGCCACCTATCTTGATAACTAGATTTTCAGCGATTAATTATGATACAGATATAAATCAAATAGATTCTCAGTTTTAATTTTCAACCAGCTTTATGTGAACATCTCAAAGCTAAAGCTATCAAATCTAATTGGTACATACTACAATGTTTTTGTTATTGTTTTCAACTGAAGTAATTTGTGTTGTTTTTATGACAAATTTAGACAACATTTATGGTGTAATGGTTATACATTTACATGTATTAGTATACTTGCCTCAAGTGTGGTAGATTTTGGATCAGAGCCCTAGTTAGGTCAAAGTTCAAACCAAAGATAATACATTAAATTGGTATTTGCTGCTTCTTTCCATTAAGCACACAGAATTAAGGAGTAAGAGCAGAGACTGATTGGCTCGGAATCAGGATAATGTGTCTCAGTGAAGCGACATGTCTATCCGCGTACTGTTGTTTCAGTGAGCTAGCGCTAAAAAATCCAAATAGACATGTTAGTCTAGTTCAAAGCGGACATCATCAGCATCTCTTCGAATTCACTTGTTCTCGTCTTGATTGGATATAGCTGAAAAATTGCTCATTTGGTATTAAACGATGCACACTCTTTCATTATTATAATTTTTTTTATTTATTACAATTTCAGAGGCTTGAAGATTCTGTACTTAAGGACAGCGAAGATTATACCGTCAAAGGAGAGGACGACAATCCTTCAAAGATACCTGCCCGAATACGGGAAATTATAACAAAGAACCTCTCTCCTGGAGAATTAGAAGCACCCTCACAGAGAATGTCTGCTCCCAGCGTAGGACAGCTGCAAGAGGAGAACCGTCTCCTGGCATCAGAACTGAATCGTGTGGAAGATCTCCTTGCTGCCAGTCGTGCAGAGCGTGATGAACTTGGAATCAAATATAATGCTCTCAGCGATAAGGTAGGTTTCTGTTTATTATTTTTTTTATTACAGTGAAGCGTGCCTAAGCCAAACCCTGAATAAACCGAAAATCCTGTGTAAACTGAACAATAGATTTAGTCTCAAGATTACAAATCTTTGTTAATTTATCCTGTCTAAACTGAATTCTTATCTAGTCCAAACAGAAAATTTAGCTTTAAAAGTGGTTTGACTTGGACAGGTTTCACTGTTTTCAAATGGACAAATTTGAATACAGTCATCACGTGTGTTTCATGCTTCATGTATCTCTAGTCTACAGTCCTGACATTAATAGAACAAAGTCAAATTAAAAGCATGCTTAAGTAGATCAATGATATCTGAATTTGACCCAAAGTTGAGGCATGACTTTCTCTATCAAAGATTAATTTTCAACATCTTCTTTGGCAAATGGAGCAACATGTATTACATAAAGACTGTTATCTCAGCAAATTATGAAAATCAAGCAGAGACATCCAGCTTAGCTTATCATGATGAATTTTTGTAGTTTGCTGAAGCAATAGTTTGATATCACCTAATGTAATATGTCATGTACACTACATTAGATATCCACTGATACATTCAGAGTTCATGAAATTCGTCAGTCCTGTCAGACATGACCAGCAAAAAAAAGGACTGACACAAGATTGGTACATGTATTTTGCAATGGAAAATTAATGAGGACTGACATTTTATTCACTAGGACCACCAAATCATATGTAATATCGTGAACCTTGTACATTTTTATTTGCAAAAATTTTTTTTTTTAGTTCTGAGAATCTGAATGAATTGTACAATTTATACATTATCCTGTGTGTTGTTGTTCAGTGGCCCTTCATGTTATTCTTGTGAATGTATTGTATACTCTACAATGCAATACAATGCAATACAAGTATCTTATAAATTTGTCATAAAGACTAAAGTTTAACATAGCAACTGGGAATCGGTATTATGCTCAATCATTTAAATGCCACAAACTATTTTCACAGAATAATTGTTTATGGCAAATTTATATAAATATTATATAATATTAAGGTCTAATATTTTGCTTAGCAATTTATTTTGAGATTTATTTAATTTGTTAAAACAGCAAAAATTAAAGAACGATTGTTATTGATTATTTTTGTAAAATTATGTTTGATCCTGCGGTCGATTTTTTAATTAGATCACAATGATTTGTGACAATATCTTTTAACCACGACGTGTCAAAAGGTTTTATCATCATTCAAATAATATTTGGAAATCTGACAAAATTAACAACGGGTACTTAAAAATATTGAGTTAAATTGTTAATTTTTCAAGTATATTGTTATAAATGTACTATTAAACTGGTATCAAATAACATGATTATTTGAAATAATTTTGTTGTTGTTATTTTAATTTTTTTTTTAAATTTTTATCAATAAGTTTATTAAAATTTTGACAGGAATGAGATTAGTACATGTATATATTTATTTCAAATTTAATTGAAATATTTGAAATAATTTTATATCAATTTAGATATGTTATTTCATGTTTGAGTTAATAGTAAATATATGGCTATAACAGTTTCTGCACGAGGTTATAAGAGGGTAAATCTATTTTGATTTTGAAGCATCAGTTGCCCAACACTAACAGGTCAGTCCCAAAATAGTATTTTTGTATAAATTTATGATATCTTCGTGTGACTAAAAAACAGTTATGAAACTAAGGTATGTAAAATCTATGAATTTTTGTATGAAATGACTATTTTATATGAAATTTTGATATACAAATGTATTAGAATCTACAATTTTCGTACTGCCAGACAATCACTTGAGGTACAATTTGTTTCATGGCATGTGTTGAGTTTTGTTCTATCTAACGATTGGTTCCCTTATGCAAGTTGGTAACATGGGATGCAATTTTCTTTCATGTTTACTGCATTTTTCTTGAAAGCAAGAAAGCCTAATATGTTGTAAGCAAGTAACTAAATGTTGAGGGAGATATTAAAAAAAAACTTCAAAAAATCATAAATTAATTAGAGTGTTTGATTTATAACATAATTTTTCTTTCTTGTTTATTTCGTTGACCTTTCAACCTAACCTTATATGGAAAGAAAAAGTATAGAAAACCTACAATTAAACAATGGTTTATAAAGGTGTGCAGACATGAATAATCAAATAATTGCTACATATTTCCTTTATTCAAATATTTTAATCGTACATAAGGTTAATCAGACTATTATTGTAAATTTGTAACAAATAAAAGTTCAATTTTCAAAAGAAATTTGTCAAAAGTTTTCAAAATCTCTACTCTTGCAAGACTGATTTCATTCAATCGACTGAATGTTAAATCTTGTTTAATGTGCATTAAGAGAATATTATTAGGGTGTTTAACATATAATGAAACATGACCTACCCATGGATCAATAAATTTGAATACACAAGAACGAAATCTGAATACACAGAACATTGATTTAAAATCGTTACAATAGTTTTTTATTACCTTTGAAAGTTTTTAATTTTTGACTGCCTACTTTCATAATAATTTCAATTGGTTTTTTTTCCTGGGAGTGACAAACTCGATTGTTCAAATACGTATATTATGTAAATCTTTTTGTTCTCATACTGAGATTTCTGACCAAACAATTGTGATAAAAAGTTACTGATAAATATAATTAACCAATATCTTTGATTAAAAAAAAGGAAAAACCCTTTTTATCTCATGTGGAGATTTGTGAACAAACAATTGTGATAACAAGTTACTGATAAGATATAATTAACCCATGTCTTTGATGAAAAAAACCAGAAAGATTTTGATGAGTTTTCAGTCATTTTAAATAACTTCAATTGTTATCGAGTAATTTCGTATTTTGTTCAAATAATTGTATTTCTACATTTATGAAAACGTTGGTGTGAATGGTAACATGGTCTTTTGTAAACGTTAGACAGGTAAATTATAAAATGTCTAGTATATCTTTATGATTTATATATATTTGAATTTTCTTTTCCATTTTATTAGAATTAAAATCATTCAAACTTAATTCTAATGTAGTTGTTTAATATTCCTGGTTTGTGATTGGACAATGCTGTAATTTTCACGGTATCAATTCCACGGTTGAAATATCATTAGATATTTTTCGAATTTTAGCCGATTACCGCTTATGTCATCTTGTCAATAATGTGGCAATACACATCTATACACATGATTACATTAGAATGGAGATAACTGTATTGTATTTGAAAATTTCACGGCATCAATATTTTCCATTTAATGATGTAATTTTCACGGTATCAATTTCACGGTTGAAATAGCATAATCATTTTTAGAATCTTAGCTGATTACCGCTTACGTCATCTTGTCAATAATGTGGCAATACACATCTATGCACATGAATACATTAGAATGGAGATAACTGTATTGTAATTGAAAATTTCACGGCATCAATTGTCGATTTAATGATCGCAAATATCCGTTTAATGGCTCCGCTAATGCGTCGTCAGTAAACTCAATTTGCGACCATCAAATCTCCAATTGATGCTGTGAAATTTTCAAATATAATACAGTTATCTCCTAATTGACTTTATGAATTTGAGAAAAAGAGCAAATTCAAATTGTATTACTTCTTTTTTAGTCTGTAGCTACATGTACATTGTATGTTATAAAAACTGATAGGGGTGGTGGTCATCTGATACGGGTGGTGGTCGTAATCGTATGGTGGTTGGATTTAAAATTACCTGTGCAATCAGTGCCTATCACCACTAACGTTGTGAGTTAGAATCCCGCCCAGGTGAGGTGTACTTGATACATCATTATATGATAAAGTTTGTCAGTGACTTGCGACAGGTCGGTGGTTTTCTCTGGTTACTCTGGTTTTCTCCACCAATAAAACTGACCGCCACCATGTAGCTAAAATATTGTTGAAAGTATCGTTAAAAAACCATAGCTGATAGCTTACTAGTAAGCTTAATTAGCACAGTGAATGATTGATTTGGGAAACATCTTATTCTATGACCAACAAATTGTTAGTTATCTGATGTGTATGTACATGTATTTTCAAAATTTTCTGAAATACAGCAAAAATGGTAAGAGAACAAAAATCTTCAGTTTTCTCGGAGAGAAAATTATATATCTGAAGCTTATATTAAGTGATGTGAAAATGCTGTGTCAGCTAGCTTCATAGAATTATGGCTTAATTTACCTGTTCAATACAGACACAAGTGAAAGAGACACATTATAACATTGTAGCATGAATTAAATCAATAAGTATTAAAGAATATAAAAGACTCAATTAATGACATTCTCATCCTCATACGATGAAGTACATACAACACAAGGCAGTATAGACAAAGATTACTGGTAATACCATTTTACTTTTTCCGGTCTAGGCCAAAAAAATTAAAATTATAAGTGTACAAATTGCTCCTATTATTGGGATCCCTGATGTTTAATAGAATTGCATTTTCAAAATGGTAGGCCTCTATGAAATGTCAATGAGAATTTGTGTATTGACAGAGCTTTACACAAACTGCTCCTAATATCTGTAGTAACCATGACGATTGTGAAGGTTGAAGTGCAAGTTTTTCTTATGGTATCTTTTAATTGTAATTAATTGATAACAAAATAATTTCATGCACCAAATATAAATTCAAATAATTTAATTTGATTTGAATACTGCAATCTGATTGGCTGATCTGCCTGGAGAAATTTTTGGTTATACTTGATAACCTGGGTTGGTATTGTGACGTCACCAACATATTCATTCACCAACAACAAAATCAAATAGTCACATGAAATAATGGTAATTAAAATCGAGGAATCATTAAATTTTGTTGAAAAAATTAAATTATAAGGAATATTTGAAATTTTTGAACAGGGTATACTTGTTTGGAACAATTTACGCTTTTCATAATCCGCTTCTCTATTTATTAAGTGTAAACTGCCCCAAACCAGGTTATATCGTATAACCTGTTCAAAAATTTCAAATATTTCTTAATGAAAATTTCCTTCCAAGAAATATTAAAAGTTAAAAAAAATTCTTATTTTCAAAATTAAATTAAAAAAATAATCATGTTGTATCATGATTTTGCAATTTAATTACAATTTAATAATATTTTTAAAAAACTAACGTTACATTTTCATTTTTTTTGGGGTTTTTTGAATTATAGATTTGCATTTTTCTATGATTTGATTCTAGGAAATTGATAGTAACTTATTATAAACCTATAAAAAAAAAAAAAAAAAAAAAAAAATTAATTATTATTTAATAGACTCTAGTCTATGTGGACTATTAGCTAACATTAGTCTGATTTAGATAACATGAATTTGAAGAAATAATTTGTTTGTTTAAATTTTAAAGAGCTCTTAGTGCTAAAAACAAAAAAAAAATGTGATTTTGTTTATCCCTGGTGCTAAGCTTAAATGTTATATTGGTTATAACACCAGAAAAATGGATTTACGTTATAATGAAAAACATGTTGTAAGAACTCGTTATAAAGTTACGATATGTTACAATGTAGTTTATAGAAGGGTTTGAACGTGGCAGGGCTTAGTTCTGGAGAGAAGGTTCAAAGGATTATAAAGTTAAAGGAAGATTGATTATAGACAAACAATAAGAACACGATGGAACAAGAGGTTATAGACACTCAGGGTGATTTGGTAGGTGGATTAATTTTAGGTTTGACTTCATTCTTTGTTATAGAAAATGGATTCATACATTGTAATTCCACGATTATGTAAAAAATCAATTTTGTAGAAATGTGAGGGTGTTATTATTCTGATATTGATGCTAAAATTTTCAGAGATGCATTCTATTTTAGAAATGTATCTAGAATTTTATTTATTATTCATAAAGCAAAACATTTAACAGAATATCACTGAAACCTGTCTAAGCCAATCCTGAATTCTGAATAAAACAGAATCATGTATGTACAAAAGGTATGTACTAAACTTTCTATAAAATTCTAATGTAGGAAATCCTTGTTAATTTAACCAGTATAAGCTGAATGCCTGTCTATTCTGAACACAAAAGTTGGTCCTAAGGGAGGTTCAGTTTAGACTGGTTTCACAGTAGTTTTACTCTCTGTCTGACAGAATAAAACATTTGACTGATCCTGTATAACTCAGTGATTGAATTATTTTTTGGGGCCGTCAAGGTCATGAACGTATGGTAGTTGGATTTAAGACTACTTATGCAATCAGTGCCTATCACCAGTAACGTTGTGAGTTCGAATCCTGCTCAGGTGAGGTGTACTCGATACAACATTATGATATAAAGTTTGTCTGTGACTAGCAACAGGTCGGTTGTTTTCCCTTGGCACTCCTGTTTCCTGTACCAATAAAACTGACCGCCACGATATAACTGAAATATTGTTGAAAGTGGCATTAAACACCATAAACCAAACCAAACCCAATGATTGACAGACTAAAACATTTAACTGATCATGTACAACTCATGACTGATTGAATAAAACATCCAAATGATCCTGTTAAACCCATTGCTTGATTGATTGTATTTTTATGATACAAATACATGTATATTATACATCCCCATGCATCATTCTAGTTAAAATATATTGTGGCGATTTTTAATTGTAATAAGTTACTTGACCCTCCTAATTATTTGATTCTTTAATATTTTGTTTATGGCTGAAGAGCATCTAATTAGTGTCAAAAGTCATTGCAATATTTTATGTCTGGAACTCTGGATACAAGAAAAGACCAATTAAAGATTAATACTGGTTATAACAATGGACGCAATAAGCTGACATTGTAGTCGAGCCTTTAAAAAAGATTTCTTTGTTGAAAAAGTATTGTTTATTTTCTTGTTGTTTTTTTTTTTTATTGTACATATGCGTTCCATTAACTCGCTCTTTCTATTATGTAGAAAGTGTGCGACCGGGGAATAGAGTTCAAAAATATTTATGAAGGCGTTGGAGAATTTTGTAATGATATTGAATAATTCATAGCTAATATATGTAAGTATGAAATATGTATGAAGTTAATTTGAATCGAAGACTATAACATGTTAATTTTTTGCAATCTTGCATTTTTAATACAGTTAGATGTTGACTTATTTTGTAAACGTGAGACTTTGCAAGGTTAAATTTTAACGATTTGCACAATAGTTTTGATTACGTTATTATTTTGGTGCTTGTCCAAGTTGACATTGTTTTACGTGTCTATAGTACATGTAAATCAGTCGTGCAAATAAATAGCAGTTGGAAATTTTCTAGAAATTGTTTTTATTTGGAATTAAAAATGAAAGTTCATTTACTGAGTATCAATTATTGTAGAGCTGAAGTTTGCATATTCATGGAACAATGAATATAAAGCAAGAATGAATGATATATAATGAAAGTCGATTCCTTCTATTGTATTTGGTACTGGTAGCTTATTCTCCGTATGATATTGTTGAAAAATTCATCATTTGACGTTAATCTACAATCAATCACACACCCACTTACACTGTTGTGATTTACCTGCAGGTTCACTTATTATATTTGTTCTGAATATAGCTGAAATACTGCTCTCCTGGCCCCCTTCTTATTGAGCTAAGTTATAGACAAGTAAAAACAGGTTTTAACAGAATATTTCCAATTGGTCATTTTTCTTTTCACATTTTGCTTTGAATAACTCCTTGGTATCTTTTGATTATTCTTAAAACAAATCTTTAGAAATCTGATTGTTTTCTCTAAAGGAAATGTCTGGATCGGCCTCTGTTAATAAATAATATTTTTTTTTTTTTTTTATTATAGAGTACAATTATTATATACTAGAAATATGTTCATTTGTCATGTCCTATCATATCAATTTCTAACAATGTCAATGTTCGATTTTAACATTCAACATTTAAATTTGTGAACAATTTACTTACTTTATTTATGTAAATAAAACATTTTAATGTAAAACTTGGGTTTCCTTTTAATCTATAGATCTGGTTGTTTATCTTATTTCTGCTGATCAAATAAAGTTGATTTTCAAATATCGGTAGTACCACGTCAGCATGTTTTGATAGAGGTAGAGGTTCTACTGTCAAATATAAGTAGTACCACGTCAACATGTTTTGATAGAGGTAGAGGTTCTACTGTCAAATATAAGTAGTACCACGTCAACATGTTTTGATAGAGGTAGAGGTTCTACTGTCAAATATAAGTAGTACCACGTCAACATGTTTTGATATAGAGGTTCTATTGTCAAACATAATTTCAATGTTCATTTACGTGAATGCTGAGAATTTCTTTTTTTCAACCCAGTTTGATTATTACGATGATACAGTGCATGAAATATATTAATTTATTAATTATTTATGACATATATCGGTAGAATCATGAATTATTTTTCATAAACAAATTGTTATTAGAAAATTAAAAATTCTTTGATGTCATAAGCTGAGGACATAAACAGAATACAAGAATGTACTTAATGAAGTGCTATTTTCATGTTTGAGATTTTAATCTGTAATCGTAATAAAATTTTAATCATGTGTTTTAAGATGTATATCTTTATGTTATTGAACTTGCAATTTATATATCAATGAAGCAAAACAGAGCAACCCTTGACTGGTTGTTGTTTTTTTTTCATCCGAGTACCATGATTTCCTCCACCAATGAAACTGACTGCTAAGATATACATTTTGTAAATGAAATATTGTTGAAAGTGGTGTTAAACACACATATAACCACAATATTACATGCATTTAACAAAATTAATGTAATATTGTAATATGCATATTTTGAGCAAGAGTTGTGTCCCTTTTTACAGTTAGTTACTGTTTGCTTTGTACACAATTTTTTTTAGTAAATTGAATACATGTACTAAAAATAAAATTTTGAAAAAAATGTTTGGATTCTTTTTACATTAGAGTTTTAAGATATCTATTCTAATGGTTTAGATTCCTGGTGCAGAATTCTAGTTGTTTGCATTGCACATTTTCAAAAATCAGCTTGAGATAAGAATATTTTATATTTTAACAGGACATAGGTAATCTATAATCTCTGAAATTAAAATTTACAACTGTATTGTGACATATAGTTAAAACTGTTGATTCATTTACATCTAGATCATGTTGAAGTGGTAAAATTTTATCCACTTAAATGTCCCCCACGTGTACCCCCCCCCCTTTTCCCAAAAAATAAATGAAAAATTATATTGATAATTGAAAACTTTATCGACTATATAATATCATACCTATGTATGTATATACCTATGTTTTGTAAAGTGCAGAGTACCGGTACATTTTTTGATTGATAATTGTTTTTGGCTTTTAAGACCCATTGAATAAAATTTTTAAAACGAAGTGTGTTTATTTAGTTTAAATTAGCTAAATGTTTGCTTTTCCAATTTAATACCATTAGCACAAACTCTTAGTCTTGGTAACCGTATTACGAAATTTTTTACAAAGCTGCCTTGATATCGTGATTGTTGATTTTGACCACTATTTCCTATTGTAATGACTATTATATAATTTATTGATTTTAATTCGAGATACATGATAAATTATTATATTTGTATTGTTCTTTTTGAGATAAATAATGTGTTTATGTAAGCACGTTAATTAATCTTCTGCATCGAACAGGTCTAAGTTGTCAGATTGGTATCGTAAATAGATTTTAAATAGATTTGCGTAAGTTGTGTGTGACATTCGTATCGGGACTAATGTATATATATGAATTAAGATTTTGGGGTGAGTTAAGAAAATATATATATGAATGTCATTCCGTTGCATGTTAATATTTGATAATGTTATGATTATTTTTGTAACAGGATATTTCAGATCAAATATTGAGTGTTCTTTCAGCTAATTTTGGAAAAAGTTCAAACATTGTATGATTTTATGTTGATTTTGTTACAGAAACTTGACATTTGTCTTGGAAATTATTAAGATTTCATGATTAGACGAAAAACGTGAATTGAATGCTCGCCATTTATTTTTGAAAAACAAGCTTTGTTTTATATTGGTCATGATTTTCTTATGGATATCATTTGCATAGAAAAATATTGTCATCGAGATATAAAAAAAATGAGATGTAAGCAGCTTTTAGAATTCAAACTGTTTTAGTACAAGTGTTCTGATTCAGTGTTCATTGTTTATTGTTTTTTGGTCGTTTTTTTCCCGTGGGGAATTGAATACACAAAGTACTACCGTAAAATAAAATTTTCATGATGTTCCAAAAAAGTAAGTTACAATTTTTTTATACCTAGTATTTTTTAAAAGAAAGGTAAAATATTCAAGACAGACAATTTGAAATTTTTGTTGAGTTTTCTTATATTTTATGGAGAAATTTTAAATGAGTTTTGAAGCTGGACACACACGCATCCACGTCCTATATTGATCATGACTTATCAATATCAGATATTAATATTGATCTTCAGAACCACTTGTGGGGAAAAAACAACAATTACTGGCCACACAGTATATCCATTAACACAGAATTAAACATTTATGAGACTATGAATAGTCTAAGTCACTAATAATTCATTATAAAAATATTGACAATTTTTCAAAATTAAAAAAAAAATGTTTTAAATTATAAGTTGATATTATATTTACAATATTATGTGGAAGAAATGACATATTGAAATTAAAGTCCACTCAAGGTTTTAAAAGAATATTTGTAGAAAGTGTTGGTAATCCGTGAGGATTTAGTTTATATAGTCAGCTAAGCTGTAATATTATTTATTTTGCAACAATGCAATATTGCCACTGAATTAAAATATGGAATTAACGACTAGTAGTTATTTTAATAAACTGTAGACCAAATTATAACCTAACCCGGTAAATATATTGAATTTTTTCTTTTTGACCAATTAAATGTCCGGGCGGCAAATTTATATGACATGTTGTGACAAGCTCGTAATATTGTGTATCACGTACCTCAGATAATAAGACAAGTAGTTTTATAGTGTGTATTGCACCTTTTCGTAAGTTTGACAACCTGTGACAAAGATTTGTGAAAGTTTATTGGCAAGAGACGATCAAATTTTAGGTTTGTCTTGGTTTTACGACCAGTGTGGCAGTGTGACACTTTAACCTTATCCTTCACAAATTAGTTTTCTGTAGATTTGGATAAAAATTAGACGATTTTTGTTTTTTAACAATGGAACAACCAAAGGTAGAAAATTATGATTGGTGCTTGATTTTTTGCTAATTAAATGCACAATTTCACTTGGAAAAAAAACCTTTCACTTTTCATCCTCACCTTAGCACATCTTAATCTTATTGTCTGCCTCACTGCACATCTGTGATTTAATTTTAATTTTCTATCTATTTACATGCTGTGTGTCTTCTTTCTTCTATCCACTTTTACCACTCTGAGCTTTAGAAATTTCCTCGTTCATTTGAATTGCTAATATGTCATTTGATGCTTATTTGAGATACCTTTTATTTGTGTACCGGTATTTTTTTTTATTGCCGTATCACATTAAAGAAGATTTAATTTTTTTTTTAAAGTAACAGTAAATAATTTTTTTTATTGATTGAAAGTTTTCATCATTAATTGAAATGAAATTGAGTGTTTAATTTCAATATACAAATGTCATATAAATTTCATTAGATTATTCATTAACTGCCACGATATAGCTGAAATATTGTTGAAAGTGGCGTTAAACACCATAACCAACCGCATTAGATTATTCATATTGAGAAAATTATTGAAGGTAGAGTTTATTTCGATAAAGTTTTCTGCTTTTGACATGTTACCTGGGTATAAATGTTTTGTATATATATATTGGAATCTTTTATAGTGCATATAATTTCTCCCTACATCAGAAAGAAGGACAAAATCATGTAAATTATGATACCATATTTGCAACTCTCATTGATTTAACCTCGTGGTCATGAAATTTGTGAGTTAAATACTCATCTAATGACAGTCATTGTAAGGAGTTAAAGCTCTAAAGAATCCCCACAAAATTTAAATTTTACACCAAATATTTTTCTAATCATTGAGTGTTTGTTCTGTTCTGAATGCATTGGTCTGATTTTTCGATTTTGACAGCAAGTAAAAAAACTCGTAAATAAACTTTTATGTGGGCAAAGCCTGCTGATTCCCACTTTTAAAATTTCTTGACTCATTGCCAACTACTGCAGATTAAATTCTACTACGGCAAGTTTGTTAGATATTCACAAAGTATTTCCTCTTTCTTGACCCCTGACCCCTCCCAATTTTTAATTCAAATTTAAATTAAGGGTTATCTGGGAAAATGACTTGCCTCATTTTAACACATTTACTTTCCCCAATTTAGCAGAATGTTCTACCCCAGTTTGGCACAATGACATACCCCAGTTTATTTCAATCACATACCCCAGTTTGACACAATGACATACCCCAGTTTGACACAATAACGTACCCCAGTTTAACTCAATGACATACCCCAATTTGATGTAATGACATACCCCAGTTTTATGCTATGACATATCCCAATTTGATGCAATGACATACCACAGTTTGACACAGTGACTTGCCACCGTTTGACACGACATACCCCAGTTTGACACCACGAAGGTTTGACTGAATGCCATAACATGTATATTATAAAGGATTACAAAATGTTAACTTTGTAATGTTTTGTGCCTGTCCTACATGTACATGTAGATCAGGAACTAGATTTCCGTCGGTGTCACTTCTGTGTTTATGAAGAAACTATTCAATTTATTTAGGGGGAGAGGGGGGACAGGAAGTTCTACACCCTGCACTGTAAAACAAAAAATAAATAGCCAGTCTTAAAGATTTTATTAAGAAATATCCAGGATCCGGAATGACTTCATTGTCTCCTCTTCCCCATGCACCTCCTGCACCCCCCCCCCCCCCAAATCAATAATTAAGTGCTACTGTAGAATTTTGAAGTTTGACAGTTATTGGAGCCGTTGGTTATGCTTTATGTTGTTTGTTTGTTATGTTGTCCACCATTAATATTTAGCATATTATATTTAATTTGTAACTAACAAAAACTAAATTACTTCAAGTATGATATTGGTAATGGTCACTGTTATTCTATTACTATTACGAACATAAAGATTTATAAGTGTTTTCCAATTTAATAGTTTTGTTAAATTTAATTTGCAATGTAGGCAAAATTGAGATCTACTGTTTAACAAATCCTATGAATTGGAAAATTTTCAAATTTTATAAATAGATTAATTTCAAGTACTACCGGGTGTATTCACTCGGAAAAGAATCCTGAGAAATAACCGTACCAGAATATATAAAAATCTAAATACATGCGATAAAAATGTTTAACATGCTTTGCAATTGTAGATATTAAATTACTGGCTGTCCTTTTGTAAAGACACTGATAAACTGTGTGTATCCGGGTCTTCGGTTTTCTTACAAAAAAACAGTTGGTACCTATAGTTGATCACACAAGCATTGAACAATAGATTACAAAAGACTTTTATTAATTCTGGGAATACTGCAATTTAAATGGTCTCTTTCAACACCTTCATGTACTGTTAGTTTGTGGGTTTATTAAGGCGTGTTGATATGACATAACAATGAAATAGTATTATGTAACAAATTATATCTTTGGAAAGCCTGTCTAATATTCCTTCTGGGGGCCGTCATGGTTGTGATCATATGGGAATTGTGAAATTAGTGCCTTTTATTACTAAAATTGTCAGTTCGAACTCCGTTCATGGCGAGGTATACTCTATTCAACATTATGTGATAAAATTTGTCTGTGACTTGTGGCAGGTCAGTAGCTTTCTGGGTTAAACACCACAACTCTAACCAAACTCCTTTCTCTAACTATTCTTTTTTATATATTATATCAGAAAAATTGATGATTGCTTAATTAAATCCCTAATTTAACACTTTTATTTTGTATTTAAGAAGACCAGAAGTTCAGGTCAAGCTCTGGTATCATAATTTGTTTGTTTTACATACATTTGACGTCACTTCAGTAAATACTGTAGATTTGCACTAGTTCTATAATATCAAATGATCAGTATTTTATTGGCAATAATTTGATTCTGATGAGATGATTATGAACTCATTGGTCAATAAAATATATACATATCTACCTATATCTACCTTTATTTACCTGGCTTCTCAACGAAGGTGATAAAATGACCCTTGAAAGACATGGTCAAGTGGCCAATGTTGATTTTGTTTGGTGAACGTGTTTAAAGATTTAACGCTAAGGTTCGAAAAGTCAACAGATTTTCGTACTTAAGGAGAGATTTTGTCATATTTGTATCTGATGGGGATTTGCAGAGGATTATGAACAATTCAATTTATGTATACCATCTAGAGGTCAAAAAGATATACATGTCTATTTAAGGCAAAGATGTCCACTAAAAATGTATGCCAAAATTACTATATTAGAAGAAATAAAATGCACTGTCCAAAACAAAATTAAGATACAAAACAAAATCGCTAAACATCAAAGAGCTGAAATACTACTCACTAACTTAATGTTAAACAACAATCGAATAAACTAATGGATCCCATTAAGTGGTTTAACCCCACCACATTTTTATGCCTGTCCCAAACCAGGACCTGGATTTCCAATTTTATGTCATGGTCTTTCATATGTTCAATGATTTGTGGTGAGAGGGGATTGTTCATTTTGTTGAGATTGGTGAAATTGTTGACCATCACTGTTTAAACTTTCTTTTCATAATCAATAGACTATAAAAGCAACTCATTGACGAGTACGTAACATGCATTGTTTTTTTCCCTCCCCAATTTTCATACTTGTTCTTACAAGTTCTACATATATATACCGATCCATTCACATAACTCCATAAACACATCTATTTTCTGATTACATATATATGACTGACAGCTTGATTCTCCTATCCTACTTGGTTACCAAGCAAGTGTTTATCGCAATGAAGAAATCTTACGATTTAACACATCAAATTTTGACAGTAGATCTACTTAAGCGTTACTTTAGAATTCCATTTATACAAGGGAAAGTTTGACCATATTTTTTTTTCTTTCTCAATGGCTGTAGTAAGGCTTGCATTAAAAGCGTTGTTTACCGATTGAATCAAAGGATAAGTTTTTACATTAAGGCTAAGACGTAGAATAACATTATAAGGTTATAGATTTGTTAAAAAGGTTACGTGTTGTACAATAACAAAAGGGATGTTTATCTTTCAAAACAATATAAAGCAATTTAGGTTTCCCTTTTCAAATACAGCTGTGGAGATTTTTATCTATATAGTATATAGTATGTACGAGATAAATTGGTCTTCTTGATCTGATTGAATATTATTCTATAATGTCTTAATAATGTCATGTAAACATCTTAAGACACAGTAATAAGAAACATGTGTTACTGACATGCAGATTAGAACTTGTTCTATTCCTCATGTCAAGTCATGGCATTTTGACCAATCAAAACAAAGATAAACACATCATTATCAACATCATCACGTGGAGTTCCAAAACAAAAGAATCAACATTTGCAGTTTAGAATTGAAATTATGCCTAAAAAAGAGGAATTATACTTGAGCAAAATGCAGATTCAGCGGTTATGTGAACTACAGTATAACCTCGTTAAACCGCCATCATCTGTCCAGCCAGATAAAGAAGAAGAACATTTTTGGAACATTCAGTCTCCGCATTATTTAAAAAAAAATCCCTTGTATCCATTCTTAGAAAGTTTCTGAAACCTTGAGGGTCCTCATCTGATAATTCCTTTACCAAGGCATGGTGAGCTCCATGTTTCCTGCACCTCTGAATCCAGGCACGTACCCATTTTTTTCTCGGGCGTTTTTTTCTTTGTATTCTTTGAAGAACACTTGCAATTATTATTATGCACAAAGAAATAATTATTTCATCTTCCTGGTCATACATTTTGTGTACACAATGACAGGAAAATAGTGGGAAATGAAATTGAATTGAATGAATGTCACACATGAAACATGTTTTTGTAAACTTACATTTGAAATGCATTCTTAATCGAGTTTCATATCTGAAATCTAATTATGTAAATCCATTTTTTTTTTAATGAAGTGCATACCTGAAACCTAGTTTTGTAAACAGAGATGAAAGGTTTCCTCTGATCAGCATATGTCCTCTTTTTTTTAAACACAATATTTGGATGTTAAAATGTGTCAATCTTGGTTCAAATAGCTAGAAAATGGGGTATTTGGGAACTGTATGAAGGGGGTTTCCTCTTTTTTGTTAGTCGGCACTTTCATCTGGTGTAAATCCAAAGTTTTTTTCCCCATCAAGTTCAAACCTGAAACCTGGTTTGGTAAATCAATGCATTTTAGAATTGCATTTGATATATACATATACATGTACCAGTTAAAGTTCAGTGGAATAAATAAGAAAATTGTTTAAAAAATGACAGATTTATATTTGGTAAATATAACTTTACTAGGCTACGTTTAAGTATTTTAATCTCTACTTATAGGACATATGTGATAAGTACATCCTATATAGGTGTACTTGAGAAAAATATAATACAATATGTGCTAGGGGAATTGCATTATGCAACCAAAGAGGAGGAGGAGAGGCGGGGGGTCAATTTTGTCCTTTTCAAAGTTATTGATCATGGGTGTTTAAAGCCACTTTCAACAATATTTTATGTATATTGTGGCATTTTTGATTGGTTGAAGAAACCAAAGTACTTGCAATTGGGAGAAAACCACTGACCTACCACCAGTCACTGACAAACTTGATCATATGTAAAAGTACATCTCAACATGAGCCTGAATCAATCACACAACTTTATTGGTGACAGTGACAGGGACAAAACTTTAGCATTTTTGTTGCAGTTGCATGCTGGGCTCCATCAATTAAATTTTTATGTAGACCAGCAATTATTACTGGAGTCTTAGCAATTGACTTTCCACATTAAATATTTTATTGTATATACATTGGATTTCAGTAGCCATCTGGATTGCTGTTTGAAAATTTCCAGGGGTCCAGTTCAAATTTGAGTGTTCTTTGGCTACTGGATCCCTGTTACGTTTTATCCCCAGGTGATATGCATTGATTTTTGTAGATGTAAATCTCACTACCATATTATCATGGCACTCCTTGTAAATCTTACTACAAAAAAAATGTACCATATATTATCACAGCACTCCTTGTAGGTTAGTTTTCAAGGTCATTTTGACATTGGGTATAGGTTTGGTATACTTAGGTGATTATGATAAGCTTTGAATAACTTTATGTCTGGTGCAGATTTGTTTGCTTTGCCATTGTATTATATTTTTAATATGAAATCGAAGTGTATTTACATCCTGGTGGTTTACTCGTAAATTATAAAATAAAAAATACAGCCGTCCTTTTACGAGAACATTTCTTCTCTTTCAATACAAGACTGAAGTACATGTATATGAATATAAAACTCCATACAATTTTTTTTAGAGGATAGAGAGCTATCATTTCCTCATAATGAATCGTATGATAGATGGATATGCATGGTACATCTACATTGTACGTTAACAGTACGTGCATTTTACCACTAAAGTTTGCTACTTTGTAACCAATATAATTTTATGTGATAAAATTGGTCAGCTACTTGTGGAAGTTGGTATTTTTCTCTGGCTACTCCACTCACTACCACCAATCAACTTTACCTGAAGATAAAATTGGTAAGTTGCTTTTTTTTTCTGGGTACTCCGTCCACCTCCACCAATCAACTTGACTCCCAGGATAAAACTTGGTCAATTACATGTGGTAAATTGGTGGGTTTTTTTTAGGGGGGGGGGGGGGGGGTACTCTATCCTCTCCACCAATCAAATTGACCATCAGAATATAATTGAAATATTGTTGAAAGTAGCAATAAATACCTCACATGGCTTTCAATATTTTTCAAGAGTACCAGTACTTCACTATTTACAGGAGGTACTTTTAATCAAAATTTGAACAATTTTCATGAATATCTTATGCAACATTCTTTAAAATCAGGAGGTACACAAGACCATTTTTAGTGGGTAAAAGTACCTGGTAACTGCCCCTTATAATCAATATTTTATGTCAATATAAAAAAAAAAAATTATGTTTTTTATATTATTATGTAGTAGATGTATTATATCATATTAGCAGCAAATAAGTGCCAATTTAACCCTGTCAACAGTTCTTTAATGTTTTGACATAAATATTTAATTTCGTGACAATTGACCATTAATATATGATTAAATTTACATCAAAGACACTGCTAGCCTAGTCCACAACAATGGGGTATATAGGCCAATTGATGACTGATTATAAATTTCAAGTCCTTGATTATAAAATAATTGTAACTTATTCCTTATCTCACCTGTTTATACCTGACAATTCTCACCTGTAAATGTAACGCTTCAGTGGTGTAATAGTTTTGGGAATAAGGAGTTTTGTCTCGAGGAAATGTAGCATTATTACGGGTGGCGCACAATGAAAGTTTAAATTAACCGATCGACAATATTGAATTGTAAGAGAAATAAGAACCAGGTTTTTATTTACCATACCGGAGAATGAAAAGTTCTGATAAGAAAATACCTTGTTCAGAAAATGGATTTAATATTTGAATTCGTAAGATTAAAGGATTAAGTCTTTATCAGGAATTATAATATTTCTGGTCATTTTTTGTGTGTGAGAAATATATACGAACAAAAATGGACGCCGATGATACGACTGACACTCAAGACCTTCTGAGTGAGACAGACACCAACACCGAGGCTCCTCCTGTAGGATTTGTGAAATCAAAGGTCAAGGCAGTTAGTATTGATTGATTGATTGGTGTTTTGTTAGTATTGAAACATATAGCTTATCTTCAATCAGTGATTCATAAATAATTAGTAGGATTTATTTCATTTTTATTTAAATATAGTTACATAACTTTCAGCAGAAATCGTATTTGAGGAGATTGAGTGTAACATCGCAAGAAAGGTTCATTGCAGTCTCTGCCAAAAACATTTTGACAAACTAGTCCGAACTACATTTTAGAAGAATTTTTTTCTATTTGATTAAGTAAATGTTATGCAATTTTTATTAGCCAGAACCAATTTTTTCTAGACTGGGACATAGGGCTAGTTGTTTTTGGTGCAGACTGCATTGAATGCATACGGCATTCAACCATAGTAGCTCACGACAAGAACATGGTTGCAATGATGACTGGTTATGCATAGTAATTCTGTTTATCTGTAGACGTTCCTCATATTTTTTAAAAAGCAAAATGGAAAAAAAATTAAAGTATATGTGTATTTTTTTTATTGTAAGTTGCGATTTTTCAAACAAAATTTAGTTGGTCATTCAAGTACATGTATGAGGTTAAACTACGTGTAACAAGTGGTCTACATACATGTAAATTGAGAGTAAATCCATTCAAATATTAGACAGACTTTAATAGCTGAATGTTCTTTTAAAAGGGCAGATTAACTATAAGTATTCAGTAATAATGAAACGGAACTTAAATATTTTTATTACTATTTCAATTTTAAAGGTCTCTTAGATTTCAAATTAATTTTTTGGGACGATAATTAATAACCTCTACAGAACCGTTATTAAATTTTTACAAATGGCTTAAAAATTATTGGTTCAAACTGAATTAAAATTTTCGGACAATAATTAATATCTTAGAATCTTTATTAAATTTTTCACAAATGGCTTAAAATTATTGGTTCAAACTGACCTTAAATTTAATAAATGGCAGTCGTATGTAAAACTATGGATTTTTTTTTCATTGACACTGGGAGTTCAATTCAATATATAGCAATCAATACTTTAAACATACCATTCATAATAAATTGTTCCCTGTGTACAATCTTTTGTATTGATTAATGCATATTTTCATAACCAACCACTTTAACATAAAAAAAACTTTCCAACCAAGTTTGTAAAAACAATATACTTTATGATCCCTTTTCAATATTCTTTAATGGAACTGTATTCATTCAAGTTTTAAATATTTTGCTTATATTTAATTGTTTGAAATCTCAGATTATATTTCTAAGAGTGATATTATTTACATTTTGAAGTTTTTAATTTCATATATTACTTACCTTGTTTGAATAAAACATACACTTCATTAAACATATATGGGATTTTTTTTTATGTTTTAGATAGAATAGTTACTAAGCTAAGCATTGATATTAAAAACCTAAGTCTATTTTAAAATATGATTTCTAATTTATGCATTACCTAGTTTGAAATTGAACTGTTTGTTTTCAGTCATATTTACTGCAAGTTGCATTAAAGGGAGGTAACTTTGTATAGAGATGCATTAATAAAAGGGGGATAACTTTGTATAGAAATGCAATCATAAAAGGGAGATAACTTTGAATAGAGATGCATTAATAAAAGGGAGATAACTTTGTAGAGGTGCAAAGGGAGATAACTTTGAATAGGGTGCATTCATAAAAGGGAGATAACTTTGTACAGAAATGCATTCATGAAAGGGAGATAACTTAATAAATCTTCGATCTTTACTTACATATCACAACTGGTATAAATAGTTGGAATCTTGTATTCAAAATGCTTTTCTTGGTAAAATTGACTGCCACTATATATATAACTGAAATATTGTTGAAAGTGGTGTTAAGCACCGTAAGCTCAACCTAACCATCAATAGATCATATTAAAATGGGATAAAAAACTGAAAAGGGATGCATATTATATTGCAAGCAGGTGATTAATGAAAAAGGGTAAACAGGGTATTCTATTAGCCTCTGTTATTAATTCTTTAGTTATTTACTGGTAATCTTCGGTGTTCTAATGATCGTCTGTAATTTAATTACTCTATTACAAACGTAAAAGATTAATTTATATAAAAATTTACACAAACCAAGTTAAATAACCGGGTCTGTAACTGAAATTATTTGTGTAATTTATTATTTAAATTTTTAAATTGATTTTTGATACCTTTCGGTTCTGGCCAACGGTAGTATGCTAATTGATTTTTCGACAGTTTCAGTTCTAGGTTTAATGCTTTAATCCTATCACAAATGTATGGAGTGGAGATATTTTATACAAAAGTTCTTCCCTATAATGGGTCTATGTAAATTTATTTATTGTACAAAGTTGATCACTAATTTAAAAATTCCAATGAGTCCTATTGATAAACATTCCTTTTAAAGAAAATTGATTATTAACGGTACATTATTTTGCAGACTGTTAGTTATAGAAATGTACAGCTAATGATTTATTAGTGCATTGTGTTTCTTTTAAAAAAACTAATTTTTAAAATGTCTAAATAACAACATGATGCATTGAATTTTGTTCTCCTCTTTTCTTTTTTTTTAAAGAGGGATGGCGATTTTTTTTTACATTGTATTTTGGACCAATTCTTTTAAGATTATGCATAATTAAATAATATACAAATATGTGCCCTAGTTAAAATAATATGCAAATATGTGCCCTAGTTAAAATAATATGCAAATATGTGCCCAATCAAGATATTCCAGGGATAGGTAGTTAATCATATTCCCACAGTGCCAGACCTAATATAAAGTTCAAATGACCTAGCGCCATGTTAACCTGTGTTTAGTGTATTGACAAAAATAGGTAAGCTTAATATTTAATTTCTAATTTTTACTTTAAAATTTCTTCTTTTTTTCTCTCAGCCATAACACATAAACATGATACAAGTACTTCAATGCTGAAAAGCTGCTAAAATTGGTGTTAAGCACCAATCAATCAATTAATTAATACATTTTTTACAAGGAAGCTTATTTAGTTTATCATAATTTTTTAATGAATTTATCCTCTTAAGGAATTTGAGGTACATTGTTTTTATTATTTTGAATTTGATCATAACTACTGGTACATGTTCTGATATTTTCAAATAATCACATGTACAGATTTGTAACCTATGCATCGGAAGAAACTTAGGTGATGAATTTCACTATCTATTTGAATGTCCATCTTTGTCAAATGAACGTAAGAAGTATTTTGAACCACACTTCATAAATAGACCAAATATACTTAAGTTTTGTAATCTGATGAATTCAAAATCAGTTAGCATGTTATGTAATATGTGTAAATATATCAGAATTGTAAATATGAGGGTATGTCCTCCAGGTTGATCCACCTTCTATCTTTCTTTAAATGTAATAATATGTGTTATATTGTTGTTATCTCTGTACCTTTGTAAAATTGGTTATGAGAAATAAAGATATATCAAATTGAAAAAAAAAAAATACAGTGATTCAGCTAGGCACTGGTCTCAGGACATTTGCTCACCTATTTCTCAAATTGTCACTGAAGAACTTTATAAAAATAAGTTATTAAAGAATGTCCTGAAGAAATTGTTATAAAACTGGCAATTGTCCTGAAGATTTCAAAGTCTAGCTGAAACACTGCATGGATATATTAATATATTATATTGTAACAGACATTTTCAATAATTTAAGAAACTAATGTTTGTTGCAAAAGACTGGTGATGTATATTTCAAGTGTACAAATTGACAATGGTTACATTTTGTATTTACAAATTAAAAATTGAGAAGAATTTTAAAATTGTAATCCTTTTAAAAAAAATCCTAGTTGTCAAGGTAAACAAATGAAATTAAATTGTCATAAAAATGTATGAATGAATTTAATATTGATGCTTGGTGAAGCAAGGAATGAGATGTTTCAATCAATAAAACTATTGTAATATGATTCTCTTAGCCTTAGTTTTGTCTATTAAACAGCTTTTGGGCTAATTAACTATTATTCTCTTGAAATTTTTTTAAGGAAATCTATATTTGTTAATTAAACTTAAACTCACTGTCACTATAATTAACTCTTTATGACTGATGAATATTCATGAGCTAATTTGCAAGTTTTAACAGGTCATAAAGTGTGTTGAAGCTCATTTTAGAGTACACATAAGAAAATTTACAGTGGAGGTAAACAAAAAGTATGTGCATGAATATTATTTTTTTATCTCCCATTTGTAACTTGAAAATTCATACTCTTGGTTGAGAAATTTGAGAAAAACTTTGTTTAACAAATTAATTGCTGAATTAGAACAAATTTATTCTGGAAAACATTTGATTATTTTACCCTTACCATATCCAAGAGTTATTTGATCTCATTTCAAATATTTTATTGAAAAAATCAAAGACTCATACCATTGTGGCTATCTTAACCCTAACATCTTACTTCTTTGAAGTATGATAACAGGATTTTGTTACATGATTTGAAATCTTAAAAATTGGGGGTTTGAAATTTAATATAAAAAAGTATTTAAATTCTTTTACAAAAAATATGGTAAAATATAAGGTATTCTACAGAATAGGAAACTTGCTGTATTTTTTACTCTAATTCATGGCTAATCTAATTATTTAAGAATTAAAAGCTGTGTAACAGTGTATTCAGGGAGTTGACAATTATTCATTTGTATTTTCCCTGGGCAAATGAGGTGTACTAAAACAGGAACCCCTAAGTCAGCTTCCCTGGGCTTCTTAGATCATTGTTACAAACCAGGTATTGTTTAATAAATTATAATCATATAAAAAAAAAAGAATTGAAAGCAATCTAGCATAGTTCTGTTGAAATGTAAAACTGTTTATTGAAGTACATTTTGTATGAAGCACAGCTATAATGAACTCAAATTACCATTTAAAGTGATGAACTTAAAATTATCCATTTAGAGTGATGAACTTAAAATTATCCATTTAGAGTGATGAACTTAAAATTATCCATTTAGAGTGATGAACTTAAAATTATCCATTTAGAGTGATGAACTTAAAATTATCCATTTAGAGTGATGAACTTAAAATTATCCATTTAGAGTACACTCAAATTACTTAATACATACTTGGAGTAATGCACTCCTATTGAAACAAGATTCATGATAAAGTATGTCACAATAAACTTAGGGGGTTCTTTTTATGTCTCCATGACAAATATCTGGGAGTGTATTTTTTACCCCTATCATTCAGAATGCAGAGTGTATGTAGTCTTTGTGCATCCTACATAAATAGCTACTAATCATTAAATTTTCAATGCTGGACTCTTTGCTCTGCAAGATCAATATTTATATATATATATATATATATATATATATATATTGTAGGTACTTGTCTTCAGGATTAAGATTTTTAATATTCATTTTCCGAAAATGTGTGGGCTGTTGATCTCAGACATATTTTATAACCTTGAGACAGCCAGAACTAATACTTGGACAAATCGATCAATGATCAATTCGTGCGGAACATTGAATACAACAACACACTACTATGAATATGAACAACTTATTCAGAAACCGACCCCACAAATCTGGATCATAATCAGAACTGATACATGTACACGATGAAGAAAAAAATTTAAACGTTTTTTTTGCCAATTTCTCAGATTACAAAATTGTTATGTTAGCTTCTTAAAGCCTGAATTAACCTTACAAATATTAAATAACTAAATAAATAAAAAAAACTTTTATTCAAAGAGTAAACTTCAATGTGAAGGTCATTTCAAGGGTTTGTTTGATTCTTGTTTCATGACTGCATGCTCGCTCTGTATATCTACATTTGTAAATAAAGTCTAATTATTTGATTTTGATGCATAGCTTTTCTCAGCCATTAATTTCTTTCAATGTGAAGGCCATTTCCGGGGTTTGTAATAAAAAAACTTATCCAAAGAGTAATCTTCAAGGTGAAGGTCATTTCAAGGGTTTGTTTGATTCTTGCTTTATTACTGCATGCTCGCTCTGTATATCTACATTTGTAAATAAAGTCTAATTATTTGATTTTGAAATATGAACTTCGGTTGGCTTTTCTCGGCCATTAATTTCTCCATATTAGATTAATTTATAAAAGAAATTATAATAAAGAGAGTTCTACTTGATGGTCTAGATAATACTTCTAAAAGGTTCTTTATCAAATCGATGAGTAAACATTTTAAACAACTGGATGCAGACAATTGAGAAACATGTTAATAAACTTTCACGTTAATTAGTGTTGGTCACAGTATTTCAGTAAATAGTGTTAGAAAATAGTTATAAAACCATGGTGTTGAGATAAATTTTTTCATTTGACTATAGACGGAATGCTGGGATAAAATCGGTTATCATGCAGTCAGAGGTATATTTTTGATTTTATTGATATAATATATTATTAACTGTTTGTCATATATTTTCAGTTTTAAAAGAGTAAATTGACTTTTTGAAAATCACATATTAAATTAAATGACAGATTTGTATGTATAAATTCATTATTATTTTTTCTTTTTGACACCGTAAGGTTATGGTTTTTTTTTAATTGTGCAACGTTTAATCTAGCTAGGAATAATATTCGTCATATATTCAACTCTTTGCTGCTTGTTTAAATTGATTTGTTCCGATTTGCTGATTAAGGATTATTTTACTGAACATTTTTTCGTGTATTGATTTGGTATACAATAATCCAATTCTTAATTGATTAGTTACGGTTCTTGATTATGTATTGTTCAGTAAGTATGCACATATTTATGTGATTTTCGGCAATTGTTTAAAAGGTACTAGTTCAGAGTAATCGTAATTAACGTTTAGGCTTACTTTCATTAACTTATATGGGGTCAAAGTTTAAACACTTACTGGTATTTGATTTTAATTTTAAAGCAATACCAGATCTTTGTGTGTGCATTAAATTTTCAATCATTGCCATATTTTTTTGCGATCACATCATATTCGTGTGACACTTGCATTTTTATGTCATCTTGATTCGTGTGTTTTCCATTATGGACTCGGATTTAGAAGATCTAGAAGTAAGACAAATAATTTACTTTTTCCCCCCCCAAGTAATGACGATTTAGAACCTTTGCAAAACATTGCAGATTAAGCTAGAATATTTGAATAGAATAAAAAATTGCATTAATCGTAAGATAAATTTTAAGCTATAATCATTTATTTAAAAAAAAAATTCACTGAGAAAAAAATCTTCTGTTTATTGACATGTTTAATCTAGCTAGGTAATAATTAAAAAAAACTTGTATGTATTTTTTTGTTCTTTTTTCTTGAAACTTAAGATTTCTGCTGTCGCTGCAGAATGAAATTTTCTGATAGTATACTAGTAGTTTCATGATGATTATAAAAAAAAATTCCATAAAAGCCAAACAAATTTTTAAAACTTTTTTGGTTCGTTAAAACATATTTTTATTGATATATTCATTACAACACACATTAAAATATAAATTCCTTCTTTAAAAATTAATCAAAGGGATTCGAAAACAAGTTCTAAAAAATGTTTTATATTAATTTGGTTCCCCAGTCGTTGTTGATTACTTTACGTTATATGATACAAGGCGAATAAATACTAAAACAAGGAGCATATTTTATATACTTTGTATATGTGTCATTCATATACAATAGAGAAAGGCCTTATTGTTCAGAAGATGCCAGGTACATTTTTAATTCTATGTTTTTACCTGCACTGTGTGAACTGAAACATCAAAGCTGGTAGCGAAAAATAAAAGAAAAAAGTTCACAGAAATTAACATGGACGTAGATATGAACATGGAGACGACCTCGTCATCGTATTGCTACAAGAGGTCCATTACGGTGGGATTTTTTGTTAATTGTCATTAATTTGAACATAATTGGATCTTATTTTGTTTGTGTGGAGATGAAAACATTCTTCGGATCAGCAAATTTTCTCTTTTTTTGTAGCAAAATATTTGATAGAAATTGAAGGTATTCAGGTTCTGCAAAGGAGATATCGTCTTTTTTCATCAGTAAAGCACTTTCATCTCATTCTCTGGTGTATCATATTGTTATTGATTTGCTTTGAGAAACGTTTTTGAAAAATAACGTGATTAAGCTTAGCATATATATACTTGGTATTTAGTTATTGAAGATTTTTTATTAATGAGTGTGTTTAATGTGGAATGCCATAAACAAGAAATAATATAATAAAAGTATTAATTTGAAATGTTTTGTTATCGTTTCAGCTTGAGCAGAACTTGCTAGGTGAAGGAGCGGAGTACAGCGAAACACCGTCCAAAAACCTCGTCCAACAGAACATCGAGTTGAGACGGAAACTTGAAGAGGAACATCAAAGTTATAAACGTAAACTACAGGCATATCAAGACGGACAGCAAAGACAAGCCCAACTTGTACAGAAACTTCAAGCCAAGGTATATATTACACTATGTGTATTGAAATTTACTTTTGTTCAAGGTTGAACAGCAGGAGTATTTAAATTGTGTTAATACATAAAGACCTTTTTGAAAGAATAATTACCGGTGCTAGTGCTCAATGGACTTCGGCCAGTTTAGGTATTGTTACACACACATTTGTGTATTCTTGTTTAAATTGCCATTGTTTTTTTCTTTTTAAATGTTCAAGCAACATTTTTTTCTTTGAATTTAAAAGTTTTATTAATACCTTTTAATTATTTGCATATCTTAGATTGAAAGTCGTCAGGTGAAAATCATACCATGATTCCATTAAAATGCTTTTTTTTTGCTACATGTAATAACAGTATTTTAGTAAATATATATGTATATATATATATCTAGTAGGTTTTTTTTTATTTAATACATACAGTTTATTGTACAAACTCCTGCTTTACAATAATCTAAGCATTTACCATAACCTTCAGAAAAAAATCAAATGAGCATATTATATTTAAAAAAACTCCCTTTATTTGTTGCAAAAAATAGTAGGAATTTAAAAATATACATTTTATAACAATGAACGTCTTTTAATTTAAGTACACTGAATTAGCAATTTAGAAGAATAGGCGACAGTCTCCATTGTATCTACAAACTATTGACAAACTATTTTGTATCGGTTCAAATTCAGAACTTATTGAATGTCAATAACTACAATGTAAGAAAAAAATTTGACGTTTTAATATCAGAATTCGTAATTGCATTATGGTGGGAAAATGCATTTAAATTTGGATTAAATTATGTAGTAAAAAAGAATAATAATTTGATAAATTGATATAAAATGGGGTTGACTAGGTTTTAGCTTTTCTCATGCTTTTGAATATATTCATATTTTGTATTTAAATTCACATTTAATTTGACATGTTTATTGTAGATTGCACTTTTTAAAACTTTTTTTTTTTTTTTTTTTTACTGCAGATGCAATTTATTTGCAATTTATTGAGAATATATATACATGTATTCGAATAATTATGAAATATTTTTCTTTTAGTATTATAAATATATAGGATGCAATCTTTTTATAACAGATTGTGCATACAGTAATTGGTTTTGTATAATGCTCACATTTTTGGCTGAGAATTTTTTTTTTATCAAACTGTGAAATATTTACTAAAATTAATCTTCCTCAGGCATAGAGATGACCCTAGCCGATTTTGGCTATTCTGTGTAGGCCCTTTGGTTTTCTTGCTCCCAAAGAGTTTCAAATTATTTGGATTTCAATTTTTTTGACTTTGAGAGTACACGATGAAGGTTATTACAGAAACGTGACATGCACACTAAATTAGACATCCACTTTTTTTTTTATCACAAAAGAAATCAAACAGTTTATATACCATGACTTCTATTACAATCAGTGAGTGATTGGTATTTAATGCCAACTTATTGAGGAGATGCATATTAGATATCAATGTGCACTGTATATAATTAAATAGAAGGGGTGCATATAATATGTGTGCTATACAAAACCAATTTCAGTACAATATTTATAATGTAGTTTCTAGATTTTACTTCATATTTATAACTTATTTTATATTTTATTCAGTTACATTTTTAGGAAAGTAGAAAAAAAAGATATGAATAATTATTAAGATTTTGGAAATTTATTTTTATTTGATTTTTGATCAAGTAAAACAAAAGAACTTTTGATCAGTAAATATTAACATTTTTTAGTTTATATAAATTTTTTATTTCAAGTTTTCTTATTATAATTAATCAAAAACTGTTTTTAAAACAAGTTCGTCTTTAAGAAATTAAATGTAATAATGTCAATCGTGATGAAATCACCATATAGCTTTATTCAATAGTCTTTTTTTTTCTAGAAGTCAGTAGTGCCTGATCTAATACTAAAAGATTTCACATTTCAGCTATTACAATACAAGAAAAAATGCACTGATTATGAAACAAAGATTCACTCACAGTCAATTACACAGGTAATTAGAGATATTAACCAATCATATTGTCCATATTTAGGTTCTGCAGTACAAGAAAAAGTGTGAGGAAATAGAAACAGATCAAGCGGGCTTGAAGTCCCGCTATGATCATTTGAAGACGGTAAGAAGCGTGGAACGGAGTGACTTAGGTGGCTGGCTTTCTAAACTTAGATGTGTTCAGAATTGTTAGATGAACTCAAGTAGCAATTATTTCTACAAACTGAAGTCTAAATTTTGATATATTTTGTACCTTAATCTGTTGGCTTGACAACTGAGTGGAACAGATTAGGTTTTAGGCTTAAGTTTTGAAAATTACTGATACTTTTGTTCAAATAACGAAAATGTATTTTTGAGATAAAATTATTCTCCATTAGTATTTAAACTCATTTAAAAAATTTATGAAGGAAATCAACTGAATTCGCTTGGTTGCTAACTTATTTTTGAAGATGAAATATATATCGAACAAAAAACGCTTTATGCATGAACATTGTTTAAATACAGATACAAATGATGGAGTAATTATCTCATAAATATATTTAGTTTCATAGCAAACAAGACGAATCATTTGTTTAATCCCTCGAGTGACTGATTGTACAGAATCAAACTGTTAATGAAATTGGTTTCATAGTTCTGCAGTGAATGGATTACAGTACAGCACTGAAGGGATTAGAAACAAATGATTGGTCAAAGCAAAAAAAACTTTTGCACTTCTGTCGAGCATGTCTTAACTGATCCTCTTTTGACCTGGTTTATTAGGTTCTCCAGTATAAACGAAAATGTGGCGAACTAGAGTCTGAAAACAATAATGTAAAGTCTAAATCAGCCGTGAGTATTATCCGTGTCAAATTCAGGCTTATTGTCGTACAAATATGGTGTTGCATCATATCTTTATTTAAACTTTTTATCATTTATGTATCTATAAGTTGTTTTACTCATTTCACCATCAACTTTTTATTTTGCTCTCTTTTTTTGTAAATCTTAATTTTTATCTTCATTTTAATCTTAATCTCTATATTTTCTGTTGTAATTTGTCAATTTGTCTCGTTTAACTAATTGTCATTCTATTAGCAGTTTTAAATTAATAACAATTTAAAATGAACTTAATTCACAAATTTGAAATAATCCCTGACATCAGCACTATTAAAAATTATTTGTGATCCAACACTGATAACATTGCAAACATTATATGTATCTTTGAGTATAAATGTAAATACTAAAAGTCTAATAAAAACTAAAATTTTCTAAAATTGTTAACTTTGGTAGACATGAATTCTTAGAAAAGCATGACAATTTAGTAAACTGTCATTGGCTAAAACTAGTATCATGTGATATCATTCATGTGTGATGAAACCCAAGTCAAGAAGTTTATAGACATGGTTGACTGAAAACATGAAATCATATTATTCTCATTTAATTTGTGTACGAAAATTCATTATTTGCTCCAAATTATTTTTGTTGATATGTCGTGTATATATATATATATATATACATCTAAAATGGTTTGTAAAACAACACCAAGTACACAAAACAAAGTGATAAAGAATTAAACACTTCGTAGAATGACAAAATTTTCGTCCCACCGAGGGACTTTATCAATGTCTAATTAAATAAAATCTCGAAACAATATGGCGACTTTTTAAATTTCAAAATTTTTTTTTTGAAATTTGAAAAGTCTCCATATTGTTTCGAGATTTTATTTAATTAGACATTGATAAAGTCCCTCGGTGGGACGAAAATTTTGTCATTCTACGAAGTGTTTAATTCTTTATCACTTTGTTTTGTGTACTTGGTGTTGTTTTACAAACCATTTTAGACGTTTATAATTGTTTTACTTGTATAGTATCGTTATACCGTAATGATCCAACACCCCGTAAGATTGATCGTTGACTGGTTTTTCAGACGTTGTATATATATATATATATATATACGTCTGAAAATTAAACCAAACAGTGTTAGAATTAGATTTTAGAGCTGTCAAATTTTTGTTCTTCCCTCGATGGGATTTGAACCCACACCATTGATACACTGCAGCACCATTCGCTTAGCCTTACGTCCAGCGCCCTAGACCACTCGACCACATCCACTCCCTATATATATATATATATAGAGAAGTCTAGAAGATTGTGCAACGATACCGATAAAGATGTTACAAAAAAATATTTTGACAAAATTTTCGATCAACAAATGACCTTCTTCAATGTCTTTCAAAATTAGACTGAGTTTGTAAAGATTAGATGGTATAATTACAACTCACTAAATAGTCAGGTGACAAAGTGTGACGCATTTGAGAATGTTAAAGATTATCGTTAATTAAAGGTGGTGAGCACAAATCCTTAACTTTTGTGACAGTAGTAAAATATTCGTTGACTATAAACACTGTGAAAGAAAATATACATAAAAACCTATAGTTTTCTGTTAATACCGTCCGGATGTAAAACACAGAGTTCTTTAATCCAAAATCTTTCCCGATTCTCACGTTGAAAATCACTCCACAGACAGTTCTGTTCAATGACGAGGATTTTCATTCTGTTAAAATCCTCGAGACTGTGGTCAGACAGTCCGAAGTGCTGGCTCACAGGAAGAAATGGCTTTTTTGTAAGGTCACTCCTGTGTCCATTCAGGCGTTTGTGGAAGGGCTGCTTAGACTCGCCAACGTATTGGAGGCCACAAACGAAACACTGAAGAATGTAAATAATATTTGCACTCTTGCAATTAACAGTACAAAATATTTTGTACTGTTTTCCGGTGACCTTACTAGTATACGATGACGAGTGTTGCATATGTCTACAACATTTGCAGCGGTTGTCTCCACAGGAGTGACTCTTGCCTATAGTTGTGTTAGGCTTAGAAATTTTGACGGAATATTTGATTTTTTTCAATTTTCCCCCAAAAAACTGAATTGTTAATAGTGAAGTGTGTATGAACAAAAAACTACAATTTATCAAAGAAACTTTCAGGGTAGCTAAAAACTTATTAAAATTTAATAGTAAGTTCCTCACAGCAATAAGCTTAAACAAACAGTTATAAATCACTGCTGACTATTTTTCATAATAACCCGTTCAATTACTTCATAAAACTGCTTGTGGAGTGATATAGGACTATAATGACACCATAGGGTATTTAATATTGAACCCAATCCACACTTTATAATGTCTCTTATAACCCTTTTCTGGTAAGAGTGAGAGTAGATAAAGTATATTTACATTCATAGAAACATGTCTTGTGTCATAAACATTTGATATTAAAAACAGGACCATTGTGAAAATGAAGAATTGAGACATTGTAAATTTTATCTGTAATATTTGACATTTGTAATTAATGTTGTATGTTCGTTCATATCAGATTAGATTAAATAAAAAAAAACATTGAAATAATTTTTTTTTAATGATTGAACTGTTTTCGTTTCAAGGGCATAATTAAACAAAGAAAGATTTTGATAATCTGTTGAAAAAAATATTATTCTCTTGTTATTTTAGAATAGAAATTCTTCTTGAAATTTAGGGGCGGTTGTGATCGTTATCATATGGTAGTTGGATTTATAACTACACAACTGTACATATGCAATCAGTGCCTATCACCACTAAAGTTGTGAGTTAAAATCCCGTTCATGGCAAGGTGTACTCGGTACAACTTGAGGTGATAAAGTTGGTCAGGGATTTGTGGCAGGTCTGTTGTTTTTTCAGAGTTCTGTAGTTTCCTTCATCAATAAAACTGACTGCCACGATATAACTGAAATATTGCTGAAAGTGGTGTTAAACACCATAAACCATAAACCAAAACCATCAATCAATTAGTCAAAGGGAGATAATAAAATAGTCTTGTTCTCCAGAAAAAAAACCCCAACATTTAATATCATTATACATGTCTATGATTATTATTATTCATTGTTTAATGCGATCTTTGGAAATATTTCAGCCTTATAGCTATATCGTGGCATAAAATTTTAACCAAACAAACTCACGTTTTATATGAATTAGGGAAATTGTTTTATTATCTCCCTTTCTTAGCTTGGTAATGGGAGATAACTCTGTTTTCTCTGTTTTATTATCTCCCTTTCTTAGCTTGGTAATTGGAGATAACTCTTCTTTCCAATTAATAATTTTGCTTATGCATAAAATTCATGAATTGAAATCTCCAACCCATAATAATAATCCCGCTGTATAAATTTTACTTGTCTTAAACCCTCTTCCACTTATTAACTGCCATGATATAACTGAAATATTGATGACAGTGGCATTTAACACTATAACCCTAAACCCTCTTTCACTTATTAACAAAACTGCTTACATGTAATTAATGTCACATGATGCTTGTAGAAAATGTGTGTGTGTGTGTGTGTCACCTCACTTTTATTGTGTGTATTTATATTGTCTTTCACACTTGTAGATGTTAAGTAGAGATTGTAGTGTGTACATTTTATTGTTTGTCTGTTGAATATCACATCATCATAAAAAATAATAATAAACTGACCATTTTATTTCATTACATGTATATGTATATCTATAATACAGTGCAACATGAATAAACTGGAATCCTGTATAAACCGAACTTTAAATAAAGTCCCAACGTAGGATTGTTAATTTTCAACCTGTGTAAAGCGAACACCTGTCTATTACGAACACCAAAGATACCAAAAATATGCTAGGTATATTCCCGAAAAAAGAAGAAATCTTCCTTTAAGCTGAGTTGATAGGGTAGATGATCTTTTGAGAGACTAACTTGAATTTGCTTAGTTCATGTTAGATAACTCTGTATTGAGACATTCCTAGTTTTTATTTTTTATTTTGGAGTGGATTTCGAAGTAAAAGAAATCAAAGTGCAAAGCAAGAGAAAACACGAGAGATCGAGTGACTGTTGACACGTAAGGAAAAAGATACAGTCAATATCGCTTTTAAGTCAAATTTACAAAGTTTACAAATTTTCAGTACAAAAGGAAGTTTGACTTTTAAATTCAATATTTAATCAATACTAATTGTCAATATTTATGCACTTATGTTCATATGAATTGGTTTTAGCTTGAGTTAACTTCAAATCATCGCATGTTTACGTAGAAGGAAACTTATGAATGCAGGTACATATTTACATTGAATAGCCCCATGGTACCATTGTTCCGTAGTTGTATAGCAGTATTATATAATACAGAGAAATGGGAGGTTTTTAATTGATACACTTACAATGATGTAGGTTTTAAACTTTTATTGAAACTTTTCTTCAAACAAAAATCTGTTCGGATGAAAATCGTGAAATGTTGAATTTTTGTGAATGAATGACCTTTACGTCTTGATAGAAATTTTAAAAATAACTACTGTACTGTTTATTTTAGAAAATATTAGATTTTGAAATGTAGGGTAATATAAAAGGGTCGTTCGTAAGCAAGAATTTTTACTACACTAAACATTTTTCAAATATACATCTGGCGGTATTGGCAATCCCTTTAAGTATATGGTACATTAACACTTAAAGTACAGTTTAGACATAACAGTGCAAAATCTGTTGTGAAGTTGTTGCACGGAGATTTTGAAAGAATGCAGCCATTAATTTATTGTTTCGAATGCTGTATCATTTCATTCTTATATTAAATAAAATGCAGACCCTGTAAAATGTCACTGTTTATGTGTGGTCTAGTGTTTCATTTCGAATTGCTTTCGAAAATTTTAAACAAAACAGCTACAGAAAAAACCCACATTATTTCAGTATCTTTTAACCGCTATATCCGATATTTATAGAAAGTTACCTCCCACAGAGCAATATAAAAATCAATGATTTTGTTATTTCTCGTTTTTATTTTTTTACACTTTTCGTGTTAAATCTTGCATATTTAAATCAAATTTTAAAAACATTGTTTGAATTTTAAATTTTTGAAACTTACAAATTATCACCAAAATTATAGGTATATATACCCACTGAGATGTTTATACCCTAGCCATTTAAACAAATCTAATTAAATTTTATTTCTATTAAATCGTTTTGAAAATTTAAAATGACTTTTTTTTCAGGTCCCCGAAACCCATCAACAATAGAATAGAAATATACCATTATTTTCACTATTTAAACATGTCTTTTGTTAATTGTGTTTACCAATATAAGTAAAATGTTTATTTTAATCCATTTATAACAGCAAACATTTTACCCTATAAAAATTGGCGAACTATTCAAGATTCCGTTTAATTCTATTTCAAAGTTAATATCATTGACATTGTTATTTTTATTGTTGACTTATTTTTATTTATCTTCTTGATATGAAAACATTTTCAATTTTATTCATGTGTGCTCGTGTTTTTTTCCCATTAACGTCGGATTCGTCGTAAAGTTAAATGTCTTCACTCGATTCAGAATGAAAGCCTCTTTTGGAGTAGACTTAATGTATTTATTCTTGATATGTGATGTGCACAAATTTGCTGTAAATACACCACAATAAATCGCAACTGTAAAAGATTTATAACCGTAATTGGACAGGACTGGTTGATGCAGATGTAACGTTTGGTCCGTGGAAGTTATTTTCCCATACTCTCTTGTTTAATCAAGGTTACATTCGTGGACTATCATTTGTTTCTTTATTTTTGTGACTGTAATTTACCCTAGCGTTAAGATTGTTCAAAATTAGTAACAAATAGTACTGATACACCAGATTATAATATTGTGCAAAAATGGCAGAATCTTCCGATCAGAATGAGCAGGATATTATATCTGGAGAATTTAACGATTATAGAATTCGTAAAACATATAGTGCCAGAACGATGCTGAAAAGAAATAAATCGTACAAGGTATGCTGAAGAAATAGTCTCAGTTACACAAATAGATGTAGTATGATTGCTTTTTAATGTGGTTTTTTTGGGGGGGGGGGGGGGGTATGTTAAAGTGAGAGTGTTATGTATTGTATAGCAATGTATGGCTTCATCAAACAGTTGTATTACCGGTATGTAATGTTGTGTGGTCAGATTTATTATAGCATATATGTATAAATTGTCACAGAGATTTCTCAGAAAACAGTTGGATTGTAATGTAAATTGGAAAATGTCTTTTTTCAACCTCATTAGAAGCAGGAACTTACAGAGAGTAGGTTTTCTCCTGATTAGTAGATATCCTCTGCTATTAAACTGACTCAAATATTGTTCAAAGTGGCATTGTATTTATTTTAGAAATTCTATGTTTTTTGTTAGCGAAATTTTAAAAATGGTGTAAAAAGTAATACAAAGACTGTTGGAAAATGCAAAAAGATGAAATATTTGTACAGGTTTACCAAACACTGCACAAAGTGTGCAGAGGACTATTGGTTACTGAGTGAAACTAGTCCTGTACACTACAGTGTGCAGATTGGTTACTGAGTGCCACTCGTCCTGATGCCAATACTACACAAAGTGTGCAGAAGATTATTGGTTACTGAGTGCCACTAGTCCTGATGCCACTGAACAAATTCTCACAGATGCCTTATCACATTATTTAATTGCTTTGCTTTTCCATCTTTCATAGTTACAGTCACAACACGATACTTACCAGAAAGGTTTAGATAGTGAAAGTCGTCTCCGCCAGGAAGCAGAAAGCAACATGGACATGGAAGCAGCTTTGATCAAATTGGAGGAGGAGCAGCAAAGGTGAGTTGTCTTCCCTTTGTCTTGAAAAAGGAACAATGAAAGTGAGTGGCCTTCCTTTATCTTGAAAAAAGGAACAATGAAGATGAGTGGTCTCCCTTTGTCTTAAAGGTGAATTGCCTCCCTTTGTTCTTTGAGGGGGAGCAACAAAGGTGAGTTGTCCCACTTTGTTATAATAGCTTTTAAGGGACACATCATGTGATATTGGTGTAATTGAGTTGTTCTTATGTGGTATGTCTCCCCATGTCTTGGAGGAGGAACAACAAATGAGAATTGTCTCCTGTCGTCTTGCAGATTAATAGCATGTAAGAATATACATCACTATTCAAATGGGGCTTGGATAATGTTGATGTCTTCCCAGGGCTCAACCCAAATAGGTCCCCAGCACATCCCGAAGTAGCATGTAGGTAATGGCCTCTCCATGGGGAATATTATTGAAAATGACATTAACCATCAGTATAAACTTATTCTGCATAAAACATTGTTGAATGTGTTATAGAAACTAAGAATTAAAAGATTGTATGAAACAGTAAATATATGTTTGTCCCAAGAAAATAAGTGTTCATTTCCACATGAGGTAAAATATCAAAGCATGACATTGGTTTTAGTGAAAAGGGACCCCCTACAGCCATGATTTTAAGTTTTATATACGTTGTGTTTTCATGTATTAACAATAGTCCACCTATATATGGTATCAATTCTTTTGGTATGTGTGTAAGCAATTTCTCAGAACTAAAACTTACATGCAAGGTGTATTACACAATATATAATGGACTGTTAATGACTCATATTTTTTGCCAAAAATCCCTGTTTATTGAGATGAAGGTGAATGTTTTAGGTAAGGGTTACAGATATTCATGTGACTCATAGTTACACATACAGTGTTCAAACATGTCTGTACTCAAATCAATGGGCATGTCCAATTTAATTTATAATCTTTTGCCTGTAATAAGAAATTATATTATTTAACTCTTAAATGATTTTGAATAAAAAAAATGTTTAAGACTAAAATTACTGATAAGCTGTTTGATAGATTCAGATCAGTGTTCTTTTAAATATATTAAAATGGAGCAGGAAATATGTTTTAGAAAGTCAAATTGATTATTTGCTTTTTCGTTACATTTTAAAATTTTAAGATTAAAAATGTTCCCCCTTACTACCATATTTGTTAGTTGTGAAATATACCTGATGCATGTACATGTATAAGGTTGTAGTGTAACACAAATTACACTATTGTATTATTTATGGGTGGTTCAAGGGGATCGTTTCATTTTTTTATGGCATGAATTTTTATGTTTTAAATGGGGATTTCACGTTGAAACTATATGTAATATCTTTCTCAAATAAGAATTTGTTGAGACAAAAGAAATCTTTCTGATGAAATGGTTTGGTTTGTTTATGGTGTTTAATGCTACTTTCAACAATATTTCACTTTTATCGTGGCTATCAGTTTTATTGATGGAGGAAACCGGGGAACCCGGAGAAAACCACTGACCTGTCGCAAGTCACTGACAAACTTTATCACATAATGTTGTATCGAGTATGATATTACATATATATCAAATCGATATCAAGCCTTACAGTTAAAAAAAACCTGAGTATGATTTTCAAACTAGTACTCCAAATTTGTCCAATCAGAACAAAGTGTGTATTCAATAGTACAGTGTTCTGATTGGCTGGTTTTTATTTTGAGTACAAGTACAAACTCATGCTCAAATATTGTATGCTTTGGAAACATTTCATAATTCATGGACACAAAATTAATTTGGTCTTTGACTAGATTTTTCATAAAGAAACATATAGGACTTCCTGAATAGTGAACATAATATGCCACAATATAGGCTTAGCTGATATACTGTTAGAGTTGGCACTAATCACCAATCAATCAATCAATCAATGAAAACAATACTACTTTCTCTATAGCTAATTGTGTAAAAGTGTGAAATAAAAACTGCACAAATCGTTCTTGTTTTCAAAAATGTAGTTATTAAAACAAAAACAAAATTCCCAATTTTTATTATCATGGGAATTGCTGTCTAAATAGAATAAAACAAAAAATGTTTAAATATTAATGATAATAAGAAAAAATAAATACAAACTTCAAAAAATGTTTCTTATCTCCTGCAATATAATGATTTCACTTTTAAATAAAATATAAGCAAACTGATACTAAAAGTTTTAAAAGTACTTCATTAAGCAAGTAGTATTATTCTGTAATGGCTTGAGGGGTGCTGTGAAATACTTTTTACATGTGGGAGTACTAATATTCAGGAATTTCATAGCTCAACCCAATCGTGGAATTTAAGAATCCTATGAATTTTTAGTTCACCTGGACCAAAGGTCCATGTGAACTATTGCCATCACTTGGCGTCCGTCGTCTGTCGTCTGTAAACTTTTCACATTTCAAGCTTCTTCTCTGAAACCACTGGGCCGATTGGAACCAAACTTAGCAGGAATGTTCCTTGGATGGTCCTCTACAAAGTTACTGTTTTTCGTTCCAGTCGGATATTCAATATGGCTGCCAAGGCCAATAATATGCTCTGATTGGCCGAAATTTCAAAGATTTTCTTCTCTGAAACTAATGAACTGACTGAACCCAAACTGTACAGGAATGATCATTGGAATGTCCTTTACCAAGTTACTGTTTTTTATGCCGATCGGAAATCCAAGATGGCCGCCATCGCAGGACATAGATTAACATTGGACCCTATGGGAAAATGTTCAAATGCCTTCTTCTCAGAAACTACAAATATTATTAAAGCCAAACTGTACATGAATGTTCATTGGATGGTCCTCTACAATCTTAAGGTTTTTTGTTCTGATATGAAATTCAAAATGGCGGCTACGGCAGGACTTAGTTTAACATTGGACCCTATGGGAAAAATGTTTCAAAATGCTTCTTCTCTGAAACCACTTGGACAGTTGAAACCAAACTGCCCAGGAATGATCATTGGAAGGTCCTCTACAAATTTTCTGTTTTTTATGCCGATTGGAAATCCAAGATGGCCACCACCACAGGACATAGATTAACATTGGACCCTATGGGAAAATATTCAAATGCCTTCTTCTCAGAAACTACAAATATGATTAAAGCCAAACTGTACATGAATGTTCATTGGATGGTCCTCTACAATCTTAAGGTTTTTTGTTCCGATATGAAATTCAAAATGGCGGCTACGGCAGGACTTAGTTTAACATTGGACCCTATGGGAAAAATGTTTCAAAATGCTTCTTCTCTGAAACCACTTGGACAGTTGAAACCAAACTGCCCAGGAATGATCATTGGAAGGTCCTTTACAAATTTTCTGTTTTTTATGCCGATCGGAAATCCAAGATGGCTGCCACCGCAGGCCATAGATTAACATTGGACCCTATGGGAAAATATTCAAATGCCTTCTTCTCAGAAACTACAAATATGATTAAAGCCAAACTGTACATGAATGTTCATTGGATGGTCCTCTACAATCTTAAGGTTTTTTTGTTCCGATATGAAATTCAAAATGGCGGCTACGGCAGGACTTAGTTTAACATTGGACCCTATGGGAAAAATGTTTCAAAATGCTTCTTCTCTGAAACTACTTGGACAGTTGAAACCAAACTGCCCAGGAATGATCATTGGAAGGTCCTCTACAAATTTCTGTTTTTTATGCCGATCGGAAATCCAAGATGGCCGCCACCGCAGGACATAGATTAACATTGGACCCTATGGGAAAATATTCAAATGCCTTCTTCTCAGAAACTACAAATATGATTAAAGCCAAACTGTACATGAATGTTCATTGGATGGTCCTCTACAATCTTAAGGTTTTTTGTTCCGATATGAAATTCAAAATGGCGGCTACGGCAGGACTTAGTTTAACATTGGACCCTATGGGAAAAATGTTTCAAAATGCTTCTTCTCTGAAACCACTTGGACAGTTGAAACCAAACTGCCCAGGAATGATCATTGGAAGGTCCTCTACAAAGTTTCTGTTTTTTATGCCGATCGGAAATCCAAGATGGCCGCCACCACAGGACATAGATTAACATTGGACCCTATGGGAAAATATTCAAATGCCTTCTTCTCAGAAACTACAAATATGATTAAAGCCAAACTGTACATGAATGTTCATTGGATGGTCCTCTACAATCTTAAGGTTTTTTGTTCTGATATGAAATTCAAAATGGCGGCTACGGCAGGACTTAGTTTAACATTGGACCCTATGGGAAAAATGTTTCAAAATGCTTCTTCTCTGAAACCACTTGGACAGTTGAAACCAAACTGCCCAGGAATGATCATTGGAAGGTCCTCTACAAAGTTTCTGTTTTTTATGCCGATCGGAAATCCAAGATGGCTGCCACCATAGGTCATAGTATTAACACAGGGGAAAATACAGAAATATATTCTTCTCTGAAGCTATTGCACTGATTGAACCTAAATTGTGCATCAATCATTGGAAGGTCCTTTACAAACTTTGTGTTTTTTATGTTGATCGTAATTCCAAGATGACTACCACTGCAGGACATAGTTTTTACATAGGACCAATTGGTTTTTTTTATAACCAGGTGAACGATACAGGCTCTTGAGAGCCTCTGGTTAATATTTTATGATATTTTTATATAATTTTGAAACTCTGAATCTGTGTTTTTAAGATCCCTTGAATATATTTTTCATGAGCAATCCAAAAAAATTGGAATCCACGAATTTAAATTCTTTCAAAATTAGAATAAAAAAGGTAATTTTGTTATTATCATAGGAGTGCTAGCTTGGCCCACGTCAATGCCATGTTACGTGAGCAGTTGGATCAAGCAACAGCAGCCAACCAGTCTCTTACAAATGATATCCACAAGCTGACCAACGATTGGCAGAGAGCTAGAGAAGAATTAGAGACTAAGGAAGCAGATTGGAGAGAGGAGGAACAGGTAACATCAATGGTTTTGGTTTGGTTTGGTTTTATGGTGTTTAATGCCACTTTCAACAATATTTCAGTTATATCATGGCAGTAAGTTTTATTGGTGGAGGAAACTGGAGAAAACCATCTACCTGTCGCAAGTCACTGACAAACTTAATCACATCGCCCTGATTGGAACTCACAACATCAATGGTGATAGGCACTGATTGCATAGGTAGTTGCAAATCCAACTACCATATGATCACAGCTACGACAGCCCCTTTGGTAACATTGAAGACTGTTTAAACTGAACACCCATTTTTAGAACTATTTATTTGCTTGGTTCAGAATAGACAGATGTTCAGAAAAGACAGGTGTTCAGACTAAACAGGTGTTTAGATTAGACAGGTGCTCAGTAACGACAGATGTTCAGATTAGACAAGTTATATTTACTAAGATTTCAGACATTTTTTGTGGCAGGGGCCTTATAAGAGAGGGACTACTATAATATTGATAGAGATTAGTAGGAAGATCACAGAAAGATGTTTCTCAAGTATTATTTATTTTAATCATGAAAAAAGATACAGATATTTCTCGTATTTGACGAATTTTGGCATTCTATTTTCACTTTCTACAACAAAAATATTACAGTTGGTAATTGGACTGAATTTCATATTTTCCATTAAATATATAAAAAACATTACAATTTTTTGTTTTTTTTTTGTTTTCAGTCATTCAATGAGTACTTCAGCAATGAACATGGTCGCCTCCTCTCATTGTGGCGGGAAGTTGTTGCTTTCCGTCGCAGTTTCGGTGAGTTGAAGACAGCAACAGAGCGGGACATGTCACATCTACGATCAGATGTCACTAAAACATCCAGGAGCATGCACTCTGCCTGTCTAAACCTGAGTGCTAACCAGAGAAGCTCAGACACACAACTTTCGGTTCTGCTCGATCGTGAGAAACAGGAACGCATGTCTTTGGAGAACCAGCTCAGAGACAAAACCAGGGAGGTAGCAGAACTCCAATCTCGCTATGATACTCATAGTGCAGAACTTAATTCTAAGTAAGTTGTTTGTTAATAGAACTATCGTCTTATTTTTGTACTCAGTACAGAACGTCAGGCTCCTTTGGATACTTGTGTAAAACTTGTCTCAATATTCCAGCCAGTGCTGAGCACTTCAGACTGCTTAGGATACCTGCACAGAACATGCATCATGTTATTGCACCCAGTACTAAAGTTAAAGCTCCTTAAGATACTTGTCCTTTTATCAAACCCAGAGTTAAATTTAATGGTCTTTAGGATACTTACACAGTATTTATGTCTGGTTATTGCAAAATATATACATTACTATGGTAACACAAACCATCTTAATCAAATCTAACCTTTCTTTCAATATCTATACATTTACATAGAGAAAAATAATTGCGGATATTGCATTTTTTTTATTATTAAGAAATTTACATGAAAATTGGGTAAAATATTACCGGTACAATATGGTCAAAGCAGTACATAGAGGTCACATTTGGGACAAAGAAAAAGTATCCTTATAAGACAGGTGACTTCTTAAAAGAGGTTTAATTCACACAAAATTTTCTGAAAGGACAATAAAAAGGTGACCTTTTAATACAGGTGACTGCTTAATAGAGGTATCCACATGGGCAAATTAGACTAGATATATATAAAAAAAAAATAACAATGTTTTAATTATGGTAATTATTTTATTCTTTCATAAAACATTTCAGATATGTTAAGGAATATTATCAAACAACAATAGTAGAAAATCAAAAACGGTAACGGCTGCACTTTAATATTCTTATTTTATACTCCATAATTATGTAGCTTAGATATACAGAAAATTGTACAATGGCTTTCATTTTATACTTGTACCAGATATTATCCTGCAATCAGATCCTGTAGTTTACAAATATTTATTTTGCTTTATATGTATACTACATAAGTAAAGCTTAAATTGTGATGTCATGTTTGTTGTATCTTTTCTAAAAAAATTATTTGGCCATACACTAGCATGAAATAACACCCTGTTTGGGGACTTGTCAGAGTTCATATTTCAATTGACCAATCAGCAATGAGCCTACTTTATAAGACCTAGTACTTGCCAAGAGCTGTTGTTTGATTGGTCAGTATTTATAGCTGTCTTGCATATGATTGGACGGTCAAAAATGAATGAAAGGTTACCTGACATGACCCCAAAACTGGATGTTGTTAGATGTTAGTTTATCACAAGAAAAGAAAAGATGTAACTAACATCTAATTTTAATTGGATCATAATGTGATTTTACAGATGGCGTCACATGACATATTACCATGATTTTGACTTTAAAATATTGAAGAAAAAAAAAATCTGTACCAACAACATTTATCATTGCTCAAAGCATTGCAGGATAATTAAAATATCAATGTGATTATGTCACAGGATCAATCAAATTTAATTTTGCATGTGACTTGAAACTGATGAGAAATTCTCGATGAACCTCACATTTCTTTCCGTTTCTAAGGCTCGTACAAAATGCAATTTTATATCCTGCAATATTGTATATACATCTTAATATATATTTATAATGTAGTTTAGAGACAGAATATGGTTAACTTACTGATATATATAAATCTGCAATCTTTTGATCCCTTATATTTTATTGTCAACACTTTAGGATCAATTGGTCTGCTTTTCTTAAAAGTTTTAGGTGTATATTTTATGCTTTAACTTGTCCCTACAACTTCTTAAATTTGACTGAATTTTTGTAAAGGTAATCCAAGGATTGTTGACTTTATTGTATGAGAACTAATTAGTAAGAAAGGTACATAATATGTACCTGATAGATTCAGCAAACTCCTATGTACCAGCCATGGAACATAGGAGTTTGCTGAATCTATCAGGTATTTGTGACGGAATTAACAGTTGTAATATTTTTTTTGTTCATGCAGCCGTTTTGGGTATAAAAACAGCATTTAATTTGGTAAAAATACATTTATTATTCCGTATTATACCATTGATTCGGTCAAGCGTAATGTTTTGTCGTCCATGTTTGAATCGTTTTTGGGGACTGCAATATATACCCCGTCTGTTTTCCGAATATATGCTGACATTCAGGGTTGAAGAACCAATGAAAATATGTGTAACAAACTAAATTCGTAATATATATATATAACCAGCTTTTTTAATGAAATTTGCATATTTATCATGCTTTATATTATTGGATTTTTTTCGAATAGAGATGAAATACTGCCTTCTGGACATTAAGCAATAAATAAATTAATTAGTATATTAATGAATTATTAGAATTGTGACTCGCACAGCAAACAAAAAATTGTAAAGAGGAAGATTATCTCTGTTATTTGAAAGATTTTTCCTTAAATACCAAACAAACAAAAATATGAATAATTGAACAAAAAATGACTTGTACTTTTTATGTAGTTAATGATATTTCATATTTTTAATATAGCTGGAAGCTTTGTTATTTAATATTATAATTATCAACACATGTGGAAATAAATTATAGTGCACATGTTACTGTTTTGTCCTTTAGTACTTTTGTTCTTACAGGTTTCTCTTCATTTTCAAGTAATTCCAGACCTTCTGTTTTTACCGTCATAAACTATTATGTATTAATATAAATTGTAGGGTGAATGAATTGACCATGCTGAATGAAAAACTCAAGATTCAACTGGAGGAACGTGACAAATCCATCATTAACTTACAGCGTAACATCAACAATTTTGAAACTCGTCTCGGTGAACAAAGATCATTTGACATTCCAGAAAATGAAGCTTCCCGTCAATACCGTGAAGAGACAGACACCATTCATGAGGCTCTTCGAAACATTGCAGAGGCAGTCATTAATGATGCTGATGAGCTGGAGGCCACTGATGGAGCAAGGTCATTGTCACCTTCAAGGAACAGGTCAATGTCACCATCTGCAAGGGCAAGATCACCAATTCTTAGAAACAGGTCAAAATCTCCAATGGCAAGGTCAAGATCACCAGCCTTTGCTGATGCCACTTTCTCTGCTGTTCAAGCCGCATTGAACAAGCGTCAGCTCCAAGTGTCAGAACTCAGAGCCAAACTTATCGCAAGTAAAGATCACAATGGATCTCTGAGAAAGAACTTAGATGATGTTGAGAACGAGAGGCGAAGACTTGAAATGCAGATAATTAACCTTAAAGAAGACCTTGACCTTTCGTAAGTACATGTATCTGTTATATAGAAAATTAAATATTCGACAAGATATTCTTCTGAAATATCTGTACCATCACATCTGACATTTTGGAAAAAGTTTCTCAGAACCTATCGTAGTATATAATCTGCACCCTCCTCCCCTTTAAATCCCTTTAAAGGTAAATTTCTGCGGCTAATAAAAGGCTTTTTAAGGTAATTGTTTTTTTTTTTTTATCTCATTTGTATCTCTCACCCTATTTTTAGTGGAGTTCATATAGTTTATCCTGTCTGTCATTTTTTTCTGTCTCGTCCAACTTCCTGGGTGAGACTGTTTACACAACATTTTTTCCAAAACATTTGTGTAAAATTCAAGATTCAAATTTTATTAAAATGATAGAATTATTTGTATGTAGTGCTTTAGGAAAAAAAACTTTCTTGAAATAGCTTTTAGTGCAAATTAAGTCATCTATGACTTCCATTTTTTTTCTGTAGGAAAAGAGACAAGGATGACACCTCAAGGGAGAGAGATAGACTGAGGAACCATCTCAACTTGACTGGAAATGAAAAATCCCAATTAGAGAAGGTTAGGTCTGAAATGAATGAACAGCTTGAGGGACTTCAGTCTGAAAATGAGAAGTTACAGGCAGCTAACACCGAGTTACAGAGAATGAGAGATAACTTAGAGGATGAGAAGGAAGACGTCACTAAAGACAAGGAAAGACAACTCAAGGAGAATGATAGATGGTAAGAATAGAGAAGACAGAAAAATATTGTTTTATACACGTCAAATATATATATAGTCATTCTTTCATGTCTTGTTGTTTGGTACAGTAAAGGTGCATTTTCAAGGTTGAATTTTTCCTTCAAATTCGCTTCAAGCTTTAGCTGTGCCCCAACTTCAAACTCATATTTGACAGTATCACAACAAGGTTACAGTTGGGTGAATTCGTGGCAAGCAGTCATGCATATCAAATCTTGTTAGTGCTCTGACATCTTTATAACCATTATTTTTAGTCAAGAATATTAAGAGTTATGCCCCTTAAAAATATCACATGGTTAAGCTGATACGAAAGTTAGTAGTGTTGTTGGAGCATACAGTACAATTTATTGAAAAGGATTAAATAAAACTACAAATATCCTAATACTTCCAGATTTAACTTTTACATGACAGAAATTTGACCTTTTGTTTTTAGGAATGAACACGTTTAGTTGGGTATTTATGTATTAAAACCAGGAAACAGAGGGTTTTAAAAGTTTCGTGAACTCTCAATATATATTGAAGCAAATTGTCATTAATTAATATTCATGAGAGAATAAAAGAGAAAACAACTGGGTAAAATCAATTTCCGATAAATTGATGATGTTGCAAATTTCGCTAAATTAATGTTTACTTTTATTGATATTGGGAATTTAAAGAGATAATTGATTATCCCTTGAGGGAGAATTAATTGTGTATTTTAATTTATTATTTATTGTTATACTTTAGTATTGTCAAGACTTGAACAAAAAATTTGCCACAGGGGTTGGGAATTAGTTCATTTGATGGTGTGACTTATTTTCTCTCCATTGAAGCCAATTGATTAATGTTTTCGATATGGCTAAACAACGTTCAGGTGGTTTATTAATTAAACTTTAGTTTTTCAAATGGTACTTTATGAGATTTTACCAATTGTGCTGCGCCATGATATAACGGAAATACTGTTGAAAGTGGCATTAAACACCATAAACCATAAGCTAAATTGTGCTGTATCAGGAAATATATTGCTTTATTTACTGCATGTCATATTTTAGGTCTTAATTTTATGAATTTTTAGACACAAAAATTATCCAAGGGAATTTCTCATCCCAGTTGAAGATACTCTGTAACAATACTGGACTGCATTTGTTGTAATATATGTACATTAAAATGGAGTTTACCTTGATTCCAGGTACATATAAGTAGTCAAGCATTTTTTAAGGAACGTTTGCATATTTAAAGTCATATTTCTTCTCTTTTTTCAGCCACAGAGTAATTGACCAATTAGAACACAGAGTTAGTAGTATTAAGGAGGAGCTTGTAGCTACAAAAGAGGCTCTCAATGGGGCAACTCTTGACAAGGAGGTTCTAGAACAACAGAAGTCTGAAGTCAGTAAGTGAAAATAAATAATTTCTAGAGACTAGAAAAGAAATGTTTTGGAATATTAGAGTTATAATAAAATTATGAAAGTAATACTCTACCATTAAGACAATGGTATTTATATTTGCTACTATGGGTCTGAAAATATTACTTTGAGATTAAAAAAATGCAGCTTGAATTATTTATGAATATAAAAACTTGAAGATTGAAAAAAAAAAAAAAAAGGGTTTAACAAAATTGTGTCTTCACCACTATTTCTTGTTAAACACCCTTTTTAGATGGAACAACTATTCTTGCAAAGATTTATAATGTTGTATTGTATTTAAGGTGATGCTTTGACAAAATCTGAGATTCAAAAGTCTGACCTTGAACTTGAGTTAAACAGAGGCAAGACAGAGGAAGCAGGACTGAGAGACGCATTACATAAGATGCAGCAGTTAAATGAAGGCCTCGGCCAAGACAAGATTGAACTGAACAAGATTATTATAATGGTAAGTAAAACGATAAGAAACACCAAAAATATTTCAAGCATTATGGTGGGCCATCGTGGTCGTGATCGTATGGTGGTTGAATTTACAACAACCTGTGGAATGAGTACCTATCACCACTTATGTTGTGAGTTCAAATCCCGCTCAGGCAAGGTGTACTCGATACAACATTATGTGATAAAGTTTGTCAGTGACTTGCAGCAGGTCGGTGGTTTCCATCTTTCTATTTTAAATGGAGGTTGTTCTATATTTAGAAGTTATAACATCAACAGTGTTTTCTCCCAGCATGCACATGTACAACATCAAAAATAACAAGGGAACTACAAAATGTGCACACATTTTGCATGGTGGGAAATATAATTCAATACTTAATAGCGTCTGTTATGGACCGCTGGATTGCCTCTTCTTGTTTTGAATTGGTATTATAAATTGTCTTACTGTTTTTTAGTTGGAGAATGAGAAAGCCTCTCTACAGGGAGAGAAATCAATTCTAGAACAAGAGAGGAGCGGTATCAGAGAAGAACTTGTCCGTGTTGAACAGGAGAAGATGGATTTGGACACAGAGAAAATGGGTCAGTATATATGTATAGTATAATAAAACAAACTGTTTTTATGGAAACTAATTTTTGTGGATAATTTAATTACCACCTTATTTAGGTAAAGCATTTTGAATTCTCAGATAATGAATTTGAATACTAATTCCAAAATAAAAAAAAACTCATATATATGAATATAAGCTTTTAGATTTCTTATAAAATTTCTCTGATTCTTAGTGTGTTTAACAAATTGGTTAAATTTTCGTAATATTTTTAATTGCCATTGTGGTTAAATTTCTGCATGAGAATTCTCGCCAATTTCTTTTCAACAGTTATTAACAATGGAAATTAACAACTTCAAAATATTTTTGTTCTTTTGGTTAAAGTTCGAGCTTTTGAAATCTTGAGTGGAGCAATATTTATGATCCATTGGAAGCAGAAGGAGATTATATGCTATATATTGAAGACTACGGTTTGATATCACTATTTTTTCTTTGTTTTGAACAGGACTAAACCAGACCTTAGAATTGAGTGAGATGACCAGACAACAATTAGAAGAGGAGATTACAGCTCTCCATAGGGAGAAGGGAGAAGTTACTGAACAACTCAACAATGTATGTTGAGAAAATTTATCGCTACTAATGATGTATATATATATTTATTTTGTTGGTGAAGTACATGGGTACATGTGTACATATATGCGAACAGAGCTAGCTACATGGTTTCGTCTGAAAATCCAAGAGGTGTAAATGGCTAACTTTATCATATTTATATTGGAAAGGTGATCGGCATACTTTATCACTGGTGTTCTGTCAGAAAGAGCATAAATATATATATAGTCAAAATTGTATTTAACGGTCAGCCTTGGGACAAAGGAAAAATGACCACATAAGACAACTGACCACTTATTTAAGATTGGTCAACTTGGGGATTTTCAGTTCCCGTCTGCAAAGATTCGCATATTACTGTTACTGGAAGGTATTTTATTGGAAATATGTTGGCCACATTGTAATGCTTCGTTGTTTTGTAACGATTTACAGTTAATTAGTTAATTATTAAATAATTTGATGGCTTAATTGGTACAATCATATATTGAGAATACTTCAAATGTTAATTACCGATGTTTTAAAAAAAATCTAGAATGAAAAGTGACCATTAAATACTGGTAATCTGATACAATGAGATAAACTTTGAGTGACCCTTGACAGTGTTAGTGAGGTGAAGTATTTGTTGAAATATCACACATGTCCAGTCAGGAGGGTTTTGAATTGGTTGTTTGCTGCATCTTAATCAAGCCAACACACATTAGCGCTTTACCATTGTGTTAATAGGGGTCTAATTATACCAAACTAAATGATATGTGTAAAGGATTTCATCTTATCAAACAGGGTTCTTTGTTTAAGATTTGAGTTATTACTTAATTAAGTAAAAACATTAATGTTGCAGATTGCCAGACAGAAACAGGCCTTGGCAGAAGAATTGGTAGCTGTCAGGAAAGAGATTGAGAGAGTAAACACTAATCTAAAACGTATTGCCATTGAGAAAGAAAGATTAACTCAAGAAAAGGGTGAACTGATTGTACAAGTTACCGATACTGAGAGAGAAAATCGTCACCAGAGCGAAATTATCTCCTCTTTGAAAGCAGATAAGGATTCTTTAGAAAGTGCCCTCTATGAAGTACAGGAACAATTCCGTCAATTGGAAGTCCGTAAAGAACAATTAGAGGGAGAGAATCAAGAGCTGATCATCAGAAAGGAAAATCTCCAATGTAAGTGGAACTAATAAATTTTTTTAGGTTGGAGGGGGGGGGGGGGGGGGGGGGGTGGGGGGAGGGAGGGAGGTATTTTCAAAGTTAATAGAATAATCTCCCCTGAATGATCTTATTTTTTTAATTGTTTCCAGTTTGATGAATAATCGTCACTTTCATATTTCGAACAATAGAAAATGTTAGTGACAGCTTATCATTTTTCCATTGTGTTAATTAAATTTCCATCTTATAGCTGAGTTCAACCGCTTCTGTTAATTAATTAATTTTCCGTCTTACAGCTGAAATGAACAGCTTATATCATTTTTCCATTATGTTAATTAATTTTCTGTCTTACAGCTGAGACCAGCCGCTTATGTCATTTTTCCTTTGTGTTAATTAATTTTTTGTCTTACAGCGAAGATCAACCGCTTATGTCATTTTTCCATTGTGTTAATTAATTTTCCGTCTTACAGGGAAGATCAACCGCTTATGTCATTTTTCCATGGTGTTAATTAATTTTCTGTCTTACAGCGAAGATCAACCGCTTATGTCATTTTTCCATTGTGTTAATTAATTTTCTGTCTTACAGCTAAGATCAACCGCTTATGTCATTTTTCCATGGTGTTAATTAATTTTCATTTTACAGCTGAAATCAACCGACTTTGCCAAGAGAAGGATGCTGACAATGAGAAGTTTGACTTCCAGAGAGAAGATCTAAACCGTCGTTTATCTCAGTTAGAACGTGATATGCAGATGGCTTTGACCCAAGAGAAACAAGCTCATGAAGATGATGTTGATCATCTTACCAGAGAAAGGGTAGGTGTTGTTTTTTTCCATTTGTATTTTATCAAAACATTCAAAGACATTGTCTAGCTAAGTTAGCATGTGACTTACTTAAGTCATTGATGCAAGAGATACAAGCCTAAGAAGATGATGCTGATTGTCTTACTAGAGAAAAGATATGTCTTTGTTTTCAATTTAAATTATATTGAATAGTGCTTACAGGGATAGAAATTGGGAAGTTCAAGCTGGTAGCCCAGACAAGATTTTTGATAAAAAATGTCTATATGTTTAACTAAATTATAGGTAAAAGTTTAGTAGCCCAGACCAAAATCTAGGGGCCATGGGCGACTGGGATCCTGTTAATTTCTGTCCCTGTGCTATAAAATCAAAATTATTAATTTTTGAAATTCATATAATCATCTAGGTATATTGTGAAAGTACTTTTATTCATTGGCACTGATTTTCGTGGTTTCTACAAAATGCATCGATCTCTGGGTTCTTTGAACTCGTGTTTTCGAACACTACAGACAACATTTAATGGGGAAAATTGTATTTCGTTGAAGTTTTATTTTCGTGGTTTTAAGTGAACCAAGAAATCCACGAAAATTAGAACCCCACGATCAATAATAATTTTACAGTAAGCTCAGAATCTGTACTGTTACATGATCGATAGACTGTAACATTTTACTGAAAAAGCACACGTCAATGTTTTTTTAAAGATTTTTTTTACACAACTATCAAATTATAATTTTTGCCCACTTAGTATTGACCAATAAAAAAAACTGGGTCTATACTGTATGTTTAGGACCAGCACATCAATATAGCAGAGTTAAGTTGGTTAAAGGGAAAATTCTTCAGTATATTGATAACAACAAAAACTTGTTTATTTGACAGGATACACAGAGAGGTGAGTTTGAAGCTAATCGGGAAGAGATGATTCTCCAGTACACAATGGAGAAAGAAGAATCTAACAATAAGTTTGACAGAATGAGAGAAGAATTGATGGAGGAACTGGGCACTGTACAGAGAGATAGAGATAATTCTATATTGATGGCAGAAAATGATAAACAACAGGTTTGTTCTTTTTTATTGATTGATTGATTGATTGGTGTTTAATGCCAACTTTAGCAATATTTCAGCTATATGCTTGTCCTGTATAACCTAAGTAAATATTTAACCCAAGAAAAAGCGGAAACACAGGTGTTTTTTTTTGCCTCCTCATCAATCACACCAAGCTTGAGACATTTCTTTGCCTCTCATTCTTTGGGCAAGCTGTAAATTTGAATTATTATGGACAACTAGCAGGTGTTCCTTTTGGAGAGAAGTGGTGTTGTACCTTACAGAGAGAGAAAAAAACAATGTCTTATTTTCATAGAACTATCAATAGTTATATAATCATCATCATTTGTACGTTTTAGACAATGTCACTTTTGGAACAAGAAAAGAGCACCTTAACAGAGAAGAATAACAACCTCACTATGGACTTAGCTAATTCTAATGTAGAGTATGAAAGACTTAAGAGGGAATACTATGCTAGACAGGAACAGGATAGGACTACCATGAATGGTCTTAATGGTGAACTGAAGAACTTACGTAGTCAATATGATGAGACTTGGTACGTGGATATTTTGTTTTGTTATTTGATTCATCAGTCAATGAATGTTGCAAATTTTTTGTAGAAAATTGAAAAGAAGCTGACAGTTTCTACTTCTTAAACATTTTTCATGAACAAGAAATATTACTATATTTTTTTACTATTAAATGTATAAGCTTTGTAATGTCACCATAATACTTTTTAAGTTGAAGTGGGAACTGCTTTGGTTATGTTCCTAAAGTAGTTTGATTTACACCTACCTGTTCAATCAATGCTAGCATCACTAAAGATATCACATTGATTTGTGCCAATATGTTATGATCAAGTTTTGACTGTATTTATTTCCTTGTATCACTAGTAGACTGCATTTTTACATTACATTTCAGACGTGGGCTCTTCTGATGCCGCCATTTCCTGCATTTAAAATTCTTAGGTATTTTTTTTTTTATATTTTTGTAACATTAAATTAATGCTATGTGAATACTTGCAGCATGAACCATGAAAAAGAATGTAAAGACCTAACAAACCAGATCAGAGAACTGGAGAGACAGAAGGAGAGCGCACTTAGAGAAGTTGAAGAACTTAAAACACAGCTCATACTTGTGGAGGAGAGCCGTGATAATATCCGTAGAGAACTGATCGAAGCTAAACGTAGAATCAGAGAGGGAGATGAAACCAGAGATTTAATGAGAAAAGACATTGTAGAATTGAAGCGTAATATCAACGATGAAGTTAGAGAAAAAGATACAGTCAGTAAGACTGCTGAAGATCTTAGAAATACCGTTAAGAGGAACGAGTCAGACAAGATTGAACTGAATAGATCATTGCAAGATCATAGACAGAAATGTGCAGGTATGATCAGTTTGAGGTCAGAGGTCATTGTGCTCTGAAAGATTTTAAAATCATTAGAGCATATCTGATGAAGGTTATTCCAGAAATGTGTCGTGCACACTAATTTAGATATCTACATTTTTATAGTGAGTTGTGTGTGACTCATCATTGGTGTCTATATATAGAAAAATAATGCAAATTGTATATAACCCATCATTTGTGTCCATAAAATAACTTGGGAATTAAAATGTCTTGGTAGGTTATGAGAAAATGTTTTCAATTCCTCTCTTACCCTCTACTGTAATGGAATAACCCAAAACTAGTTAATCTTTATAAGATATACTATTTATGATTGTGCATGTTCAGTTTCTACTTAGCATTAAAATTATCTTTACATCGAATGAAAAACTTTAAAATTTTAATGTACATGTATGATTTTATTTAATGTGTGTTTATTAATTTTGAAGAACTTCCTTTACATTTTATTTTTCTCCTTTAAGAATTGTTGTAAAAGCTTAAACCAACACATATTAAAATTTCTCCTCATGTAGTGTTGACTTGCATTTAAATTTTGCTCGTGGGGTGTATTAAGTAAACATCGTTATTATATATTTATATTATTTATTCAGACAATACATTTGCTGACAAGCTTTTTTGGTAAAGAAAAATATCGGGAAAATAAACAAAAAAACTTGAGAACTAACAATGAATATTCCATGTTGTAGTATTGGAAGAACAAAAGTCAAATGTCCAAAAAGAGGCTGGTGATCTTAGAGCTAGTCTTCGTGAGGTTGAAAAAGCACGTCTGGAGGCACGTCGTGAACTCCAGGAATTACGTCGTCAAATTAAACAACTGGACGGTGAAAGAAGCAAGCTTGGAAAGGAAGTGACAGACCTCCAGGGCCGTGTGGCGCGGGATGAAGAAAAGGAAGAGGAATCCAGAAGGACCTCATTTGACCTCAAACAAAAGGTATAGTACATGTATTGACTTCATTACAACTCTGGGCCATTGTGGTCGTGATCGTATGGTAGTTGTATTTTCATCTACCTATGTAATCAGTGCCTATCACCATTAAAGTTGTGAGTTCGAATACCGCTCATGGCGAGGTCAGTGGTTTTCCCCTGGTACTCTGGTTTCCTCCACCAATAAAACAGACCGCAATGATATGACTGAAATATTGTTGAAAGTGGTGTTAAACACTATAACACTAACCCTAACCCTCATTTTAGCTCTTACATGGAGTTTAAACCTTGTAAAGAAGGGGAAGTGGTCATTGCAATTCACAGAAAAGTATGAGTGATCATTGTTCATAAAAAGTAATATTTTATTACTGATCAAAAATATTTTAATTTTATTAGATAAAGACATTTTTAAGTAAACACAACTAATTTAGAATTTCAATCATGATTTGGTGATTTTATCCGGGTACTCCAGTTTCCTCCACCAATAAAACTGACCAACATGATATAACTGAAATATTGTTGAAAGTGGCGTTAAACACCATAAACCAAACCAAACCAATAAATCATGATTCATGAAAAATATGCTGCCTGCCTTGCCTCCTTTGCCCAACATTTTGTAAGGACAGTTAATCTCTATCAGATATAGCAAATTATAAGTTTTTACAATAATCCCGGTTTAAAGCGACCACTGAAAAGGTGTAGCATCGTACTTCCGTGATCTAGATTTATTGGATGTTTCCTTGACAACGGAAGTGTAGTATTTTATAGGAGGTGTCTTCCGGTTAAATGAATACTTCAAAAGTTTAAGTATATTGATTTTAGAATACCGGTACATTTTAGTATCAGCTTTTAATTGTTTATCAATACATTTATTGTTTTAGAACAAAAATGATATATTTGTTTAGTAGGTGGGGAAAGAAAAAAAAATATTGCATGCTGTTTAACATTTTGTCTAAAACTATTAACCTTTTATGACCTATATTTTACTGTTACTACAGACATCTCCTAGGGAAATCTGGGGTTTAGTATATTGAACACAAAATATTATTGTTCATTGAAAGTTATTGTTGTTCAATAATAGATTGAAATCTAATACTGCTTGTCACCTGTATTTTGTACTGAAAATGTGGTTTTATAAAAGTTGCTGTGTTACGTAATAATTTACCAATCATATCAGATTATCACGTCTCGATTTCATTTCAATAAAGAAGCATTATTCCCTATTATATAATAAATATTTGTCATTTGAATTTTGAAAAAAAAAAATATACGTGGTTTAAAAAAAATAATTATCAAAAATTAAAAAAAATATATAATTGCAGTTAATTTGAGATAAAATAATGAAAAATCTGTTAATTTTTTTTTTTAATAATTCAATAAAATAAGCACAATGTTCAGAAATGTAGCGATTTATTATTTTTCTTTAAGGTTACATGTATACAGATATATAATTACTGCTACAAAGATTTCTTTGTATTCTTTAATGACAGAAAGTAAATTAACAAAATGATCAAAGTTTGTGTAGATTATTTCAATTGCTATTAAGAAATTAAAAGAAAAAATATACTCCAATCTTTCAATTTTGGGAGTACATTTGTACCTGATGAAGGTTATTCCATAAATGTGTCGTGCACACTCAATTTGATATCTCCTTTTTTTATTTTTTATTATTACCGTATTTAGGGTTGTATAATGCACATTGGTGCATAATGCGCACCCCCTCTTGGCCTTGAAAATCTCCAGAAAAAAACTAGTTCGTGTCTATAATGCGCATGGACTTTTAAAAAAATTGCCGTCCGAAATGTAAGAATTAAATATCAATCGTATATATTTTTCAGTCCTTTGAGCATGTTTCATTTGCTGGGAGAATTTAAGAACCATTTATCTCTTTTCATCTTCAATAAAGTTGCAAAATATTAAATGTGTTGGGTTTTATTGGCGGACATGTGATTTCCCGGTCTGGGAAAGAGTGAAATACATTGTTCCTGTTTATAATGCACACCCCTCCTACAAATTAAAGAATCTGGGCAAAATCCTGCACATTATACAACCCTAAATACGGTAAATTAAAGTAACCTTTTAAATTAAGAAATTTAATTTCCAAATAAATTTCTTATATATTAAAATTCAAACGAAATGTACACAATGAAATATATAATCATTATTATCAACAAATAACATACATTTTCCCTGTTAGTGATTATATGTATATTTTGCTTACTGTTATAGGTTGTTGAGACTGAAGCCAGCCGTGAAGCTCTGCGAAAGGAACTGGCTAACTTTCAACGCAAGATGGGCGAACTTATGGATGAAAGTCGCATGAAAGAAAAGGACTACCAAATGGCTCTTGAGGACAGTCGCAGAATTGAAAGGAAATTAGACGACCAGAAGCGTAACTTAGAGATCCAATTAGAAAACACAAGTGCAGAGAATGAAGAACTCAAATTGAGGCTAAGTGGAGCTGAGGGAAGAGTTAATGCCCTTGAAGCAACTCTAGCCAGACTAGAGGGCAGTAAACGTGACATTGAGTTTAAACTGAGCAGCATTGTGTCAAGTTTGAGGAGAACAATTGGATTCAGACAAGAAATGCCTAGAGCCCGTAGTCCAGTCAGATCTCGTACACCAAGTCCAAGGCGGTCCAGACCAAACTCTCCAGCTAAAGGTACAAGTTCTCCTCTGTTGTTGATAATGAAGCCCCCATTAAATAATTTTGAGTTAAGCCTCTTGTCAGCAATCCTCATTAAATAATAAAGAATGAAGTTTAAAAAAATTTCAGATCAGTTACTGTTGAAATGCTTTGTTCTTGAAAATTCTTATTTTCGTTCCTTTGAAGAAACTTTTTCACATCTGATGCTTTGGCAAAATATAAACATGAAAGAATGTATGTCTGAAACTAAAATAGAAATCCAAAGTTAAGGAATGTCGTCTTTTTATATTGCTGACATCCATACTAAGGATAGGAAGTGCCCCTGTATCATCCTGAGTCGATCTTGGTCAATTTTATTCATATATATCGATACCATTGCTTAAATTTATACATTTTACATACTGGTACATTTTCAACGAAAGAATTTTTTTTTGGGGGTTTTCAGCTACAAAAATGTAATTTGTTCATTTTATGGTAATATTTATTAACTTTTTATCACAGTTACTGAATTTTAATTACCAATTTTTAAATCTTTGTAGGTTTTGAAAATACCTATGCCACCACTACAGAAGGAAGAGGCAGTCCTATCCCTAGAACAGGATCTCCAGACAGAGCAGGTAGTCCTATTAGGGTGTCATCACGTGGCGTGTCACCTGCCAGATTTGAGATGGCTGCCATTGATGTAGATCCAGAGGCAGTAAGAATGGCTCTCCGTGACTTTGTTCAACAATTGGCCAATGCTGAGAGAGAAAGGGTAAGCATACTAAGTATATGTTATATTTATAGCATGGTTTTCACAAGTTAACGATGGTATAAATGATTTTTAAAATAAAGCCATGCAATATCACATCTAGGTCGTTGATTATTGCACAGCTCTCTGCAAGTAGTAAAACTACGGCCCAGATTTGAAGTGTGCAATATCTCGTATCTGCGTGTATTATTTCATAGTTCTTAGCTGTTGCTTACATTCTGGTATATGATTATAAACCATAAAAAGATGAAAAGAAAAGAATGCATTCATGTTACAAGTTTATAAAATTAATGCAAAAGATGTTCTACAAGTCTTGAGCTTTTTATACGGCCTCAAATATGTTCAGTCTTAATGATGGTATTAGTGTGTCTTTGCCCTTTTCCATTTTTCGATATGATTTTTTTTCACAATAACGTTTTGTCTGACCGAACCTTCTGAAATTTTAAGACAATGGTCCTTTGCACTGAATAAAGGTTAGATGGGGATTGTAGCCTCTCCTTTTATGAATAAGATGACCAAAGTTAAAAGAAACATGTGAGCATAATACACTATGTACATTTAATTATGGTATAGTTCACATTGGTTTGTAGTACAGAAAATATGGTAATGAATGTGTCAAGCTGATGTCAGATGTAGAATGGACACTCTTATGATTTTGTATGACATAATTTTCCTACGTGTTTTGTTCTATTTAGGTATTATGAAATATTGGTTGTTTGTGTATAGATCTGTAAGATCATGTTAATGCATACCATGGCATAGTGACTGACAATGCTGTAATTGTCATGTTAAAATTTGTTCAATATTGGCTTTGACCAAGACCAAATCTGTTGAATTTGATATGTAACAATGAATTATCTCCCTTTCAGGATGATGCTTTAGCTAACACAAAGAGTATGGGAATACAGTATAAGGAATTGGAGGAGGAGAAAGGCAGAGTAGAGAGACGTTTAGAACAACTTCAGAAATCTCTTGGTGATGTGGAAGAAGGTATGTCATTATGTCAACTCTCCAACCCCCCCCTCTTACAGTTTTATTTTCTGCTGACCAATTCATTTTCAAATTTTCAAACTAATCTTTAAAATTGATTATGTAGAATCTGCATAAAGATAGATTAATTTTTTTCTTAGAATTTTTTCAAACAATAATGTGAGTGGTGAATTTTTTAAAACAGCTTTAAAACCAGTTGTTATGGAAACATCTATGGGAAAGAAATTTATTGCTTGTTGATTAAAAACAATTGGGCAGAACTTGTATTCATGTTCAATGTATCAATAAAATGTCAGGACAGAGATATTATTGGATTTTTTTAACCAAGGTCAAGTAAACCCTCTACATATTTTTATACTGCAATCAGTGCATTTATTGTCTCATATAAAGGCTTGCATATAAACCTTTGCTCCTGGTACCCTGTGTCGTATGTAGAGCAAAGTTCAACATACACTGGTTGAATATGGACCACACTGTAAACACCCAGTAGAAAATTCAATTTCCAATCTTTTTGCCATTTTATGTTTAAATTTAACAATTTTTTGCATACATGTCATTGCAGTTGAAACACAATGATATAAGTGCATTGTCAAGAAATATAAAACTTATCTGTACTCAAAGCTTGTACAATTTTTTTTTGTATTTGCAGACAATGACCTTATATTGTCTGTATCTTTTTCAACTGAAAACCAGAAATCAAGTTTTAAGTAAAAATTATTCTTGAGGAAAGGGAGACAACTCTTAACAAAATAATTTCATGTAATATTAAATAATCTTGTCCAAAGGTTTATAAAAACAAATATATCCAGTCCCCTGGTGAGAAATAAATTGTTGTTAATGTACTTTAATAACATTAAAATGACCAATTTAAACAATTTTCTTAAGATCTGAATGTCATTCACAAATATATTAAACTGGTACAAAGGTTTATTTACTCTTATCAATGTCCTTTTAAGTAATCATATTTCATACATTTTGACACCAAATAACCAATTGAAATTGAAAATGTTGTTTGTTTTTAATACAGTGGTTCAATATTCGATTAAAATGTTGTACCAGTAAAAATACTGTCCTTTATAGTACGTCCAGGTGTACCTGTAGATGTTCAAGACCAAAGATTAATAAAAAAACATTTTTAACAGGACTTTTCTTCTTTTTTTGGGGCTAGAAATGGAAATTCAAATTGTTTTTAGATGTGAGAAAGTAGCATTGTTTATTCATCTTTTTATAAATTGAAATATTTCACATGTATAGTAGCAGTAATGTATATAATTTGTTGCTAATTGTAGGGATCGGGCTTTAAATATAATTGTTGTAACTCACAACTTTATAATCCCAAATGGTGATATTTTTAGCAAATAAAATATTTTAAGCTAATAAAATATGTTAACCGTAATTCAAGATTCAAAACAAAATTGGACTTCAATGGGTACTAATACTACTGTTTAATAATGCCTCAATAAAACTTTGCCACGATATTACTGAAATATTGTTGAAATTTGTGTTTAACACGCATAAATCACAAACCTGTGTTTGAAAATCCATAAAAAGTTTGGATTAAGCAAGATAAAATTTATTAAAATTTTTTAAGTGTATTGAAATATTACAAAGGACTAAGATATATGATATATAAATCATAAAAGAATTTTTAATTAGATGATCTACAGGTATTTTAAATTTACGGGTCAGGTTGTTTTAATGATGAGAACTGAAATATATAGATTCGTGATTGAGATCAGTTAAAAAAACTTCTTTCATAAAATCTTTCATCAATGAAATATTATATTTGTAAATGTGGTGTGATGTTTAATTCAACCAGGATGTAACAGAATTAAAAAACCAATTATGATGTACTATAAAATGTTATAGAATTTTAAATTTAGTAAAGGTGTACTTTATATTTACAATAAGAATTGTCTATTAGAGATGAAAGATTTTCTTGGATGAGCGGATTTCCTCTTTTTTTTTTTTTTTTTTTTTTTTATATATGAATGTTTGGAAATAAAATGTGTAGAATTTGGTCCAAAGAGCTAGAAAATGAGGGTATTTGGGAACTGTATGAGAGGGTTTCCTCTGTTTTTAAGAAAATGTTTGAAAAAAAAGTGTGTCAAACTTTGTCCAAATGGCTAGAAAATGAAGGTATTTGGGCACTGTAAAGGATGTTTCCTCTTTTTTCATCAGTGAGCACCTGCATCTCTAATCTATACAGCTACAGAAGACTTGGGGGGGGGGGAGGGGGGAGGACATGGGACACAGGACAGTATTTTCAACAATATTTAAGTTTTATTTTGTGGTAGTCAGTTTTCTATTGGTGCAAAAAATTGGAATACCAACCTAGTAAAAGATTGTCGACCTGACACATGTCGCTGACAAATTTTGTCATACAGAAATTATGAGCCAGAATCAAACTTGCTGAGGTATATCAAACTACCATATCTCAGTGGTCACGCCTGTCCCTCGTGTTCCTCAGTGGTCATGCCTGTCCCTCGTGTTCAAGATATAAGTAGTACAATCAGTACATGTTCCCAGTAAAAAAAAAATTGTTCTATTAAAAGTAATTTGAACTAATTGATTATTATCAGTTAAATTTCAATAAAGATTATTTTCAATTTTCGTTAAGTCTGGGAAAATTTCATTATAAAGTCACCCATTATATAATTATAAATTAATATAGAAATGTGGCCTGGAATTGTTTTTTAAGCTGATTATAAAATTATATTATATATGCTGTATTAATATTTAAATTGTAATTACCGGTACTTGCATGTACATAATGCCTTGACTGTTGCACTTTTCACCTTAATTCTCAGGTCAGATACCTTCAAACTCTCGTTAAACTTTAAACAAACTTGTCACACTCCAAATAAATCTTATGTAAACTTAAAATTGTCTCGACATTTTGACAAAAATATTTTACAAGATACCAGAATACGCTAATGAAATCTGTTAATTTGTATCCTATATATACAGTGAGACCTATCTAAGCTGAACTATCAATAAAGTCCCTTGTTAATTTATTCTGTTTAATCTGAACACCTGTTTATTCCCAACACAAAAGTTGGTCCCAAGTAATTTTGGTTTAGACAGGGTTCACTTAAGCTGAAACTCTGCATTTTTTCCTTTCTTTGTAATTTTGATTTTATGAAATTATATTTTAAACTGTGTAGGTGCTGTAATGATTAGTGTGTTTGTCTCGTGTGGGTTCCATCACTGGTTCCGTCAAACGAAAAATAAGATTGGTATGTGTTGCTTCTCCTCTAAGCAGCGTTCAGAGGTTAGAGACAAAGTCCGTTGGACATAGCTCATAAAAAATAGTTACCTTCATGATTGATATACAGTCTTCGCGCTAACCCACTTACCCGATGACCGGGACAAGTAAAACTGGATTTGGACAAGTTAAAATTATGAAAGAAGTTGTTTGAATAAATAGAAAATTATTCTAAAAATGACTTTCGGGGAAGTAGGTGAATAAAATTAAGACAAAGACTGTATATTGCTGAATAATTGCTCACTTTGAATTAAACAACAATCACTCGCTTGTTTTTTTTTTTATAATACTAGGGTCTTTATTTTTTGTTTCACCAATTTAAATTTTTTCAGTTGTTAAAACTTTGAATACGGTAAGGAATTTTTTTTTTACCTGTAATGTACCTGTTAATCTAAAAGGTTACATTTCCAATTATTATAAGCTAACTTATTTATAAGCCCTGTCCATTGTTAAAAGTTAATTTAAAGCTCATTCCATCTGAACATTAAATTTTCCAATAAATTTGCAACAATTTTTAAAAAAAGAATTAAGGTATCAGTTTCTATTGTCAGCTGTTTATGAGAAGAGATCCATTATGCAAAAATTTCAGGATTGTTTTAAAGTTTTAAAATATCGATCGGCACAGAAGCCGTTGAGTTGACGAAAATATGATAAATCAGCAATTTGTCATGTACAAATTAGCTGGCAGACGGCAATTTTTGGCACAAAGTAGATTAGTTATAATAACAGAGCAATGGACTGTTTATCCTGTTAAGATAACAATAAAGGTTTTGATCTCATTGTGGTATTAGTACAAGATTATAGAACTCAGGTGGTCATAAAAATAGCGTGTATTCCCTCCAAAACGTAGGTGACATGTTTTTACCTGTTGTTCCTTGTCAAGTAATCAATATCTAATATTATTGATACAATAGTGCAACTCAGTGTCAAAATATATACATAGAAAAACATGTGGAACACTACTTAAAAAAAATTGTGTCGATTGAAATTAATTTTTTATTTGTTGTTTTTTTTTCTTGTGTTAATTTTTATAAATATTTGATGTGTAACATTTAGTGAACCAAAGAGTTAAATAACTTGGGATATTATACAAAGTTAACTTTGTGTGTCAATTGTGTTGTGAGGAATTTAACATTTGAGAGATATTATGGCTTACAAGATATATCTACTACCGAGCAGTCTTATGTCTCATGCGCTTGGACCAGATAGTAAACCCTCGCTACCTTACAAGAATGGTACGTGTGCTTAAAATGAGATATTATAGTTTTCCAATTTTGATTTGTATGATAAGAGGTCACATAAAGGTGAAATAAAACAGCCAATAGAAAAGCAGTTTAGTTAGCAATAGTTGAACGAGTTCCAAGTTTACATTTACAAAACAAACAGTGAAAATTGTGCTTTTGTTTCAATGTTTCAGTATTTTTTTGGATGAAATTATTGTCAAAAAAAATTTTTCCATTTAAATTTTTTGTGTGGAAATGAATTGAAATTTATTATTTAAACAGATGAATAAAGTTGCATATTAAGAGAAAAAAAATGATTAAAATTTTTTCTTATTCATTCTAAACAAATGTTTTACATAATAATTACATCTGAAGTGGTTAAGAGTAATCTTTTTTTGCATTAAAATGTATCTTTTCATTTAAGTAAGTATGATTGAGACAGTAAATGCAGTCTTTGCCATAATTGTTTTCACCTTCTTGCTTGAAAGCCAAATTTAGAAAAAAAATTCTATTTATTCTATTTATTTATTCTTTCATAATTTTCACTTTTTGACTTGTCCCAGGCTTCGTTCGGGCAAGTGGATTAGCACAAAGACTGTAAATGTGTGATGAGATAGAATTTCCACCTTAGCATTTGTTCCAACTTGAATAAATATTATATTATAATCATTCCAACAGAATTTTTTTTTACAATATTTATTCCTGGCGAATAAACATTATATAATCAAAGAAGAAATATTACGGTGTTGTTTATAATAAATTATCTGAAGGAACATAAGCGGAACAAATATATGTTCACAAGCCGAAGGGATTGAAACATCTCTGCATTGTGCATTTTAAATCATAATTAAATTATGCATTTAGAAACCTTTTCAAGTCTTCTCATATCAAATTTTTTAGAGAAATTGCCGACTGTAATTTATCGACCACCCAAATAAGACCAATATAGGTATTTGAGTAGAATTTAATACAAAAAAATAATATTTATTCTATTTACAATGTATGAAACATGTACAAAGCTGCTGGTTTTTAAACATTTGTATATACCTGTATTAAGTAGGGTTACTGGGAATTGGAAAATTGTAAGTTAATTATCAGGTATCAATTATCATACCTGTATACAGGTAAAAAAAATACCTATTAATTGTTTCATCTATTGATTAGGTACTTTTTACCTGCAATTTTGTGTATGAGTTGATTATGAGCGTACCTGATGAAGGTTATTCCAGAAACACTATTTTTGGTACTTTTTATTGTAAAGGAATGAAAAAAAATCCATTGTTGACAAAATTGTATACTGATACATTTATTTTATGACTAATATCATGGATAAAAAAAAAACATGATGGAACTCAACACAAGACTAAATTTTCATTCAAGCTTTTTTTTTTATTTACATAAAAGCAATTAAAATAAAAGTTAAAACTTTTGGTCTACCTTGTATTTTTGAAATAAAGATACAGTACATATTTCTCCATAATGTCCACTCCTGTCTGTAGTGGGGTGTGCTATTATGTGATAAAAAAAATATGTCACAGTTACTTACAGCAAGGCTGTTGTTTTCTCCGGTTAGTTCACCTACAAACCTGACCACCAATATATAGCTGAAATATTTTTGAAAGTGGTGTTAAACACCAACAACACAATAATCCTAACCCATCCAAAATACCCCTTTGAAGGGACATTAGTGTCAGAGTGGTTACGGTTTTTGACTTCTCACCACAAGTCTAACACCACTGACATGGGTTTGTGTCCCGATACCCAACCTCAAGTGTTATGGTTTCAGTGGTAAGATTTCCAAACATCTACCCTTGGCCAGGGGTTTTCAATCACTGGTCAGTTTGATATATGAATATACAGACTTTCTTCCCTCCTTAAGTGTGGTACATGTAGTCATGATGAGCCTAAAAAATAGCTGAAGGCGATGATAAATACTGATAACCAAAGACACCTTCACTATTCTTCTTCAAAATTGTTTTTTAACCAGACAGTTGTTCTTTTTAGGTCCTTTATGTTTCTTTGTTTTTGTTAATGATCTGCTAAGCAACTAGACTAAATCATGAATTTAATAATGCCAGATGGCTAACACAACACAAGTTTAATATGAAATCAGATGTTTTATAATAAAAATACTAATCTATTATTTTTTTTACAGATAAACGTGGAATTGATGGACGTCTTGCTAGTGCTCAGACCGCCTTAATGCTCCAAGAGGAGACAATCCGTCGCAATGAACGGGAACGTAAAATGATGCAAGACAAGATAAATGCCTTAGAAAGAGGTCTCAATTCTGCCGAGACAGAAAAGAGACAACAACTTGAGAAGATAAACAAAATGAAGGCTAACGAAGGCAGACTTGAGGATGACAAACGTAACTTGAGACAGGGACTAGAAGAAGCAGAAAATAGGTGTACAAAATTAGAACTGGCTCGTAGATCTCTGGAGGGTGATTTACAGAGATTCAAATTGTTAATGAATGACAAAGAAACAGAAAACCAGGTGCGTAAATCTTAGAATATACATACTGTAATGTAATTACCATCAGCCAATCAGGAATCCTCAATTTTGAATGAATATATTTCTCAAAATATCATAATTTCTTAACATGTTCTTTGATCCAATAAAATTAACACCATAAATCTCTCGATTTCCTTTGATCTAAATTTCATGTAGAAACTAAAGTAAAAATAAAGCCAAAAAATACCTATAAATTATTTTGAATTTTAAATTAAAATGGACGTTTGTAGAATTATGGATATTAAATGCATTATTAACTTTTATATGAGAGGGACATTTATACTAGTAGTATGATACTTGTCATTGTTTTTACACTTGACAAATGTACAAAATGATTTATTCAAGTAATAAAGGTACTTTTAGGCAGAACTATATTTACATTTTTAGACAATATTTCAGAAAGAATAAAAAAAATTCACAATAATTACATTCTTTTGAACTCTGGCTCATTATATGTATTTTTCATTTGATTTTTTTCTTGTAATAATTTCTAGGTTTTGTGGTATGAATAAAAAAAAACACAAAGAAACTTGTAAATATATCACTGTAAATTATAACATAAACAAATAATTTAACCCTGTTTATTTTTTTTATGGACAAAAATATTAAATCAAAATTTAGAGGTTTCAAGTTTCCTATTGATGAAAACAAGAAAAGTATAAAAAATTAATTAGTGCCATGTGGCCATTGATTTTGTGAGAAAAAACACCTATAGAGAGGTAAATAAGGGGAAATAATATGAATAATAGATAGATTATTGTCCAATTACTGATGATCTTAGTTCTGTTTCTCATTGAATGCCATAAGATTCACAGAATTTCACTACATGCAAATACAGGTTACTTTCCGTTATTGTACAGTTCGGTAGCACATTTCCTCATGATAAAATAAGCTTAAAGAATTTAATTCTTGATCTTTCCTGCATTTGATCAAAATTAAAACAAGTTTTAAGAATTTAAATCTTGATCTTTCCTGCATTTGATCAAAATATGAAAGAAATGGAGAAGAAGAAAAACTATTCTGGATTGGATATTATATTACGTCATGTCACATCTGATACGTTTAAAATGCTTGTTATTGATAATGATGCTAGGGTGTCTCCAGCAGAAGTCATTAAGGTAGGAAATTGTCTATTATAATATGTTGGGGGTGGGGGTGGGGGAGGGATAATCATGGCTGCAATTATATGATAGTTGGATTTACATCTACCTATGCAATCAGTGCCTATCACAAATTAAGTTTGATGATCAGATTCCTGTTCATGGTGAGGTGTTCTAGATGACGTTTGTAAGTTAGATTCCTGTACATGGCAAGGTGTTCTAGATAAAGTTTGTATGTTAGATTTCCGTTCATGGAGAGGCGTTCTAAATAAAACTCTATGTGATAACGTTTGATATTATTGAAAATGGTGTTAGAACTCTTATAATCCTAATTATTCTAAAAATAAATTTGTCCCTTTTGGACAAGTTGTACAATACATCAGAATAAAATTATTGTGAGAGAAATAAAGAGCTGAAATATTTTTATCTCTATTTTTAGGTCCTACAGGATAGTGTTGAAACCTTAAACAAAGTGATTACAATTTTTTGGTCTCTATTTTTAGGTCCTGCAGGATAGAGTAGAATCCCTAAACAAAGTGATTAAGGACTTAGACAGTAAAGCCCAGTCCCTACAGTTGACAGTAGACAGATTGTCACTAACTCTAGCTAAGACGGAAGAAGATGGTATACAACAGAAAGACAAGGTTTGTATAGATGTTCTGTTTTGATTGCCATGATATAGCTGAAAAAATTGTTTATTTGGTGGTAAACAACAATCACTCACTCACTCTTGTTTTTGTTAACAGGAAAAAAACAAGGATGATCAATAAATTAAAAAACATTAAAAAAAACACCTTTATATTCAAAAACACATGAGAGGGGCAACGCACGGAGCGGAGTGAACTCTATGTTCTGATTTGGAACATGCATAAAGAATGCCATTTTTGGGATCTCAATCTTCATGTCTAAATAAATACAGATAGGATTTTGACTGTAAAAGAAAAAAAAGTTCTTCTTCTTAGTGGTGTAATAGGGTTGGCAGTCTGACTTCTAGCCCCTGTAGGGTCAAACCAAAGACTATAAACAGTCTGACCTCAAACCCCTGTTGAGTCAAACCAAAGACTAGAAAATTAGTATTTACTCCTCTATTAAAAATGTATGGTTGGCAGTCATGACCTCAATCCCCTGTTAGGTCAAACCAAAGACTAGAAAATTAGTATTTACTCCTCTATTAAGAATGTATGGTTGGCAGTCTGACCTCAATCCCCTGTTAGGTCAAACCAAAGACTAGAAAATTGGTATTTGCTCCTCTATTAAGAATGTATGGTTGGCAGTCTGACCTCAATCCCCTGTTAGGTCAAACCAAAGACTAGAAAATTGGTATTTGCTCCTCTATTAAGAATGTATGGTTGGCAGTCTGACCTCAATCCCCTGTTAGGTCAAACCAAAGACTAGAAAATTGGTATTTGCTCCTCTATTAAGAATGTAGCATTAAGGAGTAAGAGCAAAGACTGGTTGAATCTGATAATGTGTCAGAGTGGAGCGACATGTCTACCTGCGGCCTGTTGTTTCAGTGAGCTAACACTATATAAATCCAACTAAGCGTGTTGGTCTAGTACAAAGTGGACATCATCTCATCGAATATAACTTGTTCTCGCCATGATATGGCTAGAAAATTGCTCATTTGGTGTTAAGCAACAATCACTTACTCACTATTTTTATAATGAAAAAATTATTCTTTTAGGTTCAGTCATTAAATATGTCACTATCTGATAACAATGCTGCCTTGAACGAGGTCCAAGAACGTATCACGCAATTACAAAGAGCTCTGACCAGTAGTGAACACGATCGTAGAGTATTACAGGAGAGACTGGATTCTACAAGGTATGTAGTTAGACTTCTAGACTGGCAATATAGCCAACTTTTTTATCTTGAAACATTAGAACATTTGATGATAAATACAGTCAAACCTGTCTTAAAGGGCTCCTCTATATACTATATCACGGTCTATTGGGTCTATCAGTGACAGTCTCTTCTATATACTATATCATGGTCTATCAATGACAGTCTCATTTTTCCCATTAATATAGTGCATATAAGTTTAACCTGTATCTAAAAGGCAACTGTTCATAAAGGACACATTTTCAGGTTCCCTTGCAGGCCCTTTATATACAGGTTTGACTGTATAGAATAACGGCAGTTATGAAGGTTGAGACAGACATTATAACTAGCTATTTCAGCGAGTCCGCATGTCGAGCCCTTCAAAACTGACATTTTTGTTTCGTGACATCATAATGTGTTTGATGTCACACTGACAGATAATTTTCAGTATCAGAGTCAGTGTGATGAAACTAACAAAATCATTCAGTGATATTAAAGGGAAAATGTCCAAATTACTGATAATGTGAATTATAGTAGGACAGTTTAACAGAATTGTGTTGTAGAGCACAATCTTAGAAAGTACAGCAGAATCTTGCAGTATTTTACAACTTGTTTACACATATCAAAGTTGAAGTGAACTACTGTAGGGACAGAAACTAACAGGGGCCCAGTCGCCCATGGCCCCTAGATTTTGGTCTGGGCTACTAAACTTTTACCTATAATTTAGTTAAGCATATAGACATTTTTTATCAAAAATCTTGTCTGGGCTACTAGCTTTAACTTCCCAATTTCTATCCCAGTACTGTTTTAGTTTGTATTAGCAGAGTATTTGAATTAGCTTACAATTACTATGAACTAACTATATTCTTACTTCAAGTTAACCAAGAAAACGATTTATCTGAGTTCAAGATAACAAGGTTTGATTTTAGTATTTTTTTTTTTTAATATTTGGTGAGATTTCGTAAACTTAAAATGCCTGTAGTTTGAGATTTCAATTTTAAAAGAAAATTCTATTTCCAATGCAGTTATTTTTATTACATAATGATTCATTTTCAGACAAGCTTTGAATGAAGCCAAGAAACAGAACTATAACCTACTGGAGCGTGTACAAACCTTACAGAATGAGAATTCTGAAAATGAGGTCAGAAGGGCAGAGGTTGAAGGTCAACTTCGTCAAAGTCATGGTGTAAGTCAATTTTGATTTAGAAGTAGAGAAGGTTTCTTTAGGATTTTGAATTTCTATGATGTTATTTATAGTAATGAAAAAGTTTTTTTTTAACAACAGATTTTCCAGCTTCCAGCTTAAGGCAAATAAATTACATTTCACTTCAAAGTTTAATTTTACTATAGATTCCAGTCTAAAAGCCCAACAGCACTAGAAATATTTTTTCGGGAAAAAGCTAGGGCTTATACAATGGAAATAAGGTACAATGAAAGAAGTTTTGGTAAAATTTTATCATTTCTCATACTTCTGATGAATATTATTTTTAAATTACCTCCCTTTAAACACATATCTTACTGACCTCCCTTTAAACACATATCTTACTTACCTCCCTTTAAACACATATCTCATTCCCCTATGCGTTTTTTTTTAACTAAGATGTTGGTGAAGAGACAAGAAACTGAACAAGAAATGAACCAGACTATACAGAAGCTGAACCAAGATAAACAGAGCATGCAGGATCATATCACTGGTCTGTCACGAAATCTCTCAACAGTAGAAACACAGAAAACTGAGATGGAGAGAACTTACATTAGACTAGAGAAAGACAAGTCTGCTCTCAGGAAAACATTAGATAAGGTAGGTCAAGTGGGGCATGAAATCCCTCGATGGTACAGATTCAGATGGCAAGATGGTCGGAAAAACAAGTCTAGTCTGAGGAAAACATTAGATAAGATAGGGGCATGACATCTCTATTGTACAAGCTCAAGAACTTAGATGGAAAGATGGTCGGTAAGTCTTGAGAAAGACAAGTCTACTCTCAGGAAAACATTAGATAAGATAAGGGCATGAAAGCTCTCTTATTGCACAAACTCAAGAACTCAGATTGAGAGATGGTAGGTAGGACAGGAGAAAGAGAAGTGTATTCTCGCGAAAATATTAGATACATGTATATGTTAATTTTTCATGGTCATTTTGAAATGTTAACCTTGAAAAAGGAACATTTACAAAATTTTAAATTTCAGTAAAAATCTATATACAACTGATTTTACTTTTATGGTGGTTTGGTTTATGGTTTATGGTGTTTAACGCCACTTTCAACAATATTTCAGTTATATCGTGGCAGTCAGTTTTATTGATGGAGGAAATCGGAGAACCTTGAGAAATCCACAGACCTGTCGCAAGTCCATGACAAACTTTATCACATGATGTTGTATCAAATACACCTCTCCTGAGCAGGGTTGAACTCACAACATTAGTGGTGATAGGTACTGATTGCATAGGTAGTTGGAAAGCCAACTGCCATACGATCACAACCACGAAGACCTCTATATTATTTTTATGTACAAAACTAGTTCAGATATTGTACTAAAAGATTTTAAGCTATAATGAAAATTAATGAAACTTTAAATTATGCATATTACTAATTGCAGGTTGAACGTGAAAAGCTGAAGACTGAAGAAATTGCTAACACTTCATTGATGGAAAAGGGATCCTTAGATAGATCATTGGTTCGTCTTGAGGAAGATAATATTGATATGCAGAAACAAATTCAGCAGCTACAGGCACAACTAGCAGAGGCAGAACAACAGCATGCTCAGAGGTACACATGCAAATTTAACTTACATTTGAGCTATTTCATGTAAAATCATAAAATAAGTTATTTATAATGTAACAGGACAAATTTAGTAATAGAAAATAAAAAAGAAGAAAGAAAAAATTCAGAAAACCATTGAAAAAATTTTGTGTGAATAACACATACTTTTTAGGTATTTCTCATAAAAAAAAATTGATGCTTCTTTGTAATCTTAAAACTTGTGTAGAGAAAATGTCATATATGTATTATTTTGTTTCTACTGTAACAGTGTTGACACTTAGGAATCACTCTAGCAGTCTCAGCCTGTGACAGCTGTGTGGTCCATGTCAAATTTAATTTTGTGATTACCTGTTATATCTGCTAGTACTACTACTTGAGCCTGATAATTTATAATTTTATAATTTAATTTTTAGAAAATTGTGCATTTCTGTTTAAATCATAAATACTTGTAAATAAATTCAGAAAAATTTGATGAAAATATTATAATGCATTCTAAATCAATTTGCTTTTAAATGTAAATAAAAATTCAAGTAAATCAGAATTTATGAGAATTATTTTGAAATAAGTGGTTTTACATGAAATAGATGGGAGATATTTTGTGTGGAAACACTTTTGACTCGTGAATGTATATTCTATTTCCATTCATTTCTATAGCAAATTATTGATAAATCTTATTTTATTTATAGGTTGATAGATGTAACTACAAGACATAGAGCTGAAACAGAGATGGAGACAGAGAGACTCCAAACAGCTCAGATTCAAGCTGAAAGAATGCTAGAAACCAGAGAAAGAGCAAACAGAACAAAAATTAAGGGTCTTGAAGAAACAGTAAGCAATTCTCGTTAAATAAATAAAGAATTAGATTGAATTTTGTTTTTTTAACAACATAATACATGTAGTTTATTCAAAATAGCTTGTTACACCTCTGAAGTATCTCTGTGAAAATTAGACTGATTAACCAGGGAAAGTAATCAGAATATTTAAATATACATGATATTTTATATCATAAAATAGTTTAGGTTCAAACATTAATAACTTTGTGCATACTTTGAAATAAAGTACTTTTCTTTAATGCATCATATTCTTTGATTCGTGTGTTTAACTCGTGTAAAAAGAGACTATATGCATTTAATATTTTATTTTGTTTGTTCTGATACATAGTATGTTAAGAATTAAATTAAATTAATTACGTTGTCACTAACCAAAATACATGAATATGGTTACTGATGAAAGTATACTAGCACCACGATAATATAGCTGAAATACTGCAAAAGTTGGCATTAAACACCAATCAATCAATCAATTATAAAGTAGACTGTAACCTATTGACTTAATTTCATTTTAGATTGCCACTCTTAAAGATCAGCTTTCGACAGAAATGAGAAAACGTCAGCAATACATTTCACGCAGTGCTCGTACAGGTGAAGAAATCAGAGACATTCGTTGTATACTGGATTCTTCTCTCTCTAACGTCACTCGGGACCAGTCACTTGATCCACTTCTCTTAGAAACAGAAACCAGGAAGTTAGACGATTCTTTAGAATTCCGTGGAAGCTACAGAACACAACCAAGACGGAAAACCAGTCCAGGACGTTCACCATTGAAATATTCCGACAGGTTAACATCCACCCCTGCAATGCGACGAACCCAGAGTCCGATAGCACTGCGTAAAAAACTCTTGAAATAAACTGCCGAGTATGAGACTGTTGTATGAGAGATCATGTGACATTTATTTATAGCAATTCTGTGTGTTTGTTAAGAAAATGTCATTCCTTTTGTTTATATAGACATTCCAAGTGAATATTTATTTGTTTTTATTTTTATTATTACATATTTTTCCAGCATTAAACTTGATTGAAGAGACAAACATTATTTTGAAGAAAAAAAATGTAAATGAAAATTTCAAAAGAAGTAAATTTTAAACACTTTCTCATTGGTCAAAAATGAATGTTTGTAAAGTTGAAATGAATGAGTAATAAAAATGATCCATATATAGCACAACAGATCATTTACAATGCCTAGATTATAGAATTCCATTACCAATGATCTCTAGGATGTAAATGATCTGGGTTTGTTTGTCTCTTGAAATATCAAGATCTTGTAATGGCAGCACCATATTTACAAGGCCATTTTGTTTTGTTTTGCATGAAATCAAATATTTGTTTTAAAAATTAATTTAGGTTGTGAGTAGTTCATTACACATTTTAAAATGAATATTAATATATTTATTAAATCACATTTTTTTGGTAGATTTTAGATTTTGTTGAGGGTTTTTATTTTTTGTAGTCATGGCAACTTGAGGTCAGTTGATCACATGACTTTTTAGTCATGGGTCAGTGCACATCATGTTGCCAGCTGTTGAATATTGTGATGTAATCAGTATTACCAAACACCTCAATCATAGAGTTATATTTTATAGATCAATATAGATTTGGCACTCCACACAGAATGAACAGCCCTTTGTTGGCATCTACGAAAGATCTTTTAATGAAAGAAAACTTGCCTTTTGTTTGTGTGAAAATATTAAATATCAACACACTAACAGCAAATTTATATTTTTATACTTGAAGATTGAAGAGAGAGTTGTTTTTGTTCTGCTGATATATAATGTCGTGTGTTATTTGCAAGCTAAAACGTCAATGATTTGAATGAGTGCTATTCTTTTCTTCATTTCATTGTGTGACACTAAAAATATCATTATTTTCAAGTCAAAAAGAGGAAAGAAAATCAGTATGATTGAGCAGCAAGACAAACTATTGCATCATTTCTATATTTAGAAACTTGTTATCAAAGTATCTGTGATAGTTTTAAATATGCACAATTAATTGTTGGTTTATTAGATTGATTGAAAGTGGCGTTAAACACCAATAACCCCATTACTAGATTGAACAAATTTTATTGGTAGATTTTTGTGAATAGTTCTTATTTATAGGATGTTTTAATAATTTTTTTTTGCTAGATTTGAAACATAAATATAGCATATAACCCCCCAGCAATGAGTGGATACTATTTATATAGATGAACACTTTAGTCATACAAAAGGAGATAATCTATTATTGTTTTTGTTGATGCTTTTTAGTTGTCATATTTTATTTTAAATGTTTATATTTACATGTTTTTTTTTATGGCTGTTCATTATTTTTAGGGGAGAAAACATGGAACAAAATAGGAAGATGATTTTTGAAAAAAGGCAAAAAAAATAATATTGGAAAATTATGAAAGATAGCAGTGAAACAAAAAAAAATAAGTCAGATGTCACCACATCATTAATATAAGTTTATATCTTTGAAAATGCTATCACTACTGCTTTGCCAACCAAGTTAATGTTTCATTGTCAGTTTTTATTTTTATTTTATGAATATCAAGAAAAAAAAAGACCCTTGAATTTGTTCTATAGATCTGTCTGTAGTAACAAAGCATTTTTATTCATATCTCCCCTGAAATTTATAAAGGAATAGTCCATGAAGCAATGAGAGGATCTGTGATAAAAACTTTATCCGTCCATTTTTTTTCTCTGTTTTTGTTGTCATAATTTCGTCCAAAGATTTGCTATTTTATGGGAACACTGTTTGATGTTTTGCTACTAGATATATTTTATATAAAATTCTCTAGTTTTACAATATAACCTTCACGTTGTGAATCATTTACTGAGCTTTTCTCACAAACAAGTGATCAGAAATAAAGGTGTGCATGCGTTTTTATTGTTTTGTTTTTATTTGGTGTATCATTTGTGATATCAAAGTACAGCGGGTTCATCTATGACCTTGACCTACGGTACCAACCATTAAATGAGCGAGTTATTATTGTTAGCGCCAAATGATAAATTTTTCAGCTATATCATGGCGAGAACAAGTTACATTTGATGAGAGGATGATGTACGCTTTGCATTAGACCAACACGCTTAGTTGGGTTTTTAAAGTGTTAGCTCACTGAAACAACAGTCAGCGGATAGACATGTTGCTCCACTCGAACACATTATTCTGTTACCGAGTGAACCAGTATTTGCTCTTACTCCTTAATGCTGCATGCTTAGCGCAGATGCAACAAATACCAATTTTATAGTCTTTGGTGGTTTGATCTGACTGGAGCTGAACCCACCTGAGATGAGCATGTAAACCATTGAATGAAAAAACCAAATGATAGTCTGTCAACTCAACCATTCAAGGGAAAAATCAGTAGTAGGGATAACTGTTAAATCCATCAGGTTCTATGTTTAACTTTGCCTCTGGGTGATAGTCAATAGATTTCAGAATGAGCAAACAAAACATGGCTTTGGACAGGGCAATATACAGAACATGCCTACCAAGTAACAATTCTGTCACATATACCAGATATGGTTTCTAAGATGCAGAGATTTAAAATTTCAACCAATGGAAAAGCTTAATTGGCCCCAGCAGCCATGTTGAGTTTCTGAACATGTCATTAATCACATACAATGTCGAGGACCAATTGGACTGGTGATATCTGTAAAAAAGTTATAGATGATGGTGGAATAAATGTGATGACAATAATACCTTCTGCTGTATTGGCCAGATGACCTGAAAAGGGATCGTAATCTTACCTGGTATATGCAAATTATCAAAGAAAATGACTCTTAAAACAACAGTCAGCAGATAGACATGTCGCTCCACTCGGACACATTATTCTGTTACCGAGTTAACCAGTATTTGCTCTTACTCCTTAATGCTGCATGCTTAGCGCAGATGCAACAAATACCAATTTTATAGTCTTTGGTGGTTTGATCTGACTGGAGCTGAAGTTTGCATTGTATTTGAGGTTTGGTCAAAATTCAAGATCTGGTTGATCATTTATAATGCTAGCTCAGTGAAACAATGGCCCTCCAAGTAGAATTAGATATGTTGCTGATACATTATTCCCGACTCAACCAGTCCTTGAGTACTTTTCGGAAAACAGCATATACGTGTACACCTATTTAACAGTCTCTGCTTTGATCCAACTGCTGATTAAATCCACTATCTTCTTGCACTAGAGATGAGATTGTTAATCGTTATATCATGGAGGCAATCCTGATACATTTTAGATACTATTACTCTTGATATACTCAGTATAGAAATGGGACAACCCTTCTAAAAGAAGCATTAGCTGGTTGTGCTGGACAATCATATGCACAACTCGCCCTTAAGACAGGACGTAAATGAATGTCACGCTCCTTACACGTGAAAGACAACTTGCAGCAGTTCCTAATCATTAAAATTGCAGTCCACTGCGAATATACGAAAGCTTTCAACCCTTTCCATCGTCCATCAGCACACCCCAGCACCACTGTTTAATCAGTAAGACTTATTGTTTGTTAAACTATTCTTATCAAGGGTACAGCTGAGATATTGTACAACATACATCTTTACAAATTACATGGTCTGTTGTGGTTGTGAACATATGGTAGTTGGATTTACATCTACCTGTGCAATCGGTGCCTATCAACACTAAAGTTGTGAGTTCGAATCCTGCTCATGGCAAGGTGTGTTTGATACATTATTTTGTGATAAAATTTGTCAGTGAATTGTGACAGTGGTTTTCTATGGGTAATCTGGTTTCCTTCACCAATAATTGACCACTACGTTATATCTGAAATATTCTTGAAAGTAGCCTTAACCCTAACATTTCACAATGGCAAGATGGATGAATAATGGTAAATCTTTGGCATGAAAGACGTAACATCCGATCAGCCTGATCGGGAGACATGCGCATTAAAATGTCATTATTTATAGTAAAGTGGGCTGGGAATTACTGATAAACAACAGCTGATAATGGTAAACATAAGCACAATGACATGGATGAGGACTCTTTACGTGAATATATAAACACAACATCAAACACATAAAATTAGATTTCTAAATTTTCATACTTTAAGAGAAAAGTACATATATATATATTATATTTTTATTTTTATTTAGGCAAGATGATGTTTATGATAATACTAAGATTTAGTTGAACATACTTTGCCAACAAATAAAACAATAAACAAAATGTTACTATAAATAACTGAAATAGATCTAGAAGATTTAAAGATTGAATAGAAGAGTATGTTAACATCTAGTGTAAATGTGGCACCGTTCTCAGATGGAAAATAATATGTAACTAATATACAATTACAGACTTTTGTAGAAGAAAATGTGCATTTTTATTGATCTGTAAAATAACATTGACCGAGGCCTAAGGCTGAGGTCAATATTGGTTTTGCAGGTCAATAAAAACTCATATTCACTAATACAAAAGCCTGTAATTGTTTTATCACATACTATAATACTGTATGACGTCATCCAGTGAATAATACTTCTAGCAGGTGAATACCATAATTTATTGACTTCTAGATTTTACTTTGCTAAAGTATGGATATTTCTTGTCATTATGTCATAACAGAATTTTCCCATCTGTCCATATCTTGTCTATCAATTGACAAATTTGACTCTAGACACATCAGCAGTACAAATAAGAATTATGTTTATGTAAAATATATCACTAATGAGGGAAGAAAGTAATCAATTTCTGTCATTATCTAATTAAAACGAATAAAATACATTAATATTTCATAAAAAAAAATTTCAGATCAAAGATTGCATTGATTGTTCTAATAAAAATGTGTTAAACAGTGCAGTATTAAAATGTAATTTCATCAACACAGTAACATATATATGTGTGCTTATTAATTGTAATCCTTCCACACAAATTTAAAACTTTCAATGAATAAAAAAAACTGATAGTTGTTGACGTAGTTTTAAGAAATTAATGAACAACAGAGATTAATTTTATGTTCATAAAAAAAAAACAATGCTTAAAACACTAGTGAAAAAAAATGATTCAGGATGTTACAAAAAAAAATAAATGAGTTACTTCCCTTTTATTGGTCAACAATAAACAGTCGTTTGTATAAGGCATCACTTGTGTGTTGTAACACTCCTTTTTTATAAACATAAATCAAATTTTTAATTACCGGATAACATTTAAAATATATCAGATTAACACTAGATAAAATTTCAGATAAAAAATTATCACCATTTCTTAACTTGGATAAAGAATTATTTTTGAATGAATGAATAACGTTTAACAAAATGTCACATAAAAATTATTGAAGTCTACAAGCTGATCACAGTAGTTACTTAAATCTCAAGAATATCTGATCACAACATTACTATTTATATCTGCTATCTTCAACCAAAATTTTAAAGATTATCTCCCCTATCCCCACAAAATAAAATTTCTTTAAAAAATTGAATGTGAATACTATAAAAAGAAATAACAGAAAATCATTTAAGTTTTTTGGCATTTTGCACAAGGAAACTGTATAATTTTCTGAAACATAAAATTTAAGATAATTTTAAAATAAGAATCATGAAATTAATAAAAAAAAAATCATTTTCAACAAGTTTTATTTCATAAAACCCAGATATATTAAAAAAAAAGTTCTGAATATTTTCTTTCCAGATATAGATGCATAATACTTCAAAACAATTAAAAAATAATAATTACAAAATAATTCGTTTTTTTCCAGGAATTATCAAATTCAAAACAGTTTTCAAATAATCTTAAACATGTCAAAAAGAAAAGAAAGAAAAAAAGAGAAAATGGGAACATAAATTAAAAAAATATTACTATTAGAACATCTTTCCATTCTCAGTTTTATAGTGTAGTCCCAACACTATTTTAATATACAAGATATTTACACTGTAACAGATAGTGATATACATTCTCATCATAATCAACCATACTTTGGTAATATACTATAATATAAAAAATAAATAACTTAAGTACAGATTTAACATATATACACATCAATCAACAGAATATGGCAGAACTACACAACTATTACAAATTTTCAGGAAAAAAAAAACTGATACAAGGCCAAGAAAATACCTGTGTTTCTCCTAACATTACCTACCCTAATGTTTTTAATTGCCATTTTTGGACAAACACTGATGATGGCTTGGTTTGATTTATAGTGTTTAACACCACACTTCGACAATATTTCAGCTATATCGTGGCAGTTAGTTTTATTGGTGGAGGAAACCAGAGTACCTGGAGAAAACCACCGACCTGCCACAAGTCACTGACAAACTTTATCACAGAAACACTGTTGAAGTCAGATCCTTGTCCTGTATAACCTAAGGTAAAAATTTTAATCAAATTTTTTTTTCAAAGTTTTTCCTATTATTTTTACCTATTTGTTTTTCAAGAATATTAGCAAAAACATAGACATTTTTTTCCTGGCCTAAAGATGTTTGCTCAACACATATTTCAGTAAGACATTTTTCCCCTGACCTAAATACATCTTGCTCACCACGTATTTCAGCATGATATGCCAGCACAACAGACGTTTTCTCTCTATTTCTATCAAAGAAAATGGATGAATATGTTCACACAGTCTTGTCTGTCTTTTTTAATTTTTAATATTATTGCACTATTACGATACATGTATAACATTAAATAATTTTTTTTAACAGTTTAATACATAAAGCATTCATTCACCTCCATCACTTGCATTAAAAAACCGTTCACTTTCAAACACGAGCTCCGCACACAAACAATCACATTGTGTCGAAAAATACACACATACACAAACGTTTTACTTGGCACATTTAAAATGTGTTAAGAATTTGCTTTTAGGGTTATTTCATGTATTTGTTTCTGTTTTGAAACATTGTTATACATACAGGTATATTCTACTACGAAAAAACCAAAATGAAGCATTTGTCGAAATTTGTAGAAAAATAATCCAATGAAAATGTTTGCAAATATTTTTTTTCTAGTGTAACATATTACCAAACAAGTCTGGTGAATTATTTCCCTTTAATTTCAGTAAACTTCACAAGCCGATTTGAGTAGTTTCCAAACACAAAGAATTTCTCTTACCTTTGTCGAAAATTTTCACTACAGTTATTTAGCAAAGATGAAATATGTGACACTTATTTTGTCAAACACAATTTCATTTATATAGATCAAGTGACTAGGTCAAATTTGGATGCAATAACATCAGACATTTTATGCCGCATGCTACCGATTCTTTCCCCTATTTTTGACATCCTAAGGATTAACAGACACATACAAGTGCTCCCTACATTGTACATTGTCAGTTCACTCCTTATGAAGCACTATTGTCATTAAATACATTTGGATTTTCAAAATTCAGCACTGTTGCTATGGTTACAGAATAATTAAGTCACATACTGGTAACCAGTGTTTTTATTCTTGCTAGTTTCCAAGAATACAGTTTGTTTGCATTGCACATGCTCAGAAACGAAAAAATTGCCTTAATTTTATCGATTGTTTGTCAAAGGAATACATGTATTTTCATCTTACAAAATCATAGGCTTAATTTTATCACACGAACCAAGGTGATGTTTCCATGACAACCAAGGTGGAGTATCCATGACAACCAAGAAAGTTTACACCATGACGAAAAAATGTACTCCTTTGCACAATAAAGCATGTATAATATATATCACAAAATAATGATTCTACACACAATCATTTTTTCAACGCCTCCATCATTGACGTAAAATCTGACAATCTCTGATAGTCCGGATCTTCGTCTTTCTCGTCCTTATCATTGTCTTTATATGTAGGATTTTTAGATTTATGAGGAAGTCGTAACGTACATGGTAACATTTCTGGCATGACTGTATGATGGGTGACTAGTGCTAATAAATCTGGCCATTCTTTATCTAAACCCTGTAAAATACGAAAAAACATTTTTTTCTAATTGTTCCAACTTTTAATATTTTGATCTTTATAATAAGATTATAAAGCCCTTAACAACTGTCATGATGACAAAATCTTTGCAAATGGTAGAACATAAGATGGTTAAACCTCGAAAACGGCCGATCATAACAGTTACCGTAAATACAGTGCTCTAATGTGGACGATTTTTGAATATAAAAACGAACCTTGTACTTGAAACTTTAATGACTGTTAGGCCAGTAACCTTATTTCACTTTTAAAAGAAATGACTAATGGTAGTCATAAAATTTCTATCAAATATATAAGGCTTCTGTTGTAAAAAATCTTTTCATTTCATTAAACCATTGTATCATGTAGATTTACAACTACCTATGAAATCAGTTCGAATCCCACTCATGGTGAGGTGTACTTGATACAACATTATGTGATAAAGTTGGGCAGTGACTTTAGACAGGTCAGTGGTATTCCCTGGTTTCCTTCACTAATAAAACTGACCGTCACGATATATCTGAAATATTGTTGAAAGTGGTGTTAAACACCATAACCCTAACCCCTTATCGTGCATACAACCCATTCAGGATGATGGAATTTTGCTGGTTAAAAGAACCAATAAAAAATGCTTGGTACATGGAATATATATGTAGTAGTTTTCCAAGTTATCTCCCTTTAAGTGCAAGCGACATTGATAATAAAGTGCAATGTCATATGGACAGAAATCAATAATGAACATCTCATGACACTCCTTACAGGTTAAAAAAAAAAAATTAACTACAGGTAAAAATAAAGAATTAATTTCTCTTATGTCTATTACAGCCTACTTGATAACAGTTGATTAAATAAATATTTCAGTTCTTAATAAAAAAAACGTTTTATCACCCAGAATTGGGAATTTTTTATATGATAAAATCGGCAAATATATGGAAATTTTCACACTATTCTAAAATTAAACAAACTTCATGAAAATAACCAAGCCTATTTTCAAAATAGGAAGCTATAGTCCAAGTCTTTAATAGATGATAAAGAACATCACGATATCGTCAGATGACTAACAGTAGTACTTTAACAGTACCTAGCATGTATGAAAATTAACATGTTGTGTATTTTATTTGGATTTGTATGATACCATCATATCACTAGCAGAGTAGCAGTAGTACTTTAAAATTACATAGTGTTTATGAAGGTTAACTAGTAACTGTCCCAATGTTGTGTATTTTAAGTGATCTTACATGATATCGTCATATGACTAGCGATAGTACTTTAAAATTACCTAGTATGTGTGAAAATTAACATGTAACTGTCCCAATGTTGTGTATTTTATTTGTTCTTGAGGGAATTCTACATATAATATGAGTTAGTCATTGGTAATTAAGAAAACAAAAATCAAGATTTAGAAATATCTATTTATCTTATCTAGGAGCACACTTTTTCTCATTTGCAGTACCAAAGTGGCCTTTGGTGAAGGGACAAGAGGCATATTTAGTTCCTTCCCCCTCCATGGACAGTCAAACTCCTGTGAGAGGTAAACTACCCCCAATGTACCTCATGTTAGAGGAAGTGTAACTTACTTTTAACTTGACTCCTCGTTGTGTCTTTAATATAAGATAATGAGAGATTCCTGTAGGATTATCATATTTCGGTACTCTGACTGACAAGGCATAACAACCTGGATGTGTCGTACTATCTCTTACAATGAACGATCCTATATCTTCTTGCTGTAGTATTTCTAAGGCAATTTCTCTGAAAAAAAGAAAAACAAAATTTCAGAAAATTTAAAAGGAATAATTATAAATTCAAATAACATTTTACTAGCCAAGAACAGCTGTGAAATGTTTGTTCGAGTAAAATGCCTATACAAAATGCTTTTAGAAATTTTGCACATATGTATCATGGCAAGAACAAGTTGATGATGATTTCTTTTTTGTATAAGACCAACACAGGAAGACATGTCATTACACTCGGTCATTTTATACACTCCCTAATGCAACAAGTTTTAGCTCTTACTCCTTGATGCTGCATTTGTATTGTATGGGAGATAACTCTGTCTTTCTTCAGCTGTTACGTTATCAACTATTGTGTATTATGTTATCAAATATTGTGTACTTAAAGTTGACTTAGTTGTGTTTGTCATGTTCTGTATTGATGATAATCCTTTGTTTGGATTTTTAGATCAATAAAAATTATCTAATTATTTATTTGCATAGAGGAAAAGCAGTAAATACCAATTTTACAGTCTTTTTTTTAATCTACCACACTTGAGGTAACCATCTAACCCTTACACCACATAGGTGGTTCTAATAATGTTGAAAGTTGTGTAAAACATTCAAAGCCCTTCCCCCCAATAAAACATTCCCATGACACAGAATCAAGCACTTGTCCAATGGTTCTGTCATGTTACAGTTTACTATCATGAATATGTTTTTTTTTGTTTTTTTTACAGAGTTGTCTTTTCCTAAAAGTATTTGTTGATTCTTGTTTGTTCCTAATGTTTATATTAGGATCAACAAAGGAATTGTGCTGTTTGATCTTTAATCAGTATATCATAAGACACTAGTGTAACAAACATTCAGTAAAAATATTGAGTCAAACCTGCCTTGGTGATAGCAAATACTTAACTTACGAGACCTTGATTTTATTTCCCTTCATAGTACATTTAACACTAATTGAACCTGTGCTATATAAATATCTGTTATATGTGACTTTTTTTTATAGATTCCCTTGAAACGTCCCACATCAAGTTTGACAATATCTTGATTCAGAGCTGAAGTAACTAATTTTCAGACAGTCTGAAAAATCGTCATGATTTTCTTGAGAAATTTAGGGAGTTAGGGTTATTGGTGGAGGAAACCAGAGTACCCTGAGAAAACCACTGACCTGCCGCAAGTCACTGACAAACTTTATTACATAATGTTGTAAAGAGTTTACCTTGTCTGAGTGAGATTCAAACTCACAGCGTTAGTGGTGATAGGCACTGATTGCATACCATCACGGCCACCGATAAATTTAGTCTTTCTTCCAGAGTAACCTACCTTGGTATACCAGCTTGATACCATGATGCATGTCTCAAAGTTTCATCTTGTATATGACTTCTGTCTAATCCCATCAAAGCCTCGAGCCTGAAATATACAAAGAGATTATATATAAATAAAGTTTTCCCATCATCAACTTCCCACATATTGATCAGATTTAACTAAATCAGTTTCCAGTAAACTCTAATCAATCAGAGTAATACATGTTACTGTTTTCACCTGTACTATATCCTAATTAAACATACATTAAAAAATTAAATTGTATTTTTAATGGAATCACAGATCTTAACAGCCCTCTTTTTTGCTAAGAGCTATGAATTGCATACACTTCTATTACTTTTTAAATAAACACTAAAACAAGTAAATATAACATTTCTTCTTTTTTCATTAAATGTACATCATATATTTTTGGGGTAGTGACATGTTAGGTTGGGAGGGGGCAGATGGATAAAAAAAAAAACAATATTTGATCTTATACCTATTAATAGTCCAGGATTGTAAAAAAACCAGGAGGCCTAAATGGGAAAACACACAGTATGTTAATTTTTATACTTCTTGGTAGCTGGGCGTCAAAAGTCAAAAATCAGAAATAAAACACGACCAAAAGGAAAATTGAAACAACAAATTTTAAGGTAGTCAGGATTAGAGATATCTAACCACTCCGCTACATGTACAAACACAAACCAAATTTAACCAACCAGTAATGCTGATGGCTTAGACGAACACAGCCATTTATATCAAAACGTGAGGAACAAATCATATTTACAATGATAAATGGCTCAGTATAGAGATGACAAGACAAATATCATCATAGTTATAATGAACAACATGGTCTCTTTACAAACAGTAATGTCTGGTTATAATGTTAATTGATTGTTATACACCAGGTAAAACATCAAACATTTCCTGATTACAAAATACCTGTATTTATTGTCTATATAACATAACTGTAGTTATTGTCTATATTACAACTATTGATATCATAATTGACTAATAAAATTGAGAAATTAATGTCAAACTAATTTAAAATTTCTCCGTGCATAGGCAATCATAGTTAGGATTGTCTGCTTGTTTGTGTTCTTAATTCTGTTTTTTAATGGTGGGTTATGATGTTTAATGCCACTTTCAACAATATTTGACCTATATCATGTAGTCAGTTTTATTGGTGGAGGAAACCAGAGTAACCGGAGAAAACAACCGACCTTCCACAAGTCACTGAAAAACTTTATCACATAATGTTGTATCGAGTACACCTTGCCATAAGTGGGATTCAAACTCACAATGTTACTGGTGATAGGCACTGGTTGCATAGGTAGTTGTAAATCCAACTACCATACAATCACGACCACGACGGCCCCAGTGACCAGGGAGAAGCTTTAAAATAAGGGAACTATTATATTTCTATTTATGAATTAAAATCTCCTGTTTCATTCACTTTTTTTTTACTTGAAATGAACAATTTTCTAACTGCATGCAATATACAATAAAAACAATTTTGAAGACTGTTATCAAGTAAAACAATAAACTGTTTCTTATCAATATAAAGTAGAATTTGACATTGAAAGGAAGCAATGCACTGCATCAAAATATCTACAAGTTAAAGATCAAATCAGATAATTTTCTAATGTCAATTAACAATTTTTTACAGTGTGTGCCAAATTATGAATTCTGTAGCAATTCACAGGAATGCATTAGCAAAGAAAGTATATATGTTGTATAATAACAGGTTTCTTGTCCTAGGTACTGATGCTTGTTAGGAGCAACAAATAAACAAGTGGAGATCACACCCTATTACAGAAACATGGTCTCAGTACACACCTGCTAGGAAAAACAAATACAAGAAGAGTCAAAATCAAGGTCTTAGTATGCAAAAAAAAACGTATATGTATTTCATAAAGAAATAAGAGAAAAAATAAGTGACGGTCTCTGTATACAAAAAGAATAAATAAAATGTATTTCAAAGAAATAAGTGAAGAAATAAAAGAAAAAGAACTAACTGACAGTCTCTGTCTACAAAATAAAATTATCTTTACTTCAAAGACATGAAAGAAGAAATAAGAGAAAGAATTAACTGATCAGTATTTCATACAGAAATATGAGAAGAATGGAAGACAAAGAATTAACTGATGGTCTCTGTATAAAAAAACTGATCTGTGTTTCATACAGAAATAAGAGAAGAATGAAAGACAAAGAATTAACTGACAGTTTCTGTACACAAAAAAAAACTTATCTGTATTTCATAAATAAATGAGAGAAGAAATGAAAGAGAAAGAATGCATTGATGGTCTCTGAATACACACAAAATTGATCTGTATTTCATAAAGAAGTAAGAGAAAAAATGGAAAAGAAAGAACTAACTGGTGGTCTCTGTACACGAAAAAATGTATCTGTTTTAAAAAAAAATAAGAGAAGAAATAAAAGAGAAAAAAGTAAGTGACGGTCTCCGTTCACACAAAAAAAATCCATCTGTATTTCAAAGAAATAAGAGAAAGAAGTAACTGACGGTTTCTGTACACAAAAAAATCCATTTGCATTTCAAAGAAATAGGAGAAGAAATAAAAGAGAAAGAAGTAACTGACCTTGTTTTAGGAGTTGCATATACTGAACGTCTCTGCATAGATCTAGCTTCACAAAGGCCATACTGATTTCTTGTACAGTAATAGGCCATAAGAATGTACATAGTTTATATAAGTCTCTAACTACTCCTTCAAAGACATGTCATTTGCCGTAATATAAAAACACAAACACTTGGTACAGTGACAAAACATCTGACACCTGGTTCCAATGTGGAAATATTACAAATCTCGTTAATTAATCATTTTTTTCATGGGTGGTATAATATTTCAATTAGCATAATTCCCAAACTGTTTCTCTAATAATCTACTGAGGTAACATTCCACAGTGATAAGGAAATATTTCCGTAAGTTTCATTGTAAAACTTATTAGATATTACAAATGTCAATAGACCTACAAAATTCCACAGAATCACATTATGTTTCTACAATTTTTTGTTTGCTTAAACGAACCGTTAATCAAATTTATTTAAGAGATAAAAAATAAACAAAAACTCCAACACAAAAATAACGGATATTTTTTTTTATCCTTTACAACCTGACCACAATTTTTTTTTGGATAAAACCGATATTTTTTTATACTTGACAATCCGATCACAATTCTTTTTTCATAAAATAAAGTTTAAAGTTAAGTCCAAAAAAATTTAATCGAATTAAATCCAGACTGCTGAATTCCAATGTTTTTAACTGACGCCATATGATTTCAAATATACGGAAAAAAAATGCAATGACAAAAAACTTGGCGTTATCTCTGGACAGGTACATCTGTTAGGTATGCACAGATTTGACAATCCAGGTAAGTCAGGTAATTAATGGGGGTATAGGTATAAATAATTAAGCCTGAGTCATCTATATATATATACATACAAATATGCATATATCATCTACAGTATCACAAAAAGTATGTGCAATAATCTGACTTCAAAAGATGTAAAGATATACCTTGTCAATTCATATTAAAGTTAGAAACCAAAATCTGATCTAAAAAGTGGGGGTGGCTGAAGGGTCTGTCCAAATTTCTCCATCAAATTTTCACAATTTACAACATGCTGAACATATACAAACTTATCTTTTTTATCCTGATTTAAAAAAAAAATAAAATCAAAACTTTTAATACCGATTTTTCATGCTGTCAATTAACCCCAGACATGTGCAAAACAAAAATTATTTATATCCTTAATAGAAGCCTCAGACATGCTAACAAAAATCAAAATTTTTATATATTATATCAATTGTTTCTGTTCTATGAAACATGAGATAGAAGACATAAAATGATGATGTCATTTATAATAACACGATTAAATAACCACAGTTTTATGTAAATTTTGTATTTGTGACTACAACATCAAACGATTTTTCCTTTTACAAAAAGTCACTTACAAGAAGTCTGTATGAATGACTATCTGTTTAAGATATGGATCTGTAGCACACCAAAAGAAATTGCAAGGTGAACGCAAAGCAATTAAACCAAAGCAATTAAACCGTACATTTTTAACATGTAACAATATAACTGACACAACCCTACGAGTATAACTCAATCAAGAGTCTGTGTACCAAGCGTTTTTGGTATTATACGAATCATTAATTAGGTTTGGGGGGGCCAATATTACCAGGATAGCATATACCTTTAAGTGTGACTAACGTAATTACCGTAATTGAAGTAATTAATTTCAAACAAAATATTGTATTACGTAAGATTTAATTATTTTTGCCAAGATAAAATATTTTATGTTAAAATAATTACTGAATCTAGACCAATCTAAACGAAATAACTTAAAAAAACAAAACTTTATTATGCAAAATTCAATTATTTTTGTCGCTACAAATTATTTTACATCAAAATAACGACTGAATCCTGATTGAATCCAGATCAAGTGTGACCAATCTAATTGACGTAACTTTCAAAAAAAATACTGTATTTTATGTAAATAAAATTATTTTTGCCACGATAAAATATTTTATATTGAAATAATTTACCGATGTCTACATAAAACAGTTTCTGAAGAATAAAAAAAGGAAACAAACATTTTTGAAAGTTGCTTAAGACAAAATATATTTAGTTGTAAATCCACAGCATTTTACAGTTTTTGTAAAGATTTTACTTTGCAATTTTTGTTTTAATAATTATTGGCTTTGTGTTGAAAGAATATTACCTTTTCATAGATTTTGAGCGTACCTGATGAAGTTATTCCAGAAACATGCATCATGCACATTAAATTTATTATCTACATTTTTATTAGAAATCAGAAGGCTATTGTAACCTACCTCTTTTAATACTCAATGCTAGAAATTGAACTTTTCGACTTTATTTTTTTTACTTAGGAGGAAGAAACTGACGTAATTCCATTATATCTTTAATTTTTTGTGTGTCCATTGATAAATCAATTGATTGATTGATTGATTGGTGTTTAACGGAAACATTAGCAATATTTCAGCTTTGATAAATCAAGAATATATTTACCAGTACATGTATAAAGTTGATAAATCTTTTTACTCCATACCTTATAATTGAAAATCAATACATGAACTTCACTACATGTATTTAAAATTAAGCAGAACTGAATTCGACCAATGAGCTTCAAGCATCATATTCACTTCACACACAAAAAAAAAAACACTTCAAAATATTTTCAAACAATTTTAAATTTCTATAAAACCATCTGTATCAAAAATTAAAATCAATTAGCAGCAAATTAAAGGCAAACATTTCAAAATGTTCCACTATTAAAACCAAATATAAAATTATAATGACATATTTTTCAATTAAAGCAAAGCATTTATCTAATAATTTGTTCAAGAGGTGAGAACTTCTTAAAAAGAAAATTAGATGTGGATCAAAGAATTGACCACATTTTTGTTAAATAGGTATAAAAAGTCATTTTTCATCAAAGAGAAGCGAAATTTGTTCCTAAATGAATCACCGAAACTCATTTCAGTATGAACGAAAAGTTTAATGACTAAATCAATGGTATGTAATGTTAAATGTTTCGGAGCATAGTTTTAACTGTTCTGGAACCCATCAGTTTTCTGTTCATAGCTATTATATTGTTCTGAAAATTCCATTCTTTTTAAACCCAACAAGTACATATTTGATTTACTCTACAATTTCTTATAAACCGAACACAGTGCATAATTTTTAACAGTATCTTTTAAAGACAATACTGTAAACAAAAATAATAAATTTACAAAATTTGAAATTGTTAATATTCTATACTATTGGAATCATATCTGGATCTTTTAGACACTTGACTTGTGCAATCTCAGTCAAACAAGATTGCTATGCCATAGCCAATGTCCCCCACCTATTTACATAGATCTGTGTATAAATTAGTTTTATTAGTTCCTATGACTGAAATGGACTAATCTTTAAAGAAGCTGTGTCGTCAATAATCAGTCAAGAATTTTGCTTGTGTTCTAGCAAGCCTTTATATGGGTTCTATATTTCTATATTAGAAATCATTTGTTATTTTAATTGTGCTAGCTATTGTATATAAATATTTAAAACTGCAGGTGCTCATCTCCATACACTATTTTTATGCCCTTAAAATTTAATTGGATTCTACAAATTTAAACGTAAATAACTCGCCATTTTCAAATCGCTTTTGTCACTATCACATTCCTCGTGTGGGAAAAACCCTACATATCAATTTTCGCTGAAATTGGAGCACTTCGAAATTTTACGCATTTCAGTGGCCATCTTAGAAATGGCTGCCAAAATGATCGCCATTTTGAAATCGAATTGGTCATGATCACATTCCTCTAAAAACCCCTAAATATCAATTTTCTTTGTAATTGGAGCATTGGAGCACTTTGAAATTTTTCTATAAATTTAAACCTACATTTCAGTATAAACATTACTTCTTCTTCGGTCTAGTTCTGTCCCAATGTGTGCAGCTTCCAATGCTGCTGTGGCCATCAGATTATATAGAATCAAATCATTGTTTCAATCCTCAAAATTCAAAGATCAATATCTTCAGCTTCTATTTTTTTTAAATAGGATGAAACTTGTATAAAGTAATATTTCTTCACACCCAATGTAAATCACAATATCATCAGAAACTTTTTTTATTCGTCAGTTTCGTTCACAACATTTTGAAAATTGCATCAAATAACATATTCCAGAATCCAGATATTTCAACTTTCTAGAATGGCTAGAAATATTTTCATAGTCCTATATCAATATAGTTTTCAAAATAAGTAAAGCGGCACAAAATTCCACATCAAAAGCATATTTTTCAATGAAATCACCATTTTCAAAACTAATAGAAAAATTCCAATTCTCTTTCCTGGTCAAGTTTTCTACTCAAATTTATCCAAAGAAAAACATGTCTTTATTGTAAGATTTTTAAGTACATCAATTTTAATGTTGTTGACTAATTTAAAATCTTTTAAGTATATTTACATACACTGCTGATCTCAATCATCTATCAACAGAAAATAGAAATATTTTAGTCCTGTTTAACTTTCCTAATGTTGACAAACCTTCAAATCACAAAAACTAATGAAACATGTCCATTTAAAAAATTCCAGCACTTTTGATCTTTTATCAATTATTTAGCTATTAAATATCTATAATGCTGATTTGACGCAATTAACAGTGTTTGATTGGGTGAAAAAGCATAATTTAAAACGCTCCTAATCATCTTATACAACTGTAGATAGAAAACTGGACAATTTCTTTGATCAGAGATTATTTAACTATTCAACGAAAATCTAAAGTTCAAATCACTTTTATTTATTTTTTTCCACAGAATTATAGACATAATATTACGATAGTTAAAAATCTTTAATCATCTTAAAATTCTTTAAAGATGACTAAATATTGAATATTTCTATTGTTAAATTACTTGCCTAATATTATCAGTAAATTTGTAGTCTATTTAATGGTACTTTTTTTGTTGTTAAGGATTAACTTTAAATTTTATATAATTTAAGTTTTTGGGAAACCATTTTAATCTTAATATCTCTTGTAAATTATGATATTAAAATTTCAATCTAAATACCTAGCTGAAATACTGCTAAAGTTGGCATTAAACACCAATCAATTAATTAATCAATCAGGAATAAAATAGCACATTTTTTTCTTCTTTTTTTTGTGTGGACTTATTGAAGGGACATAACTCTATCACTTGGAAAATACAAAATAATATTTTTAGAGTAAACATGACATATGCACAATGATTTTGGCCCAATCCTACTTAGACCCTTTGGTTTTCTTGTTCCCAGACTTATAAAATATCTGGCTTTGCAATATTTTGACTTTAAGAGTTTCCCTGATGAAGGTGATTCCAGAAATGGATCATGCACACTTAATTAGATGTCTACATTTTTAATTAAAATGAAACAACAATAAAATATGTAAATTTTTTATTAGACAAAAAAAAAAGCATATTTGCAAATATTTGGTTTTCATTATTAAACATTTAAAACTGTTCTTTCAGTAAAATATTTAAAAAAAAATGATTAGGGCTCGTGAAAAATTGCAAAAATTTGCTTAATCAAATAGAAAAAATTCTCTTTATATGCCTTTCAGCAAGTTGGTCAAATTTTTTTTGGCAAAGATTGAAACTCCACCGACAAAGTTAGTTTAAAATTGCTCCATACTTAGGGATCAGTCATACATTTTTTTCACTAGTTAGATACTTCTCAATATAAATAAATGACATAACTATTGTTTATTCTCTTGTACTTAGTCAATTGACTTAAACATATCTATAGAGTGTTTATATTTAACATCATTTTAAAATCTCAGGAAGATTAAAACATGGTATTTATATTCTTATAAACTCTAAATAATAAACAAAACAAAAATCTTCCGACCATAAATTAAAGCCACGTCATGGCAAGATATGTTTTTGTTTTCTTGGTTTCGTGAAATAGACTTAAAGCTAAGCAAAAAGAAGGATTTTTATTTTAAATGTCAAGCTATATATGATTTTAGGGAACTGCTTACACTATAATTATCTTTGTGTATTATATAACAAGAACTCAAATTTATTAATTATCTGCTGAATAACCGGCTGCAATATAAAGTAAAAGGTCAACATTTAAAAATTGGAATCAATGAGTGAGTGATTGTTGCTTAACACCAAGTGAACAAATTTGCCTCTATATCATGGAGAGAACAAGTCACATTTTCAATGAGATGATGATGATGTCCGCTTTGAACTAGACCAACATGCTTATTTGGATTTTTATCATGTTAGCTCACTGAAACTACATTCTGCTGGTAGACATGTCATTCTACTCAGAAAAATTATCTTAATTCTGAGCCAACTAATCTTTGCTCTTAAGGTACTACTTAGTGCTGCATTCATAGTCTTTGCTTTGACACCACTGGGGCTCAATCACACGCTCCACTGCACTTGAGGCAAACACTTTAAAATTGGAAATTTTGATTGATCATGGGTAGGGGGAATTAATACATGTACAGGTGTACATGATTTCCAATTCCCCTATTTGATGCAACTAGAATATATTTTAGTTTTCCCTTTTTTCTAGGTTTGTAGCAAATTTAACAATTTTGATTTTATGGGCCATAAAATGAGACAAATTATACAGATTCACTAAATCTTCACTTTCCATTTGAATGGTAAGTTAAAGGAGTTTAATATCACGAGAGTCATAAAAAGATATATAACTGTTAAACTTCTCAGGAATATCAAAATATAATAAAAACTGTAACAGGTATTATAAATATAACAATACATGTTAGTCTCTATATTTGTTTCCCTTCAAAGAAGGCATTTTATTTAATGTGAAATCAATACAGAAGTTAAAATTCTCTTCAAGTACATTGGTTTCCATGTCGGTAAAATAATTTGGAGTAAATTATTAAGTCATAATCTAACTGTAGAGACTAGAGATGTCATGTTAGGACATTTTGTGGACTCTTGGTTTATGAATCATTTTGGATACGCGATTTCAACATTCCTCATATTTTTATGAGATAAGAACATTTGAAAATTTGCAAAACAGAAATTACTTTTTTTTAATATATTGTCCAATTCTAATGCATTACACTTTTAACCTTCAGGTTATGGTGTTTAACACCACTTTCAACAATATTTCAGATACATTGTGGTGGTCAGTTTTATTGGTGGAGGAAACCGGAGTACCTGGAGAAAACCACCGACCTGTCGCAAGTCACTGACAAACTTTATCACATAATATTGTATCTAGTACACCTAGCATTAACGGGATTCCAACTCACAACATTAGTGGTGATAGGCACTGATTGCATAGGTAGTTGTAAATCCAACTACCATATGATCATGGCCACGACCATGGGTAGGTGTCTGGAAACCTCAACACTTGAGGTGAGTATCCGGGCACAAACCCACGTAGGTGGTGTTAGGCTCATGTCTACATGTCAGTGACCTTAACAACTCGTCCACCCAGGCCCCCTACAAACCACGGAAAAATAAGCTGATATGAAACTTTTCCAATATATGTTAAGGTATACGTTCTTATAGAAATAGCCCATTCTATAGATGGCAATGAGTCATAGTATATAACAAGATGACGCTCTCGTCCAATTGATTAAGTACCCTGGACATTCTATTAATTCTGTATTTTAAATCTTACAGATAATAGGATTGTCTATGATTTAAATCTTCATGATAAAACGTCTTATTCTGAAGATCATCAGTTATACAAATGAATTTATTTTATAAAGAGGCCCGGTTAATAAGATGGTATTTCAAGTTAATATTTCTTTCAATGTATTTAAGTCTGTGTGTTCTGGGTTTCGTTTCAGTAGATAGGTTTACTTCACATTCCAACATGCTAGGACATCTTACTTACAAGCTAGGAGGTAAACAATACGATATCTATATAAAATGAGTGCGGACAAAATAAATATTTCTAGCAAATCTTTTAGGCGAGTGTTTTGCATAAATAAAATTATTCCATATAATGAATTCCGCCATGATATACCTGAAATATTGTTGAAAGTGACGTTAAAAACCATAACCCCTATATACCCTCAATATAATCAAGAGGCTTAGGACCCCCATTAATAAAAATTGCATAACCCATCCAATTGTTTTCTGTGTTTATTGCAAATTAGGACCCAGAATGAAATCAGGTTTTTTTTGCTTTTTTAAGGCTTCACTGTACCAAAGAGGGTGATATATATAATGGTAGTTGTGGGCATTTGAATTACAACCAACCATTTCAAATTTAACTCCCCACTCTTCTCTTTTGTCATTGCATCCATCTATTAATAGATCCTCAGACATATAACAAAAAAGAAAGCTAATAATCCATTAGCTATATCAAAGACACAGAAATATGAAAATTTGATCACTGCAAGTGAAATTAAAACTGAAGGCATTAAAAAAAAAAAAAAAAATCTAATCTCTTGGATTTGTTGTCCTACTACTATAAGTTTCATATGAATAAAAAAGGAAAAAGAAAAAAAAAGGATATTTTTTTTTTTTTTACAAAGGCAATCCGGAAATTTAGTTGGAGTATTAAAATAATAGTTGATCTTCTTTGTGCAGAGGTCAAAAGGACCAATGACTTTACTTCGAAATAGCCAGGCATTTGTGTTATTTGAATTAAACTGAACTAAAAGCTTCAACGAAAGAACCAAATTTCAAACTATGAGCAATCAAACAAAAACAAAAAAAGATAACAGGGTTCAACTGAAATTCATATTATGAAAATATATTACGAATTTAGTTTGTTACACATATTTTCATTGGTTCTTCAACCCTGAATGTCAGCATATATTCGGAAAACGGACGGGGTATATATTTCAGTCCCCAAAAACGATTAAAACATGGACGACAAAACATTACGCTTCACTGAATCAATGGTATAATACGGAATAATAAATGTATTTTTACCAAATTAAATGTTGTTTTTATACTCAAAACGGCTGCATGAACAAAAAAATATTACAACGGTTAATTCCGTCACAAATACCTGATCGATTCAGCAAACTCCTATGTTCCACGGCTGTACCATAACAAATAAACAAAACGTTGAGCCTTGAAAACTTTCGACGTCATGGGGCCACACCAAGGTTTTATTTACATGTTGTTAACATTTAAATTATTGAAACTGTTTCGCAAGCCCGTTGTTTTGTTATATGATATATTAATGTTATATTTATAAAGTTTATAAAATTTACTACATATGAAACTGTAATGATTTAGAAATTTAGTACAGTATTTTCCTTCATGAGACACCCCATACATGAAATATGACGTGACACATATTTTGACGTCATTGAAGAATGACGTCAAAGGTACGGACATCTAGAGATACGAAAAATGAAAATAAAAGAGGCAAATTTATTTAATACAGTTGGATGTTGTATTTAAAAAAAAATAGGTTAAATCGGTAATATATCTGTTATTCAGCTATCAGACAGGGTATATAATGTGACATTTCCGGCTTATGATATATATTCCTTTCGGCTGCGCCTCAGGGAATATAGATCCTAAGCCGGGAATGTCACATTATATACCCTGTCTGATAGCTGAATAACATATAATGTTTGTTATTTTCACAAACAAAATACCACATCCTTTTACACATTTTCTTCAATCAAACATGCCAAGATGAAATGAAACCTATCATTGTTTCACATCTAATGGTAAAAATCCAAAATTTTCACAACTCAGGTGATTCAGGTAAAAGCCCCTTTGATCTTCCAGGTAACTCTAGGCAAGATATAAATCATGGCCATAAAATAGTAAGATAAAGTGAGTGAGGAATATTCACTGGACCACGAAAAAAAAGTTAATGTTAGAAACAGCCAGTTTCTCCTTAACCATATAAAAGTTATCTTAATCATCAGTTTGACCTGTATCTCAAATATTTAAGACGATTGATGAAGAAATGCTCCAGTGAACATAGAAAGTACATCTAACATGATTGATAGTGAAAAATGGTGGGAAAACTGACCTGGTACCAGTATAGAAAAGAATATAGTGCTGGTACCAGTACAAGGATATCACTTGATGATATTCATAATCATTAGAGTAGCCCCTAGAATCATATTATGATGTCTGTAGCAATTAATATGCCAAAAGGAAATTTAATCCTTATAACATTTTACTTGCTTTTCTTTTAGTTCTATAAAATATCTTGCTTGCCGATTTTTTTAACAACTTTCAATGCAAAGATTGTTAATGAAATTGGTAAATTATAAAAAATAAATTTTCAAACTGCTGACATTCTTTATCAGCAGAATATTCACCCAACAATTTAACAACTGGCGAAAAACCATCAGAGTTTAAGCAGATTTAATATCAAGGACAATATGTTGAATCGCTCCTCAAGCAATATAGACATTATGTAATTTTTCAATAAGTGTAAATCTGCTAAAAATATCCTATGACTGCAACTCAATTCCTCTCATTACATGAGGATCGTTTTCACCGTAATCGCATGGTAGTTGGATTTACATCTATCTTTGTAATAAGTGCCCATTACCACTAAAACTGTGAGTATGATTCCTGCCCATGGCAAGGTGTACTTGATACAACATTATGCGACAGAGTTTGTCAGTAATTTACGACAGGTCAGTGGTTTTCTCCAAGTACTCTGGTTTCTACCACCAATAAAACTGACCATGTTATACAACTGAAATTTTGTTGAAAGTGGCGTTAAACACCAATAACTTAGGGTATAATCATTTTATTTAACTTCAAAATTTATTGCTATAAAAACCTTCTGCAATATAAAAAATCTTTTTAAAATTGTTATTTTTAAATTAATTCAGAAATCTTTTTTTGTAAGTTACCTGAACTTGACACAAGTTTTCTTGTCCATCTGTTCGTAAACATAATCCTTCAGAATATAATTATCCTTCACAATTTTCTCCATTTTTGGATGTTTAGACATTTTCTACATATTTTTCACAACACTTTCAGGTACTACCCGTTTCAACAAACAGTCGAAATCCTGAAGTTTAATTTGTATCCATGATACAAACACAAGTCCTGCCATTTTCCCAGTGAATGAAAAAAAAATCCTCGATAATAAATCAAAAAATGTTTAATATGCAGTGCAACACCTTGAATCAAATAAACTCGTAAAAAACGAACTTAATCGAAAGAAAGTAAATCGTTGGAGTGTTAAAACATGTTCACAAAACTTTAACAAACGGAAGATGATCTGTCTGTGGACTTGTATGTTATGTAATCATCAGAGTTCTTACGTTCCACTCTCTTAAGTCACATAGATATATCACTAAGGGACGTCAAAATATTATATCAAATCTATACAACGTACAAATACCACTCTCAAAATCACATATTTCAATAAAGTTTGACAGAAGCATTTTCTTTTTTTTATATTTGTATGTTTATCTACTTCTCATAAACTGATTGAAATCTACTGTACTTTAAACTTGATCACATATCCAATATTATGGCATTGAGCGCGGAAAAATAATAGAATGAAAATGTACTTTGTAATCGTGATATTTTTTACAGAAACAAGAACCTAATTATTTTTTTAAAATATTAATAATGAAGAAAAAAAAATCACAAGAAAAGTTTCGTTCATCAAGAAACTAGGTCTCTACATGTGCAAGTATTTAAAAAAAAAGAGAGAGAAAAAAAATTCACAAGCAGGCTTTTGTGAAGTGATAACAGTATCAAAACTAACTGGTTAATTACCGCAGACTAAAGACAAAGTAACAGTATATGTATGAAGAATTGACCTGATCTACACTCCCATCTGATAGGAGACTGGATGGGAAGTCACGCTCTTGATAAATTCATGTAATAGGTTATGACTATATACAGATAAACTAAATTCCAACATTTTCATTTTGTTTTATCAGTAATACAGCTGAGGCAAGGGAAGTAACTCTTTGAATAGTATAAGACAATTCACAAAAATATACTATTTAGCTGTAACTTGTAATTGTAAAAGTGCGAAGGTTGACAGGGAAATTATTTTCAAAAAAATTGGGGGGGGGGGGGGGGGGGGAATGGGGGAATAAATGCAGTTTTTTAGTGGCTGGATCAGTTTCAAGCAAACCAAATTATTTTTATAGATGGCCTAATACAATTGACATAGCTGTTTACTGAGGCAGGAGAGAAGAAACTACCCTACACATCTTCAAATGTTATCAGAATACAATTTGGCTGTTAAATGGTACAGGAAGCTTCCTTTCTGTTCTTAATTATTTTTATTAAAATAATTATTAGAAGTTAAGTGGAGCACCATTTGATGTCAAGTAAACTTGATAAGAACCATCATGATCAATTATCATCAATTATGAAAATAAAAATAAAACAGAACTCCAGGGTAACAATAAACTTGTTTGGGTCTTATGCCAGTGAGCAAAGCTACCAAGCACCCATCACATAATAAAATTACCAAACAACTATCCTTCCACAAAATTACCATACAACTATCATATTACTGTGAAATCATTACAAATCGTGGGGTTCTAATTTGCGTGGACCACGAAAATTAAAATCTAACGAAATGCAATCTTCCCACTGATTGTTGCCTGTTGTGTTTGAAACTACGAATTCAAGAACCCATGGATCAATGCATTTTGTAGAAACCACGGAAATTGGTGTCAATGAATAAAAGTATTTTCACAGTACCCCATCCACCCCTCCTATAAAATTACAATACAACAATCCTATTACAATGTCAACATAAAAAAAAACAGGAAAATTATATACATATTTTTATTATTTGTAGAGAAAACTTTAAAATGTAAAGAGTGAATTATGTATTTTTCCTACAAAATTAATACAATAGAAACTATGTTGACATATGAATTCAGTCTCGGTCAAAAACATTCTGACAAACTAGCTCGAAAGGATACCAGTATTAGAATATTTATTTTCTATCTGATTAACCAAATTTCATGCAATTTTTCACTTGCCCGAACCAATTTTTACTAGCCTCTAGCCTGAGGTTTGTGGATTTTGGTGCAGATTGGGAATTTTATCAGATAATAATAGAAATTCATAATGAAAACGATTGCAATATTAAAACAAAATCTATGAACATTTTCAATATGCAATTAGGAAAAGAATCGTTTCAAACAACGATTGTTGCAATTGAAAAAGAAAAAAACATAAACAAAAATTGATGTTAGGCTACAAAATAATATCATGTGATATCACTGGTGAAAATTGAAGAAAATTGATGTTAGGCTACAAAATAATATCATGTGATATCACTGGTGAAAATTGAAGAAAATTGATGTTAGGCTACAAAATAATATCATGTGATATCACTGGTGAAAATTGAAGAAAATTGATGTTAGGCTACAAAATAATATCATGTGATATCACTGGTGAAAATTGATGTTAGGCTACAAAATAATATCATGTGATATCACTGATGAAAAATGAAGAAAATTGATGTTAGGCTACAAAATAATATCATGTGATATCACTGGTGAAAATTGAAGAAAATTGATGTTAGGCTACAAAATAATATCATGTGATATCACTGATGAAAATTGAAGAAAATTGATGTTAGGCTACAAAATAATATCATGTGATATCACTGATGAAAATTGAAGAAAATTGATGTTAGGCTACAAAATAATATCATGTGATATCACTGATGAAAATTGAAGAAAATTGATGTTAGGCTACAAAATAATATCATGTGATATCACTGATGAAAATTGAAGAAAATTGATGTTAGGCTACAAAATAATATCATGTGATATCACTGATGAAAATTGAAGAAAATTGATGTTAGGCTACAAAATAATATCATGTGATATCACTGATGAAAATTGAAGAAAATTGATGTTAGGCTACAAAATAATATCATGTGATATCACTGATGAAAAATGAAGAAAATTGATGTTAGGCTACAAAATAATATCATGTGATATCACTGATGAAAATTGAAGAAAATTGATGTTAGGCTACAAAATAATATCATGTGATATCACTGATGAAAATTGAAGAAAATTGATGTTAGGCTACAAAATAATATCATGTGATATCACTGATGAAAATTGAAGAAAATTGATGTTAGGCTACAAAATAATATCATGTGATATCACTGATGAAAATTGAAGAAAATTGATGTTAGGCTACAAAATAATATCATGTGATATCACTGATGAAAATTGAAGAAAATTGATGTTAGGCTACAAAATAATATCATGTGATATCACTGGTGAAAATTGAAGAAAATTGATGTTAGGCTACAAAATAATATCATGTGATATCACTGATGAAAATTGAAGAAAATTGATGTTAGGCTACAAAATAATATCATGTGATATCACTGGTGAAAATTGAAGAAAATTGATGTTAGGCTACAAAATAATATCATGTGATATCACTGATGAAAATTGAAGAAAATTGATGTTAGGCTACAAAATAATATCATGTGATATCACTGGTGAAAATTGAAGAAAATTGATGTTAGGCTACAAAATAATATCATGTGATATCACTGATGAAAATTGAAGAAAATTGATGCAACAGATACATCGACACAATTCTAAACAAACTTAAGGCAAAAATAAAACAGTCAAAACTTGTTTTAATACTTGATTTATGTGTGTGGGTGGGCATTTTACTCAAATGTGGAAATTACTTTCAAGACTCATCATTTCACTTAGAGAGGAGATTTGAGACCATTAAACTAGTTTAACTTCAACACTTTATACTGAAATGCCTGTACCAAGCCATGAAGGTGAGTGAGTGAGCGAGTGATTGCTGTTTAACGCCAACTCAGCCATTTTTTAGCAATATTATGGCGAGAACAAGTTAATTTTCAATGACACGATGATGAGGTGTGCTTTATACTAGACCAACACACTTAGTTGAATTTTTATAGTGCTAGCTCACTGAAACAATGTGTATTAGTTTGTCTTTCCATAATTTTTGATTGGATATTGGAACTGTTCTGACCACAGAGTAGTGTTTTTTGTTTTTCAACTTATTCTACACCCTTAGATACAGTGGGAAAGCATCAGCTTTGTGAAAAATTAAAACTGAATCGTTTTAAATTTCACTATTTTAAATCCTAAAAATAAATTTATGTCTAGTGTCCGTGACTTTATAAAACAATCATTAGAATTGAGAAAACAAAAAGGTGTATGTCTGTAAAATGTTCCCACACAAATTTGACTGTCATACACTTCATTCTGTTTGTATTTCTTGAATTGTATTTACTCTGCCCATACAGGCTGTATTATAATGTAAATAAAAATTATATAATTTATATAATACGATTTCAATTATAATTTAATTAAGTTTTGAGTAAATAATCTGTCCCCAATTTCCATAATATTGTGAGAAAAAAAACCTCAACTCGCTCTGGATGATGGAATATATATGTACCAACCAAATATGCATAGAACAATTTCTTTCAAGACTGAACACCTTAACCAAATATTACTGCAGTTTGTTTTACTTATTATGAAATCAGTTAGAATGAAAAATTGGTTATCTTGATTGATCGATTGATTGATTGGTGTTTGATGCTAACCTTAGCAGTATTTCAGCTATAGCATAGCCTGAACACATTTTATATATTAGACACCAACAAGGCAGTAAGAAATAAAAGATACTTGTCTTTAAAATAATCGGGATAATATTGAACAGATTATTTAACCCTTTGAGTACATATCAAGTCTAGTTATATTGAAGTTTGGTTATAATGAAAAGATCTCATGTTAAGTGAACTAGAAAGTACCACATATTTCAGGTCATAGGTCAAGACTTTTCAATACAAGTAAAAATATTTGAGAATTTGAAAACCAGACCTCTTTCATACCTAGAATTCTAGTAAAGATAATATGGCAGTAACAACAATATACAGCATTAAAATGGATGTGTGGTCATGATAAAATCTTATCCAATTTACAAATCAAATTTATTGCTACACAGAATAATTAGATTTAAAACCTTTTTTCCCAGCAACAAGATAATAGTATTCTATGCCTTCAGCCATTTTTTAACAATATTGTGGGACAGGTTAGGCAGAGACACTCATTTAAGTCCAAACATTAAGTTATTAAGAACAACTGGCGAACTCCCCTTCTTGGAGAGATTGTACCCCTAGTGGAGAAGATTGGCCCTATTTCTAAACCCTGGGTAACTATGACTAGGAATATTCAGACTGCTGCTGGACTGTTAGTTCCTGGCTGGCGGTAGATTGCTATATATATTTATATATATATATACAAATAAAGTCTCTTGTTAAATTTTACTATGAAAAATACTTTAGTCCATGTTTCCAAATATTTCAGCTGTCAATACAACTTTCCAGTGGAAATTTATTCAAGAATGAAAAAAAATTTTGTTGCATACATAGTAACAAAACATTATAGTAAATAACTGTGACGTTTATTTCACAGATATGTTGGATGTGGTTGAGTGGTCTAGGGCACTGGACATAAGGCGATTGGTGGAAGCTCCAATTCCACCGAGGGAGAACAAAAAATTTGTCAGTTCAAAAATCTCATTCTAAAACTGTTGGGCTAAATTTTCAGACATATATATTAAGGGAGTGGATGTGGTCGAGTGGTCTAGGGTGCTGGACGTAAGGCTAAGCGAATGGTGCTGCAGTGTATCAATGGTGTGAGTTCAAATCTCGTCGAGGGAAGAACCAAAATTTGACAGCTCTAAAATCTAATTCTAACACAGTTTGGTTTAATTTTCAGATGTATATTTAATATTTAGTATTAACCTATTATCACAAGTAACTTTGAGATCCAGTGGGACAGATATATTGTATGGTTGTCACTTGCTTAGACGTTTGTATATATGTGATAAGTACAATAATAATTGCATAAGAACTGATCAGAAATTATAAAAAACAAACTTACTTCATTTGATTAATCCATTTGTTTTTCCGCTTTTGTTCACACCATCGATAAAACACACTCATGTCATAGTAATAGTTATTTTGCATGTTGTTTAATAAACATGATGTCATTGGAGGATCTTCAAAATGGTCCGACGTAAACGAAGATCCATCAGGAACCCCTCTATCACCATGTCCAATCATTAGGAAAGATTTTACAAGACGGTCGTACGGTAATTAGCGTTATGTAATTAACCAGACAACAATTGTCCACTCCACAAGGTTTACATGTACAAATTTAAAATTACATGGTAGTTTTTAAAAGTCAAGTGCCGGTATATCTTGCAGGAAGAATTGTTAATATCTTTTTCGTTGAACAGGTATTGCAGATTTTCTATTGCTTATTGTCTGTGCGCACTAATAAAAACAGATGTTTGATGATAACATTCCTTCTATGAAAAATAATATGGATTGATTTCTATTTCTGCAAATGATATAAAACAGGTTTTTTTCTTTTTTCTCTACCTTATAAATACTTCATTACAGAAAACCAATACTCAATCCTCCATTCATATGTTGGTTTCCAATTTCAGAATTTTTTTTCATTTATTTTCCAGTAAAATTTTTCCTTTGATCAACTCATTATTCTATTTACAACTTCCAGGTAAACTCTAAAATTAACTTTACACTCCATAAAAATCTCCTAAAATTTTGTTCCCTAATTTAATGTCATTGAAGTCAAGTTGTTATTTATTAATTACAATCCAATTATAAACAACAAGTCAAATTTCTATATTGTGTCAATAATATATTTAAAAACACAAGACGTTTATCCACACTGAAGATTCTTAAAACCACATACCATCATAGTTGTAGTACACCATTGATAAATACATAACACACATTCTTCGGTCTATTGAAATGTGACATTATAATCCAATCCAGTGACAATTTGCCCTGGTCTGACACAGGTAAACAGTTATCCCCTCACTCGCTCGTAACTGACTCACCTGTACACAAATGAAAAGGTTAATACCTGTCCGTTTTTACCTTTCATGTGGTGAACCTCAGGTGTCGTAATAAGTCTTAATGTCAATAAAGAAATATGTTAGTACAATATTTTTATATAAATGATTTGTTTATTATCATTATGATCTCATACATGCCAAAGGGGGGGGGGGGGGGGGGATAATTGTCCAATCAGCTCTCATATAACACTAGTCTAATACATTTTTAATGTATTTTCATAAATATCGCAATTTCACACCAAAATTCTCTCTCATTTATCTAGTCTAATAAATTTTTAATGTATTTTCATAAATATCACAATTTCACACCGAAATTCTCTCTCCTCTTATACATTTTTAATGTATTTTCATAAATATCGCAATTTCACACTGAAATTCTATCTTGTCTAATTGAAGGGAGAAAGTGGTACAATGGCAAGATAAGTGCTTACATACATAATTAATAAGTTATCATGAAAAGCCATCATTAATTATTAATTATCAATTATGCATTAAAAAAATTCTATTATAAAGGTCATCATGTATATGGGAAGTAGTAATTCTATAATCTAATAATTTTTTATTAATTATTAATTATGCACTAAACATTTCTATTATGAAAAGGTAGAACTGCCATTATCCTCAGAATAATTGCTTTTAATTATTATTTTTAATTATTTACGTCATCCTTGTAATGGGAGTAGTCATTGTATAATCAACTAATTGTTGTCATTGTTGGAAAAAAATTATTATGACAAGACTTGACTCTATTTATTAAATAGGCTACTAAAACAATTACAGCAATTACATGGCACGAGCAGTGAAAGAGAGAGAGTGGGGTGGGGTAGGTTGGGGGTGATTGGGGGACAAATATAACAAAGATAAAGAAGGCATATTTTATTATCTTCAAAATGGATGCGTTAAACATGTTAAACATATACTGGTATATAATTTTTTTCCATCAAACTAATGTTTTTTTTTATAATTAACCCTTAAAGTTTATACACATGTAATTATTCTTTTATAGGAAAGTTGCAATATTGTAAAAGGGGTAGTTTCTAAATAAAATATATATCACTTCTGGAAAAGTGGAGAGTGTTACTATTAAACGGATGAGAACACTGTATATGTAACAGTGAAATAAAGCCTAGTGTGAAATAGGTCCAGGTGGAATAAAATTACTAGGAAAAGTGGAGCTTAGAAATTTGAAAACTGAACTTAATTTTGAGTGGAAAACGAGAGCTTTAAAATTTTACTATATCTCAAGAGTGGTCCAAATTTGAAAACTGAACTGTCTTGAGTGGCGAACGAGAGCTTTAAAATTTTTCTATCAAGAGAGGAGAAATATCACAATCCATTTGGAGCAGAATGAGAATATATATAAATGTATATTATATACAACCTGTTACGGTACACATAAATCATACACTATTATGTAATTTATGTACATAAAAGTATAACATAAACTATAAAAAATACATAGTTATGATCATATTTATGCAAATGATGGCATTCATAAATTATCATAACAGATTGATTTTCCATAAAATTGTTCATTCATAAATTATCATTTTTATGAGTTGAAGGTAAGGCCATTGAGATTGGTTTTTCCATTCCGTTCATTTAATAAATTATCATTTTTATGATTTGAAGGTAAAAAGCCATCCAGATTGATTTTCTATAAAATTGTTAATTTCATAAATCATCATTTTTATGGTCTAAAGGTAAAGCCATAGATGGATGAGGGTTATGGTGTTTAATGCCACTTTCAACAATATTTCAGTTATATCGTGGCGGTCAGTTTTTATTGGTGGAGAAAACCAGAATACCCGGAGAAAACCATGACCTGTCACAAGTCACTGACAAACTTTATTACATGATGTTGTACACCTGGTTCTGAGCAGGATTGGAACTCGCAACATCAGTAGTAACAGGCACCAATTGCATAGGTAGTTATTAATCCAACTACGACTGCCCCCCCATAAGCCATAGAAATTGATTTTTACATAAAATTGTTAATTTCATAAATTATCATTTTTATGATTTGAAGGTAAAAAGCCATAGAGATTGATTTTTCCTTAAAATTATTAGTTTCATACATCAAGTTGTAGAAACATTTTCAAGTAAACTTCTGTTACATAATTGATATCTAATATCAATATTTATGTGCCAGGTGAAACAGGCTTGAAAACAAATTGATTAGAAAATTGTTTGATCTATCATAGAAGTGTTGCAAAAAATATTGTTGGCACAAATTTGATATGAGGGCAGTGAAAAAAAAGAAGAAATCAATTGTAAATTGTTTAAGGCAGAATAAAAAAATATCTGTTTCTGCTCACCCTACCGACCCTATTTGTTAGTTCCTTTTTCTATCTTAAAGTTTTTATTGTCATTTTTAGACAAGCACTGTTAAAGTCACTCTTGTCCTGTTTAACCTAAGTAAAATTTAAAAGTAAAGTTTTGCCTACCTACCCACCCTAATTTATTCTTAATGTCAGTGAAAATACGGAAAAAAAATATTACCATTTTTTAATGAAATACATAATAACAAATCCTTCAATAAATTATTGTATATCATAATGTACAATAAGTAACGATTAACACAGCAGCTCTCCGTTACTTTTTTTTTTTCAATATTTCCCCAAAGAATCACCAAGAACCTTGAACCACTATTAAAAAAAACAAAAAACTTTTCTTTGCTTGTTGAAAGAATTTTAGACATTTTCATTGTCCATTGTAACTTTGAACTCTGTATATACCTAGCTCTACTTATTTTATTGTTTCATATCAGATAGAGGTATATAATTATGTAGATATACCACTGTTATAAGATAGCAGTTAAGCCTTTTAAAATACCATTCAGTCAAACTTTTTTTCTCCAACTTTATAACCAGCAGGTTGATCTTTATGCATATCTTTATTTAAGAAAATGTATAAAACAATCAGAGCTTAGGGTTAGGGTTATGGTGTTTAATGCCACTTTCAACAATATTTCAGTTATATTGCTGCAGTCAGTTTAATAAGTGGACTACCAGGGAAAAAAACACTGACCTGCCGCAAGTCACTGACAAACTTTATGACATAAAATTGTATCGAGTACACCTTGCCATGAGTGCGATTCGAACTCACAACTTTAGTGGTGATAGGAACTGTTTGCACAGGTACAATGATGTAGTTGTCAATCCAACTACCATACGATCATGACAGCCCCTAAAACAATCTACGAAAATGTATAAAACAATCTGCATAAAAATCATCATTTTTGTAACTAATTGTCTTACATTTTTTTTCAACACATAAAGATCTGTTTTTAATGTCTCATATAGTATCTATTTAGTATTTCGTCAGCTGGCTGCAGCTTCTCAATTATAAACTTCAAAAGTACTCATAAGCTTATTACAGATTAATTATTCCTTTCAAACAAACAAACAAAATAACTAACAAAGAAATAAAACCAGACAACAGATAGCTAACTTTACAAAGTATAAAAAAGTCAGGCTTTCAAAGAACGATTTACGGCCATTTTATATGTATTAGTAAGTCATGGTACATCAAGACAGAAACTGATCCTGTCTTTACAATAAACAAATCTAGTCTTTGTAGTATAGGTACTTATAAAACACTTATTTAGTGTTTATCTAATAAGTCTGTCAGGATTTTTGTTTATATCATTATACATTGCAAAGATATAATATGCATGGACTGTTTCTTTCTCAAAATTTTTAGAAAAAATTCAATACCTGGATAAAGTATTCTCCCTCTAATAAGGTCCCTTTCCATCAAAGGCCACCCCTCTTACCAGGTATAGCATAGAGGTAATTATAAAACACTTATTTAATGTTTATCTAGCAAGTCTGTCAGCATTTTTGCATACACCGTTATATATATTTACATAGTTGCAAAGATATACTATGCACAAACTTTTTTTCCTCCAAATTTTGAGACAGAATCAAATACCTGGATACAAAAGTTCACCTCTTATAAAGCCCCTTCCACTAAAGGTCACCCTTCTTACCAGGCCAGATGTCAGATGCATCGGGATAGTAAAATACTACTAAATTGACCTCCCCCAATTGACACCATTCTTATAATGCCATGTTTTCAATGCATAAGATGGCCTGATAAGAGGGGGATATTGTATCAATTTTTGTGGCTATTTAAATTGGATTCATATATCAAGGTCTTGCTTGTTAATAATTTTGACTTACAATTTATTTTAGATTTACAATGAATTAGGCAGAAGAAAACCTGCCTCAATTAAAGCGATAGTTTCACAAGGTTTTACAAATAACATCCAGAGATAATCCTGGTTAGAAAATAAAATAACTGAAATCAATGAAAAATAGCTGAAACTATCTACATCCCCCTTTTAAAATGGTAATTTTTTACCTGTTCTGACCGTGTCCAGCAGCTTTTGGAAAACAATTTTCAGAGGAAAATAGCTGAAATCAGTTAATTAAATGAAAAAAATATCATCCCTGAAAACATGATAGAACTGTTGCACACTTTCCTATTAGTATTCTGAATAAACAACTCATCAAGCAACATTTAAGCTTTCAAACAGACATTATACCTGTACTTTTAACTAATTTAAGCTTTCAAACAGACATCATACCTGTACTTTTAACTAATTTAAGCTTTCAAACAGACATTATACCTTTACTTTTAACTAATTTAAGCTTTCAAACAGACATTATACCTTTACTTTTAACTAATTTAAGCTTTCAAACAGACAATATACATGTACTTTTAATAAATTTATGCATTATTTTTGTCTTAAACTGGCACTTATTGAAACTATTTCTTTCTCCTAGTTCCTGTTTAGACTCCATTACACCAAATAATCATAGGTTAACGAGATAATATAAATATATTAAAACGCAGAACATGAATCCTTGGTCATCATTATAAATGTCTAGACAGGATTTCTAAAGTCATTTTGGTGTTTTGTAAATAATTTATTGGATAAATGTATCTGAATATAATCAAACTGGGATATGAAACTCTCTTTTACTAAATAAGTCTTTCAATAGTTGTAGTAATATTATTTTTTTCCCGTTGTTTCGTGCCTGGTAATTCTTTGGAGAGAAGTCATGAAGCACAAAACCCTGACATTGTTGTAGATTTTGCTAAAAAAACATTTATGAATAGTTATTAATATTACGAAGATGAAATGAGATTGAATTGTCTTTTTTTTCTTTCTTGCATAGAAATGGGAGATTTGTGTACATTTAAAATTTTGCTCACTGAAGGTTGAAAAAATAGAATTTTGTTTTAATCAAATAACACAATGCTGTCAATTAAAAAAATAATAAATGATGGAAAAGATTTAGTCCAGTTGTATTGGCAAGCTGAAAAATATTAACAAATCAGCATTTTTATTATCAGGTTTTGCATATAAATACTCTGAAATAAAGTTGAAATCTACCACGAAATGAATGACACAACTTTGGAAAATTTTTACCCATTTTTAACAAAGAATGAATCAAATTCTAATGTCTTATGGCACTTGATTAAACTGTAATTATTTTCTTCCTGTTCTTCAAAGACAATCTAGATAATCTTTATTTTAATTACTGTAATTATGACACCTTTTCTTACAAAAAAAATGAACGATCGTTTGTTACACCTTATAATTTGTAATGATGTATCATCAATTTCCTCAGGGTTCAATTCAAGTGTCTTGTCTGATTAAGAGGCATCTTAAATACACATTCCCTGCCCTGGGGGAGGGGCCAACTCCATACAAACATAACCTGATAATAGCCAGGTATAATTGTCCCCTGTGGACAGGACGTGAGGCTTTAAACCAATGTTTACAGAATGTCGTAACGGCCACTCCACGATACCTTGTAAGCCGACAATGATTTGTAAAGAAAGACGATTTCTTGTATCTATTGCAGAACATCCGACTTCATAGCTTGTAAATTACATTATACGGACTGACCACAAGAAAAACGTCGTGTCCGTAGGCTAATTTATGTCCACCACGCGGATGGTCTAACAATCATGTATATAATTGTGACACGAGGGAATTTTAGCCGACCTATTGTCCATCAAGTACAAGCAGATGACTCAACTACCGTGGTATTTGACTCCAGCATTTTTAACACAAACATCAATTTCGAAAATTGCTTCGTCCAATTTATGAAAATTGCTTCACTGTTCTCTTTTGTGTAGAATATAATATCTTTCAATAATTTATGAAAATTGGTCCATTGTTCTGATTTGTGAGGGGACTACATTAAGCCCGAGTAATTATTGTATTTCCTTTTTACCTGTTATCAAGGTATTGTAGTTGTATAATAAAAAGAGAGAGGGAAAACAATGCTAGCACATAAATGTACCTCAATAATTAGTGTTTGACAAACAGGAAAACAATGCTAGCACATAAATGTACGTCAATAATTAGTGTTTGACAAACAGGACAATACTTGTACCTTAAAATGAGTTATGTTTGACAAGTGTTTGTCATACTGAAATATTAACAATGTTGTATTTTTTGTTTTTTTACTTTATAACAATAGTTTCCTGATTTAAAATTAGACAAGGAGTCGTTGGCTTAATTAAGTAAACTATGCATAATTGAAGGTTATTTTTTACACAAAAACAAATGCATTTCTCTCTACCTAAATTCTTTTTGAAGAAAAGAGGCAATTACTTCTAAACTAGAGGCTCAGGTGAGCCTGTATCGCTCACCTGACATAAATAAGTCCTCTTAAGAATGTCTGCATGCTGAATACATCTAAGTTACTATTCAAATCCCATACTGCCATAGGGTTCTATGTTAAAACTATGTCTGCTCATGGCAGCCATCTTGGATGGAGGTCGTGGTCACCGGACACAATTTTGAAAGTATACTACCCAAGGACCAACCATGCCATGTTTGCTTTAAATTGGCTGACTGGTTTCAGAAGAGAAGACTTTTAAACAATTTTCCCATAGGGTCCTATGTTAAAACTATGTCTGCTGACGACGGCCATTTTGAACCGAGATCGGGATCACTGAACACAATTTTGGAAGTTGACCACCTAAGGACCATCGATGACATGTTTGCTATATTGGCTTACTAGTTTCAGAGGAGAAGATTTTAAAACATTTTTTCCCATAGGGTCCTATGTTAAAACTACAGTATGTCTGCTGAAGGTGGCCATCTTGGATGGAGGTCAGGGTCACTGGACACAATTTTGAAAATTGACCACTTAAGGACCATCCATGCCATGTTTGCTTTAAATTGGCTTACTGGTTTCAGAGAAGAAGATTTTTAAATATATTTCCCATAGGGTCCTATGTTAAAACTATGTTCGCTGATGGTTGCCATCTTGGATGGAGGTTGGGGTCACAGGACATAATTTTGAAAGTTGACCACCTAAGGACCATTCATCCCATGTTTGCTTTAAACTGACTTACTGGTTTCAGAGGAGAAGACTTTTAAACATTTTTTCCATAGGGTCCTATGTTAAAATTAAGTCGAGTCATGGTGGCCATCTTGAATTTCCGATCAGCAAACGATTCACAAGTTTAGTACAGGACCACCCAATGATCATTCCTGCAAAGCCACAATTCAATTGGCTTAGTGGTTTCTAACAAGAAGATTTTTAAAATTTCGACCAATCAGAACACATTATAGGCCCTGGCAGCCATGTTGGATTTCCGATCAGTGCCAAAAACAAAAATCTTGTATATGACTATCCAATGAACATTTCTGCCAAGTTTGGTTCAAATCTGTTTTGTGGTTTCAGAAAAAAAGATGAAAATGTGAAATTCCCATAGGGTCCAATGTTAAACTAAGTCGAGTCATGGTGGCCATCTTGAATTTCCGATCGGCAAACGATTCACAATTTTAGTACAGGACCACCCAATGATCATTCCTGCAAAGTCACAATTCAATTGACTTAGTGGTTTCTGACAAGAAGATTTTAAAAATTTCAGCCAATGAGAACACATTATGGGCCCTGGCAGCCATGTTGGATTTCAAATCAGCACCAAAAACACAAATCTTGTATATGACCATCCAGTGAACATTTCTGGCAAGTTTGGCTGATTTCTGTTCAGCAGTTTCAGAGAAGAAGATTTAAATGTGAAAAGCTAACGGACGGATGGACGACGGACGCTTACCCATGACAAAAGCTCACATGGCCTATGGCCAGGTGAGCTAAAAATGGTCCCACCAAACTGCCGCAATGAATAATATGCAAAACCTGGTTATGAACCTGTAGGCAAAGATTTGAGGAATTACCCATTTAAAATGTATGATGAGCTGCATGTAAAAACATTTGTGATGGACTGACGGACCCACAGGATGAAAACAACATGGGAAACTGAAGCTGGAGCGTGAAAACACAGGATGAAAACAACGTGGGAAACTGAAGCTGGAGCGTGAAAACACAGGATGAAAACAACGTGGGAAACTGAAGCTGGAGCGTGAAAACACGGGATGAAAACAACATGGGAAACTGAAGCTGGAGCGTGAAAACACAGGATGAAAACAACATGGGAAACTGAAGCTGGAGCGTGAAAACACAGGATGAAAACAAACATGGGAAACTGAAGCTGGAAAACAACAAATCTGTCATTTTCCTATTAAGGGGCATAACTCTGGAACCGTAAAAAGAACAAAAACAAAACAAAACCAAATGTGGAATGGACGTACAGAAATGGGTACCAGTAAAACTACCATAAATGCCCAAGATATTTAGCAGTAGGGGCATAAAAATAAATGTCTATGATTTATGATCATAACCATATTTGTCTTCTATATACTAGAACTCATTTTTTTTTCTCTCGCCATTTTATTTAAAGTTCTGTGTATTTGAAACAGTAAAATATTTCATAAAAGGATATCACTTCAATGTGCCCTTCATTTCAATCTAACACTGTTTAAATAAAGAAGAAAATACAAGTATGATGGACATCAAGGTCAAATAGATCAACCGTTAAACAAAGGACACAAGTGTAACAACACCCTCCCAATTCCATGGGCCCAAAATTGTATAAAAATTGAATTTAATATCAAACCAGAAATATATTTTTTGACAGGTATTATTAATTAGTCAATGTTGTTCACATACATTTCAAATTCCACCGCATGTCGCATGTCGATATTACATATCAATTGAACTGTCAAACACCTACATATCACGATCTTTTAATATATCAATTTATCAACATAAATTATCAAGATGTTTGGTTTAAATTAAGGGATTTGGTCACACGATATTTTTAGGAGTTCATATCAAGTTTAAGAAAACACACAGTTAAAGAAAATATTAAATAATACAAACAGAAAATAAATGATATCACAGTACTCTAACAAAAAACATCATCTGTCCTTAAATAAACCAGATGTAGATATTAGAAATGTAGGTCACATTGACCCATTTTTTAAAGATACCTGGTACACTAAACCATTTACCTTTTTTAACTATCAAGTTTTTATAGATAAATGAATTACCTCATTTTGAGACATCATCATAAATATAAAACTTTACTGGGAAAGAGAGCAAAAAAGTGGTCAATATTTGAATGAATGATTGATTGTTGTTTAATGCCAAGTAATTAATTTTGAGGCTATATCATGGCAAGAAAAGGTAATTTTTTGCTAATATTATGACACCTCCTTTGTTCTAGACGAAAACGAAGAATTGGATTTTAATACTCAAAGAAACAACAGTCCACAGATAGACATGTCACTTCACTTAGACACCTTTTCCTGACTATGAGCCAACTAGTCATTGATTTTATCCCTGAAAGTTGTATATTTAGCAAAGAAGCAGAAAGTATATATACCAAATCTACGGACCTTTGTTTGACCTGACAGTGGATCTAACCCATAATCTTACACTATCAAACCAAGTATGCTAACCATTATACCACAGAGATGGGTTAAGGCTATTGGTATTGATTGTCACTTTCAGCAAGTGTTCAGCTATATCATGACTATCAAACCAAGTATGCTAACCATTATACCACAGAGATGGGTTAGGGCTATAGGTATTGATTGTCACTTTCAGCAAGTGTTCAGCTATATCATGACTATCAAACTGAGTACACTAACCATTATACCACAGAGATGGGTTAGGGCTATTGGTATTGATTGTCACTTTCAGCAAGTGTTCAGCTATATCATGACTATCAAACTGAGTACACTAACCATTATACCACAGAGATGGGTTAGGGCTATTGGTATTGATTGTCACTTTCAGCAAGTGTTCAGCTATATCATAACTATCAAACTGAGTACGCTAACCATTATACCAGAGATGGGTTAGGGCTATAGGTATTGATTGTCACTTTCAGCAAGTGTTCAGTTATATCATGACTATCAAACTGAGTACACTAACCATTATACCACAGAGATGGGTTAGGGCTATTGGTATTGATTGTCACTTTAAGCAAGTGTTCAGTTATATCATGACTATCAAACTGAGTATGCTAACCATTATACCACAGAGATGGGTTAGGGCTATTGGTATTGTCACTTTCAGCAAGTGTTCAGCTATATCATAACTATCAAACTGAGTACGCTAACCATTATACCAGAGATGGGTTAGGGCTATAGGTATTGATTGTCACTTTCAGCAAGTGTTCAGTTATATCATGACTATCAAACTGAGTACACTAAGCATTATACCACAGAGATGGGTTAGGGCTATTGGTATTGATTGTCACTTTAAGCAAGTGTTCAGTTATATCATGACTATCAAACTGAGTATGCTAACCATTATACCACAGAGATGGGTTAGGGCTATTGGTATTGATTGTCACTTTCACCAAGTGTTCAGTTATATCATGACTATCAAACTGAGTACACTAACCATTATACCACAGAGATGGGTTAGGGCTATTGGTATTGATTGTCACTTTCACCAAGTGTTCAGCTATATCATGACTATCAAACTGAGTACACTAACCATTATACCACAGAGATGGGTTAGGGCTATTGGTATTGATTGTCACTTTCACCAAGTGTTCAGCTATATCATGACTATCAAACTGAGTACACTAACCATTATACCAGAGATGGGTTAGGGCTATTGGTATTGATTGTCACTTTCAGCAAGTGTTCAGCTATATCATGACTATCAAACTGAGTACACTAACCATTATACCAGAGATGGGTTAGGGCTATTGGTATTGATTGTCACTTTCAGCAAGTGTTCAGCTATATCATGACTATCAAACTGAGTACACTAACCATTATACCACAGAGATGGGTTAGGGCTATTGGTATTGATTGTCACTTTAAGCAAGTGTTCAGTTATATCATGACTATCAAACTGAGTACACTAACCATTATACTACAGAGATGGGTTAGGGCTATTGGTATTGATTGTCACTTTCACCAAGTGTTCAGTTATATCAATCATGACTATCACACACTCTCCCACATAAAATAAAACTAGCAGCAGCTCCTTATGAGCAATTTTGTTACCGTAGTTGTCATTGGTGACCAGATACAAAGCCGATTTCATGACCATATCTTCCTTTTTCCACAGGCCACTTGCTACCTGTACATGATGTATTGTTTGTAAACTTGTTCTAGTTAGGATTACTAACTAGATGTTAAAATGAATCAATCAATAAATCTCTGGTTTCCATCACCAATAAGACTGACTGTCACTATATAGTAGTCCCCATCTTATAAGGTCACTCCAACCAAATGCCATCTCTCTCATCGGGCCAGATGAAATGAGATAGCAAATTTCTACTAATCTGTCCTCTTCAAGAGATGCCCCCCTTATATAAGGTCACTTTTTCTTTGGAGAGAGGATGGTATATTAAGAGGGAGACTACTATAAATATAACCAAAAAATTCTTGAAAGTGGCATTAAACTCCCATAACCCTAACCCAAGCTACAAAAATGGTGGGAACACCAGAGTATGTAAAATTTTAATGACAAACCACATTAAGTGAGTAATCTGATACAAATCAAAGAATTAAGATTTGATCCTGGCAAGAAAAGTAATTTTCTTTATAACTGTTGATTACCATAGATCATGCCTCACGGCGCTTGCTATAGGGTGATTACCTCACCCTGACCATTCAATCCTTACAAATCAAATATCTACTAGTAATAATTAGAATAACAACCCCAAATTTGTTGCTTTTGATAAAATTCACCTTTTAATGGGTTTTAATTCACAACTCTCTGTATGCTGTACTATGGTGGAAAATTTGTTCTTTCAATAACTGAAATCTCCAATTACATGCCAAACAAAATATTTGTCACCTCGAAATTACATTTAATTATGAACTGAAAACTGCTTCTGTCTGTAACCATTTACTTAGCTGGACAAATTACCCGTTTACAAATATTTGAATTCATTTTTTTCAATTTAACTTTCAAATCCCCATTAGAATATGAAATTGAACTGTAAATTAAATCTTTACAGCTCCTTGTCAATAAATAGTTTGGAATGAATCATCAAAAGATAAACACTTCTGCCAACTTAAATAAGAAAACTGGATCATTTTCAGCTTTCCATAAAGTCAAGTCCTTGGATAAAAGAGGGGTATAATTCTTCTAAATAAAAGACAACAGGACAAAATGTGCTTATCAAAGGTCATCCCCTTCTTATCAGGCCAGATTTCAGATGCAAGATAATAAAATACTATTAAATTGTCCCTCCAGTACAGCCACTATGTACATTGCAGAAGGGGATGCCTTATGAAAGGGAAACTACTGTAATATAGTTAAACCTGTATTAAGAGGTCACCTTTGGGACAAAGAAAAAGTGGCCTTATAAGACAGGTGACATCTTAAAAGAGGTTAAATTCATAAGAAATTTTTTATGACAGGACAAGAAAAGGGTTGACATTTTAATACAGGTGATGGCTTAATAGAGGTGACTGCTTTATAGAGGTGACATTTTAATAGAGGTGACTGTTTAATAGAGGTGACATTTTAATAGAGGTGGCTGTTTAATAGAGGTGACTGTTTAATAGAGGTGATTGTTTAATAGAGGTGACTGCTTTGTAGAGGTGACATTTTAATAGAGGTGACTGTTTAATAGAGGTGGCTGTTTAATAGAGGTGACTGTTTAATAGAGGTGTCATTTTAATAGAGGTGACTGTTTAATAGAGGTGGCTGTTTAATAGAGGTGACTATTAGAGGTGACTATTTAATAGAGGTGACTGTTTAATAGAGGCGACTGCTTTATAGAGGTGACATTTTAATAGAGGTGACTGCTTAATAGAGGTGACTGTTTAATAGAGGTGACTGTTAAATAGAGGTGGCTGTTTAATAGAGGTGACTGCTTAATATAGGTGACTGTTTAATAGAGGTGACTGCTTTGTAGAGGTGACATTTTAAGAGGTGACTGTTTAATAGAGGTGACATTTTAATAGAGGTGGCTGTTTAATAGAGGTGACTGTTTAATAGAGGTGACTGTTAATAGAGGTGACTGTTTAATAGAGGTGACTGTTTAATAGAGGTGACTGCTTTATAGAGGTGACATTTTAATAGAGGTGACTGTTTAATAGAGGTGACTATTTAATAGAGGTGACTGCTTTATAGAGGTGACATTTTAATAGAGGTGACTGCTTAATAGAGGTGAATGTTTAATAGAGGTGACTGCATGGGCAACTTTGACTGTATATTATATTGCTTAATGGACATTGTCTGCATATTACCAAGATGCAACAATATTAGTCTGATTTTTTTTAAAAATGTTGGACAAGACTCACCCTGGACGGTTTTTATCACAGAAAGCACTATCATCTGCATATTCATATGATCCTTCTTCCTGCAAAGGGTCAGCATTCTGGTATTTCATCATATGACTAGATAGGGGACCAGCCTGATATTGCATCTGTAATTGTTGACTGTACTGCTGAATACGATGTTGCTGACCTTCACTCGACCTTGACCTTGATACCTGTGGATGAACTTGTGTCCTTGACCCATATATGTAACACCCTGGCCCATCAAGTTCCACAAATTTGTGATCGGAGAAAACTTCACTGTGTGGTCTAGGTTGCCGCCTTCTGGAAGAATCTTTCATGTTATCACGCCTCATCTGAACTCTGTGTTGAGGGGTCAGTACATCATCGTCCAGACTGGTCCAGTTCTTAGTCTTCACGATATGTCCATTCTGATGATTGGTACTTTTAGGTATGGCTGGTAAAGGACGATTAACCATGTTAGGATTTACCTGCAAAATTAATACTGAATTTGAAATAAATGTAAATTGTTAACAAGGCTTTAACACAAGAAAATAAGCACGTGGAAACCTAAAAAAAAATAAAGGGTTATGCCTACAGGAAGCTTGATATGACTATTGCAAGTCTATTTTTGCCACTCTTGGACCTATTGTTTGGAAATGGGTATGGCTAGAATTCCCAAATTTCTGTTCCCAGGATAAGTGCATTTTATGACCCTTTGGTGAGCTAAAAAGACAAAAAACATAGCATAAAAAAACTGACATTTTTAGAAAACTATCTCTGTGCAATGACTTATTACGAATATTATATGCAAAAATATATTGGTATACAAGACATATTTATCTCCCTTTAAATATGGTTGGGGTTGAGATATGGTATTTATCGTCACTTTCAGCAATTTTCAGCCATATCATGACTACCATACTTTATGGGTAAGGAAAACCTGGTCAGTTATAAAGAACTGATGGGTGATACCACCCGTCATGGGTATGTGTCTAGAAACCCCAACACTTGAGGTGGGTATCGGGGATGGGATCAAACTCACACCAATGGTGTTAGGCTTGTGGTCTAATGTTAAGGACCTTCACCACTCGGCCTCCCATGACCCCCTCTTTAATATGAGTTAAGGTTACGGTGTTTAATGCCACTTTCAACAATATTTCAACTATATCATGGCGGTCAGTGTTATTGGTGGAGGAAGCTGGAGTACCCACAGAAAACAACCCACCTGCCGCAAGTCACTGACAAACTTTATTACATAATGTTGTATCGAGTACACCTCGTCTGAGCACGATTCGAACTCGCAACATTAGTGGTGATAGGCACTGGTTGCATAAGTAGTTATCCAACTACCATAAATTCATGACCATGACAGCCCCATTTAATATGATAAAATACCATCTTGTTTATCAATATAAAACATGACTCATATTTGTTTCCCTACAATCAACCTCTGCTTAATATAAATTCCTTCATGACAGAACCAATACATCTCGGACACAATCAGAATACAAATGACCGATCAATTTACCCCATTATTACCAAAAATGACCTTATAATTAAACTCTGTCCTTGAGAAAAAAATGAATACCTGTCTTTATTAGAGGTCAAACAGGAATTTCTAAATTCATTATTCAGAAATGTATCTGTCTTATGCTAAATACCCATAATTGTTAGAAAGAGACAAAGGCATCTAAATAAAACTTTCTAAATCAGTCTTTGCCTTAATTTTGTTCACCTACCTGCCTGAAAGCTAAATTTAGAAAAATGTTCGATTTATTGAAACAAATTCTTTCATAATTTTCACTTGTCTGAATCCAGTTTTACTTGTCCCAGGCTTCGGGCAAGTGGGCTAGCAAGAAGACTGCTAAATTGATTTGACATAAGAGACAAAATTTACATTTAAAAAAAAAATATTTTGATTTTTGGTATTTGGACATAACAAAATATTTTTTCCTGTTAATTGCATTTTTAAGAACTAAAAACATGGATTGCAATTTCATCAAAAACATTCTTTAGCCGTAGGAAAGAAAAAAGATACATACAATGAAATGTGTTCAATAATATATTGCATGTTTGAAAGCAATTGCGAGGGAGTAAATATTGTTTACCGATGAATGTCAAGTGAGCAATTATTTAGCTATATTACTGAGCCATGTGTGAAAAATTGTTGATTTACTGCTTTTCGATCAACAATTTGAGAAACGAGTAGGTGGGTGGGTAGGTAGGCAAAGTATTATTTTTTCCCAAAAATGACAATTTCTTAAAGTAAAAACATGCTAATACCAGACAAATTGTTTTTCAAAACCCTAATAAAATATTTGGGTAAGGCCAATTATTGTGGGTGTCTCTCACAAAACCAAACCAAAACTAGAGGCTCAGTGGGCTGAGCCTGTGTCGCTCACCTTTTATTCTGCTTTGAGGAATTTTAATACAGAATCTTCCCACTGGGAGCTATAAGGGCCAAAATCAGCCCCACCTCAGATGTCGATACAATTTTCTCCAAAATGTATTCACAATATGTGCTTTTCAGAAATAAATACAGTTAGTTAATATGTGCATTTAAATCCTCTCAGCGGACCGACTAAGTCAGGTGATGAAAAGCACTGAACGTCATTTTTTTCAGAATACAGAACGTACTATTGTATTATAATGCATATCTTTAAAAAACAGGTATATTGATGATGTTCTGCCAATTAATAATACGAACTTTGCTAACTGGATTCCATTAATAGAGATTTCTCGATAACTGACGAACGAACGTATTATTAGTTTTACCCCCCCCCCCTCCTTTTTTTCTGTTAAATATTAAAACAATATTTAATATGTATGCTTAGTTTGATATGATTTTGCTTAATTTACTAATTATAATTGATATAGCCTGTACATTTGCTGTCATTTGATTTGTTTTGTTTATGCTATTGATGTATTTGTATGGAGAGGGACTAGTAAGTTATAAAAACTTGTTCCCAATCCAATTGTATATATATATTGACAATAAAATCATTATAAAGTAAAAAGAACGTATCTTCCCGTAACATAACGAAACAATGTTAATTTACATAAAGATCTTTTGAGAGAGACCTTATTGCAACATTTGTCTTCAATTGTTCATTGAGTGTAAGTGATTAGATATATATTTTTTTCATTTCGGTGTTTAAAACAGTTAAAAATTAATATCAGTGGCCAAATAATGGTTTCACAGTGACATTACAGTCTGTATACAAAATACATATTTTTCTCAAACGCTATTTATAGATATACTTCAAGGAGGGGTGCTTTTCAAATTTATTTATATTTTTTTTATAAATATTTCTGATTTAAATTTTCGCACAAATAAATAATTTTCCCAGATTTGGGAGAGAAAAAAAATCTGACTAAGAAAAATCAAGCAGTATAATAGTTATGTAAAACTGGATATTGAATGGAACATTTCTGATTTCATATGTAAAGAAAAATAAATGATTCCATTCTCCCAAAACTTGTCTGTCCCATGGTGAAACAATAGCCCCTTTTAGGCTTATTTATACCTTATCGGCGACGGTCGCCCGACCATTGACCGATTGTCGTGCAAAAATCGTCCAATTTTCTCTTTCTATTGTTCTTATTAAATAAGAGAAATGCCTTAGAAAAATCTACTGTATACTAGTTTAACCCCGTCACTTTTTATTGAAGTACCTGAACTAAGCCAGGAGGGGTCATTTATATGTGTGTTAGGGATATCGAATTTACCTATTTCTACGATTTTTCTATTGAATGCTGGAACTGTTCCGACAGTGTGATATATATTTTTTCATTTTATTATAATTTATAGGTTATGAAAAAAACCAGCTGAGTTGCAATTGTTAAAAAAAATATGGTTGTGATCGTCTTCCGTAATTAAAATCGTCAAAATGAAATACAACCGAATTGATATCAAATGGTGACATGTTTCGACCTCATTTAAAATATACCTTGAAATACTTTCATACTTGAACATCACATTCACGATATTTTATTACAACACTATTTCACTCTTTTTCTGTTCTAGTTAAAGGACTTTATCAAACAGAATCATACAGTTTATATGTAATGCAGTTAATACGCATTTAAACCACAGAAGAATATTTCTATTTTCCACACCTTGTGGTGTGGGGTCGCTATTGTGCATGCGAAATATTAATTGCAAACCCCATTGACTGGCTATATGCTGTCTGTCTAGAATATTTTATTTTTTTCTCGATCGACAGTTCAGAAGCTAGAAAACAATATGATGAATATTGTCTGTCAATCATGCAAACAATAACTTATGCACATGACAGAACACATTTTCAAGGCACCGGATGGATAGTTCCCTTTGATTTTACGAGAAAGGAACTGATAGAAGTTAAAAGTTTAATTTGGGTGCAAAAGGGAAAACTTTATATAATTTATGAAAAGGTGATGTGAATTTTAGCTACAACTTGTGGTACCCCTGATGTTACTGGGACTGGAGTGGATTCCTCCCCATCTACAATGACCGTCTGTGTCCGTGATGTTAACCATTTTCCTATCCAGTTCAAGGTGTTTCCATTTATCCCGTAAAATTTCAGTTTCATCAATAGCCTTTGGTGGGGCACCATGTCGAATGCTTTGCTGAAATCAACTTCAGCATTTTGGTCTAATGATCTTGCCAAGCTCTCGATGGTGTTGATGAGCTGACTTTCACAGGAGTGCCCTTTTCGGAATCCATGTTGGAAATTTACTAATATATTGTTGGTTTCTAAGTGTTCCATGATTTGATGGAAAATAATATGTTCAAGCAGCTTACAGGCTACAGTGGTGAGAGAAACCGGTCTGTAATTTGCTGGTTTTGTCTTGTCCCCTTTCTTGAAGATAGCAGATGTTTGCAGTAAGCCAGTCTTCTGGTAGTTCTCCGGTATTAAGCGACTGCTGAAATATGGAGCACAAGGCTGGTGCTGTCGGAACAGTCTTTAAGTATCTTTAATGGTATTTTATCAGGGCCACATGCTTTGTTGGGGTTTATGTTGCTTAAAAGTTTGGCTACTCCTTTTCTTGATACTGATATTTCTGGCATATCACATGTAGTTTTTGTAGGAAGGGTTGGAACAAATGAACGAACCGACAGATAGCTATTCAGGGCTCACCACACATAGTAAAAACAGGGCGACTTGACTTCTCTCTCAGTTGACTTAAGGGCGAAGTGAGTTAAAATCTGGGAGACTTCCGAAAATCGATCAAAATTTTAACGTTTCTTTCCCCACTACTGCATGTTCTCCTACCTTTCACAAAACGAACGTGCTGCACAATGATCTTAAAAAGGATGCAATTAACGAGTTTGGAATAAAATATTGAACATCAAACCCTGTATGGGTCATATTTCAAGAACATGGGAGCTTCTTTTACGTGAATATTGAAGAAAAAGTATGATTATTGGTGGAAAAAAATACTGACTTGAAAAGACTGACAGGGCGACTAAAACTTCGCTTTTTGACAGAAATTGGGCGATTTCATTGAAACCAAGGCGAAAAGTCGCCCACTTCACCTGGTTTGGTGAGCCCTGCATTTGTATTCCTAATACTGTATACCCATCGCTTCGCGAGAGGGTAGTATAACAATAATCAAGGTGTAGCTTTTATGATAACATTTCTTTTATTTATTGAATCTAAAGACTGAAGAATGTCAAGATGCAACTCTTCCGGAACAGTAATTGTTTCTAATCTCCTTCTAATTCAGCACAAAAGAAATAACAACATACATAATGATTCTCATAACGTTAACAAAGTAAAAATCGCTTAGTGGACAAAACTGAAAGACATTCGGCTTTGCCCCAAAGGACGTTTTAAGAGTACATACACTTTTAAAAAATAATGCTCTTGTGTCTCATTCAGTATATGTACTTTAATAATAAACAACCATTTTTCACAATTTAAACATTTATCTTACAATATGACGTCTTACTATGACAGTTTCGTTACTTGGAATCATAAAACTTCGACGTTGGACATTTTTGCAAGACATCCCGTCCGAAAACAGACGTGGCGCTTTTATGCATTGGTCCAAAACTGTGAAAATTTGGTATTTTATACACAATTCTAAGTACTTTTACTTGGTCAAATATCAGAATCGAATGTTTTCTCATTTTATAATTATTATAAGTCTAACGTGAAGAAATTTACCACTCCTTAGAAACTTACAGAAGCAAGTGAATTCGGAATTTTAGAAAATATCCTCTTTTTCTTCAAAACTGCGTATTTTTTCATATGACATCATATAGAAAATATGATGTAAAATTGTTATGCAAAATTTCGCACGTTTCACGCTTTCTGCAAGAGCGCACCTGTTTTTTGCTCAAGTAAAATGCATATAGTTTGTTATGTCTTACACGCAAAATTTGACGTTTTAGCTATAATTCATGTCTTTTTATTAAATATTCCAGATAATTATGACAAAATTCGATCAATTCGTAGGAGGAATATAGGTTCACACAAGTTTAAAATACAAAAAATGCATGTTTTGTGTCAACATATTTAACTAGAGACTTCATATACAGAGAAATATTTAAGATAGTTCATCATTGATGCAATATCGTGAGTAACGTCACACGCATTGTCGTTTGAACTCAAAAGGAATGGAACGCATTCTGAAGTGGTTAATAAACCACAATATCCGATAATAGCCGCAGATCCCTTGTAAATTAATGTATCAATATGAAAATCATAAAAACGAGAAAGGACTACAGAGAAAATTGGAAGTTCTCTATCCTAAAAGAACACTTCTTTCACTCGTCATTAGATATCTTACTACTTATTATTTAATCAAAAAAGTTTTTACATTTACGATCTATGCAGGTATATAGTACGTTTGACTTCTATAAATCTCCAGAATAAAAATTCTTAAAGGCTTTAGTAGAAGTAATTTGTAAGTATTTTTGCTAATATGCCGTCGTCTCCCGGAATTGAATATTTCTTTTTTTTCTTTTGATCAGCTAATCCAGATTTTTGTATTTATGTTTATGTATTCGAATGTAACAAGGTTTGTTTGTGGTTGTACAGTTCTAGTTTTTATTTAATTGATGCATTTAGAAAAATAAAATAATTAACATATTTTTCCGGTTTTTTCCCCCCACATCGTTCCTTCTATGAGCGGGATGATAAACTAACCCCATGTCTAATCGAAATAAAATTCTTGGATAATGACCACGGATATGTTCCACTTGTCGCAAACACTTCCTCATTCACGACTTATTACCTGGTTTGTAACTAGATTAACATGACGAGTGCCACTAGTGGAGCAGGAACTGCCTTCCCTTCCGGAGCACCTGAGTTCACCCCCGGTTTTTACTGGGGTTCGTGTTACTCGATCTTTAGCTTTATATGTATGTTTTGTAGATCGTTGTTTGTCCTTTTGTACTTTTTCCTTTGGCCATTGTGTTGTCTGTTCTTCTTCGATATACGGATTCTGATTGCCCCTTTGGTATCTTCAAACTCTTCTTAAGGATATGTTGGATTGTGCCAAAAAAATATCTACTCCTTTTGGATCAAACTATTTTACTTCATTTTAGAAGTAGCATCGACATACCATCGTTTTTAACGGCAAAGATTGCTTCTCAAACATCAAAACGTCATCTAAGCGCTTGTAATATTTGAACATTTTCCCATCGTTTTTCAAGAAATTTAACACCTCGTGCACCAAAAAAATACTTTAACAGTATTTGTGTTTTATTTATTTTAATAATCTGGTAAAATATTTTTCTGGTGCACAACTACGGAGGTGCTTAATTTCTTCAAAAACCGTCGAAGTATCGAGGGCAAAATTCCACGAAATACAGAAAACAAATAACGCTCATGACGTCACAATGACGTCAAATACGTATCGATTTTGTTAAAAACAAGTTTTAACATCAAAAGTATGATGTCGTCTATAAAATAAAACACATCAAATTTTAATCAAGTATTTTCTAAGATAATGATTCATTAAATATGGGGCCATATATGGCACTTATAGTCCCTAGTTCTTTTTTTCGCATTGACGCTGGACTGCATGCACTGAGTTTTTCTCCTGGTTTCAATGTACACAAACTGTATTTAAAATAAATACAATAATTTACAGAAACATAAGTTATTTACTGATGAATTTCATTACTTGAAATGAATCATGAAATGTACAGAGATTGTGTATACATTTTTGTATATACATAATGGTCTCATATATACAATCAGAAGAGTGAAAATATTGATTTTAAGGGTCTGGCCGAGGTTATAAATAAATTAATATTTAACAACCTCCACAATCCTCCACCAACAAAATATTTTGATACAATCATTAACCCTCTATACTCAAAAGAACTGCTCAATTTGGTGTTGGTGGAAGACTATGAAGGTATATAATATAGCTAAAATGTACATTTTTTAGCATTATCCGTCTAATTATGATGTCATTATGACGTCATAACGCACCCAATCTCACGGAAAGATATATTTTTTGAAAATTTGTTTATACAACAATTAAATTAGTAAATTGTTTTTATTCTATGGCAAGCAATATTTTTTACTAAAATGTGGGGCCAATTTTGTACCTTGACACCTCTCCCTCTTTCGGTTCATTTGGCAAAGCAGTTTCAGAAAGATTTTTAGAAATCAACCAATCTGAAACAAGAATTACCTGTGGTGGCCATGTTTGTTAATGGATCAAAACGAAATGAGCAATCTCTATAGAGGACCTTCCATGGATGCTTCCTACCAAGTTTCATATCATTTGGCCAAGCGGTTTCAGAGGAAAAGCTGTTTTAGAAATCGACCAATAAGAAACAAGAATTGCCTATGGTGGCCATGTTTGTTAAAGGATCAAAACGGAATGAGCAATTCCTATAGAGGCCCTTCCATAGATGCTTCCTACCACGTTTCAGTCAATTTGGCCAAGCTGTTTCAGAGTAGAAGATTTTTAGAAATCGACCAATCAAAACAAGAATTGCCTGTGGCTGCCATATTAGTTAATGGATCGGGACAAAATGAGCAATCTTTATAGAGGACCTTCCACAAATGCTTCCTACCAAGTTTCGTTTCATTTGGCAAAACAGTTTCAGAGGAGAAGATTTTTTAGAAATCAACCAATCAGAAACAAGAATTGTCTGTGGTGGCCATGTTTGATAACGGATCGGGACGAAATGAGCAATCTTTATAAAGGACCTTCCTACCCGATTTCGGGTCATTTGGCCAAGCGGTTTCAGAGGAGAAGAATAAAATGTGAAAAGTTAATAAACATGTTACACTATATCAGCATTAGTTAATTTCTAAGGGAGATAATGGCAAGAGTTATCTTTCTTTTAACAGTTTAATGGCAAGAGTTATCTTTCTTTTAACAGAGGAGAAGACTTTTCAAAAATCAACTAATCAGAAACTAGAATTTCCTGTGGTGACCATGTTTGTTAACCAATTGGGACGAAATGAACAAATTTTATAGAGGACCTTCCATAGATGCTTCCTACCAAGTTTCAGTTCATTTGGGAAAGCGGTTTCAGAGGAGAAGATTTTTTAGAAATCAACCAATCGGAAACAAGAATGGCCTGTGGCAGCCATGTTTGTTAGCGGATTGGAACTAAATGAGCAATCTTTATAGAGGACCTTCCAAGGATGCTTCCTACCAAGTTTTGATTCATTTGGCCAAGCGGTTTCAGAGGAGAAGATTTTTTTAGAAATCAACCAATCAGAAACAAGAATGGCCTGTGGTGGCCATGTTTATTAACCGAGTGGGACGAAATGAGTAACCTTTACAGAGGACCTACCATAGATGCTTCCTACCAAGTTTCGGTTCATTTGGCCAAGTGGTTTCAGAGGAGAAGATTTTAAAAAAATTGGTCAATCAGAAACAAGAATTGCCTGTGGTGGCCATGTTTGTTAATGGATCGGGACAAAATGAGCAATCTTTATAGAGGACCTTCCATAGATGCTTCCTACCAAGTTTCAGTTCATTTGGCTGAGGGGTTTCAGAGGAGAAAATTAAAAATGTGAAAAGTTAACGGACGACAGACGACGGACGCCAAGTGATGGCAAAAGCTCACATTGCCTTAGGCAAGGTGAGCTAAAAATTGTTTTTTCTTAGATGGCCTTATGGTGAGAACAAACCATATTGTATGGAGGCTGATTGTACTTTAACAGAATTTAACAAGACATACCATAAAAAAGTGCTACAGGACATTTCTTATGCACTTTGAAAGTATTCAGTAAAACTTAAAAGGATAGTGTCTGCAATTTGTTTGCAGTGAAATTAAAGTTTAAAAAGTTAATACAGATCTATATTTAAGTGAATAGTTATTAAAAAAAAAAATTAGCATGGAAAAAAAAAGAGACATACATCAAGAGAAGGCAAAAGATTACACTGCCTATGACCAAATGAGTCAGTTTTCTTCTCTCCATTTCTAGGCCCACATACCTACATGAAACATGCTGATGATGTTTATATTCTATTAATTTTATGCTTAAAAAGAGACCAGGATAAAAAGTTAATACCTTTTAGATAAAACTAATTTCTTTTAACCCATTAACTTGAATAAATCATACATTAATAAATACAGTTAAATTGCCCTGAACTAAATGTAATAGTTTGACATCTTGGAAGGGGGACTTTAAACAGTAGCCAAGATATATGTATAATGCCAAAGATAAAAAGCAGATTATCAAATTATTCTCAAATACTGGCTACAGAAATAGCCATTAACGAATTCTTTTTTTAAATCATGCTGAGCACAATAGCTATTTGTTATATGTTATTTACATATTTTGTCAACTAATGCGAATTAACCAATTGCCATTTTCTGGCATTTTCCCAATTCTGACCCCATCCCCTGACCTCCCAGTGAGGTCAGAGGCTTCTTTTCCCTGGCCCTTCTCTACCAGGACATTTAATAACTTGTATCTGCTGGGACCTAGGTGCCCCCACACCATATGCCTACATTTCACTCATTTAACATTGACATAAGCCCTGGATACATATTCATAAATTGTTCAAAATAATTTTTGAAAAAATAAAATCAAGAATAATTAATATAGAAAAATAAACCATGTGAAACATTAATTTCATTTTGAAATGGTTCACTACGAAAATTTTGCCATACAAATACAATTATACAATATTTATAATATCAGCGTGATGAAAACAAAAATGTATATAAATATAGGTTCACGTTTATATTTAGAAATCATTAAAATTTTGAATTTTGCATCAAAGGAAAATAAAAGATCAAAGGTAATTTTTGTTAAATTATTTAAAATTCATTAGTAATATATATATAAATGGACTTAATTGATTATTGATCAGAATTCAGTGAGTTTTATGAATATTGCCTTATATTCTGAATGTGGTTTGGTTTATGGTGTTTAACACCACTTTCAACGATATTTAAGTTATATTGTGGCAGTCAGTTTTATTGGTGGGGGAAACTGGAGTACCAGAAGAAAACCACAACCTGCCGCAAGTCACTGAGAAACCTTATCACACAATGTTGTATCGAGTACACGTCTCCTGAGCGGGATTCAAACTCACAACATTAGTGGTGATAGGCACCAATTGCATAGGTATTTATAAATCCAACTACCATACGATCGTGACTGCGACATCCCCTCAAAAGTTGAGGTACCATGCTTTTATTGCCGTATTCATTTCACAGTGACCAAAAATTTAACTCCATAATAATATAGCTGAAATACAGCTAAAGAGTGATTGAGTGAGTGGTTCTTGTTTAACATCACGTGAGAAACTTCTCAGTTATATCATGGCTAGAACAACGTTACTTTTTTATAAGAGGATAATAATATTTGTTTCGCACTAGACCAAAATAATAAGTTGGATTTTATTTTTATAGTGTAAGCTCACTGGAGCAAGCCCACAAATAATAGACATCTCTGCTCTCAGATAAGCAAAAACCAGCAATTTTATAGTCTTTGTTGGACTCGACTGGGAATCAAACTCACAAGCCCACAAATAATAGACATCTCTGCTCTCAGATAAGCAAAAACCAGCAATTTTATAGTCTTTGTTGGACTCGACTGGGAATCAAACTCACAATCTACCAGTACCATACTTCATGCAAATTATGTTATAGTCTTGTTATCAGTTTCAACATTGAAGGAGGGCAATTTAAAAAAAAAGAAGCTAAAATGAATTTAAATTTTTTTTCTGACATCACAAAGAAATAATTTATTCCAAATTTCATGGTTAGATTTTTTAATGTTAATAAATATATTTATAATAAAGGAATGCAGTAATTTATATCTTATTCTTTCTTAGCAAAACTCATCAGCAATAGAAGTGATTATTATTCACTAAAACATCATATACACCAAGATCCATGTACAGCAGACTTATCTCCCTTATAAATGGAAACCAAGCCAATGACATTTATCTCCCTTAAATGTAAAAGTAGAACTAAGCCAGTAACAGTTGTCTACCTTAGTACATTTGATGGACATTTTTACAGTAATAGGATAAGTCCATTGTTTTGGCCTGCTAGAGATATAAATATATGGTATTTTCAGTCATGTAATAAATGTGTTGTTGAAAAGACATGAATATAAACTTTAACAAGAGCACCGCCCACGGGTGCTGGACGATCGACTTTTTCGTATCTGATATTAAACTGCAAGCAATTTACAAAGTTATACATACTTCTAACTTGTCAACAGATTGGGGTCAACACTTTCTACAAGTGTATTGAGTTTCAAGTTAATAGCTTTGATAGTTATTGAGAAATTTTAATTATACTAAACAAATATCCCAAATTTCTATGTACTATGTCGAAACAAGGGCAGATAACTCTGGATATACAAATCACAGGGTCACCTGCCTTGTTGTAATGGGTCCCTATTTGATAATGAACAGGTATGTTGAGTTTCATTTCAATGCCTATCATAATTATTGAGAAATTGTATTTTTAGCTCATTCTAAGTCAAAAAGGGGGAATAACTCAAATAAAATGCTAGATGGAGTTGTCTTCTCTTGTCAACAGATTGTGGTCAACACTTTCTACAAGTGTATTGAGATTCAAGTTAATAGCTTTGATAGTTATTGAGAAATTTTAATTATACTAAACAAATATCCCAAATTTCTATGTAATATGTCAAAACAAGGGCAGATAACTCTGGATATACAAATCACAGGGTCACCTGCCTTGTTGTAATGGGTTCCCCATTTGATAATGAACAGGTATGTTGAGTTTCATTTCAATGCCTATCATAATTATTGAGAAATTGTATTTTTAGCTCATTCTAAGTCAAAAAGGGGGAATAACTCAAATAAAATGCTAGATGGAGTTGTCTTCTCTTGTCAACAGATTGGGGTCAACACTTTCTACAAGTGTATTGAGTTTCAAGTTAATAGCTTTGATAGTTATTGAGAAATTTTAATTATACTAAAAAAATATCCCTAATTTCTATGTACTATGTTGAAACAAAGGCAGATAACTCTGGATATGCAAATCACAGGGTCATCTGCCCTGTTGTAATTGGTTCCTCTTTTGATAGTGAACAAGTATTCCAAGTTTCAAATGGATACCTTTGATAGTTTTTGAGAAATGGACTCTGACAAAAAACTTAACCGACCCAGATGCTGACACTGGAGTGACGACAATAGCTCGACTTTTTTTCTTCGAAAAGTCGAGCTAATAAAAATGAACATTATGTGATAAAGTTTTTAAGTGACTTGTGGAAGGTCGGTGGTTTTCTCTGGATACCCGGCTTTCCTCCACCAATAAATCTGACTGCCACAATATAACTGAAATATAGTTGAAAGTGGCATTAAACACCATAACTCTTAGTATGTACTGCCATGACGACTGAAATCCTTGATATTGGTTGGTTGACTGTTGCTTACTGTCAAGTTAGCAGTGATGCAGCTATATTCACAAAGTGAACCTGTTTACAAACGAAACATAATTTAGATTTAGACAGGTGGCACTAGCGATGGTCTTATAAAAAGATTAAATTACTACAAGGAAAATTGGAGGTGCGATAGATAGGGTTGAAAAAATTTGACTTGCATCAAGCTACCAACAAACATTCATATCAAACTATTGCTTGTGTAGTCATTATCTGTTGTAAGTTGTCTTTGATGCATAATGAGTGTGAGAATAAGTCTAACAAAAGACACTCATTCACGTTCCATCATTACAGAATGAGTTGTGTATTTGATTTGCCTTCAGGAAGATTGAGATACTGGCACCATTATATATATACAGTAGTCCCTTTCTTATAAGACCAGATTTCAGATACATTGAGATAATACAATACTACTAAAGTGCATTCAAGACAGGCCATCCCATTCATAAGGCCAGTTGTTCACAACAGGTAAGGGTGGCTTTATAAGAAGGGGGGCTATTATACCACAGGGTTTCCTCAGAGTACTTGACGTGGGGTGCCTAACTTGTTAAATTGGGAATATTGAGTTAATTCATTGTAGTAAGGACAACATTTCATAAAAAAAGTTTCATCCGCAGGGATTGGTATCCAGTTTACTGTTACCTTATCTTCTTCTCTACTGTTTCTTGGCTGTAGGTAACCGTCTGGATCCTGAATGCTAATACCATGTGACTCTGCTATGTCCCGAGCTATAGCATGACCATCATTTAAAAATCCACGATCAATTGCATCCTTTAATGCAGTCACCGGTGATCCTTTGCCTTTACTTGAGTTATTAGAATTGTCAAATCTCAACTGAGCAAAAGAATTGACAGTCGAGTTACGAGAGTTTGTTTGAGATCGGGATGAAGACGAAGAATTTACATTGTCATATGAACTGCGAATAGACGCTGTGGACCGTGTTGGAGAGTCTCTTCTTGGTGAACATACTCGTTGATGAACGGGTGATCCCTTCATGGATTTTTCACTGTGTCCATTCTGTAGTCTGCCAGGTGAACAGATTCTCTGATGAGCTGGTGACCTGTTCATTTTGTTTGGATTATTATTATTATTCTCGTACGTTTTCTGTACACTGGATGTCGAGCTTTGATGAACAGGAGAAGCTTGCGGTGTAGAATTACGTTTTGGTCCATTGTACTCGGTGATTCTTGAAGTATGTGTAATGGCCTCCGATTGAGGTCTTCCAGTTGGAGTGGACCTGATATTTGGTTCAGATTGCTGTCTACTATAATGATTATTTAAATTAGATGTCGATTGTATTTCTGACAGTGGTCTTGGTGGTGATGTTGTCGGCAGAGACCCTGGGTGTTCTCCTTGAGGAGAATCTAAACCTGGTCTTTTGTGTTTTGCTCTGTCAACTTGATGTTTTGCCTGTAATTATAAAGAATAATTTAATTAAGTATGCAATCATCATTGCCAGCTGGAGTAACAAACAGTATATATATATATATATATATATATATATATAATATATATATATATATATATATATATATATATATATATATATATAAATATATACACATGTCTTATGTCTATCTCTAGATTTGCCTTACGAGACAAGGCAACACTACGACTATTGAAGCTCCTTTTAATAAGGAGTGGATGTGGTAGAGTGGTCTAGGGCGCTGGACGTAAGGCTAAGCGAATGGTGCTGCAGTGTATCAATGATGTGAGTTCAAATCCTGTCGAGGGAAGAACAAAAAATTGACAGCTCAAAAATCTAATTCTAACACTGTTTGGTTTAATTTTCAGACGTATATATATATATATACACATATGGAATTCATAGTCCATTCAATCTTCAATTCAAGCATTAAATTTGATATAGCACTGTAGAACATACAATTACAAACTCATTTTAAGGGTTAAGGTCAGGATTATGGTGTGAGCAACACTTTCAACAGTATTTCAGCTATATGTGATGAAGGTTGTCAGTGACTTGAGGCAGGTTGGTGGTTTACTCCAGGTACTCGAGTTTCCTCCACCGGCTACTATACATTATGTCGCCAACTAATAACATGAAAAATATGCATGTTAATGCCTTCAGAAAAAAAAACTGCTATTCACCTAGCTGCGGGTCCGTAGCTCTTATAGGTCCTTTTGATATATATTTTCTTGCGGATCTAAGGTCCACCCCATAATAAAAAACAAAAGTACCATAAAGAGCTATGGTTCCGCAGTTAAGTAACCATTCACCAAGCCCATCGAACAAGTGAAATAACCGTTTTGAAAAGTCAATAAGTCCACTTATTTCAGAATCAAAAGACAGCTTGACATGTGCACATTTCAGACATTTTTTTGAGGAAATTTTCATTGCAATATTTTTTGATGCAGCTTCAGTAATAACTAATACATGTATTACACATAGTGTTACGACTGGATGATATTTAACACGAAACTCTAAATGTATTTTGACTCTACACAAGGCCTAATCTTCATGATATTACACACACATTATATTGTGTGGTCTCTACAAAATGGCTGTGGTTATGGTGTTTAAAGGCATACAGGCTGTCAGAATTGAAATATTTTTTTATATTAAAAGTTGCCAATATTTGATGTTTGTTACTAATTGCAGTTGAACTTTTTCATAATATCATACGTAAATAGCCTAGAACGAAGAAAATACGTCGCTGTTTTATTTTCTTGAATCCAGTAAAGAATCCAATGTTTACCCATGCAATATTCATACGACATGACAGTGAACTCATTCGGGAAAGCATTGTGCAAAATTGTTTGTTGATGAAGAAAGCACATGGCACAAATCAAATCGTGGGAGAACAAAAACATTGACAGATTCTATATGAAAACAACACAAAAAGGAGGATTCAGTAAGCTTTGTGTAAAAATTAAAAAAAGATGTTATACCGACCTACTTCATTTTTCAACACGTAAGCATAATTTAGTATCTTTTTTCGGTCGAATCATATTTTAACAGTAGAATTGCATCGTAGTTTTAGGTGATATCTCTTTTAAATTAGAGACTAAAATAATGAACTTCATGTCCTTTTTTTCTAAAAAAAAATATAATCAAGACAAATCAAGTGTTCTCAATAATATGCAATACAATTTGTTTACAATTTTCCCTTTATCTGGCCCCTTTGCAGAGTTTGTGTTTGTTTTTATTGATTTCATCACGTATTTCCGATTTTAAGTGTCATTCTTACTAAACACCATTATATAATATTAACTGATTACTCCGGGATCCAATTTCATAGATATATTTCTTAAATTATATTAATTCTAACGAATTTACATGCAACATGCCTCCTGGTTATTTATAGTAGTTATCAGTATTCGGCAAACTTCGGAAAAGCAGCCGACTAATAATTAGGTTGTGTTAATGGTGATTTTACCAACAGACATTCGAATTCTTTTCACTAATTATGACATTATAACATATTTTTTTAAACTGGCTTCTTGTTCAGAACATTTTATTAGTATAACACGGCTCGAAATTATCGGACGCAAAGACGCTAAATGCGTCTGTTTTTTTCATATTTCTTCTGAAAATTGACATGTGAATGACAAAAAATGCGTGTGCATATTTCAGCAAGTGTACAAAAATTGTACCTTTCTACCTTTATCCTGTTCCGAAATGTGTGTTTCCTGTTTTTAATTTTAGAATAAATTTTAAAACGTAGTCTATTTATATCCTACGCTGCTGGGGGTTACAATTCAACTGGTTTGTCAGTGTCGTTAGTTCTCAACCATCATAGTTTTGTTCAGGATTGGGAAACCAGTGCTTCAGATAACACGTGTTCTAATGTTTGATGTACTATCTAATGAAAAGTCTAGAAAATCCCGAAGAGGTTTTGACCTGTTAACCTTGACTCACTGCTGACGTATTTATGTCAGCAAAACATGATTTTAAAGTATGTTCCACCTAAAAATAAACATGAAATGAAAGTACCGATGTAGGTAAACAAGGCAAAGAAACTTAAGACAAAATTAATGGAAAAAAAACTTGTATAATACTACAGTAGGTGTCCGTAAATGGATGATGGAATTCTGGGAATTGAATGTTGATGTTGGCTTCGAAACAAAAAAGATGAAAATGGAAAGGACACGGATGTTGTCTTCGGAAAGCTATATACATCATTGGATAAAAGTTCATCGACAAGTCTGTTAATAAGTTAATAAATTTTTAATTTGTTTAATAAGTTATTAAATTTTTTAAAAATTTTCAGGAGTCACATTCCCCTTCCGCAAAAAAGACCCCATATAGAAAAATATTACCCTTTTCCAAGGTGTAAAATTAAACCCACACATGGTTCTGAATGCACTAAATTTCACTTTGACTGTTACATTTATATGCTTCAAAACAAATGTACATTAGTAGTGTCTGGTAAACAGTTGATGGGAAATAAAATAATCATGTAATAGAATGTAAAACCTGGGTTGTTGCATGTTATACTAGTAGCTCCTACACTGTCTGTTCTTTCCATTTTTGGCACTATTCAATAATTATGTTAGTTGTAATCTCCCCCCCCCCCCCCCCCCAAAAAAAATGCTTCTTAAATATTAAATAACACTGAATTTTGCTTGTAACTTTTAAAACTACAAACAATCTTTTGCTTGTGGTTAAAAAAGTTAATTTCTAAGCCTGTATAAAACATCGTATATTGGCAACTTTTAATATAAACACAAAAATTCAATTCTGACAGCCTGTATGCCTTTAATGCCACTTTCAACAATATTTCAGTTAAATCTTTGTGGTCAGTTTTATTGGTGGAGGAAACCGGAGTACTGTACCTGTAGAAAACCACCAACCCGCTGCAAGTCACTGACAAACTTTATCACATAATGTTGTATCGAGTACACCTCACCTGAGTGGGATTCAAACTCACAAGGTTAGTGACATTAGGCATTGATCTAGAAAATGGCAATGAGAAGACCTACTCAGATTAACATCCTTCAATAAACATTTATATACATGACCCATTTGTGCTAAAATTTTAATAAATCATTTGTCATTAACAGCTCATTATACTGTCATTAAAATATGAAAGATGTTAAGCAATACACAGAATATAGCATATGCATAGATATTGTTAACAAAATTAATGTCAAGACAGGAGAAATAACTCATGCAGTGCAGTATTACTGTTACATCTCAGCAATGCAAGGTACATGAAAGTTGTTAAGATTTGTCACAGTAATAACATATCAAATTATCTCCCTTTATGTAATTGTTATCAAATTACCTCCCCTTACTTAATTATATGATACTTTGCCATTTGAACATTCTATCTGGACTTTTATTGTAAAATCACTTTGAATCGATTGGTTGTTGATCTTAGAAGAATTAGATGCTAAAATTTGCAGATTGCAGGTCATGACGGATGCAAAATGATGACAATTAGCTAAAAAAAAAAATTTAATAAAACAAAACTCTTCAGGAATATAAAATGCAAGAATTTATCAGAATAAGCTGTGATTTTTGACAACGATGATTACTCTTTCCAAATTTAATATTTTGTGACTTTTGACAAATAAAAAAGTCCAAGCTATGCATAAGAGAAAGTTTTTAGTGATTTGGAAAGAGATGGGACATTAGTGATAAGCATTCAATTTTATAGACAACACAGTATTCTGATACATCTCCATGCTTGTCAGGTTTGCCATAACATACCAGTACAATGTGAATTCAGAATGGTTAAAAGCAAAACATTGATTTTTCTTCAATTTATCCTACTGATACATTTATCTTAAAAAATCACATAAATACATCATATTACATGGCTAGATGTAGCTTTTATGGACAAAAGAAAAGACTACCGCTTGGCTGCAGGCTAGGGGTTGCTTCACACTCATTTTAGGGTATGTGTTGTGCTCATTATTGAAGATCAAACTGTGACTGTGAAATGTAGAACGGCAATAAAAGCGATGTTCCTTTCATTTGTGTCTATGCGTAAAGTAAAGTCCTCGAAATGAACATTTAAATTTACTGGTCCGAATCAAATTCTTGAATTTTTTATATATATATATATATATATATATATATAGTCAAACCTGTATTAAGAGGTCACCTTTGGGACAATGAAAAAGTGACCTTATAAGACAAGTGACCTCTTAAAAGAGGTTCAATACATATGAAATTTTCTATGACAGGACAAGAAAAATGTGACCTTTTAATACAGGTGACTGCTTAATAGAGGTGGCCGCATGGGCAGGTTTGACTGTATATCTAAATAAAAACTGAAAAATTTACTGGTCCGAACAATGTTTTACTGGTCTTGAGACGGAGGACCGGTGCTCATTGTGAGGACTGCTATTGTTGCTGTTCCTTTACTTCAATTTATGTCTAATATAAAGTTGGATAGTCTCTCATGCTCATCTACATCCATATCCTTTCCTACTGAATGTATTTTGACAGGTAGCAGATTAAATCACATAAACACATGTATATTGAGATGTATCAGAGTATTGTATCACTGTCTTTTATTATATACCTGAAATGTAGGATACTGGTCTGTGCCATACTGTAAAAGTAAATATACAAATTATACTCATCTATATAATACAATAACTATAATATAAGGAAATGACGTTAGCATTAATCTAATTAAAAATTCAACGACCTTAGCCACCCATGCTCCTGACACACTGTATATATTTTATTATCCTCTACCACTAATTACGGTCACTATGATACATTTGAGCAATTTATTTCAGTTGCGTAAAACAGTAAACCACACTTTTAAGACATATGATAATTGGCCCCTAGCTACAAGGTTATTTTAAAGATATTTCAGATCTGTTAATAGTTTTGTGAGTAAAGGGAGATAATCAAAATTAATTTAGAGAAAAAAATCGACAATGAAGTAAGTAAGTATGCATAAGCAAACTTGTAATCAGACACCATGCACTCATAATGGTGTGAAGTGAGTGAGTGATTGATGTTTAATGCCAAATGAGCAATGTTTCAGCCATATCATGACGAGAACAAGTTACATTTCATTGAGATGATGATGTCCGCTTTGTACTAGACCAAAACGCTTATTTGGGATTTTTATAGTGCTACATGTACCTCAGTCCGCGGATTGACACATCGATCACCCAACACATTATTCTGAAACTTAAGAAATATAAAATGGACAGTTGGTCTATGTGAGCTGAAATGGACTGTTGGCATATGTGCACTAAAATTGATCGACTGTTGGTCTATGAGAGCTGAAATGGACTGTTGGTCTATGTGCACTAAAAGGGACTGTTGGTCTACATGAGCTAAGATGGACTGTTGGTCTACATGAGCTAAGATGGACTGTTGGTCTACATGAGCTAGGATGGACCTTTGGTCTACGTGAGCTAAAATGGACTGTTGGTCTATGTGAGCTAAATAACTGTTGGACTACGTGAGCTAAAATGGACCTTTGGTCTAAGTGAGCTAAAAATGCACTTTTTTCTAAGTGAGTTTAAATAGTATTGTATTAAATACACAATAATAAACTGATAAAAAAAAAGGAAAAATATGTCCATAGGACATGGATGTCTCCACTTCCAGCTAAAGTAAACAGTGACATAACTCCAGATTAAAAAAAAGTCTGACATCAAACTACTTGGCTTTCCTTTTATGGTCCTTGATCATCTGTATAATTTTCAAATGATTTGCTTAAGGGGAACTTAAGTAATTGAGCGGAAACCAAATGTTGGATGTACAGACATGGATAATACTTAATGCCCCCAATGCCTAGCTCCAGGGGAATACAAACAGTTAATTATAATCAATGTCTTAACCTGTAGATACTTCATTCTAGGGCTTAATTTGGTTTAAGGTGTTTAACACCACTTTCAACAATATTTCAGCTATATCGTGGTAGTCATTTTTATTGGTAGTGTTCATTCTACGTAAATACACTTACTGCATAAGAAGAATGTAAAAAATCTGTTTTAAAAATGTGTGGACTTTTAATGGGTTCTATTATGTGTCATCAATAATTTATTTAATTTTGTACTTCAAATAAATTATATTATGGAAACTCCGGAAATATCAAATGTCAGCCAATTATAGAATTGTGGCTATTGCTATTGTACAACTGGAATGTAAATAGTACTAACAATTTGAATCTTTATAATTTTGGTATTCTTATATTTTTTGGTACATGGATTCAAAATGCTTTCAATATCAATATTGCTGTTACGTGCATATTTTTTTAGCATATATATAAAGAGACTTTTTTGAAAATGCTACCCTAAATATTTTTTTTATCGAATATAACGAGACCTTGAAAAACGTTTTTTAAATACCGGTACAACCCTGAATATTTTGTGTATGTCGCAACAATATTTCATTTCTATACCCGTCTAATCAGGTGTTTTCGTGGGTGATGTGATTTTGTATTTTACTTGCTTTTTTTACAGAAATAATGATGTCCTAATGCTTTCTTTCAGACACGAAAAAAAAAGCCATAATCTGAGAATATATACAAGGTGTGTTATATATCACCTGGGTATCTTGTTGTGATAAAGTTGAAACGAAATGTGGAAATGAGTAGGCATTTGAGAAAGTTTCCTATTCCAATAAAGGTTTCAAAAAAGAAAACATAAATTTCATACATAATCATATTGAGATCTCTGATAACAAAATCTGAAGTGACATCATACAAATCTGATGTCATGAACATGCTTACGTTGCACTGACATTGCATATTTGGAAACAGCGGAGAAAGAGTAAAGAAACATGATAAACACACATATCACACAATTCATGAACATTCTTTTTTTATTTATTTATAACTTTTCAAAAATGCTCAAACAACAAAAGAAACTTCCATAAGGGGAAACAACTCAAATAACCTTAAATTTCACAACTTTGCCATAAACCTACCCATAACTTATTTTTGCCTGAGATTATATCCCTGGTATCAGAAGTATCGTCACTGCTTGACTGACGTCTCATTTCCATATGTTGTATTGCTTTCTCCGAAAAAGGTGTGGGTGTCGCTATGTCGGTCAATCGTTGCTGGAACATTTTCTGAGCATGCTCCTGGTATTCCTGAAATTTCTGTTTTTGTTCTACTAGCTGTTTTTCGATAAGCTCGTTAAATGTCGGTTGTTTTACGCGTTGCTGCGCATAGGCCATCTTGAATGCATTACCTATCAGTGTGTTCAATTCTTCTGCCTGCAAAACAAAATGGATACATTGTTACACACATGTGTTTGACATATACCACAAGAACACATGTGTACAAATCCAGAAGATATCAGAAAAGTCAAACTTGACATTTGTGACCATGTAAGCCTACTATAAGATAGATGTTCACATCTGTCCAGGGTTTTCAATATTTTTCAAGTGTACCAGTACTTCACTATTTACAGGCGGTACTTTTTGTTAAAATTTGAACATTTTACATGAATATCTTATGCAACACTCTTTGAAATTAATTGGTACCAATTACCATTGTAAGTGGGTAAGAGTACCTGGGAACGCCCCTTATTGAAAGGCCTGTCTGTCTATATCAATACGATTTCTTTTGTATAGGGGATTGACAAGGCAGGTTGTGTGTATGGCATTTAAGACCAGTGTTATGTTAACAGATGTTCACAAAGGCAGGCACTCGGATTAAAATCACATCGCTCACTTTCTTCCCTTTACTGAAATGTCGCAGTGTGGGAGATCTAAAGAAACAAAATTACAAGTAACATGTTCTTCTCATCTTAACAGTAACACGACGGGTGTCACTAGTGGAGCAAGAACTGCTTACCCTTCCGGAGCACATGAGTTCACCCCCGGTTTTTAGTGGGGTTCGAGTTGCTCGATCTTTAGCTTTCTATGTAGTGTTTTGTAGATCGTTGTTTGTTTTTTTGTCCTTTTTGCTTTGGACATTGTGTCGTCTGTTCTTCTTCAATTTACAGATTCTGATCACCCCTTTGGTACATGTATCTTCAAACTTCTTAATGATACACCACTGATGAGGTTCTCTCAGAAATAACAACAACATAAACATGGATAGCATTAAACCACAGAAGGCTCAGTGAATGTTGTTAACTGGCAACTAGCTAAGAAGGTAGAATCAATTGATACTTCTAATAGATTTAATATCAATTAGTCACAAACATCCAAAGAAGTTAATGAGGGCCATCATGTCTGTGATCATACGGTAGATGAACTTACATATCCCTTATTTCAACCTAAGTTGTGATCTTGATTCTCACTTATGGCGAGGTAAAACTGGAAACAGCTTTATATGATAAAACTTGTCAGTGACTTGTGACAGTCCTGTAGCCACCTACCCCTTCATCAAAGAAATTAATATGCTTGCTTTAATGCTTTATGAAGATCAACTATGTTCTTCACATTAATAGACGATCACCCTGTCATCAAAGACTTCAAGAACCGTATCGCTAGTGCAATGGATATTGTGCTGGTCTCGAGTGCGATAGATCGTGGGTTAGAGCCCCATATCAGGTCAAATCAAAGCCTATAAAATTAATATTTGTTGCTACTCCTCTAAGCATGCAGCTTTAAGAATAAAGAGCAGACTGGTTGGCTTGTAATCAGAAAAATGTGTCCGAATGGGGCGACATGTCTACCCGCGGATTGTTCTTTCAGTGAGCTAGCACTATAAAAATCCAACTAAGCGTGTTAGTCTAGTACCAAGCGGATATCATTATCATCTCATCTAATGTAACTTGTTCTCACCATGATATTTGTGAAAAATTACTGAGTTGGCGTTAAACAACAATCACTCACTCACTCAAAGACTACCTAACACTAAACAAAAAAGTATGATAGAAATCAAAGTTATCAGAGAAAATTCTAACTACCATGACATCCAACGGAAAAAGATAAAGTCAAACACGGTAAATACTATATATTGTAACACATCTCTCTTATCTGGGTTAGGGAAATGGTGTTTAACGCCACTTTCAACAATATTTCAGTTACATTGTGGTGGTCAATTTTATTGGTGGAAGAAACCAGAGGGCTCGGAGAAAACCACCGATCTGTCGCAAGTCATTGACAAACATTATCACATAATCCTGTATCAAATACAATCCGCCTGAGTGGGATTCAAACTCACAACTTAAACTACTATGACATCCAACAGAAAAAGAAAAGCCAAACAAGGCAAATACTATATATTGTCACACACATCAATCTTATCTGGGTTAAAAACAGACTGCAATATCTATATATCATACAATTCTTTAGTTGTAACTGACTGAAACCAGGACTTTCAATATTTTTCAAGTCTACCAGTACTTCACTATTTACAGGCAGTATTGAATATTAAAATTTAAACAATTCTCATGAACATCTTATTCAACGCTCTTTAAAATCAGGTGGTACCAGCGACCATCTTAGGCGGGTAAAACTACCTGGTACCGCCCCTTATTGAAATGCCTGATGAAACACCACCAAAGTCTGATATATGGAGCAGATTCTTATTTTTAAAACACACACCTAATTAAAGATGGTAAAATGTGCATGCAAATATAATATAAAAATCTACAAATATAGATCTCTATAATGACGACTTTGTCTAGTACATCTATCGATTCTCTACTTTCTAACTAGATATAAAAGGCATCTTGAACGGTTTGTAATTGATTTCATTTGTTTAATTGATCCTTAAGCCATTTATACAAGAATAGATAATTACAGCGATGCGTGTTGATGTTATATAAGATAATTAAATTTAAATTAGCAATAGATCACTTTGTTTTTTTATTGTAACATAACTGCGACATTTTTATTGTAGACTAAAAGAAAATAGTGAGAAAATTTATCAATCATTCGTTTTTGGGAATAGTGCTTTGAGGTTAATTGTAAAATTGATTTGTCAATGTTAAAACTGAAATCTAGGTAAAGTGTATTCAACTTTTCACTTAACTCCACAAATTGGGGTGAGTCACCGTGAATGAATGAGTGATTATTGTTTAATGCCACCTCAGCAAATTTTCAGCTATGTCAATGTGAGAACAAATTAATTTTCAATGAGATGATGATGAGGTCCGCTTTGTACTAGACCAACACGCTTAGTTGGATTTTTTAAGTGCTAGCTCACTGAAACAACAATCCCCCCGATAGACATGTTGTCCCACTCGGACACATTATCCTGATTCTGAGCCAACCGATCTTTGTTGTTTTTCCTTAATGTTGCTTCCTTAGCGGGGAGAAGCAACAAATACCAATTTTATAGTCTTTGGTTTGACCTGATCAGGCTTGAACCTACTATCTACCGCACTCGAGGTGAACATGCTTACCATTACACCACGATGCAGTCCCAAAAATTGGAATCAAGGAAATAATTTAATTCGAAAAAAATTGACCAAAATATTATTACTGGTAAATGTTTGTTAGAGATTCTTTAAAATATTTAAAACCATATTATTGACTGGTACTCCATTTGATCTGCCGATAAGTTTAGTTATGTGAATCCAGTCTAAACCAAAAACAATTATTTGGTTTGGGTTTATGGTGTTTAATGCCACTTTCAACAATATTTCAGCTATATCGTGGCAGTCATTTTTATTGGTGGAGGAAACCAGAGTACCCATAGAAAACCACCAACCTGTCACAAGTCACTAACAAACTTTATCACATAATGTTGTATTGAGTACCCCTCACCATGAACCCAACTACCATACGATCACAACCACGACGGCCCCCACTTTTATTTGAAATAGACAAGTGGAGTTCCAATTATTTAAAATAAAGGGTTACAACGGGCGCAGCATGATATGAGTGGAGCAAGTTTACAAAAGCTTCCTTCTGCACAAGTTTTACTGCAATCAAATTTAACTCGAAAACTATAACTGATAGAGGAAATCAGTTGGAATATGAAGCCTCTGTCACAATCATTTCAAAATGAGGAGGTTAGGGGGTTAAGGTTATGGTGCTTAGTGCCACTTTCAACAAAATTTCAGCTATGTAAGATGGTCAGTTTTATTGGTGGAGGGAACCGGTGTACCGAAGAAAACCATAGACCTGCCACTGACTTTAGTGGTGATAGGCACTGATTGCATAGGTAGTTGTAAATCCGACTACCATATGATCATGATGGCCCCTTTCAAAGAAATGAAAGAAAAAAAAAACACTTTCAGCCCCTTTTCCTGAAACAAAAGCTACCATAATTTACTTTAATGACTTATAAAAACCCATTCAAATTGGAAAAAGAAATATGAAAATTAAAATTTTGGTACATTTGTTCCTTTTCTGTTGAGTTAATCCCGGACACCATAAAAGATACAGGAAATCCTTTAATATAATACAGGAAGTTTTCAATACAATAAAAAAAAAATTAAAAAACACATATTAAAGTTTGATGAAAAATTAAAATTCTAGAGAACTTCCAAATTTTTGACTTTCAGAATCTGAGACCCCTTTAGTAAATAAAATAGCTAAATTGCCTGTAAATTGCCCATAAAGATGAACATATTCAAAATTAAAAACACATTACAATTGGATGAAAGCTAGAAAAGTTCAGGTTTTGAAATCCCCCTTCTCCCTTTTATGCAATAAAAAAATGGTACCGAGTTATAGTTACACAATACTGCACTGCATTTTTCTGAAAGGGAATTTCCAACCGCATCGGTGGTGTAATGGTTAGCGTGCTCACCTCGAGTGCAGTAGATCGTGGGTTCGAGCCCCAGTTGGGTCAACCCAAAGACTATAAAATTGATATTTGTTGCTTCTCCACTAAGCACACTGCATTAAGGAGAAAGAGGAAAGACTGGTTGGCTCGGAATCAGGATAATGTGTCCGAGTGGGGTGACATGTTTATCAGAGGGCTGTGGTTTCAGTGAGCTAGCACTATAAAAATCCAACTAAGTGTGTTGGTCTAGTACAAAGTGGACCTCATCAGCATTTCATTGAAAATTAACTTGTTCTCGCCATAATATAGCTGAAAAATTGCTGAGTTGCTGGCGTTAAACAACAATCACACACTCACTCACTCGAAAGGGAATTTCCTCATATGGTTGATGATATGTTTTCTGTGCTAGTAATAAAATTCATAAATATCACCATGCAACTTTACAAGAATTTTTACCAAAGGAGATTTAATTCCAAAAAACAGACTTTAATTTCTAATTCTTTTTATAAACATTTTAAATAAAATTTGTATTATCAATTTCATATTTAACAAATATATAAAAATATAAATATATTTCTTAACATCAGACATCCACTTTGAATTAGAAATAGATTTGACCCGTTTAAAATAACATCTATACAGACTGTCCTTGTACTTGTTTAAAGAACATGGCAAATACCACTTAGGAAGTAATGTGTGTTCAATTATCTGAAATATGAGATTCACAACTTATCATTTTTCTTGAAAATAGAACTTTTTTTTTATCTAGTTGGACGAATATCTCTGAAATCTGAGATTCACAGCTTTATTATATATCTTGAAAATAGAACTTAATTTTCTTGTTTTTTTTAATATAGTTTGACGTATATCTCTAACATCTAAGATTCACAATTTCATTATTATTCTTGAAAATAGAACCTAATTTTTGTTTTTGTATGGCTTGAAGTATATATTTGTCTCCCTGTTTTTGTATCATTACAAGCAAAGGGAGCCTTTATTTTATGAAATATATCAAATATAATCAGCAGTAAATTTTAAAACTTTACAACCAGACAAATAAAAAATTCACACATATCAAAACCAACATTTTATCATTAGTTTTGTTATCTGACACTTTGTTAATGTGTTATTGAATTTTAAAATTAAAAGAAACTAGTCTGAAATGACTTTTAACAAAACAAAATGGTTTTTTCTTTATGTATTTGTTGCAAACAGAATGTTTCTAAATATATATTAACCACAAAGGTGGTGTAATGGATAGTATGCTCGCTTCGAGGGAGGTAGATCGTGGGTTCAAGCTCGATCGGGTCACACCAAAGACTATAAAATTGGTATTTGTTGTTTCTCCGCCAAGCACACAGCATTAAGGAGAAAGAGCAAAGATTGGTTGACTCTGAAGGAGTATAATGTGTCCGAGTGGGGCGACATCTCTATCCGCGAACTGTTCTTTCAGTGAGCTAGCACTATAAAAATCCAGCTAAGCTTGTTGGTCTAGTACAAAGCAGACCTCATCTTCATTTCGTTGAAAATTAACTTTTTTTCGCCATGATATAGCTGAAAAATTGCTAAGTTGGTGTTAAACAACAATCACTCGCTCACTATAAACATATATATTACAGGAATATGTGTGCAAATCTGTCAAAAGGTTAAACATCGAGACTAGCTATCTATAATTAGGATATGTCATTTCCTAAGACAGAATGCCATTGTTTCTCTATTACTCTTCTATTCAGAACAAAAATCATTGGTTCATGACTATCAGCTGAAAATTACTATGAATTGATGAGTTCTTCAAGTTAACAACTTGTCTGAGTACATGATAATGAAGTTAAGACTGTATACAGTAGTCCCCCCCTCATAAGGCCACCCCTCTACAATTATAAAGTAGACTTTATAAGAGGTGTGGCCTTTCTTGAGGGAGACAATTTTGTAGTATTTCACTATCTCAGTGCATCTGGAAATGAAATCTGGCCCAATAAGAGGGGTGGCATTTCTTAATGGGGAACAATTTTGTAGTATTTCACTATCGCAGTGCATCTGGAAATGAAATTTGGCCCAATAAGAGGGGTTTACCTTTCATGACGGGGCGTAGTATTTTACTATCTTAGTGCATCTGGAAATGAAATCTGACAAGAAGAACAGTCTTGGTGGGGGTGACCTTTTAAGAGGGGGGGGGGTTACAGTATAACATTTTCGGTAATATATGTAAATTTTCTAATTCCCTGCAGTAAAGGTGACCTCATGTAAGTGAGACTACTTTCATAAAGGGAAGTATTTGTATACAGAATTTCTTACTCAAGTCGCATGCCCATCCGATTTCAACAAAGAATCTTGGCCTAGCTCCACTAAAAAGTACTTTAAATAAATTTTAAAAACTGTCATAAATCACATTGGGTGTGTAATAATCATATTTATATTGACCGATTTTTCTGTAACAAAGAAAGACTTATTGTCATATTATGTAATACATCTGACTTATATTTTTACCTGTTTAAATTTTTTGCATATTCAGTAATTACTTATTAGGAATGTCATTAGTAAACAATTTAAATGCAGCAGATCTTTTTACAGTAATATCTACAAACGATGAAATTGACAACTTAAGTAAAATGCTGTGTCTCACAAAACAGAAAGTATCACTTTCTAAATATATATATAAACTTTACAAGTAAATACACTATAAATCTTTTGATTTTGAAACTGAACACTTGACGAATGTCTGGGATTTCTCAAAACTGAACACTGACCAATGTCTGGGATTTCTGAAAACTGAACACTTGACGAATGTCTGGGATTTCTGAAAACTGAACACTGGCGAATGTCTGGGATTTCTCAAAATTGAACACTGACGACTGTCAGGGATTTCTTGATCAAATATCTAGGGAATGCATGCATAATTTTTTTCTTCTTCAGAATTTACAAAAGTCATATATGGAAATAGGGGGATATTGAAGCAAGGGAAAACAAATTTTTGGCACATAAGAAAAATATTTTTAATAATCACAGCCCTCCCCATGATATAAGAAAATGGTTGGTGCCTTTACATAAGTTACATGTCCTTGTTTTAAGAAAATCATTATCACATAGGAAAGTAGGTTTGTATATTGTGTTATGTGACAGAATACACAAGAAACGTTTTATTTATAATATGATCTAATATTGTCTTGTAAGCTTTAAATACATACATAGTTAAATCTGCCTTAAAGGGCACCTCTATATAACAAATCACTGTCTATAAAGGGCAGTCACATTTTCCTTAGTAATGAATAGTACATATAATTTTATATAAAGGGCAACTGCTCAAAAAGGACACATTTTTGGCTTCCCTAGAGAGCTTTTTATATACAAGTTTGACTGTATATGTCACAGAATGACTTGAACAAAACATGCTGGAATGTCATAAGATGACCAGATTCATCCAAGAAGGATGTGAAGGATGAGGGGTATACAATGAGGATGCCAGGAGGTCGTCTATATTCCAATTTAACATGAGAGGTTAGGGTAATGGTGCTTAATGCCACTTTCAACAATATTTCATTTATAACATGAGAAATGCCATATGGCTTACAATATAAAATGTTATATTAATCGATAAGAGTTTTGCTTAAGATCCCCCAATCTGACGTTGAAATGAAAAACACCAATAAAAGTGCTCTTCTTAAATTCTTTATTTTCATACCCCACGAGAATTAATACAGTTGGACCAACCATCACCATTGAAAACATTTGATGACATATAACCATCAACTCTTCCTATGGCAGTCTGATTTACAACTACCTATGCAATAAGTGTCTATCACCACTAAATTTGTGAGTTCGAATCCTGCTCATAGCTACAGACAGTGGACAAAAGTATTCAGACACTTTCAATATTTCCTATATATTTCATATAAAACAACAATTTTTCAAAACATTATCCTGTTGTCAATTCTAGTCTGATTTTGATAATTTTTATAACAATAAAAACAGAATTAAATGTAGTTTTACTCTATAATTTCAAAATAATTTTCTATGATAAACATTTTGAGATTATTACACAAGTTAAACACACAACTGAATTAATTTCTTTCAAAACACAATGCAATGATAGTACTTTTGTAGACAAAGTGTTCGAGTCTGTGTTTAAATCATGGAGGTTTGAAAAAACATGCTTCAAAACAATAAAGTACCTATCTTTCTGCTTTTGTTGATAAAATAATTATCAAAATAGGACATTAATTGACTTAAAGATAATATTTTGAAAAACTTTTGCTTTATGTGAAATATATAGGGAAAATTAGAAGTGTCCGAATACTTTTGTCCACTATCTGTAGGTGTACTTGATACAACTTTATGTGATAAAGTTTGTCAGTGACTTGCGGTGGTTTTCTCCTGTTTCCTCCACCAATAAAACTGGCCGCTACGATATAACTGAAATATCGTTGAAAGTGGCGTTACACGCCATAACCTTATCCTAACTCTTTGTCAACAAAATAGTGTTCAACCAAAGAAATACTATATAGAAATACATAGTTACCTGGCTATGGAAGAATAAGACTTGTATCTATTCCGTAAGCCACTATAAATAAGTACAGTACTATGACCTTAAAAAAACTCAATTTCTACAATCCGGTTGTACTACTTGAAATAATCAAATATTTCCTTTATTTACTCCTTGGGCATATTTCTTTTACATATATTAAACTATATACTGAAGTGGTCATTTAACATCATATTATAACCTTCCTTCCTTTTCAAAATGGAAATACATGTAGTTTATTTAGAAATTAAATCTCTTTGTTTAGAAAAGTTTATAAATTTTTGTGCAAATATTTTTAAATAATTTGTAATATGGTCATGGACTATTTGAGATTTCTTTTGTAAATTCAATTAGTTCAACTTCAAACCTTTCTATATTATATACAATGTACATGTATAATATTGTTTATTTACTGTGAATTAAGCTTTATTCATTGAATATTAATTTCTGTGATTTTTGTTAGTAACATCAAACCACAAAATTCAGCGCACTGCAAAAGGCATAAATAGGAATAGCAATTGGGAATTCTATGAAAAGTCAACCAATATCTCATTTTCCGCAAATCCACAAAATTAATACCAATGAAAATAAAGGTTAGGGTTATGGTGTTTAACGCCACTTTCAACAATATTTCAGTTATATCATGGCAGTCAGTTTTATTGGTGGAGGAAACTGGAGTACCCGTAGAAAACCACTGACCTGTCATGACAAACTTTATCACATAATGCTGTATCGAGTACACCTCGCCATGAATGAGGTTCGAACTCACAACATTAGTGGTGATAGGCACCGATTGCATAGGTAGTTGAAAATCCAACTACCATAAACTCACAACCATGACGGCTGATGGGTGGCGGTGCTGGCTAGTAACATATTCAAAGGTGGGACTCGTTAGGCAATCAATGCCCCCCTCCCACTAAAAATTCATACAATGTGTGTGCTTCGCGCGTATTTAGGATTACCATAAACATAAAAAAAAACGTCCATGTGGAAAATGTATGGATCAAAGTCTGTCCTAAGACCTTAAAAATAAAATTCTGAACAAATTCAGCATAAATCTGTGTAAATTGATATTCAACAACAACAACAACAACAAAAATAACAGAAAATCGCCACAAATATTAACTAGGACAGTTGAAAATCTTACCTGCAATATCCTGTATTCAAGTAAATATGTAAAATTACAGGTAGATTCCGTGAAAAAAAAAAGTACCTGAACATAACTAAATACATACTCTATATATATATAAACCATATTTCTGTGTCAAAACATTTATTTAAATTGACATCATGCTGAGTTAATCTGATGAGAAAAATTATAAAGAACATTGAAATGAGATTTTGAAGTAATCCCCAGCCTTCCGAGAGTCTGTCATTCATGTTATTGCTTGGAGGGATAACCTGTCATTTTGTGGTAGAGACAAGTGGTTGAGGCTTTGAGTCTTTCCCCCCCCCCCACTTCATATACTTTTTTTTTTTTTTTATCAAAATGCCTATACAGTAGTACCCCTCTTATAAGGTAACTCCCACAGAAGTCCACCCCTCTTTATCAGGTCAGATTTCAAATGCACTAAGCTTGTTGAATACTATTTAATTGTGCCCCCCCCCCCCCCCCCCCCCTTAAGAGAGGCCACTTTTTAATTGCAGATGGATAGCTTCATAAGAGGGGGATCCCTGTACCTATAATATACTGCAGTGATTTCAAGTAGGCAGCTATGACAGAACATTGAAATGAAACTTTTGGCATTGAACTAAAGATTTATATGTTTTTATGAAATATCCATATTCTCACTGACTTTTAAGTTAAGTTTAAGTCACTGTACATGTTATATCAGATTAACCATTAAGAGTTTTGCTCAAGACCATCCCCTCAAGTACTCAATACATCATTAGGTGATAAAAGTTTGTCAGTGACTTGTCGGTGGTTTTCATGGGGTACTCCGGTTTCCTCCATTAATAAAACTGAGCCGGACACGATATAACTGAAATATTGTTGAAAGTGGAATTAAGCACCAACTGACTGAAATGAAAAACACTACCAATAAAGGGTACTCTTCCTAAATTCTTTATTTGCATGATATTATATCCAAATCACCAGAAAAAAAATCTTTCTTGTGTGTAAAGCATTGATTTTCTTGAAGTACTCACTACACAAAAGCTTTATTAATGTTTACAATGAGCACTCAAGGTTCAATTAGAATTATGTAAAAGCTTGGTTTAAGAAACTACAATTAAACCTGCATTAGTTTCCACCTCTATTAAGTAAAAACTTGTATTATGTGTCCTTAATTTTAATTTCCCTTCACAATGCATTTCATATTAATTAAACTTGTATTAAGCGACCAACTGCCTTATGTGACCATATTTCACTGTTCTTTTGGAAGGTCACATAATGTAGGTTTGACTGTAGGTACACTTTTTTTATTTACAAAGACAGCAGCACTCATCTATAGCCTCAAATAGTAGGATTAATTTGTCACCTCAAAATGCTGACATTAATACCCAAGATAAAAATCCATTCTACTTATCATAGTTTGATTGTTTACATGTTTTGTTCTCTTTGGCATAAATATAAAAATCAGCTGATTGACATGAATGATGTACATAAAAATTGATATTACTGGTCTATATCTGTAACACATCAAGATCTTACAACATCTGGTTAAATACAGCAGTGATTCAGCTAGGCACCAGTCTCCGGACATTTTCCCACCTATTTCTCTAATTGTCCTGGACTAAAGGACAAAATTGGAAATATTCTGTTAAGACAAGTTTTTACCTGTCTATAACTTAGCTCAAAAAGGGGGTTCAGGGCCCCCCTGGATCAGTCTATGAATCCTGTACAGATGTCAGGCAACCCTACATTTATTTTTGACCATCTAATCATAAAGAAAACTTTTAAATATTTTGACCAATCGGACAGCAGCTCTCAGTGTATGTTCAGTTTTGATACCTCAAGATTTGGTAGGCTTGACACATACAAACTCTGATCATACATTGTGACAGAATTAAAACTAAAACTATAAATAGTGTACTACATGTACACGTAACAGTAAATGTATTACATACAAGAAACATTACTGAGAAGTTCCCCATTTAAACTACCTGAACTTCTACCTATATTTTACAAGGTCATGTAACCTAAGTTAGGATTGAGGATTGTCAGTCAGCAAGTATAAATATTATTGAATATGAATATTAATCATATTTCTGACAGTGAATACACAAAACATCAGTATCTTTAAATACATCAACTTTTTATTTGTGTATTGATTGATCCATTAAACGGTTAATATTTTACGATTTATCACAATTTAATGTAAAATGAACTGCACTGGAAATAACATACAATATTTTACAATTTAACCTAATATAAACTGCACTGGAAATAACATAAAAGGTTCAAATAAAATATTTTACTATTTAACCTAAAATGAACTGCACTAGAAAAAATATAGTCAAACCTGTATATAAAGACCACTCAATGGAACCTGAAAATGTGGCCTTTATGAGCAGTTACCCTTTATATACAGATTAAAATTATATCATATGTATGCACTATTCATTAATGGGAAAAATGAGACTGCCCTTTATAGACAGTGATTTGTTATATAGAGGTGTCCTTTATAGACAAGTGATTTGTTATATAGAGGTGCCCTTTATAGACAGTGATTTGTTATATAGAGGTGCCCTTTATAGACAGTGATTTGTTATATAGAGGTGCCCTTTATAGACAGTGATTTGTTATATAGAGGTGCCCTTTAAGGCAGGTTTGACTAAATAAAATATTTTACTATTTAACCTAAAATGAACTGCACTGCGAAAACATGCACTAACACTGCTTCAAATAAATTGTGTTTCAGGTACAAAATGACTAGTCAAAACTATTATTAAGTAATCAATCAGACTTATGTTAGAAATTATGTAAAAGACGAGCCTTCGATGTCATCTGTTGTTTATACCGACAACTGATATTATTGGTGCTAATTTTATTTAATGAATCTAACACTTAACTTTGTATTAACTATTTAACAGTTATTAATAACGTATGTCACTCCTTTAACTTGGCACGTTGTGCAAAACATGCATCTAAGACTAATAGCAGGAATGATTCTGGTTAGAATATAAAATAACTGAAAATCAATGAAAATAGCTGAAACCATCTACACCTCCTTTCAAAAAGGTCATTTTTGACCTGTTCTGACTGTCCTGAAATATTCAGAATTTTAGTTTCAGAGGAAAATCAGTTAAATAACTGAAAAAATCGTTCATGTAATAGAAACTGTGTAAGGACATTTGAATTTGGTCCAAAACAGGGTTTAAACTAATATTTCAACATAATTTTTCCAAAAATTTCTGCTCCCATCTCTACATTTCAATTTATACAGTGAGTGATTGTTGTTCAATGCCAAGAGAGCAATTTTTCAGCTACAATAATATATGACAGGAACAAGCTACATCTAATGAGATAATAATAATTAATGTCCTGTCCCCTCTGCACTAGACCAAACACTAATTTTTATAGTGCTAGCCCACTAAAACAATTGTAATGAATCCCTCCCTGTAACTCAAAACCTACCAATGAAAGCTTGTCTTATGTTTTTTTTTGGGGGGGGGGGTGAAATAAGCAAATCAAGAGCTTCCTGCACCTGTTTTACTTCATTCAAGTTAACCTGATATACGAAATCCACTGGAATACTACCTGAATCACTTGTATGTTGTCACAATATCAATTCAGAGAAAAAAAAATGGGATGCAGAATAACAATTCTATAAGTCTTCCAAATATGTGAAATTTTGGAATTCAGACCTCTTTTAGACCTTTTTTCATATAAAATAGGTAATTTTTTTATTGACTCATAAATAACTCATTTGAAAGAACATTTTGCAAAAAAAACCAACTGCATTAAATTCATGTATGAAAAATAAACACATTAAAATTTTCGAATATGACACCTTTTGGCTCTCTTTGGTCGATTAATCTCTAAAATCATGAATAGATCAACATACTACCATAAAATTTCATCAATCATTAAGCAGAGTACAACTTCATTATAACTGATGCATATATCATCAGCACCCCCTCTCTCCATGAATATTGTCTATATTCTCTCCATGAATATTGTCTATATTCTCTCCATGAATATTGTCTATATTCTCTCAATGAATATTGTCTATATTCTCTCCATGAATATTTGTTTTATTTTACATCATCAGATGTACATTTCTCTTTCAGAATCTGTAATTGACACCTTATTCATCGTTTGTTTCTCTGTACCTGTGTTTTATTATTTTTTCTTTTAAGAGAATAAACTAACATACCTTACTATAAGCCAAGCAAAACAAAATAGATGTGTGTGGTTATATTTACTTATAGATCAGTAATTTCAATTTCCTGAGGACACGGATATGCACAATTTTGTGGGAATAAGCATAGGACTTCTGCTTGACAAGACAAGCTGCCACAAATATGCACTATGCTAAAAATTGTACAGTCAAATCTGCCTTTAAGGGCACCTCTATATAACAAATGACTGTCTATAAAGGCCAGACTCATTTTTCCCATTAATGATTAATTTTAACCTTTATATAAAGGGCAACTACTCATAAGGGCCACATTTTCAGGTTCCACTGAGTGGCCTTTATATACAGGTTTAACTGTAGATGTGGTTACATTTACTTATAGATCAGTAATTTCAATTTCCTGAAGACATGGACATGCACAATTTTGTGGGAATAAGCATATGACTTCCACTTGACAAGTCAAACTACCACAAATATGCACATACAAAAAATGTATATCGTACTTAACCATAGTATGTGAAGACAAGATGAACTGTGAGCTAATGCTCACTTATGATACCCCCGCATATATGTTCAATGTGTATAAGTAAGTAAGTAATGACTTTATTTCAAAAGGGTAACACAGTTAGCAACAATAAGCTAATCTTCCATGTGGCCATCAAAACAATAATAATCAAATACAGCAAATACAATTTCAAACAATACATACATATTCACAACGAAATATCACAATCTGAGTATAATCAAGGATAAATCCTTGGTATAATGAATATAATCATTCGTTATTTTGTTTTGACATTAAATACCATATAACCGGTAATTTCTGCGGTTTTGGTCTAAAAAGAAGACATTTAATTTTTGCGGATTTTATTTTCTGCGGATTGAAAATCTTGGCACCGAAAAAAAATTGTTTGTATTACAGGAAGTGATGTTAGGTTACGATAAACAACTGGTGCACATCACAGTGATCATTAGAAGTAAAAACATATTCAATTCTTTGGAAAGTTTTCAAAGGTTACATAGCTTCTGAATACGCATTTGGTTAACTTCAAATTTGTCATAAGAAACTATTTTTTCACTGTTTTCGCGATCTATTTTGTTGACAGGAAATACGAAGTCAACAGTTATATAATTTCAATCGTTTGAAGAATGAATTAGATTGAAATTGATTTCTTTTACTTATCTGCCCATAGAGGCACTTCTTTTTCCCGCCTCATGAGCTGTCGAGTGTGACATGTCATTCAGCACGATAGGGCCAGCTCGAATAGTCGAATAGTCGTGTTTTCAGATAAAAAAAAATATTTTTAGTGATTACTTGTTTATTTTTCATCTTGCGTGTGGAGGTTTTTGATAAGCAGTTTTGCTTTTTGTTTACTTATATAGTGACATTTTGCCAATTTTTCATCCTGACATTTATGTTATAAATACATTTGTTTGTACTTACTGATTAAAGAGCACTCAGCACTGTCGTGTGGATATGCAATTTGAATTGTTTTTTAGTATTTATTTCTATAAATGACCTATTTGTATCACTGGTTGCGTGATGGGTCGCATTTGGATAATGCGACAAATATGTGTCATTTTGGTCTGTCATGAATATGGGCATGTTTGGGTAGAAGAAGGATCGATATCGGTATTAAATCTTTGATATTTCGGATATATATTTTTGATATCCAATCTTCATACTTTATCATATAACATTTTTTTTTAAAAGAATTATAATTAAAAGCAATTATATTCAATTCTTTTAGTATAATGTAGACATAAAAACTCTGGTTCACCGGAATTCTACTACCAGTACATTTCTATTTGTTTGGTTTTTAGATGAATCCTGAGATCACGCAGTTTGATATTATTCAATCGAAGCTACAACAATTAAAAAAAACCTCACCAATGTTAATTTATGTAATAACAATTTTAGATATTGCTTTAATAAACTTTATTATGATTGTAAACATTAATTCATGTGATTGTTCAATCATTGTCGGTGTCAGCTTGGTATATATAATCACATTTCTTTATCTGAAGTAATTGTAATTAACAGTTAAAAATCATCAGGCCACAGCTAAATAACCTTTAATTGTTGTGTAAACATTTATATAGTACCAGTTGTTTTTTTAATCTGGATATAGTAATTAGGACTCATTATATATTTGACACTTACGGCGGAATTGGAGTTAGAGTTTGAAAAGGTATTTTGTACGGGGCATTCAACATTTATTTTACATAATATTCTGCGATTTTAATTTCTGCGGTCCGGAGTTGACCGCAGAATACCGCAGAAATTACCGGTTATACGGTAATCTGTATATTTCTTTTTGAATAGATCTTTATGTCTTGAATTAATTTTAAATTAGGAGGTAAAGAATTCCATAAAATAGTTCCGGAGTAGTGAAAAATTTGTTTCATAAAATTAGAATTTGGTCTTGGGACGAACAAATTTCCCTTTGCAGATGATCTTAATGAATAAACATTAGAATTTGTATTCATATCAAATAAATTACACAAATAATCAGGAGCAGAATTATTTATACATTAAAACATTTATTATCATTAATATTATTCATAGTATTTAAAACATATATGCGGGGGTATCATAAGTAATGCTCACAGTTCATCTCGTCTTCACATGCATGATGCTATGGTTAAGTACAATATACATTTTTTGTATGTGCTTATTTGTGGCAGTTTGACTTGTCAAGTGGAAGTCATATGCTTATTCCCACAAAATTGTGCCTATTTTTTTTATATAAAAACCAACTAAGTCGGCAAACAGGAAGTAGGAATCTGACGGGTCCAAAAACGCTTCCCACAATATGGCATACATATATGAAGCTTGTGACCAAATATCAGATATCTGCCATCAATAGTTGCTGAGAAAAATGCGCCGAAAAATATCTGGGACAGACGGATGGACGGACGGACAGAGGTAAAACAGTATACCCCCCCCCCCCCTCCAGTGGAGCGGGGGTATAACAAGGGTTGATGTAATTTTTAAAATACTATTAAGAAGCTCACCATAATTTTAACAACAATATATAATACTAAATCCATCAACGTCTGAAGATATCAAAACAGTAGTTTATTGTATTCAACAGTCTGAGGAAAGGAGACATATAACATTATAGATTTTATATATAATGATATACAGTACATTTCGGTGGGGGTACCACTATCGATGGGAAGAACGTGGTTCTTTCCGCTGATCCTAGACATCGGGTTCCTGTGAATAATTTAATATACTTCATATCATTATTACATGCATATCTTTTACTTATCCATATTTATGTAATGTATTATAATTATTATATATTGTATTGTCTTGATGCATGCCAATGTATGGTTTACTATCAATAAACTATTTCAATTTGAATTATCTTTTGCTTATTTGTAATTTGTATTGCTACAATCCAATTGGATTTTGTTTAGCAAATAAAAATTATTAAAAAACTATTATTATTATTATAATAAATGGTAGCTTTTTACTGGTACTTTAAAAACATTTCTCATTTTCAAAATTGTTTTAAAACTATTAAACACTAAATATATTTTATGATATAATATTCTAATGAAAATATAGCAAGTGTTTTTTAGCCAGACGACAGGAAAGTTGGATTGCAAACAGACTATATTTAAAACTTTTGAGTAAGGTTTTTGTTTTTGTATCGAAAATTGACCAACCAGAAAACTACACTCAGCAAAAAAGGTCCTTAGAATTTAAGACTCAACAAGTAGAGGAGATTTGATTAATTCCAAAAGTAACGATCTGACTGGATGATATTGGAGGGGGTATGGTGTTTATCGTCACTTTGAACAATATATCAGTTATATCATGGCTGTTAGTTCTATTGGTAGAGGAATCTTGAGTACCCGGAGAAAATCACGACCATTCGCAAGTCACTGACAAACTTTATCACATAAGGTTGTATCGAGTACACCTCACCATTATCAGATTCGAACTCACAACTTTAGTGGTGATAGGCACTTGTAAATCCAACTACCATATACAATCATGATGACGACCAAGACAAGCCCTCAACAAGTAGTGGATATTATAACGTTTGGCATGATTACCTCCAAAAGCTGCAACATTCTGATTGGATGGTATTGGTGTATGAGTATAGAAAGCAAGGCCAGGATGAATGCATAGTATGATTCTTTTACTGGACTCTAAAAAAAGGTTGCTGAAAAACTGACCTATTCATAATATCACACAAATTTTCAACCAAATGCACTGTCAGTGGACTTTTGAAAATGGGTCCAAAGTCAGACCCATCATCATCATGATCGTCATCAGATGAATATAAAGGATCAATAATATGGACCTATGATGTCTGGTTGCTGGGACATCAAGGAATACAGTCAAACCTACCCACGCGGCCACCTGTATGAAAAGGTCACCTTTTTCTTGTCCTGTCATAGAACATAATATTGAACCTCTTTAAAGAGGTCAAAGGTCTTAAAAAAAAACTCTTTTTCTTTATCCCAACAGTGACCTATTAATACAGGTTTGGCTGTACCAACATAATTATGACAAAGATAAAAGAAAACTGTTATCCTACAAATATTGATTGATTGATTGTTGTTTAATATCAAGTGAGCAAAATTTCAGCTATATTCCTGAAGAGAACAAGTTTTACAATAAACAGGTGTCTAAGTTAATAATAAAATTTCAGCCACGATATAGCTGAAATATTGCTAATGTTGGCATTAAACACCAATCAATCAATCAATTTACTAAAAACACAAATATAAATGTCAGAATTTAAATATATTTTCGTTCTGAAATTTTAAGTGCCAATGATCCCATCTTCTCCTTTTTCTCCCCATAAAAACCTCAGACATTAAAGAGACCACCTGTTTTGAAAAACTATTTTTTTCAGACCATTTCCACAATATTAATATGACCAAAACAAATTCTTACCTTCTCAACGAATTTATCTTCATAACTTAAGTCAAACAATAAGAATTATTTTTATGTCATTACAGAATCTGTCAAAATTAGTACATCGTTTTCCATTTGAGTAATCATCTATTTTAAAGGTATATTATATATGTTCACAATATCTCAAATTACATCACAAAACAATGAATGCTCTGAGGCATACACATATCAACGATACCAGCTGGCTTAACATTAATATATATATAGTCAAACCTGCCCATGCAGTCACCTCTATTAAGCAGTCACTTCAGTGACTTGTATTAAAAGGTCACTTTTTTCTTGTCCTGTCATAGAAATTTCATAAGAATTGAACTCCTTTTAAAAGGTCACCTGTCTTATAAGGCCACTTTTTCTTTGTCTCAAAGATAACCTTTTAATACAGGCCTGGCTGTATATACCTACATATAAAGCAAATAAAAAAAAATATATTTAACATAAAAACGGCCAAAAAAAAAATTTAATTATTCCGATATCTTATCTGATTTGTTCCAAACTAATAAAATTTACCCGTCATCTCATTCCTCAGTCACTTAAATATAGAAATACAATGCAAAAACATTATAAAATCCATTTCTGATAAAAATATACAAATATGTCTTTCATTAAATTCCACTTTCTTTTACGTCAAGAGCACTTTATATTGTGTTTATTGTTCCATCTGCTCCAAGATGTCTTTAACATAACGTGACGGAGACAAATTGTATACCTACCTGGGTATGTTTAGGTGTAGAAGTGATGAATGAGATCTCACGTTGGGGCGTACATGTCTGAAGTCTAGGTGATCATTTTTTTTAAAGAGTTAATTCATCTCAAATATCAACATTTTAATTTAAAATATCATAAATTTGATAAAAATATAACACGAGGTTAAACCTTCGTGGTTAAACCTCGTGACAATGACACCTAATAGTGTAAGTTATACATTAAAGTACATTTTCTACTTTAAGTTAAAGAATGTTTTATCCTAAGGTGATTAACATTACTGTGGAATACCTGTTATTTTAATTGACAGTGATTCCAGAGGTACAGTCAAACCTGTACATGTGGTCACCTCTATTAAGCAGTCACCTGTCTTTAAAGATCACCTTTTCTTGTCCAGGCTGTCATAGAAAATTTCATTTGAATTGATCCTTCCTTTAAGAGGTCACCTGTCTAATAAGGCCACTGTTTCTTTTTCTCAAAGGTGATATCTTAATACAGGCTTGACTGTATTTTACTTTTAACTAGACAATTTGTCCAGTAAAAAAATCCACTTTACTGAAATGAATCATATTTAACAGGACATTTACAACTTTGAATCCATAAAATTATTGGTACGCCTGGACATTTGGTCCAGTCAATAAATACAATTAATCGAACCAAACCAATTTTTACTGGACTTTGTCTAATGTCCCCCACCCACCTTCGGAATGACTGATTTGATAATAAGTCATCTAACTCAAATTTATTTCTGGACTATAGATAAAAAGAAATATTCATGTAGATAAAATCATTATTTGTTCCTTCTTCATCAATCCCTCATGACTCAATTCATTTGAAAACCTTCTACTAATGAATAATTCATGAGCCTATTTCATTGGTTGCAATACAAAATCCTAATGCTATATCGACTAATCATATTTCATAATCTGTTCAATCCGACTAATAAGAAAATTTTAGTGTTGTTCTGGAAACTTCCTAATACAGATCAGTTGCCAAACAAACCAAAAGCGATGGTATTCCACATGTGAATATGGAGGAACAAACATAATTAACCGTGGGGTACTGACAATGAGTAAAAACAGGAATAGAGTTGTCTTGAACCCATTTTAGAATTTGTCTTGCATTGCATTTGAGTTTCCAAAATGGAGTAGGTTGCCTGCACATATTTGAACACTCGAGTATGAAAAACCAGAGGCCCAGAAGGCTGCATTGCTCATCTGAAAAATGTGTCCTTCTTATCATCAATTGAAGAAAGTATCAAATTATCATTATAAGTTTTAATTAGGTTTCTAGGGATAAGATTTTTTAAAAGAAAGTTTATTCTTTAATGACTAATTTACTTAGTAAATAAGTGAAAAAAAATTATATAAAAAAAATGGAATAGAAACACCAGTTTGATATTAACGGACTGAACAAACATTTCACAGAAAACACTTTAATCATATTATACTGCTGGAGTTCAATACACAATTAAATATTTCAGGAAGAATAAAGTATCCTGTGCAATTAATTCAATTTCAGACAATTTCATTTTTCCAGAATAAATAGATTCAATATTTCTTTAATACAATTTAGAACATATACCAGGGTATATCTAATTTAATTTGAAATTAAAAAAACCAAATATCATTATTCTTGCTTCAGGATATATCATAACGTTAAATGATTTCATATTTACACAATATATGGTGTCACTGTTTCTTTCACTGTAATTTTATACCAAATTTTTCTTTCATCAAAAATTGTTAGAAACATTATGCCCGATTTTGTCATGATTTCAATTAACTAGTATTTATAAAACCTGATTTCCAATCACTTTAATGTCCTGAATGAAGGGGAGGTTGGCTACTCCACAAGCTGACTAAAAGTTGCAATTAGAAACAAAAAAATACCCATGATAGCTATATATGTTTTTCATCAGATCCATACAAAAAGAGGACTGTGATTTGGTTTTGTACTTTAAGAGGAAAAGATTTTCAAAAGAATAGGTCCATCAGAAAAAAAAATTGACCAAGGCAGCCATGTGTTTTGCCAAATCAAGATGGAAATGAAACAAAATTGTTGAGGATTACTCACACATTACTTGTACCAAGCATACAATCATTTAGACATGTAGTTTCTGAGGAGAAGAAGGGCTTGAAAATTTTTATTTTAAAGTTTTAAATCCTGAAGGTTCTCAACATTGTTAGGAAGGTCCTGTTTTATTCATAATTTTGAACCCATGAGAAGATTTTAAAAGTTTCAGCCAATCAGAGAGGATTGTCATGGTTATGGTGTTTATCGCCACTTTCAACAATATTTCAGTTTTATCGTGGCGGTCAGTTTTATTGGTGGAGGAAACGGGAGTACATGGAGAAAACTACCGACCTACCGCAAGTCACTGACAAAACTCGGGAATCAGACAGGGGAAATTTCTATGGCAGCAATGTTTTTTGCTACCCATATATCAAGACGAAAAGACATTTTTCGTAAAGGACCTCACATACATTATTGATACCAACTAACAAATCATTTGACTTGTACTTTCATAGAAGAATTTTTTAAAGTTTCAGAAACAAGAATTGTCCATGGCAATCATGTATTATGCTCATCATTTCCCTCATTTACAAGTAGGAGGTGATAATCCTAAAATAGAAGGGGGAATCCTGCAAAACCAGTATGCAAAACAAAACCGTATTTTACTTTCACTTTGACATTTTCCTTTTTGAAAGCAAAGTAGCCGTGGGAAAATAGAATTAGACAGGCAATTTGCCTGTTAGCCAGCTGCTGTGGAATGCCCTGGACAACTCTTAAACAATACCGATTTTCTACTGCCACCCATCTTTCATTTTCCAAATTTCTAAACAATTTTCATTTTACACTTCCACCATTCATTACCAGATTACATTATAATGCTAACATTTACACATGTACATTTATGTATAATACTGGTATGCATTTTGATTAAATGTCTTTAAGACTTTTAAAATATTTTCTTAAACTTAACTCATTATCAAAATTACATAGAGAATCTACCAAATAATATTTCACTTGATGAATATAAAAACCCAAAATCAAACTTGCCCGTGTCTTCCGTTTTTCGGAGATTGAGAATTTTAATCCAGACATGCAAAACAGTAAAACAGTTACCAAAGCAATCACTCACAAGATAAGATTTCACATGTTTCTCAGGTAATTACAGGTAAGTAGGAATTGTAAACATGTGAAAGGTACAAGGTGTCATGATGTAAGTTATGCCCCTACAGACACAGGAAGTTGTAAGGATCATCAAAATAAATGACTTTCTTGTTCAAATTTGTCAAATTATGAGCTGGAATGTAATTATTATTCTAGATAACACCACATGACTGTCATGTGACAAAGTGGAAATATAAATAGTGTAAAAATAGAATTGGAAACAAACATATGATACTGGTATTAACAATAAAAAAATATTTCAACAGCACTACCAAATTTTTGTGCTGAAGTTATGCCCCTTAAAAATCATAAATTAACATGACAGGACCATGTAGATCCAAATTAATATTAAAGAAAATCCATCTAAAATTCACACACATTTTTTTATAAGTAACAGTGTTTTTATTGCTGTTCTTCTTGTCACATACTCCTCTTGTTTTATTTAGATTATTACATTACTTAGTACATGGTTTTTAACTTAAATATATTTTATTGTCTAAATAGTGACCAAGTTTTTCAACATAGTATTGTCTTCTCCACATACATACAATATACAATATGATATGCATTATTATTACTTAACTTTGCTGAAATTTTAACATGAAGACATGAAACAATAAATGTAGCAATAAAGCAGAATGCGACAATGGAATACCATTAAAGATAAACTAATCAAGCAGACCCAAGTATAAAAAACTGTGACATAGACAGTAGCACATTTTTTGTAGTTATTGGATTAAAAAATACACTATTCCACCACATGTAAGTTGACTTTTAGTTCACTTTGTGTATTATAATAATATGGTATTAAAGATGGGTTATCGATATTAAAGATGAGTTATCCATGTAAGTATATGGTGTATATATATATACAATCAAGTATTTAAGTAGAAATGGGAATCAGAAAGAATTTCAAAATCAATTGTTTGTTTATTACATAATAACTAATCATTGTTGATAATCAGAATATGTTGGAAAAAAGAAAAGTTCCCTGTATTGCATATTTATATATAAAAATAATTTAAAATTAGCCAGCATAATGGTAGTTTTCCATTTTCTTTGCATTAGCCTTGGTTATAAACATGACTAATCTTTATGTTCTCTATAGATAGCAACAGAACTGTAGCTCTAAACGGTCCTTTTTTCTATACAGTAAAGAAAAGACTAAGAGAAATGGTTCCACAACTACTCTTGAGAGTAAACAGACAAAATATTAGTTCTCATTTATCTGCGAACCTAACAGTATTTTTTTTTCTTTACCTGTTCAGATGTCTTCGTCAAAAACACATGACAGAACTGACTGTTGATATGGCCTTTAGGTTCTCTGGCCAGGAAAGAAAACTGACAGAAATCTGGTTCACATGTGGCATATGATATTCTCTTTAAGGCATGGGCCATGTACACACTCTGAAAAAGGAACAAATGAATATTGATACCATGTTTAATAAGTCTACAGATAGCATAATAAGAACAGAAATGGAAAACATGTGAGGTATTACCCCGGTAAATGTAACTGGTCATGTACAATACACATTGATGTAAACTACACACTCCTTTTTTCGTGGAGGCTGTCATGATCGTATGGTAGTTGGATTTATAACTACCTATGCAATCAGTGCCCATCACCACTAACGTTGTGAGTTCGAATCCTGCTTAGGCAATGTGTACTTGATACAACATTATGTGATAAAGTTTGTCAGTGATTTGAGACAGGTTGGTGGTTTTCTCCACCAATAAAAATGACCGTCACGATATAACTGAAGCATTGTTGAAAGTGGCATTAAACACCATAACCTTAACCCTTACCTTTTTTTTCGTGGGGGAAGAAGAACAGAATTGCAACAAATTAATGACAACCTTTATTCTATGAAGTTGTATCAGAAACCTTTTTTCGTGGGGGAGGAAGAACAGAATTGCCACAAATTACTGACAAACTTTATCCTATGAAGTTGTATCAGAAGTACAATTCACCCCTTCAACAGTTACAGAAATTAAATATTATACAAAATAATCCATAAAAATATTTTAGTCTACATTACGGTTACTATATTACAAATTGTAAGATTAAATGACTCTCAAAGTTTTGTGGTTTTACAATTTTCTACCCAAATTTAATGGTCCTTTAAATATGTGGTACATATCAATAAAGAATTACTCATGACTACCGAAGTTTACTTTAAATAAATGATCAAGTCTTCCATCATACGAGTAAATAATTCACCTGACAACAAATGAAAACTGATGTTAATAAATTAATACAATAATAGATATCTTTTTCATCAACATCTAAATTAAAAACAATCAATAAATAGTGGAAGGGGGTATACAGGAAAATACTTCCAAGGAAATCAATAAATTGCTTCTACATCTTTGGTCTTGGTCTGAGCCCATGAAACTTTTAAGACAATTATCTGGCTGACTGACCACTGATTCTCTACAGTTTAGTATTTTAATATAATGACATCTCAGATTCTTGGTCTATATATGTATTGCCATAGATCCAGTTATCAAGAGGTGAGCGGGGGCTGGGATCCAATTAACTGGTTTAACCCTGCCACATTTTTGTGCCTGTCCCAAGCCAGGACCTGGATTTCCAACGTCATATGTCGTAGTCTTTTTTGTGTTCATTGAGTTCAGTTGAGATGAGAGGTGATAGTTTGTTGTTATTGGTGAAATTGATGCCATTAAACTTTCTTTTCATAATCTTGTTTCAGCCAGCTAGTGTAACAAAATTTTTGTTCCGGCATGAAATTTGTTCTGCCGGAACCTATTTCACAGAAAATTTGTTCTGTCGGAACTTTTTAAATGAAAAATTAGTTCCTGGAAAAATTTCATAGGAAAATTTATTCCGCCTATGTGAAATTTGTTCTGGTATCCGATTAAGTCAATTCATATTTTTCCCCAAACTCTTTGGCCAATGGAAACAGAATTTAATTCTGGAACTGTAGTTTTTGCTTTTTTGTTTTGTCTCTTGACATATCTCACATTGTTTAACAAATTTTCTACTATCCCTTTCCAATAATAACGTTCATTTATTTTATTTACTGTTTTATTAATATACTCAGCAAAAAAAGTTAAGGACCATATTTTTCCAGAAGTATAAAAAAGTTCTAATTTATATTTGAAAGTTGATTTGTTGCTAATCTGGACCTCCATACATCAATAATCAATATTATCGAGTACACCTTTTTTGTGCGTACATTGCGTACGTGACACTGAGTCTGCACTGCATTGATATTGATTTTCTGCTGTTTCCAAAGTGGTCTATAGACAGTGAATTTTTCCAAACAGCTGTAGAAAAATGATTTCTTGGTAAATTCGTGTAAATTTGTCACTTTTGAACATTTAAACATTAAAAGCCTCGAGAGTCATGGGTTTTCTGCAAACTGGTCTTTCGCAACGCCAAGTGGGTGCACAGTTTAACGTTAGCCATACAGTAATCGGACGGTTATGGACACGTTACCAACAGACTAATAGTGTACAACGGAGACCACAAAGTGGCCGATCTAAACGTACGACAGCCCATCAAGACCGTCAAACAGCCTTGCTAGCGAAGCGAAATCGGATGTCATCAGCCGTTACGTTGAATAGAGAGTTTCGTGCAGCATCAGGAGTTCGGATTTCTACACAGATGGTTAGAAACCGACTTCATGCATCTGGTTTGCATGCTAGAAAACCAGCTGTACGACCTCCATTAACTGCACGTCACCGTAATTGCCGTCTTCAGTTTGCCAGGCGTCATGCCAACTGGGGTGTACGTCGTATTCGACCTGTACTTTTCACAGATGAATCTAGGTTCTGTTTAGATTTTCATGATGCTCGAAGACGAGTTTGGAGGCAGAAGAATGAACGATTTAAGAACTGTTGTGTGGCTGAACATGATCGATTCGGTGGGGGCTCCGTTATGGTTTGGGGTGATATTAGCTATGATGGTTCTACAGACCTCTATGTCATCAGAAACGGATCTTTGACTGGTATAAGATATCGTGATGAAATCCTTGCTCCTATTGTTAGACTTTACGCTGGTGCAATTGGCGATGATTTCATACTGATGGATGGCAATGCTAGACCTCATCGCGCTAGAATCGTCAATGAGTATCTCCAGCAGGAAACAATCGAGCGCATGGACTGGCCAGCAAAGTCTCCGGACCTAAATCCGATAGAACATGCTTGGGACATCTTGCAACGTCGGATTTCAAATCCACAAAACCAGCCAAACTCCCTACAAGAGCTAGCAGATGCACTCGTTGATGAATGGTCAAGGATTCCTCAGTTTGAATTTCAAACACTAATTCGCAGTTTATAAAATCGTTGTAGAGAGTTATTCGTGCGCGAGGTGGACATACTCGATATTAATGTTTAAACTGTTGACATTTTGTGACATTTCAATTGATTCGTAACTTTTTTGATAATCATGGAATCTTTTAAAAATTCGAAAATTTAGTGTTATCGTTTATGACCGTTGCTGTGTTCCATATGCAATAGTAGAATCGTTTGAAATAAATTTGTTATTTACCATAGTGTTCAAAAATTTCAAAATATTTACCTATGTTATTTATATTATTTATTGTTATTTATTAAATTCATTTTTTCAAAATGGTCCTTAACTTTTTTTGTTGAGTATACCTTGGTGACCACTAGAAATGTGACACATTTTCAAAACAGTTGACAGTTTATCTTTGGTTATTACCAGCCTTTTGACCATATTGTCACTTAATTTATCTTTCTCCAATAGAATAAATCAGATCCTTCAATGACAAATTTATATGACATCTTTCTTATTCTTGGATTCTTTTTTCCGATTCTTTTATGTCATTTGGATATTTTTTATCACTTAAATAACCAAATATTTTTTCATACTCTTCAGGATCCATTTCTCTTTACAATTGTGTTCAACTCAGAAAATAAACAAGAGTGAGACTTTTAAAACTTACTAATGAACACAATTCATGATTTTCATGCATCAGTGGAATCTATTTCACAGCTATGGAACTTAAGGCCTGTTGTCACTATCAAAGTTTTCCATCAAAAACTTGGTCAAAGAAAACTTTGACCAAGAAAACTTGGTCAAAGTCATGTGTTATCATTATCAAAGTTTTTCTGATGATTGGTCAAAGAAAAGGTGGGAATTCAATGTTTACAAAGAGTAAAATGGCTCCAGTAAATATCTCACAGAATGACTATCTTGCCCTTTCACTATGTGTTTTGTATATTACCATTTTGAGGAGGCGAATTAGACATCGCACAAGAGTCGGAAAAAGGCGGACAAGATACTAGTTCTCTTATCTCTATCTCAATATTCTTTTGATTTTATATTCCATATTACTGATCTGGCCTCAACCATTTCAATCAATTCTTCTATCACGTCATTTGTCCACACTTTTTTAGTTTTGGAAGCCATCCTGCAAATTCAGCTTTTCCCGCCATTTTTACCATGTGCTTTTTGTTTGGTAAACAAAATTGCATCATTCCAAAACTCAACTCTGATTGGCTAATTCCCATCAAAGTCCATCCAAGTTTCAAGAAAAATAGGATGGCTCACATTAGCACTATAAACATTCAGTTCAGGGTGTTTTTATCTAGTACAAAGCATGTATCATCTTACAATGATTGATTGATTGTTTGTTGTTTAATGTCCTGCCGCAAATATTTCATGCATACTCAGGACAAGAACAAGTTAAACAATATCATACAACTATACAGAAATGAAGGAGAAATGGGACAAAAAAAACTGGGCCAAAAACTTCTGACTGCCACTGGAAAAGAATAGGGACAAACAATTTAGTCTTCCATACTTTCTGTAGCAGCTATGACGAACCAAGTATTATTTCGGAAAGGACAAAAGGGTTCTTTAAATGCAGGGATCATGGCACTCTCCAAATATGTTATCCACAATGGTCTATGTTCAGGCTTTCCGTGCTTTAACATGACAATCCCCCATCGAGAGGGTACCCCCTATCCAACATCTGGGGTCACACTGGGCAGCACTGTGGGTCATACCATGGAAACCATCACCAAAACACAGTGTACTTACAATGATATACTGGTTATTGAAATATTGCTCCAATAGCACTAAACATAAATCACTTATTCATTCACTAAACAATAATCAAAATTTTGATTGCACTATCAACTGTCAAACAAAGGTTTTATCTAAGATCACAACACTTGACAATGATATAACACTAGACTATACTAACTCTTGTAGATAAACCTAATCACTTGACCCTGCTTAAATCTAAGATTAGACAGTAAAATTAAGGACCTCTTAAGGTCATTAAGATCACAAAATACATTGAGGAGGGATATACTGAAAATTGCTTACCTATTTACTTCCCACTTAAGGAATGACCATTTAGCTTTTAGGGGGACAGGGGCCATTTTTTTTTTTTGCTTTAATTTCTGTCACCAATACATTGATTTCCCATCTTCTTCCGACTTGAGGAATGACCCTTTAGCTTTCAGGGGGACAGGGACCATTTTATTTTTTGCTTTAATTTATGTCACCAACATAAAAAAAAAATATTTTGACCAGTAAGGTGCAAAAAAAATGAATAATCTGACCTGCAGATTTCTACAAGAAATGTTGGTAAAATTGAAAGAATAATTAAGAAATAATTCATGGGGGTTTGAATATATATTGATTTTACCACGGGTTTTCCCTTTATGCTAAATATTTTACCACGAGCGATTGGCCCTATATGCCAAATATTTTACCACGAGCGATAGCGAGGGGTAAAATATCGGCATAAAGGGCCAACCCGTGGTAAAATCAATATATATTCAAGCCCCCATGAATTATTTCTATTCTAATAGGACAAATACGGTATTTGAACAACCAAAGCAAATTATGATGTTGCCGATCAGCTGATATACCAATATACGCATATTTTACCACAGGTGTGAACCCAAAGCATTTGAAGGACGTCATATTAGAATTACTGATTTTTCATGTAAATAAACTTGATTAGTGTTTCAGGTGAAATAAGATTTTCTGGCTTAGGGGGGGGGGGGGGGGGGGGGGAGGGGACATATCCCACCCCACCTACCCTAAACATTAAATGGTTGGTCTCTTAATCTTGGCCATTATAGATATATTTTATTTTGACAATTAACCCATTCTACACATATTGATGTAGTTAAAGCAGGCCATTGATTACAGAACAAAATGACCAAGTATATAAAAATGTCATAACAAACTCTAACCAGAGGCTCTCAAGAGCCTGTATCGTTCACCTGGTAATAAAAAAAAACAATTGGTCCTATGTAAAAACTATGTCCTGCGTCATCTTGGAATTACGATCAACATAAAAAACACAAAGTTTGTAAAGGACCTTCCAATGATTGATGCACAGTTTAGGTTCAATCAGTGCAATAGCTTCAGAGAAGAATATATTTCTGTATTTTCCCCATATGGTTCTGTGTTAATACTATGACCTGTGGTGGCAGCCATCTTTGATTTCCGATCGGCATAAAAAACAGGACCTTCCAATGATCATTCCTGGGCAGTTTGGTTTCAACTGTCCAAGTGGTTTCAGAGAAGAAGCATTTTGAAACATTTTTCCCGTAGGGTCCAATGTTAAACTAAGTCCTGCCGTAGCCGCCATTTTGAATTTCATATCAGAATAAAAAACGTATATTTTGTAGAGGACCATTCAATGAACATTCATGTACAGTTTGGCTTTAATCATATTTGTAGTTTCTGAGAAGAAGGCATTTGAACATTTTCCCATAGGGTTCAATGTTAATCTATGTCCTGCGGTGGTGGCCATCTTGGATTTCCGATCGGCATGAAAAACACACACATTGTAGAGGACCTTCCAATGATCATTCCTGGGCAGTTTGGTTTCAATTATCCAAGTGGTTTCAGAGAAGAAGCGTTTTGAAACATTTTTCCCATAGGGTCCAATGTTAAACTAAGTCCTGCCGTAGCCGCCATTTTGAATTTCATATCGGAACAAAAAACGTAAAGTTTGTAGAGGACCATCCAATGTACACACATATGGACAGTTTGGCTTTAATCATATTTGTAGTTTCTGAGAAGAAGGCATTTGAACATTTTCCCATAGGGTCCAATGTTAATCTATGTCCTGCGGTGGTGGCCATCTTGGATTTCCGACCAGCATAAAAAACAGAAAATTTGTAGAGGACCTTCCAATGATCATTCCTGGGCAGTTTGGTTTCAATTATCCAAGTGGTTTCAGAGAAGAAGCGTTTTGAAACATTTTTCCCATAGGGTCCAATGTTAAACTAAGTCCTGCCGTAGCCGCCATTTTGAATTTCATACCAGAACAAAAAACGTAAAGTTTGTAGAGGACCATCTAATGAACATTCATGTACAGTTTGGCTTTAATCATATTTGTAGTTTCTGAGTAGAAGGCATTTGAATATTTTCCCATAGGGTCCAATGTTAATCTATGTCCTGCGGTGGCGGCCATCTTGGATTTCCGACCGGCATAAAAAACAGAAAATTTGTAGAGGACCTTCCAATGATCATTCCTGGGCAGTTTAGTTTCAACTGTCCAAGTGGTTTCAGAGAAGAAGCATTTTGAAACATTTTTCCCATAGGGTCCAATGTTAAACTAAGTCCTGCCATAGCCGCCATTTTGAATTTCATACCAGAACAAAAAACGTAAAGTTTGTAGAGGACCATCTAATGAACATTCATGTACAGTTTGGCTTTAATCATATTTGTAGTTTCTGAGTAGAAGGCATTTGAACATTTTCCCATAGGGTCCAATGTTAATCTATGTATTGCGGTGGTGGCCATCTTGGATTTCCGATCGGCATAAAAAACAGAAACTTTGTAGAGGACCTTCCAATGATCATTCCTAGGCAGTTTGGTTTCAATTATCCAAGTGGTTTCAGAGAAGAAGCGTTTTGAAACATTTTTCCCATAGGGTCCAATGTTAAACTAAGTCCTGCCGTAGCCGCCATTTTGAATTTCATATCGGAACAAAAAACGTAAAGTTTGTAGAGGACCATCCAATGTACACACATATGGACAGTTTGGCTTTAATCATATTTGTAGTTTCTGAGAAGAAGGCATTTGAACGTTTTCCCATAGGGTCCAATGTTAATCTATGTCCTGCGGTGGTGGCCATCTTGGATTTCCGACCAGCATAAAAAACAGAAAATTTGTAGAGGACCTTCCAATGATCATTCCTGGGCAGTTTGGTTTCAATTATCCAAGTGGTTTCAGAGAAGAAGCGTTTTGAAACATTTTTCCCATAGGGTCCAATGTTAAACTAAGTCCTGCCGTAGCCGCCATTTTGAATTTCATACCAGAACAAAAAACGTAAAGTTTGTAGAGGACCATCTAATGAACATTCATGTACAGTTTGGCTTTAATCATATTTGTAGTTTCTGAGTAGAAGGCATTTGAATATTTTCCCATAGGGTCCAATGTTAATCTATGTCCTGCGGTGGCGGCCATCTTGGATTTCCGACCGGCATAAAAAACAGAAAATTTGTAGAGGACCTTCCAATGATCATTCCTGGGCAGTTTGGTTTCAACTGTCCAAGTGGTTTCAGAGAAGAAGCATTTTGAAACATTTTTCCCATAGGGTCCAATGTTAAACTAAGTCCTGCCGTAGCCGCCATTTTGAATTTCATACCAGAACAAAAAACGTAAAGTTTGTAGAGGACCATCTAATGAACATTCATGTACAGTTTGGCTTTAATCATATTTGTAGTTTCTGAGTAGAAGGCATTTGAATATTTTCCCATAGGGTCCAATGTTAATCTATGTCCTGCGGTGGCGGCCATCTTGGATTTCCGACCGGCATAAAAAACAGAAAATTTGTAGAGGACCTTCCAATGATCATTCCTGGGCAGTTTGGTTTCAACTGTCCAAGTGGTTTCAGAGAAGAAGCATTTTGAAACATTTTTCCCATAGGGTCCAATGTTAAACTAAGTCCTGCCGTAGCCGCCATTTTGAATTTCATATCAGAATAAAAAACGTATATTTTGTAGAGGACCATTCAATGAACATTCATGTACAGTTTGGCTTTAATCATATTTGTAGTTTCTGAGAAGAAGGCATTTGAACATTTTCCCATAGGGTTCAATGTTAATCTATGTCCTGCGGTGGTGGCCACCTTGGATTTCCGATCGGCATGAAAAACACACACATTGTAGAGGACCTTCCAATGATCATTCCTGGGCAGTTTGGTTTCAATTATCCAAGTGGTTTCAGAGAAGAAGCGTTTTGAAACATTTTTCCCATAGGGTCCAATGTTAAACTAAGTCCTGCCGTAGCCGCCATTTTGAATTTCATATCGGAACAAAAAACGTAAAGTTTGTAGAGGACCATCCAATGTACACACATATGGACAGTTTGGCTTTAATCATATTTGTAGTTTCTGAGAAGAAGGCATTTGAACATTTTCCCATAGGGTCCAATGTTAATCTATGTCCTGCGGTGGTGGCCATCTTGGATTTCCGACCAGCATAAAAAACAGAAAATTTGTAGAGGACCTTCCAATGATCATTCCTGGGCAGTTTGGTTTCAATTATCCAAGTGGTTTCAGAGAAGAAGCGTTTTGAAACATTTTTCCCATAGGGTCCAATGTTAAACTAAGTCCTGCCGTAGCCGCCATTTTGAATTTCATACCAGAACAAAAAACGTAAAGTTTGTAGAGGACCATCTAATGAACATTCATGTACAGTTTGGCTTTAATCATATTTGTAGTTTCTGAGTAGAAGGCATTTGAATATTTTCCCATAGGGTCCAATGTTAATCTATGTCCTGCGGTGGCGGCCATCTTGGATTTCCGACCGGCATAAAAAACAGAAAATTTGTAGAGGACCTTCCAATGATCATTCCTGGGCAGTTTAGTTTCAACTGTCCAAGTGGTTTCAGAGAAGAAGCATTTTGAAACATTTTTCCCATAGGGTCCAATGTTAAACTAAGTCCTGCCGTAGCCGCCATTTTGAATTTCATACCAGAACAAAAAACGTAAAGTTTGTAGAGGACCATCTAATGAACATTCATGTACAGTTTGGCTTTAATCATATTTGTAGTTTCTGAGTAGAAGGCATTTGAACATTTTCCCATAGGGTCCAATGTTAATCTATGTATTGCGGTGGTGGCCATCTTGGATTTCCGATCGGCATAAAAAACAGAAAATTTGTAGAGGACCTTCCAATGATCATTCCTAGGCAGTTTGGTTTCAATTATCCAAGTGGTTTCAGAGAAGAAGCGTTTTGAAACATTTTTCCCATAGGGTCCAATGTTAAACTAAGTCCTGCCGTAGCCGCCATTTTGAATTTCATACCAGAACAAAAAACGTAAAGTTTGTAGAGGACCATCTAATGAACATTCATGTACAGTTTGGCTTTAATCATATTTGTAGTTTCTGAGTAGAAGGCATTTGAATATTTTCCCATAGGGTCCAATGTTAATCTATGTCCTGCGGTGGCGGCCATCTTGGATTTCCGACCGGCATAAAAAACAGAAAATTTGTAGAGGACCTTCCAATGATCATTCCTGGGCAGTTTGGTTTCAACTGTCCAAGTGGTTTCAGAGAAGAAGCATTTTGAAACATTTTTCCCATAGGGTCCAATGTTAAACTAAGTCCTGCCGTAGCCGCCATTTTGAATTTCATACCAGAATAAAAAAACGTAAAGTTTGTAGAGGACCATCTAATGAACATTCATGTACAGTTTGGCTTTAATCATATTTGTAGTTTCTGAGTAGAAGGCATTTGAATATTTTCCCATAGGGTCCAATGTTAATCTATGTCCTGCGGTGGCGGCCATCTTGGATTTCTGACCGGCATAATAAATGGAAAATTTGTAGAGGACCTTCCAATGATCATTCCTGGGCAGTTTGGTTTCAACTGTCCAAGTGGTTTCAGAGAAGAAGCATTTTGAAACATTTTTCCCATAGGGTCCAATGTTAAACTAAGTTCTGCCGTAGCCGCCATTTTGAATTTCATATCAGAACAAAAAACCTTTAGATTGTAGAGGACCATCCAATGAACATTCATGTATAGTTTGGCTTTAATCATATTTGTAGTTTCTGAGAAGAAGGCATTTGAACATTTTCCCATAGGGTCCAATGTTAATCTATGTATTGTGGTGGCGGCCATCTTGGATTTCCGATCGGCATAAAAAACATAAAATTTCTAGAGGACCTTCCAATGATCATTCCTAGGCAGTTTGGTTTCAATTATCCAAGTGGCTTCAGAGAAGAAGCGTTTTGAAACATTTTTCCCATAGGGTTCAATGTTAAACTAAGTCCTGCCGTAATCGCCATTTTGAATTTCATATCGGAACAAAAAACCTTAAGATTGTAGAGGACCATCCAATGAACATTCATGTACAGTTTGGCTTTAATAATATTTGTAGTTTCTGAGAAGAAGGCATTTGAACATTTTCCCATAGGGTCCAATGTTAATCTATGTCCTGCGGTGGTGGCCATCTTGGATTTCCGATCGGCATAAAAAACAGAAAATTTGTAGAGGACCTTCCAATGATCATTCCTGGGCAGTTTGGTTTCAACTGTCCAAGTGGTTTCAGAGAAGAAGCATTTTGAAACATTTTCCCCATAGGGTCCAATGTTAAACTAAGTCCTGCCGTAGCCGCCATTTTGAATTTCATATCGGAACAAAAAACCTTAAGATTGTAGAGGACCATCCAATGAACATTCATGTACAGTTTGGCTTTAATAATATTTGTAGTTTCTGAGAAGAAGGCATTTGAACATTTTCCCATAGGATCCAATGTTAATCTATGTCCTGCGGTGGCGGCCATCTTGGATTTCCGACCGGCATAAAAAACAGAAAATTTGTAGAGGACCTTCCAATGATCATTCCTGGGCAGTTTGGTTTCAACTGTCCAAGTGGTTTCAGAGAAGAAGCATTTTGAAACATTTTTACCATAGGGTCCAATGTTAAACTAAGTCCTGCCGTAGCCGCCATTTTGAATTTCATATCGGAACAAAAAACCTTAAGATTGTAGAGGACCATCCAATGAACATTCATGTACAGTTTGGCTTTAATCATATTTGTAGTTTCTGAGAAGAAGGCATTTGAACATTTTCCCATAGGATCCAATGTTAATCTATGTCCTGCGGTGGCGGCCATCTTGGATTTCCGACCGGCATAAAAAACAGAAAATTTGTAGAGGACCTTCCAATGATCATTCCTGGGCAGTTTGGTTTCAACTGTCCAAGTGGTTTCAGAGAAGAAGCATTTTGAAACATTTTTACCATAGGGTCCAATGTTAAACTAAGTCCTGCCGTAGCCGCCATTTTGAATTTCATATCGGAACAAAAAACCTTAAGATTGTAGAGGACCATCCAATGAACATTCATGTACAGTTTGGCTTTAATCATATTTGTAGTTTCTGAGAAGAAGGCATTTGAACATTTTCCCATAGGGTCCAATGTTAATCTATGTCCTGCGATGGCGGCCATCTTGGATTTCCGATCGGCATAAAAAACAGTAACTTAGTAAAGGACATTCCAATGATCATTCCTTTACAGTTTGGGTTCAGTCAGTTCATTAGTTTCGGAGAAGAAGATCTTTGAAATTTCAGCCAATCAGAGCATATTATTGGCCCTGGCAGCCATATTGAATATCCGACTGGAACGAAAAACAGTAACTTTGTAGAGGACCATCCAAGGAACATTCCTGCTAAGTTCGGTTCCAATCGGCCAAGTGGTTTCGGAGAAGAAGCTTGAAATGTGAAAAGTTTACAGACGACAGACGACGGACGCCAAGTGATGGCAATAGTTCACCTGGACCTTTGGTCCAGGTGAACTAATAAAAGTCAGGAATATATTATAGACTTACTATAAATCAAGTTTATTTTTTTACCAGTATTATTTTCATTTGTATGTTGTTGATAGTAGTACCATGACCAGTTTGTTAATAATATTATTACCAACACATGATTTGTGTCAAACTTGAGATGATATATGGTATATATTTAACTTAATACATTAATAACTTATGTTATTGTTAGTTGACCATTTTTATCTATAGAAAACAACATTATTTGGAGATATAAGTGTAATAATTACAATTTATACCCATGACTACTTTAATAGAATGGGAGGGGGGGGGGGGGGGGGGGTACTGATTACTGTATATAAATATATACAGTTTAACCTGCTTTAATGACCACCTCTATATATAATAATAATGTTGTGTTAGCAATGATTATGCCAATACAGTGGTCAGGGTTGAAGACATAGTGCACGACCCAAAGGAGAGTGCACTATGTCTTCAACCCTGACCACTATATGGCATAGCCATTGCTAACACAACATTATTATTATTATTATGCTGACTGTTATATGTAGACAAAATATATTGAGAACTATTACAATAAAGGAGGTCCTGATATTGGTGACTAATATATTGGATCAGATAGTCTTGAAACTGTGAGAATATTCTTTGTTTCATTTAAGGCTTTAAAAATATAAAGATTTTTGAAGTTTGAAATTTAATTAACAACAATAACAAGTATTAAAAAATGTTTAGACGACAATGATAGATTGACAGATTGGATCCGCCCCCTTGCACGTGGACTAGCTATGTATAGCTTGACAGACAGTTGAAAATCCAACCTTCCCCGCATGAAACTGGCATAGTAGATGTACTATTTCCGCATAGTATATCAACGCTATATAATTCTTTGTGATATATGTCAAAATATCGTATGAACTTATATTACAGAAGAAATTTACAGAAAACATAATGATAAGCAATAACTTGTATTATGTGACCTTAATTTTAATTTCCCTTCAGAGTGCATTTCATATTAAATAAACCTGTATTTAGTGACCACCTCTCTTATGTGACCCTATTTCAATGTTCCATTGGAAGGTCACATAAGTCAGGTTTGACAGTATATAACGGTTTTGATGTATTTTGTTGGTGTTTTATTTACCTTGTTTTGTTGTTGTTTGTTTTTTTTTTTTTGCATCGTATTGTATCAGGATTTTGCACATAATAAAATTCTGAATCTGACCAGTTTCACTGTTTAACTTAATGAGGATAATATAGTCCAATCAGTGAATGAATAAGTGATAATTATACCATGGCAAGAAGATGGCTGTCCAATAACATTGTAATTTTTTCAAACAAAAAACTTTAATTTTGGAGATTTTGAAATAATAAAATTGGTAGAATGTGTCTATAGGACATGGATGTCCCCGCTTTGAGCTAAAGTAAACAGGTATTTTTTCGGCAAATCAAGACAACTAACTCCAGAACAGAAAATGTGGTAAAGTCTGAAATCAAACTTAGCCTTCCTTTTATGATCCCTGATCTGTTGTATAAATTTCAAATGATTTGCTTAAGGAAAACTTAAGTTATTGAACAAAAACCGAATGCTGAACGTCCGAACATAGGTAAAACTTAATCCCCCTTCCCCCGACGTCTAGCACAGAGGGGCAAAAAAAAAAAAAAAAAAAAAAAATACTGAAATTTTCTCACCTTACCAAAATAATTCACCATACGGTTAATGACATGGTATTATTATATCCTACTATATATATGTCACACTTAAAATACTTCTATACACTTTAAACTTTAGCTTCCGCCAGCAATCAAAAGTAAACAAAATCACTCGGATATGTTTGCCCAGTAATCTGAAGTCCTTATTAAATCTACTACATTCCTATGTGGAGTTTATCTTCTTTTTTCAAAGTCTAGACATTAAAGACCATATAGTACAATCTAATGCTAGACTCTTGGCAAAACTTGAATTTTTTCTTATTAGGTTGAAGATAAATTTCAATTTTATGTTTACTATTACAGGGTTAGGGTTCTGGTGTTTAATACAGGGGCCATCATGGTCGTGAGTGATTGAGTGATTGTTGCTTAACGTCAATTCAGCAATTTTTCAGCTATTTCATGACGAGAACAAGTTAATTTTCAATGAGATGATGAGATCCGCTTTGTTCTAGACCAACACGATGAGTTGGATTTTTATAGTGCTAGCTCACTGAAACAACAATCCGCGGATAGACATGTTGCTCCACTGTTGACACATTATTCTGATTCCGAGCCAACCAGTCTTTGCTCTTTTTCCTTAATGCTGCATGCTTAGTGGAGAAGCAAGAAATACCAATTTTATAGTCTTTGGTTTGACCCGACCGGGGTTCGAACCCACAATCTACCGCACTCGAGGTGAGGACGCTAACTACTATGCCACCGATGCGGTTCCGTCATTGTCATGATCGTATGGTAGTTGGATTTACAACAATCTGTGCAATCAGTGCCTATCACCACTAAAGTTGTGAGTTCGAATCCTGTTCATGGCAAGGTGTACTTGATACAACATTATGTGATAAAGTTTGTCATTGACATGCGGCAGGTCAGTGGTTTTCTCTGTGTACTCCAATTACCTCCACCAATAAAACTGACTGCCACAGGTCGGCGATTTTCTCCGTTTTCCTGAGACTTTCCTCAACCAATAAAACTGACTGCCACAATATAACTGAAATATTGTTGAAAGTGGCGCTAAACACCATAACCCTATTTTTACTATTACAGTAGTTTCTCTTTATAAGACCACCTCTTCTGAAATGAAAAGGTGACCTCATAAGATAGATATATCTCTTTAGGAGGGAAAGTTAATAGCATTGTATTATATAACTTATAAGTACAGTCAAACCTGTATTAAGAGGTCACCTTTGGGACAAATAAAAATGGCCTTACAAGACAGGTGACCTCTTAAAAGAGGTTCAATTTATATGAATTTCTCTATGACGGAACAAGAAACTAGAGGCTCAGGTGAGCCTGTATCGCTCACCTGACATAAATAAGTCCTCTTAAGAATGTCTGCATGCCGAATACATCTAAGTTACTATTCAAATCCCATACTGCCATAGGGTTCTATGTTAAAACTATGTCTGCTCATGGCAGCCATCTTGGATGGAGGTCGTGGTTACCGGACACAATTTTGAAAGTATACTACCCAAGGACCATTCATGCCATATTTGCTTTAAATTGGCTGACTGGTTTGAGAGGAGAAGACTTTTAAACAATTTTCCCATAGGGTCCTATGTTAAAACTACGTCCGCTGATGGTGGCCATTTTGGACCGAGATCGGGGTCACTGAACACAATTTTGGAAGTTGACCACCTAAGGACCATCGATGACATGTTTGCTATATTGGCTTACTGGTTTCAGAGGAGAAGATTTTAAAACATTTTTTCCCATAGGGTCCTATGTTAAAACTACAGTATGTCTGCTGAAGATGGCCATCTTGGATAGAGGTCAGCGTCACTGGACACAATTTTGAAAATTGACCACTTAAGGACCATCCATGCCATGTTTGCTTTAAATTGGCTTACTGGTTTCAGAGGAGAAGATTTTTAAACATATTTCCCATAGGGTCCTATGTTAAAACTATGTCCGCTGATGGTGGCCATCTTTGATGGAGGTTTGGGTCACTGGATATAATTTTGAAAGTTGACCACCTAAGGACCAGTCATGCCATGTTTGCTTTAAATTGACTTACTGGTTTCAGAGGAGAAGACTTTTAAACATTTTTTCCATAGGGTCCTATGTTAAAATTAAGTCGAGTCATGGCGGCCATCTTGAATTTCTGATCGGCAAATGATTCACAAGTTTAGTACAGGACCACCCAATGATCATTCCTGCAAAGTCACAATTCAATTGGCTTAGTGGTTTCTAACAAGAAGATTTTTTAAATTTCGACCAATCAGAACACATTATGGGCCCTGGCAGCCATGTTGGATTTCCGATCAGCACCAAAAACAAAAGTCTTGTATATGACCATCCAATGAACATTTCTGCCAAGTTTGGTTCAAATCTGTTTTATGGTTTCAGAAAAAAAGATGAAAATGTGAAATTCCCATAGGGTCCAATGTTAAACTAAGTCGAGTCATGGCGGCCATCTTGAATTTCCGATCGGCAAACCATTCACAAATTTAGTATAGAACCACCCAATGATCATTCCTGCAAAGTCACAATTCAATTGGCTTGGTGGTTTGTGACAAGAAGATTTTTAAAATTTCAGCCAATGAGAACACATTATGGACCCTGGCAGCCATGTTGGATTTCAAATCAGCACCAAAAACACAATCTGGTAGAGGACCATCCAATGAACATTTCTGGCAAGTTTGGTTGAAATCTGTTCAGCGGTTTCAGAGAAGAAGATTTAAATGTGAAAAGCTAACGGACGGAAGGACAGACGCTTACCCATGACAAAAGCTCACATGGCCTATGGCCAGGTGGGCTAAAAAGTGACCTTTTAATACAGGTGACTGCTTAATAGAGGTGGCTGCATGGGCATGTTTAACTGTATATCTGAAATCTGGCCTGATCAGAGGGAGTGGCCTTTGGCGAGAGTGGGCTTAACTTATAAGAGTGAAACTACTATTTTACAATGAAAATGATAACCTTGTACAAGGTCAAACTGACTATTCCTTGTATTTTACATATAAATGAGATGATCCAATAATATACCAACTATCATTGATCTACAGTCTGTGGTTGTAAAAAAAAAAAGAACTAATAACAAAGTATTTGTGGACATTGGCATTCTCATATGAAATACAACAAGTATGTCTCCTTTTCTATGAATTATGTCACATGATCTACTAAAACTACATATTGCATGTAATTACATAATGCATTTTAATTCCATAGATGTCAAAAATATCATAAATGATTAAAACACATTATGCAATATTTTAAATTACAGAAATTAAAAATAATTTGTCTGCACGCAATATGTTTTTTTAATTCGATAGAAAACATATTTCATAATTTTACTTCACTTAAAAAAAAACATTTTTGTAAAATTATTTTTATTAAAGGGGCATTATCTGCCTTAATCGTAAATTTTTGTTACCCATAAAAACTATCAGATATGATTGATGCCTTAATAAAACATGTTTCTGTAACTTTTAAATGTTATGAAATGTACCCACATCGGGGGAAAAAGGTGCAACTGCTCATGTCGAGATCGATCAAGAAATGCACGCCATCTTATTAATTATCGGCATTGCTTACGGAGTTTGCAGAGTCGTCATTAAATCAGTACAACAATGCACTTATTTCTTATTTTCTGTGGATCTGCTTTTAGTCGGCATTAATTATGGACAAACCATGAAAGCTTGCAGTTAATAAGCGACAAAATACAAATTATTTGTTTTTACCTGTCACTAGTAAGGTCAGTTGCATACGGAGAAAGCGAGGTCAAATTATTTGCTTGCAAGGAAATAATAAATCGATAGTAATTTTTGTTCTGAAAAGGCGAAAAGTGGTACGATAAGCTGTTTAATGTGAAATATTATACAATTACTGCACTTGAACGAGATCAATATGAGGTTTTATGGAGCAGAGTAAAACAATATTGAACGAGGTGAAGCGGAGTTCAATATTGTTGTACTCTGCTCCATAAAACCTCGTATTGATCAAGTTCAAGTGTAGTAATTGTTTTATTACATATGGCTCTATTTTACTCTAATTTTGAAATTTTTGAAACTTTTTGAAAATTTTATCATTTTGATTTTTTTTTTAAACCTTATGAAATTTTTGAAATCTTATGAAAATTTTTAAATTAAATTTTATGAAATTTTCTAACATTGATTAGCAAAAAGCAATTTCTGTGCAATAAAAAACCATATTGCACTCTCGTGCCACGTAATTTCATTCATTGATTTTGCACGAGAGTGCAATATGATTATTTATTGCACAGAAATTGCTTTTTGCTAATCAATATGTTAGAAAATGGATTGTCACGTCTATTGCTTCTGGCCAATAGAAAAATTCAATTTGGAATACGGCGGTACCTTTACTAAGCTATTCATGCATGTTTCAAGTCGAAATATGTTCCCAACAACTAGAAATCTGCAAATCCGTGTGCATGTTTATCGTCCACGACATTATTGTGGAGACTGATTAACTTTCGGTTGTTTTGTTCCGATGATTGCCGATCATAGCCTCATGAAGAAAAGTTTTGGTCCGATGATTGCCGATCATGAGCTCGTGAAGAAAAGATAAACAATCATGGATGCTGAGGTAAGCATGCACACATTCCTGACAATGATTATTGAGGATCTGTCTTTTTCATGTCGCGTGAACCAATTTTTGTTTGCAATTATTCTTATGTGGTACACACGGAATATATATATTTTTTTGTTCATCAACTGAACATTGCGTATGAGCGATAATCTCCCCGAAAGAGTTCAAATCTTGTGTCATGCGCATATCATTTACTGGAAAACAGAATTATCTGCTGTCAAATATTTTGCAATTTGCTCTTAAAATCTGCTTTTGAGCAGATTTTTAATGTTATACAGTTGATTTTAGTTAAAATTAAGTGACATTTTAAGTGAAAATATTTAATCCAAAAATTCCACGATATTGGCCTTTCATATTACTTTAAGTTAGGTAATAAAAAATAAAATAGTGTTTGCTAAGGGAGATAAGTCAATATTTCCCATTGCAATATGTATGTTAGTTATAAAAGAGCATGCAATCAAAAGGAAGATTTTCACACTAAAAAATTCCCTAAGAAATATGGTTATGATTAATATTTCCCAGAGAAATTTTTCAAAATCTTCCTCCTGGAGCAAGAAACTAGCCTTGAAGGCTACTTTTTATGCAAAAATGAAACAAGAGTTACCTCCCCATTACTGCTGCAGACCTTCACACCAGACAGTGATATTACAAGCATTACCCTTTTACTTTTATCTGCTTGCTGAAATACAAAGAAAAATGCATGAAAGATTTATGGCATTCCATGTAACTACCCAGGGTTAATGGATAATGTCTTTTCAAGCCAATTCTAACAATACTTAAGTTACATGTATATTGTGGTGTTCATTTTCATTAGTGGAGGAAACCAGAATACCTGGAGAAAAATCCCTGATCTGCCACAAGTTATTATTAACATACTTTATCAAATAAAGTTGTATCGTGTAAACCTCGTTTCTGGCAGGATTTGAACTCATAACTTTAATGGTGTTAGGCACGTTTTCTTGCATTCAATTTCATTCTTACATTTGTATACATTTTCTCTATGAAATTTTAATTTTAACAACAATGTTGGGAATTTTTACTTTCTTGAAATAAACCGATTTCATAGTCTTCACACAATTATTTCCCCTTGGAAACTTACTTTAAATTCTCAAACCGAAGCATTTGCACAGAACAACAGCCTTAATCAAACAATCATTAGAATTAGGAAAGTGAGGTCCATGATGGATATTAGTTTCACATAATTATTTTGACAAAAATTATTTATTGACTGTATGTTTTTTTTAATTTGTAGTTGGCAATTACAATAAGGGTAATAACAAAATTACCGAATTCCGAGCAATCTTACAAATGACCCTGACTTGGTACAGGCATTTCTAAAGAAATGGTGGGTTGAATCAGATTTTAAAGCGCCAAACCTCCCACTTTCATTACGGCTCAAAGGTTCCGGCTGTCACTATAACAGTATTTATAACAATACTGGATCAAAATAGGTAAAATAGTTGTCAAAGCAGTACTCAAGATATACATTAAAATAAAACATTCAATATTGAAGTACTACATAAAAAAATATGTCATTTATAAAAAGGTTTCTCAATATTTTATATACATTTCCTCACATTTTGTTATGTTAAACTGTATCAGTTTTGTATACATTTGTATGTCAAGGTGACTCCCAATTCTAAATACTGATGGAGAAAGTATGATAATTTTATCAGAAAATAATTATTGGGTTTTATAATATTCTGTAAGGATAATCCTATAGCAATATTCATGAGGCCATACTATACATAGGATAACTTTTAAAATTATTTTTGTCAACTTTAGGATATGTTCATAACCAGACAGAATATTTCTAGTTAATTACATTTATTTAACTAGTTTTCATTATCTTTAACCCCACCCCCCTTTTATTGCTATTTTTTTTCTTTTGCGGAAATAACGAAAACTAGTTAACTGGCCTTTAGTGTCAGAAGAAATCGGTCTATGTTCACTTTAACATGTAATTCTGTATCAAGTTTCCTTGTTACAAGTACAAATATATTTCAAGATTCGAGAAGACAGACAACCAATTTGAATCAATTGTCAGTGTGAAATATGTAGTACATTCGTGTCAGGTTAAAAAATTGACAGATCATTCATACAGACCCTGCTTTGAAACTAATAATTAATATAAATGATACTGTACCCTCATTTTATCCATTTCTTTCTGTACAAATTCTACTCTAGCATCTTGATCAGTCCCAGACACAGAAAATGATCCAATATACTGAAGAAAAAAATTGAAAACATCAAAATTAAGTTAAAACAAGTTAGGAGGCACCTCATCTATAGCTACATGTAGAAATATGTGGACTCTATTGGAAAGTCTAAAATCCAGGACTTTCAATAAGGGGTGGTACCAGGTACTTTTACCCACCTAAAATGGTCTTTGGTACCTCCTGATTTTGTGTGTTGTATAAGATTCTGATGAATATTGTTCAAATTTTAATAATAAAAAAAAGTACCACCTGAAAATAGTGAAGTACTGATACAATTGAAAAATATTGAAAGCCCTGAAAATCAAGAGTATATTTGGTGACAAGAATATCTCCCACACCCCTTTTTATGACCTTCTCCCCAACAATTTACCCCTGCATTCATACAACAATTTTCACAGAAATAAAAGTTCAAGATGATACAATGTTGAACAGATGCAATTGCATGTCATTCATGCATATTTATCCAAGATCACTTTAGGGCTAAATTAAATAAATGTTGCCTTGAATTATACTGACACCAACCTGTACTTAGATGTCTAAAGATGCTATCATACTTTACTTCACCTTATTTTGTGTCTTAAGTGCAAAGCTGGATAATTCATTTACAAAAAATGTACATCCATCCATATGATGGAAATAAATTTATTTCTTCATCAACTTTTACAAATAATGCATTTTCAAGTGTAATGTTGGATAGTCTTATGTTCATTTACATCCATATTCTTTCTAACTAATTTGATTGAAAAAAATATCATTCACATTTTCATAGAATCTACATTATGATTACTTGACAATCTTGATCAGTAAGTAGCAAAAAATAATAATAATAATAATAATAATAATAATGATATTTTGTGTTATCAGTAGCAACAAGATGAACTGTGAGCTAATGCTCACTTATGATACCCCCGCTCTTCGGCAAACAGGAAGTAGGAATCTGACGGGTCAAAAAACGCTTCCTACAATATGGCATACATACATGAAGCTTGTGATCAAATATCAGAGTCCTGTCATCAATAGTTGCTTAGAAAAATGCGACGAAAAATGTGCATATACAAATGTATGTTAAATGTGTATAAAAATCAACAATGTCGGCAAACAGGAAGTAGGAATCTGATGGGTCCAAAAACGCTTCCCACGATATGGGGTACATATATGAAGCTTGTGACCAAATATCAGATCTCTGCCATCAATAGTTGCTGAGAAAAATGTGACGAAAAATGTACATATATGTTCAATGTGTATAAAAACCAACTAAGTCGGCAAACAGGAAGTAGGAATCTGACGGGTCCAAAAACTCTACCCACAATATGGTATACCTATATGACACTTGTGACCAAATATCAGATTTCTGCCATCAACAGTTACTGAGAAAAATCCGACGAAAAATATCTTGGACGGACGGAAGGACGGACGTAAAACAGTATACCCTCCTCCCCCTTCGGGGAGCGGGGGTATAATAAATTTATTTCTTCATCAACTTTTACAAATAATGCATGTTCAAGTGTAATGTTGGATAGTCTTACATGTGTATGTTCATTTACATCCATTCTTTCTTACTAATTAGATTGAAAAACATATTATTCACATTTTCATAGAAACTACATTATGATTTCTTGGGTAGTGACAATCTTGATCAGTAAGTAGCAAAAAAAAAAAATAATGATAATAATAATGATATTTTGTGTTATCAGTAGCAAAAAAAAATAATAATAAAATTTATGTTTTGTGTTGAATATATGTCACCTTGCCTCAACTGCCATCAAATATGTTTATGAAAAAAAACTTAATTATATCATTATCTGCCACCTCCAGACAACTTACTCTGGTTAACTGTTTTGTATTTTATCAGATATGGATACCAGATAAAAGAACCACTTACATCATACCACAGCTGGATACTCCAGAGGATTTCTCTTCAGACTGGTGTATATTTGATTTGGTTGATGATCTTACTGTGATAATTGATACATTGTATTTGGGTTAATCAATTAATTTCATTTCTTTTTCTCAAGTTTAATAATAGTTCTGATTAGCAGTATTTATCAGTGGAATGTCTGCACAAGGTCATGATCAGATCTGCTGGGAATGGAGAGTTTGTTAACACTGGCTATAGACAAACAGAGTAACATCAGATTCGCTGGGAATAGAAAGTTTGTTAACACTGGCTAGAGAAACCAGATCTGCTGGGAATGGAAAGTTTGTTAACAAATGTACACTGGCTAGACAAACAGAGTAACAAAGAGAGCAAAGTCAAGTGACAAACTCATACGAAAAACACAAACTTTTTCCAAGGTTAATAATAGTTCTGATTACCATTATTTATCAGTGGAATATCTGCACAAGGTCATGATCTGATCTGCTGGGAATGGAGAGTTTGTTAACACTGGCTATAGACAAACACAGGGTAGCAAAGAGAGTAGAGTTATTTGAAGTGACAATCTCATTACAAAAAACTCAAAACTCCCTGAAAATAAAAACAGGGTAGTGAGACCCATGGCTCCAATGAAATTGGTATATATATATATATATATAAACATCTGAAAAAGTAGCCAACGTATGAATCTACGAGATGTTGGATCGGAAACAAGTGTTAACGATACTGTGCAAACAAACAAAAATGATAAATAAACGTCTAAAATGTTAGCACAACGATATAAAAAAAAGATGTTAAAATGTAACAAAAATAACTATAAGTCTACAAAAAGACTATAATTATAATGAAATCGACGAATATTTCGCTTGACCGACAAGCTTCATCAGCGTCTGTAATCCGATTTGAAAAATTGTCACGTGAGCATCAGTTATCGTGACGTAAATTACTAAAAATCATAATCTTGAACTTTATACTTTATATTATTCAAGTATATTGCACACTAATTTATAAATATGAACAGAATGAGAAAATTAACCAGTGCCTGGACCTTAGCTAGTTGGTAAACTTCATCATTACATTTTCTCATTCTGTTCATATTTATAAATTAGTGTGCAATATACTTGAATAATATAAAGTATAAAGTTCAAGATTATGATTTTTAGTAATTTACGTCACGATAACTGATGACAACGTGACAATTTTTCAAATCGGATTACAGACGCTGATGAAGCTTGTCGGTCAAGTGAAATATCCGTCGATTTCATTATAATTATAGTCTTTTTGTAGACTAATAGTTATTTTTGTTACATTTTAACATCTTTTTTTGATATCGTTGTGCTAACATTTTAGACGTTTATATATATATATATATATATATATATTGGTCTCCTATTAATGATACACCAGTAGGCAGGGAGGGTAATTTACTATGTAAAAAAATCCATTGAGATAAGATAAATACAATATGGGTATATCATTATCAGTACTAGTATACTGTATCTATAAATATTATCAAGTTCAGTTTATCATACCAGTGTTAAAAGGTTAAAACTACTGGGGAAACCACATACATGTAAACAAAACATCATTTAAATAATATAAAAAGACATGAAATTAAAAGTTTTTGGATTAATGTTTCCTTAATCTCATCTGAGAGAAACCCCTTTAAAAATCTTGTCCTCTGAATATGTCTTACACATGCATATTGCTTAAGAAGTATAACCACTTCAGACATATGAATGTATATTATTGGTTAAAACAAACTAAGCACCTGTGACATTTATGTCTTATTGGTTAAGAGTAACCACTTCAGATATATGTAGTCTCATTGGTTAGGAGTAAAAAAGCAAAAAATCCAAGGATATATCTGCAAAGTCTAGAAACTGTTAATAGTAAAAGTAATAATATAAACCATTTCTTTTTTTATTTTACATGCTCCAATTATATTGCCTCTGTAAAATCTTTGGAAAAACAATTCAATGTTCTGGAAAAAGCATGATATGTTATCTTGTTTAAATGGCTGAATGAGTGTTTGAATGTCTGGCTTATTATTTATTAAAAAATGAAGAGGTCTGGCAATTGCTGAGTTATTATTAGGTACTTATCACTCTAGTTGTTAACCCATTATTTTTTAATTTTTTTTACATTTTGAGATTTTCCCCCTATGTTTATTTTGCTTTTACAGTTTTGACAATATGCAGACAGTTTTTTTTTCCTGCACAGAGATTGATTTTTTTCTTGACATAATGCCACACGATAAGGGTAAAACAGGTGAGAGGAAAGTGCAGCTATGAAAAAAATGATCTAAATTATTATCACTGTTTCTCCTGGGTATTATAAACCAGACAATTGACATTGATATTTTTGTAATATTCTTAATTTGATGTATGTTTCTGTGAATGAGATTTTTTGTCAAATTCTGATTACATGTGAAGTATGTACATGATTATTATCTGATTTCAAATGAAATGTTAGATGTTTAGAAGTGAGTGGTTATAGGAGAATTTGATTTGATTTTGCATAGATAGATCAACCTGTGTTATGATTAAGAGACAATGGTGGTTTGTGTATGGTGTTGAACACCACTTTTAATGATATTACAGTTATATCATGGCAGCCAGTTTTATTGGTGGAGATAACCAGAGTACCCGAGGAAAACCACCAACCTGTCGCAAGTCACTGACAAACTTTATCACATAATGTTGCACCTCGCCAAGAACGGGGTTCGAACTCACAACTTTAGAGGTGATAGGCACTGATTGTACAGGTAGTTCTAAATCTAACTATCATACAATCACGACCTCGACAGCCCCTTATGTTATGATTAAGAGACACTGAAAAAAAAATAGAACATTACAACAAACACCATACTCAAAAAGTTTTGTAGTCCTTGAATAATATGAAATTTTCCTGTCCATAATCATTTTTTTAAGGACTAAATTAATCTTGATACAGGTGCTTTGATAAAATTTTCTGTGTTTCATTATGTCACGAGATCATAGGTTAGGGTTAGGGTTATGGTGTTTAATGTCGCTTTCAACAATATTTCAGTTATATTGTGGCGGTCAGTCATATTGGTGGAGGAAATTGGAGTAAAAACCACTGACCTGCCGCAAGTCAATGACAAACTACATTTTTTTTGTATATCACATAATGCATGACATCATATTGTGACATGTATCCACATTGTGGCAAATTGAAGTAGTTTTTTCAAATTAAAAACATGAATAACGCTCACATGATAGTAAAAGTACATCTGTTGAGTAAATATTTAGTTGATTTCTCCCTTTTGCTCTACATTTTCCAGATGCAGGCAGATCTAATAGAGAGAACTAAAATACATCTGTCGTACACATATTTAGTAGGTTCTCTCTCCTTTGTGCTAAGCAAATTTTCTATATGCAAATTGTGTATTAAAAATGAGAAAATCCTCCATATTTTTTGCTACACATTCTTTATTAAGTAACTTTTTGAGAAGTAAATTCTTGAAACTATACATGTAGCAACCAGTTGCTGCAAATTGCATATTCATATATATATATCCATCCAACATTTCTAAAACCATCGGCATATTGTCATGGTCTTTTCTATGTTCAATGAAAACTATCCATTTAGTTGAATTGGCCATCAAAGTATTTAAACTTTTTTTTTTTCTAATACAGTCAAACCTGCTTTAGTGATCTATTTATAAGCAATAACTTATATTTTGTGACCTTAATTTTTATTTTTATTTCCCTTCACTTCATTTAAACCTGTATTAAGCGACCACCTGTCTTATATTCACTGTTCCTTTGGAATATCATCCAAGACAGGTTTGACTGCATTTTAAATTTCATGGACCAGTTTTTGGCCATTGCCGGTATACCATTTACTACACTGTTTTGTCCCATGTTTACTGGTATATTTTAGAGCATGACCATACATACATGCAATGGCCTAATACACATACAATGTAATTATATGCTATAAATATTCACATTATAATAAATATAAATAAATTTGACAGTAATAATCTGACCACCCTAAAAACAGAGTAGTCGAAAATCACTTAGTAAATTTTATGATGACCAGTTTTTGTGGCGCTTTATTGACCAATAATAACACACAGGCCCATAAATCAAGTAACGTGGTAACTTGAGATCAGGTTAGTCTGGCACAACAACAGCAAATGCTTTCACATTTTTATTTCAAATCCATTAAGTGTAACCTCTTGTCAAATTAATGTCAGACAGTCATGTCAAAAATATCCTGTACATGTAAAAATTTTTGTTGGTGTAAAGGGTCAACGTCCATCTCCTGTCAAAAATAACACATTGGTGAAATTATCTATATGATATATAGTAAGATAATCTTTTCCATACAGTTGAATCAACCTTGCTGCATCAACACTGAAGGCTTAATTAAAATACAGCAATAATAAGCAATTAAAGAAATTTCAATTTTTAGTAATGGTGGCTATCTTGAATAGGTGACAGGGCCGTCAAACACAAGTCCATTCCAATAAAGTTAAGTTTATTTTGGTTCAGTAGTTTAAAGGAGCAGATATACAAATTCAAATAGTTTATTGATAGTAAACCATACATTGGAGTGCATCAAGACAATACAATATAATTATAATACATTACATAAATATGGATAAGTAAAAGATATGCATATAATAATGATATGAAGTATGTTAAATTATTCACAGGAACCCGACGTCTAGGGTCAATGGGAAGCACCACCACCAACAGAAAGAACCATGTTCTTCCCATCGATAGTGGTACCCCCACCGAACCCAAACGCCGAACTCCTGTGACTATGCATTACATATATTGTTTGCTTCTTTTAAAAATTAGCAAATTTGTTTTGTTTTGAATAGATCCTTAGGGTCAAGAATCTCTCTGATAAGATCATCATCAATTCTAATACTTTGGAACAATGTATTGTAACTATTTCTGATAATTTGGTATTTAGGGCAATGTAATATAAAATGTTTTTCATCTTCAACCGATGAGGGACAAAATTTACAAAGACGCTGCTCACGAGGAGTGCTATTGCAATGACCTGTTTCTATATTAAGACTATGTGCACTTATTCTTATTTTTGTCAGGAAAGATCTGTGTTCTTTTGAAAGGGGAAATTCCAAATAGTTTTGTAATTTAAAAATGTGGAGAATGTTGCTGAGAAAATGTAACTTGCCCGTTTTATTTTTTCGAATGTTTTCAAACTGTTCTAGCGTTTTTCTTTCAAAAAAATTAAATAGATGATATTTGAAATCTCTGTCCGAGATGTCCAAAGATGATAATTCAAATTTTTGTTTAATAGAGTTTAAAGTTTTATTTAAAGATTTGTTGAGTTTCTTGTCTTCAATAAAGGCTGATCTTAACAGAGAGTTCCTCGACTCATTGTCGGATTCAATTCTTTTAAGTCTATTGTAATATTTAAACATCAATATAAATGATTTAAAACAGGCTGGAAATGTACCCAATTCAGCATTGATAGCAAGATTGGAAGCTTTACCATGAACTCCAAGAATATTTTTAAAAATCATGTTTTGTACCTTTTCAAATGGTAATTTGTCCAAGGTGTCAATGTTCAAGTTGAAGTCTGTTGACCAGATTTCTGACCCATATGTAATAATAGGTAGGATTACAGAGTTATATAACTTTATCCAAGTTTTGACTGAAAATTTATCTGATTGAGATATCTTGGATTTTAATGAGTAGAACACTTTTCTGGCTTTGTCAGCAAGGTTTTCACTTGCATATTTCAATAAACCTGTGTTTTTAAACACTATCCCTAGATATTTGTATGTGTCTGTAATTTCAATAATATTATGACTATAATAGAAACCAAATGTGTTATCTGTAATCTCTTTTTTACAGAAAACAATTACTTTGGTTTTATTTGGATTAATGTCTAGCTTCCAATCTTTAGAGAAGTTCTGTAAGGCATTCAGACAGTGCTGGAGACCAACAGGTGATTGTGACATTAGAACAAGATCATCTGCATATACATGTACACATGATTTTTTTTTTTTATCTATATATGCTTAATTTGCATAATCGACATAAATCAACTGAAAGAAAAATTTCACAGAAAAATGTGGAATATATGTTGAACTATTCTTTGCCATGCAGCAGCAGTTAAAATTTGAGCTCATTTTGACTGATATATTAACCAAAAAATGGACAATTTAAGAAATAGTCATTTTTAGTAATGGCAGCATTCTTAAATGGAGGGGAACCACATCATTGGTGTGACAGATTGTGGGTTCAAGTCCTGGTCCTAGTTTCTCTGCTTTAAGTACATGTACAACCCAACTGAAACAGACATCAGCTAGTGTACAAGACAAATCAAATACACAGCTCATAAAGGAGTACTTCACGTATGGAGAATATAATACTCTTCACGTAGGGAGAATATAATACTCTTCACGTATGGAGAATATAATACTCTTCATGTATGGAGAATATAATACTCTTCACGTAGGGAGAATATAATACTCTTCACGTAGGGAGAATATAATACTCTTCACGTAGGGAGAATATAATACTCTTCATGTAGGGAGAATATAATACTCTTCACGTAGGGGGAATATAATACTCTTCACGTAGGGGGAATATAATACTCTTCACGTAGGGGGAATATAATACTCTTCACGTAGGGAGAATATAATACTCTTCACGTAGGGAGAATATAATACTCTTCACGTAGGGAGAATATAATACTCTTCACGTAGGGGAAATATAATACTCTTCACGTAGGGGGAATATAATACTCTTCACGTAGGGAGAATATAATACTCTTCACGTGGGGAGAATATAATACTCTTCACGTAGGGAGAATATAATACTCTTCACGTAGGGAGAATATAATACTTGTTGTAGGTAAAAGACAAGTTGCAACAGCCTCTAATAATCAACAAGATGAACTGTGAGCTAATGCTCACTTATGATACCCCCGCTCTTCGGTAAACAGGAAGTAGGAATCTGACGGGTCAAAAAACGATTCCCACGATATGGGGTACCTATATAAAGCTTGTGACCAAATATCAGATTTCTGCAATCAATAGTTGCTGAGAAAAATGCGACTAAAAATGGTCATATACAAAATGTATGTTCAATGTGTATAAAAATCAACTAAGTCGGCAAACAGGAAGTAGGAATCTGATGGGTTCAAAAACGCTTCCCACAATATGGCATACCTATATGAAACTTGTGACCAAATATCAGAGTCCTGTCATCAATAGTTGCTTAGAAAAATGTGACGAAAAATGTGCATATACAAATGTATGTTAAATGTGTATAAAAATCAACAAAATCGGCAAACAGAATGTAGGAATCTGATGGGTCCAAAAACGCTTCCCACGATATGGGGTACCTATATGAAGCTTGTGACCAAATATCAGATTTCTGCCATCAATAGTGGCTGAGAAAAATGTGACGAAAAATGTGCATATATGTTCAATGTGTATAAAAACCAACTAAGTCGGCAAACAGGAAGTAGGAATCTGACGGGTCGAAAAACTCTACCCACAATATGGTATACCTATATGATGCTTGTGACCAAATATCAGATTTCTGCCATCAACAGTTACTGAGAAAAATGCAACGAAAAATATCTTGGACGGACGGAAGGATAGAAGGATGGACGGACGGAAGGACAGACAGAGGTAAAACAGTATACCCCCCTCCCCCTTCGGGGAGCGGTGGTATAATAATAGATTGTTAGGATAAGGAGTGCTAGTTGATGAATCATTTCAAGTCAAAATTTTCTGAGGCTTTCCATCCTCTCTCCTTTGCAAAGTGACCATGAAAACATTAATATTGGTTCAAAGGTTCAACTTTTACATATATGGTTCATTATTTGAAAATTCATCATTGTCATGAATTATGTTAAACAATAATAATCGCAGGTCACCACTCTTAACAGGCCAAATTTCAGAGACACCAAGAAAGTGAAATACTACTAAAAAGTCCCCTCAAGAAAGGCCACCCCTCTTATAAGGTCACTTTTTCATTGCTGGAGGGATGGCCTTATAAAAGGAGACTGCTGTAATCACTTGTGTTAAAAATACCCTCGTTGGTACCTCCATTTTTATACCTACGTGTATCTACTGTATATATATTAGTAAGAAATACCTTATTTATTTACCTATTTGACTTTTTATCTGAAGCATGATTATGAATATTTTAGATACTATTTAACATTGGGTAGCTGGTATATGTTGTTTATCGTAAAAATGTGTTCAATCTAATTTTTAATGTGGTATACACAACAACTTTTTCATATATTCAAACATTTAACTATTCACAAAGGCAGAGAAAATAATCCAACCCAGATTTTTCCTTTGCTCTTTTTTTTCTTCTTGAATGAGAATTTGTTAGATAAATATTTTCTTGCAAAAAAAATAATATAAAAGAATAATTTTAACACAAGTACTGGTAAAAGTTGAAGTGATACATGTACAATGTATTTCTGCCAAGTAAATAAATTCTGATGCAATATTTTAGTATTTCAGCATCTGATTGGCTAAAGTTCCTTGTGAAATTCATGGTTTACCAGTACGTCTTCAGGGTTTTACTTTTAATGAGGTGATAGTAATATTGAATTATTGAAGTCAAACATGAATATAAATACAATATTTAACAAAATATAAGACCACTGCTTACTTCATCAATTTAGCTCCAGAACTATTTTGTTTTAACAAGATTTTTTATTCACTTTTGAAGCATAAAAGTAATGAAGAAACATCTATTGCTTACATTTTACATGTACATGTATGTACATGTATATGACTTCATTTCCTTTTACAGAAATGACGCCAAATTAATTTTGCAGAATATAAGTTACTGGTATGTCAATTATAGACCAATTTAATAGCTCAATCGACACATTTTTGTGTGTATTACATTGTACATTAGATTGAATGCAAATAATTATTGTATTATAAGCTTTGACAATATCAATCTACGTTTTACTGTGACAAATATCTGTTTACAATACATTTGTGTAGCTCTATGTTATGAGTCCTTAGTTTTTTGGAAAACTCAATTTGCAACAGTAAAACCAATGACAGACATCAGTAAAGCTTAAACTACAGTCAAACCTGCCTTATGTGACCTTTCAAGGGAACATTGAAATAGGGTCACATAAGACAGGTGGTCACTTAAAACAGGTTTAATTAATATGAAATGTCTTGTGAAGGAAATTGATATTAAGGTAACATTATATTAATTAATAAGGTCACATTATACAAGTTATTGCTTAAAGGGATATTGTCTACTAAAATCGTAAATTTTTCATACCCAAAATTATTGTCGTTTTCCATACTGACCTTCATAAAATGAAGATTAACACCGAGTTATGCTGCAAAAGATACGATTTTTTGACAAAAAAGACCCAAAACTATCGTTATCAGAATTATTGTCCTGGATGACAATATTCAAATCTATTCATATGGCCTTCTATGTGAACACGTCTTGAGCATGCGCACTGTTTAGAAACAATAAACAACATGTGGTTCTTGGGCAAAAGAGAAACTGTCAACACGTGGAAGAAAGTGGACTTTGACGGATTCAGAGAGAAAGATGAATAGAAGTGAAGTATCTTCCAAATGGAACAAATGCAGGATATATGTAGGGGATCAGTTGGACCGTCGGAACGAACTCAAGGAAGTGCTACGCGTCCAAACTCGCGCTGAATTTGCAAATATTTTGTTTGATAGGTTTATGAACATGTTTTTTCCTTCTTTTCTCAATCGTTTTTCATATTTTATGAATTTATGATGATGCCCATGATCATTTTCGGTAGATATTATTCAATATATGTAATCTTGCACCTGGCAACAGCAAATTATTGTCAATGAATAGCATAAAACAGCATTTTTATATCGAAAAAACAACGTTTCGTAGCGTATTCGCCAATAATTCTGTGTTTAATCTTCATTTTATGAAGGTCAGTACGGAAAACGACAATAATTTTGTGTATGAAAAAATTACGATTGTGGTAGACAATATCCCTTTAATAGAGGTCGTCTGTTTGACTGTAACATTAATAGATGTAGTCTGTAAGGCAGGTTTGGCTGTAACTTAATAGAGGTAGTCTGTAAAGCAGGTTTGATTGTAACTTAATAGAGGTAGTCTGTAAAGCAGGTTTGATTGTAACTTAATAGAGATAGTCTATAAAGCAGGTTTGATTGTAACTTAATAGAGGTAGTCTGTAAAGCAGGTTTGACTGTAACTTAATAGAGGTAGTCTGTAAAGCAGGTTTGATTGTAACTTAATAGAGGTAGTCTCTAAAGCAGGTTTGATTGTAACTTAATAGAGGTAGTCTCTAAAGCAGGTTTGATTGTAACTTAATAGAGGTAGTCTGTAAAGCAGGTTTGATTGTAACTTAATAGAGGTAGTCTCTAAAGCAGGTTTGACTGTAACTTAATAGAGGTAGTCTGTAAAGCAGGTTTGATTGTAACTTAATAGAGGTAGTCTCTAAAGCAGGTTTGATTGTAACTTAATAGAGGTAGTCTGTAAAGCAGGTTTGATTGTAACTTAATAGAGGTAGTCTGTAAAGCAGGTTTGATTGTAACTTAATAGAGGTAGTCTCTAAAGCAGGTTTGATTGTAACTTAATAGAGGTAGTCTCTAAAGCAGGTTTGATTGTAACTTAATAGAGGTAGTCTGTAAGGCAGGTTTGACTGTAACTTAATAGAGGTAGTCTGTAAAGCAGGTTTGATTGTAACTTAATAGAGGTAGTCTCTAAAGCAGGTTTGATTGTAACTTAATAGAGGTAGTCTGTAAGGCAGGTTTGACTGTAACTTAATAGAGGTAGTCTGTAAAGCAGGTTTGATTGTAACTTAATAGAGGTAGTCTGTAAAGCAGGTTTGATTGTAACTTAATAGAGGTAGTCTGTAAAGCAGGTTTGACTGTAACTTAATAGAGGTAGTCTGTAAAGCAGGTTTGACTGTAACTTAATAGAGGTAGTCTGTAAAGCAGGTTTGATTGTAACTTAATAGAGGTAGTCTGTAAAGCAGGTTTGATTGTAACTTAATAGAGGTAGTCTGTAAAGCAGGTTTGATTGTAACTTAATAGAGGTAGTCTCTAAAGCAGGTTTGATTGTAACTTAATAGAGGTAGTCTGTAAGGCAGGTTTGACTGTAACTTAATAGAGGTAGTCTGTAAAGCAGGTTTGATTGTAACTTAATAGAGGTAGTCTGTAAAGCAGGTTTGATTGTAACTTAATAGAGGTAGTCTGTAAAGCAGGTTTGACTGTAACTTAATAGAGGTAGTCTGTAAAGCAGGTTTGACTGTAACTTAATAGAGGTAGTCTGTAAAGCAGGTTTGATTGTAACTTAATAGAGGTAGTCTGTAAAGCAGGTTTGATTGTAACTTAATACAGGTAGTCTGTAAAGCAGGTTTGATTGTAACTTAATAGAGGTAGTCTGTAAAGCAGGTTTGATTGTAACTTAATAGAGGTAGTCTCTAAAGCAGGTTTGATTGTAACTTAATAGAGGTAGTCTCTAAAGCAGGTTTGATTGTAACTTAATAGAGGTAGTCTCTAAAGCAGGTTTGATTGTAACTTAATAGAGGTAGTCTGTAAGGCAGGTTTGACTGTAACTTAATAGAGGTAGTCTGTAAAGCAGGTTTGATTGTAACTTAATAGAGGTAGTCTCTAAAGCAGGTTTGATTGTAACTCAATAGAGGTAGTCTCTAAAGCAGGTTTGATTGTAACTTAATAGAGGTAGTCTGTAAAGCAGGTTTGATTGTAACTTAATAGAGGTAGTCTGTAAAGCAGGTTTGATTGTAACTTAATAGAGGTAGTCTCTAAAGCAGGTTTGATTGTAACTTAATAGAGGTAGTCTGTAAGGCAGGTTTGACTAACTTAATAGAGGTAGTCTGTAAAGCAGGTTTGATTGTAACTTAATAGAGGTAGTCTCTAAAGCAGGTTTGATTGTAACTTAATAGAGGTAGTCTCTAAAGCAGGTTTGACTGTAACTTAATAGAGGTAGTCTGTAAAGCAGGTTTGATTGTAACTTAATAGAGGTAGTCTGTAAAGCAGGTTTGACTGTAACTTAATAGAGGTAGTCTGTAAAGCAGGTTTGATTGTAACTTAATAGAGGTAGTCTGTAAAGCAGGTTTGACTGTAACTTAATAGAGGTAGTCTCTAAAGCAGGTTTGATTGTAACTTAATAGAGGTAGTCTGTAAAGCAGGTTTGACTGTAACTTAATAGAGGTAGTCTCTAAAGCAGGTTTGATTGTAACTTAATAGAGGTAGTCTGTAAAGCAGGTTTGATTGTAACTTAATAGAGGTAGTCTGTAAAGCAGGTTTGATTGTAACTTAATAGAGGTAGTCTCTAAAGCAGGTTTGATTGTAACTTAATAGAGGTAGTCTGTAAGGCAGGTTTGACTAACTTAATAGAGGTAGTCTGTAAAGCAGGTTTGATTGTAACTTAATAGAGGTAGTCTCTAAAGCAGGTTTGATTGTAACTTAATAGAGGTAGTCTCTAAAGCAGGTTTGACTGTAACTTAATAGAGGTAGTCTGTAAAGCAGGTTTGATTGTAACTTAATAGAGGTAGTCTCTAAAGCAGGTTTGATTGTAACTTAATAGAGGTAGTCTGTAAAGCAGGTTTGATTGTAACTTGATAGAGGTAGTCTCTAAAGCAGGTTTGATTGTAACTTAATAGAGGTAGTCTGTAAGGCAGGTTTGACTAACTTAATAGAGGTAGTCTGTAAAGCAGGTTTGATTGTAACTTAATAGAGGTAGTCTCTAAAGCAGGTTTGATTGTAACTTAATAGAGGTAGTCTCTAAAGCAGGTTTGACTGTAACTTAATAGAGGTAGTCTGTAAAGCAGGTTTGATTGTAACTTAATAGAGGTAGTCTCTAAAGCAGGTTTGACTGTAACTTAATAGAGGTAGTCTGTAAAGCAGGTTTGACTGTAACTTAATAGAGGTAGTCTGTAAAGCAGGTTTGACTGTAACTTAATAGAGGTAGTCTGTAAAGCAGGTTTGATTGTAACTTAATAGAGGTAGTCTCTAAAGCAGGTTTGATTGTAACTTAATAGAGGTAGTCTGTAAAGCAGGTTTGATTGTAATTTAATAGAGGTAGTCTGTAAAGCAGGTTTGATTGTAACTTAATAGAGGTAGTCTCTAAAGCAGGTTTGATTGTAACTTAATAGAGGTAGTCTGTAAGGCAGGTTTGACTAACTTAATAGAGGTAGTCTGTAAAGCAGGTTTGATTGTAACTTAATAGAGGTAGTCTCTAAAGCAGGTTTGATTGTAACTTAATAGAGGTAGTCTCTAAAGCAGGTTTGACTGTAACTTAATAGAGGTAGTCTGTAAAGCAGGTTTGATTGTAACTTAATAGAGGTAGTCTCTAAAGCAGGTTTGACTGTAACTTAATAGAGGTAGTCTGTAAAGCAGGTTTGACTGTAACTTAATAGAGGTAGTCTGTAAAGCAGGTTTGACTGTAACTTAATAGAGGTAGTCTCTAAAGCAGGTTTGATTGTAACTTAATAGAGGTAGTCTGTAAAGCAGGTTTGATTGTAACTTAATAGAGGTAGTCTGTAAAGCAGGTTTGACTAACTTAATAGAGGTAGTCTGTAAAGCAGGTTTGACTGTAACTTAATAGAGGTAGTCTGTAAAGCAGGTTTGATTGTAACTTAATAGAGGTAGTCTGTAAAGCAGGTTTGACTAACTTAATAGAGGTAGTCTGTAAAGCAGGTTTGACTGTAACTTAATAGAGGTACATGTAGTCTGTAAAGAAGGTTTGACTGTAACTTAATAGAGGTACAATGTAGTCTGTAAAGCAGGTTTGACTGTAACTTAATAGAGGTACAATGTAGTCTGTAAAGCAGGTTTGACTGTAACTTAATAGAGGTAGTCTGTAAAGCAGGTTTGACTGTACATTGCAAATATAAATGGAGCTGAAATAGATTTTAAAAGTACCAAATAGTTTAATGACAATAGCATTCAAACCAAACAAAACAAACAAACAAACTAATTTGACCAATTTGTATCTATTATGCAATGTATACATTTAAACAAAGTGTTGCAAAAATTAAATGTTTTGTTTTAATGTATTATGCAATGGATATATTTGGAAAGTTTAAATAGAGATTGTTCTACATATGTATAACATCGCCCCCACACTTTCAAAAGCAACAAATATTTTATTACAACAAGTTGAACAACCTTGCCAAATTGACATTTTATTTCATGCTGACATTTTAGCTCAAAATAAACTTAATTCAGTTAAGGGTGTACAGTACAAAAAGAAATATTGATATATCTCTTGGATGTCATTCATTTTACATATATATTGTCAAATTATTCCATTCTCTGCATTGTGAGAAAACCACAGTCCTACAATCTTTTATCACATTAAGAATCCATGTAACAGCTATAAAAGCATCTGCTTGTTAATGTTAGGAATGCTCATTGGTGACCTTGTACAAGACAAACTTTTTTCTAAACTTATAGTAGTCAGATACATACATGTAGTACGATAATTCACTGTGATAGATGTATCACTCATCTAGGTATGATGTCTTTTGTAGGGCTAGGGCTATAGACAGGTTTTAGTTTTAAAGCCACTTTCAAGAAAATTTCAGTTATCATGGCAGTCAGTTTTATTAGTGGAGGAAACCAGAGTTCAGTTCTTGAAATGAAAATATGAATTTACTGGTTCCAATTAAATCCTTGAAAATATCTTTATATAGATCTTAAAAGAAACTGAAAACTTTACTGGTCCAAACAAAGTTTTACTGGTCTTGGGCCAGGGGCCTAGTGCTTATCGTGAGGACTGTGAGTACCCGCAGAAAACTACTAACCTATCGCAAGTCACTGATCAATTTTACCAATGATGTCTTTTGTATTTAGAGTGTTACTTGCCATCACCCAAAATGCATAAGAAAGAAAGTAATATAAATAGATTAAACAAAGCATTAGAACATAAATAGATTAAACAAAGCATAAGAACATAAATAAATAGATTAAACAAAGCATAAGAACATAAATAAATAGATTAAACAAAGCATAAGATCATAAATAAATAGATTAAATAAAGCATAAGAACATAAATAAATAGATTAAATAAAGCATAAGAACATAAATAAATAGATTAAACAAAGCATAAGAACATAAATAAATAGATTAAACAAAGCATAAGAACATAAATAAATAGATTAAATAAAGCATAAGAACATAAATAAATAGATTAAATAAAGCATAAGAACATAAATAAATAGATTAAACAAAGCATAAGAACATAAATAGATTAAACAAAGCATAAGAACATAAATAAATAGATTAAACAAAGCATAAGAGCATAAATAAATAGATTAAACAAAGCATAAGAACATAAATAAATAGATTAAATAAAGCATAAGAACATAAATAAATAGATTAAATAAAGCATAAGAACAAAAATAAATAGATTAAATAAAGCATAAGAACATAAATAAATAGATTAAACAAAGCATAAGAACATAAATAAATAGATTAAACAAAGCATAAGAACATAAATAGATTAAACAAAGCATAAGAACATAAATAAATAGATTAAACAAAGCATAAGAACATAAATAAATAGATTAAACAAAGCATAAGAACATAAATAAATAGATTAAATAAAGCATAAGAACATAAATAAATAGATTAAATAAAGCATAAGAACATAAATAAATAGATTAAATAAAGCATAAGAACATAAATAAATAGATTAAACAAAGCATAAGAACATAAATAAATAGATTAAACAAAGCATAAGAACATAAATAAATAGATTAAACAAAGCATAAGAACATAAATAAATAGATTAAACAAAGCATAAGAACATAAATAAATAGATTAAACAAAGCATAAAACTAAGAAGAGTGGTCTCACAGTGATGTATCATGCTATGTGACTATGTCTCTGATAGTACTGTATCCATGATATCCTCTTGTATCTGTGGCAATCAAAATATCTGACCCCACGGGCCAATACATAGGCCCATCCCAACACTACTTCTTTTAAAAGACGCTTAAATGTTGTTGGCAAATACAGTACAGTCAGAAATAGCGTGATAAACCACTGTGATAGACGTATCACTCTTCTTAGTGATACTGATATATCTTTTGGTCTGTTTAATCTATTTACTTTTTCTGATATGCCTTTTGGGTGATAGTAAGAAACACTCTAAATGTAAAAGAAATTTTGAAGATATATTTAATAGAACAAAAGATATATCCAATTCACCAAGATGAGTGATACGTCTATCATTATGGTTTATCAGGCTATGTCTCTGACTGTACTGTATTACAGAGGCTGGCAACAATCATGGCACAAAATGACCCAAATCCCTATATATACTTCAAATGTATTATAAAAAAAATAGGATTTGGGTCATTTCGTGCAATAATAAAGATATCGTCCCCTGTGCCATTAATATATCGAGGAAATAAATTTTGCATAGAACAAATGATGCTAAGAAACAATTAATACAAGCATCAGAAAATGACATTTTTATTTAGATGTACAATGTAGGATAATAAAATAGCGATTTTTTTTTTTATAACAAAGACCTCTTTAATATACAATGTAGTTCATTATCTATATAAGTCAGTGCACCCTGACCATCATGAAATAGTAATTTCCTAGATGTAGAATAATTAGAAAGGTCATAAAACAAAGCTTTCTTTATCAATATCTACAGCCTTATTCTCTTTAGAAGTCAATGCACCCGAAACAATTCCGAGAAATGGAGATGCAGGATAAAAATAGCGGGAAAAAGGTCTTTTATCAATTTCATGACCTGATTTCCACACATAAGTCAATGCACCCTGACCATCAGAAACATACAATAGCGTTTCCGATCATAATCAATGTAGGATAATTAAATTACTCATACTTGTACTCCGTTTTCTGGAAATAATGATCGTATGATATACTGTTGTACGTGAGGTTTGAAATACATTACAAAAGATGATGAGAACTGATATAATCATGTTCGATGTTCTCTAAAATGGTCAGTATACTGTAATAATGGGGGATCGTGTGACATATTGAATTCCATTGTCTATGTATGTATTGTCTATTGTATATATATACACTGTATGCTAAGGTCTGTAACCTTTGTCTCTGATAAATGGATCTGTTTATCAATGACTACATGGTGAAATTGATCTAGATATTGTACTTTGTAGCAATATAATTCAAACACAGTCAATTGATGCTGTTGTCTAATTGACTTGTAATTACTCTATACTGTATATAGATGTGTATCTTTATCTGGGGGAGGATCTTTTGTTTTGGAATTTACAAATTACAGTCAAACCTGCACATGCGGTCACCAGTATTTAAAGGTCGCCCTTTTCTTGTCCTGTTGTAGAAAATTTCATACCAATTTAACCTTTTTTGAGAGGCCACCTGTCTTACAAGACCAATTTTTATTTATCTCAAATGTGACCTCTTGATACAGGTTTGACTGTATTCTGTAACAGATGGATACATAAAAGTGTATGTTATAAAGTACTGTTGTTGGATCCAGGGGCGGATTCAGGGAGGGGGGCGCACCCGGTGCGCGCCCCCCCTAAAATTGGTAAAAATATGATTTTTTGGGCGTAAAATCGTGATTTTTCACATGAAATACCTCAAAAATTTTGTGCCCCCCCCCCTCCCCCTAAAATTGGAAAAATATGATTTTTTGGCATAAAATCGTGATTTTTCACAATAAATACCCCAAAAATGTTCGCGCCTCCCTCTGCTCCGCGCAATTTTTTTAAGTGCGCCCCCCCCCCTAACTTGAAATCCTGGATCCGCCCCTGGGATCATCTAATTGTTGGAGACATCAACAAAGTTTGAAGATACCAAAGGGGTAATCAGTAGCCACATCCCACTGCTGTAACTTTTGTTTCTGATAAATGGATCTGTTTATCAATGACTACATGGTGAAATGCATTGATCTAGATAGTAGTAATATAATTCAAACACAGTCAATTGATGGTATTGTCTAATTGACTTGTAATTACTCTATACATTGTATACTGTATATAAAATTGTGTATCTTTATCTCTGAGGTGGGATCTTTTGTTTTAGAATTAACAAATTATTCTTTTACAGATGGATACATGAAAGAGTATGTAATAAAATATTGTTGTTGGATCATCCCACTGCTGGAGACTTCAAAAATGTTTGATGATGCCAAAGGGATTTTTATATTGCTAGCAATCTGAAGCAACAGTTCATGGGTAGACACGTTGCTCCACTCTGACACATCTTATGCTGATTCCGAGCCAATCAGTCTTTGCTCTTACTCTTTAACACTAATTTAATTAGCAGAAAAGAAACAAATACAAATTTTATAAGTCTTTGGTTTGATCTGATCAGGGCTCAAACCCACAATCTACCGAGCTTGAGGCAACCACACTAATTATATATAACCATTACATAGATGCTGTTCATATGTTGTTAAAGTCTTCAGATCTAGACAACTCCATATTAGCCACGTGTTAAAAGGAGATTTATGACCAGAATAAACACCACTAAACATATTTTAATTTTATACATTTTAATTTAAAATATTTTAACACCCACTTCAAATTTAAATATTTAATTTATTATACTATCATCTATAGTAAGACATCAACACCTGTCAACTATGACAATTTAGATGACATTTTTATGGTCAACTTCAAAGGATGGTGTATACCAATCATACTGTTCAATCTATTAAACTGCTTGAGAATGTCCCCTTTAAGTGATATGAGGAGGGAGTGGTGTTATAATATATATCAGCTAATGGTCAGTTGAGTTACCCTCTCAAGCAATATTATGTGATAAAGTTTGTCAAGTGATTTGCGTCAGGTCGGTGGTTTTCTCCAGGTATTCCGGTTTCCCCCACCAATAAAATTGACCCCCAAGATATATAACTGAAATATTGTTGAAACATTACAGAGAGATAATGGAAGTCTACAGGTACAAGTATCTCCTTTCATTACAGAGAGATAATGGAAGTCTACAGGTACAAGTATCTTCTTTCATTACAGAGAGATAATGGAAGTCTACAAGTACAAGTATCTTCTTTCATTACAGAGAGATAATGGAAGTCTACAAGTACAAGTATCTTCTTTCATTACAGAGAGATAATGGAAGTCTACACGTACAAGTATCTTCTTTCATTACAGAGAGATAATTGAAGTCTACAAGTACAAGTATCTTCTTTCATTACAGAGAGATAATGGAAGTCTACAGGTACAAGTATCTTCTTTCATTACAGAGAGATAATGGAAGTCTACACGTACAAGTATCTTCTTTCATTACAGAGAGATAATGGAAGTCTACACGTACAAGTATCTTCTTTCATTACAGAGAGATAATGGAAGTCTACACGTACAAGTATCTTCTTTCATTACAGAGAGATAATGGAAGTCTACACGTACAAGTATCTTCTTTCATTACAGAGAGATAATGGAAGTCTACACGTACAAGTATCTTCTTTCATTACAGAGAGATAATGGAAGCCTACAAGTACAAGTATCTTCTTTCATTACAGAGAGATAATGGAAGCCTACAAGTACAAGTATCTTCTTTCATTACAGAGAGATAATGGAAGCCTACACGTACAAGTATCTTCTTTCATTACAGAGAGATAATGGAAGTCTACACGTACAAGTATCTTCTTTCATTACAGAGAGATAATGGAAGCCTACAGGTACAAGTATCTTCTTTCATTACAGAGAGATAATGGAAGTCTACAAGTACAAGTATCTTCTTTCATTACAGAGAGATAATGGAAGCCTACAAGTACAAGTATCTTCTTTCATTACAGAGAGATAATGGAAGTCTACAAGTACAAGTATCTTCTTTCATTACAGAGAGATAATGGAAGTCTACAAGTACAAGTATCTTCTTTCATTACAGAGAGATAATGGAAGCCTACAAGTACAAGTATCTTCTTTCATTACAGAGAGATAATGGAAGTCTACAAGTACAAGTATCTTCTTTCATTACAGAGAGATAATGGAAGTCTACAAGTACAAGTATCTTCTTTCATTACAGAGAGATAATGGAAGCCTACAAGTACAAGTATCTTCTTTCATTACAGAGAGATAATGGAAGCCTACAAGTACAAGTATCTTCTTTCATTACAGAGAGATAATGGAAGTCTACAAGTACAAGTATCTTCTTTCATTACAGAGAGATAATGGAAGTCTACAGGTACAAGTATCTTCTTTCATTACAGAGAGATAATGGATGCCTACAAGTACAAGTATCTTCTTTCATTACAGAGAGATAATGGAAGTCTACAAGTACAAGTATCTTCTTTCATTACAGAGAGATAATGGAAGCCTACAAGTACAAGTATCTTCTTTCATTACAGAGAGATAATGGAAGCCTACAAGTACAAGTATCTTCTTTCATTACAGAGAGATAATGGAAGCCTACAAGTACAAGTATCTTCTTTCATTACAGAGAGATAATGGAAGCCTACAAGTACAAGTATCTTCTTTCATTACAGAGAGATAATGGAAGTCTACACGTACAAGTATCTTCTTTCATTACAGAGAGATAATGGAAGTCTACACGTACAAGTATCTTCTTTCATTACAGAGAGATAATGGAAGCCTACAAGTACAAGTATCTTCTTTCATTACAGAGAGATAATGGAAGCCTACAAGTACAAGTATCTTCTTTCATTACAGAGAGATAATGGAAGCCTACAAGTACAAGTATCTTCTTTCATTACAGAGAGATAATGGAAGTCTACACGTACAAGTATCTTCTTTCATTACAGAGAGATAATGGAAGCCTACAAGTACAAGTATCTTCTTTCATTACAGAGAGATAATGGAAGTCTACAAGTACAAGTATCTTCTTTCATTACAGAGAGATAATGGAAGCCTACAAGTACAAGTATCTTCTTTCATTACAGAGAGATAATGGAAGCCTACAAGTACAAGTATCTTCTTTCATTACAGAGAGATAATGGAAGCCTACAAGTACAAGTATCTTCTTTCATTACAGAGAGATAATGGAAGCCTACAAGTACAAGTATCTTCTTTCATTACAGAGAGATAATGGAAGTCTACAAGTACAAGTATCTTCTTTCATTACAGAGAGATAATGGAAGCCTACAAGTACAAGTATCTTCTTTCATTACAGAGAGATAATGGAAGCCTACAAGTACAAGTATCTTCTTTCATTACAGAGAGATAATGGAAGCCTACAAGTACAAGTATCTTCTTTCATTACAGAGAGATAATGGAAGCCTACAAGTACAAGTATCTTCTTTCATTACAGAGAGATAATGGAAGTCTACAAGTACAAGTATCTTCTTTCATTACAGAGAGATAATGGAAGCCTACAAGTACAAGTATCTTCTTTCATTACAGAGAGATAATGGAAGCCTACAAGTACAAGTATCTTCTTTCATTACAGAGAGATAATGGAAGCCTACAAGTACAAGTATCTTCTTTCATTACAGAGAGATAATGGAAGTCTACAAGTACAAGTATCTTCTTTCATTACAGAGAGATAATGGAAGCCTACAAGTACAAGTATCTTCTTTCATTACAGAGAGATAATGGAAGCCTACAAGTACAAGTATCTTCTTTCATTACAGAGAGATAATGGAAGTCTACAGGTACAAGTATCTTCTTTCATTACAGAGAGATAATGGAAGCCTACAAGTACAAGTATCTTCTTTCATTACAGAGAGATAATGGAAGTCTACAAGTACAAGTATCTTCTTTCATTACAGAGAGATAATGGAAGTCTACACGTACAAGTATCTTCTTTCATTACAGAGAGATAATGGAAGTCTACAAGTACAAGTATCTTCTTTCATTACAGAGAGATAATGGAAGCCTACAAGTATCTTCTTTCATTACAGAGAGATAATGGACGCCTACAAGTACAAGTATCTTCTTTCATTACAGAGAGATAATGGACGCCTACAAGTACAAGTATCTTCTTTCATTACAGAGAGATAATGGAAGTCTACAAGTACAAGTATCTTCTTTCATTACAGAGAGATAATGGAAGCCTACAAGTACAAGTATCTTCTTTCATTACAGAGAGATAATGGAAGCCTACAAGTATCTTCTTTCATTACAGAGAGATAATGGAAGCCTACAAGTATCTTCTTTCATTACAGAGAGATAATGGAAGCCTACAAGTACAAGTATCTTCTTTCATTACAGAGAGATAATGGACGCCTACAAGTACAAGTATCTTCTTTCATTACAGAGAGATAATGGAAGTCTACACATACAAGTATTTTCTTTCATTACAGAGAGATAATGGAAGCCTACAAGTACAAGTATCTTCTTTCATTACAGAGAGATAATGGAAGCCTACAAGTACAAGTATCTTCTTTCATTACAGAGAGATAATTGAAGTCTACAGGTACAAGTATCTTCTTTCATTACAGAGAGATAATGGAAGTCTACACATACAAGTATTTTCTTTCATTACAGAGAGATAATGGAAGCCTACAAGTACAAGTATCTTCTTTCATTACAGAGAGATAATGGAAGTCTACACGTACAAGTATCTTCTTTCATTACAGAGAGATAATTGAAGTCTACAAGTACAAGTATCTTCTTTCATTACAGATAGAATCTGGATTAGCTATATATAAAATGTATCTTCTCTAATTACAAATCTAGATAGATTCTGGATTAGCTAAATGTATATCTTCTTTCATTTATACAGAAGATAGATTCTGGATTAACTAGATGTATCATGTACATGTATCTTCTTTCATTGTAGGAGATAGATTCTGGATAGCTAGATGTATCATGTACATGTATCTTCTTTCATTGTAGGAGATAGATTCTGGATTAACTAGATGTATCATGTTATTCTTGGTGGAAAGCACAATCTTGACCGGAAGCCTACTTTTTCAGAGTTAGTCAACGGCGAATTTTCAACTTTGATCTCAAATTTCTCAAAATTCAAGGAACCCGGTCAAAAACTGTTTACATATTCTCAAAGACAATTTTATACTCTATCTGATGATATACAAATATTTTTGTTAAGGTATTAGATAAAAGCACTATGTTGACCGGAAGCCTACCTTTTCATAGTTGGTCGCTGATAATTGGACACGTTTTTCTCCAAATCTGCTTCAGTAAAAGGTAGGCTTCCGGTCAAGTTTGTGTTTTTCAGCAATATTTTAATGAAATCAAACATATATGATCTTATAGGGTATAAGATTGTCTTTAAGAATATCTAACCGGTTTTTGACCGGATTCTTTGAATTTTGAGAAATTTGATATCAAAGTTGAAAATTTGCCGATGGCTAACTCTGAAAAGTAGGCTTCCGGTCAAGATTGTGCTTTCCACCAATAATTCCATAAAATCAAATTTATATCATCTGATAGAGTATAACATTGTTTTAAGAATATTTAAACCGTTTTTGACCGGGTTCATTGAATTTTGAGAAATTTGAAATCAAAGTTGAAAATTAGACGACTACTAACTCTGAAAAGGTAGGCTTCCGGTCAAGATTGTGCTTTTATCTAATATTTTAGCAAACAGATTTTTATATCGTCTGATAGAGTATAAAATTGTCTTTAAGATTATCTAAACGGTTTTTGACCAGGGTCTTTTAATTTTGATACATTTGAGATCAAAGTCAAAAATTTGTCCATTGCCCGTTCTCATTTTTGACACTTCCGGTCAACTTTTAAGTACCTAAATAATAAAATATTGTATTATTTATTTCTTGAAGAGATAGATCTTAACAATAGCTTTAAGAATCCGTTTAGATTTTTATCCTAGGTTGAGTACTTTTCAAGATATGATCTTTCAAGTACCCATTTTGGGCTTACTTCCGTGTTTTCCCACTTCCACGTTTTAGACCTTCCCATTACAATGCAATTCGTATTTGAGCCATGTCCGGTCCTTTTTCAAGATTTCTAGTAATTTTCTATCCCTTATCTCCTCGTACCCCTTTTAAAAATGTTTTTCAGCACACTTTCATTTCTGTGAACAACCGCGGTAGGGCCCCGTCAAAATATATAAATAAATTAGCCATAGGTTTTTATTTTTTTATACCGGAAGTTAAACAATATGGACGGAGTTAAGCAACAAGACAGTACGCCCCAGAATGATTCGACCCTGGGTTTTAAATGGATAAACAAAATCGCACAAAATATTGTGTAGTCATATATTCATAATAATCATACTTATATTACTGGAGATTACACTAAATTGTGTTTGAACATAATTTGTAATCGGTCATTTTTTTATTTTGAAATGATGTAAGCTTTGTTCCGGTCCGAGTTTTACACATGGATGAAAAGATATTGGGGCGAAAACATATCTATTTACCGCATGCGCAAACTGCTATTTACGATTCTAAGGTAAAGTTATTTTTAAAACAGGGAATATCCCATCAACTTGGTCGTGACACAGTTGTTCGATTTGAATGCGAGAATTCAGCAATTGACGTGATCATTAATTTTTTATGAAAAATATTCCACAAGCCTATCGACCATCGTACCTGTGGTTTTGACCACCGCTAATTTTGGGGGGTCCAGTAATTTCTACCGGTACTATACACGATCTCAGGCGGGTAAAAGTACCGGGTACCGGCCCACTTTGAAACCCCTGATCATGTACATGTATCTTCTTTCATTGTAGGAGATAGATTCTGGATTAACTAGATGTATCATGTACATGTATCTTCTTTCATTGTAGGAGATAGATTCTGGATTAACTAGATGTATCATGTACATGTATCTTCTTTCATTGTAGGAGATAGATTCTGGATTAACTACATGTACATGTATGTTCTTCCATTAATACTGGTAGAATCTGGATTAGCTACATGTACATGTATGTTCTTCCATTAATACTGGTAGAATCTGGATTAGCTACATGTACATGTATGTTCTTCCATTAATACTGGTAGAATCTGGATTAGCTACATGTACATGTATGTTCTTCCATTAATACTGGTAGAATCTGGATTAGCTACATGTACATGTATGTTCTTCCATTAATACTGGTAGAATCTGGATTAGCTACATGTACATGTATGTTCTTCCATTAATACTGGTAGAATCAGGATTAGCTACAAAAAATGTATATAGCTACAATAAAATGTATCTTCTTTCATTGCAGGAGATAGATTCTGGATTAGCTAAAAAGTACATGTATCTTCCTTCATTACAGAGAGATTCTTGTATAACTAAAAATACATGAATCTTCTCTCAGTACAGATACTGTAGCTTCTGGATTAGTGACACAATTACATGTAGAATCAGCTGAATCATAATTTCATTTGATGTAAAATCCAGATACAAGGATTATTACCAATACAATACAAAACACAAAAAAACATGTTTGTGCATGTATTCTCCTGCTTCACAGATGTATTCTGAGAAAGCTAAAACAGGTTCATACACATGTAATTGTATATTTCCCATGGTCACATTTAAGATTAGTTTAACTTGTAACACTAAAAGTACTTTTATCTTATATCAATACAATAGAGACCTACAACTACATGTATGTAATGTATTTACTGATATCTTCAGTCACTACAGATTGTATTCAGCTATTATATATATATGTCTACAGGTTAACTGTAAGTTCATGTGTTTCCCCTTTGACAGGTGAAATACAACTACAGTGAACCCTGTCTAAAGAGAACCTCTGTGGAACTTTCTTTTGTGTTCGGAATAGACAGGTGTTTAGTTGATACAGGTTAAATTAACAAAGATGCCCTACATTTCACACAAAAAATAGGGTCTGTTGGGTTAGAGGAAATACAAATTGTTTTTTTTTACTTTCAGTTTTAAATATCTGGAAAAAAAAACATACTTTAATCAAAGAAGAAAAAAAATCCAAAACAATTGGCCAATATAATTTCTATTGAATCCCTGATAAAAAAAAAAAAATTGGGTAGGGAGAGGAGAGTAGTAGGCCAATTTTTTAAATATTATAAATTCTATATAAACTTATTCATAACCCAATTTTTCTGCTTCCATTGGTATTTCAATATACAGCAATATTTAATTGACTAATTATTTTAATATTGCAGATTAAGTTGTTGGCAAATCTAAGTTCTGGCAAGTATTTTATGGATCCTCCATGGCATTACAACTCCCCTTGGTATGATTTGATACTTGTTTATTCTGTTGCTACATATTTTTTGTGTAATTAAATCATAGTTAATTAGCCCCTTTTTGAAAGATGTATTCACCTGGTAATAATATAATAAATCGGTATGTTAGGCTGATACAATCTTTGAGTGACTTTAGATACTACTACTAGCATATATATACAGTTTGTACATACAGTACATGACTCTTTCTCATAGATGTGTTTACACCTGGGTAACTGACCATAACAAACACAGATCTAATATATTCTGAGTCACCTAACATGCTAAAGCTATAGGAAGTTATATTGAACCTTTCTACATGAATCACTTAAATCAATAGAAAATGTAATTTTCATTATGTATTTCATTATATAGAATTGTGAGTTCAAAAAAATGGAAGAGAGGGTGGGGGGATGAAAGTAAAAAAAAAGAGGGGAAAGGACTTGAACAGGGGCAATGTGTATATCGACTTTTAAAGGTAAATGGTAAAAAATTTTAAAAAAATCATATTTTACGAATTGCCATTTTATATTATTTTCCACAAAATATTTGTTTGGCGCCCACTAGACAGTTAATCTTGTCTAAACCGAATCCTGTATAATCCTAACTTTAAATACAGTCCCTACCCTGAGTCTTAATTGCCTTTTTTAGACAAGCACTGTTAAAAGTCAGTTCCTTGTCCTTCGTAGCCTAAGTAAAAATAAAAATAAAATTTTGCCCACGTGTCTAACCTATTATTTTTTCAAGAATGTTATCAGAAACAGTCACAGATACTTTTTTTCTTGGCCTAACATCAAAAGTTGTAAGTCAGGTAACAACATACAAAAAAAAAATTCAAAATATTTATTATTCCAATCATGGTCCCACAGGGAGCAGTTACATAAATACAACAATTATGATTAATACAATAGACAGTACATTGCTATAAACAGTAAATGTCAATAATTGAGATTATACTCAGTAGTAATACAGCATATGTGTTACTATTGTACCTGAACTCTGCCAAAGTGCAATCCAGGAGATTCAAAGAAACGATATTGCACACACTAACAAAAAATGTAATCCTTGTACTGCATATCTTAGTTTGTACCAAGTGAATAGTATATTTGGACTTATGGATGAAACATTGGATACCTGCAAGGGTCACCAAGGGACAGTGCTTATGGATATGTTCCATTGAACATTGCACCTCGTGCCCCCCAGCAGAACTCCAAGGTTAAATAATATACAAATATATATACTAATATAGAGATATATTGCTACTCAACCACAGACACCAAGGGACAGTGCTTCTGGAGTTGTCCAGCATATATAGCTGACATTCCACCTCGTGTCTGAGGCAGAGAAGCAAGACATCAAGGGAAAAAAACAAAAACAAAACAAAAAAAGTATTTCTTTAAGAAAGATCTGACAACACTGAAAGTTTTTTGACCATATAATCACTAACTCATCTTGATTGTTAGTATTTTGAGATAACAAATTTTTTTTAATTCTTTTTGATTGATTGATTTGATTTGATTGTTGGTGTTTAATGCCACTTTCAGCAATATTTCAGCTAATGAGCTATATCATGGCGACTTCTTTTTGAAATAGAAGTGTTAAACAGAGAAGAAAAAGATAATATTTACACAAAAAATATTACCAGTTCCAGTTGTGAAGACAAAATGTACATGTACACAGGGATCACTTTGCGCCGCGCCATTGCACCATAGTCACGCTAAAATTTGATATGGCCCATTAAAAAATGATGTGTGCGCCAGTAGGGTGCATTACCATCACATCATTGTAACCGGGATCTGCATACTTATTTTGTTTCGACTGGTTCTTAATTTTTGCTTCATCCTGCGAACGTAATCAGGCGAAAAAGTAAACCAGTCATATAATCATCCGATACTCTCGCTGTTTTTCATACTCGGGTCTCGATTATAACGAAAGCTGTCGAATGACAACAAAATGCCTCCCAAAAAGGCAAGATTTGAAAAAAAAACAACCAAAAATTTCATTTTTCACGACATCAGAGAAGGAAAATCCTTGGTCAGAAGATGAAACGGACACAGGTACAACCACCTAGGCGAACGAGCCTAATGAGGTCAATGATGACCTATCACACGAAGCCAGCGAAAACAAGAAACAAGGAAAGTTTCAGTCCTGTTGGGCCAGTTATACACGTGGTTAACATACGACTAAAGATAAAAACAAAATGTACTGCAGTAAATGGATTAGCATTGGAGCAAACAATACTATGACAGCTGGTTGTGATAATTTTAAAATATCAACATTCACTAGTGCTGACCACCAAAGAGCTATCATAGCACCAAAAGAAAGATACAATCTCTCAACTTCTGTCAATAGGGTTTGTAACAAGGAAGAAAGTGCACTAAAAACTAGAATTGCTCAGAATTGCTTAAATTGCTGAAAATCGTTTTCGGGCCAGTGGGCCCATACCCCAGCCTAATGGCCCATTACTTTTGATGATGATGGGCCATCTTCAAAAGCTAGGGTGATCCCTGTGTACAACATAATACCCCCCCATTCTATTTTTGATTTTGATTGTGTTTAATGCCACTTTCAGCAATATTTCAGCTATATCATGGCGACCAGTTTTAGTGGTGGAAGAAACCGGAATACCCGGAGAAAACCACCGACCATGGGCAAGCAACTGGTAAACTTTATCACTTGCGGCTGCGAGTCGAGTGCACCCTTTTTTGTAATTTACAAAGCCGGGTGCGAACCCACGCCGTATTTGTGATACTGATAGGCTTGTATGAGTTGTTAGGTAATTCCCCCCATTCTATGATCAATACAATTTGAGTATTACAAAATCAATTTTTACATTTACTACATTGTTTTTGTCCTGAATTAATCATGTTATTAAAGCATTGCCTGCAGAAACAGATCATAGTTAGTAAGGTTTTATTTTAATACCATATGCTATAATTATAATCAATATCAATCGTAATCAATTGATGTGTATTTTGAGACAAAATCTATAAATTTAGAATTCTATGTTTATGAATGTAATACCACTACCAGAACTGATTAAAATAGTCAAACTTGCCCATATGGTCATCTCTGTTAAGCAGTCACCTGTATTAAAAGGTCACCTTTGTCTTGTCATGTACAAGAAAATTTCCTATGAATTGAACCTCTTTTAAGAGGTCACATATTTTATAAGGCCACTTTTCCTTTGTCCCAAAGGTGGCCTCTTAATACAGGTTTGACAGTATACAGGAGTTATATGGGTTATGGTATTTAACGCCACTTTCAACAATAATTTCAGTTATACAATATACATGTTAGAGGTGTAATGTAATGATCATTATACAATCAAAATTAATTCATGTGTATTGGAAAAGTAATTAAACAGCTTTTCCTTGTTGTATGAGAATGTACAGATTAGAGAATAAAGAGAACTGATATCTGCAGCCAAAGAGTTAAATTAGAGGTGTTAAATTCCTTTATGCTTGCTGTCAAACCTGTCCATGTGGTCACCTCTATTAAACAGTCACTTGTATTAAAAGGTCATCCCTTTCTTGTCCTGTCATAGAAAATTCCATAAGAATTAAACCTCTTTTAAGAGGTCGCTTGACTTATAAGGCCACTTTATCTTTGTTCCAAGTTCTTAATACAGGTTTGACTGTATTTTGTATGTAATTATTCCATAGGCAAACTACTATAAATCCAATTGAAAGTGATTTACATGTAAATGTACAACTAAAACTAAAGTGAAGAACAGCATGGTGCACAATTTAATTAATTTTGGAAAATAAAAAAAAAGTGCAAGAAAATGTATTTTTGTAAGTTAAAACTAGAATTACAAGGACGAATATTTTCATTTGAATAATTTAATGGATGAAGTCGAGATATTTTATATTTTGACAAATGATAACAGAGGATCATGACTTCAGGCCATTAAACTGTTGTTTTAGATAATGTCAGGTGGTGACATACTTATACACTTATGACACAGCATTCAAAAATTAAATACAAGTACTTTTTCATATTTATTTTCCATAGTGCATGTGTACATGTACTGTACTTAAAAGAATTACTTTTCAACTAATTCAAAATTGCAATACATACACATGTATGACCTAGAAAAATGTTACCCAGCCAGGTTAAATGTTGTATTCAAAGAAACTGTCATCACTTTTGTTTTGTGCATTAATTACTTTTAAAAGTTGATATCTTCTGACATTCCTTAACCATGGGCATGGGATTATCAAAGAGGGGGGTCATATTATCTCCTCACATTTTGAGAAAGAATATATCAAACTATTTTGTCAAAAAACATCCAAAGACTTTCACTTTTTTCAAGAAAAAAATTCAAGTGCCATAGCACTCTTGTCCTAAATTCTAGATGTAAATAATGATGGAAACTATATCAATATAATACCTGTGACAGAGTGCACAATGTTGTGGTGTGGTTGTGTGTGTGGGGTGGGGATCAAAAGCAAACAAGTACTGTAATAAAAGGGATTCCCTTAGACTTTTGTGAGAAATTGGTTTCTATTCAAAACTAAAATGTTTTCATAGTCAAATCATTCACACTTACTGACTGACTCAAGTCAATATATAACTTAACTTAAGTTACTTACTTCAGCAGGTCTCACGGCGGAATCATCACTATTAATATCTGTTGTGATAACTTTTGGACGAAAACATGCTCCATCAGGAAGTTCTTCTTCTAATAATCCATTGTTATCCGACTTTTCGTTTTTTCCCCTTTTTGATGGACTGGATACAGCGGCTGAAGTCGACCCATCTTTTTGCTGCCGCTCTATTTTCTCCTTCTCTTGTAGTTCTTTGCATTCTTGTTGATCGAATTGTTTCTTTGGTTTCATAAAATACATACTTCATCCGATTATATGGAATGCGTCAAGGTATAAAAGGTCCCATCTCTTTGTTTTGATTCTAACCATTTCAGACGGCTGCTCGTGCTTAAGACTATTTCCGGGTCAATTCATTGACCCCAAATATCTAATATTAAATAGGGAAAATCTCAAAACTGATGATAAACATAAAATACCGATACACTTTTTGATTTATTGATTGGAGGTTGGATTGTGTACTTTAACACCTCTTGACAAATATGTCATGCATTATATTTGGATTAACATATTTGTTTGTTTGTTTGTTTGTTTGTTTGTTTGAATGAAACCAAATTTAGATTATTAAAATCTGCATTTGCAGAAGATAAAAAATTATACCTAAAAAAAAGTATATATTGGGTACAACTCTTACATCAACTTAAAGGGCTATTAAATTTACAATCTCTAGATATTTTTTTCCTGGAATTTAAATTAGCAATAGAAAACTACCTTAGAAATAAAGTACTTGATCATATAAAGTCAAGTAATGAAGGCAAATTACGTTTTTATAGCAATATTCATCCCTTGGTTTAAAAGATTATCTTAAAGATCAGAAAGATCATTATTGTCAAAAATAAGAGTAAGTGCACACTCCTTAGCAATGGAAACTGGGAGATATTCAAGACCGAAAATTCCAGCCTCAGAAAGATTTTGTAAATTTTGTAAAAACGTAATGGAAGATGAAATACACTTTATTTTGAATTGCCCACAATATGAAACTAACTGAGAGGAAAATATAAAATCTTTTTGGATATTGATAATGACATCCATTCAATCAGAAAATTACTGAACCAAACTAACTCTAAAAGTGCTAGAGAAATATGCTTTTTCTTAAAAGAGGCATTTGAAATTAACAAATTTGACTCCGTGTCAGCTGGACCTACTTTAGATATAGGTATATGATATCAAAGGTCACCTATAAGATAAGTTAATTTGAGCAATCAATTTTGAGTATATATATTGTAACCATCTCGGCTACTGCTGAAGTGATAGTTCCTCAATAGCACCCGGGTCTTGACTTCAAGAAACACCTCTTGCAGGATACTCAACTGACTGCGTTTATTCAAATAACGCACAAACACTCTTTATCTGGGGGTAAAGAGTGTTTCTTTATCTGGGGGTAAAGAGTGTTAGCCGAAGGGTCCGATACTCCTCTAGAAAAACCTAGCATCTTGATATTAGGTCGATCCAGACGATACAGTTCGAGACTAAGGGGTCAATGAGACATCACTGATTAATTCGTAGTAACGTTAATTATTTAATATGATAAATATTCAGCAAGAAAATATATTGACAATAAAGTTAGTGAATAAAATGTTACAGTCCGTCAAAAGATTGTTATTGAAATAAATTCCCTTTACCACATCGTGCAGTTAAAATGTTAGCAAGCAAGTGGGGATAACTCTGCTCAAGTTAAATAACTACATATGCATAAGTAAATATACTAAGAAATTTCCTAATTCTATGAAAATATGTAATGTGTGTGTGATATTATCACAAAATGAAAAATAGAGAGTGCCTGAGCAAAATCTCAAATTGTATTGAATACCAAATAACAGTGAACTTCTACAGTACACTCCTCCTAGACGTCTAGACTAACTTCACGGAAAAATCTGGTTACTTATTATAGTAACATGACTTATTTTATTCTATATCTCAAAACATTTCTGGATGACTTTGTGACTTCACATAGCGCTATATTAGAGACTTAGTTTCTTCTAGATAAAAAGACTTAACGGTATAGAAAAGATTTAAATGAGTCTCTTTACTTCATAAAGAGAACATATCAGTTCTTTAAAATAATGCTGAGTCACTGATGTGACTTAAATATGAAGTTGCATCCACTAACCTTGAAATAAAGTGAGTCTTCTGTTTGGAATAAAATACAAATGGTTGACCCTGTGTCAACTAAACAATTAACTTCAATATTAAAAATAAAACATTTTAAAAGCAAACTGTCTTGCTTATTCGACTTCAGTATATTTATGGACCTTGTGTCACTACAGATAGTTGCTGTGGAGCGGTCCTCATCTCCAGCATTCAAAAGTTTCCCTCATTTTGGAATCCAACTTGTTTATCAGATTGTGCTTCATGAGTACTTAAAAGTACTTTTATAATATGTGTTCTGAATTGCATTATTTTTAACACAATTGTTTCTTTTATCCCTAGCAAATTTTCTACAGTCCTTTTTAATGTGTTCATTTATGCCACAATAAAAACAAGCATAATTCTTCTTTACAATCTGACTCTGTACGTGAGTCAAATTGTCTAATTGCTGACTCATTTTAGCAATTCGTTCAATGAAATCAGTTTTACCCGAGTCATCGGTTTCACACACCATACGTAAGCCTTGCTTTGGATTGTTTAACCTCTTTTGGTCAACAGTGAAAGCTTAATATTCTAAGCCAAAGCGTACGCAATCGTCAATTGTCTTAGGTTCACGTTGAAATATGGACAATTGCATTTTTGAGTCATTGACTGCACGGACGAAACAGTTCTTGGCAAGTTGGTCACGTATCTCAACAGGTGCCGTTGGATATGCCAGTCTAGTTACACGCCTAATTTTCTGTGCCAATTCCGGTAAAGCTTGGCCAGGCTTCCTATAGTATGAGTTCATTTGAACTTTATACATATTAACTTGGTTTACTGGTTCAAAACATGATGTCAACGCTGACACTAGATAGTCGTAATCAAGACGTTTTACTGGTGCAATGTCTGTCATAATCCCTTGTACAATTCCCCGTAAGCTTGTTGCAAGGTCATACGCTTGTTGCAAGGTCATACGCTTTCATGTTATTATCCCATCTATTTACGGAAGAAATTATTTCAAACTGAACAAGAAAATCTTGCTAGCTACCATTACCGTCAAATGTCGGCGGCTTCTTTTGCTTAAATTGACCAGTTCTGGTTGAGATATGAGTATTATTTAAATTAGCGTCTGCTAATACAGCTGAGTGGGGGTTTTCTGTTCTATGAAACCCATTCCCCACATTTGTGTCCCTTCTTCCTGGAAAAGCCATGGTGTCTACATACCTGTTTCTTTCCATCAGGACAGATGATCTGTACCCCTCAGTATTAACACTGTGAGGTACCTGTCTTGGAGAGTTAGTGCTGGGCCCTTAGCACTGGTCCGTTTGATCCCGGAGATCTTCCTGATACCGCCTCCTGTCATCTAGGAGACCAGGCATAACCTTATTTACAATACCATCTCCCTCTCCACAGGTTACAAGTTGACTTTCGTCGCAAGATTGACTCTCCAATAAACCCATTAACCTCTTTTCTGCCTCCCTGTGTTCAGCTAGTTCTTTAGTTAGTCTCTCTGTATCTATCTCAGCTCTCGAGTCTCTCATTGGTGTTCTAGATCTATCATGTCTACTAATGTCCAAAGCCCCTTTAACCCGCATCTGGACTTTACCAGATGGTGTCGCATCAATAAGATCATCAATATCATCTATGTTATCCTCCCTGTCCATTGTTGATGCGGGGAGTCGTGATCTGTCTGCTGGTGTAGATGGTGTCTCCATCTCATCACTTGTGTCATCAATACTCAAAAGATTGAGTTATTTGGGTCGAGCACCAATATCCATCTTGTCTTCAGTTAGTGTGAGTCACTTCAGTATTATTCTTATCCCAGTTTCAAAATTTGGGATCCCCACACTGGCCACCAATGTAATCGTCTCGGCTACTGCTGAAGTGATAGTTCCTGCTCCTCAATAGCATCCGGGCCTTGCCTTCAAGAAACACCTCAGGATACTCAACTGACTGCGTTTATTCAAATAACGAACAAACACCATTTATCTGGGGGTAAAGAGTGTTAGCCGAAGGGTCCGATACTCCTCTAGAAAAACCTAGTATCTTGATATTAGGTCGATCCAGACGATACAGTTCGAGACTAAGGGGTCAATGAGGCATCACTGATTAATTCATAGTAACGTTAATTATTTAATATGATAAATATTCAGCAAGAAAATATATTGACAATAAAGTTAGTGAATAAAATGTTACAGTCCGTCAAAAGATTGTTATTGAAATAAATTCCCTTTACCACATCGTGCAGTTAAAATGTTAGCAAGTAAGTGTGAATAACTCTGGTCAAGTTAAATAACTATGTATAACTAAATATACTACAAAATTTCCTAATCCTATGAAAATGTGTAATGTGTGTGCGATATTATCACAAAATGAAAAATAGAGAGTGCCTGAGCAAAATCTCAAATTGTATTGAATACCAAATAACAGTGAACTTCTACAGTACACTCCTCCTAGACGTCGTGACTTAACGTTAAACTTAAAAGACTCTTCGCAAGGATTAAGACTTAAAAATATGAACTGTGAAAAAGAAAATAACTTAACACTGGAAAATCTGGTTACTTATTATAGTAACATGATTTATTTTATTCTATATCTCAAAACATTTCTGGGTGACTTTGTGACTTCACGTAGCGCATATAAGAGACTTAGTTTCTTCTAGATAAAAAGAATTAACCTAATGAATCTCTTTACTTTATAAAGAGAACATATCAGTTCTTTAAAATAATGCTGAGTCACTGGTGTGACTTATATATGAAGTTGCATCCACTAACCTTGAAATAAAGTGAGTCTTCTGTTTGGAATAAATTCAAGAGGTCGAACTCCGAATGGACCCATCAAATTTAGAATTAGAAGTCTAAAATAGACTTTGTTGGCTTTTGGCGTTTGGCTGCCGTATACCAAGGGAGTCAGATCACGACTGACAAGCTAACAAAAATCGTCTCTTATATAGTACTAGGTGACTTAAAAGACTCAAAAATGACGTAAAAAGGGACTCAAAAGATTTTAATATTGACGTGTATACGCTGAACTATAACGACATTGATCAGACCGATTTACGGCACAAGATAAGAAAAATGGCTGATCGAAGCGAGAAAATGAGTCGTTAAGTTCCAATCGTAACTTCTCGACCATTCTCGCTACCCTGCATATAACCTCGTATGCATTAGGCGTATACATCGCACTACTTTTCACATGTCAGTTACATGAAAGTTTGATAAAGTTATATTTTAATCAATTTTCTATATTTCAATTAAAATTTTAATTAGTTTTGCATGATTAGATTTTACTTAGTATGTCTTCCATATTGGATTTTCGTGGACTATATTTTTGTGCGGCTTAACTTAACTTAACTTCCGGCAAACAATTTAAGAAGAATTTCTACTATGTACATACCAGGTTATTTGCAGGGTAGCGAGAATGGTCGAGTAGTTACGATTGGTTAAGTTCTTGACCAGGTTATCCAGACCACTGGAAAAAAAAGGGAAAAAAAGTGAATAATACTGAAATTCTACAAAAACAGACAATTCTATTCATATAGGATATAGCTTGTGACATAACATTTTCTCCATTTTCACCGAGAAAATAACATGTAAACAGTGACTCGTTTCAATGGAATTTCGGAACTGTATTCTTAAAGTATGTACATTTTCATTTAACCGTTTTGACATTAGACATGCGTTTACCATAAACAATCAACTTTAAACTTTAAAATAATAATCCTCCTCCTTTAATTTGGATATTTAAACTACTAGTAACTAAATTAACAATATTCCAAAATGTATTCCAGTGGGGGAGAAGGCAGCTTCCCATTGACTGGAGATAGTGAGCCGGATGGCCAGTCCGTTACAATATGTTTTATTGATATCTAGTATTATGTCTATTTTGTCTTTTGTGTATAGCTTTGGATTATGCCAATATCTTCTGTGCTTTCTCCAATAAACATTTTGAATTTTGAATTTGAATTTTTGTTTGTTTATTTGTTTGTATTGTTACATTGTCATAACCATTTATTGTAAATGTGTTAAGCCTGGTGCTAATACTGCATATTCAGGAAGAGAACAAGTTCAATAGTATATTAATAATACAGAAATGAGAGAGAAAATGGACAGCTTTTATCAGCCACTGGAGATGCATGGAGAGTTGGGTAACGACGGGAAATAATCTTTTGTAGTAGCTTCGTTGCAACTACTCTTTTTCGAAATCTTCATGGGTCTTTAATTAACTTGCAAGGATCGTGCTCGTGGCACTCTCCAAACACGACACCCGATATCCCAATATGATCCAGACTATCTATCACATCGAGAAGGCATACACCAGTACCGGCCTTTCGCCAATTGGGTCAAATGCTCCCCGCGTTGGAATAGCTACTGTTGCCTGTTCAAGTAAAAAACAACAACACACTGCAGGTTTTGACAGAGAACAATTGGACTCCGCATCTCCTAAGACCGGTCCTGTCATACCCTATCATGAAATCGCTGAAATATTGTATAAAAACTTGTTTTTCTTGTTTTATCAAACGTTTTGTACGTAGCTTTATGGGTATTGATAATGTAAAAACTATTTTACAGTTTGAGACAATCATACAAGTAAATAAAAGGGTGAGGGTCTTATTTCAACGGTTATAGTACAAATTTATATTATATGCGCTAATGACCACAATAAAATATACTGTAATATATATGGACAGTTACAAATAACCGCGAAAAAAGTCTGCGATACTAAAGAGGAGTGAACAGATGCCTTACAATACAATGGTCATTTAAAGAAACATGACATATTGGTATGTAATATCTGTGTCACATGTGACCACGGATATTGTCTGTTTGTTTTAGTCACAACCCCGTTCATGACTTAATCTTAATATGACTTATCATCGAATTTTTAAAATAAACATAACAAATATGTTATCAATAAAAAAGCAAACTTTTCAGGATACTTGTTAGAATGCGAGTGTCAATTTTTTTTTAAATATAAAATAAGGTTTGTCCCTTCCTGAAACAAAATATGTGTACCTACGATGTCAATTCTTGAAACACAGTTGAACTAATTCCGTTAATCTGTATTCTAGTTTATCGTGGACAATAGCTGTATAAAGGGTAAAAAGGTGAAACATATTAAATTCTATTGCATGAGGCGTGGAACCTTGATTGAATGTAAGTCTAACAGATCATTAAACAAATTTCAGTATCCATATCTGATGATCACCACCTCCGTGATCGTAAAAATGTAGATATATTATAGTGTAACAGAATCACTGACGCTCTGTTTCAGTTGCTGATATAGATATTATTAATAGATAAGGATACTTAGGCAATTTAGGTATCAAAGCACAGGGGCTTGTTACTAATTTTTGTTTATCCCTCGACTGACAACTCTAAAAACCAGTCGAGGGATAAAAAATCGTAACAAGCCCCTGTGATCAAAGTGGCGGATTGAAGATGGGGGCGTGAGGGGCGTCAGAACATCGGTTTGATATCTGGTTATCGAATTTTGCACCGTATTGTTCATCTAATTTATATCGAGCTTGACGTAGATACTAGTAATCGTCAGGACTCGCTGGTGACACGGGCAGTCCCCCACGCCCCTTGAAAATTGTTCTTCCCCTCTTACTTAAAAACCGGGATCCGCCTCTCTATCCAGGAGCTATAGAGTGAAGGCGATTCAGTTCTTCATCTTTGGTTCAAATTCCAACCAATAACAAAACGCACCTGTGATGTCCAGGATCTCCTCTCTTACAAGTGTCGTCGAGGTATATGTATAGGGTTACCTAGTGGATTGTTAATACATAATTCCTTTATCAAGCAGTCTGTTTGATGTGATTTTCGTGCAAAACGATTTTTAGGGTCATTTTCTGCAGGGTTAACAACACACTTGTCATGGGCGAAAGACAGTTATTTAGCAACATTTGAGGCTTTGAAGATAGATGTTGCGAGAGTGCCCATTGACCCGTTACGTTTTTCTTATTCTAATTTGTAATAACGAACTCACAGCATTAACCCATTCAGAAAGAGTATCTGTGTTTTCTCTTTCACGTTTCTATGAATTTAAGCTCACGATATTTCGGCCTTTGTCTAGTACAACTCGTAGAGAAGTTTTGTTGATAACGTTAAGGTCTGCAGTTATAACATGGCCAGGTGGATTACATATGAATGGGGAGCTTGCACAGATGCAAATTGAAGTGTCTGTACCAAGCCCAAACCAGAAAAGTGAGGGTCATGTATTATGTGTTAGGGGTATCGAGTTTGACTATGTTTCTACGAGTTTTCTATTTGAATTTGGAATTGTACCGATTTGTTTTTATATTTATTGTTTTTTATTTTATTAGAGTGAATGAATGTTGTTTAACGCCAACTCAGCAAATTTTTCAGCTATATCATGGCGGGAACAAGCTAAGTTTCATTGAGATGATGATGACGTCCACATTGTTCTAGACCAACACGCTTAATTTGATATTTATAGTGCTAGCTCTCTGAAACAACAGTCCGCGGATAGACATGTCGCCATACTCGGACAAATTATTCTGATTCCCAGCCAACCAGTCTTTGCTCTTTCTCCTTAATGTTGCATGCTTAGCGGGGAAGCAGCAACTACCAATTATATTTTCTTTGGTTTGACTCGATCGGGGCTCGAACACACGATCTACCACACTCGAGGCAAGCATGCTAACCATTGCACCACCGATGCTGTTTTCTAACCCCCGAGAAATGTTCTACATCTATAGCATATTCTACATTCTATGCAGGGAGTGAATTGACTGAGAGAATTTAATTTAATTCATTGACCGTTGAAGTTATAAAAAATCGTATTAAGTGCAAACGACGTATTTCTGGAATAACCTTCATCAGGTACGCTAAAAGCAAGAATTTGTTTAAGGCAAATGTCACAAAAGAAAAATCGTAGTAATTGTGTTGGCTGTCCGCCCAGGTATAGTAATACAGTAGTAATCGTAGTATAAAATAGTATGAATGAACAGAGTAACATGACGCAAACAGGGGTCAGAGGTTATGGCCTGAGTGCACAGGACACGATCTCTGACCAAAATTGCTGAAAGAATGCATCAAGATACTCACCTCCAGAAAATATAGTTCCAGCGCAATACAGAAAATCATAGTTTTGGATAATAAAGTTAAAATTAAAGTTTAGAAATATAAAGAAAAATATACAATTTATAATGATTTCCTATTCAGAAAGTTTTAAAACAAAATAAACTACGAAATCTGGTCGTGGGAAAAAAAGGAAAAAGGAAAAGACTTGCCGTATTTGGCTATGCGGCAAAGTTGCAGTATAAATAGGAAGAATTCGAAGCGGCGTTCAGTCAACACAATTGTGAAAAATAAAAACAATCCCTGGAGGATATTTTGTTATTATTATTCGCCCATTTATAGGTCCTGTGGCGAGCTGTTCCCCGTGACAAAAGAAGTACCATCAAATACACCAGGGAACCTACACTGCAGAAAAAAGCAGAGAAAAGTCTTTTGTCACAGCTGGAGGAAAGGGACCCGGGGTTACGACTGATATCGTACAACCTAAGAAATCGTGAGATTTCAGGTGAGCTAGGAATGTCATATTCACCTCGCCATTTTTCACCTTTCACTCTTAATTCAAGACTGAAGGTACCTGCTCCGTTGACTCCAGGGCACCAAACGCAATCAAATATTTTCGATGAGGATTTAAATTCAGAGAGTAATGGTGAAAGTCAAAAAGATACTAATACTCTTTACAAAAGTAATTCAAAAGAACAATTGCCAGAACATTCAAAAGATAAGGAACAATCCAAAGAGTTAATAGTAACTCCGAAAATAGGTGCGGAAAGCTCCACTCCAGGAGTACCAAGGCCACCGTTATTTACAAGTGGTACTCAAAATCAATCTTTAATAACACCTTCGATAGTGGTTCCAAGTAATATTAGTAATAATGATTCTGATGTCAAGATTGTTAGCGACGAAGAATGTGAAGTTATTGCCAAGTAATAGACAATATGATTTAATGAACTCTTACAATGTACAGAATCATAATCAAACTAATCAACCCTTGTATGTCACTAACAATTTATCACATCATGATGCATGCAATTCACAAATTAGGGCAGTTTTTAAAATTAACTCTTCTATTCAACTTGAAAAATTTACTGGGGATTCTAGTGTTCACCCCAAAACTTGGTGGAATAAATTTCAACAATGGGTAGATTTGTATGATATTCCCCAAGACAAAATTACTAAGGTTATAACATTCCAATTTGCTGATGAAGCTGCTGTGTGGTATGCCACTTTAAAACCAGAAATTACAAATAATTTTCAAAAATTTAAAGAGGCATTTTTTAAACGGTTCACAGAAGATGACCGTATTCTTGATATGTCTATTTTACAAATATTACAAGGACCATCTGAAACGGTAAGAGAATATTTAAGCCGTTTGTTTCAAAACGCAACGAATAAGGACATACCAGAGCAAGTCCTTCTCGCGGTCGGAATTAACGGACTCCGCCCTGAAATACGACGGATCGTAATGAACAAGGGAACCGAAAAACGTTGAAGAATTACGCCACTGCGCGACGCTAGTCGAAAAATCTGCATCCGCGCCAGAAAGCAACCTTCAATTGGCTGTAAATAATATGCAGTCTGATATCCAATCAATTAAGGACCATTTAACAAGCAATACGGCTATCGTGGATCAGGTGAATTCTTCATATAATAATAATACAGGACACAATTTACCAACACATACCAAGAGCCACACAGTATCAAGATCGACCATCCAGTTTTCCACCGCAAAATTATTGGCCGCAAAACTTTCACCCACACAGTAGGCCCAATTATAGAATGTCAGGGGGAAATCAAAACAATTATTGCCCGCACGGGCAAAGTAGCATAAATCAAAACAATTATTGCCCGCACGGGCAAAGTAGCATAAATCAAAACGCACGTTATAATCAAAATAGATACTTACTGCCAGAAAAGTGCAGCTATTGTCAAAATGACAGGCATCCAAGAAATGTCTGTCCTGCTAGAGACAAAATGTGTCATAATTGTAAAATGATTGGACATTTTTCAAGGGCATGTCGACATAAAATAATAACACAACAATAGCGCCATCCGCTCACCCCTGTTCAAAACAGAGGTGAGTGTCCTAAAAAGTTACCAGTTTATTCCATTTCACAGCAATGTCAAAATATGGTTAGAATTTCAATTGGTAATAAAATAACTCAAGCACTGTGTGATTCCGGAGCTCAAATTACTTGTATTAATGAACACTTTTTAAAATCAACAGACTTCCGTAATTCTGCATTAGGTAAATCTATAGTCAAAAGTATTATAGGTGCTGGAGGTACTATTTATAAAGTAAAAGGGCAGATTAAGCTTCCCATCAAATTTAAAGAAATAATTATCTATCAAGATTTTCAAGTTATTACAGAATTGCGGAATCCTGTGATATTGGGAATGGATTTTTTCTATACAAATAAAGTATCAATTAATATAGGTGAGACAATGATGGTTATAAATAAGAATGGAATAATAAAGGTACCATTAGTAAAGAAGGATGTTGGCTGTGTTAGGGTTTCAAACATAACTACAATTCCAGCATTTAGCTCAGAACAAATTCCAGTGCGTATTACAAACATATTAAAAGATAAAGAGGTCATAGTTAAACCAACTAATATAATAAACAAGCATAATTTATTATTACCTAGGTGTATAATTAGTAACAATAAACAAGAATCGTATATAAAGATAATTAATCCATCAGATCAGCCGGTTACGTTAAAAAGCTGCATAGTAATTGGCACATGTTGTCCAGTAGGTAATAAGGTAATTACTTAATGTGTTAATAAAGTTAACAAGATAGCAAACAATATAGAAATAAAATCATCCAATAACAATAAAAGACAACATATTTCAAAGATACATTTTAATCTATCTCAATCTAAATTAAACCCAGAACAAAGACAAAAACTTGAATTTATTTTACAGAAAAATAGGGATGTTTTTGCAACAAACCTTAGTGAATTAGGACATACTGCAATATTAAAAAATTGAAATCTTAACAGAAGATGCTCTTCCAATCAAATCCAAACCTTACCGCACTTCTCCAAAAATAAAAGCTGAGATTGATAGACAATTGGATGAAATGTTAAAATATGGAATTATAGAAGAAAGTGTTAGTAATTATAGTTCACCTATTGTAATGGTTAAAAAGAAAACTACTTCTGATTCTAAAAATCCTGAACTACGAAGGTGCGTAGATTATCGCAAATTGAACGAAAAGACAATTAGTCTGGCGGGTCCAACCCCACGGCTTGATGATATCATTGATGCTATGTCACAGACAAGGCCCAATTTTATAAGTAATCTTAATCTTTTTAGTGGATATTGGCAGTGCGAGGACCATGAAAATTCACGTTACAAAACAGCCTTTGTAACAGGTGATCGTCATCTTCAATTTCGCAGATTGCCGTTTGGTTTAAAAAATTCGCCAGCTTTCTTTGTCCTATTGACAAACAAAATACTCAAGGGCTTAACTGGAAAATTTTGTTCTATATATATTGATGACATAATAATGTGATCCAGTACATTTGAAGAAAATTTAGACCACTTGTCACAAGTTTTTGACAGATTTAAACAGGCAAATTTAAAATTGAGACCGTCAACATGTCATTTTGCAGTCAGAAGTTTTGTATTTAGGACACATTATTTCAAGGGAGGGCATTACAGTAGACCCTTCAAAAACAGACGTAGTGGAATCATTTCCGGTTCCGAAAAATCAACATGATGTAAGAAGTTTTTTTGGGTCTCTGTAATTATTACAGAAAGTTTGTTAAGGGCTATTCAAAAATTACAAACCCACTCAACAAATTATTGGCAAAAGACACTCAGTTTAAATGGACTGCAGAATGTCACGATGCATTTGAATGTTTAAAAACAAAATTAACATCTGCCCCTATACTGGCATATCCAGATATGAATCAACCATTTATTTTGACATGTGATGCCAGTAGCTCAGCTATTGGATACATATTATCACAAATTGGTAAAGATAATAAAGAACATGTAATTACATATGGTGGAAGAGCACTACTATTACAGAACTAGAATTCTTAAGTATCATTGAAACTGTCAGGCAATATCATGTTTATTTAACAAACCAACCTTTCAAGATTTATACGGATCATAAAGCAATTACGTATATTAAGAATATCAAGAGCGACAATCCACGATTAATCCGATGGGCGTTTAAATTACAAAACTTGGATTTTATCGTCGTATATAAAGAAGGTCCTAAAAATACAGCCGCGGATTGTTTGTCTAGACGCACCTATAAACCAGAAGAAAAATCAGAAACTGATCAGCCAAAATATGATGAGGGAATTCCGGACCCAAGAGAAATAATAGAGATTTCCTTCCAATAAGCAGATGATGACATGAACGTAGGAGCACTAGAAGAGATACATACTAAAATATATCAAAACAATGATTTGGAAAACCAAAACTCAACTCAATCTTGGGATGATGAGGAGGATGATGATGATACAGCAAGGAGTGAAGATGACGGTATGGATAAAACACCAATTTACCAAATGAACGAACAAAACAGACAGGACATCATAAAATTACAGAAACATTGTCCTAGTTTCAAACATATGTATCACTTTTTGAAAGACGGAATCCTTCCAGAGGATCCTGATAAGGCCAAATCAATACCTTATGAGTATAATACCTATGTGCTGCTAAATGACGTTTCATACCATATATGGACAACGAAAATCCGTAAAAAGAACAGAGAATCAGACATAGTTCAACAATTAGCAGTCTCAACACCCCTACGGAATGACATCTTGCTATCCTTCCACGACAGTCGGGCTGGTGGATGTCACATGGGAAGTCAGAAAAGTTACGCAGCAATTAGACAAAAATACTATTGGCCGCGTATGTATCAACATATACATGATTATATTTTATCTTGTACAACATGCCAATTGATAAAAAGAGATACACATCCCAAGAAAATAAAAATGCACCCTCTTCCAGTTCAAGACGTATTTTCAAGATGGTTGGTGGACATTTTATCAGGACTACCGGAGTCGAAATTAGGACATCGACATATATTATTGATGATTGATAATTTCAGTCATTGGTGCGAGTGTGTACCTTTACAAACACAACATGCTGTACAGGTGGCTAAAGCTCTTTATAATTTTTTTTTTTTACCAGATATGGAATGTGCTCTACCATTTTGTCTGATAGAGGCCAGAATTTTGCTTCCCGTCTTGTTTCTGCCCTTTGTGACATATTCCAAGTCACCAGAATAAGAACTAGCAGTTTCCATCCTCAAACAAATGTACTATGCGAGAGGCAGAATGCGACGATTTCTCAGACTTTAAGGGCATATTGCCAAGACCACCAGGATAATTGGCATGAACTTCTTCCCAGTATAATGATGGCTTTCAGAATGTCCCCAGGTGTTCAGACTACAGGTTATTCGCCCTTTCAAATACTGTTTGGAAGAGAAATGAAGCTGCCAATCGATGTTTCATTGCTTCCACAAGAAAATATTTTAGGTTTCTACCAAAAGAAATACAACCGCACATTTTGCAACTTCCATCTTCCCAAATTTTAACATATAAAACTCCAACTTTTACCATAAGATGTCAAAACAATGATAGGGCTATGACAGGATGTAATTTTTGTATAATGACTATCCCATGCCAATGTACCATTATTGACAATAACATGCGTTTTGATCGGAAAATCAACTTATGTAATAATACAACTAGAGATATACAAACGGTGTATCCAATTAACCTAGCACTTTTACAGCAATTTTTCAATGATTCTCAGCTTAAACAAGTGTTGGCAGATACATCTTTTAATACATCAATTAACTTTAAGTTTCCAGAATTCAAAATTTATAAACACAAAATGAGCAAAATTTTGGCTGACGACACCGAAATATTCGCTAAATTTAAAGAAAATGGCAAAAAGAGTTAAGAAAGACAAAGTAATATTTTCTAATCTTGCAGAATCTCTTATTGAAGGGGAAGTGGATATAAATGATGATAGCTGGCCTAAAAAGCAAGATATTATTTCAATCACTGCTTTAATCTTAAGCAGCATCAATATTGTAGCTATTATTTGGATAATATACAAAGTTCGCATTTTATGCGCAGCGTTACTGCTATCAAAGGAAATACCTCGTGTAAACGGTTTACAATTACAATATACGATACCACCTACAACCACATCTCCCTCATGGACTACCGTTCTCTCTGAAGCTTTAAGATGGGATTCCCGGAACATGTTCTGTTCATCCTATTAGTCCTATCATTAATAGGCACAACGCTCCTACTGTACACAAATTTTTAAGGAAGGACCAAAGAATACTAGAATATGTGTCGAAATAACAACCGGACTGCAATGTGTCATCGTTGAAGTGTTGAGTGTACCACTTTGTCCATCCTATTTTAATATCAGGTATCCAAGTGCTATCACTGATCTGAAAATTTCGGGAGTGTTTCAACCAATACTTTCTATTAACTGGCAAAATTTCCAAGTAATTAACATTATGACAGAACACAAGATTATAGTTCCTTTTATTGGATAAACTTTCGGCCTATGGTATGTCCACTGATTCTGTATCCCTTCTTGAGTCCTACTTATCAAGTAGGAAACAGCAAATTAAAATTAATGGTATCCTGAGCAGTTGGTCTGACATCCAAAAAGGGGTACCCCAAGGGTCAATCTTGGGCCCTCTACTTTTTAATGTCTTTATTAATGATATTTTTTATTTTGTAAAAAAGGGTACTTTATATAATTATGCGGATGACAATACTTTGTCTTATGGTCATCCTGATTTTAATGTACTTACCTCAGTTTTAGAATCAGAGTCAAATGTTCTTATTAATTGGTTTAAAGTTAACAAAATGCAGGCTAATCCAGATAAATTTCAGGTACTTGCGGTTGGGAAGAAGACTTTTGACAAAAACATGAAGATTTGTATACAGAATTCTACACTTTCATGTGAAGAGACAGTAAAACTTTTAGGAATTGAAATAGATTATCAATTAAATTTTGACATTCATATCAGTTCAATCTGTAGGAAGGCATCACAGCAACTGAATATACTTAAACGTTTGGGCCGATATTTAGACAGATTAAGCAAATTAACTATATTCCACACTTTCATTCTCAGTAACGTTAACTTCTGCCCTTTGGCTTGGCATTTTTGTACTGATAAAAATTCAAAAAAATTAGAGAAAGTGCAGGAAAGAGCACTTCGCTTTGTATACGATGACTACACCAGTTCATATATCAACCTTCTTGAAAAAGCTCTGGTGCCCTCCTTACAGATCAGACGTATTAGGACAATGGCCTTGGAGACATATAAAATCGTTAACAAATTAGCTCCTGTATGCCTTCATGATTTGGTTAATGTGAAGAATTCTAAATATGCTTTCAGGTATTCGAACATATTAGATGTACCTCAAGTTAGAACTACAAGGTATGGCAAAAAATCATTCACGTTTGCAGCTGCAACTCTGTGGAACGACCTTCCGAACCATTTCAGAACTGAAAACAGTTTCAACCACTTTAAAAGTTTGATTCAGTCCTGGAATGGCTCAGTATGTCGTTGTTCTGCATGCAGATAACATATTCAGCTTTCTGTTTTATTTCTAGTGCTTTTTCCAAGTTTTAATGCTGCTTAGTTATTTTATGTTTGCTTGATATTGCTTCAGCATGTTTTAGAATGTCTTTTATTTTTGTGCTTTTTATGTTGCATTTGCTAACTGTATGTGCTTTATATGTGTGTTTATGTGATTATGTTAATATTTGTATGTATCTTGTGCTACTATGTATATTCGGTAAAAAGCTCCTGAGAGCTTGTGTTTATTGTTATACAAAAACCGAATTCAAATAAAGTTTTCTTATCTTATCTTATCTTATCTTATCTTATAAGATATCCATTTCCATTATGACAGCGTTCGTTTGCGCAAAATATTGAAAGAATCGTTTTGCGCGAATATTGTTATTTTTCATCACAATATCAAAAATCCCATTCAGACGGCTCAAAGTTCGATTACTCCCTCCGCCCCATTAAAATGGTTAAGGATAGTTAAAATATGATGAAACCTGGTGAATTGCTACAGGTTTTAATACTCAATTTATTGTGGACAACTTTTCCATTATGATTTTCTGGTTTTAATGATGGACAACCTGCATTGCCCATTCTTATAGAAAGGATATCATATGAAATAGCATCTAATAAGCTTCTGTTAGCCAGGGCGTATAAAGAAAGAAATTCGGCTTTCCCTTCCACTACAGAGTTAAAAAAACCTGATTGGAAGCCATATTGGTTTAATTTTAAGGTTTCATCTTAATGATCATATTATTATATTGCATTTTGCACACTTTCATTTTATTCTATGCACTTCCTTAAATCAGTATCACCTTTTCGTAGGTCATGGCTGCTCTTACACACAGAGAACGTTTGCAGAGTGTCCTCCAAAAGATATCCACACCCACCACTAATTCACACTCCTTCATTCCCTTGAGTGAGGAGGAGAAGGTAGTCATCAGAAAATATAGGCTAAAAGCTAAAAAGGTGGCCCTTGTTAGGCCAACAATTCATAAGCCACCACCTCCTTCTCTTACTCCTACCCTAAAACGGTTTATACAGAATGTACGGTTACCTGAGTTGGATTCAGACTCATCTATTGACGGATTTTATTTTAATAATAATAATAAAAACACTTAAGGGTTTTCCTGTTTTGCTATATATTTTGAACTCATAAATATATATGGAAATCATAATCATTGTCATATCATTTCATAACTGCTAACAAACATCTCCTTCCTTAATCCATTTGATAATGATTTGTATGGATTGATTGATTGATTGATATAGGTTTTTTTTTAGGAATGTTAATAATTTACTAACAATTAGTCATACGTGTTGTCTTCTTTTTGGTCAGTAATAATATAGTGTTTACTTATTTATAAAAGTACACATGATCTGCTGGAAGCGGTAAGGCTTGGTCACACTAGGAATAAATACAAGTATTCATATAGAAAAAAAAAATATATATTATTAGTTATATAGGCTTTAGACAGGTAATACGGGCTCATATAACCTGTCTGTGTTTTATATTTCCTGAGCCGAAGGTATATAATGTGACATCCGATAGCTGAATAACAGATATATTACGGATTTAACCTATTTTTTTTTTAAATACAACATCCAACTGTATTAAATAAATTTGCCTCTTTTATTTTCATTTTTCGTATCTCTAGATGTCCGTACATTTGACGTCATTCTTCAATGACGTCAAAATATGTGTCACGTCATATTTCATGTATAGGGTGTCTCATGAAGGAAAATACTGTACTAAATTTCTAAATCAATACAGTTTCGTATGTAGTAAATTTTATAAACTTTATAAATATAACATTAATATATCACATAACAAAACAACGGGTTTGCGAAACAGTTTCAATAATTTAAATGTTAAAAACGTATAAATAAAACCTTGGTGTGGCCCCATGACGTCGAAAGTTTTCAAGGCTCAACGCTTTGTTTATTTGTTATGGTACAGCCGTGGAACATAGGAGTCTGCTGAATCGATCAGGTATTTGTGACGGAATTAACCGTTGTAATATTTTTTTGTTCATGCAGCCGTTTTGAGTATAAAAACAGCATTTAATTTGGTAAAAATACATTTTTTATTCCGTATTATACCATTGATTCAGTGTAGCGTAATGTTTTATCGTCTATGTTTTAATCGTTTTTGGGGACTGAAATATATACCCCGTCTGTTTTCCGAATATATGCTGACATTCAGGGCTGAAGAACCAATGAAAATATGTGTAACAAACTAAATTCGTAATATATACATTTGTCATACTGCAATAGAAAATCTAAGTGATCCTATTGGTTATTTAATATTTACTCGATTTTACTAATCCATATAATACGGCTCTAGCCGGTAATATGAAAGCACGTGCCAAGAAAGATAACTCATTTTGAAATCATACGTAATCAAAATGGCGAACCCCAGGTCACCTGTCACTCTGACGCCGATATTGAGGTAATTCTAAATCATTTGTTATTTTTCTGTTAAAATTGTTAAGTTGTTTATTAAATATGTTGAATAATTAATTTCTTCTTTAAAGCAAAGTCATATCTGGGGTTAAATGTTCATGAGACAAGTCATGTTCTTTACTTTAGGCTTTACACAAGTAATATGGACCCATGGTATTGCAGTATGACAAATTCGTTACATAGGCTTTAGACAGGTAATACGGGTTTATATAACCTGTCTGTGTTGTATATTTCCCTCGCCTTCGGCTCAGGAAATATAAAACACAGACAGGTTATATGAGCCCGTATTACCCGTCTAAAGCCTATATAACTAATAATATATATTTATAAGCATAGTTGTCTCACACCTGTTTAACAGATGATTGGGGATATCCCACTCAGGAGGACAATTTTACAAGATTACAACATTTTATTGATAACACTCAGACACATAAATATGTTACATGAGGACATAACATATATACAGTATTACATGGCGGAATGATCATATATTATCAGAAACATTAAAACATACCAGCAATTTTCTTTATGAACAATGATAACCTTTCATAAACTTCTACATTACAAAAAGATAGGAGACCATTCATTTTAGCAATACTAGGATAAGTAACATAATACCTAGGTAAATATATACGTCTCAGGTTTACTAAATATTCATAACAACAAACAAATAACAAGTGGAACTCATCACCAATTGATTGTCCACACAAAGTACAAACCCTCTCATCTTTAGGAATATAATACCACTGCTCAGTTTCTATTGGAATTCGTAAATTTGACGCCCTTTAATTTTGTCATCCAAATTCTAGTTTTCTCGTTTAAAAGACAAACATGACCTCACAAAAGCACTGAATTGTCGTCTTGATTGAGAGTTCGTCAGTAACTGTTTTGCTGATTGAGATAGATATGCAAATTATAATACAAATAAAACAAATTTTAAATAATATTTTGTTAAGTTATGAAATATAATTAAAGATAATTCATTTTCACATGTCCTACATATAAGGGCTTTACTATGTGGGACAATTATCCCACACTCGTTTTCAGCAGAATCAAGCTACGAAAGAATATGAAATCGGAATTAAAAATTATACAACCATTAAAAAGAGGAAAGAAGGAATTATTTGGGTCACCTAAAATATAGACCCCATATGTTAATCCTTCTACTTAAGAAAATGACAACTTCTCATAGAATCTAACATCACTTTTTATTCATTTTATCATTTTTAGTAGGACAGTTGTGAACATGCATTCAGCTCATTAGTCTTGCAACCTGGTACATTCTTCATAATGAAATAATAAAATAATAATAATAATAATAGTAATAATACCATATAAAGGTATATTCAATCGTATATTGCTGCATGGGCCGTACTACATGATTGAAGAGACTGACAATTTTCCATTGAAATTATTTTCATAACAGTACATGGTTGCTTGACGAGAGACAAAAGGACCGACAAAAACCTCGAGCTCGTGGAACGAGTTAGGGGAGCACCGGAGATTTGTCACAAAAGAAAAATCGTAGTATTTGTGTTGGCTGTCCGCCCAGGTATAGTAATACAGTAGTAAGCGTAGTATAGAATAGTATGAATGAACAGAGTAACATATGACGCAAACAGGTGTCAGAGGTTATGACCTGAGAGCACAGTACACGATCTCAGACCAAAATTGCTGAAAGAATGCATCAAGATACTCACCTCCAGAAAATACAGTTCCAGCGCAATATAGGAAATCATAGTTTTGGATAATAAAGTTAAAATTAAAGTTTAGAAATATAAAGAAAACTAGGAAGAACTGCTTTAAAAAAACTTATGTCTCCTCTTAATGCGGCCATCTGTACAACAATAAGATACACATTATGAGTTGAATGATACTATGTAAAAAACAATTATTTGCCCTTGAGGTCAAAGCTCAAGGTCCCACAAAGGTCATTACGGTACGCGACACACCGCCTTATGGTCATGCACCCACATACCAAATATCATTGACCTATCTTGAAAGACAAAAATGTTATGGCCCGGACAAAAAAATACTATTTAAAAAACAATTATTTGACCTTGAGGTCAAAGGTCAAGGTCCCACGAAGGTCATTACGGTACGCAACACACTGCCTTATGGTCATGCACCCACATACCAAATAAATACTATTTAAAAAACAATTATTTGACCTTGAGGTCAAAGGTCAAGGTCCCACGAAGGTCATTACGGTACACGACACACCGCCTTATGGTCATGCACGTACATACCAAATATCATTGACCTATCTCGAAAGACAAAAATGTTTTGGCCCGGACAAGAAAATACTATTAAAAAAACAATTATTTGACCTTGAGGTCAAAGGTCAAGGTCCTATGAAGGTCATTACGGTATGCGACACACCGCCTTATGGTCATGCACCCACATACCAAATATAATTGACCTATCTGGACAGACAAAAAAGTTATTGTCCGGACAAGCTTCGCTGAGAAGAAGCGGAAGCGGAAGAAAAATTCAGACTAAAACAAGATGTCTCCCTTCTTTCGAAGGGGAGACATACATATACAATTTATAATGATCTCCTATTCAGAAAGTTTTAAAATAAAATAAACTACGAAAACTGGTCGTCGGAAAAAAGGAAAAAGGAAAAGACTTGCCGTATTTGGCTGTGCGGCAAAGTTGCAGTATAAATAGGAAGAATTCGAAGCGGCGTTCAGTCAACACAATTGTGAAAAATAAAAACAATCCCTGGTGGATATTTTGTTATTATTATTCGCCCATTTATAGGTAAATCCTTTTTGTTTTACTGAGCTGAGTGATTGTCAAATATCATATAAAAATTGTATAAATTATTTCAGAAAAAACATTTGGGAAAGTTAATGCAAAAGAAATATTTTCCACCAGAGGACATTTTAATAATATCAAATAAAAATTGTTTTCAATACTGGTATACAATAAGGGACCGACCATTTAACTTGAAGAGGGGGGGGGGGGGGATTATGGTTTTTTGTTTCGTTCAGAAATTTTTTTTCGGACAACACGAGAGTTAGAATATTTATTTTTTTTGTCGCGCAAAGCGCGAAATTTTTTTCCCAGATTTCCACATTAGGTTATATGACAAAACCTCTGAATCAGATTATTATTTTTTTCCTCATATTAATCAATCATAAATAGTAAGAACACATCTTTTTTTTAAATTGTAGTTGAATTGAGCCTTTCCCATTTATTGGAATGTATCTGAAATACTGCCAAGCAATAATTTGCAGTAAATAATATTGTCTATGCAGAAACATTAGACTATACATATCTACTAGGATTTCTACAATAAAATAAATTGTTACATTAAAATAGTGAGCGAGTGATTGTTGTTTAGCGCCAAGGAAAGAGTTCCATATGGCACCCCCATTTAAAAAATGTAAAATCCCGAATAAAAAAAATTCTGAAAAGGGTTTATTTTAAGGGGCCTATTAGAAAAATTGGGGAGTGGCTTTTTGGGGGATAATATTAAAAAATAAACAAGAATTGAAGTAGAAAATATCTTTGGCTCCACCATTCTACTTTGGCACCCCCAGCCTAGTTTGGCACCCCCCATTACCTTATTTTTCACTCATTTTGTTTCTTACCACTTTTAGACTTTTAATTTCATATCTACTTACCAAACTTACCTTGAAAAACGCCAGGTTTCTAGTGAGACTCGAACCGGAGATCTTGAGGTTTGTAGCCAACAGCACTATCCACTGAGCTACTATGAATTGATGTCTAATGGCAATACATTTGAAGTTATACTTGGTAATGATCAAACACGTGATAAATCGTTGTACATTCACGGGTCAAAAGTATTTTCTCACTAAGATATTTCCCTATATATTTCCATATAAAACCACTTATTTTCATAACATTCTCATGAAGTCATTCCTTATTTGATTTTCATGAAATTTTCAGCATTAAATGCAGAAATAAATATAGTTTCTTCTTCGCATAATTTTCAAATAATTTTATTTCTACTTTCTCTTAAGAATTGATTTAAAAACAAAGTTGATTATTTTCACTAATCTTACTATATAATCATATAACATTATGACGTCAAGAATTTACATTTGTGTTTAAATCATAAATGCTTGTAAATAAAAGTTCGAAAAAAATTCAATGAAGATATTAAAATAAACTCTAATAATTCTAATATTAAAGCACGCTGGTAATCGGCACAAGCAGAACAGTTGGTTCTGCAAAGAAATTCGTGAGGATAACTTCCGGTTTTGGTGGAGGAGAGTTCACGAAGACGCTTCGTAAAGTATGTACATGTCAAAAATTGAAATGTTCTTTTTTACTGCTCGAATATTGCAAAATCAGAGAATGCTATGCTGTGGCGAATGCTTTCACAATTATAATCATATAATTAATTACATTACTTCAGTTTTTCATTGAAATGTTACAATATGATTGGCTATGAAGTGGTTACATGATTATAAAAGTGATGTTTCATATCCCAATGAAACTCAAATCTGAACTTGCACGTGCCTCCATGACGACGTCAGATGTAAACAATCAATGGCGTAGTAATTTCCAACAGAAAATAATCTAACACAAATAAAATTCACAACGAAAAATTCAACTATATTAAATTTTGGTGTGATTTGAATATAATTATAAGAATTGAATGCATTCTTTTGAAGTTTCATTGGGGTATGAAAGCGTTGATCGAACTACATTTTCAACATGAAGCGCTACCGCGCCTTCATTGAAAATGTACTTCGGTCAACGCTTTCATACCCCAATGAAACTTCAAAAGAATGCATTCAATTCTTAAGTATAGTTTATTCTTGTATATGAAGTGTAACTCTCGCAAAATCAATCGTCCCACGAAAAACATGACGAAAATTGTGACACTCTTACATTTCTAAGTTGTTCTTGACAAAGATGCAAGTTATATTTTCAATATTTTTTCATTCAATTCTTAAGTATAGTTTATTCTTGTATATGAAGTGTAACTCTCGCAAAATCAATCGTCCCACGAAAAACATGACGAAAATTGTGACACTCTTACATTTCTAAGTTGTTCTTGACAAAGATGCAAGTTATATTTTCAATATTTTTTCATCATGGGAGTCTAAATGTAATCGGGGATAAATTCCGATTCGTCAGAAGTAAATTGAAGTCTAGATAAATCTACAAACTGTCAATTTTCTCGTTTTCCTGCTCGAGGAGATCGGTTCTGATAGAGCACATTGCGAATGCATGAGGAGATTTGCTAGTTTTGGTACGACACATGTATAGTAGTGGTTACCGATTTTAAGGATATATCCACAGTTTAATTGACATCTTGTGTTTAATTTATACATGACTACTAGCACTAAGTGAACGTTTATTTACGTTAGACCTATGTATGTGCTGAAATCATGTAATATTATAACTTGTGTAGATCTACGGTGAAGTTTCCATCATCTTTAGTAAAAAGTTTGCGCCGAATAGAATGTGTAAACCCGTTTGAAAAGATATAAATATTTTGAAATTGAAAGAGATTTTTTTAATAAACTTGGTGTCCTGATTGATGGGGATTTTAAATTTGGTGTACTGCTACTTGTTTTTGTTCGTTTTCTTGGCGGTGATACAGGCAATCTATATTGAAATGGTTTTTTGTAAAGAGTCAATGTCAGTCCCCTTTTCCTCTTTCCCTTGAATCCTGACATCTCCTGAAATTGGACAGAGAATAGTTTATTTTGATTAGAGTATTTATCAATTTTGTGTTTAAAAGTGTCAATTTATCAATTTTGCAGAATACAATTAACAAAACTAGCAAATCTCCTCATGCATTCGCAATGTGCTCTATCAGAACCGATCTCCTCAAGCAGGAAAACGAGAAAATTGACAGTTTGTAGATTTATCTAGACTTCAATTTACTTCTGACGAATCGGAATTTATCCCCGATTACATTTAGACTCCCACGATGAAAAAATATTAAAAATTTAACTTGCATCTTTGTCAAGAACAACTTAGAAATGTAAGAGTGTCACAATTTTCGTCATGTTTTTCGTGGGACGATTGACTTTGCGAGAGTTACACTTCATATACAAGAATAAACTATACATGTTTCTGATCGTGAAAGCATTCGCCACATCATAGCATTCTCTGATTTTGCAATATTCGAGCAGTAAAAAAGAAAATTTCAATTTTTGACATGTACAGACCTTGCGAAGCGTCTTCGTGAACTCTCCTCCACAAAAACCGGAAGTTATCCTCACGAATTTCTTTGCAGAACCAAATGTTCTGCTTGTGCCGATTACCAGCCGTGTAAAGGTGAACATTTCATGAAAATCGGCTAAGGAATGACTTCATGAGAATGTTATGAAAATAAGTGGTTTTATATGAAATATATAGGGAAATATCTTAGTGAGGAAATACTTTTGACCCATGAGTGTAGTTGAAGCGTTTGAATCGATATTTGGAAAGTGTTCAATAGACAAACTTGTCGTTGATGATAAATAAATAAATGAATAAATAAAGGTAACGGAAATGGCCGATTCAAGTCCAGGGTGTGGAGGAACATATAATATACGTGCAAGGAAACGAAATTATTTCGAGAATGATTCAGATAGCTCACCAATTCAATGTGGACAACGAAACACAAAAAGTTCAAGTGAAGGACACTATACTCAGATAAAATTAACTTACATGACATTTGTAAAGTCTACCCACTTGATGATTAAAATGCGAACATATTTGTATATGTTTATGATATATGTATTAAATATTGGCACTATTACATTCAGTAATTTTTTCCAGCTATGTCATGGCGAGAACAAGTTAATTTTCAGTGAGATGATGATAAGGTCCGCTTTGTACTAGACCAACACGTTAAGTTGGAATTTTATAGTGCTAGCTCACTGACACGTGGGTAGACATGTCGCTCCACTCGGACACATTATTCTGATTCCGAGTCAACCAGTCTTTGCTCTTTCTCCTTAATGCTGTGTGCTTAGCGGAGAAGCAACAAATACCAATTTTTTAGCTTTGGTTTGACCCGACCGGGGCTCGAACCCACGATTTACCGCACTGGAGGTGAGCATGCTAACCATTACACCACCGATGCCAGGGGCGGATCCAGGAGGGGGGGCGCACCCGGCGCGCGCCCCCCCTAAAATTGGAAAAAATTTGATTTTTTGGCGTAAAATCGTGATTTTTCACACGAAATACCCCAAAAATTTTCGCGCCTCCCTCCGCAATTGGAAAAAATAAGATTTTTTGTCGTAAAATCGTGATTTTTCACACGAAATACCCCAAAATTTTTCGCGTCTCCCTCCGCTCGGCGCGATTTTTTTAAGTGCGCCCCCATCCCCCCTAACTTGAAATCCTGGATCCGCCCCTGGATGCGATTAATAGTAAAATGCAAATGTTATTTGAACCATGGTTTGGAATTAAAACTTAAGAAAAATATCTCCAAAAAATCCCCAGAATATTTTTCTAATACCACGTGTAAGGAAAACACACAAAAAAGTTTCATATATATTAAGTCACAATTTATCGCGAAAATAACAAAGAAAATAGTGGTCCACCACTGTACGACTGTAATTGATGGTAGACAAGAAGAGTCTAGCAATCCATGAAATCACAAATCGAACACATAAATATCCATAGTTTCTACCTTATTTCAGAAATGTTTACAATATATTTACCTTTTCATATGGCAAGAAAATTAGCATTGAATTTTAGGGTTAGGGGAATGGGAATAGGTGAATGGAAGGAAGAATGGGGGAAGGAAGGGAAGGAGGAAGGAGGAAGGGAATAGGGGGAAGGGGTTAGGAATATGAGGGAAACGGAAAATGGGGATGGAAAGGTAAGGATGAAAGGGTAAAGGCGTAGGGGAAGATGGAACTAAGGGGCTAGGGTCAAAAAGAAGAAAGGGTTAAAACGGTGGAAGGGGGAATGTTTGGTTTAAAAGAGGGGTAGGGTTAGGGTTAAAGAGACAAAGTGGAGGTTTTAAGGGGAAAAGGCGGAGGATATAAGAGAGGACGAGGGATGAGGTCTAAGGGATGATTTAAGGGGAGAAAGATGGGGAGGGAGGAGGGTCTTTACTATTGAGTGAGTGATTGTTGTTTAACGCCAATTCAGCAATTGTTCAGCTATATCATGGCGAGAACAAGTTAATTTTCAATGAGATGATGATGAGATCCGCTTTTTCTAGACCAACACGCTGATTTGGATTTTTTATAATGCTAGCTCACTGAAACAACAATCTGCGGATAGACATGTCGCCCCACTCGGACAAATTATTCTGATTCCGAGCCAACCAGTCTTTGCTCTTACTCCTTAATGCTACGTGCTTAGCAGAGAAGCAACGGATACCAATTTTATAGTCCTTGGTTTGACCCGATCGGGGCTCGAACCCACGATTTACCGCACTCAAGGCGAGCACGCTAACCATTACACCACCGATGTGGTCTCTTTACTATTGACGTTTACGTGGTAAAGATATATACATTTCGCGGATTTTAAAGTTTATGCCTGTTCTAGACCATTCAAGGTATTATCACAATTGAAACAATCTATTTTTGTGATTAATCAGTGGCGTAGTTTCAATTGAGACAACAGAAGCAGTTTTCTCAGTAAAAAAAACAACAATAAAAATTATGCGTTTCATTTGTTTTCTTATTAAAACAAATTCCGTCATGCTTAGAGGTAATGCAAAGTCAAATTTGTATTATGATTTAATTCAAATATGCCATAACTGTTCGTTTTAAAACGAAAAAAAAGTGTTGCATTGCTTAAAATGTCAGTGGCTTCCCAGACCCACCTGCCTCGGTAATATTTGACCCCATGCTACGCCTGTGGCGTTCCAATACACACTGCTGGCAGTGTAGCTAACATTGGTAATGAAGATGTTATTGGTGGATATTGGGAAAGGAGTATTATGTTTCCATGTTCACACGAGCGACTTCACTACTCTATTTTATCCTACAATTGATGAGGTGAATTTCTCGGTTTTTAAGTGGGGATCGTTTTATGTGCAGTGTTTTGTAGGTTATTGTTTGTCCATTTTCTTTTGACCATTGTATTAATTGTCTGTTCTACACCTTCTTATTATCCGTTCGGTATCTTCAAACTTTTCTTGATACTACGTTCTTTCCCAACTACAGCGGATGAAAATCATTGTTTATGTTCGGTATGGCTGACGATTCGCTGTAACTTTTTGTTGTAAAAATTAAATTATAAGGAATATTTGAAATTTTTGAACAGGTTATACGATATAACCTGGTTTGGGGCAGTTCACGATTTAATAAACCGCGAAGTGATTTATGAAAAGCGTAAACTGTTCCAAACCAGGCTATGCAAGTATAACCTGTTCAAAAATTTCAAATATTCCTTATAATTTAATTTTTACAACAAAATTTAATGATTCCTAGTAATTATGATTATATCATGCGACTATTTGAATTTGTCGTTGGTGAATGAATACGTTGGTGACGTCACAATACGAACCCAGATTATCGAGTATAACCAAAATTTTCTCCAGGTTGATCAACCAATCAGATTGCAGTATTCAAATAAAATTAGAATATTCAGTTATGTCTAGTACACGACGTTCATCTTTTGTCCGTCATAATTGAAATGGAAGATCCTAACTGGCAGAGGACCAAAGTGTAAACGCCTCTGGCCCGCCCTGTCTTTGTTGGAACGGTACTTTCGGATATGTACAGTCGATTCTTTCAGGTTTTTATTTTTTCAGACCGCTGACTCATACCGATGTCAAACAGTAGAATAAAAACGTAGACAGTGGAAACAAGTCTACAAAGTTGGATAGGTTGATATTCCTGTTGCTGAGTATAATGTCAGTGTTGAGAGTGTATTGAGAGTAGCGTTGTGTATTGAGAGTGATGTAGATGTTTCTCAATCGACAGTGAACAATAACCGTCTGTATTATGTCTTTGATCCTTACCTTTGTCGGTTTGGAAGTCAACACTGATCAAGCTATGTTTCTCTGGACCACTATGTTTCTCTGGACTACTTTTGGCGCATAATCTCCAATTGAACCGTGTACTTTGAGGAACGGATGTGAAATCACAGCATCGCATGAGAAAACTAGCCTAGCTTGGCTTTGCATTGGATCGTCTTGTACAGTTGCAATTTGCTTTCACCAGAGGGGGTGACGTGGGGGCAGAAACCACGATACTGAAGACAATTCACGCTACTCTCAATGCATAATTAACATAGGAATTCCACACCAGTGTCTGTACCTGTTTGAATTCGTACTCGACATTGCAAAATTCTGTGCAAAACCGAAAATACATCTTAGAGAAAGAAAGAAGTTACCTGTATTGGAAATAACGGGTTTCTTTTTCCGCATCTCGAGCTTCACCTACTCATGCGGGAAAAAAAAACCCCGTTATATCCAATACGGGCCGCTTCTTTTGTTTCAATAGTCATGTATCTTAAGCTTATACGACGATATAACTGAAATATTGTTGAAAGTGGCGTTAAACATCATAACCCTTATCCTAACCCGTTACGTAGTGGACATAATTAGACAATTATCCTAAGTTTTTATTTTCAAGATACCATTAATGATTGTTATTTAAAAGATGGCATTTTTCATTCATATGTTCTCTGTTAACATTAGAGTTGATTTGCTTCAAAAAGTTTAATTTTGATGAGTTTTTATTTTTCATAATTTTTGTGTAATGAAATATGGACCTATTTTGAGGGACCGTCGTGATTGTGCTCGTATGTTAGTTGGATTTACACCTACCTATGTAATCAGTGCCTATCACCACTCAGGCCAGGTGTAGTCGATACAACATTATGTGATCAAGTTTGTAAGTGATTTGCGACAGGTCCGTGGTTTTTCTCCGGTTTCCTCCACCAATAAAACTGACATCCACGATATAGTTGAAATATTGTTGAAAGTGGCGTTAAAAACCATAACCATGACATTAACTCCCCATTTTGAAAATGACCCATATAAGTATAAATAGATACAATGCATTTCGTTTCGTTCAACCACATCGGCGGTGCAATGGTTTACATGCTCGCCTTAAGGGCAGTATATCGTGGTTTCGAACCATGGTTGGGTCAAACCAATGACTATAAAATGGGCATATACTACTTGTCGCTACGCACACAGCTTTAATGAGTAAGAGCAAAGACGGGTTGGGTCTGAATCAGGATAATGTCTCCGAGTGGAATGATGTGTCAGTGAGCTAGTATGATAAATATTCAATTTAGGCGTGCTGGTTTAGTACAAAGCACACGTCATAACCATTTCATTGAATGAAACCCGCTCTTGTCATGGTATAGCTGAAAAATAGTTTATTTGGCGCTAAGGAACAATATCTTTTACATAAAAACGTAGATATCAAATTTAGTGCACACAACACGTTCTGGAATAACATTCATCAGGTACGCTCAAAGGCAATAGCAACAATATAACATAAATATTACATAAGGCTCTATTTTACTGTTTTTCTATTGGCCAGAAGCAATACACGTGACATTCCATTTTCTAACATATTGATTAGCAAAAAACAATTTCTGTGCAATAAATAATCATATTGCACTCTCGTGCAAAATCAATGAATGAAATTACGTGGCACGAGAGTGCAATATGGTTTTTTATTGCACGGAAATTGCTTTTTGCTAATCAATATGTTAGACAATTTTACAAAATTTCAAAATTATAAAATTTAAACAAAAATTAATTTAAAGGTTAATTTTTTTTTTAATTTGAAAATTTCAAAAAATTTCTTAAAATTTCAGATTTTTTTAAAAAATTCAAAATTTTCATAAAATTTCAAAACTTTCAACAATTTCATAAGATTTAAAAAAAATTCAAAATGATAAAATTTTCAAAAAGTTTCAAAAATTTCAAAATTAGAGTAAAATAGAGCCGTATGTAATAAAACAATTACTGCACTTGAACTTGATCAATATGAGGTTTAATGGAGCAGGGTACAACAATATTGAACTCGGCTTCGCCTCGTTCAATATTGTTGTACTCTGCTCCATAAAACCCCATATTGATCTCGTTCAAGTGCAGTAATTGCATAATATTGTTGAAAGTGGCGTTATACACCATAAACCCAAACCCAAACTGAAAGTCAATAAATTGGAAAGCCAAACAATTTAAAAGTTTTGGGAGCAATAAAACCCAAGGCATAAACATGATATTATGTCATCATTCTGTATTATTTTGTTCCGAGGTAACACACGTTTAAATAAATATTTCGTTTCTTTAAATAAAATATTACACAATTAAAAATAGTGTACCGAATACCCTTCGTATTAAGTTTTCACTGATTTTGATGCTATTATATTTATGAAGTTATTGTATACGATCGTGAATTGTCAATTGATTCTTATTTATGTGTTTACAGTAAGCTTAAATATAGATATTATTGAACACATCGGATATTATCTCCACAAATACCATATTTTCTTTGAAACAATATTGGATATCACCGGATAAAGCTAGTGTCATGACGTCATTAGCATAAGGTCGATGTTTTTGAATCAACAAAGAAAAAGACAAACAAAACCAAGAATCAGAATTTGCAATGTCATAAATACCTTATATGTACTAGGTCATTTATGAATCGAATGCAATCTTTTGTAGTTTTATTGACGTGTGAAAGAAAGAGTTTACTGAAGTACATTTTATATTATCATCCTCTAAAGAGCTAACATCGTGTTAGCTCTTTCCTTACAAAAGATTTCTACTTGCAGCTTAACCCACGATGTTAGCTCTTTAGAGGATGATAATGTTTTTGTCTTCTGTTTAGCGTTTTTTTAGTGTTCGTGTTCTATATTGTCGTCTGTATAGCGACTTTAGTGCATCTGCTGTATAATAAATGACCCATTTCCATGTGACCTTCACCAGTGTTTTAAATAACACATCACAGCTTGTGTTGATGTGAGTGTTCTAAAAATAGCCATCCAATAGCCATAGTTGACCTAATACCACTGCTCTAATAACCCAGTTCAGATATCTTGCATAATATATCACACTGCACACATGTGTACACGTTACAGTATAATATTGTATGCAATATTTTTGCCAGTTTCTGCTAAAACAGAAAACGCAAGACTTTAAAATACCTTTTTAGGTTTAATTCATGCACTCAATACACAGCATGACCTAATTCTTGTGCTTGGTCACCCTGTCAATCAGGGAGAGGTGTGTCTTTGATGAAAATTCATTGATAGAACCCACATGGTTGCGTTTTTGTAAGTAGAAATACGGAGTATGAATAATTTCGCGCGCAAACATCGGAGTTTGTCCCCGCTGCATAAACCAATCACCGTTTAGAAAAAACGCTACACAGAAGACAATTTGTATTATGCATGGTAGCGCTTCATATAAAAAAAATACTTCTGTCAACGCTAAATTATGTACAACCCTATAAAACTACAAAAAATTGCATTCAATATTTATAATTACAATTTTACCCTACTTATTCAATATAATCGAAACCGCATCGGTGGTGTAATTGTTAGCGTGCTTTTCTCGAGTGCGGTAGATCGTGGGTTCGAGCCCCGGTGGGGTCAAACTAAAGCCTATAAAATTGGTATTTGCTGCTTCTCCGCTAAGGACACAGCAATAAGGAGAAAGTACAAATACTGGTTGACTCTGAATCAGAATAATGTGTCCAAGTGCACGTGGAGCGACATGTCTTACCCGAAGACCGTTGTTTCAGTGATCTAGCACTAATATAAATTAAACTCAGCGTGCTGGTCTAGAACAAAGCAGACCTCATCATCATCTCATTGATAATCAACTTGTTCTCGCCAGGATATAGCTGAAGAATTGATCAATTGGCGTTAAACAACAATCACTCAATACAATTGAAATTATCATGTTTTTTACCCCCACATTTTCAACTGTTGTTATTGTGTGTAGTTTCCGGAAGTAGGCGTGGCATGCACCTCACTGACTGATGAAGTTTAAATTTCGAAGTCACGTGTCAACCTTTTAACCAATCACGTGAGGCTTTCTGAGTGAAATGAACATATAATTAGAAATGAATATATAATATATTTCTTTTACAAAGACGCCTGACTTGTCTTCACACATCGACATATTGATTGTAAATAGAAAGATTTACAAATGATGGCTGATATTATAGCAAGTTCGTTTTACACGGAAGCCCACATACACCTAGAGGTTTAACCTTATTTCGGGCCCGGGTGGCTAAATGAGTTAGGTACAAGCCTATCACCAATACGGCGTCTGGCTTTGTAAATTACAAAAAAGAGTGCACTCGACTCGCAGCGGCAAGTGATCATGTAAAGTTTACCAGTTGCTTGCTCATGGTCGGTGGTTCTCTCCGGGTACTCCGGCTTCTTCCACCACTAAAACTGGTCGCCATGATAGAGCTGAAATATTGCTGAAAGTGGCGTTAAACACCAAATATCAAATCAAATCAAATTAACCTTATTTCATCAAGAGTGAACTTACTTGGTATGTTTGGGTAGCAAAACAAAGTATCTTATGTTTAATAATCAGATAACGTATTTTGTCAACGACATACCGTATCTGACTTGTACAAAAAAAATCTAAAATTGTGGAAAATTTAACAACGTTGAAAGTGATTATATTCATCAAAATAAACAGTATGGTAAACTAAACATTAGAAACAATCAAACATGGACAATCCAAAGAAAGTGACAACAAGACGAAGAAAAACAAAACAAAAACACAACACGTGATGGACACCACTATACTATCCAACGTAAAGGCGACTAAGCAGGTTAATAAACATATCTTCTATGATCTGGATGTAATTTCAGTACATATTTAATGAAAGAAAAGTTACAGATACCAAAGGGGTAATCAGAAGCCGTAAACCGAAGACGGACAATGGCCAGAAGAAAAAGGACAAACAACTATCTACAAAATACTACACATAAAACAAAAGATCGTGCTACACGAAAACAAATAATTTGAAGATACCAAAGGGGTAATTAGAAGCCGTAAGCCGAAGAAGGACAGACAAAGCAATGGCCAAAAGAAAAGGGACAAACAACGATCTACAAAACACTACACAGAAAACTAAAGAACGTGCTACACGAAGAACATTTTGAAGATACCAAAAGGGTAATCAGAACCGTAAACCGAAGAACGACAGACACCACAATTGCCAAAAAGAAAAAAAGACAATCGGACAAACAATAATCTACAAAACACTACACAGAAAACTAAAAATCGAACTACCGGGTACACGAAGAAAAGTTGAAGATACCAAAGGGGCAAATGAAGCCGTAAACCGAAGAAAGACAGACAACACAATGGCCAAAAGAAAAGGAACAAAAGAGAAAAAACGATCTACAAAACACTACACAGAAAACTAAAGTTAGGGATACACGAAGAAAAGTATGAAGATACTAAAGGGGAAACCAGAAACCGAAGAAGAACATACATCGCAATGATCAAAAGAAAAAAGTACAAAAGGACAAACAATGATCTACAAAACACTAGCAGAAAAAATAAAGATCGAACAGTTTTTCTCCGAAACCATATGTCAGGTGTACTTGAGATTTAAAGCTTGTTAAATCTGGATTCCAAGTTGGTTCTACAATATTTTTGTTTGGTGTTTGACGCTCTTAAAGGTATATTTTACATCTAAAGGGTCACATCAGGGATGGTCGACAGGTGGTGCAGGAACTGCTTACCATTCTAGGGCACCTGAGATGACCCCCGTATCTTAGTAGGTTGCTGTTGCTCAATCATTAGTTGTTTTCTGTCCACTTTTGTGTTGAACATTGTTTGTCTTTTTCTGTTTTTGTCCTTTGTTGACCATTGTTTGTCTTTTTCTGTTTTTGTCATTTATTGACCATTGTTTGTCTTTTTCTGTTTTTGTCATTTGTTGACTATTGTTTGTCATTTTCTCTTTTTGTCCTTTGCTGACCATTGTTTGTCTTTTTCTCTTTTTGTCCTTTGTTGACTATTGTTGGTCTTTGTCTCTGTTTGTCCTTTGTTGGCAATTGTTTGTCTTTTTCTCTTTTTGTCCTTTGTTGACCATTGTTTGTCTTTTTCTGTTTTTGTCCTTTGTTGACCATTGTTGGTCTTTGTCTCTGTTTGTCCTTTGTTGACCATTGTTTGTCTTTTTCTCTTTTTGTCCTTTGTTGACTATTGTTGGTCTTTGTCTCTTTTTGTCCTTTGTTGACCATTGTTTGTCTTTTTCTCTTTTTGTCCTTTGTTGACCATTGTTTGTCTTTTTCTCTTTTTGTCCTTTGCTGACCATTGTTTGTCTTTTTCTCTTTTTGTCCTTTGTTGATTATTGTTTGTCTTTTTCTCTTTTTGTCCTTTGTTGGCAATTGTTTGTCTTTTTCTCTTTTTGTCCTTTGTTGGCAATTGTTTTTCTCACTTTTGAGACAGACCAATTCCTATTTTTAGCGATGTGAGATTTTCTTTTCTCACCCCTTGGATAAAGTAGTCCGTTAGTTTAGGTGGAAAAGATTTTTCTATATTACGCCGGCTCCAGGGTAAGACAAGCTACACGCCGTTTTTCCCGCAAAATTGTTTTCCATTGTTGAATTAAATTGTCGATTTATAGTGTCTTGACAGTATTTCACAATAAAATACAATGTATTTTATTTATAAATGTATTATAAATGCTACTACAACAGCGATAAATGCCTGTAATTTTTTTTATTTGACGTTGGTCAAAGGGAGGTAATTGTTTTTATTTACGTTAGTTACCAAACAAGAGAGAGTACTCTATATTTTCTCAACGTCAACAAATATTTAAAGAGATGAGAAAAAGAGGCAAAAATCGTAAAAGGTGCAAGATTTTGTTATTGTAGAATCTATCACAAGTTTGTTAACTTTATTATTTTGAACCTCTTTAAAGTTGTAATATGAAAATCTTGTTTTATTTTATTACGTGGCATTTTGGTCCTGTCGGCTGTGATACGGTTCGCAAATTAATGCACCAAACTACACAACAAGTAAACAAACATTGACACGGTAGAAAGGGGTGAGAAAAAGAGTCAAACACCGTAAAAGGTGCAAGATAGTAAAATCTCTGACACCCTCGGGTAAGATTTAAATCTTACCCTCGGGTGTCACAGATTTTACTATCTTGCACCTCTCCCGGTGTTAGACCCTATATATCTTGCACTAGTGCAAGACAAACAAATCACGTGCGTTTTACCGGCAAATGCATGCTGTACAGTTTATGTCAACTGCCCCCCAATTCTCCATGCTTTTCCTTTTTAAAATAAACAATTAACCACGATTCTACTACATTTGTACATAAGTATTTTTAAATTCATTTATGTATTATATTCTGCTAGCTAACGTGCACCTTTCATGGTGTTTGATTCATTTTTCAGGCTCTCTTCCAGTCAATGTTTGTTTACTTTGAGTAAATAATAGAGTGCTCTCCCTTGTTAGTAACTAACGTAAAGAAAGAAATTACCTCCCTTTGACCAAATTCAATTTTTTTTTACAGGTATTTATCTCTGTTGTAGTAACATTTATAACATATTTATTAAATACATTGTACTTTATGATGAAATACATTTGAAATACTGCCGAGATGCGGTTGCATATGGATAAATCGAATATTTACTTCAGCAATGGGAAAATAAATTGCGGGAAAACGCTCGATGGAATTTAAATAAAAACAATTAGGTGTTTAGTGAGAAATAAAATCAAACACCGGAAAAAGTACAAGATAGGGAAATCTCCGACACCCTTGGGTAAGATTACAATCGTTCTCTAACTCGGTAAGCCTCGTAAAGAGAACGATTGAAATCTTACCCTCGGGTGTCGGAGATTTCCCTATCTTGTACTCTCCCCGGTGTTAGATTATATATGTCTTTTTCTGTTTTTGTCCTTTGTTGACCATTGTTTGTCTTTTTCTGTTTTTGTCATTTGTTGACTATTGTTTGTCTTTTTCTGTTTTTTTCCTTTGTTGACCATTGTTTGTCTTTTTCTCTTTTTGTCCTTTGTTGACCATTGTTTGTCTTTTTCTGTTTTTGTCCTTTGTTGACCATTGTTTGTCTTTTTCTGTTTTTGTCCTTTGTTGACCATTGTTTGTCTTTTTCTCTGTTTGTCCTTTGTTGACCATTGTTTGTCTTTTTCTGTTTTTGTCCTTTGTTGGCTATTGTATTGTCTGTTCTTCGAATTAATGATTCTGATATTATTGAATTACTGGTATATTCAAGCTTTTCCATATAATCATATGCTTTAGGGAGACCTGTGTCACAGTTCACGGACACGCTAACCTACTTTCTATTTGTAGAATCTTTTGTCTAATTGAAACAAAAGTAAAATTAATAAGGTATTTGATCATTTGACACATGTCTGTTATAATCTTAGACATATAGAGGCTAAATCAGTCGACAACAACAGCCTTAATTACGCTGAAGTGTTAGATTTTAATATACAATACGAAACAGAATGAAGTACCTTATAAAGTGAAACGGATGTATTTGGATTCTTAATATAGATAAATATACATTGTATCTTATTTCTGAATATATCTAAGAGTGCACACGGGTCGTCGTTTCTGGAATAACCTTTACCAGGTACGGTCGTAGTCAAACGATTAGAAAATTCTCCACTAGGAATTGAAGCTAGTTTCTTAGCTGCGAGATACAACCGGTAGGTTTAACACTGTCACAATTTTGTGCCTGTGCTAAGCAAGGAACAAGATTTCCAATGTCACATATCGTGGTCCTTTTACGTTCAGTGAGCTGAGCAGTGTAGTGATTGTTCTCTTTGTTGATGTTAGTGGATTTCCCGGCCATCACTGTTTAAAACTGTTCTTTTTCCTAGCTCTTCCTTGGGAGAGGACGTAAACGTGTGTCTAGAAAATGTCACATGCTGAAAAGGAAAACACAGCCTGCAGCATCTCCTCATCGACAACGGTTTATTAGAAGTGCTTGTGTCTTTGAATCATATCATAGTGTCATATTTCACTGCAATACTGCATTTGAGGTTAACCAAAAAAATCGATCAAACAACCAATTTAACCTTGTTATCTTATTACTTCATTGATAGATTGTAGCTTACCGCCAAGTGAACACATCTACAAACAATAAATCTTGTAAGTAATAAAGGGCTATGCCGGATGCAGCACGATACGCTCAACGCGACAAAGATTTACACATGCACCAATGTTATTACACACTGTATATCAAATTCATTGAAACACCATTTAGGACACACTCTTACAAAAAAGAGTTACACCCCAAGTCAAAACGTTGGAGAAATATAGTTTTTGGTCCGTTTCATAGCTTTTTTGTTTCATCCTTCCTCTTAAAGTTGTTCACAGCCTTTCTCAGAAACCGTAAGTAAGATGTACTTGAGAATTTAAAGTATGTACGCCTGGATGTTCAGTTTGTCCTAACATATTTTATTTTTGTTTTGGGGCTCTTAAAGGTATAGCTTTAAGGGTCAAATCAGGGATGGCCGACGGATACCACTAGTGGGAGAGGAACTACTGTCCCTTCCGATGCATTTGAGCTTACCCCCTCCTCTCCCCTAGTATTTGTGGGGTTTATGTTGCTCAATGGTTACTTGTTTTCTGCTTAGTCTTTTTTGATCTTTTTCATTTGACTGTTGAATTGTCTGTTCTTATTCTTAGCACCCCTTTGATATCTCCAAGCTTTTCTGTATAATCTCATACTTTAGGGGAACCTTTGTCACAGTTCACGGGCACACAAACCTACTTTCTATTTGTAGAATATTTTGTCTAATTGAAACAAAATCAAAATTAATAAGATATTTGATCATTTGACGCATGTCTGTTGTAAGCTTAGACATATAAAGACTAAATTAGTCTGAAGTGTTAGGGTGGAATATACAAAACCAAACTTGTAAGAGTATGAATGCAGTATGATGTACCTTATAAAGTGACAAGCCAGTATTTGGATTCTCAATATATATAAATATATCTTACTTAGTGCACACAACTTGTTTCTAGAATAACCGTTATCAGGTACGGTCATATTCAAAAGATTAGAACCAACTAATTTAAATGTTTGTGGGAGCAAATAAACCAAGATGCCTGAACATGATAGTCAAAATAGACTAATGCTACATATTTACATGTTGTGCATAGTTTGACAGAAGCTGAAAATACAAGTACTCTTCTATTTATAAACGTTTGGAGAAAGCTTGGCCTATCATGCATGAACTATAAGGAACCAACCATCTATCAATAAAAACATAGATATTTATTGCACTCTATATATCATATGTATTGAAACAACACTAACAAAACCATCTCACACAAAAAAATCTATACTGTAAATCAATACAGGTGCCACAGATGTTACACCCAGGTGTTCCAGATGTTCAACACAGGTGTTTAAGATGTTCAACCCTGTTGTTCCAGATGTTCAATGCATATGATCCAGATGTTCAAACTTGATGTTCCAGATGGTCAAAGTATGTGTTCAGATGGTCAATGCATGTGTTCATATGATCAACACAGGTGTTCAAGATGTTCAACCTTGGTGATCCAGATGTTCAACCTTGGTGATCCAGATGTTCAACACAGGTGTTCCAGATGTTCAACACAGGTGTTTCAGATGTTCAACACAGGTGTTCCAGATGTTCAACACAGGTGTTCCAGATGCTCAACACGGGTGTTCCAGATGTTTAACTCTGCTGTTCCAGATGGTCAATACATGTGTTCAGATGATCAACACAGGTGTTCAAGATGTTCAACCTTGGTGCTTCAGATGTTCAATACAGGTGCTCCAGATTTCCAACACACGTGTTGCAGATGTTATTCATCTTTGAATAAAGCATACCAAACAAAGCTATGATACTTATTCTTTTAGTCCATTTCGTAATTTCTTTGTTTCTTCCTTATTTCTAAAGTTGTTACCAGTCTTACTCAGACACTGTAAGTCAGATGTGTTTGAGATTACTGTTGTGTTAATCTTGGATGTCCAGTTGGTCCTAAAAGGTTTGATTTTGTGTTGGGACTTTTAAAGGTTTATTCTAAGGGTCCAACCAGGCGTGACCGACCGACACCATTAGTGGGGAAAGACATGCTTGCCCTTCGGGGCACCTGAGTTCATTTACGTTTTATTTTTAGTGAGGTACTTTCTGCTTAATCTTTAGTTTTCTATGTATTATTGTGAAGACCTTTATTTATCTTTTTGTTATTTTTCTTGCGGCCATTGCATTGTCTGTCCTTCAAAATACAGCGTTTGATTACCACTTTCGTATCTTCGATTTTTTTCACATTAATCCCATACCTTAGGGAGACCTTTGTCACAGTTCACGGATACACTAACCTACTTTCTAAAAGAAAAGGAACAAAAGAGGAAAAACGATCTACAAAACACTACACAGAAAACTAAAGTTAGGGATACACGAAGAAAAGTATGAAGATACTAAAGGGGAAACCAGAAACCGAAGAAGAACATACATCGCAATGATCAAAAGAAAAAAGTACAAAAGTACAAACAATGATCTACAAAACACTAGCAGAAAAAATAAAGATCGAACAGTTTTCCTCCGAAACCATATGTCAGGTGTACTTGAGATTTAAAGCTTGTTAAATCTGGATTCCAAATTGGTTCTAAAATATTTTTGTTTGGTGTTTGGCGCTCTTAAAGGTATATTTTACATCTAAAGGGTCACATCAGGGATGGTCGACAGGTGGTGCAGGAACTGCTTACCATTCTAGGGCACCTGAGATGACCCCCGTATCTTAGTAGGTTGCTGTTGCTCAATCATTAGTTGTTTTCTGTCCACTTTTGTGTTGAACATTGTTTGTCTTTTTCTCTTTTTGTCCTTTGTTGACCATTGTTTGTCTTTTTCTCTTTTTGTCCTTTGTTGACTATTGTTTGTCTTTTTCTGTTTTTGTCCTTTGTTGACTATTGTTTGTCTTTTTCTGTTTTTGTCATTTGTTGACTATTGTTGGTCTTTGTCTCTGTTTGTCCTTTGTTGACTATTGTTGGTCTTTTTCTCTTTTTGTCCTTTGTTGACCATTGTTTGTCTTTTTCTCTTTTTGTCCTTTGCTGACCATTGTTTGTCTTTTTCTCTGTTTGTCCTTTGTTGACTATTGTTTGTCTTTTTCTGTTTTTGTCCTTTGTTGACTATTGTTTGTCTTTTTCTGTTTTTGTCATTTGTTGACTATTGTTGGTCTTTTTCTCTGTTTGTCCTTTGTTGACTATTGTTTGTCTTTTTCTCTTTTTGTCCTTTGCTGACCATTGTTTGTCTTTTTCTCTTTTTGTCCTTTGTTGACTATTGTTTGTCTTTTTCTGTTTTTGTCCTTTGTTGACTATTGTATGTCTTTTTCTGTTTTTGTCCTTTGTTGACTATTGTTTGTCTTTTTCTCTTTTTGTCCTTTGCTGACCATTGTTTGTCTTTTTCTCTTTTTGTCCTTTGTTGACTATTGTTGGTCTTTGTCTCTGTTTGTCCTTTGTTGACTATTGTTGGTCTTTGTCTCTGTTTGTCCTTTGTTGACCATTGTTTGTCTTTTTCTCTTTTTGTCCTTTGTTGACTATTGTTTGTCTTTTTCTCTTTTTGTCCTTTGTTGGCAATTGTTTTTCTCACTTTTGAGACAGACCAATTCCTATTTTTAGCGATGTGAGATTTTCTTTTCTCACCCCTTGGATAAAGTAGTCCGTTAGTTTAGGTGGAAAAGATTTTTCTATCTTACGCCGGCTCCAGGGTAAGACAAGCTACACGCCGTTTTTCCCGCAAAATTGTTTTCCATTGTTGAATTAAATTGTCGATTTATAGTGTCTTGACAGTATTTCACAATAAAATACAATGTATTTTATTTATAAATATATTATAAATGCTACTACAACAGCGATAAATGCCTGTAATGTTTTTTATTTGACGTTGGTCAAAGGGAGGTAATTGTTTTTATTTACGTTAGTTACCAAACAAGAGAGAGTACTCTATATTTTCTCAACGTCAACAAATATTTAAAGAGATGAGAAAAAGAGGCAAAAATCGTAAAAGGTGCAAGATTTTGTTATTGTAGAATCTATCACAAGTTTGTTAACTTTATTATTTTGAACCTCTTTAAAGTTGTAATATGAAAATCTTGTTTTATTTTATTACGTGGCATTTTGGTCCTGTCGGCTGTGATACGGTTCGCAAATTAATGCACCAAACTACACAACAAGTAAACAAACATTGACACGGTAGAAAGGGGTGAGAAAAAGAGTCAAACACCGTAAAAGGTGCAAGATAGTAAAATCTCTGACACCCTCGGGTAAGGTTTAAATCTTATCCTCGGGTGTCACAGATTTTACTATCTTGCACCTCTCCCGGTGTTAGATCCTATATCTTGCACTAGTGCAAGACAAACAAATCACGTGCGTTATACCGGCAAATGCATGCTGTACAGTTTATGTCAACTGCCCCCCCAATTCTCCATGCTTTTCCTTTTTAAAATAAACAATTAACCACGATTCTACTACATTTGTACATAAGTATTTTTAAATTCATTTATGTATTATATTCTGCTAGCTAACGTGCACCTTTCACGGTGTTTGATTCTTTTTTCATGCTCTCTTCCAGTCAATGTTTGTTTACTTTGAGTAAATAATAGAGTGCTCTCCCTTGTTAGTAACTAACGTAAAGAAAGAAATTACCTCCCTTTGACCAAATTCAAATTTTTTTTTACAGGTATTTATCTCTGTTGTAGTAACATTTATAACATATTTATTAAATACATTGTACTTTATGATGAAATACATTTGAAATACTGCCTGCCGAGATGCGGTTGCATATGGATAAATCGAATATTTACTTCAGCAATGGGAAAATAAATTGCGGGAAAACGCTCGATGGAATTTAAATAAAAACAATTAGGTGTTTAGTGAGAAATAAAATCAAACACCGGAAAAAGTACAAGATAGGGAAATCTCCGACACCCTTGGGTAAGATTACAATCGTTCTCTAACTCGGTAAGCCTCGTAAAGAGAACGATTGAAATCTTACCCTCGGGTGTCGGAGATTTCCCTATCTTGTACTCTCCCCGGTGTTAGATTATATATGTCTTTTTCTGTTTTTGTCATTTGTTGACCATTGTTTGTCTTTTTCTGTTTTTGTCATTTGTTGACTATTGTTTGTCTTTTTCTGTTTTTTTCCTTTGTTGACCATTGTTTGTCTTTTTCTCTTTTTGTCCTTTGTTGATCATTGTTTGTCTTTTTCTGTTTTTGTCCTTTGTTGACCATTGTTTGTCTTTTTCTGTTTTTGTCCTTTGTTGACCATTGTTTGTCTTTTTCTCTGTTTGTCCTTTGTTGACCATTGTTTGTCTTTTTCTCTTTATGTCCTTTGTTGGCTATTGTATTGTCTGTTCTTCGAATTAATGATTCTGATATTATTGAATTACTGGTATATTCAAGCTTTTCCATATAATCATATGCTTTAGGGAGACCTGTGTCACAGTTCACGGACACGCTAACCTACTTTCTATTTGTTGAATCTTTTGTCTAATTGAAATAAAAGTAAAATTAATAAGGTATTTGATCATTTGACACATGACTGTTATAATCTTAGACATATAGAGGCTAAATCAGTCGACAACAACAGCCTTAATTACGCTGAAGTGTTAGATTTTAATATACAATACGAAACAGAATGAAGTACCTTATAAAGTGAAACGGATGTATTTGGATTCTTAATATAGATAAATATACATTGTATCTTATTTCTGAATATATCTAAGAGTGCACACGGATCGTCGTTTCTGGAATAACCTTTACCAGGTACGGTCGTAGGCAAACGATTAGAAAATTCTCCACTAGGAATTGAAGCTAGTTTCTTAGCTGCGAGATACAACCGGTAGGTTTAACACTGTCACAATTTTGTGCCTGTGCTAAGCAAGGAGCAAGATTTCCAATGTCACATATCGTGGTCCTTTTACGTTCAGTGAGCTGAGCAGTGTAGTGATTGTTCTCTTTGTTGATGTTAGTGGATTTCCCGGCCATCACTGTTTAAAACTGTTCTTTTTCCTAGCTCTTCCTTGGGAGAGGACGTAAACGTGTGTCTAGAAAATGTCACATGCTGAAAAGGAAAACACAGCCTGCAGCATCTCCTCATCGACAACGGTTTATTAGAAGTGCTTGTGTCTTTGAATCATATCATAGTGTCATATTTCACTGCAATACTGCATTTGAGGTTAACCAAAAAAATCGATCAAACAACCAATTTAACCTTGTTATCTTATTACTTCATTGATAGATTGTAGCTTACCGCCAAGTGAACACATCTACAAACAATAAATCTTGTAAGTAATAAAGAGCTATGCCGGATGCAGCACGATACGCTCAACGCGACAAAGATTTACACATGCACCAATGTTATTACACACTGTATATCAAATTCATTGAAACACCATTTAGGACACACTCTTACAAAAAAGAGTTACACCCCAAGTCAAAACGTTGGAGAAATATAGTTTTTGGTCCGTTTCATAGCTTTTTTGTTTCATCCTTCCTCTTAAAGTTGTTCACAGCCTTTCTCAGAAACCGTAAGTAAGATGTACTTGATAATTTAAAGTGTGTACGCCTGGATGTTCAGTTTGTCCTAACATATTTTATTTTTGTTTTGGGGCTCTTAAAGGTATAGCTTAAGGGTCAAATCAGGGATGGCCGACGGATACCACTAGTGGGAGAGGAACTACTGTCCCTTCCGATGCATTTGAGCTTACCCCCTCCTCTCCCCTAGTATTTGTGGGGTTTATGTTGCTCAATGGTTACTTGTTTTCTGCTTAGTCTTTTTTGATCTTTTTCATTTGACTGTTGAATTGTCTGTTCTTATTCTTAGCACCCCTTTGATATCTCCAAGCTTTTCTGTATAATCTCATACTTTAGGGGAACCTTTGTCACAGTTCACGGGCACACAAACCTACTTTCTATTTGTAGAATATTTTGTCTAATTGAAACAAAATCAAAATTAATAAGATATTTGATCATTTGACGCATGTCTGTTGTAAGCTTAGACATATAAAGACTAAATTAGTCTGAAGTGTTAGGGTGGAATATACAAAACCAAACTTGTAAGAGTACGAATGCAGTATGATGTACCTTATAAAGTGACAAGCCAGTATTTGGATTCTCAATATATATAAATATATCTTACTTAGTGCACACAACTTGTTTCTAGAATAACCGTTATCAGGTACGGTCATATTCAAAAGATTAGAACCAACTAATTTAAATGTTTGTGGGAGCAAATAAACCAAGATGCCTGAACATGATAGTCAAAATAGACTAATGCTACATATTTACATGTTGTGCATAGTTTGACAGAAGCTGAAAATACAAGTACTCTTCTATTTATAAACGTTTGGAGAAAGCTTGGCCTATCATGCATGAACTATAAGGAACCAACCATCTATCAATAAAAACATAGATATTTATTGCACTCTATATATCATATGTATTGAAACAACACTAACAAAACCATCTCACACAAAAAAATCTATACTGTAAGTCAATACAGGTGCCACAGATGTTACACCCAGGTGTTCCAGATGTTCAACACAGGTGTTTAAGATGTTCAACCCTGTTGTTCCAGATGTTCAATGCATATGATCCAGATGTTCAAACTTGATGTTCCAGATGGTCAAAGTATGTGTTCAGATGGTCAATACATGTGTTCATATGATCAACACAGGTGTTCAAGATGTTCAACCTTGGTGATCCAGATGTTCAACACAGGTGTTCCAGATGTTCAACACAGGTGTTTCAGATGTTCAACACAGGTGTTCCAGATGTTCAACACATGTGTTCCAGATGCTCAACACGGGTGTTCCAGATGTTCAACTCTGCTGTTCCAGATGGTCAATACATGTGTTCAGATGATCAACACAGGTGTTCAAAATGTTCAACCTTGGTGCTTCAGATGTTCAATACAGGTGCTCCAGATTTCCAACACACGTGTTGCAGATGTTATTCATCTTTGAATAAAGCATACCAAACAAAGCTATGATACTTATTCTTTTAGTCCATTTCGTAATTTCTTTGTTTCTTCCTTATTTCTAAAGTTGTTACCAGTCTTACTCAGACACTGTAAGTCAGATGTGTTTGAGATTACTGTTGTGTTAATCTTGGATGTCCAGTTGGTCCTAAAAGGTTTGATTTTGTGTTGGGACTTTTAAAGGTTTATTCTAAGGGTCCAACCAGGCGTGACCGACCGACACCATTAGTGGGGAAAGACATGCTTGCCCTTCGGGGCACCTGAGTTCATTTACGTTTTATTTTTAGTGAGGTACTTTCTGCTTAATCTTTAGTTTTCTATGTATTATTGTGAAGACCTTTATTTATCTTTTTGTTATTTTTCTTGCGGCCATTGCATTGTCTGTCCTTCAAAATACAGCGTTTGATTACCACTTTCGTATCTTCGATTTTTTTCACGTTAATCCCATACCTTAGGGAGACCTTTGTCACAGTTCACGGATACACTAACCTACTTTCTAAAAGAAAAGGAACAAAAGAGGAAAAACGATCTACAAAACACTACACAGAAAACTAAAGTTAGGGATACACGAAGAAAAGTATGAAGATACTAAAGGGGAAACCAGAAACCGAAGAAGAACATACATCGCAATGATCAAAAGAAAAAAGTACAAAAGGACAAACAATGATCTACAAAACACTAGCAGAAAAAATAAAGATCGAACAGTTTTTCTCCGAAACCATATGTCAGGTGTACTTGAGATTTAAAGCTTGTTAAATCTGGATTCCAAGTTGGTTCTAAAATATTTTTGTTTGGTGTTTGGCGCTCTTAAAGGTATATTTTACATCTAAAGGGTCACATCAGGGATGGTCGACAGGTGGTGCAGGAACTGCTTACCATTCTAGGGCACCTGAGATGACCCCCGTATCTTAGTAGGCTGCTGTTGCTCAATCATTAGTTGTTTTCTGTCCACTTTTGTGTTGAACATTGTTTGTCTTTTTCTCTTTTTGTCCTTTGTTGACCATTGTTTGTCTTTTTCTCTTTTTGTCCTTTGCTGACCATTGTTTGTCTTTTTCTCTTTTCGTCCTTTGTTGACTATTGTTGGTCTTTGTCTCTGTTTGTCCTTTGTTGACTATTGTTTGTCTTTTTCTCTTTTTGTCCTTTGTTGACCATTGTTTGTCTTTTTCTCTTTTTGTCCTTTGCTGACCATTGTTTGTCTTTTTCTCTTTTTGTCCTTTGTTGACTATTGTTGGTCTTTGTCTCTGTTTGTCCTTTGTTGACTATTGTTTGTCTTTTTCTCTTTTTGTCCTTTGTTGGCAATTGTTTGTCTTTTTCTCTTTTTGTCCTTTGTTGGCAATTGTTTTTCTCCCTTTTGAGACAGACCAATTCCTATTTTTAGCGATGTGAGATTTTCTTTTCTCACCCCTTGGATAAAGTAGTCCGTTAGTTTAGGTGGAAAAGATTTTTCTATCTTACGCCGGCTCCAGGGTAAGACAAACTACACGCCGTTTTTCCCGCAAAATTGTTTTCCATTGTTGAATTAAATTGTCGATTTATAGTGTCTTGACAGTATTTCACAATAAAATACAATGTATTTTATTTATAAATATATTATAAATGCTACTACAACAGCGATAAATGCCTGTAATTTTTTTTATTTGACGTTGGTCAAAGGGAGGTAATTGTTTTTATTTACGTTAGTTACCAAACAAGAGAGAGTACTCTATATTTTCTCAACGTCAACAAATATTTAAAGAGATGAGAAAAAGAGGCAAAAATCGTAAAAGGTGCAAGATTTTGTTATTGTAGAATCTATCACAAGTTTGTTAACTTTATTATTTTGAACCTCTTTAAAGTTGTAATATGAAAATCTTGTTTTATTTTATTACGTGGCATTTTGGTCCTGTCGGCTGTGATACGGTTCGCAAATTAATGCACCAAACTACACAACAAGTAAACAAACATTGACACGGTAGAAAGGGGTGAGAAAAAGAGTCAAACACCGTAAAAGGTGCAAGATAGTAAAATCTCTGACACCCTCGGGTAAGATTTAAATCTTATCCTCGGGTGTCACAGATTTTACTATCTTGCACCTCTCCCGGTGTTAGACCCTATATATCTTGCACTAGTGCAAGACAAACAAATCACGTGCGTTTTACCGGCAAATGCATGCTGTACAGTTTATGTCAACTGCCCCCCAATTCTCCATGCTTTTCCTTTTTAAAATAAACAATTAACCACGATTCTACTACATTTGTACATAAGTATTTTTAAATTCATTTATGTATTATATTCTGCTAGCTAACGTGCACCTTTCACAGTGTTTGATTCTTTTTTCATGCTCTCTTCCAGTCAATGTTTGTTTACTTTGAGTAAATAATAGAGTGCTCTCCCTTGTTAGTAACTAACGTAAAGAAAGAAATTACCTCCCTTTGACCAAATTCAATTTTTTTTTTACAGGTATTTATCTCTGTTGTAGTAACATTTATAACATATTTATTAAATACATTGTACTTTATGATGAAATACATTTGAAATACTGCCTGCCGAGATGCGGTTGCATATGGATAAATCGAATATTTACTTCAGCAATGGGAAAATAAATTGCGGGAAAACGCTCGATGGAATTTAAATAAAAACAATTAGGTGTTTAGTGAGAAATAAAATCAAACACCGGAAAAAGTACAAGATAGGGAAATCTCCGACACCCTTGGGTAAGATTACAATCGTTCTCTAACTCGGTAAGCCTCGTAAAGAGAACGATTGAAATCTTACCCTCGGGTGTCGGAGATTTCCCTATCTTGTACTCTCCCCGGTGTTAGATTCTATATGTCTTTTTCTGTTTTTGTCATTTGTTGACCATTGTTTGTCTTTTTCTGTTTTTGTCATTTGTTGACTATTGTTTGTCTTTTTCTGTTTTTTTCCTTTGTTGACCATTGTTTGTCTTTTTCTCTTTTTGTCCTTTGTTGATCATTGTTTGTCTTTTTCTGTTTTTGTCCTTTGTCGACCATTGTTTGTCTTTTTCTGTTTTTGTCCTTTGTTGACCATTGTTTGTCTTTTTCTCTGTTTGTCATTTGTTGACCATTGTTTGTCTTTTTCTCTTTATGTCCTTTGTTGGCTATTGTATTGTCTGTTCTTCGAATTAATGATTCTGATATTATTGAATTACTGGTTCACGGACACGCTAACCTACTTTCTATTTGTAGAATCTTTTTTCTAATTGAAATAAAAGTAAAATTAATAAGGTATTTGATCATTTGACACATGACTGTTATAATCTTAGACATATAGAGGCTAAATCAGTCGACAACAACAGCCTTAATTACGCTGAAGTGTTAGATTTTAATATACAATACGAAACAGAATGAAGTACCTTATAAAGTGAAACGGATGTATTTGGATTCTTAATATAGATAAATATACATTGTATCTTATTTCTGAATATATCTAAGAGTGCACACGGATCGTCGTTTCTGGAATAACCTTTACCAGGTACGGTCGTAGGCAAACGATTAGAAAATTCTCCACTAGGAATTGAAGCTAGTTTCTTAGTTGCGAGATACAACCGGTAGGTTTAACACTGTCACAATTTTGTGCCTGTGCTAAGCAAGGAGCAAGATTTCCAATGTCACATATCGTGGTCCTTTTACGTTCAGTGAGCTGAGCAGTGTAGTGATTGTTCTCTTTGTTGATGTTAGTGGATTTCCCGGCCATCACTGTTTAAAACTGTTCTTTTTCCTAGCTCTTCCTTGGGAGAGGACGTAAACGTGTGTCTAGAAAATGTCACATGCTGAAAAGGAAAACACAGCCTGCAGCATCTCCTCATCGACAACGGTTTATTAGAAGTGCTTGTGTCTTTGAATCATATCATAGTGTCATATTTCACTGCAATACTGCATTTGAGGTTAACCAAAAAAATCGATCAAACAACCAATTTAACCTTGTTATCTTATTACTTCATTGATAGATTGTAGCTTACCGCCAAGTGAACACATCTACAAACAATAAATCTTGTAAGTAATAAAGAGCTATGCCGGATGCAGCACGATACGCTCAACGCGACAAAGATTTACACATGCACCAATGTTATTACACACTGTATATCAAATTCATTGAAACACCATTTAGGACACACTCTTACAAAAAAGAGTTACACCCCAAGTCAAAACGTTGGAGAAATATAGTTTTTGGTCCGTTTCATAGCTTTTTTGTTTCATCCTTCCTCTTAAAGTTGTTCACAGCCTTTCTCAGAAACCGTAAGTAAGATGTACTTGAGAATTTAAAGTGTGTACGCCTGGATGTTCAGTTTGTCCTAACATATTTTATTTTTGTTTTGGGGCTCTTAAAGGTATAGCTTAAGGGTCAAATCAGGGATGGCCGACGGATACCACTAGTGGGAGAGGAACTACTGTCCCTTCCGATGCATTTGAGCTTACCCCCTCCTCTCCCCTAGTATTTGTGGGGTTTATGTTGCTCAATGGTTACTTGTTTTCTGCTTAGTCTTTTTTGATCTTTTTCATTTGACTGTTGAATTGTCTGTTCTTATTCTTAGCACCCCTTTGATATCTCCAAGCTTTTCTGTATAATCTCATACTTTAGGGGAACCTTTGTCACAGTTCACGGGCACACAAACCTACTTTCTATTTGTAGAATATTTTGTCTAATTGAAACAAAATCTAAATTAATAAGATATTTGATCATTTGACGCATGTCTGTTGTAAGCTTAGACATATAAAGACTAAATTAGTCTGAAGTGTTAGGGTGGAATATACAAAACCAAACTTGTAAGAGTACGAATGCAGTATGATGTACCTTATAAAGTGACAAGCCAGTATTTGGATTCTCAATATATATAAATATATCTTACTTAGTGCACACAACTTGTTTCTAGAATAACCGTTATCAGGTACGGTCATATTCAAAAGATTAGAACCAACTAATTTAAATGTTTGTGGGAGCAAATAAACCAAGATGCCTGAACATGATAGTCAAAATAGACTAATGCTACATATTTACATGTTGTGCATAGTTTGACAGAAGCTGAAAATACAAGTACTCTTCTATTTATAAACGTTTGGAGAAAGCTTGGCCTATCATGCATGAACTATAAGGAACCAACCATCTATCAATAAAAACATAGATATTTATTGCACTCTATATATCATATGTATTGAAACAACACTAACAAAACCATCTCACACAAAAAAATCTATACTGTAAGTCAATACAGGTGCCACAGATGTTACACCCAGGTGTTCCAGATGTTCAACACAGGTGTTTAAGATGTTCAACCCTGTTGTTCCAGATGTTCAATGCATATGATCCAGATGTTCAAACTTGATGTTCCAGATGGTCAAAGTATGTGTTCAGATGGTCAATACATGTGTTCATATGATCAACACAGGTGTTCAAGATGTTCAACCTTGGTGATCCAGATGTTCAACCTTGGTGATCCAGATGTTCAACACAGGTGTTCCAGATGTTCAAAACAGGTGTTTCAGATGTTCAACACAGGTGTTCCAGATGTTCAACACATGTGTTCCAGATGCTCAACACGGGTGTTCCAGATGTTCAACTCTGCTGTTCCAGATGGTCAATACATGTGTTCAGATGATCAACACAGGTGTTCAAAATGTTCAACCTTGGTGCTTCAGATGTTCAATACAGGTGCTCCAGATTTCCAACACACGTGTTGCAGATGTTATTCATCTTTGAATAAAGCATACCAAACAAAGCTATGATACTTATTCTTTTAGTCCATTTCGTAATTTCTTTGTTTCTTCCTTATTTCTAAAGTTGTTACCAGTCTTACTCAGACACTGTAAGTCAGATGTGTTTGAGATTACTGTTGTGTTAATCTTGGATGTCCAGTTGGTCCTAAAAGGTTTGATTTTGTGTTGGGACTTTTAAAGGTTTATTCTAAGGGTCCAACCAGACGTGACCGACCGACACCATTAGTGGGGAAAGACATGCTTGCCCTTCGGGGCACCTGAGTTCATTTACGTTTTACTTTTAGTGAGGTACTTTCTGCTTAATCTTTAGTTTTCTATGTATTATTGTGAAGACCTTTATTTATCTTTTTGTTATTTTTCTTGCGGCCATTGCATTGTCTGTCCTTCAAAATACAGCGTTTGATTACCACTTTCGTATCTTCGATTTTTTTCACGTTAATCCCATACCTTAGGGAGACCTTTGTCACAGTTCACGGATACACTAACCTACTTTCTAAAAGAAAAGGAACAAAAGAGGAAAAACGATCTACAAAACACTACACAGAAAACTAAAGTTAGGGATACACGAAGAAAAGTATGAAGATACTAAAGGGGAAACCAGAAACCGAAGAAGAACATACATCGCAATGATCAAAAGAAAAAAGTACAAAAGGACAAACAATGATCTACAAAACACTAGCAGAAAAAATAAAGATCGAACAGTTTTTCTCCGAAACCATATGTCAGGTGTACTTGAGATTTAAAGCTTGTTAAATCTGGATTCCAAGTTGGTTCTAAAATATTTTTGTTTGGTGTTTGGCGCTCTTAAAGGTATATTTTACATCTAAAGGGTCACATCAGGGATGGTCGACAGGTGGTGCAGGAACTGCTTACCATTTTAGGGCACCTGAGATGACCCCCGTATCTTAGTAGGTTGCTGTTGCTCAATCATTAGTTGTTTTCTGTCCACTTTTGTGTTGAACATTGTTTGTCTTTTTCTCTTTTTGTCCTTTGTTGACCATTGTTTGTCTTTTTCTCTTTTTGTCCTTTGCTGACCATTGTTTGTCTTTTTCTCTTTTCGTCCTTTGTTGACTATTGTTGGTCTTTGTCTCTGTTTGTCCTTTGTTGACTATTGTTTGTCTTTTTCTCTTTTTGTCCTTTGTTGACCATTGTTGGTCTTTTTCTCTTTTTGTCCTTTGCTGACCATTGTTTGTCTTTTTCTCTTTTTGTCCTTTGTTGACTATTGTTGGTCTTTGTCTCTGTTTGTCCTTTGTTGACTATTGTTTGTCTTTTTCTCTTTTTGTCCTTTGTTGACTATTGTTTGTCTTTTTCTCTTTTTGTCCTTTGTTGATTATTGTTTGTCTTTTTCTCCTTTTGTCCTTTGTTGGCAATTGTTTGTCTTTTTCTCTTTTTGTCCTTTGTTGGCAATTGTTTTTCTCCCTTTTAAGACAGACCAATTCCTATTTTTAGCGATGTGAGATTTTCTTTTCTCACCCCTTGGATAAAGTAGTCCGTTAGTTTAGGTGGAAAAGATTTTTCTATCTTACGCCGGCTCCAGGGTAAGACAAACTACACGCCGTTTTTCCCGCAAAATTGTTTTCCATTGTTGAATTAAATTGTCGATTTATAGTGTCTTGACAGTATTTCACAATAAAATACAATGTATTTTATTTATAAATATATTATAAATGCTACTACAACAGCGATAAATGCCTGTAATTTTTGTTATTTGACGTTGGTCAAAGGGAGGTAATTGTTTTTATTTACGTTAGTTACCAAACAAGAGAGAGTACTCTATATTTTCTCAACGTCAACAAATATTTAAAGAGATGAGAAAAAGAGGCAAAAATCGTAAAAGGTGCAAGATTTTGTTATTGTAGAATCTATCACAAGTTTGTTAACTTTATTATTTTGAACCTCTTTAAAGTTGTAATATGAAAGTCTTGTTTTATTTTATTACGTGGCATTTTGGTCCTGTCGGCTGTGATACGGTTCGCAAATTAATGCACCAAACTACACAACAAGTAAACAAACATTGACACGGTAGAAAGGGGTGAGAAAAAGAGTCAAACACCGTAAAAGGTGCAAGATAGTAAAATCTCTGACACCCTCGGGTAAGATTTAAATCTTATCCTCGGGTGTCACAGATTTTACTATCTTGCACCTCTCCCGGTGTTAGACCCTATATATCTTGCACTAGTGCAAGACAAACAAATCACGTGCGTTTTACCGGCAAATGCATGCTGTACAGTTTATGTCAACTGCCCCCCAATTCTCCATGCTTTTCTTTTTTAAAATAAACAATTAACCACGATTCTACTACATTTGTACATAAGTATTTTTAAATTCATTTATGTATTATATTCTGCTAGCTAACGTGCACCTTTCACGGTGTTTGATTCTTTTTTCATGCTCTCTTCCAGTCAATGTTTGTTTACTTTGAGTAAATAATAGAGTGCTCTCCCTTGTTAGTAACTAACGTAAAGAAAGAAATTACCTCCCTTTGACCAAATTCAATTTTTTTTTTTACAGGTATTTATCTCTGTTGTAGTAACATTTATAACATATTTATTAAATATATTGTACTTTATGATGAAATACATTTGAAATACTGCATGCCGAGATGCGGTTGCATATGGATAAATCGAATATTTACTTCAGCAATGGGAAAATAAATTGCGGGAAAACGCTCGATGGAATTTAAATAAAAACAATTAGGTGTTTAGTGAGAAATAAAATCAAACACCGGAAAAAGTACAAGATAGGGAAATCTCCGACACCCTTGGGTAAGATTACAATCGTTCTCTAACTCGGTAAGCCTCGTAAAGAGAACGATTGAAATCTTACCCTCGGGTGTCGGAGATTTCCCTATCTTGTACTCTCCCCGGTGTTAGATTCTATATGTCTTTTTCTGTTTTTGTCATTTGTTGACCATTGTTTGTCTTTTTCTGTTTTTGTCATTTGTTGACTATTGTTTGTCTTTTTCTGTCTTTTTCCTTTGTTGACCATTGTTTGTCTTTTTCTCTTTTTGTCCTTTGTTGATCATTGTTTGTCTTTTTCTGTTTTTGTCCTTTGTTGACCATTGTTTGTCTTTTTCTGTTTTTGTCATTTGTTGACCATTGTTTGTCTTTTTCTCTGTTTGTCCTTTGTTGACCATTGTTTGTCTTTTTCTCTTTATGTCCTTTGTTGGCTATTGTATTGTCTGTTCTTCGAATTAATGATTCTGATATTATTGAATTACTGGTATATTCAAGCTTTTCCATATAATCATATGCTTTAGGGAGACCTGTGTCACAGTTCACGGACACGCTAACCTACTTTCTATTTGTAGAATCTTTTTTCTAATTGAAACAAAAGTAAAATTAATAAGGTATTTGATCATTTGACACATGACTGTTATAATCTTAGACATATAGAGGCTAAATCAGTCGACAACAACAGCCTTAATTACGCTGAAGTGTTAGATTTTAATATACAATACGAAACAGAATGAAGTACCTTATAAAGTGAAACGGATGTATTTGGATTCTTAATATAGATAAATATACATTGTATCTTATTTCTGAATATATCTAAGAGTGCACACGGATCGTCGTTTCTGGAATAACCTTTACCAGGTACGGTCGTAGGCAAACGATTAGAAAATTCTCCACTAGGAATTGAAGCTAGTTTCTTAGCTGCGAGATACAACCGGTAGGTTTAACACTGTCACAATTTTGTGCCTGTGCTAAGCAAGGAACAAGATTTCCAATGTCACATATCGTGGTCCTTTTACGTTCAGTGAGCTGAGCAGTGTAGTGATTGTTCTCTTTGTTGATGTTAGTGGATTTCCCGACCATCACTGTTTAAAACTGTTCTTTTTCCTAGCTCTTCCTTGGGAGAGGACGTAAACGTGTGTCTAGAAAATGTCACATGCTGAAAAGGAAAACACAGCCTGCAGCATCTCCTCATCGACAACGGTTTATTAGAAGTGCTTGTGTCTTTGAATCATATCATAGTGTCATATTTCACTGCAATACTGCATTTGAGGTTAACCAAAAAAATCGATCAAACAACCAATTTAACCTTGTTATCTTATTACTTCATTGATAGATTGTAGCTTACCGCCATGTGAACACATCTACAAACAATAAATCTTGTAAGTGATAAAGGGCTATGCCGGATGCAGCACGATACGCTCAACGCGACAAAGATTTACACATGCACCAATGTTATTACACACTGTATATCAAATTCATTGAAACACCATTTAGGACACACTCTTACAAAAAAGAGTTACACCCCAAGTCAAAACGTTGGAGAAATATAGTTTTTGGTCCGTTTCATAGCTTTTTTGTTTCATCCTTCCTCTTAAAGTTGTTCACAGCCTTTCTCAGAAACCGTAAGTAAGATGTACTTGAGAATTTAAAGTATGTACGCCTGGATGTTCAGTTTGTCCTAACATATTTTATTTTTGTTTTGGGGCTCTTAAAGGTATAGCTTAAGGGTCAAATCAGGGATGGCCGACGGATACCACTAGTGGGAGAGGAACTACTGTCCCTTCCGATGCATTTGAGCTTACCCCCTCCTCTCCCTAGTATTTGTGGGGTTTATGTTGCTCAATGGTTACTTGTTTTCTGCTTAGTCTTTTTTGATCTTTTTCATTTGACTGTTGAATTGTCTGTTCTTATTCTTAGCACCCCTTTGATATCTCCAAGCTTTTCTGTATAATCTCATACTTTAGGGGAACCTTTGTCACAGTTCACGGGCACACAAACCTACTTTCTATTTGTAGAATATTTTGTCTAATTGAAACAAAATCAAAATTAATAAGATATTTGATCATTTGACGCATGTCTGTTGTAAGCTTAGACATATAAAGACTAAATTAGTCTGAAGTGTTAGGGTGGAATATACAAAACCAAACTTGTAAGAGTACGAATGCAGTATGATGTACCTTATAAAGTGACAAGCCAGTATTTGGATTCTTAATATATATAAATATATCTTACTTAGTGCACACAACTTGTTTCTAGAATAACCGTTATCAGGTACGGTCATATTCAAAAGATTAGAACCAACTAATTTAAATGTTTGTGGGAGCAAATAAACCAAGATGCCTGAACATGATAGTCAAAATAGACTAATGCTACATATTTACATGTTGTGCATAGTTTGACAGAAGCTGAAAATACAAGTACTCTTCTATTTATAAACGTTTGGAGAAAGCTTGGCCTATCATGCATGAACTATAAGGAACCAACCATCTATCAATAAAAACATAGATATTTATTGCACTCTATATATCATATGTATTGAAACAACACTAACAAAACCATCTCACACAAAAAAATCTATACTGTAAGTCAATACAGGTGCCACAGATGTTACACCCAGGTGTTCCAGATGTTCAACACAGGTGTTTAAGATGTTCAACCCTGTTGTTCCAGATGTTCAATGCATATGATCCAGATGTTCAAACTTGATGTTCCAGATGGTCAAAGTATGTGTTCAGATGGTCAATACATGTGTTCATATGATCAACACACGTGTTCAAGATGTTCAACCTTGGTGATCCAGATGTTCAACCTTGGTGATCCAGATGTTCAACACAGGTGTTCCAGATGTTCAACACAGGTGTTTCAGATGTTCAACACAGGTGTTCCAGATGTTCAACACAGGTGTTCCAGATGCTCAACACGGGTGTTCCAGATGTTCAACTCTGCTGTTCCAGATGGTCAATACATGTGTTCAGATGATCAACACAGGTGTTCAAAATGTTCAACCTTGGTGCTTCAGATGTTCAATACAGGTGCTCCAGATTTCCAACACACGTGTTGCAGATGTTATTCATCTTTGAATAAAGCATACCAAACAAAGCTATGATACTTATTCTTTTAGTCCATTTCGTAATTTCTTTGTTTCTTCCTTATTTCTAAAGTTGTTACCAGTCTTACTCAGACACTGTAAGTCAGATGTGTTTGAGATTACTGTTGTGTTAATCTTGGATGTCCAGTTGGTCCTAAAAGGTTTGATTTTGTGTTGGGACTTTTAAAGGTTTATTCTAAGGGTCCAACCAGGCGTGACCGACCGACACCATTAGTGGGGAAAGACATGCTTGCCCTTCGGGGCACCTGAGTTCATTTACGTTTTATTTTTAGTGAGGTACTTTCTGCTTAATCTTTAGTTTTCTATGTATTATTGTGAAGACCTTTATTCATCTTTTTGTTAATTTTCTTGCGGCCATTGCATTGTCTGTCCTTCAAAATACAGCGTTTGATTACCACTTTCGTATCTTCGATTTTTTTCACGTTAATCCCATACCTTAGGGAGACCTTTGTCACAGTTCACGGATACACTAACTACTTTCTATTTGTAGAATCTTTTGTCTAATTAAAACAAAGGTAAAATTAATAAGATATTTGGTAATTTAACACATGTCTGTTTTAAGATTAGAAATATAGAGACTAATTAAAACATACATATCAAATTTAGTGCGGAATACGCGTTTTTGGAATAACCTTTATCAGGTATGCTCAAAATTGAAAGATTGTAAGGACTAAATTAGTCTACGAAAACACCCATAAATACCCAGAAGTGTTAGGTTTTAATATACAATACGAAACTTGTAAGAGCACGAATACAGAATGGTGTACATTAAGTGTCAATGCTGTGTTGTTTTTAAATTCTAATTACCTTCAAGTCAATTGAATAAGCAAGATTGATCTTAGAATCTACCCAAGGGAACTCATGATATAGAAATGAGGCTTATAGGAGGTTCTTCCATCTAGATACAATTCCACTAATGACATCTTTTTTCTGAATATGTAGTTTAAATTCTTTCGTAGGAATCTCTGAAATAGAAGTGAGACCTAATTCCTCCACAGAGGAATACAACTTAAAGGGGTTTCCGCTGGCAAGAGGCACAACAAATCTGTTGAACACTAAAGACAGGGATTGTTGCAGGGGAATACCTGATAGAGAATACCGAAGGGGGCAATCAAAAATGGAAAATCCAGAGAAACTGGCAACATATGGTACACAAGACAAAGAGAGGCAAAGCAAAAACACAACATGTGTTGCACACCACTATACCCAAAGCAAACACAAATAATGTAAATAAACGTTAGAGAATACCAAAGGGGCAATCAAAACAGGACAATCCAGAGAAACTGACAACAAATACCACAAGACGAAGAAAAACAAAGCAAAAACACAACACAATATGTGTTGGACACCACTATATGCAAGCAAGCGCAAATAACTCGTCTAAGACATGGGTCCTCCTACAAACAACTGGAGGTAAAAATGAACCAAACATCGTTTTTATGCGGAAACCGTAGCGGTCATCACAAGACGGAACTCAGAACGTAAAGACACATAACAGGACAACACACACACAAAATAAAAAGATGAGCAACACAGACCACCCCCAAAACCGGGGATGATCTCAGGTGTTCGCGAAGGGTAAGCAGTTCATGCTTCTTATAAGACACCCACCGTGTTACTCATATAGAGAGACAAGTCCAGTAAAAGTCTTGGCAGTGATATAGGAAAGAAAACATCTACGTAAAAAGTAAAAGATACATTGTCATTTGAGACATGGATGTTTCGTACGGTTCAACCAGATTGTGATGACGACCGTAGAATCTTAGGTGTCAAACCAATAATTCACCAATCAGAGCTTAGAACATATACAAAAGTAGTCCCTTTTAAAGAAAATAGTTCCTTTCGCTTTGTTGTATAGTGAAAAATACTGAATGGAATGGAATAATTAAAATTGATAATTGAAGTTAAATAAAAAAGATTATTTTGAGCCCAAATTTGATGGATTTAGTTGTATTTGAATACCTCTATGGAGGATTTGATGCACGACCTATATATATATATATATATATACGTCTGAAAATTAAACCAAACAGTGTTAGAATTAGATTTTAGAGCTGTCAAATTTTTGTTCTTCCCTCGACGGGATTTGAACCCACACCATTGTTACACTGCAGCACCATTCGCTTAGCCTTACGTCCAGCGCCCTAGACCACTCGACTACATCCACTCCATTAAAAAGGAGCTTCAATAGTCGTAGTGTTACCTTGTCTCGTAAGGCAAATCTAGGGATAGGCGTAAGACATGTGTATAAGCGTGTGTAGATGGTACATATATACTTAATATTATAATTTGACAGCAATCTAACTCAGCAATTTTTAATATATTGGATAGGATAATGAAGAATTATTCATTATACAGTCACAGGAAATAAAGTATATTATACAAACGTCTAGAAGCAAGTGACAACCATACAATATATCTGTCCCACTGGATCTCAAAGTTACTTTAAAGGATACTAGGTTAATACTAAATATTATATACGTCTGAAAATTAAACCAAACAGTGTTAGAATTAGATTTTAGAGCTGTCAAATTTTTGTTCTTCCCTCGACGGGATTTGAACCCACACCATTGTTGCACTGCAGCACCATTCGCTTAGCCTTCCGTCCAGCGCCCTAGACCACTCGACTACATCCACTCCCTTAAAAAGGAGCTTCAATAGTCGTAGTGTTACCTTGTCTCGTAAGGCAAATCTAGGGATAGGCGTAAGACATGTGTATAAGCGTGGGTGTTTTCCATAGCCTGGCATTTCACTGCAAGACTTTAAACATCCCCTGATATTTTCACAGAAAGTAGAGGAATCGTGTACGCTTCAGAAAATATATTGTCTTGAAAAGGTTAAACTTATGATAAAATAGCCAGACAGGCTCGTAAAAACACAAATTTAGTAGAAAATGTTACAGAAATTAATCATAGGTTTCACACCTTTTGTACCGATGACTTCAATCTAGGAGCAACGTAGCCGTGTTTGAGTAGCTTTGCGTCAGCAGCTGAGCTCTGTCCTGAAAAAATCACTGAACTGGGTACAAGCTCGAGAATAACGTTTGAGTTGTGAAATGTAAACTTCATACGCTTATGCCTTCAAAAAGGTAATAACCATACAAAATATGTTGGCATATTGCACAAAGAGAATTAATTAAGGCTGCATATTATCCCTATTGTTTGGAAAGGGCTACTAGGGTTAGAGTCATCAAAATCAATCACAACATTTAGTCTGGACCAAGGAAAGTCGCGCGAAAATGTCAGAAAAAGCGGTCAACCAGAAAACATTCATTGCACAGGAACAATTGTCTGCAGAATGGCGACTACGATATACGACCTTAAAATATGCACACTCGTGAAAAGATATCAGAGATATAGACCGATGGGCAAATGCTCAGATTTCCAAAGAAAAACGAATGGCCAACGTAGATACAAAAACCTCGTCTTATGAAGGGACCAATCTTAATTTGTAAATTAAACTACTCTGATTCAACCAAAAAGTTATCTCAAACTGATATAATTAAAATGCTCGAAATTTTTATTGACAACATATTTGTCATGTTTGGTGGATGTGTTTATTCAAAAGACAGTCTGCATTCTTATGGGTACCAACTGTGCTCCTCTTCTTGCCGACTTGTTCCTTTATTCGTACATGACAAACTTTATACAGGGACTTCTCCAGAAAAAGAAGAGGTTAAATTAAGTTGTGCCAGATGTTAATCTAAAGATCACTAGGACGTAAGGTTAAATTCTGTTGTGTAAGATGTTAATCTAAAGATCACCAGGACGTAAGGCTAAATTGGGGTGTGTCAGATTTTAATCTAAAGATCACATGGATGTAAGGTTAAATTGTGTTGTATCGGATGTTAATCTAAAGATCACCAGGACGTAACGTCAAATTGTGTTGTGTCAGATGTTAATCTAAACATCACCTGGACGTAAGGTTAAATTGTGTCTTGTACGATGTTAATCTACAAATCAACAGGAATTAAGGTTAAATTGAGTTGTGTCAGACGTTAATTTAAAGATCACACGTACATAAGATTAAATTGAGTTAAATCAGATGTTAATCTACAGATCACCAGGTCGTAAATGTAAATTATATTGTATCAGAGGTTAATCTAAAGACCACCTGGACGTAAGGTTAAATTGAGTTGTATCAGATGTTAATCAAAAGATCACCAGGACGTCAAGCTCAATTGATTTGCATCAGATGTTAATCTAAAGATCACTAGGACGTAAGGTTAAATAGAGTTGTCTCAGATGTTAATCTAAAGATCACCAGGACGTAACGTAAAATTGTGTTGTGTCAGATGTTAATCTAAACATCACCAGGACGTAAGGTTAAATTGTGTCTTGTACGATGTTAATCTACAGATCAACAGGACGTAAGGTCAAATTGAGTTGTGTCAGACGTTAATCTAAAGATACACGTACGTAAGATTAAATTGAGTTGAATCAGATGTTAATCTACAGATTACCAGGTCGTAAATGTAAATTGCATTGTATCAGAGGTTAATCTAAAGATCACCTGGACGTAAGGTTAAATTGAGTTGTATCAGCTGTTAATCTAAAGATCATCAGCACATAAGGTTAAATTGTGTTGTGTAAGATGTTAATCTAAAGATCACAAGGACGTAAGGTGAAATTGAGTAGTATCAGATGTTAATCTAAAGATTACTAGGACGTAAGGTTAAATTGAAATGTATCAGATGTTAATCTAAAGATCACTAGGACATAAGGTTAAATTGAGTTGTGGCAGATGTTAATCTAAAGATCACTACGACGTGAGGTTAAATTGTGTTGTGTAAGATGATAATCTAAAGATCACTATGACGTAAGGTTAAATTGAGGTGTGTCAGATGTTAATCTAAAGATCACATGGACGTAAGGTTAAATTGAGTTGTGGCAGATGTTAATCTAAAGATCACTACGACGTGAGGTTAAATTGTGTTGTGTAAGATGATAATCAAAAGATCATTAGGACGTAAGGTTAAATTGAGTTGTGAGAGATGTTAATCTAAAGATCACTAGGAAGTAATGTTATCTTGTGATCTGTAGATTAACATCAGCCACAACTCAATTTAATCTAAAGATCAATAAGACGTAAGGTTAAATTGGGGTGTGCAAGATGTTAATCTAAAGATCACCAGGACGTAAGGTTAAATTGAGTTGTGGGACATGTTAATCTAAAGACCACTAGGACGTAAGGTTAAATTGAGTTGTGTAAGATGTTAATCAAAAGATCATTAGGACGTAAGGTTAAATTGAGTTGTGAGAGATGTTAATCTAAAGATCACTAGGAAGTAATGTTATCTTGTGATCTGTAGATTAACATCAGCCACAACTCAATTTAATCTAAAGATCAATAAGACGTAAGGTTAAATTGAGTTGTGTAAGATGTTAATCTAGAGATCACTAGGACGTAAGGTTAAATTGAGTTGTGTCAGATGTTAATCTAAAGATCACATGGACGTAAGGCTAAATTGAGTTGAATCAGATGTTAATCTAAAAATCACCAGCACGTAATGTTAACTTCGGTTGTGTCAGATGTTAATCTAGATAACTCAAGGACGTAAGGTTAAATTGAGCTGTGTCAGATGTTAATCTAAAGATAACCAGGACGTAAGCTTAAATTGATTTGGATCAGATGTTAATCTAAAGATCACCAGGATGTAAGGTTAAATTGTGTTGTGTCAGATGTTATTCTACAGATCACCAGGACGTAAGGTTAAATTGTGTTGTGTCTGATGTTAATCTAAAGATCACTAGGACGTAAGGTTAAATAGTGTTGTGTGTGATGTTAATCTACAGATCACCAGGACGTAAGGTTAAATTGAGTTGTGTCATAAGTTAATCTAAAGATCACATGGACGTAAGGTTAAATTGTGTCTTGTACGATGTTGATCTAAAGATCACTAGGATGTAAGGTTATATTGTGTTGTGGCAGACGTTAATCTAAAGATCACACGTACGTAAGGTTAAATCGAGTTGAATCAGATGTTAATCTAGAGATCACCCGGATGTAAAGTTATATTGAATTGTATCAGAGGTTAATCTAAAGATCACCTGGAAGTAAGGTTAAAATGAGTTGTATCAGATGATAAGCTAAAGATCACCATGACGTTGCTTGGTTAAATTGAGTTTGGTCAGATGTTAATCTAAAGATCACCAGGACGCGATGTTAAATTGAGTTGTATCAGATGTTAATCTAAAGATCACTAGGACGTAAGGTTAAATTGAGTTGAGTAAGATGTTAATCTAAAGATCACTAGGACGTAAGGTTAAATTCTGTTGTGTAAGATGTTAATCTAAAGATCACCAGGACGTAAGGCTAAATTGGGGTGTGTCAGATTTTAATCTAAAGATCACATGGATGTAAGGTTAAATTGTGTTGTATCGGATGTTAATCTAAAGATCGCCAGGACGTAACGTCAAATTGTGTTGTGTCAGATGTTAATCTAAACATCACCTGGACGTAAGGTTAAATTGTGTCTTGTACGATGTTAATCTACAAATCAACAGGAATTAAGGTTAAATTGAGTTGTGTCAGACGTTAATTTAAAGATCACACGTACATAAGATTAAATTGAGTTGAATCAGATGTTAATCTACAGATCACCAGGTCGTAAATGTAAATTATATTGTATCAGAGGTTAATCTAAAGACCACCTGGACGTAAGGTTAAATTGAGTTGTATCAGATGTTAATCAAAAGATCACCAGGACGTCAAGCTCAATTGATTTGCATCAGATGTTAATCTAAAGATCACTAGGACGTAAGGTTAAATAGAGTTGTATCAGATGTTAATCTAAAGATCACCAGGACGTAACGTAAAATTGTGTTGTGTCAGATGTTAATCTAAACATCACCAGGACGTAAGGTTAAATTGTGTCTTGTACGATGTTAATCTACAGATCAACAGGACGTAAGGTCAAATTGAGTTGTGTCAGACGTTAATCTAAAGATACACGTACGTAAGATTAAATTGAGTTGAATCAGATGTTAATCTACAGATTACCAGGTCGTAAATGTAAATTGCATTGTATCAGAGGTTAATCTAAAGATCACCTGGACGTAAGGTTAAATTGAGTTGTATCAGCTGTTAATCTAAAGATCATCAGCACATAAGGTTAAATTGTGTTGTGTAAGATGTTAATCTAAAGATCACAAGGACGTAAGGTGAAATTGAGTTGTATCAGATGTTAATCTAAAGATTACTAGGACGTAAGGTTAAATTGAAATGTATCAGATGTTAATCTAAAGATCACTAGGACATAAGGTTAAATTGAGTTGTGGCAGATGTTAATCTAAAGATCACTACGACGTGAGGTTAAATTGTGTTGTGTAAGATGATAATCTAAAGATCACTATGACGTAAGGTTAAATTGAGGTGTGTCAGATGTTAATCTAAAGATCACATGGACGTAAGGTTAAATTGAGTTGTGGCAGATGTTAATCTAAAGATCACTACGACGTGAGGTTAAATTGTGTTGTGTAAGATGATAATCAAAAGATCATTAGGACGTAAGGTTAAATTGAGTTGTGAGAGATGTTAATCTAAAGATCACTAGGAAGTAATGTTATCTTGTGATCTGTAGATTAACATCAGCCACAACTCAATTTAATCTAAAGATCAATAAGACGTAAGGTTAAATTGGGGTGTGCAAGATGTTAATCTAAAGATCACCAGGACGTAAGGTTAAATTGAGTTGTGGGACATGTTAATCTAAAGACCACTAGGACGTAAGGTTAAATTGAGTTGTGTAAGATGTTAATCAAAAGATCATTAGGACGTAAGGTTAAATTGAGTTGTGAGAGATGTTAATCTAAAGATCACTAGGAAGTAATGTTATCTTGTGATCTGTAGATTAACATCAGCCACAACTCAATTTAATCTAAAGATCAATAAGACGTAAGGTTAAATTGAGTTGTGTAAGATGTTAATCTAGAGATCACTAGGACGTAAGGTTAAATTGAGTTGTGTCAGATGTTAATCTAAAGATCACATGGACGTAAGGCTAAATTGAGTTGAATCAGATGTTAATCTAAAAATCACCAGCACGTAATGTTAACTTCGGTTGTGTCAGATGTTAATCTAGATAACTCAAGGACGTAAGTTTAAATTGAGCTGTGTCAGATGTTAATCTAAAGATAACCAGGACGTAAGCTTAAATTGATTTGGATCAGATGTTAATCTAAAGATCACCAGGATGTAAGGTTAAATTGTGTTGTGTCAGATGTTATTCTACAGATCACCAGGACGTAAGGTTAAATTGTGTTGTGTCTGATGTTAATCTAAAGATCACTAGGACGTAAGGTTAAATAGTGTTGTGTGCGATGTTAATCTACAGATCACCAGGACGTAAGGTTAAATTGAGTTGTGTCATAAGTTAATCTAAAGATCACATGGACGTAAGGTTAAATTGTGTCTTGTACGATGTTGATCTAAAGATCACTAGGATGTAAGGTTATATTGTGTTGTGGCAGACGTTAATCTAAAGATCACACGTACGTAAGGTTAAATCGAGTTGAATCAGATGTTAATCTAGAGATCACCCGGATGTAAAGTTAAATTGAATTGTATCAGAGGTTAATCTAAAGATCAACTGGAAGTAAGGTTAAAATGAGTTGTATCAGATGATAAGCTAAAGATCACCATGACGTTGCTTGGTTAAATTGAGTTTGGTCAGATGTTAATCTAAAGATCACTAGGACGTAAGGTTAAATTGAGTTGAGTAAGATGTTAATCTAAATATCACTATGACGTAAGGTTAAATTGAGTTGGGTCAGATGTTAATCTAAAGATCACTAGGACGTAAGGTTAGATTGAGTCGTGCAAGATGTTAATCTAAAGATCACTAGGACGTGAGGTTAAATTGAATTGTATCAGATGTTAATCTAAAGATCACCAGGACGTAAGGTTAAATTGTGTTGTGTCAGATGTTAATCTAAAGATCACTAGGATGTAAGGTTATCTGGTGATCTGTAGAATAACATCAGCCACAACTCAATTTAATATAAGGATCATCAGGACGTAAGGTTAAATTGAGTTGTATTAGATGTTAATCTAAAGATCACATGGACGTAAAGTTAAATTGTGTTGTGTAAGATGTTAATCTACAGATCACTAGGACGTAAGGTTAAATTGAGTAGTGTAAGATGTTAATCTAAAGATCACTAGGAGGTAAGGTTATATTGTGTTGTGTCAGATGCTAATCTAATTAGGATCACATGGACGTAAGGTTAAATTGAGTTGTGTCAAATGTTTCACTATAGATCACCAGGACGCGATGTTAAATTGAGTTGCATCAGGTATGAATGGAGTGTGGTGTATTTCATATAATTGTGATATATATCATATTGACCTGAAAATTGAGTGGAGCGATATGTCTATCTGTGAACTGTTGTGACAGTGAGTTAACACTATAAATATGCAGCTAATCGTGTTGGGTTCGTACAAAACGAACACCATCTCATCGAAATGTAACTTGTTGTCGTCATGATCTTGTTGATCCGTTCATTTGGCATTAAACAACAATCACTCACTCAACTTATGGTAATTCGAATACAGTAAGGAAGGTAAAAACTTATTTGAGTACTCAATCAAAGCAAGAGGAAATATTCAAGTAGAAAACAACGCATAGACAACATAATGAACTCATGCAACAATCGACAATGTTGTTTTTCGGGGTTACTCTTGTTTTATTTGCGAGGGTACTTGTAATGTCCAAAGCTCGTAGTCATACTTCTGCTTTTCCATAATACTCTTAAGTTATTAGGAAATGTCTCATGTTACTTTCTTAACCGTATTGCAATTGTCTGATGTTTTGAATCGCATTGGGGTTGTCACATGCTTTGTAAAATTATGTAGCTTGATATTTTATATTCGTTCGCGGTAAATGTTTTTATGCTAAATATGCAGCCAGCAGTTTATCATAATGCTGATCAATGCATTCTTATAAAAGTATAGCTTTATTCAAACAATAACAAACACAACAACAAAGGCCACTTAGGCCGATAAACATTTTCTAAGTTGATTAGGTATTTTTTCTATTTGTCGGTTCATGCGAGCCCTATCTCTTTGCCTTATGTCAATGGATAATTCTGTAATAATGTCTACTTCATGAATATTCACATCACTATCATTGTGTATAAATGTCGATGACGTCAACGTCGTCTGTTCGAACACAGTTCTGGTTGGCTTTTCGGAACTCTCTTTTGAAATTTTGTCTTCTTTCAAACCATTTCCTTTTTTATTGTCTTTGTATTTTCCGACCAAGTCGAAAAACAAAAAGGACTCATCGTCATGATGGAGAAATTTGTCACGAGCTGACCAACTCTCCGAACGCGACCTTCTCGTTTGTTGAGCCGGCTTTGAAGAAGATGGAACGGAAGTCTCAACTTTAGAGTGTACTTCTGCGCATGTCTTTAACTTATTTGGCGACAATGTTTTGATTATATCCTTATTTGTATGTAACTCTACCGGAGTTAGAAGTATCTCACGCTTTCCGACACCCTTAGATATTTCCTCGTGAATAACACCCATCGATTCACGTTCTTCCTCTATAGTGTTCATTTCAATATGTCTACCAGGTAACCCAGTTTTACCACCGCGAGATTTCATAGAATTATTTTTTCCACGAGAGGTAGACTGACTGGTAGAAATTATTGTTGAAGAAATATAATCTTCACTGTCGTTATGTGTTGAGGTGTTGCCTGATAATTTATTAAGAGAATCACAATAAAATTTGTAGATCTCAAATCGCATGATTCTGTTCATGAACGCATAAATTAAAGGGTCAATACTTGTATTCAGGAAAACCATTATCACTGTAAAACTGGACAAGTTGTATGAAATAGATTGTCCGAGAATTTCCTTCATTGCACAAACTAAGTAAGGCACCCAACATATCGCATAAGAACATGCTATAAATAAAATAGTACGCATAGCTTTACATTCCATATTTTTGTACCTGACAAAATTTCCAGGCTTAACTATTTCGCTACTAGTAGAATTATTACTTGGGGGATCGCACATTGGTGTTGTTGTTGTTGTGGTTATCATTGACGGAAACACACGATTGTTTCTTTTCGTATGATTCATAGCTGCTTTGAAAATTGTGAGATAACACCACGACTGGATTACAAGAGGTATAAGAAACCCCACATGTAGAAATGTAATCGAGTACGCCCTGGAATACTGCCAATCAATTAAGCACGTGTTTTGATCTTCGGAATACTTGTGTATGCCAAATCCTGCCAATGGAGGTATACTGATTGCAACACTGATCGCCCATGAAAGACCAATGACAATGTGGCCTCGTTTCTGTGTAAATACATACGGGTATCTTAGCGAATTAATTATAGCATAATTCCTGTCAATTGCTATAATAGCGAGAGAAAATTGTGTTGATACTATGCATACTGTGAGAATGAAACCTTCGATGTGACACCAGGCATCATTAAATATCCATTTTGAAGAGAATACTGAAACTAGCGTAAACGGCAAGACCATGATACAGAGTACTGAAACGAAACAAGAAAAAAAATTTAGAATCATTAGTGTTAATACAGGCTATTAAAGTGAATTGACCCCGCATGTGATATCCTCACATTGTTTACTTTAGAGTTTTATGGATTTAGACTACAATGTAGAGCATTAGGTGTCAAACCAGTAATTCAACCAATCAGAGCTAAGAACATATACAAAAGTAGTCCCTTTTAAAAAAAAAGTTCCTTTCACTTTGTTGTATTGTGACAAATACTGAATGGAATGGAATAATTAAATTGATAATTGAAGTTAAATGTATAAGGATTATTTTGAGCCCAAATTTGATTGATTTAATTGTATTTTAATATGGATATGGAGGATTTGATGCATGACCTATACATAGGGAATTTCTGGGGGATGACAGAGTTATTTTTAGAGTAGGTATTTTCCATAGCCTGGCATTTCACTGCAAGACTTTAAACATGGCCTGATATTTTGACAGAACGTAGAGGAATCATGGACGTTTCAGAAAATGTATGGTCTTCGAAAGGTTAAACTTAAGATAAAATGGCCAGGTAGGCTCGAAAAAACACAAATTTAGTAGAAAACCTTAAAGAAATTAATTATAGGTTTCACACCATTAATAGCATGTGGTAGTTGTAATTTCTATCATATTAATAGAAAATTAGCCTTAATATTCGTGATTCAAACATAATGCAAGTTAAATATGATAAAATATCGATTTAATTCAATAAAGGAAAGCATGAATGTGTAGCTGCGAAATTGTAGCGTATCGTGGTCCAGATACATAAACGTCTGAAAAAGTAGCCAACGTATGAACCTATGGGATGTCGGATCGGAAACAAGTGTTAACGATTCTGTGCAAACAAACAACATGATAAATAAACGTCTAAAATGTAGCACAACAACACCAAAAAAAGATGTTAACATATAGCAAAAATAACTATAAGTCTACAAAAATACTATAATTATAATCAAGTTGACGGATATTTCGTTTGACCGACAAGCTTCATCAGCGTCTGTAATCCGATTTGAAAAATAGTCACGTGACCATCAGTTATCGTGACGTAAATCATAATCTTGAACGTTATACTTTATATTATTCAAATATATGTGTACACTAATTTATAAACAATATGAAAAGAATGAGAACATGTAATGATGTAATTTACCAACTGGCTAAGGACCAGCTACTGGTTAAAAAGTTAAAAAACAAAAGATTTAGGAGTACAAAGAAAAAAAGATCAACAAACGGCTTCCCTTGTTCTTACTTACCATCCCTCTTTAGAGAAAATTTCCGGCATTGTCCGTCATTATTGGAAAGAAATTCAAAAAAATGAAACGCTGACCAAGTTGTTCCCTGAACCACCCGTTGTAGCTTTCCGGCGACCTAAAAGCATTAAGGATAGACTGGTCAGAGCTGCGGTATCTAGACCTTCATCGACGGTCGGCCAGTGTAAACCATGTGGTGACAAGCGTTGCAGGTGCTGTCTCCAATTGCAACACGCACAAGTGTTCCATAGCAAGACTACAGGAAAGGAGTATAAGATCTTTTGCAATGTCAATTGCAAAACGCCTAATGTGGTTTACCTCCTTGACTGTCACGTCTGCGGGTCGTAATACGTAGGAGAAAGTGTCCAACCATTCAACAAAAGAATGAATGGACACAGACGTGACCTTACAAAAAAGACACTCTTGCCCGTGAGTCAACACTTTGTGTCGCCGGGGGACTCATTGGGTGACTTTGTCAGATCCAACATTTTTATCATTGACCACAATCCAAGTTGGAAAGAGAATCAAAGACATAAAAGAGAGAGTTTTTGGATCCGCGAGTTACAAACATTACATCCGGAGGGCATAAACAAAAAGGCCTAAATCTTTTGTTTTTTAACTTTTTAACCAGTGCCTGGTCCTTAGCTAGTTGGTAAATTTCATCATTACATTTTCTCATTCTTTTCATATTGTTTATAAATTAGTGTACACATATATTTGAATAATATAAAGTACAAAGTTCAAGATTATGATTTACGTCACGATAACTGATGGTCACGTGAGTATTTTACAAGTCAGATTACAGGCGCTGATGAAGCTTGTCGTTCAAGCGAAATATCCGTCAACTTGATTATAATTATAGTCTTTTTGTAGACTTATAGTTATTCTTGTTATATTTTAACATCTTTTTTTGGTGTTGTTGCGCTACATTTTAGACGTTTATATATATATATATATAAAAGAAATTATTCAAAAAAGAACAAAACGGATTTTTCACAACATTCTTGTACTAACGTTTTCACTGCTGTTGCAGATCTTCAGGTACAATGTTTATAAGTGTATATATATGACGTTTACAATAGTGTGACGTTAACAATATAAAGGGAGACTATGATGTTACGTTTTCGCGGTAAAATATATTACCTATAAAATTAATGAACATCTTTAAAGTTGCTATAAGATTAATAAAAATCATTAAAGTCATTGTAAGATTAACGAAAATCTTTAAAGTCATTTATCATTTAACGAAGGTTTAAGAATATTAATTAATAAAGTTTCTTTTCTTCTTCTTAAAGAATCACCCTCTGTATTAATTTTATACAGCGGGAATATTTTGAAATGTTCATAGACAACAAACAAGGCACCAGGACCTTACTATAGTAAGAGCTAATGAACATTTCCATGATTGTTCTGGAGGACAATAAATAAATTGCAAAAAGGAGAGGGTACAAATTGTCTCCTTGTCCAACACCAATATCACACCTGAAAAATGAAGCAAAACCTTTGAAAAATCAACAAATGTGCAGTACAATTTTGTTCCTAGCGAAATCAATGCATGTAAACTAAATTTGTTGTCCAATGTACTGTATCCCTTCCTGAATCCTATTTGGGATTCTGAAATCAAGCCTACTTCATCTAATAATTCACACAATCTGTCATTTAGAACAGCAGTAAACGTTTTACCGAGACATGACACTAATGATATGGGCATATATGACCTAGGATCCTTAGTATCACCTTTGTTCTTGAAAATTGGAAATACTACACCCTCAGACCATGATTTTGGAATTATCCATGAGTTTAGTACACTATCAAAGAGTCTACAATAAATAGGCAAAAATATATGAATTGTACTTTTAATGTCTTTATTAACTATGTCATCATAACATGAAGCTTTATTACTTTTTCAGTTATTGCTGAGTTCAAGATATTGTGAACATTTTCTCTATCTACACTATCAAAATCAATTTCCTGATATTTTTCATTCTCAGGCAATTCATTCAAATTCTTGAATATTTCTTGAACAAACTGTCCCAATGTTACATTATTACTAACACGAGATTTTTATCTATCAATATTGCTCAATATTTACCAAAGACCTTTTGGATCAGTCCTTGACTTTTCTCTTATATTATTTGCAGTTTTGTCCTGATATTCACAATAACTTTTATTCAACAGTGAGTTGCATTTTTCATATTAGTCTTATTAATTTTGTTTTTAATATGGCTGTATTTTCTTTTACATCTATGGAATAAAAACGTAGATATCAAATGTAGTGCGCACGACGCGCTTCTGGAATAACTTTCATCAGGTATGCTTAAAATCGAAATATTGGAAAACCAAATAATTAAACTAGTCTTTTTTCTCTGCATTTCATGTCAAACCATGGATTATTTTCACTTTTGTTTTTCTCCACAAAATTATTTTTTTTCATTTTCTCCCAAAAACACTAGCAGAAGTATGCTTGAAAATATTTCCAACTTTTTTTTCCACTTCATTTGCATCATTGATACTGTGGATACAAGGATTTATTAACCCAATAATATTATATTTACCGAGGCCAGAGGTCGAGCTAAATATATTATTCTTGGGTTAATTAATCCAGTTATCCATCGAATTGAAAGTCATTAATTGTTTTTTTTTATATGACACATTTTATGTGTTGCTTTCACCCTTAAAATAAGTTTTTATCGCGACGTTTTCTTTGGTTTAGCAAGACGTTAGAATGTTTTATTACATGACTGTAATTTAGCTTTTATATGATTGGCTTAAAACTGATTAAGAGGTTTTGAGTACTTGCGATATCACCCTCTTTGCTTAAAATAGATCCTGGTAGGTGTCCGGAAAGTGATATCACCCTCGCAAGTCATAAAAATAGATGGGGGAAAACTAGACTTTTGCTATCCTATCAAATTCGTTCTTTCGTTGTCCAATAACCAATGAGATTGCGCTTAACACATGTTTTTTCGGCTGAATCATAAACAAACGCTCTAGAATTACGATATTTTATTGGTATGACGATGAATGTGTAAGTAGATAAAACAGTTTCATGAAATAAAACAAACATTGACTTTAGAATAGGTATATTTCGCAAAGTAAACGATTTTTTTTTTATAAAATTCATAAAACTCAGATACATCATGTGATTTTCTATCTAGAGTGCAACTTACAATTTCCTTTTTTCTTCTTCTTCCTTTAATTTTCAGTTATTTAAACAATGTTAAATGAATTGAGTATGTTTTAATGACTATTTGCAATTTTTCATGTGTTTTTTTTAGAAAACAGATTAATATAAGCGTTACGCTTGTTTCTGAATCCTATGTTATATTGTATTGTGAAAAAAAATGTAATATGTAATTCATCAATAAAAATATGTTTAAATCAATAGGTTGCTATCTGTTTTATCAACCTTTAAAAATGTATATTCACCTCGACTCCAAAGTCAATAATTGTATAATATTCACCCCGCGTTACGTCGCGCGAGGTGGAAAAATGTTATATTCACCGCACGTTACGTCACACGAGATGAATATAAAGCTTTATCAAAGAACGTTACTAGGGACGTCAGCCAATCATAAAAGACATTATCTAAACTCATATAATAGTCTCTTATTCCTAGTAATTTTACAATATGCAATGAATCTGCAATTGACCTATGAAATTCGATTTAACTGAAATATTGTTGAAAGTGGCACATCATAAACCACATATGAAATTCTTTCCAACCGGAAAAGAATGTTTGTGATGGATATGATTTCTATATAGACATTAAAATTGTGACGTCATATTTCACTCCAGTAGTCCCCAATCACATGTCTTGTTTCAATTCTGGCTATATAAAGGCCCTGGTTATGCATTTCGATTTTGTTAGTTTCAATTGAAAGACAATACACCCACTATGATGCATGGCTCTATGTTATTTCCCGCCTTCAATGATAGTTAAATTCGAAATGTAATAAATATCCTAGAAGACCTTCATACCTATTATCTTTTGAAAAAGTACCTAATCACCGTACAGTTCTGGAACAAGAAGAACACTAGCTGTGACATGGTAGAATTGGATTTCAAAATATTTTAAAATTTCCTGGATGACTCTCAGTTCTATTAACTGGTAAAACTGATGAGAGATGTGTCAAAAATTCATGTGGTAGGCAGTTTATTTTATATATTTAATTTTTTTTTATCATTGATTAGATTTCTGGTGCCAAATAGAAGCTTAAGGGAGACATACGTTTTAGCTCACATAAGCAGTAGTTCCTCCTGTTGTATTTGGAATAAAGCATCATTATGAAATACAGATTTAGTCTGGTTCAAATCAAAACTATTAGGCACAGACCCTGGGATATAAAGATTAGCATAGGATGTGATGATGAAAATGTCAAAAATGGCATGAAACATTATTGTGATATGTGGATTCGAGTTTGCACAAATTTAATTTAGGCCTCGTGGTCTTTATTTCTTGGTCCTTGTGGTCCAAAGTTTCAAATGAACTGCAATTAATGGGGGTGGGGACTTGATGAAAACAATCATCTAGAGAACCAGCAATGTAAATGCAACGACCGAGGGTGTCGTGGTCAAATATTCCTCAGTAGTGTGACAAGTCAATCATCGTAAAGTATTGACTGCTGATGTTCAGATTGTTGCAGTTTTAGCTCGACACACTGATTGTCTCACTGGTTTTTGTGTAGTTCCCTTCCACGTTAATAAAATCACAAATCCTGTTTTAGCCTGAACTGGATATCCAATGGACGATTTTCACACATATTCCCCCGACATGAATTATTAAACAACACCAGCCAGGGAATAGTGTAAAAACAAATCAATACTAAAACATGGAATGGAATATAAATAAACTGATTTAATTGCCAGTTCTGCCAGCAGATTGTCTATGTTTTCAGCAATGAAAACATGTCTCAAATGGTCAACTATAATTGCTAAATTCTGACCTTTGCTAATATGATTTTTCAAAGATTATATACGTTTAGATTTGTAATTGTCAGATGTGAACTTTTTACGTTTGTTTATAACGTTTCCAAATAAACTTAGATGTGGAATAACGTTTGAGATCAGACCTCTGCACGTGGAATTTAATTTATATACACGATCTTTATAGCGGTAATACATTTTAGTAAAGTTTTCAAATATTTATGAAAGAAGTATCTGGTGCAAACGTTATTTCCCCTTATCACGAGAGTACTGTCATTGAAACCGGAAACTATTACAACTACGAGCAAAAACGAACAAACTGTGAAATGTAAACGCCATATATGATGGGATCAGAAGTACGTCGCCATTTAAAAAGAAAAATATGAAAAAAAGTTCACGAAAACAAAAACAAAACAAAACAAACAGAAAAAAAACAAAAAAAAACAAAACAAAACGCACGTAATAAAAACACCTTGAAAAAATGATATATCTAAACAAAAATGTCACAGGTCTTTTGTAATGTTAACCTTATTCAACGTTTTTTTCTTGTGATGAATTTGCTTACAAACGTAAGAAATAAATGATTATTTACAGTAACTATATTGTCCTAGTATCAGCAATGATTGCTAAAGCTTAACCATCGATTGAGATTCACAGCAGTATAAAAACAAATCAGCAATCACTCGTTCTAATTGGATTTCCAACAATTTGACGAAACAACGTATTCCCATAACGAACATTAATGTTGTCTATCAAAATACTGATTGAATAAAAAAAAGCTTGAAGATAAATCATGTCATTGCAAGTTCAGTAGCAGTTATTATCTCCACTAAGAGGGGTCTATAAATAAACATTAGAGAATACCGAAGGGGCAATGAAAAATGTACAATCCAGAGAAACTGGCAACATAGGGTACACAAGATGAAGAAAAACAAAACAAAAACACAACACAATATATGTTGGACACCACTATGCGCAAACAACCACAACCTAAATAAATCATGATCCCCCTACACACAACTGGAGGTAATGACGAATCTAACATCGTTTGTATGCGGAAATCTTAATGGACACCACAACACGGAACTCGGTACGCAAGGAAACATATATTCGTGTTTGAATGCTGTAGCGATTATCTTTGTAATTCTAGATTATTTCGCTTTATTCAAAAAATTATTGCAGATTCATATTGATTTTCAAACTCAACTGATTTTGTTTCAAGTTTTACAAACGACACTATGCGTACCACTACACAACCGTGTCTTTCCCATTTAAATTTCACGATTTGTAATGTCATTTTGTATTTTCTACGTCTTTTCAATGTTATGCCTGTTGTTTCACAATCTTGTAGTTTAAGATATATTTGTGATACATTGTCATATACATGTATAATGTTTCTAAATTAGTTGTTTCCACGATGGCTCATATCTTATTTAAGTTATTTGTGCTTGTTTGCGCATAGTGGTGTCCAACACATATTGTGTTGTGTTTTGTTTTGTTTGTCTTCGTCTTGTGTACCCTATGTTGCTAGTTGTTCTGGATTGTTCATTTTTGATTTCCCCCTTGATATTCTCTAACGTTTACTTGGAGAAGACTTTAAGGTTTTTTTTAAAACTGTGTCTCATCCATTTGTCGTTGAATATGAATATCTACTGCGTTTTAAACTAAACTAATTATTTTTGCACCAAATAGACAACTAGCAGCTGTTCCCAATGAAATAAATAGTTATTACCTAGGAGTGGTTGTTGGTGGTCTGTTACAAGGCAACCCTGTCTGACCTTATCATTATATCCAATTCTTTCTTGTTACAATGTAAATATTTATAATCCATAGACCCATTCTAGTGACGCCCTATTTTTATCTACACGATTTATTGTTGTTGATCTGTTGTAGAGAACCCCTGTCTGACCTAATCTTTATACCCGGTGATTCCTTGTTGAAATGTAAACATTTATAATCCATAGACCCATTCTAGTGCCACCATCCTATTTTTATCTACAATATTTATTGTTGGTGACTTGTTGCGAGGCACTATTGCCTGGCCTTACCTTTATATCCAGTTCTTCCTTGCTACAATGTAAACATTTATAATCCGTAGACCCACTCTAGTTCCGCCACCCTATTTTTATCTACAAGATTTATTGTTGGTGGTCTGTTGCAAGTCAACCCTGTCTGACCTTATCTTTATACCCATTTCTTCCTTGGTGTAATGTAAACATTTATAATCCGTAGACCCACTCTAGTTCCGCCACCCTATTTTTATCTACAATATTTATTGTTGGTGGTCTGTTGCAAGTCAACCCTGTCTGACCTTATCTTTATACCCATTTCTTCCTTGGTGTAATGTAAACATTTATAATCCATAGACCCATTCTAGTGCCACCATCCTATTTTTATCTACAATATTTATTGTTGGTGACTTGTTGCGAGGCACTATTGCCTGGCCTTACCTTTATATCCAGTTCTTCCTTGCTACAATGTAAACATTTATAATCCGTAGACCCACTCTAGTTCCGCCACCCTATTTTTATCTACAATATTTATTGTTGGTGGTCTGTTGCAAGTCAACCCTGTCTGACCTTATCTTTATACCCATTTCTTCCTTGGTGTAATGTAAACATTTATAATCCATAGACCCATTCTAGTGCCACCATCCTATTTTTATCTACAATATTTATTGTTGGTGACTTGTTGCGAGGCACTATTGCCTGGCCTTATCTTTATATCCAGTTCTTCCTTGCTACAATGTAAACATTTATAATCCGTAGACCCACTCTAGTTCCGCCACCCTATTTTTATCTACAATATTTATTGTTGGTGGTCTGTTGCAAGCCAACCCTGTCTGACCTTATCTTTATACCCATTTCTTCCTTGGTGTAATGTAAACATTTATAATCCATAGACCCATTCTAGTGCCACCATCCTATTTTTATCTACAATATTTATTGTTGGTGACTTGTTGCGAGGCACTATTGCCTGGCCTTATCTTTATATCCAGTTCTTCCTTGCTACAATGTAAACATTTATAATCCGTAGACCCATTCTAGTTCCGGCACCCTATTTTTATCTACAAGATGTATTGTTGGTGGTCTGTTGCAAGCCAACCCTGTCTGACCTTATCTGTATACCCATTTCTTCCTTGGTGTAATGTAAACATTTATAATCCATAGACCCATTCTAGTTCCGCCACCCTATTGTATTGCTTGTATATAAGCATTGCTCAAATAGCTTTGTATTCTAATTGCGTGGATGTGTTTTTTCTTGTATGTTATTGTCACAAGTACATGTATGTTTATATATACTGTTTATACATGTGTTGAAGAAGACTTTAAGTTTACAAAAAACGTGTCTGATCTATTTGTCATTGAATGTGATTATATATTGTGTTTAAAACTAAACTCGATTCTTGTATCAAATAGACAACTTGCAGCTGCTCCAAATGAAAAAAAGAATTTGTATTACATAGGAGTGGTTGTTGGTGGTCTGTCGTAGAGCAACACTTTCTCACCCCTTGGATAAAGTAGTCCGTTAGTTTAGGTGAAAAAGATTTTTCTATCTTACCCCGTCTCCAGGGTAAAACAAGCTACACGCCGTTTTTCCCGCAAAATTGTTTTCCATTGTTGAATTAAATTGTCGATTTATAGTGTCTTGACAGTATTTTAAATGTATTTCACAATAAAATACATGTATTTTATTTATAAATATATTATAAATGCTACTACAACAGCGATAAATACCTGTAATTTTTTTTATTTGACGTTGGTCAAAGGGAGGGAATTGTTTTTATTTACGTTAGTTACCCAACAAGGGAGAGTACTCTATATTTTTTCAACGTCAACAAATATTGAAAGAGATGAGAAAAACAGGCAAACATCGTAAAAGGTGCAAGATTGTGTTATTGTAGAATCTATCACAAGTTTGTTAACTTTATTATTTTGAACCTCTTTAAAGTTGTAAAATGAACATCTTGTTTTATTTCATTACGTGGCGTTTTGGTCCTGTGGCTGTGATACAGTTCACAAATTATTGCACCAAACTACACAAGTAAACAAACATTGACACGGTAGAAAGGGGTGAGAAAAAGAGTCAAACACCGTAAAAGGGGCAAGATAGTAAAATCTGTGACACCCTCGGGTAAGATTTAAATCGTATTTGACTCGGACAAGCCTCGTCCGATACGATTTAAATCTTACCCTCGGGTGTCACAGATTTTACTATCTTGCACCTCTCCCGGTGTTAGACCCTATATATCCGAGCTTATCTTTATACCCAGTTCTTCTTTGTTACAATATAAACATTTATAATCCATAGACCCATTCTAGTGCCACCCTATTGTTATCTACACGATTTATTGTTGGTGGTCTGTCGTAGAGCAACACTTTCTGACCTTATCTTTATACCCAGTTCTTCCTTGTTGTAATGTAAACATTTATAATCCATAGACCCATTCTAGTGCCTCCCTATTTTTATCTACAAGATTTATTGTTGGTGGTTTGTCGTAGAGCAACACTGTCTGACCTTATCTTTATACCCAGTTCTTCCTTGTTGTAATGTAAACATTTATAATCCATAGTCTCATTCTAGTGCCACCCTATTTTTATCTACACGATTTATTGTTGGTGGTCTGTCGTAGAGCAACACTGTCTGACCTTATCTTTATACCCAGTTCTTCCTTGTTGTAATGTAAACATTTGTAATCCATAGACCCATTCTAGTGCCACCCTATTTTTATCTACAAGATTTATTGTTGGTGGTCTGTCGTAGAGCAACACTGTCTGACCTTATCTTTATACCCAGTTCTTCCTTGCTACAATGTAAACATTTATAATCCATAGACCCATTCTAGTGCCACTCTATTTTTATCTACACGATTTATTGTTGGTGGTCTGTCGTAGAGCAACACTTTCTGACCTTATCTTTATACCCAGTTCTTCCTTGTTGTAATGTAAACATTTATAATCCATAGACCCATTCTAGTGCCACCCTATTTTTATCTACACGATTTATTGTTGGTGGTCTGTCGTAGAGCAACACTGTCTGACCTTATCTTTATACCCAGTTCTTCCTTGTTGTAATGTAAACATCTATAATCCATAGACCCATTCTAGTGCCACCCTATTTTTATCTACAGGATTTATTGTTGGTGGTCTGTCGTAGAGCAACACTGTCTGACCTTATCTTTATACCCAGTTCTTCCTTGCTACAATGTAAACATTTATAATCCATAGACCCATTCTAGTGCCACCCTATTTTTATCTACACGATTTATTGTTGGTGGTCTGTCGTAGAGCAACACTTTCTGACCTTATCTTTATACCCAGTTCTTCCTTGTTGTAATGTAAACATTTATAATCCATAGACCCATTCTAGTGCCACCCTATTTTTATCTACACGATTTATTGTTGGTGGTTTGTGGTAGAGCAACACTGTCTGACCTTATCTTTATACCCAGTTCTTCCTTGTTGTAATGTAAACATTTATAATCCATAGTCCCATTCTAGTGCCACCCTATTTTTATCTACACGATTTATTGTTGGTGGTCTGTCGTAGAGCAACACTGTCTGACCTTATCTTTATACCCAGTTCTTCCTTGTGGTAATGTAAACATTTGTAATCCATAGACCCATTCTAGTGCCACCCTATTTTTATCTACAAGATTTATTGTTGGTGGTCTGTCGTAGAGCAACACTGTCTGACCTTATCTTTATACCCAGTTCTTCCTTGCTACAATGTAAACATTTATAATCCATAGACCCATTCTAGTGCCACCCTATTTTTATCTACACGATTTATTGTTGGTGGTCTGTCGTAGAGCAACACTGTCTGACCTTATCTTTATACCCAGTTCTTCTTTGTTGTAATGCAAACATTTATAATCCATAGACCCATTCTAGTGCCACCCTATTTTTATCTACACGATTTATTGTTGGTGGTCTGTCGTAGAGCAACACTGTCTGACCTTATCTTTATACCCAGTTCTTCCTTGTTGTAATGTAAACATTTATAATCCATAGACCCATTCTAGTGCCACCCTATTTTTATCTACAAGATTTATTGTTGGTGGTTTGTCGTAGAGCAACACTGTCTGACCTTATCTTTATAGCCAGTTCTTCCTTGTTGTAATGTAAACATTTAAAATCCATAGACCCATTCTAGTGCCACCCTATTTTTATCTACAAGATTTATTGTTGGTGGTTTGTCGTAGAGCAACACTGTCTGACCTATCTTTATACCCAGTTCTTCCTTGTTGTAATGTAAACATTTATAATCCATAGACCCATTCTAGTTCCGCCACTCTATTTTTATCTACAAGATTTATTGCTTGTCTATAAGCATTGTTCAAATAGCTTTGTATTCTAATTGCGTGGATGTGTTTTTTCTTGTGTGTTATTGTCACAAGTACATGTATGTTTATATATACTGTTTATACATGTGTTGGAGAAGACTTTAAGTTTACAAAAAACGTGTCTGATCTATTTGTCATTGAATGTGAGTAAACATTGAGATCTTCAAATACGGACGTTATTGCTTTTATTGGTTTTAAACGTCATAATGTGATGTGACGTCACACTGACCGATATTATACAATTATAGTCTTTTATTGAGGTCAATACGAGTTTTTATGGACCTTAAAAACGATATTCACCGAAGCCTTTAGGCTGAGGTGAATATTGATTTCTAAGATCCATAAAAACTCGTATTGAACGATACAAAAGACTGTAATTGTTTTATTACATTAAAATGAAAAGTGAAAGTGAAAGTGAAACCAAGTCAATACGAGTTTTAATCAAACAATATCAAATTTTACGGAATGTCAGGTGACAGCATGATAGCCAATAAAATTGTTTAAATAAAATCATTATATAATAATATCCAGTATCACTGTCAGTCCGTTGATACTGACAATATCACTCAGTTAGATCAAAGGAAATATATCCGATTTATCGATAAACTAAGCCAATGATTCTTGCACCAAATAGACAACTTGCAGCTGCTTCTAATGAGAAACCATTGTTATTACTTTAGGAGTGGCTGCTGGTGGCCTGTTGCAAGGTAGCCCTGTCTGACCTTATCTTTATACTCAGTTCTTTCTTGTTACAATGTAAGCATTTATAACACGTAGACCCATTCTAGTGCCACCCTATTTTTATCTACACGATTTATTGTTGGTGGTCTGTTGCAAGGCAACACAACCTGACCTTATCTTTATACCCAGTTCTTCCTTGTTACAATGTAAATATTTATAATCTATAGACCCATTCTAGTTCCGCCACCCTATTTTTATATACACGATTTATTGCTTGTCTATAACCATTGTTCAAATAGCTTTGTATCCTAATTGCGTGGATGTGGTTGTTCTTGTGTGTTAATGTCACAAGAATGTTTATCGATTTAATGACAAATAAACTTAATTATAATGTTTTATCATGTAGAATATATATTATATAAACCCATTAAATCTATATCATGAAACAAGTAAGTTGTCAATTAGATTTTCACATATTACCTAGAAACCTGGTAATAGAAACTAAATCAAGTCGTTAGAATTTTCTGATGTCTGTTAATTAGTTGTAGTCATTGTGTTCTTTACTTAGCAACAGAAAACAAAGGCAAAACAACAAAGAGAACAAACAAACAAAAAACCCATGAAATTGTTGGCAGAGTGTTAGTCGTTGACTTTTAACCATAGGCTTAGTATCACCACAGACCAGGGTAGACGACCATTTACCCACCTTAAGAATTAATTGTAGTAAACATTGTGTTATTTTCTTTAGAACAGAAAACAAACGGGGAAAAAAACAAAAAAACAAAACAAAAAAAACCCATCGGGAAATAGGTTGACAGTGTTAGGGTCGTCGACGTCAAACTATAGGCATAGACTACTGACAAGTATACACGTCCCTATGCCCACTCGATGAATTAAGAATTCAAACCCATGGTCCGGTATTTCACCGGTTAGTTCGTCATATAATTGTCTGGACCCCGTTTTCTTAATCTGGTAAGGGACCGACCATTTAACTTGAAGGGGGGGGGGGGGGGGGGGGGGTGGGGGTTATGGTTTTTTGTTTTGTTCAGAACAAGAGTTAGAATATTTATTTTTTTTGTCGCGCTTAGCGCGAATTTTTTTTTCTAGAATTTAACATTAGGTTATATGACAAAAACTGAATCATATTATTTTTTTTTTCCTCCACCAAAATCAGAATATTTTTTTCAGCAACATTGGGAATCAGAATATTTTTTTAGAAAAAAACCATAACCCCCCCCCTCCCCCCTTCAAGTTAAATGGTCGTTCCCTAATCACAATATAACTGACAATTGCTTGAAAGTTGTACTTAAACGGGGGGTGGGGGAGGGGACCAATATAAGATGTGTGTATATTTCAAACAATATAGATATAACAAATAAAACTAAAAGAATACCGAAGGGCAATCAAAAATGGACAATCCAGAGAAACTGACAACATAGGCTACATATTTTAGACGTTTCTACCTTTTTAAATAATCGATTGCCTAGTTGTACTGATGGTTGAAAAATTTACGATTTCTATGTTTATTGTTACACCATTTTGTGGTACACTTTGGTATTGAAAATCACAAAAATGCATTATTCTACATCACACCATCTCTTCTTCTGACGACACAAATTCTAAAATAGCCGAATATCGAATATAAGCAAAATTCTCGAATCACACAAATCTGTTCACACATATATTTTTTTAAAAGAATTGGTTTTTTTAGATGGGCAAGTTAATGTTCTGAAAAATGGTTGGATAACTTTTTGAACATGACAGCTGATGGTGTTTCAGTGGTTGCATTTAGGATAATTCTAGCAGCACATTTTTGTAGTTTGTATAAATGCAACCACTGAAACACCATCAGCTGTCATGTTCAAAAAGTTAGAATGATGAACTATTTATAACAGAATAAATTATTTTAGAGCAGTTATGATGTACAAGTGTATGAACGGCTTAGCACCTGAATATCTCACTGATTTCTTTAAGAAATGTTCATCTGTCAATAATTACACATTGAGATCAACTAGTTTAGATAATTTACATGTTCAAAAACCAAAATACAAATTTTGGAAAACGAACTTTTCAGTACTCTGGAATTATATTGTGGAACTCACTCCCTTTAACTTTAAAAGAATGCAAGAATCTATAATTGTTTAAAAGACAATGTTCCATCTATCTCTTGAATAAACAAGAAACTGAATTACTGTAATTGTATTATGCATGATGAATATGCATATTTCCATGCATTATTGTGCATACATGTATTACTTTATGTTTAATTGCAATCATTATTTGTATTCTCTATTAAGCTTTGTATATATATTATTTTATTTTTTGTTAACCAATTTTGTATTGAAGGCCACAGGGGAGATTAACTTGTTTGCTAACGGTGTTACCTTCTTAAAATAAAGAAATATTATTATTATTATTATTATTATTACAAGTGTGGACACAGAAATGTGCTGTCCAAAAGGTGGATGTCAATATTTCATATGATTAACTTAAAAAAAAAAAATCATGGACACAGGGATCCTGGATTTTTTTAATAAAAAACTAATCCTGGATTAGTATCAAGTCCGGTCCTGTGTTTTTATTTCAAATTTTCATCATAGCCCTCCCAAGGTATATAAAATTGTATCATTAATAATAAATTAATAAATACAAAATTCAGATTTTCTATTTAAAATAAATCTCATTTACAAAACCACTGATATTTTTAACGCTGATTTAAGCTTTAGTCGCAACAAATTTTTATTTTGCTCTTTAAACTGTCGAAACATAACATTTATTTAACTGTAAAATTCACAAATAAAATGCACCCCCCCCCTTTTTTCCCTTTTTTCTTGTTTAAATCAATGATCAACAATATTCCAGAATCAAACAAATGAATAAATATAACATAGATTTCTTTTACATGCATCTTTTTACCATGCGGAGTCAGTGTGTTTTAAATCGGTCATCCAATCAGGACGCTCATTATTCTTGTCCAAGATAAAAAATACATCGCTAAAATTACCTGTGGGTGTTTCCCCACTGTATCTCGATACAGCCGCAACTTCAACTCGTAAATTTACATAGAAATCGGAGATATTTCGTCATAAAACTTCGCACATGGTTTTGTCTATCATATTTCTTGAAGTCAAGCATAAAATTGTATTGCATTTATCAATATCTTATGAGTATCAACAGTTTTTTCAACACCGTATCTGTTTCTCGATACACCGCAACTTCAACTCGTAAATTTACATAGAAATCGGAGATATTTCGTCATAAAACTTCGCACATGGTTTTGTCTATCATATTTCTTGAAGACAAGCATAAAATTGTATTGCATTTATCAATATTTTATGAGTATCAACAGTTTTTCCAACACCGTATCTGTTTCTCGATACAGCCGCCCGATTACAGTGACCCGTGACCCAGATTAGCACGTTCCAGCAGTTTTTTCTAATAATGTTGTTTAATTATTATTCGTACAGAAATGGGGTGGGGGTTGTAGGGGGTTGGGGGGTGGTTGTACAGTTATTTCGGAGTTTAAATAGTGATGACTGTTATTCTACTGACTATTCTGGATCAAAATTATAAACCCATATTGTCTGATTCTTTATCGATTAAAACTCTGTAAATGTACAGTTTCGTGATTGCTTGATCATGAGTATTGTGTTGATAAATGATCCTTTAATTATCCCGAAATGACGCAGTGACGACATTACATGTCATATGTGACTTTAATATACCCACATTAATAGTCTTCTGCATTTATTTTAACTAGAAATAGAGTTTATGTGTTTTTAATAGGTAATACGTTTTTAGCGCTACGCTATGATTGGGTTTCCTTCCCCTTTAACATGAATACCCCCCCCCCCCCCCCCCCCCCCCCCCCCCCCAATAAAAACAAAACAAAACAAAAGAGACGAAACAATTGTTTTGTATACAGATTTATTAGCCTAGTAAATACTGTAAGGGTGATCAATTTTAATTTTCCATCAATGTCAATCTCATGTCCATTCGTAGAGTGAGTCAGTGATTGTTGTTTAACGACAATTGAACAATTGTCAACTATATCGATCGTGGTGAGAGCAATTTAAGTTACATTTTGATGAGATGATTATGATGTCCACTTTGTACTAGACCAACATGCTTAGTTGGCTTTTGATAGTGCTAGCTCACTGAAACAGCAGTCCGCAGGTGGACATGTCGCTTCACTCGACACATTATTCGGATTCTGAGTCAACCAGTCGTTGTTCTTACACTTTAATGATGTGTGCTTAGCGGAGAAGCAACAAATACATGTACCAATTGTATAGTCTTTGGTTTGACCCGACCGGGGCTTGAACACACGATCTACCGCACACGAGGAGAACACGCGAACCATTACACCATCGGTGGGGGTTTCAATTCGTAAAATGAAACAGATAAACAATATATCGTGTTGTTGACAGTTTATCTATTTCGAATGAACATGAAATAATAATGAAATTCGGTGATATCGCTTCACGGTTATTTGTTTTTCATTCTGTCTGTTGTCATGGAAACACATACACAGGAATGTAGTTAATTCATCATTTTATTAAAGAGGCGAATTTTGGATCCAAAAAACTGCCAGTAATTTAAACCCGCCACATTTTGAAGGTTGTATTTTTTTTAAAGTCTGGTGAATTACCAATCTTGTTTTTAGTGGATTTTTATTTTAAATTTCATCCAGTTGACCGTGGTCTCCATGATTCTTTGACATTTGGTAGATATATAAAAATATTTTTATGGAACAATTTACGTTCTTAATGGAATATCTAGATATAGAAATGTTCATTTCGCATAAATGTCAAAATATCAAATAATTTATTTACTTGTTGAAATATCTACATCTAAAAATATCCCCTTAAGCTTAAATATGGAACAATTTACTTTCTTATCTGAATATCTAAATCTAGATATCTGCTCCCATTGGGTACCCCTGGGTATAGAACTATGACGGTGAACAACCTCTCTGATAGGACCGTGTGTTGGTTATGGAGGACGAATTAAATTCACAACTGCGATCTTGGGTGAGATGTGAATGTGCGCGCAAAACAAAACTTGCAGAAGCTCCTTGTTAACGTTGCCAATATTGTCGTTGGTGGCTCGTTTCAAGGTACAAATTCCGACCTTATCCAATATATCATTGTTTTCCTGTGGCAATCTAAATTTCTACATCTTAGTGCCACCACTTTAGCTACAATGATTTTGTCTATTAATGGAATTTAAATCATGAACTTAAATTATGTTATCACAGTGCTAGTGCGTTGTTGTTTTTCACCAATAAATTGGGTAATAGTTATATTTATGTTGTCATTTGTTAAAGCCAAAATTTGATGTAATCGTCCTTTTCACATGCGAGAGTCGTTGATGGTAGCAGCAGTTTAATATGGTTTCTTCCTTCAAGTTGAAAACCCATCCACCCTACTCCCAGTAAAAAATAAATCAAATGTCGTTGTTTGTTTGTATTTTGCAGTTGCAGTTTCTTAACGGTTTGACCGCATCGGTGGCGTAATGGGTAGTGTTCTCGCCTCGAGTGTGGTAGATCGTGGGTTCGAGCCCCAGTCGGTTCAAACCAAAGACTATGCAATTGGTATTTGTCGCTTCTCCGCTAAGCACGCAGTATTAAGGAGAACGAGCAAAGATTGGTTGACTCGGAATCAGAATAATGTGTCTGAGTGGAGCGACATGTCTACCCGCGGACTGTTGTTTCAGTGAGCTAGCACTATAAAAATCAACTCAGCGTGTTGGTCTAGTACAAAGCGGACCTCATCGTCATCTCATTGAAAATTAACTTGTTATCGCCATGATATAGCTGAAAAGTTGCTGAATTGGCGTTAAACAACAATCACTCACTCACTCACTCTTAACTGTTTGCGTATATATGAACATGGTAGGCCTTATAGCCATATAATTGTGCGAATGGGTGGACCCATATTGTGACTCCTGACCTAGGATCAAGTCATCAAGTTTCAGTGATCTGAAGAGTTTGTGAAACAGAACTTATCAATTGCAATAAACATCAATTATAAGCTTCATAATACTATAGACATTACCGTCAGCAAATTTAGGCCATCATTTGTGTTCCCACGGTGATGGCAGAATTCGCTACATCTTTCGTTATATCTCATTCCTTAGACATGAACAATGTAAGGGTTTTCCGTCCATCATTCCTGTTCACACGATGATGCTAAATTGCTAAATATCAATTACATCTGTACCACAATTTGTGGTTATCATCTATATAAGTGTGATTGCCATAATCAACGATCTGGCGGTAACAACATTAATTTCAGTTAGTTACCAATCTTTATTGATCTATAATATCACTGCTGTCAAAGAGCTCCGGTCGAAAATGTTCCGTCAGCTTCCGGTACAAGTCAATTAGGCATGATTGACATGTTATGATCATATAGTATTATTATATCTTGAATCCAGAAGATGTCGTTATCGATCGATTATTTTTGTTTGTTTTTACCTATATGTTTCTGTGGTTAACTTCATCGATTACTCAGATATGGATAAAATTATGGACATAAACAATGACAAATGCTAATAATGAGCTTGAAATCATCAAATAAAGCTATAAAAAGTAGTCTATATGTGTAATTAAAGTACACAAACCCTTTGTAATGCTTAGATAAATGATAATTTGCAAAGGCGTGTTACCATGAATAGTTTTAGACATACTACAGTGAAAAACACAATGCTTATTTACGTACATTCGTTCCGGCTTTGTCAACCATTACTTTCCGGTTGAGTCCCAAAAATTGTATTTAAATAGACCCGGTTTTGTCATGTACAAAATTGAAAGAATAGCGTAAAAAAACTCAATATCATAATTATATTTCCTTTTTATAATATATTTAAGGTTCATTATAACACTTGTCAAGGGTGTGTTCGACTTGCAAATTGATAAAAAGAAGAAAACACAATATTGTCTTAAATGAATAAAAATTGTGAAAAAACAACAGCACATAGTCAAAGTGTTTTACATGTGGATGCTTTGTATAACATTAAAAGAAAGAAATACAAAACGGATTGTGCAGAATTGGCATTTGTCAAAGTCACCTTCGAAAGAATGGTCATGATTTTTTTTATAGAACTTGTAATGTTTTCTTTATTTGCTATGCAGTTGGATTATTGCAATATTCAAAGAGTGTTTAATCAAAAGTAGGATCTCTCATTGTTTATATGCTCATAAGTTGTCTTTTAATGCCTGAAAATTGTTTCAGAAGTGGAAAAAGTTGCAAAATGTACGTCATATTCACAAAGTTTTCAAGTTCTGAGGTATCTTTTCAACATTTTGAAATTAAATAACGCTATATATATGCCGCGAGTACCTAGCCTATTCCATAAACATCATGTTGTGCTATTTATTTTTAAAATTTTGTTATTTAAAACAAAAGATCTGAATTATATAAAAATGATGTGGAATCATACAAAACCGGAAACTTTACCATCCATTATTAGATGTGTAAGATGTCTATGTGAAAACATCATCTTATATAGATATCAAGTAACTCTTATTGTTTTGGATTAATTTTTGTTTTCAAATAATATATTGAAGAACACTAAGAAATTTTGATTAAAAAAAGGATAAAATAAAATAAAAATTGGGAACCGCATCGGTAGCGTAATGGTTAGCGTGCTCGCCTCGAGTGCGATAGATTGTGGGTTCGAGTCCCGGTCGGGTCAAACCAAATACTATAGAATTGGTATTTGTTACTTCTCCGCTATGCATGCAGCATTAAGGAGTAAGAGCAAAGACTGGTTGGCTCGGAATCAGAATAATGTGTCCGAGTGGAGAGACATATCTAACCGCGGACTGTTGTTTCAGTAAGCTAACACTATGAAAATCCAACTCATGGTCTAGAACAAAGCGGACGTGAATTGGCGTTAAACAACTATCACGCATTCACTCACTCACTCACTTAAAAAAATTGGCATATCGAGTGTACCCTTTGAGTTTGGAAGTGTTATAATGAACCTTTAGTATGCAACTGCTTGTTTGATCAGGATATATTATAAAAACCGGTCCAAGACATGGCATACGTACGCTGTTTAATATTTTGATTGTACATTTTGTTATGAAATTCTAGTTTTGTTTTACTTGCATTTCAGGTAGAGATGAATACTGGAAGCTTGTCGCCATTTGGTTGTTTCTAACGACATTCTTGAATTTTACAATATAATATAAATGTACCAATCAAATTGTCTGAAGCTAATACAAATAAAATGAGGCTAATCGCAAGATTGTAACATAAGAAGTTTTAATAGTATTTCTTCGCCGTCCGGTTACTGGTTTTTTTATACTGCACTTGTTCTATTTGAGCAGTTGCATTGACCGGATATGTTTTGCTATATTTGGTTTTTGACCAAGATAGTTTTGTGGTACCTGATTCAATCATATTGAGCGACGGTAAGAAACAGTAACAGCATTTATGCTTATAAGCTTATTAGCGCGGACTTCACAGAGGACACAATCAAAAACGATAAGAACGACGCTTGTTTCTGCTCTTTTTAGACAATTTGACAGTTTCTTTGGGGATTTTGACATACCACGATAGATACAATATACGTATATTGTCGGAAAATATATAATTCATTTCCACTCGCTGCGAAACAGGTAAGAAAAACTCGTCAAAACTCGTATATATAAATTTTATATTTTCGACAATGTATGTATATTGTCTATTTATTTTCCTCCTCGTTTCACTCTCAGAAAATAATTTTTTTATTAACTAAAATAGTGTAATATATATAAGATTCGACACAGTGTAGGATTGTGCGTTCGCTACAAGATCGCATAGCATTTATTTTAAACATATATTAACATAACAAATTCATTCAGTCTGTCATTTCTACCCCTAAAAAATACAAAATATATATGAGTAGTGCGTGGATGGGAGGGGGACTATAACATCCAAATCACGAACTTTTGTCGTAGTACAACTTGTAACGAACGTCGCATTAATCGAGTACACCTAAAATTGTCTCTATATACTAACTGCCAAAGTCGTCCGTGTGGAAAGGAATTCAACATTACAGCCTTTGTTAATTTGCATATTTGTAACGTTTATGTAAACATTATACTCTGAAAAAATTTAAATATCGTTTCCACGAAGGTATTTCCACAGAGTGACTTACTTCGTTATCAACGAGTATAAAATTCAAATAATATATTATAAAAGGATCTCCCACTACTCAACTGAGGCGCCTGGACAGTGAATGTAGCGTATTGAGCGCCAGCCGTGATGTCAGTGCCACAAAAAGCATAAAAAATCAAGTGTGCGCGACAGTAGCAATTTAACATAGAAATAACGATTTTTTTTTATTGTACAAAGTAGCTGAAATTAGGAGCCATGGCGAATATTCATACTATGGATCAGGATTTATCACTTATGAGATATTTCCTAATCATAACTATTGCTAAATTGCAATATAATGATCAATAATAATACGATCAGTCGTATTTACATATTGACAAATCCGGTTTCTATACATGTTTACAATTTGACAAAGCCGGATTTCAAAAACATATGTTGACATCAAGTTTTAGGCTGTAACTAGTTACTAATTGACTTTTCCCCAACAAAATAATATCTCTAAGTAAAATAAATCATTCATTAATAATTTTTCTTTTTTGGCAACATTTCATTCATTCGTAAATGCAACATATAGCGATATTTCAATTGATCGTAATGATTTTGATGCCGGATTCCTTATAACTTTTAGAAACAAACCGAATTTTACACTGCAAAAAGCAATGAAATTTGGACAAAAAATGACAATAATAATAATAACAATCATAAAGCATCATAATTCAAAACATTATATATACAGTATATTCATAAAAACTGACGATAATCGTCTGTGTCTTCTTTAAAAATACCGCTTTATAATATCCCGTATGTTGACGAAACATTTTCGATCGGAGCTCTTTGACGACAGTGAATATATATCAATGACAGTAAACTTGCATTTTGCAATTATTCGCGATCAGATAGGAATGTTCATTGGAGCGTCATCTACGAAGTTTATGTATTATTTGTTCCGACCGGAAATCCACCACAGAAACAACAGGTCTCAGGGTACCAAGAACCTGGAAGTTTTATTTCCAGTCTGACTTAAGTTTGATGTTTTTTTCTTCTTTAGATTCATTATGAATTACTGCATGTTTTTCTTCAAAAAGTTTTGATCTGATTCTTTTTTTTAGATACAAAGAGTCGAATGGAACCAAAAAAGAAACCTACGTCAATAATCTCTTATATCATAAGTCTGGTTTTCAAGACAGGGAGGTTAAAATGGGGACAACGAACAAAATGTAGAACTTTTATTTTGAGTCTATTTTTAATAGGACTTTTTCTTTCGATTTCCTATGAAATTTCCATATTGCCAATTTCAAACAGATTTGACATATTGACCTATTTCTTATGGTTTCCGTGATAGAAAGAGTAAAGGTGAACGAAAAGGTCAAATTTTTTTTATGTACAAGTTGTATGTGGTCTTTCCATTGAATCTTCAGAAATATTCCTGTTTGAGATATTGTTGTACTGCTTACTTTTTCCGAGATACAAGGGTGCCAAAAGTAAACAACAATCTCAATTTTTAATATAGTCAAACTTGTTTTAAAGGGCATCCATATATAGCAAATTATTGTCTATAAAGGACAGTCTCATTTTCCCCATTAATGAATAATGCATATACATTTAAGCTGTATCGACAGGGCAACTGTTCATAAAGGGCACATTATCAGGTTATCTTGAGTGCTCTTCATACACACAGTTTTACTGCATTTTCAAAAAGTCTGATTTTGCTGGGTTAAAGTTTAGTATAGGACCCAGCATGGAAATGAATAAAATATATTTTTCTACAAAACTAGACTTCCTTGAATAGTAATTGTGAATGAATAACCATTTGAGTGATACAGGCTCAGATGAGCTTCTATATTTTTGAAGGACTGTTCGAATCGTCTACATATAAGGATAATAATAAAGGCTATTTTCCATAATCACAGTTAAGCTGTCGTTATATCTTTATATTAGTTAAAATCCTCCGAAATTCATTAAATACGAGAACGTCCGTCTTTTATTCTTGTATTTTATAAGAAATTTCAAGGCAACTATTGTGCCGAAATAGTAAGGTTTTCGACAAAAGGATAAAATAAATATCAAAAGTACAATCAAGGGATGGAATTAATGAGGTGTTACTAAAATGGGACGACGGGATAACGAACAGAACGAATAATGGGATGACACCAGTAAGTTTGAGGCGTCACTAAAATGGGACGACGAGATAACGAACAGAACGAATAATGGGATGACACCAGTAAGTTTGTAACAATTAAAATTACATTGCCAAAAAAAAAAAAAAAAAAAAAAAAAAAAAATACTCACCAAGTTGACAGCCAATCAAATTGAGAACAAATGTGTTAGATACTGTCAATAACTGAGATTTCTTGTAGAACACCAGACATATCGTCACATTCATTGCTATAGATATAATAAATATTATCCCAAGAGAGAGAGCTTTCAGTGACAGTCCAACGGCATGCATATCCGTACATTGTGAACTTAAATCCGAAGCATTGCATTTCGATTCGGAAATGAACAATAAATGGCGGAAAATCATTTCAATATCCCTTACGGTTCTCCAACAATTTTTGTTCAAGCTTCTCCAACACTTTGCATTTGTTGACTTTTGTAAACGGAAGTCTCGTGTCTGTCATTTTTCGTAATTTGGTTTTCCTATGTTTATGCTGTTGCTATAGTATAGTGTCGTCGACAATTCCTGTATGAGAACGAAAATGAATAGCCACTATGTCACAACATTGTCTCCAGAAAAAAAAAAAATAATAGAATAAAAAGATATAAATAAATATAAACTAAAAAAATGAACAGGTGTATAAATCCTTTGTCATCAGTCTGTTTATAATCTAAAATAAACGTTTATAATATTTCAGGACACTCCTAGGAGTCGTACATAGGAATAATAACACCTTTACACATACCCTTTTGTGTGATTAGTTAGCGAGATTACATTTAGAGCTAGGAATTATTACAATGGAAATCAGATCAATTAATACCTCAGAAACATTTCATTTAACAAATCAGCAAGGCTTTTCACCATTTGTTTATATCCTGAATTATATTATCAAATATCCGGAGTAAAACAAGCGAATCAATCAACTATATGGAATCATTTCTGTTAGCATTCTCAATCATACACTGCAGGTATAATATTTAAACACAATAAATCCAGATAATCCTTTTATTTATTTCACTGGTTTGTTTTTAAGAATCCACTGGTCATTCTATTCTTTCGACGGCACTTTTTTATTTCAACGTTTGGTTTGTTTTTAAGAATCCACTGGTCATTCGAAAATTCGACGGCACTTTTTTATTTCAACATTTGACCATTGCGTCGTGTGGAATTGTGGGTTATAGTTAACATGGACTCTTATTTCTGGTTCGTTCGCAATTTTGGATTATCGAAATACGATTTGCCACTTAGCACTCTATTTTCATCTGATAAGACACCTGTCCGTTTCCGTCAGAATGCCAAAGGTAAACTACAGTTATACCTGTTGAATATAGAAAAATTTCCATTTCAAGTATGTCTGCAAATGATAATCGATTTCTTATCAACATCTAACTGAAATTTACAAACTTTCTTGTAAAATAAGGAATTTGATTAATGATTACGATTCCAATACTTTGTTTATATAATTTTTAAAATGGAGATAATTAAGATGACGTCATTGATTTTGTTTTTATCAAATAATCTGGGCATAAAGCTGTAAAATTCCCCATGAAAAAAAACCAACCTTTAATTATTAGGTGCACTATGCAAGCCATATTTGTCCAGAGGAAGCAAGTGCTAAAATACTTTAAAAAAATGTAATCTGTAATATTTCAGGTCAAATAAGGATAATAACAAAATTACCGAAAACGTAGATATCTACATCGGGTTATTACCGCCATCCATAACCAAAAGCTTATAGCAGTCAAAAGCAAGTGAAGGCGAAATTACATGTATTGCAAGCAATAAAGGAAAGATACATAGGATAGTAGATGAATACTAGAAGAAATAAGGGTAATAACAAAATTACCGAACTCCGAACAATCTTCGAAAGAGAAAGTCAAAACTCATAAGTATATAAACAGACAAAATCAGTTAACAACCGGAAAACTGGGAAAACCGTAATGACCCTGACTTGGTACAGGCATTTCCAAAGAAATGGTGGGTTGAATCAGATTTTACGGCACCAAACCACCCGCTTTCATTACGGTTCAAAGGTTCCGGCTGTTACTATAACAGCATTTATAACAATACTGGAACAAAATAGGTAAAATAGTAGTCAATGCAGTACTAAATCCAGTGAGGAGGGTGGAACATCTATCGTGAACCATCTTCATCAACAACCACAAGTCCCCTGAAGTATATTAACTACGAAAGTAAATGTCAAAAACACTCTTACGTCACACATTAACAAAACATATCTTTGACATTGTTGTTGACTTCCTTATCTCTATACATTTTCACTTTATGAAAATCCATCGTTCACCATTGTCTCTGCAGATACAGGATATAAGATCTTGATATCGGAATATAAAATTTTTAAGAGATCGAATAAGGCGAATCTTGTTATAGCACTGGTCCAGTAGCCTGTTTCTCAGATAAAAATGACGTTTCAAGAAATCAGAATAATTGCTACTGGCCCTTGCATAGCGAATCAATTGTGAGATGTAAACATCATATGCAGGAGAAGCTAGTATATTGCTGCACATATTTGGAAAATTTATGATTTTTAAAATTTAAGTCGTCCTGTTTATCAAAAATTTTAGTACTGAGTTGATCATTGTCGTCAAATTCGAGGAATAAGTCCAAAAATGATGCGGACGAAGCTGTATCGGTGGTCTCTTTAATTTCCAGCTCTGGAGGATATATCAATGGAAGAAATTATTCAAATCTAGAATTATTGATAGATAAAACGTCATCAATATACCTGTATGTGAAATGAAAGGTTCTAGCTTCATAAATCTTCTTATATTTTACAAGCTTTTGAAGAAACTCCGACTCATATGAATATACAAATAAATCAGCTAGAAGAGGGGCACAATTCATACCCATTGGTAAACCGACGACCTGCTAAAACAGTGTCCCTCCAAAGGAGACAAATATGTTATCGATGAGGAACTCCAGCTTACTGATCACTTGTTCCTCGGAGTAGCATGCTTTATCTTTTTGAATTTTGTTTGAAAAATATGTGGAATTGTAGCCTAATACAACAAATTTTGAGCCATCGTTTCTACGACTGAAAGCTTTGTGAATTGTTTCTTTTAAGCGGACTGACGGATAGACCCCAACTTGTTCAATAAATTCCGAAAATGTGAGCCTTGCACTGAATATATATGACCGGGTGTATTGTTACCTTAACCCATACATACATGAACGTAAACCGGTAAAACTATAGAGAGATGTCTCTATAGTTCCATATTTTATATACATTCGGTTTTTTCAAAAGTTACCATAGCAAAACATACAAATGAATGTAAACATCAAAATTGACCAATGAGAAGAATTTTTACATCATTGATTTAAAACAAGTAATTTGATTGATTTACATACATAAATTATCATTGTTTAGACGTTAGGGTACCTGGTGATAATTATACATTCTCCCATTATTACGGCGTTTTAACCCCGCTGAACCAGTGGTGGAAAAATCTGTAATCCTCCATAGAGGATTAAAATGTCTCGTGCCTTTCCCCGCATGTTGTCAAATCGGTAATTGAATCGGATTTTGAAATAAAGTTCGTGTTAAATAATGGGAGAAACAAATTCTCCTTCAGTCTCCTTCATGTGGGTTACGATATTTCTCCACTCTCGAGAGATAAATTAAAAATTTAGCCACTCGCCTGACGGCTTGTTGTTGAAAATTTTAATTTAACTCTCTTGAGTGGAGAAATATCGTAACCCACGGGCAACTGAAGGAAAATCTATATTTATTAACCTGTTGTGTTTTGTTATCGTGCTATTCTCTGTTACAATGCATTATAAATTTATTTACATAATAAGGTATTATCAGCCAGTGACTTGCACCAGGTCGGGTGTTTTGTCCAGATCACCAATCAAACTGACCGACATGACCAATCTAATTAAAAATAGACGTTTGTTGTATCTTTAATTTTATTTATTTAAGGAATATTTGAAATTGTTGAACAGGTTATACGATATAACCTGATTTGGATCAGTTTACGCTTAATAAACCGCGAAGCTGTTTATGAAAAGAGTAAACTGACCCAAACCAGGTTATGCAAGTATAACCTGTTCAACAATTTCAAATACTCCTTATAGTTTAATTTTTACAACAAAATTTAATGATTCCTCGATTTTAATTACGATTCTAACATGACCTCCTTCTTTCGCTTTGTAGACAAACGAGCAATTTATCGACGATATAATCTCATTCGGACATGCGCCGGTGAATGTGACTGACCTTTCCATTGGCAGCATAAATTGTGTGCGATATTTTCGCAAGCGTAAATATAAATTACCGTCTTCCAATCAAAGTATACTACCGTATTTGTACTCTTAGACATATCAGAATCGAAATAAATCATGGAAGCCAGAATGTGTTTTGAGTTTTAACATGGATTGGCGGATATTAGTAAATTCTATCCCTCGCTTCTGGCTCGGGATAAAATACTAATATCCGCCAATCCATGTTAAAACTCCCAACACATTCTGGCTTCCATGATTTATTTCTTAATTATTTCATGTGACTATATGAATTTGTCGTTGGCGGATGAACACGTTGGTGACGTCACAATATCAACCCAGGTTATCGAGTATAACTAAAATTTTCTCCAGGGGGATTAGCCAATCAGATTGAAATATTAAAATCAAATTAATTTATTTATTATTATTTTGAAAATTTTTGCAAAATATACTAACATCTAACAATAAAGGTTAGAGAAAAACTGAAGGGGCAATCAAGAATCCACAATCCAGAGAAACTGAAGGGGCAATCAAGAATCCACAATCCAGAGAAACTGAAGGGGCAAGGCAATCAAGAATCCACAATCCAGAGAAACTGAAGGGGCAATCAAGAATCCACAATCCAGAGAAACTGAAGGGGCAATCAAGAATCCACAATCCAGAGAAACTGAAGGGGCAAGGCAATCAAGAATCCACAATCCAGAGAAACTGAAGGGGCAAGGCAATCAAGAATCCACAATCCAGAGAAACTGAAGGGGCAATCAAGAATCCACAATCCAGAGAAACTGAAGGGGCAATCAAGAATCCACAATCCAGAGAAACTGGCAACATTGGGTACGCAAGCCACACAAACAAACAAAGCAAAAAATACAACACAGAAAACTAAAAAAGATGAGCAACACGGACCTCACCAAAGACCAAGCATCAAGATTGAGGACATATAAAGTACCATTCATTCATCTTTCATCGTCCAATCATATACAAGTACAGTTGAATATATCAAAAGGCTGGACAAAAGATCTCAGCATATGCTCGGTTTTAATATCTCAAGATTTGATAGGCTCATCGCTGATTGGACGGTTGAAAATATGAACCCTAACGTGACCCCATACGGGATGTCGTTAGATGTTAGTGTATAGCACGCAAAAAAAACAACAACAAGAAAACACTGATTTGCGACATGATATAACTGAGAAATTGTTGAGAGTATCGCTAAGCACTCATTATATAACCCACCACACACTATTCTTTTCGATCCATTTAATTTAAATTAATTACTTTATTTGCCATTCTCCCCGCCGCCATTGTCGATACAAACAAACAATACATAATAAAATAATGACATAGGTATATTTAGAGTGAATGACTTTGCTATATCATGGTGAGAAAGTGTTGCATTTTGATTGGGATGATGATGATGATGCAGGTTTTGTACAATAACAACACGCTTTATTCGATTTCAATAGTGCTAGCTTGCTCAATGAAAGGTTGTGGGCAGACATGTCGTCCCACTCGGACACATTTATCTCATTCCGAGACAACCATTGTTTCCTCTTACTCCTCTTATAGCGTGTCCTTAACACAGAAGCAGCAAATACCAATTTTATTACATTTGGTTTTGACCCGACCGGGGCTCGAACACACGATCTACCGCATCTGAGGCGAGCACGATAACCATTACACAATCGTGGTTCCATTGGCGGGAAAATTAGTTGTCAAGGGAAAGGAGGATATAATCGATAGGGTCTGATAATTTTCTTCTAGTACTCCGGTGTCCTCCACCCATAAAACTGACCGCCACGATATAACTGAAATATTGTTGAAAGTGGCGTTAAACAGCATCACCATAACCATAACCCTAGCATACACAAGGCATTGACTTCTGGTGCATTATGCAAAACATATTTATCAGAAGAATTATAATAGACCTGTAGTAATGTCAAACTAACAGATGAATGTAAAACCTTAAAGCAAACACACAGGTTAACCACCCCACCCCAAATAAATACAAAAACAACACCAAACAATGTTATTTATTTATGAAAATTTTATATGCAAAAAAATGTATTGCCTCAGTAAGATATCTTTATATATAAACGACCACAAGTTAGAAATAGAAATTGGTCGTTATAAGAAAGTTCCAAGAGAACAAAGAATTTGTAAAGCTTGCAAAGTATTGGATGAGGAGAAACATTTTTTCCTGCATTGTCATATTAATTATAATATTCGAAACAGTCTGATACAAGAAATTGAAAACTATTATCCTGATTTCAGTCAGCTTGACTCAATCGCTAAACTTAAAATTATTCTAAATCCCAGTCAAGATATCTTGTCCAACGTTGCTGACTATATAAAGCAATCTATGGAGTTGCGAAAATAGGGTCCACATTGGTCAGTTATCTCTTTATATTGTTGACGTGTTATATAAGTTTAAACTTGATTTGAATTCTTACTGTATGTTGTATGTCTTATGTTGTTGTCAACTTGTCATTATTTGTTGTAATTTGCACAGCCCGTAAGGGTTTCTTGTTTTGCAATAAAATTATTATTATTATTTTATTAGTTCTTGAATACAAAAGATGCTAATAAAGAAACTAGAGACATCTCTTATTTTTATTGCCAAATGAATAAAATATATACGTGAGAAACATTAAAAGGTACTTCAAAGAAACTAGTGACAATTGTAATATTATAATAATGTAGTGACAATTGTAATATTATAATAATGTAGTGACAATTGTAATATTATAATAATGTAGTGACAATTGTAATATTATAATAATGTAGTGACAATTGTAATATTATAATAATGTAGTGACAATTGTAATATTATAATAATGTAGTGACAATTGTAATATTATAATAATGTAGTGACAATTGTAATATTATAATAATGTAGTGACAATTGTAATATTATAATAATGTAGTGACAATTGTAATATTATAATAATGTAGTGACAATTGTAATATTATAATAATGTAGTGACAATTGTAATATTATAATAATGTAGTGACAATTGTAATATTATAATAATGTAGTGACAATTGTAATATTATAATAATGTAGTGACAATTGTAATATTATAATAATGTAGTGACAATTGTAATATTATAATAATGTAGTGACAATTGTAATATTATAATAATGTAGTGACAATTGTAATATTATAATAATGTAGTGACAATTGTAATATTATAATAATGTAGTGACAATTGTAATATTATAATAATGTAGTGACAATTGTAATATTATAATAATGGAAGTTTGTTTATTTTAGTTGTTATTTGTTATTACATTTTCTTTATTAATCATTAATTGTAACCGGATTATGGGTTAGGATTAGGGGTATGGTGGTTAACGCCACTTTCAACAATTATATTTCAGTTATATCGTGGCGGTTAGTTTTATTGGTGGAGAAAACAGGAGTATCCGGGGGAAAACCAACCGACCTGTCGCAACTTTATCACACAATGTCTTATCGAGTACACCTCGCCATGAACGGGGCTAGAACTCACAACGTTAGTGGTGATAGGCACTGATTGCATAGGTAGTTATAAATACAACTACCATACGATCACGATTACGGCGGCCCCCTGTGACAGGATTATGAGACAATGAAATATTTTACTTTATTTGATTAAATCCAACAACAACAGTCACTGTGTTGTTTTTTATTTTATTAAACAGTCATAGGAACCGAATAAAGGAGACATGTTATCGATTTACAAGAAGAAGGTGTTATAGTAGTCTGTCCCCCCCGAATTGCGGGTGCCAATTAGTTTTGCCTGTCACCCTCTCGTGAGCTAAACCTTCTTGTTAATAAATGAAAATGCAGGATTTCCATGCAAATTTATATATATAATTACCTAAAATATAATAGTCACATGTAACAGAGGGATGCTTATTGTTGTTTCTTGAACATTTCACTATGTGTTGTACGGGTATACGGATTAGTATATTTGCTATCCATTTTATTTTTATTATGACACGCTAACAGTTGACAGAATTAAGATATAAAAAAAAAAAAAAAAAATCTGAAGGGTAACAGATTATTTTGCACAAACAAAATGATAGAAGGGAACATACTGTATGGTTCTGTAACTAACATTACGTGATTGTAGTAGCGTGGAATCAACTACACATGAACTGCAAAATGAGATTTTAAATGCCAATCAGCTCTCAGAATATGATTTAGAGTTAGGGTTATGGTGTTTAGCTCCACTTTCAACAATATTTCAGTTATATCGTGACTGTCAATTTTATTGATGGAGGAAACCGGAGTACCCGGAGAAAACCACCAACATCAAGATATTGCAACTCCTTGAAATACATTGTCAACCTCGGCTTTACAATATATTCCGTCACCCTCTCAAATATATAATATTTTATATAATGATATTATTAAAACATAAAATGTCGACGATGACAGACCCATGACATAATTCGACTGTACAATTTTGCAGTCGTATAAAAAGATGAGTTCTGTGGCGGCGTGTATATATGTTTTCAATTAAATAGTCATTTCCACAACCAGTCAGTTATTTGTCTTGTACCTACAGCAATCCACACCAATTTTTCACATTAAATGTCAATTATTTTAACATAAGAAGAAATTGCTTTTTCTTATCATAAAGTACATAACCTTGTTTATATGTTTTTTTTTTTACAAAGTAATAAGTTTACACACGGGATCAACGATTTCAATATTACTTGTATTATTAATCCAACATTCGTATAAAAAACACAATTATTTTTTTTCAATTATCACATTTTTATTTTCTTCACCTCAAAACACCATTAATAATCCAAGATGCTTTAAATTTGCAACACTATTTTTTTATACTTACTAACGTTTCTTTGGTACACATGAGTTCACTCTCAGTTTTAGTGGGGTTCGTGTTGGTCTTTAGTTTTAGAGGGGTTCGTGTTGGTCCTAAGTTTTAGTGAGGTTCGTGTTGGTTTTTAGTTTTAGTGGGGTTCGTGTTGGTCTTTAGTTTTAGAGGGGTTCGTGTTGGTCCTAAGTTTTAGTGAGGTTCGTGTTGGTCTTTAGTTTTAGTGAGGTTCGTGTTGGTCTTTAGTTTTCAGTGTAGCGTTTTGTAGCAATCGTAACTATTCGGCCGTTCTCGCTACCCTGCAAATAACCTCGTATGCATTAGGCATATAAATCGCACTACTTTTCACATGTCAGTTACATGAAAGTTTGATAAAGTTATATTTTAAACAATTTTCTATATTTCAATTAAAGCTTTAATTAGTTTTGCATGATTAGATTTTACTTAGTATGTCTTCCATATTGGATTTTCGTGGACTATATTTTTGTGCGGCTTAACTTAACTTAGCTTCCGGCAAACAATTTAAGAAGAATTTCTACTATGTACGTACGAGGTTATTTGCAGGGTAGCGAGAATGGCCGAGTGGTTACGATTGGTTTTGTAGATCATTGTTTGTCATTTTGTTCCTTTTCTTTTGGTCACTGTATTGTCTGTCCTTCGAATCACTGCTTCTGATTACCCCTTTGATATCTTCAAAATCTTCGTATATACAATTTTGTTTCCATGATAAGAACAGCTTTCTTATCCGACTCAGGTGCTTACAAAAATAAAAGTCGCGAACCGTAGTTGTTAACGGCCTTTGGATAAAAAGAAAAAGACTGCATAGAACTATGGTTCCGCAGCTATCTGAATTAACGGAATACATTGATTCCTTTTTCCAATCATTTCTTCATTCATGACTTACCAACGGGTAACACTAGTGAAGGAGGGACTGCTTACCCTTCTGGAGCACCTGAGTTCATCCCCGGTTTTTAGTGGAGTTTCGTTACTCGATCTTTAGTTTTATGTGTAATGTTTTGTAGATTGTTGTTTGTCCTTTTTCTTTTGACCATTTTGATGTCTGTTCTTCTTCGATTTACAGGTATTGAACCTTTGTTTGAATTATCGATTTTTACAGCAGTTGACAAGGTTAAGGACCGAATACTGTATAACAAGATGTGAAAAGATAATTGAACATACTGGGACACCTGTCAATATTATATAATATATGGTAGCATTGGTACAATATGAGTACACTTCAAAAGAAATTATAATCTCTTTGATCAGGTCTTAATTAATGTTATTACTTTTGTATTGTTTTCTCTTTATTTGAATCGATCGTAATTAGTTCCTATTTTATGCTTGATCCAAGCTTGCCTATCTTTGATCACATAAACGGTTCATTATTTGATGAATTAATACTGGTTAAAGATTAAACATATCTACATATTTATTGTTTAAAACAACCATAATTCACGTAAAGAACGACACAGAAATCAACTGCTCCATCCGTATCATTTTCACTGCCGTTTTGAACTTGTTTTCAAATTAAACATTACCGATAAACTTCCTGCATTCACAAAACAGCTAATTTTCGCTTGCAACATGTAGAATAATCGGTTTAAACTCTTTTAACAAAACTAATTTAACATTTCCCTGTCTAAAATTGATCAAAAATACATGGATTAACAAATACGTGATCTGTGGTAAGCAGTATTTTGCCGTTTGAACGAGGATTTCTGCCGTGAATGTTTTACTGAATCTCCCTGCGTTCTATAGATAGGAACTAGAATATCCCCCAGATTTTTTTGGGGAGGAAAGGGGGTGCGTTCTATGCACCAGTGCGTTTATTAGACATAAAAAGACGGTACCCCTTTGGTATCTTCAAATTATTCTTTCAACAATAGACCTTGGATAGTGATCAATAATTGAAATAGTTTCGCTTTTCATTTTAATTATTACTTTTATGTTTACTAATTAATAGATTTTATCATGCACCTGATATATATTAGGGTCAAATTGCATTGAATGAAAAAAATTGTTATAGACTGTCACTGACCGAAATAATAGCTTTTTCTGGTACCACTGTCACACATTACCTGTTGAGTTTTGGGAAAATAGTTATAAATACAGCTCACTTCCTGTTGATAGAAAATATCAAAAGGGGCAATCATGGGGTAATTGTATAATTTTATTATTCAATTCAAAATACAAACGTCGATGGATTAACGTGATTTTTATACAGGATAAAGGCAATATTAAAGTAATATTTTTTTTATTAGAAAATGGAAAATTTGAGCTTTCTCGAAAACAATACATTTGTTTAAAACACAGTAAACGAGAGTTTTGTGCAGAATTTTACTACCATTTCTAAAATATGCATTTCATCTAACCATATCCTTTCATTATTGCTGCACTCATTAGAAATTTGACATTTTCCCCGATTTTTACCGCCAAAATAGAGGTGGGAGTAAACTAACTAGAGGTAGCAGCCAGGTAAATCTTACCTTGATAGAGACAGAGACACGTGTACAGGCATATTTTTCCACTCCATTTTTAAACTTTAAAATCTTTCTAAAAGTTCACATAAAATTTCTTTATAAACCTATTTTTTGACATTTTAACATATATAAACATCGCAAGAATGGGTAAAACAAAGGACTTGTCAAAAGATTGTAAAAACATTGTGTTAAATCTATTCAAGTTTTTTCAGCTTGAGACGGCTAGGGGAAGACCACTTTAATCCCCAGATAATTTGATTAAAAATACATGCAAGGCTGCTAGCATTTCTTACAGTTCTGTGTATAGAGTTGTAAACGGTAAAAGTTCTCCTGAATGCAACAGACCGAAAGAAAGAAAGAAAGAAAACTCTTGATGATTTTGACCCTTGCGTTATTAAACGGACCCCATGTAAAACAGGAAAATTGCCCCAACAGTTAAAAATTAAGAAAGAAATTGAAGATACAATCAAAATCTTGAAATCAACGCTTACTTTAACTTTATTAGATCTTGGTAATAAGTATAAAAAATCCGGCGATAATAGGAGGCTTTTATATGATCAGATGTCCGTAATAAATGATCGGTGTAATTACCTCCGAAAAATCAGGAAGTTTCGAGAGGATGGGTATGAAATTGTATATTTGGATCAAACCTGGGTTAATCAGAATCATGCCACTGACTACATATGGTTACCAGTTGATGGTTCTGATGCCCCAAAGATCCCTTCAGGAAAAGGTAAAAGGTTGATAGTTTTGCACGCTGTTAATCGTGAGGAGGGTTTGATTGATGGGTGTGATTTGTTTTTTCTTGCCAAAGCTAAAGATGGGAATTATCACCAAGAAATGAACGGGCCCACGTTTCTAAACTAGTTCGAAAATCAGCTTATGCCAGCATTAAAAAGCCCAAGTGTTATCGTTTTAGATAATGCCAGTTATCACAGCATCAAGACTGAAGAAACTGTTGTGCCAAACTTTAATCAGAGAAAAGCTGTCTTACAAGATTATCTTTCAAAACACAACATTCCTTTTCAGCCCCTTGAAACTAAAAAACAACTAAAAAATCTAATTTAAGAAACCCCTTTCCGTTTTTAAAACTGATAAAATTGCCATCCTACACGGTCACGAAGTTCTAAGAACCCCTGTTCGCCATTGCGAATTGAACCCCATAGAACTTATTTGGTCACAGGTTAAAGGGTTTGTTGTAGAAAACAATACAACGTTTCGTTTGAAGGATGTGAAAGAACTTGTTTATGGGGGGTTTGGCAGAATTACAAAGGAAGTTTGGGCGAAGGCAGAAGACCATGTATTAAAAATAGAAAAGGGGTATGGGAAAAAGAATTGCATTGATAGGAGTGAGATTCCTCCAATGATAATTGATTTTGATGACGACGAGTCCAGCGACGAGAAAAGCTGAATCCAGTCCAACATGATTACAGATTGAACGGGTACACCGGTTGTAAATGACAGATTGTACATAACGTGTTTACCTATAAAACGTTATTCATATCCAATAATTGTGTACTCTATGTCTAACTTCAGTGAATTTATTAGCAGAAAATACCGTTCTTTTTCGAATTATTTCCGAAAGATTGAAATAACTTGGTCAAATTAAAAATCAGTAATTATGGAAATTTATGATTTCACGTTTTTTTCAACATTTTCCAGGTAAATCTCAGGTAAATCTGTGTATAAAAGTACGTGGTCAAATTCATTAACCATGAAGGGAACAATAGCCTTCTCCGGCTATTCGACGAGAGACAATAGACCAGCTGCGGGACCACCGTCGTTCCTATTGTTATATGGGATTACGTCCGCGGTGAGTTGGCCGTCACATTTAACGGGCAAACTTGGCTTATTTTGAAGAACTTAGCCTGAAATAAAGACCAAAATAACGCTAAGAATTGGTAATTTTTCAGATGAGCAGGGCCTTCAGAATAATTTCAACCGTAAATATTTATACAATTCCAAAATGGTAGTAAAATTCCTGACAAAACTCTCGTTGGGTGCGCTAAAACAAATCTACGGTGTACGAAATATTTAGATTTTTCCGTTTTCTAATCAAAAAATTATTTAATGCAGTGTCTTATAATATAAAGTTAAATGAATTTGGTTCAAAACTGAGGAAAGACGAAGTTTTTAAGCCTCATACACATAAACTTTATATATTAAGACATTACATTACTATTATCTATTTATTAGCCATATTTGCTATTGTATATTTCAACTTGATCACGTTCCGTGTTTTAGTGCCGATTCCGATTGTCCGTTGTGATATCAAAGATCCCAAAATTCGCTATAAAAGAACGTTTGATTGCTGTTTCAGACAATGTAAGTAATTTTCAGTTGTGTAATGGTGAGAACATGTTACTTTTTGATAAGATTATGTCTCCTTTGTACTAGACTGGCACACACTGCATGTGTTTGATTTTTATGGTGTTAGCAGTTCACAAGTAGACATGTCGCTCCAGTCCAATCATTACCCTTGATTGTGTTAGCAGTTCACAAGTAGACATGTCACTCCAGTCCAATCATTACCCTTGATTGTGTTAGCAGTTCACAAGTAGACATGTCGCTTCAGTTCAATCATTACCCTTGATTGTGTTAACAGTTCACAAGTAGACATGTCGCTCCAGTCCAATCATTACCCTTGATTGTGTTAGCAGTTCACAAGTATACATGTCGCTCCAGTCCAATCATTACCCTTGATTGTGTTAGCAGTTCACAAGTAGACATGTCGCTCCAGTCCAATCATTACCCTTGATTGTGTTAGCAGTTCACAAGTAGACATGTCGCTCCAGTCTAATCATTACCCTTGATTGTGTTAGCAGTTCACAAGTAGACAAGACTCCAGTCCAATCATTACCCTTGATTGTGTTAGCAGTTCACAAGTAGACATGTCGCTCCAGTCCAATCATTAACCTTGATTGTGTTAGCAGTACACAAGTAGACATGTCGCTCCAGTCCAATCATTACCCTTGATTGTGTTAGCAGTTCACAAGTAGACAAGACTCCAGTCCAATCATTACCCTTGATTGTGTTAGCAGTTCACAAGTAGACATGTCGCTCCAGTCCAATCATTACCCTTGATTGTGTTAGCAGTTCACAAGTAGACAAGACTCCAGTCCAATCATTACCCTTCATTGTGTTAGCAGTTCACAAGTAAACATGTCGCTCCAGTCCAATCATTACCCTTGATTGTGTTAGCAGTTCACAAGTAGACATGTCGCTCCAGTCCAATCATTACCCTTGATTGTGTTAACAGTTCACAAGTAGACATGTCGCTCCAGTCCAATCATTACCCTTGATTGTGTTAGCAGTTCACAAGTAGACATGTCGTTCCAGTCCAATCATTACCCTTGATTGTGTTAGCAGTTCACAAGTAGACATGTCGCTCCAGTCCAATCATTACCCTTACTCTTCTTCTTTTTCCAATAATTTCTTTAATGAAAGATGAAGCAGCAAACACTGATTGTATGGTATTTGGTTTATCAAACCGGGAATCTAACTCACGATCTACCAACTATCAATTACACCACAGATGCGCTAATTTTGCTACTATAATATGTATATAAACATGTATTATCCTCACGATCTACCAGCTATCAATTACACCACAGATGCGCTAATTTTGCTACTATAATATGTATATAAACATGTATTATCCTCACGATCTACCAGCAATCAATTACACCACAGATGCGCCAATTTTGCTACTATAATATGTATATAAACATGTATTATCCTCACGATCTACCAGCTATCAATTACACCACAGATGCGCTAATTTTGCTACTACATGTATAATATGTATATAAACATGTATTATCCTCACGATCTACCAGCTATCAATTACACCACAGATGTGCTAATTTTGCTACTACATGTATAATATGTATATAAACATGTATTATCTCCACGATCTACCAGCTATCAATTACACCACAGATGCGCTAATTTTGCTACTATAATATGTATATAAACATGTATTATCTCCACGATCTACCAGCTATCAATTACACCACAGATGCGCTAATTTTGCTACTACATGTATAATATGTATATAAACATGTATTATCTCCACGATCTACCAGCTATCAATTACACCACAGATGCGCTAATTTTGCTACTATAATATGTATTTAAACATGTATTATCCTCACGATCTACCAGCTATCAATTACACCACAGATGCGCTAATTTTGCTACTATAATATGTATATAAACATGTATTATCCCCACGATCTACCAGCTATCAATTACACCACAGATGTGCTAATTTTGCTACTACATGTATAATATGTATATAAACATGTATTATCCCCACGATCTACCAGCTATCAATTACACCACAGATGCGCTAATTTTGCTACTACATGTATAATATGTATATAAACATGTATTATCTCCACGATCTACCAGCTATCAATTACACCACAGATGTGCTAATTTTGCTACTACATGTATAATATGTATATAGACATGTATTATCCTCACGATCTACCAGATATCAATTACACCACAGATGCGCTAATTTTGCTACTATAATATGTATATAAACATGTATTATCTCCACGATCTACCAGCTATCAATTACACCACAGACGTGCTAATTTTGCTACTACATGTATAATATGTACATAAACATGTATTATCTCCACGATCTACCAGCTATCAATTACACCACAGATGCGCTAATTTTGCTACTACATGTATAATATGTATATAAACATGTATTATCTCCACGATCTACCAGCTATCAATTACACCACAGATGCGCTAATTTTGCTACTATAATATGTATATAGACATGTATTATCTCCACGATCTACCAGCTATCAATTACACCACAGATGTGCTAATTTTGCTACTACATGTATAATATGTATATAAACATGTATTATCCTCACGATCTACCAGCTATCAATTACACCACAGATGCGCTAATTTTGCTACTATAATATGTATATAAACATGTATTATCCCCACGATCTACCAGCTATCAATTACACCACAGATGCGCTAATTTTGCTACTACATGTATAATATGTATATAAACATGTATTATCTCCACGATCTACCAGCTATCAATTACACCACAGATGCGCTAATTTTGCTTCTATAATATGTATATAAACATGTATTATCTCCACGATCTACCAGCTATCAATTACACCACAGATGCGCTAATTTTGCTACTACATGTATAATATGTATATAAACATGTATTATCTCCACGATCTACCAGCTATCAATTACACCACAGATGCGCTAATTTTGCTACTATAATATGTATATAAACATGTATTATCTCCACGATCTACCAGCTATCAATTACACCACAGATGTGCTAATTTTGCTACTACATGTATAACATGTATATAAACATGTATTATCTCCACGATCTACCAGCTATCAATTACACCACAGATGTGCTAATATTGCTACTACATGTATAATATGTATATAAACATGTATTATCTCCACGATCTACCAGCTATCAATTACACCACAGATGCGCTAATTTTGCTACTATAATATGTATATAAACATGTATTATCTCCACGATCTACCAGCTATCAATTACACCACAGATGCGCTAATTTTGCTACTACATGTATAATATGTATATAAACATGTATTATCTCCACGATCTACCAGCTATCAATTACACCACAGATGCGCTAATTTTGCTACTATAATATGTATATAAACATGTATTATCTCCACGATCTACCAGCTATCAATTACACCACAGATGTGCTAATTTTGCTACTACATGTATAATATGTATATAAACATGTATTATCTCCACGATCTACCAGCTATCAATTACACCACAGATGCGCTAATTTTGCTACTATAATATGTATATAAACATGTATTATCTCCACGATCTACCAGCTATCAATTACACCACAGATGTGCTAATTTTGCTACTACATGTATAATATGTATATAAACATGTATTATCTCCACGATCTACCAGCTATCAATTACACCACAGATGTGCTAATTTTGTTACTACATGTATAATATGTATATAAACATGTATTATCTCCACGATCTACCAGCTATCAATTACACCACAGATGCGCTAATTTTGCTACTACATGTATAATATGTATATAAACATGTATTATCTCCACGATCTACCAGCTATCAATTACACCACAGATGCGCTAATTTTGCTACTACATGTATAATATGTATATAAACATGTATTATCCTCACGATCTACCAGCTATCAATTACACCACAGATGCGCTAATTTTGCTACTACATGTATAATATATATATAAACATGTATTATCCCCACGATCTACCAGCTATCAATTACACCACAGATGCGCTAATTTTGCTACTATAATATGTATATAAACATGTATTATCCCCACGATCTACCAGCTATCAATTACACCACAGATGCGCTAATTTTGCTACTACATGTATAATATGTATATAAACATGTATTATCTCCACGATCTACCAGCTATCAATTACACCACAGATGCGCTAATTTTGCTACTATAATATGTATATAAACATGTATTATCTCCACGATCTACCAGCTATCAATTACACCACAGATGCGCTAATTTTGCTACTACATGTATAATATGTATATAAACATGTATTATCTCCACGATCTACCAGCTATCAATTACACCACAGATGCGCTAATTTTGCTACTATAATATGTATATAAACATGTATTATCTCCACGATCTACCAGCTATCAATTACACCACAGATGTGCTAATTTTGCTACTACATGTATAACATGTATATAAACATGTATTATCTCCACGATCTACCAGCTATCAATTACACCACAGATGTGCTAATATTGCTACTACATGTATAATATGTATATAAACATGTATTATCTCCACGATCTACCAGCTATCAATTACACCACAGATGCGCTAATTTTGCTACTATAATATGTATATAAACATGTATTATCTCCACGATCTACCAGCTATCAATTACACCACAGATGCGCTAATTTTGCTACTACATGTATAATATGTATATAAACATGTATTATCTCCACGATCTACCAGCTATCAATTACACCACAGATGCGCTAATTTTGCTACTATAATATGTATATAAACATGTATTATCTCCACGATCTACCAGCTATCAATTACACCACAGATGTGCTAATTTTGCTACTACATGTATAATATGTATATAAACATGTATTATCTCCACGATCTACCAGCTATCAATTACACCACAGATGCGCTAATTTTGCTACTATAATATGTATATAAACATGTATTATCTCCACGATCTACCAGCTATCAATTACACCACAGATGTGCTAATTTTGCTACTACATGTATAATATGTATATAAACATGTATTATCTCCACGATCTACCAGCTATCAATTACACCACAGATGTGCTAATTTTGCTACTACATGTATAATATTTATATAAACATGTATTATCCCCACGATCTACCAGCTATCAATTACACCACAGATGTGCTAATTTTGATACTACATGTATAATATGTATATAAACATGTATTATCCTCACGATCTACCAGCTATCAATTACACCACAGATGTGCCAATTTTGCTACTATAATATGTATATAAACATGTATTATCCCCAAGATCTACCAGCTATCAATTACACCACAGATGTGCTAATTTTGCTACTACATGTATAATATGTATATAAACATGTGTTATCTCCACGATCTACCAGCTACCAATTACACCACAGATGCGCTAATTTTGCTACTATAATATGTATATAAACATGTATTATCTCCACGATCTACCAGCTATCAATTTATTTACACCACAGATGTGCTAATTTTGCTACTATAATATGTATATAAACATGTATTATCCTCACGATCTACCAGCTATCAATTACACCACAGATGCGCTAATTTTGCTACTACATGTATAATATATATATAAACATGTATTATCCCCACGATCTACCAGCTATCAATTACACCACAGATGCGCTAATTTTGCTACTATAATATGTATATAAACATGTATTATCCCCACGATCTACCAGCTATCAATTACACCACAGATGCGCTAATTTTGCTACTACATGTATAATATGTATATAAACATGTATTATCTCCACGATCTACCAGCTATCAATTACACCACAGATGCGCTAATTTTGCTACTATAATATGTATATAAACATGTATTATCTCCACGATCTACCAGCTATCAATTACACCACAGATGCCCTAATTTTGCTACTACATGTATAATATGTATATAAACATGTATTATCTCCACGATCTACCAGCTATCAATTACACCACAGATGTGCTAATTTTGCTACTATAATATGTATATAAACATGTATTATCTCCACGATCTATCAGCTATCAATTACATCACAGATGTGCTAATTTTGCTACTATAATATGTATATAAACATGTATTATCCTCACGATCTACCAGCTATCAATTACACCACAGATGTGCTAATTTTGCTACTACATGTATAATATGTATATAAACATGTATTATCCTCACGATCTACCAGCTATCAATTACACCACAGATGCGCTAATTTTGCTACTATAATATGTATGTAAACATGTATTATCTCCACGATCTACCAGCTATCAATTACACCACAGATGCGCTAATTTTGCTACTACATGTATAATATGTATATAAACATGTATTATCTCCACGATCTACCAGCTATCAATTACACCACAGATGTGCTAATTTTGCTACTACATGTATAATATGTATATAAACATGTATTATCCCCACGATCTACCAGCTATCAATTACACCACAGATGTGCTAATTTTGCTACTACATGTATAATATGTATATAAACATGTATTATCCTCACGATCTATCAGCTATCAATTACACCACAGATGTGCTAATTTTGCTACTATAATATGTATATAAACATGTATTATCCCCAAGATCTACCAGCTATCAATTACACCACAGATGTGCTAATTTTGCTACTACATGTATAATATGTATATAAACATGTATTATCTCCACGATCTACCAGCTATCAATTACACCACAGATGTGCTAATTTTCCTACTATAATATGTATATAAACATGAATTATCTCCACGATCTACCAGCTATCAATTACACCACAGATGTGCTAATTTTGCTACTATAATATGTATATAAACATGTATTATCTCCACGATCTACCAGCTAACAATTACACCACAGATGCGCTAATTTTGCTACTACATGTATAATATGTATATAAACATGTATTATCTCCACGATCTACCAGCTATCAATTACACCACAGATGTGCTAATTTTGCTACTACATGTATAATATGTATATAAACATGTATTATCTCCACGATCTACCAGCTATCAATTACATTACAGATGTGCTAATTTTGCTACTATAATATGTATATAAACATGTATTATCCTCACGATCTACCAGCTATCAATTACACCACAGATGTGCTAATTTTGCTACTACATGTATAATATGTATATAAACATGTATTATCTCCACGATCTACCAGCTATCAATTACACCACAGATGCGCTAATTTTGCTACTACATGTATAATATGTATATAAACATGTATTATCTCCACGATCTACCAGCTATCAATTACACCACAAATGCGCTAATTTTGCTACTATAATATGTATATAAACATGTATTATCTCCACGATCTACCAGCTATCAATTACACCACAGATGTGCTAATTTTGCTACTATAATATGTATATAAACATGTATTATCTCCACGATCTACCAGCTATCAATTACACCACAGATCTGCTAATTTTGCTACTACATGTATAATATGTATATAAACATGTATTATCCTCACGATCTACCAGCTATCATTTACAACACAGATGTGCTAATTTTGCTACTATAATCTGTATATAAACATGTATTATCTCCACGATCTACCAGCTATCAATTACACCACAGATGTGCTAATTTTCCTACTATAATATGTATATAAACATGTATTATCTCCACGATCTACCAGCTATCAATTACACCACAGATGTGCTAATTTTGCTACTATAATATGTATATAAACATGTATTATCTCCACGATCTACCAGCTATCAATTACACCACAGATGTGCTAATTTTGCTACTACATGTATAATATGTATATAAACATGTATTATCCTCACGATCTACCAGCTATCAATTACACCACAGATGCGCTAATTTTGCTACTACATGTATAATATGTATATAAACATGTATTATCTCTACGATCTACCAGCTATCAATTACACCACAGATGCGCTAATTTTGCTACTATAATATGTATATAAACATGTATTGTCTCCACGATCTACCAGCTATCAATTACACCACAGATGCGCTAATTTTGCTACTACATGTATAATATGTATATAAACATGTATTATCCTCACGATCTACCAGCTATCAATTACACCACAGATGTGCTAATTTTGCTACTATAATATGTATATAAACATGTATTATCCCCACGATCTACCAGCTATCAATTACACCACAGATGCGCTAATGTTGCTACTACATGTATAATATGTATATAAACATGTATTATCCTCACGATCTACCAGCTATCAATTACACCACAGATGCGCTACTTTTGCTACTACATGTATAATATGTATATAAACATGTATTATCCTCACGATCTACCAGCTATCAATTACACCACAGATGCGCTAATTTTGCTACTACATGTATAATATGTATATAAACATGTATTATCCTCACGATCTACCAGCTATCAATTACACCACAGATGTGCTAATTTTGCTACTATAATATGTATATAAACATGTATTATCCTCACGATCTACCAGCTATCAATTACACCACAGATGTGCTAATTTTGCTACTATAATATGTATATAAACATGTATTATCCTCACGATCTACCAGCTATCAATTACACCACAGATGCGCTAATTTTGCTACTACATGTATAATATGTATATAAACATGTATTATCTCCACGATCTACCAGCTATCAATTACACCACAGATGCGCTAATTTTGCTACTACATGTATAATATGTATATAAACATGTACTATCCTCACGATCTACCAGCTATCAATTACACCACAGATGTGCTAATTTTGCTACTATAATATGTATATAAACATGTATTATCCTCACGATCTACCAGCTATCAATTACACCACAGATGTGCTAATTTTGCTACTATAATATGTATATAAACATGTATTATCCTCACGATCTACCAGCTATCAATTACACCACAGATGCGCTAATTTTGCTACTACATGTATAATATGTATATAAACATGTATTATCTCCACGATCTACCAGCTATCAATTACACCACAGATGCGCTAATTTTGCTACTACATGTATAATATGTATATAAACATGTATTATCCTCACGATCTACCAGCTATCAATTACACCACAGATGTGCTAATTTTGCTACTATAATATGTATATAAACATGTATTATCCTCACGATCTACCAGCTATCAATTACACCACAGATGTGCTAATTTTGCTACTATAATATGTATATAAACATGTATTATCCTCACGATCTACCAGCTATCAATTACACCACAGATGCGCTAATTTTGCTACTATAATATGTATATAGACATGTATTATCTCCACGATCTACCAGCTATCAATTACACCACAGATGCGCTAATTTTGCTACTACATGTATAATATGTATATAAACATGTATTATCTCCACGATCTACCAGCTATCAATTACACCACAGATGCGCTAATTTTGCTACTATAATATGTATATAAACATGTATTATCTCCACGATCTACCAGCTATCAATTACACCACAGATGCGCTAATTTTGCTACTACATGTATAATATGTATATAAACATGTATTATCTCCACGATCTACCAGCTATCAATTACACCACAGATGCGCTAATGTTGCTACTATAATATGTATATAGACATGTATTATCTCCACGATCTACCAGCTATCAATTACACCACAGATGCGCTAATTTTGCTACTACATGTATAATATGTATATAAACATGTATTATCCTCACGATCTACCAGCTATCAATTACACCACAGATGTGCTAATTTTGCTACTATAATATGTATATAAACATGTATTATCCCCACGATCTACCAGCTATCAATTACACCACAGATGAGCTAATTTTGCTACTACATGTATAATATGTATATAAACATGTATTATCCTCACGATCTACCAGCTATCAATTACACCACAGATGTGCTAATTTTGCTACTATAATATGTATATAAACATGTATTATCTCCACGATCTACCAGCTATCAATTACACCACAGATGTGCTAATTTTGCTACTATAATATGTATATAAACATGTATTATCTCCACGATCTACCAGCTATCAATTACACCACAGATGTGCTAATTTTGCTACTATAATATGTATATAAACATGTATTATCTCCACGATCTACCAGCTATCAATTACACCACAGATGCGCTAATTTTGCTACTACATGTATAATATGTATATAAACATGTATTATCCTCACGATCTACCAGCTATCAATTACACCACAGATGTGCTAATTTTGCTAATATAATATGTATATAAACATGTATTATCTCCACGATCTACCAGCTATCAATTACACCACAGATGCGCTAATTTTGCTACTACATATATAATATGTATATAAACATGTATTATCCTCACGATCTACCAGCTATCAATTACACCACAGATGTGCTAATTTTGCTACTATAATATGTATATAAACATGTATTATCCTCACGATCTACCAGCTATCAATTACACCACAGATGCGCTAATTTTGCTACTACATGTATGATATGTATATAAACATGTATTATCCCCACGATCTACCAGCTATCAATTACACCACAGATGCGCTAATTTTGCTACTACATGTATAATATGTATATAAACATGTATTATCTCCACGATCTACCAGCTATCAATTACACCACAGATGCGCTAATTTTGCTACTATAATATGTATATAAACATGTATATCAATTAGTATTAGATACAAATGCTAGTATTAATATCTAATTAATATATCAGATTATGTTGTTGTGAATTTATTACAGATCGTGTTTGACTACAAGAAAGATAATATAATATCCCACTGTCTAATAATAACACCACAAATTATTCATATGGCAATTTAATACAAGCATAATTATATTTATATCAGGACTAATTAGCGATCCAATTACCGCCACTACTGCATCGGTGGCGTAATGGTTAGCATGCTCGCCTCGAGTGCGGTAGGTCGTGGGTTCGAGCGCCGATCGGGTCAAACCAAAGACTATGAAATTGATGTCGGCTGCATCTCCGCTAAGCACGCAGCATTAAGGAGAAAGATCAAAGAATGTTTGTATGGGAATTAGGATAATGTGTCCGAGTGGGGCGACATATCTATCCACAGACTGTTGTTTCAGTGAGCTAGCACTATAAGAATCAAACTAAGCGTGTTGATCCAGTACAAAGAGGACCTCACTGTCATCTCATTAAAAAATAACTTTTTCTCGCCATGATATAGCTGAAAAATTGCCGAGTTAAGCAACAATCACTCACTCAATCTCTCTAAAGGTGTTAGCAGCCTTTTGCAAGAATCATAAGTCAGATGTACTTGAGATTTAAAGTGTGTTAAAGCTAGATTCCAAGTTGGTTGATTTAATTTTATTGTGTTTAACGCCACTTTCAACAATATTTCAGCTATATCATGGCGACCAGCTTTAGTGGTAGAAGAAGCCGGAGTACCCGGAGAGAACCACCGACCATGGGCAAGCAACTGGTAAACTTTATTACTTGCGGCTTCGACTCGAGTGCACCCTTTTTTGTAATTTACAAATCCGGGCACGAACTCACACCGTATTGGTCATAGGCTTGTATGAGTTGTTAGGTAATCCAACTACCTAGCTCACTGAGCCACCCGGGTCCTGATTCCAAGTTGGTCCTAATTGTGTAGGTCAAGTTGGGATCGAACGAAAACAATTTATTGAAAATGAAGGGGTTTTTTTATATATAGAGAGAACATTATCTTATTTAGCAATGATTTATCCACGATTATTGATCTATTCTGACTGTTTTGGATAATTTGTGTGATAGTCTTACTAGTTATGTATTTCAAATAGTTATCTCTCAAAAACAAATTTTGGTTATTTTGATTTATTTTGCACCGTAATGCACAAATAATATTCTTAAATGTACATACATATTATTACTAAATACAATAGAATATACATAAATTTGTTCAAAATAATGAACATAAAGGGAATTAATAGATGTGTTGTTTAGATCCTGCAAGCATGGGAGATAATCGAACGTGGCCATATGCATCGCTTCTCCCATTTATCTTCGTGCAACGTCCATTATGCGATAAAGTTTGTCAGTGACTTGCGGCATGTCGGTGGTTTTCACGATAAAGTTTGTCAGTGACTTGCGACATGTCGGTGGTTTTCACGATAAAGTTTGTCAGTGACTTGCGGCATGTCGGTGATTTTCACGATAAAGTTCGTCAGTGACTTGCGGCATGTCGGTGATTTTCACGATAAAGTTTGTCAGTGACTTGCGGCATGTCGGTGGTTTTCACGATAAAGTTTGTCAGTGACTTGCGACATGTCGGTGGTTTTCACCGGATACTCCTATTTCCTCCACTAATAAACTGACCGCAGCGATATAACTGAAATATTGTTGAAAGTGGTGTTAAAACCATAACCTTTAACCCCTATTAAATACTTTATTTTAAGAGGGTAGCACAGTTAACATGAAAGTAATCTTCCCTGTGACTCTCGAAGAATGAAGACAAATACAATAATACAAATGTCAATACATTATGAGTATCCATGGTAACTTACATTCAAAACACACACGACATGTTTTACATGGTATACTAAAATTTATTTAATAATGATCTTATTGTAATAACACATATTTAGAATATTTCCTTTTGAAGATGTCTTTTTTTTTTACTGTCTTTAATGATTTTATTTGAATTTTGGTGTTTTAACGCCACTTTCAGCAATATTTCAGCTATATCATGACGACCAGTTTTAGTGGCGGAAGAAGCCGGAGTACCCGGAGAGAACCACTGACCATGGGCAAGCAACTGGTAATCGTTATCACTTGCGGCTGCGAGTCGAGTGCACTCTTTTTGTAATTTACAAATCCGGGCGCGAACCCACGCCGTATTGGTGATAGGTTTGTATGGGTTGTTAGGTAATCCAACTACCTAACTCATTGAGCCACCCGGGCCCTTACTGTCTTTAAGTTTGAAGATAATGCATTCCATTAAAAATAATACCTGAATAATGTAATCTTCTTGTCATAGAATTTGAATTTGGTGTAGATTCGGTGTTTGTGTTCAGTGTCCATTTTTATGATTATTTGGTCTTTTGGGGTTCAGAATTTCGGGCGTCTCGATGATTTCTGAGATGTGAGAATGAGTAACCTACTTTGGAAAATACATCAGGTAAAGGGGCATAACTCATGAAAAAAAACTTATATATGGCTGTAACTCTTCTACTTAACATGCAGGTTACCAAAGAAATTGTTTGTGTAACCTATTGTTCCGCAACATTACTTGATTATAACACAATGAAACCAAACACATGTGAACTGCAAAATGAGGTGTTAAATGCCAATCAGTTCCCAGAATACCATTTGTAGTACGATGTATCTGTAAATGAAACAATTTACAACGACAAAAATGACTTGGATGAGCGAGCAGCAATCTGTTTAACATTAAAAAAAAATATTTTATAAGATGTTGTTTTTTTTTGTCACATTGTCCAGCTGTGTACCTTCTATGCTATACTAATGACAATAATACAACACGAGAGATTTAACTGACAGTATGTTTTTAATGATTAACAAGAATTTTATCTTTTGTTTGATTTCACCACAAACAAGAATTGATTATTTAATACAAATTATACACGACAGCAGGTGAACAATGTAAAAACTCAAAATGATTAAGTATGGCTTCAATTAAAGATATGCTTACAGTACATAGACCTTGAATATTATGGGGAAAACATCCTTTTCATTTATTCAAACCTAATACATGTCATATATCCCCGCGTGACAATAAGTCGGCCAGTCATTGGATAATGTTTGATTATTTTTTTCATGTTTGAAAAGTAAACATTTTTTTCTTTTTAATTATGTTCCCCATCTATTCTTGCTCACATGTGTAAAGTTCCATAGAAAAAAGATAGATAACAATGCCACACTGACCCATATTTGTTTACTACGCTTTTTGCAAATGGTGTCGTATAACGTGAAATAAGGCCGGTCATGCAGTGGTAAATAAATCACGTGATTTTGTCATAGGCCAACCAAACTTAAAAAGTAAACCAGATTAAGAAAGTACAACATTTTAGCTTTTTCTGTGTAATTGTTTCGTCTGAAAAATTTCAAAAGATGGTTTTTTAAATAGTTTGAAATTGAAGTATTAAAAAATTATTATTTGATGCAAACATTGAACTTGCTTACCCATATAATAAAATATTTAATCCAGTGATACATATAATGGAACAAATCATCATGTATTGTTGTCAAATCAACACCTAATTAATGTTTTATAGAAAATCCTACAGGTGAGAAATTAGTGCTCGATAAATGGAAATATATGGTTTTCAAAATTGGATAAATGGAAAGTCACCATTTGGACGAACCCCACCGCCCACACATACAAATATACACAAACAGAAATGAAGATAATATGATTGGTTTTTTTTATTCCGTGCGGTCGCCGCTGGTGTATAGAAAATAGTACATAGTTTCTCCACTGCGTGGTACAACTCCTTCGAAGGCAACACACTTTAGTTTGTTCTCGACAAATCAAATAGACAACCTACAATAGGAAGCGGCGTAGCCGAGTGTCTCGTTTGTAGAAAATATCACGCTAATTTGACTAAATGACAATTTGCAGCAGCCGTTCATCTACAACAGTTTTCCTGAGTTATCGTTTATCACCCGTTGCAAGGGGCATACGTTGCTGATTCTCCATGTTATTTGATGTATTAATTCATTTAGAACAACTTCTTTTGACAATATAAAAAAATACCAATAAACAACTGATTGAATCTGTTCTTAAGAAATAGGAAACCGAAGGTCGTAGTTGATGGAGAACAACCAGAGGAAGCAACAGTCGGCCCATGAGTCTCATTAGGGGCAATTTGTGAACCATTGCTCTTTCCTTGTGACATAAATGACCTAACAAATTCATTGAAATCTTCGACAAGACTTTGCATGTGACTGTCGACTCTACAGAACGATCAAAACAGCAAAAGGTTATAAAAATCTCCAAGAAGGCCTCGATAGCATAGAACTATGTGTGAACGACTTGGGAATATCTGTTTCAAAGACAAATAGAACATCTTAAGTATCAACAACAAATGCCAGAGGCGATATGGTGCTTAACGCCACTTTCGACAATATTTCAGTTATATCGTGGTGATAAGTTTTATTGGTGGAGGAAGTCACCGACGACAAACTTTATCACATAATGTTGTATCGAGTATACCTCCCCATGAGCGGGATTCGAACTTACAACTTCCGTTTTAATCTAAACTGATTGCACAGATAGCTGTAAATCCAACTACCATACAATCACGACCATGACGGCCCCACTAATACCAGACAATTTACTGTTAACATACATTTAAATCAACCAGTTCAAACTATCCATAACTAGGACTACAAATTTTAGCAGATTTTAATTGGACCATCCATTCTTAAGATGAGAAGAGACTACGACAAGCAAAAAACAATTACTGTAGCCATCAACCATCATCCAATTCAAATAAGCTTACCCTAATACTGCTTACAATAATGAGCATAATCGTTTTCACTCTACGCCATCCTTCGCATAACGTCAACTTGGGTCAATCGCCATAACCTCAGCTAAATTCAGGCTACCCCAAAGACTTTACAATAATTTTGCTGTCCAATCATTTGACTATTAGTATACCTGATGAAGGTTATTCTAGAAACGTTTTTGCTCAATAACTTATGTATTTATGTTTTTATTGCCATTCCTGTAAGCAACAAGGTCATTGGAGGATAACTCTCCTATTCTGCCCATGTCATCAGGATATCACGGAGCCGGAACAAACAACGAGAAACAATGATAATACCGCATACACACAGTCTATTAATGATGAAGTATGCTGTTAATAATTGTTAATATTTACGAGTGAGTGAGTGATTGTTGTTTAATGCCAACTCAGCAATTTTTGATGAATATGAATTGGGAGTGAGTGAGTGCTGCTCAACGCCAAATTTGATAGTTATTGGGTTGACCTGACCGGGACTCGAACCCGGGATCTATTACACTCGATGCGAACACGCTAACCATTACACCGGCGATATGGTATTCAACAGGGAGAATTGTTGGCTCATTTTCAGATTTTCATAGATCAGAATGACTCAAAACAATCTGAATATGTCGTTAATGGTAGATTAGCGAAAATAGTTGCTAATTAATTTGATGTAATACTATAAAAATGGCTGTTATTCTTCCGTAGCACCTGAGTTCACCCCCAGGTTGTAGTAGGGTTTGTGTTACTCTAACTGTAGTTTGATATCTTTGTTTTGTAAATCGTCGTTTGTTCTTTGTTTTTTTATTTTAGCCATTGTGTTGTTTGTCCTTCGACTTACGGATCCTGATTACTTCTGGTATCTTCAAACTCTTCTTATTTCATTCATTAATTATCCTGATAAGAAATGCATTTTATCTTCTCAATTTTTTAAAAAGGTTAATGTTTCATTTCCAGAAAAAAATGGCATTTTTTCTGCACAAATTAAATTTTGATCTAATTACATTTGTACTTCGGTAATTACCTATTGAACCGGTAATAACAGTGGATTTTTGAGAACTGTTTCGGTTGCTATGTGTGGCGCAAAGCCGAATGAGTAAAGATTGACTTGCCAAAATTATATATAAATATACTAATGCTGTGTGTGGCTTACGGTGTTGAAGGTGACGAGTTTCATTATATAATGTGTAATTATTTAAAACAAGATTCCGAATATTGTCAATACCTTCAAATTTAATCAATGCTTTCCTTCAGGTAATATTACTTACTGTATTAGAAAAACTATGTAGTTTTATAAAGATTATTAATATGAAATTCCCACCTTCTGGTTAGTGTAATTGTAATTTTTCCACACCTGTACAAAACTTAATATGTTGTATATAGCTGTCAACTTCTCTATAACTATATGTATTTGGTTTATAAAAATAAAATTAATTCATTCAGAATTACAAGTATTCAGAGAATATACACAAAGTATTATTTGAAGTGCAAAAGTCTGAAGATATCAACGTGGGAATCAGTAGTCGTATTTCGATTTGATTTGATTTTTTGGTGTTTAACGCAACTGTCAGCAATATTTCAGCTATATCATAGCGACCAGTTTTAGTGGTGGAAGAAGCCGGAGTACCCGGAGAGAACCACCGATCATGGGCAATCAACTGGTAAACTTTATCACTTGCGGTTGCGAGTCGAGTGCTCCCTTTTTGTAATTTACAAAGCCGGGCGCGAACCTACGCCGTATTGGCGATATGCTTGTATGAGTGGCTAGATAATTCTCAACTACCTAAGTCATTGAGCCACCCGTTTCCTCGTATTTCGATTGGATTCGATATTTGGTGTTTAACGCCACTTTCAGCAATATTTCAGCTATATCATGACGACCAGTTTTAGTGGTGAAAGAAGCCGGAGTACCCGTAGAGAACCACTGACCATGGGTAAGCAACTGGTAAACTTTATCACTTGCGGTTGCGAGTCGAATGCACTCTTTTTTGTAATCTACAAAGCCGGGCGCGAACCCACGCAGTATTGGCGATAGGTTTGTAAGAGTTGTTAGTTAATTCAACTACCTAACTCATTGAGCCACCCGGACCCTACAACTACCTAGGTCATTGAGCCACCCCGGCCCTACAACTACCTAAGTCATTGAGCCACCCGGGCCCTACAACTACCTAAGTCATTGAACCACCCGGGCCCAACAACTACCTAAGTCATTGAGCCACCCGATTCCTCGTATTTCGAAGACGGACAAAAAATACAAGAAAAAGGATAATAAGACTAACAATGGACGACATAGCACTAACCAGAAAACTAAAGTCAAGTGAAGATTGAGTAAAACGAACTCCACTAGAAAACTAGAAGACTAACAATGGTCGACATAACACTAACCAGAAAACTAAAGTCAAGTGAAGATTGAGTAAAACGAACTCCACTAGAAAACTAGAAGACTAACAATGGACGACATAGCACTAACCAGAAAACTAAAGTCAAGTGAAGATTGAGTAAAGCGAACTCCACTAGAAAACTAGAAGACTAACAATGGACGACATAGCACTAACCAGAAAACTAAAGTCAAGTGAAGATTGAGTAAAACGAACTCCACTAGAAAACTAGAAGACTAACAATGGTCGACATAACACTAACCAGAAAACTAAAGTCAAGTGAAGATTGAGTAAAACGAACTCCACTAGAAAAATAGAAGCCTAACAATGGTCGACATAACACTAACCAGAAAACTAAAGTCAGGTGAAGATTGAGTAAAACGAACTCCACTAGAAAACTAGAAGACTAATAATGGACGACATAGCACTAACCAGAAAACTAAAGTCAAGTGAAGATTGAGTAAAGCGAACTCCACTAGAAAAATAGAAGCCTAACAATGGTCGACATAACACTAACCAGAAAACTAAAGTCAAGTGAAGATTGAGTAAAGTGAACTCCACTAGAAAACTAGAGCGAACTCAGGTGGCCCTATGGAGTAGGTATTCCTTGTTCTACTGGTATAAAACTGACATTCTTTCTTCAAATGAAGATTTTCACCAATGCTTCGTATATTATCTTGTGGTAGTCATCAGTTTGAACTGAAATAATGGGTCATGTAAAAAGACATTTACCATTTTTTTCTATACGTTCCTCTGTAGATTGATATCTGCAGAAATACATGCCATTTGAATATTTGGTTGCATTGCTATTATAAATGTTTTTTTGGGGTTTACAAGGCACTGTTACTGTGACATATATCGTGGCAAATGTGTCCTTAACTTTATCATTAGCTGTTTACATCATGCCATTGACCAACAAAACTAATCCAGGGGTAACTTAGTCTACCCAGGAACCATCGTGGTTGTGATTGTATGGTAGTTTGATTTACAACTACCTGTGCAATCAGTGCCTATCACCACTAAAGTTTACCTCCACGATATAACTGAAATATTGTTGCGTTAAACACCATAAATCCCCCATAACCCACCTGATCAGCAAAATCATAACGTAGAATTTGTGCAAAATTATCTTTATCTATAACTGAAATATTGTTGCGTTATAAACACCATAAATTTCACATAACCCACCTGATCAGGAACGTAGAATTTGTGCAAAATTATCTTTATCTTTCGATACCACATGTTTCTAGAATCACCTCCATTAGGTACGCTCAGTGTCAAACGGTTGGAAAGACAAACAATTGAAAATTATTTGGTGGCATGAAAACCAATGGACAAGAATCACAAAATCGGCTACGGACACCTATACGTGAGAAGAATCTTGGTTTTAATCAAAAGAACTGTAAACGTCAATAACAAATAAATTGTATACACCATGTCAGCGCACAGACACTAACTACAGTGGAATTAAACCATCGGGAACTAAACGATTAGTCCACCAGCAGAAATGTCTACCCAGTGATAGTAATAAAACGTAGAAATCTAATTTATTACACACGATGCAATCTATGTTCTTTAGCTGCCAATACTAAAAGGTTTTAACATTGATCTAGAATGTCATCTCTCTATTATCAACTGCTCTTCTTTATTTAAAGTTATCTCCCTTAGTTTCATCCATCTTGAAAAAATATGTAGAAACTTTTGTTTTTGTGGAAATGTATATCACCATTAAATGAATCGACAGATGCGTACGGATAAAACGAAAATACACGTAGTAGAAAATGGAAGGGACAACAACACACATATCATGTTAATATTGGAGTGATCGTGACAGAGGGTCAAAATCGTTTATTTTATACCATACATAAAAAGTTGGCAGTATTGACTAACACCTGGGCATAAAAAAACAATGCGAGGCACAATCGTAACAAAATTAAAACTTTATTGGACTATTTTTATTTGGTTTTATCCCCCGAACTGTTAATTTCCTGATGGTGAATCTTATTTAAAGACCAAAAACTCGTATGATGAGCATGCACTATCAGTGCATATCAACATGAAAGTTTGTGAGTTCGATTTCCGTGTGTGCCGAAGTTTACTTAATACCACTCTACATATGTATGTGATCAAGTTTATCACTAACTAGATGGAAGCGTGTTAATAGGACCAGCCTTAAGCCAATTGGGTCCCGCGCTTAAGGGCCCCCATGCTGAAGTTATCTACTCTTGGATGTTCAGGTACACACAACAACACACTGCAGGTTTTACAGAGAACAGCATTGGGCCCCGCACATCCTATTGCCCTGCCCTGAATGTTAATGTTAAGTAAGAAAAGAATTTGATATATCTTTGTATAAGGAAATGAAAGTGATTGTTCGTAACTCGTTCTTTTATTTTCACTGACGTGTGTCAAAAGAAAATTACACCTGAAATCCAAAAAATAGTTCGGTTTCATTTTAATAAATAAGAATAGAACCGCATACTGAATAAGAAAACACATGCAATGCCATTTTTCTCAGACAGATAAAATGTCGCATATTAATAAATAAGAATTTATCAAATCAAAGAGAATAATATTTATATCCACAATCCAAGTTGGAAAGAGAATCAAAGATAAAAAAGAGAGAGTTCTTGGATCTGCGAGTTACGAACATTACATCCGGAGGGCATAAACAAAAAGGCCTAAATCTTTTGTTTTTTTTAACTTTTTAACCAGTGCCTGGTCCTTAGCTAGCTGGTAAATTTCATCATCACTTTTTCTCATTGTTTTCATATTGTTTATAAATTAGTGTACATATATATTTGAATAATATAAAGTTCAAGATTATGATTTTTACATCACGATAGCTGATGGTCACGTGACAATCTGATTTGAGACACTGATTAAACTTGTTGGTCAAGCGAAATATCCATCAATTTGATTATAATTATATATCCAATATCTTTTAATTTGCTCTAAGGCGACACATTAATTCGTGATGGCTGTTAAAGGAACAGGTGCTATATTATATACTTATTGACTGGGTATGAGGGAATAGCAAGTTTGTTGTCCCCGAGACGCTGACTATTGACCGAGGCGAAGCCGGGGTCAATAGTCAGGGTCGAGGGGACGACAAACTTGCTATTCCCGAATACACAGTATATAAGTATTTTATTATACCGAAAAACATTAGACTCATAGTTGAATGATCACCTCAAAATGATAAAGACCAATAAAATCACGCATCTTTTGCCAGTATTTTGCATTATAAATCTGAATATTGTCTCATGGACATTGTTATGCTGTTTCCCCAGTCATTCATAAGAGTTTGATTCTTTTGAGAAAGTAGACTTCAACATAAATGTACATGGTGACAAGTTTTATGAAAATTTTGAAATTTTTTGAAATTTTTGAAATTTTAAAATTTTGTGAATATTTTGAAATTTCGAACTTTAAATTTTTTTTTTTTATTTTAGAATTTTGAAAATTTTGAAATTTTATGAAATTTTATGAAAACTGAAATTTTTGAAATATTTTGAAAATTTTGAAATCTTGGGATAATTTTGAATTTTTTGGAAATTTTAGAAATTTGTTGAAAATTTCAGAGTTTTCGTTAATAGACAATGAAGTCCAAGTGTTCCGAATAAAAATAAAACTTTTATCCAATCCGGTCGCAGAACTAAAAATCCGCGAAAACGATTGACATTGCCAGTCCATAGTCTTAAAAACTATGGACCGCTCAATAGTCAAACAACTGGAAAAGGAGAAAAATAGCAATTTTAATGTAGAAAATTTGTAGTGATGTTCATATACTGAGGTACAATGATAGATATTTCCAATTAGGATTATAGTATCTCACCCTAATGTGATTAGTTTGTATTGACGTTGAGTTATATTCAGATTAAGTGCAATATTTCTCAGATATATTTCAACAGCTTATTGCTCTCGTTTTTGTACATGGGGTCATCGTTGCCGTTCTCTCATATATGGTAGTTGGATTTACCTCTATCCATGCAATCACTGCCTAGTTAGTTTTTTTTTATTATCTATACGTACAATGATAATTCAAATTAAAACTAATATGATAATAGGTGTTACCTAACTTGGGGCGAAGTCCAATATTTTTTTTTAAACAATATTAACTCAGATATATGGACCTATAAAAAAAATTCAAAGTAGACCGGAGGCGGATCCAGACTTTCTTAAAAGAGGGGGCAAATAGGTGGACCCAAACCCAACGTCTCAATTTCATAGAAAATATTATTTCGGACAGGAGGAGGAAGAAATGAAACTCTGTTTAATGATATTGTCAGTCCCGTGGTATATGCTTAATGGGCTAGAACACACTGCGATTTTGAGTCATTTTTTAACATTTATAACCGGAAGTAGTTCCAGAGTTTCAACTATGCATACAACATTTTAATTAACGAGGTACAAAACGTCTCACTATACATTTTTACCCCGGTACGTAATGTCCCGATCTAGGTACGAAACGTCCTGCACCCTTCCAGATTACTGCGCATCCGATTTTCTGCAGATTTATTGGTTTATTGGTTTCCGGTGTGTCATTTCCGGTGCAAGGAATTTAAGCCATTAGTGATATGGATCTGGAATCAAAATATTGCTATTTCTACCATAGTTGGGACTTCGTTCCATATTAAATTTAACCGCTTTAACCCCGCCACATTGTTGTGCCTGTACCGAACGAGGACATGGATTGCCACCGTCATATGTCGTGATCTTTTTTGTGTTCAGTGAGTTCAGTTAAGGTGAGAGGCGATTGCTCGTTTTGTTGATATTGGCGTATATATAAATTATAAATTCTTCACTTTTACTGGACAATCGCCATGAATTAAATATGAAAAGTATAATAAAAACGTAGATATCAAATTTAGTGTGCACGACGCATTTCTGGAATAACCTTCATCGGGTACGCTAAAAATCAAAAGATTGGAAAGCCAAATAATTTAAAGTTCTTGGAGTAATAAAACCAAAGGGCCTAAACAGGATCGCCAAAATCGGCTAAGGTCACCTATACCTGAGGGAAGAGAACCTAGTTTTATTAATAATCACATTATTAAGGAACTGTAAATTTCAGTAATAAATATATCTAATAAACCATGTCAGTGCCTAAGTCACTGATGTTAATACCTAGCGACGGGACTAATATTCCCATCACAGAGACGCTTGAAATATTGAAATCACCTAACCATGTAGGCTGAGACAGACAACAGCATTGGGGAAGAGTTACATTTCGATGAGATGATGATGATTTCCGATTTGTAATAGACCAAAACGCTTACCGGGGGTTGGATTTTTATAGTGATATCCCACTGAAATAACAGTCCTCCGGTAGACATGTCGCTCCACTCGGACACATAATCCTGATTCTCTGCCAACATGTCTTTTCTCTTACTCATTAGTACTGTGTGCTTAGCGGAAAGACAGCAAATACCAATTTTACATCTTTGGTTTCATCCGATTTTGGCACGAAGCCACGATTTACCGCATCATCGATGCGGTTCCATAACTTAGAAAATTGTTCGAAGAAAGTAAAAAAACTTACCTTAGGAGCATTAATGATCGTATGGTATAAGCGGGTGCTTTTCGACAACCTAACACCACTGATATGTGATGGCGCCCCGATACCAACCTAAAGTGTCAAGGTGTGTAGACATAGATCTTATAAACGTTCACGATTTAACATTTTGTAAATCATGGACATTTTTTAAGTGTGTAGACAGAGCCGCCAAGAGAATTTTTGGGCCCCAGGGCAAAAGGAAACTTTGCCCCCCACCTCCAATCCTCCAAATAATGATACTCAAACTAAGTCCACCACAGTGTGTCATAAGCAGGGAATCAGTACAACAAAAATTAATTGATGAATTGTGATTTAGAAAACAGCTTTCTACTTGTTTATTTGTCTGGACCCTTAATTATAACTCATGGGCCCCGTGGCGCCACCACGGCTAACCCCCTCTCTCAGTGGGCTTGTGTGTAGACACCAACATTTCGTTATAGACTTATCCTTGACAAAGTTATGATGGCTAAATCGTTAGATAAAGAGGGAGATTGTTGAATATCTGATCTACTGCCATCAGTACAACTAATCACCACTCAGCAACAATGACGGAACGGTCACCTGTGCCTGAGAGAAGAGACGTTATTTTTAATTATAATTACATTATATAGGAATTGTAAATTTCAGTAATAAATATATCTAATAAACCCTTTAAGTGCAGATGCACTGACTTTTGGGAGGATAATACTCTCGGGGACTAATAGTCCATCAGCAGATGTATCGGCCCTGTGATAGTAATAAAAACGTAGATATCTAATTTAGTCCGCACGACGCGTTTCTGGAATATTAATACGTTTGTATTATTAGCTAAGTTTTTTTTATATATAGGGAAAATAATATAATATATGTTCTAAATACTTGCTCTTCATAAAAATATATCAGCCATCAGAGTTCTATAAAAGATATCACATTTTGCTGCCCATGATTCATCAAATATCTAATGTTTTTCAACATTTTATGAATCATATACATTTTTAAGTATATTGACACCACAATATGACTTCTTTATAGGCTTATCCTTAATAAAGGTCTGATGGCCGAAACGTTGCATTCGAAGCCAGAATATTTAACATTTTATATTCTTTTGTATGTTATTTCTTTACCATCACTACAACAGCAATCAGCATTCATTCAGCAATAATGGAGGAACGAGGTTTATAATGAATGGTTGGTAGTTGTGTAACATCTAAATATTGGTGCCGCACAGCTAGCGAATGCATCTTTCTGAAGGTTGTGAACCCCGCATCTCAGAAAGTACTTTCTGAAGGTTGTGAACCCCGCATCTCAGAAAGTACTTTCTGGAGGTTGTTTACTCCTGCATCTCAGAAAGTACTTTCTGGAGGTTGTGTACCCCGCATCTCAGAAAGTACTTTCTGGAGGTTGTGTACCCCGCATCTCAGAAAGTACTTTCTGGAGGTTGTGAACCCCGCATCTCAGAAAGTACTTTCTGGAGGTTGTGTACCCTGCATCTCAGAAAGTACTTTCTGAAGGTTGTGTACCCCGCATCTCAGAAAGTACTTTCTGGAGGTTGTGTACCCCGCATCTCAGAAAGTACTTTCTGGAGGTTGTGTACCCCGCATCTCAGAAAGTACTTTCTGGAGGTTGTGTACCCCGCATCTCAGAAAGTACTTTCTGGAGGTTGTGTACCCCGCATCTCAGAAAGTACTTTCTGGAGGTTGTGTACCCTGCATCTCAGAAAGTACTTTCTGGGGGTTGTGTACCCCCACATCTCAGAGAGTACTTTCTGGAGGTTGTGTACCCCTCATCTCAGAAAGTACTTTCTGGAGGTTGTGTACCCCGCATCTCAGAGAGTACTTTCTGGGGGTTGTGTACCCCCACATCTCAGAGAGTACTTTCTGGAGGTTGTGTACCCCTCATCTCAGAAAGTACTTTCTGGAGGTTGTGTACCCCGCATCTCAGAGAGTACTTTCTGGAGGTTGTGAACCCCGCATCTCAGAAAGTACTTTCTGGGGGTTGTGTACCCCCACATCTCAGAGAGTACTTTCTGGAGGTTGTGAACCCCGCATCTCAGAGAGTACTTTCTGGAGGTTGTGAACCCCGCATCTCAGAAAGTACTTTCTGGAGGTTGTGTACCCCCACATCTCAGAGAGTACTTTCTGGAGGTTGTGAACCCCGCATCTCAGAAAGTACTTTCTGGAGGTTGTGTACCCCGCATCTCAGAGAGTACTTTCTGGAGGTTGTGAACCCCGCATCTCAGAAAGTACTTTCTGGAGGTTGTGTACCCCCACATCTCAGAGAGTACTTTCTGGAGGTTGTGTACCCCCACATCTCAGAGAGTACTTTCTGGAGGTTGTGTACCCCCGCATCTCAGAAAGTACTTTCTGGAGGTTGTGTACCCCCACATCTCAGAAAGTACTTTCTGGAGGTTGTGTACCCCCACATCTCAGAGAGTACTTTCTGGAGGTTGTGAACCCCGCATCTCAGAAAGTACTTTCTGAAGGTTGTTTACTCCAGCATCTCAGAAAGTACTTTCTGGAGGTTGTGTACCCCGCATCTCAGAAAGTACTTTCTGGAGGTTGTGTACCCTGCATCTCAGAAAGTACTTTCTGGGGGTTGTGTACCCCCACATCTCAGAGAGTACTTTCTGGAGGTTGTGTACCCCTCATCTCAGAAAGTACTTTCTGGAGGTTGTGTACCCCGCATCTCAGAGAGTACTTTCTGGGGGTTGTGTACCCCCACATCTCAGAGAGTACTTTCTGGAGGTTGTGTACCCCTCATCTCAGAAAGTACTTTCTGGAGGTTGTGAACCCCGCATCTCAGAGAGTACTTTCTGGAGGTTGTGAACCCCGCATCTCAGAAAGTACTTTCTGGGGGTTGTGTACCCCCACATCTCAGAGAGTACGTTCTGGAGGTTGTGAACCCCGCATCTCAGAGAGTACTTTCTGGAGGTTGTGAACCCCGCATCTCAGAAAGTACTTTCTGGAGGTTGTGTACCCCGCATCTCAGAGAGTACTTTCTGGAGGTTGTGAACCCCGCATCTCAGAAAGTACTTTCTGGAGGTTGTGTACCCCCACATCTCAGAGAGTACTTTCTGGAGGTTGTGTACCCCCACATCTCAGAGAGTACTTTCTGGAGGTTGTGTACCCCCGCATCTCAGAAAGTACTTTCTGGAGGTTGTGTACCCCCACATCTCAGAAAGTACTTTCTGGAGGTTGTGTACCCCCACATCTCAGAGAGTACTTTCTGGAGGTTGTGAACCCCGCATCTCAGAAAGTACTTTCTGAAGGTTGTTTACTCCTGCATCTCAGAAAGTACTTTCTGGAGGTTGTGTACCCCGCATCTCAGAAAGTACTTTCTGGAGGTTGTGTACCTCGCATCTCCGAAAGTACTTTCTGGAGGTTGTGTACCCCCACATCTCAGAGAGTACTTTCTGGAGGTTGTGTACCCTGCATCTCAGAAAGTACTTACTGGAGGTTGTGTACCCCGCATCTCAGAAAGTACTTTCTGGAGGTTGTGTACCTCGCATCTCCGAAAGTACTTTCTGGAGGTTGTGTACCTCGCATCTCCGAAAGTACTTTCTGGAGGTTGTGTACCTCGCATCTCCGAAAGTACTTTCTGGAGGTTGTGTACCCCGCATCTCAGAAAGTACTTTCTGGAGGTTGTGTACCTCGCATCTCCGAAAGTACTTTCTGGAGGTTGTGTACCCCCACATCTCAGAGAGTACTTTCTGGAGGTTGTGTACCCTGCATCTCAGAAAGTACTTACTGGAGGTTGTGTACCCCGCATCTCAGAAAGTACTTTCTGGAGGTTGTGTATCCCCACATCTCAGAGAGTACTTTCTGGAGGTTGTGTACCCCGCATCTCAGAAAGTACTTTCTGGAGGTTGTGTACCCCGCATCTCAGAGAGTACTTTCTGGAGGTTGTGAACCCCGCATCTCAGAAAGTACTTTCTGGAGGTTGTGTACCCCGCATCTCAGAGAGTACTTTCTGGAGGTTGTGAACCCCGCATCTCAGAAAGTACTTTCTGGAGGTTGTGTACCCCCACATCTCAGAGAGTACTTTCTGGAGGTTGTGTACCCCCACATCTCAGAGAGTACTTTATGGAGGTTGTGTACCCCCGCATCTCAGAAAGTACTTTCTGGAGGTTGTGTACCCCCACATCTCAGAAAGTACTTTCTGGAGGTTGTGTACCCCCACATCTCAGAGAGTACTTTCTGGAGGTTGTGAACCCCGCATCTCAGAAAGTACTTTCTGGAGGTTGTGTACCCCCACATCTCAGAGAGTACTTTCTGGAGGTTGTGTACCCCCACATCTCAGAGAGTACTTTCTGGAGGTTGTGAACCCCGCATCTCAGAAAGTACTTTCTGAAGGTTGTTTACTCCTGCATCTCAGAAAGTACTTTCTGGAGGTTGTGTACCCCGCATCTCAGAAAGTACTTTCTGGAGGTTGTGTACCCCGCATCTCAGAGAGTACTTTCTGGAGGTTGTGACCCCCGCATCTCAGAAAGTACTTTCTGGAGGTTGTGTACCCCGCATCTCAGAGAGTACTTTCTGGAGGTTGTGAACCCCGCATCTCAGAAAGTACTTTCTGGAGGTTGTGTACCCCCACATCTCAGAGAGAACTTTCTGGAGGTTGTGTACCCCGCATCTCAGAAAGTACTTTCTGGAGGTTGTGTACCTCGCATCTCCGAAAGTACTTTCTGGAGGTTGTGTACCCCCACATCTCAGAGAGTACTTTCTGGAGGTTGTGTTCCCTGCATCTCAGAAAGTACTTACTGGAGGTTGTGTACCCCGCATCTCAGAAAGTACTTTCTGGAGGTTGTGTACCCCCACATCTCAGAGAGTACTTTCTGGAGGTTGTGTACCCCGCATCTCAGAAAGTACTTTCTGGAGGTTGTGTACCCCGCATCTCAGAGAGTACTTTCTGGAGGTTGTGAACCCCGCATCTCAGAAAGTACTTTCTGGGGGTTGTGTACCCCCACATCTCAGAGAGTACTTTCTGGAGGTTGTGAACCCCGCATCTCAGAAAGTACTTTCTGGAGGTTGTGTACCCCGCATCTCAGAGAGTACTTTCTGGAGGTTGTGAACCCCGCATCTCAGAAAGTACTTTCTGGAGGTTGTGTACCCCGCATCTCAGAAAGTACTTTCTGGAGGTTGTGTACCCCGCATCTCAGAGAGTACTTTCTGGAGGTTGTGAACCCCGCATCTCAGAAAGTACTTTCTGGAGGTTGTGTACCCCCACATCTCAGAGAGTACTTTCTGGAGGTTGTGAACCCCGCATCTCAGAAAGTACTTTCTGGAGGTTGTGTACCCCGCATCTCCGAAAGTACTTCCTGGAGGTTGTGTACCCCCACATCTCAGAAAGTACTTTCTGGGGGTTGTGTACCCCCACATCTCAGAAAGTACTTTCTGGGGGTTGTGTACCCCCACATCTCAGAGAGTACTTTCTGGAGGTTGTGAACCCCGCATCTCAGAAAGTACTTTCTGGAGGTTGTGTACCCCGCATCTCAGAAAGTACTTTCTGGAGGTTGTGAACCCCGCATCTCAGAAAGTACTTTCTGGAGGTTGTGTACCCCGCATCTCAGAAAGTACTTTCTGGAGGTTGTGTACCCCGCATCTCAGAGAGTACTTTCTGGAGGTTGTGAACCCCGCATCTCAGAAAGTACTTTCTGGAGGTTGTGTACCCCCACATCTCAGAGAGTACTTTCTGGAGGTTGTGTACCCCCACATCTCAGAGAGTACTTTCTGGAGGTTGTGTACCCCCGCATCTCAGAAAGTACTTTCTGGAGGTTGTGTACCCCCACATCTCAGAAAGTACTTTCTGGAGGTTGTGTACCCCCACATCTCAGAGAGTACTTTCTGGAGGTTGTGAACCCCGCATCTCAGAAAGTACTTTCTGAAGGTTGTTTACTCCAGCATCTCAGAAAGTACTTTCTGGAGGTTGTGTACCCCGCATCTCAGAAAGTACTTTCTGGAGGTTGTGTACCCTGCATCTCAGAAAGTACTTTCTGGGGGTTGTGTACCCCCACATCTCAGAGAGTACTTTCTGGAGGTTGTGTACCCCTCATCTCAGAAAGTACTTTCTGGAGGTTGTGTACCCCGCATCTCAGAGAGTACTTTCTGGGGGTTGTGTACCCCCACATCTCAGAGAGTACTTTCTGGAGGTTGTGTACCCCTCATCTCAGAAAGTACTTTCTGGAGGTTGTGTACCCCGCATCTCAGAGAGTACTTTCTGGAGGTTGTGAACCCCGCATCTCAGAAAGTACTTTCTGGGGGTTGTGTACCCCCACATCTCAGAGAGTACTTTCTGGAGGTTGTGAACCCCGCATCTCAGAGAGTACTTTCTGGAGGTTGTGAACCCCGCATCTCAGAAAGTACTTTCTGGAGGTTGTGTACCCCCACATCTCAGAGAGTACTTTCTGGAGGTTGTGAACCCCGCATCTCAGAAAGTACTTTCTGGAGGTTGTGTACCCCGCATCTCAGAGAGTACTTTCTGGAGGTTGTGAACCCCGCATCTCAGAAAGTACTTTCTGGAGGTTGTGTACCCCCACATCTCAGAGAGTACTTTCTGGAGGTTGTGTACCCCCACATCTCAGAGAGTACTTTCTGGAGGTTGTGTACCCCGCATCTCAGAGAGTACTCTCTGGAGGATGTGTACTCCACATCTCAGAGAGTACTTTCTGGAGGTTGTGTACCCTGCATCTCAGAAAGTACTTTCTGAAGGTTGTGTACCCTGCATCTCCGAAAGTACTTTCTGGAGGTTGTGTACCCTGCATCTCAGAAAGTACTTTCTGGAGGTTGTGTACCCCGTATCTTAGAAAGTACTTTCTGGAAGTTGTATACCCCGCATCTCAGAAAGTACTTTCTGGAGGCTGTATATCCCGTATCTTAGAAACTATATCTTGTTTCTATGCTCCGATGTTCCGACGTGGATTAGGATTCCATAGTATAATCTTGAAGCGACCAACTAAATATAGTAAACTACGTCCGGCAGATTAATTTGCTAGTTTTAATTGATAATAACTTTACCATAGATAGCCATTAGCTGATGCAAATCCTTCTGATATCTTGAGAAAGATAATTCAGCTAGAAACGCCTAGTAAAATATAGCAAGCTACTTCCGGCAGATTGATTTGCTAGTTTTAATTGGTAATAACTTTACCATAGATAGCCATTAGCTGATGCAAATCCTTCTGATATCTTGAGAAAGATAATTCAGCTAGAAGCGCCTAGTAAAATATAGTAAGCTACTTCCGGCAGATTTATTTGCTAGTTTTAATTGATAAGAACTTTACACCAGAAATAAATATTTGATTTCCTGATGCAAATCCATTTGATATCTTGGGGGAAATAATTCTGTGTCTATGTATTTAAAGGGGCATTATCTGCCAAAATCGTAAATTTGTGTTACCCATAAAAACTATCAGATATGATTGTTGCCTTAATAAAACGTGTTTCTGTAACTTATAAATGTTATAAAATATACGCGCATCGGGGGAAAAAAGTGCAACTGCTCGTGTTTTGAGATTGATCAAGAAATGGACGCCATCTTATTAATTATCGGCATTGTTTACGGAGTTTGCCGAATCGTCATTAAATCAGTACAACAATGCACTTATTTCTTTATTTTCTGTGAATCTGCTTTTATTCGGCGTTAATTACGGACAAAGAACCATGCAAGTTTGCAGTTAATAAGCGACAAAATACAAATTATTCGTTTTTACCTGTCACTAGTAAGGTCGGTTGCATACGGAGAAAGCGAGGTCAAATTATTTGCTTGTAAGGAAATAATAAATCGATGGTAATTTTCGTTCTCAAAAGGCGAAAAGTGGTACGATAAGCTGTTTAATGTGAAATATTTACCTTTATTTCATCATTTTAAAGTTATTTACCAATTTCCAATATAATATTTTTGGTCAAAATCGTAGCTAATGCCTCTTTAAGCTTACATCTATATTTAATTGACTGAAAAAGGTGTCATTTACACTTATTACTCTTTAGGTCTTATATTTTTTTTTAATATAATAAAAAAAAAAAAAAAAACCCAGTCATATCATGTGGTTGGTGGTGTTTAATTGTTCACAATAAGTACTTGTTGCTAGGATTTAAAGCAGCAATTTTTTCGTCATTAATTCAGTTTTTACATTTAAGCTTTGCAGCACATAGGTTTTTTTAACCATCTGTCCAGGATATATCAAAGATTTTTCATTCAATAAAAATGACAGAATATGTATTAGTGGAGCAGCAACTGCTTTCCCTTCCGGGGCACCTTGGTTCGCCCCCGGGTTTTAGTGGGGTTCGTGTTACTCGATCTTTAGGTTTATGCGTAATGCTTTGTAGATCGTTGTTTGTCCTTTTGTATTTTCTTTTTGGCCATTGTACTGTTTATCCTTCTTCGATTTACGGATTCTGATTACCCCTTTAGTATCGTCAAGCTCTTCTTATTAAGCTATCTTATCGTCAAGATCGTTAAGTGTGAATTTGCTTAAATTGTTAACTTTATTTCATGTGAAAATACCGGTGTTACATACTCATTTTTCCCCCCGGAAAAATGAGTATATACTAGTTTTTCCCCCGGAAAGATCAGTATATACTAATTTTTCCCCCCGGAAAGGTCAGTATATACTCATCTTTCCCCCTGATTTTTAGGAGGGAAATCTGAGTATATACTGAAGTTTCCCCCTCATACTCCATTCTCCCCCTTTGCACTGATAGACTATGCAAGGGCAATAACTCCTATAAGGGGTCGGCCCTATGGAGACTTTTGTAGAGCTTTTGATGCTGAAGAAGGAAGATCACCTGTATTTTTCTCTACATGTAATACTTTTTGAAATATTAGCCAATGACTGCAGTTTGACCCCTTTGTTCTATTTTTAGCCATGGCGCCATGTTTTTTCATCGACGGATATATAATTCACAAACAATAGTCTACACACCCTAAGGATCATTCATACCAAGTTCTCAAGAAGAATATCAAAATGTAAAAAGTTAACGGACGGACGACGGACGGACGGAAGGAGACGAACGCAATATGATGGCAAAAGCTCACCCTGACTCTTAGTCAGGTGAGCTAAAAAGGGGGGTTCCAGTCTAATTTTTGCCGAATTTCACGGATTTTTCAAAATTTGCCGAGCAAAAGGACGGGAGGGGGGGGGGAGTTCCGACCACCGGAACCCCCCTGGATCCGCCAATGGTTATCTGTTAATTTATTCTAAAGAGTTTCAACTGTTTACAGTACACCGAGACACAACATAATTAACTTTAAACTAAACAAACTATTTTGTGGTAGCTTGTTTGTTTGTAATCGATCATTTTAAATAAAGATCAGTAACTATAGAATGGCAGTGTCCATCAATGACGCATAACTATGAATGATACAATTATTAGTTCTACTGTCAGAGTGTGGATTTGTTTTACCGAACATAATTATACCAATTTATCATATTATGTTCTTTTCAAATGATGAACTAAACGGTAACAGTATTCTCTAAATTAAACTACTACTATTAGGGGGGAAGGACCCTTTTCAGGACTCCGGGATGATGTTTTTTTAAGCTCGAGAATTCGGGATTGACCATTTCGGGATTCGGGATTGAAATTTTATCATATTCGAGACTTCTGGATTTCAAGTTTTTTAGTTCGGGACTAAGGGGATTTCAAGTGTTTTAGTTCGGGGTTTCGGGGTCAGACCCCCTCCTAACCCCCTCTACTATATCAGCACAACTATTTTTTGCTTCGTTTCATGATCAAATTATTATAAAATTGAGCCATCTTGATAAATGCGTTTGCCTCCATCTTTTTTTATTGATCTACCGAAAGTGGTAGCACTATAATACCATATTCACACGTATTCCGGATTGAAATCGAATCATTAAATCGAATTTAAATCCGTTATAATTGTCGTATCGGACTTGATATCAGTTAGCGTTCGCATATGGTCAACCAATGCGTAATTGTTCGTCTGCATTGAATTTATCTGTGGTTTGCATATTGACTAGAAATTGTACTGAGGGATCTGGTGTTTGTTTAGATCGGATGAGGGATTGTTTCCGATTCGTCAACAAATGGTCATCAAGAGACATTGGAAACATTGTTAGTTTTTCAAGAACCACTGAAGCGATGGTATGGAAACGTGATTTGTATGTTCATTTTAAGGTCCTTGACAGGTCTTGTTACTTTTTGAGCCCATCGGAAATTCAAAATCGTTGCCAGCGGAGGTCAAAGTTTGCTTTGAAACCATATGTAAAGCAACATTTTCATGGTCTACTTGAAAAACACTGAACAGAATTTAACCACACTTGGCAGAGGTGTTCACTATTATGTCCTACGCAAGTGATGTTACTTTTCATGCCGATTCGTTAAAAAATGAATAAAAGAAGAATGTGTCTGAGGACACGGAGTTCTCCGCTTTCAGCTGAGTGGGCCTAACTTCCAAGCCGTATATGGGATCTGGCTGAAATTGAACTTGACCTGCATATTATGGTTGTAAACATTGTCTGGAAATTTCAGAGTCCTTTACAGGTGATAATGGTTTTTATTCCGATCGGAAATTCAAAATGGTCGACAGCGAAGGTCAAAATTGCTTTGAAAACCTATAAATTACATTTTCGTAATCTCATTGAGAACCACTGAACATAATTTAAGCAATTTAACTTTGAAGGTGTTCACTATGAGGTACTACACAAGTGTTGTTTCTTTGGTGCAGATCGATAGGAGACTTTGAACATTCTGATTAATCGATTTTCAAGAACCACTGAAGGCATTGTCGGGGGAAATTTATTAAAGTAGTCGTCCTCCTCACTATCTTTCTCACTCTTCCTCTCCATCCTCTTCCTCACGGCCTCTCTCTCTCCTTCCTCACCCTCATTCCTCTCCTTCCTCCTCCTCACTACCTCTCCCTCCTTCCCTTCCCATCCTCCTCCTCACTACCTCTCTCCCTCCTTCTTCCTCTTCTCTACTTCTCTCCCTTCTTCCTCTCCCTCCTACTCACTGCCTCTCTCCCTCCTTCCTCACTACTTCTCCTCCCTCATTCCTCTCCATCCACTTCCTCACTACCTATCTCCCTCCTTCCTCTCAGTCATCCTCACTACCTCTCTCCCTCCTTCCTCTTCTCTACTTATCTCCCTCCTTGCTCTCCTCTTCTTACTACCTCTCTCCCTTCTTCCTCTCCTTCCTACTCACTGCCTTTCTCCCTCCTTTCTCTCAATCCTCCTCCTCACTACTTCTCCTCCCTCATTCCTCTCCATCCACTTCCTCACTACCTCTCTCCCTCCTTCCTGTCAGTCATCCTCTCCCCCTCCTTCCTCTCCATCCTCCTCGCTACCTCTCTCTCTCCTTCTCCATCCTTCTCACTAGCTCTCTCCCTCCTTCCTCTGTCATCCTCCTCACTACCGCTCTCCTTCCTTCCTCTCACTACTTCTCTCCCTCATTCATATCCATCCTCCTCACTACCTCTCTCCCTCCTTCCTGTCTGTCATCCTCACTACCTCTCCCTCCTTCCTCTCAGTCATCCTCACTACCTCTCTCCCTCCTTCCTCTCAGTCATCCTCACCACCTCTCCATCCTTCTTTCCTTTCAATCCGCCACCTCATTACCTCTCTTCTCTTTCCTGTAATATTATCATCCACCTCATTACCTCTGTCTTTCTTCCGTCTCCATCCTCCTTATTAACTCTTCCTAATTACCTTCTCCGTATACTTTTCTCCTCCGTCGTCATCATCATCCTCCTTATTACCTCCTCCTCACTACTTCTCTCCTCCTCGTTTACCTTTGTCACTTCGTCCTTTCTATCCTCTTCCTTCCAATCTCCTCTTCAATACCTGTTTCACTACTTCCTCCTCACTATCTCCATCCTTTTCCATATTGACTCCCTCCCTAATTCCTCCTCGTCATCCTCCTTATTTTATACCTCTAATATCTCTCCTTCCTCTCCATCATCTTTTTACCATTCTCCCTCCGTCCTCTCTATCCTTCTCTTTATATTCCTTCCTTCCTGCCCTCTTCCTCATACCTGTCAGCTGTGCCTTCCAGCACTTAGCAAACTTGAGTTTTTCTCACTTGCACTAAGGAAGATCGCTTTATCGCTCAAGTGTTTTTCCCATCCTTTCCTCCTACCTCCTTATCAGTTCTCACTCCATGTTCATGCTTGCCTTAGTTATTACTATCATCATTGTTGATAACCTCTTTCGTCCACATTTAACTATTATGTCTTCCACCATATACATGTATATAAGTGTACACAAGAAAAACCCTATTAAAATAGGAGAGGGGGAAAACTAGTATGAGGGGAAAAATGAGTATGTGTTAACACATACTTGGATTTCCGGGGGGAAAATTCAGTATATACTCATTTTTCCGGGGGGAAATCTCAGTATATACTCATTTTTCCGGGGGAAAACTGAGTATATACTCATTTTTCCCGGGAGAAAAATGAGTATGGGGGAAAAATGAGTATGTAACACCGGTAGAAAATATATTTATCAAAAATATATACTAAACTACATGGACTCTGTTGACAAGACATTGCAATCTTCATGTTGCTTGGTTCAGAGGCCGAGTCACAAATCAAGAAACAAATCTTGTTGATATACCATCTTGTTGATATACCATCAACATTACTTATACCAGCAGATGCAAGAACTAGAGGAAACACCGTAATTAAAACCATCTACACAAGATCAGATGTATACAAGTACTCTTACTTTCCCTGTACCATCATTACTTGGAGTTACATACCACAGGTACTACATGAGGTCTCCACCATCGCACATACCCTCCCTGTGCAGTCCGAGATGTAAATACGTTGTTAAATTTTAATTGTAAATATGACCGGATTTTAGCTGTACAGTTTGAACATGCACGGAGTATTTAACACTCAACCTAGAGTAAACTCCAGACGGGAAGAAGAAGAAGAAGAAGAAGAAGAAGAAGAAGAACTAACATGTATCCTCCTGTACAGACTGTCCTTTGGTTAATTAAGATGTCAGTTAATCCCTCTTAAGGTGCGGTCACACGATACGGTGTCCCGTTCGATTTTCATGCGATTCTGCATATGTGGCACAGATAACTCAATGGCGAAATGTTTGCATAGTCCGGTTTTCCATTAGATTTTTAATTTCTTTTATCGTTCTCACGATTCAATTCTCACGCTGTCAAATAAAAATATTACGCAAATTGATGGTGAAACGACTTTTAAATTAACCCGAATAATCCAGTCGTTATATTACGCTTTGCTACATTTGCTCGAGTAGCGATAGTGGATAGAGGGCGCTGAATTATTCGAGTTACTTTTCAATTCGACTTTCTACATTATACTTTTCTGTTCACACATTTACGAGTTTTCTAGATTGCGTGTCCCGGCGTCGAAAGGAAAATCAGTTGGAGAACGGAGCGGAAAATCGTATCGTCTGACCACACTTTCAGTAGGTTACACAAAATCAAGCAAGCTTGATATAAAGCTAAAAATAGATTTCAGTAGGCAATACCAAATTAAAACTAAAATGATAAGGACATATTTCAGTAAGCTCCACCAAATCTATCTAACTTGACACATAGCTAAAGAAAAAGATGATGTATGCCTTAAAACATAAGTTGTTCGATAAACCTGTTTGATGTCTGATGTCTTATGTCTTTCATCGCAACGATGTCGGTTGACTTCAAATAGTAACCGTAGACATTAAGCGAATTCATTTTGTGGATATCGTTTCTATCGGAATAGAGATTTATTTTTAAAAATTTTTAAATAAAATCTTTGTATAAAAAAAATCGTCAATTTCTGTATGAGGCATTTGCATCATTTGCCTCAATGTAGTTACGGCCATGAAGATCTTTCTGTAATAGATTTTAGCATTATATACCCCATATATCTGAAATACATGGCTAATATGAATTAGATCCGTTAGACTTTGACACATCAATGTTAGATAGGAAGCAAGTATATAAACGTTAAAGAACACCGAATGGGCAATCAAGAGCTTGTGGTTCCTATCAGGATTTCCTTAATAGAGAATAGAGGGTTGCTGCTAACAAGGAAGCTACTGAACCAATGGTTCCTTTTGGTAAAGTTGAAATCATTATTTTACGGTCGCCACCATGACTTGGTTGACTGCTATGGAATATCTGTGTCACAAATGACCACGGATATGTTTCACTTGTCGTAAGCACTTCCCAGTCCTTTCCTCATTCACGACTTATTACCGGGTTTGTAAGTAAATTAACACGACGGGTGCCACTAGTGGAGCAGGAACTGCTTACCCTTCCGGTGCTTCTGATTTCACCCCAGGTCTTAGTTGGGTTCGTGTTACTCGATCTTTAGCTTTATGTGTATGTTTTGTAGATCGTTGTTTATCCTTTTGTACTTTTTCCTTTGGCCATTGTGTTGTCTGTTTTTCTTCGATATACGGATTATATGATTGCCCATTTGGTATCTTCAAACTCTTCCTATAGCCAAAGGGCAAATAAGCTACAGCCCATGCAACCCAAAATTGGAAGCACTTCTGTAATATTCATACAGTCACTCGTTGACCATCGTTAAGGTTTTGGTCTCTGATAGAAATACCGGTCTTTATTTACCATTTCCACCTTATTCTATGCGGTGGTTTTCTCTTGTTAATGAATTTTCTGCAAATCCTTTTATGTCTAAGTTATCACAGAAATATCACTTTTGTGTGAACCGGAACTGGATGCTTTGTGCTCGCTTGTGTTAAAATGTTCGTTGTGGTTATTGACTTCATTAATGTTTACTGGGAATTTATCACTGTCCTAAAAGTGTTTGATTGCTGTTACTGTTCGTATTCGTATCAGTAGAAACACTTTTCTGTTTTGTTTTTTGTGTATTCTTCTTTTGTGGACGCCATAAACAAACCATCGTTTCATTGGCCTCGGACATGTCTTGCCTGCCTTCTAACCAGAAAGTTTCCATCAAACCTTTTCCCTTGAAAGAGTCATAAAAGAACACAAATGAGAGGTATACTAGTACATTCATATTAAAACAGACATTCAGATATATTCTTCTAAGTTGTATGTTCTTTAAATATTGATGTATTATAATTCTAAAACAATCAATCTATACTTGAGTAGTGGTTGGAAAACTGGAATTATTGTCGCCAATCGGCTGACCTCGGGTGAGTCCGCTGACTTCGGATTAATCTGCTGCTCCTTAGATGGACATACGGAAACAGCCGAAGTTGCGATGAGTACATCTTTTGTCAAACAACCGTGGTTGGTAGCTTGGGAATATAATACGAAAAGGGAGCAACTTGATTCTTTTGAGATACAAAACATACATGTAACAGACGAAAACGTTATTATAATTTGTGCCAAAGTTCCATAATTTTAAAACGACGTGGGAAATAGCTTAGACAAGAGGTATATTGATTGATTGATTGATTGATTGATGCCTAACGCCATTCTTAGCATCGTGGCGTGCTTAGACAATTAGTTTTTTCATATTTGCATAAATTGTAGCTTTTTTTTTAATATTGTGAAGTTATTTAAATATATATAGTCTCTCATAATTCTGTATTGAATGGCTCATATTTTTATGTGTGTTTTCTTTTTAATATTTCTATTGTACAAATATTATAATATTGAAAGATGAGACTAAAATATAATATTGAATTCGAGTTCGGAAAACTCATAAAAATACAACGCTACGAAAGCAATTGATTTTATTGTCAATCAAAGGCTCTCCTTTCGATGAGGATAATCAAAGGTAATTTAATACACAATTATGGTTGAAATGATGACAGTAAATGAGGTAATAAACGTACATGTTAAATAACAACAACCCACACAAAATGAAGAGTTATTGACCACAAATGGTACCGTAGCTTATTACATGACTATTTCTCACTTTTCTTAAATACATTGATCCTGCAAGCGCAATTCAGTGGCCAATGTAATTCCCTACCTTCGCTTTATATGCCTAATACTGTTTATAAATGTAGAATTAGATAATAAAAAAATCGCCACAAATGATGGCACAAAATCTTCCATTTTTTTTAATTTCTAGACAAGAGGTATATTGATTGATTGATTGATTGATTGATGCCTAACGCCATTCTTAGCATCGTGGCGTGCTTAGACAATAGATATATGAGTATTCAAATAAATATTTTTCTTTTTTCATATTGTAATATTTTGCTTATTTTTTATAATGTTTTAATTTAAAAACAAAAAAATCAGTAACGCACCAGAGGTGCGAAAGCCGAGTTGCGAACATATGCATAGACAGTGCCTAGTTATATAATTCCGAACCTTAGTCTTTGCTGTGATAACTATTTATTTTGTTTATCGCTATAGTCTGCTTGCTTGCTTTCTATAGATTTTTTTCTATGTGCAAGTCTGTTTCTTTTATTTGTATGTGTTTGAGTTTTGTTGCAAGCTCGCTTGTGGCTATGTTTTAATACTATTTTATTGCATGCTTCTGCTTTGATTGTTTGTTTATGTATGTCTTTGTATTATGTATTATGTATCGCATGCTTTAGTCGGTTAAAGAGCTTTTAAAGCTCATGTTTATCTGTTTGTACCTGCATTTTCAGGGATAGTAACTCCTAGACACCTGATTTATTTCTCATTGATTTTGCAGGGTAGGTACATCTACTCCTAACAAATATTTTTCAAATTAAATTGCTTATCTATCTCTAATACCTTCTGTGATAAAAGCCTGAAACTTCAAGACAATGCAAAATTTGCTCTTTCATGGGCAATAACTGCAAGACGCCTGATTTAATTGTCACAGAATTTGCAGGCAATATAGATCCTGCACTAATAAACACTCTTCTAATTTTTTCAAAATTGTTCATTTTTATTAGATAAGTTCCAAGATAGAAACCATAAACATAAAAGAATGTAAAATTTGGACTTTCAGAGACAATATCTCAACAACTTCTAACCCAAATGACATGGAATGTGCATGATAAATAGATATTGTGCTAATATACATTTTCCAAATTTAAACTGTTCATTTATCTGCAACACTTTCCATGATAGAAGCCAAAAACGTTGAAATAAGGCAAACGTTGTCCTTTCAAGAGCAATAACTCCAAGATGCCTGATTCAATTGTCATAGAATTTGCAGTCTAAATAAATCTTGCACTGATGAAGTTTTCTCATATTCAAACTGCTCATCTATCCCCAATAGTTTCCATTTCTCGAAAAACACAAATTTTGTTGTCTAAAGGGCAATAAGTGCAAGACGTCTGATTCAATTGTGGCTGAATTTGCAGACTAAACAGATCTTATTCTAATAAATATTTTTCAAATTTGATCTGCTCATCTATCTTCAGTAGTTTCTATAAATAGTCCACGATATACTATTACCTAGAACTGAACCCATGTTATCGTATGGTCACTCCAGAACGTTTCTTGCACACCAGATGCATTGGGGATAAAGTTACAGTAGATATGATCCAAGCATGAGTGGTAGTTAGTTGTTTCTTGTTCTATAACTGGATGTAATCCAAGAGAGTTGGCCATTTGTTGTTGGAAAGGTTTTAATTCTCTTGATAGTTGTAAAATGTCTGAGTTCAGATCACCAAGGAGAATGGTTCTACTAGTAGAATCATGAGGAATGAAGTGTAGCATATTTTGAAGATCTTGTGTCACAGTTGATAATGACTGATGAGGAGGCTTATACACAGATATCATGGTGAATGATGGTGTCCTGGCAATGATGTATTCGTTTCCATTTAAGGCGGAATATAAGATTGGATAGGAGTGAGTGTTCTCGGTGTTCAATACAACAGTGCAGCCATGTCTCCTGGATGAATTATTGGTGACAGTATCTACTCTGTCACGTACACAAAGATGATTGATATTGTATTGTTGACTGTCATCACCTGGTTCTAAGAATGTTTCCTGGAGTATTAGCATAGTTGCATGCTTTAATGTTGAAGAAGATCTTAGCGAATCTATATGTTTGTACATACTCCTGGTGTTATTGAACATTAAAATTGTTGTTTCAACATTGGGTGGAGGACCTTTAGGCTGAAGTGTAATATGATTTCTTCTCATTCTTGTCATTTCTTCGACAACTAGTGGATCCACTTTTATTTGTGACTCTTTAAAATCAATCAAGTAAATAAGGTCTATATCCACTGGTCGGCTTATAGCAACATAAACAGTGTGGGGCGCAAAGCATGTGGTTAGTGAGATAACAACAGATGGCATAGTAGCTCCCTGGGTTTTGTGGATGGTCATGCCAAAGCAAGGTTTGAGAGGGAATTGTTCTCGAACAATATTGATATTGTGAGCTGACCTGACATCGAATTGTTAAGAAATACGTGATATTGGCACCCAAGATCTTTGAATTCCTTGTATGTACAATTGTTTCATTTTCTGCTTCAGTTGATATCCTATGTTTTCATCCTCGAATTGAACCCACACAAGATATGGCTTCCTAGTGGGAAGTTTTTCAAAGGAATTATTTGTAAATGGAACACCATTTGTAAGTCCATCAGATGTATCTATGTTATGAACAATCATGTATTGTGCACCAACTTTAATAATGAGGTTCTCCATTAGGTTTTGTGTTTGTTGTATAGGATAATGTTTCCCCTCTGACAGAAGTGCTGCTCGTGTTGCAGAAGATAGTTGTCCATGCACATAATCTGTAGCTGTAGGGATGACAGTAGGCGTATTCATCTGACAAAGGATGGTAACAGTGTACTCATCCACTAAATCATTTGTTGTAAATAAATGTGGTGAAGTGGGTAATATGTATGTATCTGCAACTATTCTTTCTTTCAGTTTTTCCACTTCTTTACTTTGTATGTTTGGCCTCTCTTATTCTATTGAGAATTTCTGCATATTCAATATTCTTTTGCCGCATGATTTTTGTAAGCTCAAACATTTGAATATTTGATGTCCAGAAAGATGGTGCAAGTACTCCATAGGGAGTTGAAGGGTAATGAAGGATCCACTTATCTCCTACTGGTCTCAATTGGAATAAATCTCCCACAAATAATAAAGAAATGTTGCCAAATGGTCTGTTTGAATCAAATATTTCTTGCATTCTTTGGTCTATAAAGTTCCGCATGTTAGCACCCACCATTGAAACTTCATCAATTATAAGAATATGAAGTTCTGAAAATTGAATTTGAAGAGTGTTTAGTTGCCCATAAGCCAGTTTCTGATACTGTTTTAAAGACCTGTTTGGTGGTATGGCAAATAATGAGTGCACAGTATTTCCATGTACGTTGCATGCAGCACGACCAGTAGGTGCACTATTAGTATTCTCTGAAAATCGGGGTTGTTCTCAGGAGTACTGTCAAAGTATCTAGTCAATGTTTGAAATATAGCCTGGATTGTATAAGACTTTCCAACTCCTGCTCCTCCTGATAAGAAAATGTGGAATGGAAGCATATTGGTTTTGACAAGGAATGATATATGGTGCACAAACTGTTCTGGCTGAATATTCAAAGAATTCATTAATTGATAATAGTCTCTATCGGAGAGTCTATTTGGAATTACAGCCCGAGACGAAGTTGAGTTTTCTGTACTTTGTACCATATTATACTCCTGAAGGTTTTCTGGTCTCATCAAACCAGGAAAGTCTGATGATGTAATCGAGTGTTCACTAGCTATTTCAGAAGACTGTTTATCATTAGGGGCAACTTCATCCATAATGTCTTCCACTCTTTCCTCATTCACTGAATTCATGATATCCTCAAGATAGGATTCTATCTTTTCATACGATGCTCTTTTATTAGATATATCTTCAGAATGATTCTGAAATTGTTCTTTGAAAGTATGTGAATTTCTCATTTGATTTTGCTCATTCCGCCAGGGGCGGTACAGCATAAGCTGTTCTCTAAAGTAGTTTTCTTCATTCTGTTTGATGCTGTACCTGACAGTGCGCATACTGTTGGGTTTAGCTCTCTTAGCTAAGTATTTGTTATCGTCTAACTTGATATGTTGTTGTGATTCAATCTCTTCTACTGTGTTGTTCGTATTGTCTATTATTTCTACGTTGTTCTGTCCTTTGTAACAACGTATGTCATATTGGGATGCAAAATCAGCAAGAGTGAGGTGTTCTAATTGCGTTGGGCGTGTGGCATAATTCCATCACAAAGAATATCTGTACTGTCCTTTGGCAGTGCTTTTAATATTTTTGATGGCTTAAGAATTCTGATACGTTTTCCTGGCTCTGAAGTATTTAGAAATGTAAATTTCCTTGAGCTTTGGGTCAAAGGCATTTGCAAGAGTATGTAGATTGCCTCTTGAGTACTTATTTTGCAGTGGTTCAAAAACTTATTACCAACAATTTGCAACTTTTGCTTGACAGAATAGTTTCCTTTTTTGGCTTCATCAGCAGCCTTTTGAAGTAGTATACTGATTCCTCTTTGTGACTTCATAAGATATGAAGCAATATAACAACATACAGCCCAGCGGTCGAGAATGAATTGGAAGTCTGTGTTGGCTTTTCATGTGTGGAGTATTATAGAATTGTATCCATTTACTCGAGTTTCAAATGCATTTACTCGAGTCTCTTTAGGAATATTTGATCTCGCACAATAGATGATCTTAATGCCATTATGTATGAATCTTCTTTCATTCTGCAAACATTGAGATATTCTTCAAATGTCATGTCATTTAAATCGATTTTCTTATCAGTAAGAACCTCCTTGATCCTATTATAATTGTGTTTATGAGTTTTAAGTTCTGATTTATCTGTGTCATTTGGAAGAGGTTTCAAAATACATGTATTTGGAACAGGTGGTATTGGGAACCCAAAGCGACATTCTTTTCGCCCGTTTTTTTGCAGGTTTTTGTGTGTTTATGAGTTTGTAGCTATGTCAGCTGTAGAATTTGTTTCTTTTGCACATGTAATGAACTTGTCAACAAATTTGGTTACTTCTTCAAGAGGTGCCTCTTCATATATTGGAGAATTTTGAATGTAGAAGAGACAGTGCAGATGTGGAGATCCTCTGTTCTGAAATTCGACACGGTAGAAATAATCAATCATATTGCCTAATGGAGATAAAGATGTCAGTAGTACATTGTTGAAGAATAAATGAGTTCTATATTGAAAGTGACGGGCACATGTCACTGGACCCTGTCGTATAAGTTTTCATTTGTCCATGAAAGTGAGGCCTTCGAGTTGTTCATCTGTTGGCAGCGAACCATGTACCTTTTTATATAATAAGGAAAGCAAATCGGTCTATTTGGTTTCAGCTGCTGAGAAGGTTGCAAAAAAGGTTGGGATACCTAAGGTCCTTATCATGGCAAATAACTCTTTCTGTTTTTGCTGGAAAAAAGCTGGACTTGAGCGTAGTGACCTCAGTATTTTGTAGCCTTCATCACTGGAGATGATGTTCTTAACATTAATGTCATCAAGCACATCAGTTGCTGTATATCTTTTATCACCTTTCATTTTGCGAAGAGCAGTGGAGATAGAGTTCTTGACCTGCTTGTAGAATGTATTTGGTATAGATTTAGAGAATCGGCGATCAGCACTTCTAAGCAAATGGTTGCGTATGTTACAGGTATTGGATGTTCAGGTTCTTTCTGGCCATTGAAAAGGATTGGGAAGGATTTTTCCTCTGCATATTTATCAAAAAAAAAGACTAAGTGGATGAGATTTTTCTCCAGGTGCAAGCTTTAAAGCATGCCTTCCATCATCAGTAAAGTCATTGTGGTTAAGGAGTGTATCCGCATTACCACATATTTGATCATTTTCAGAAACTTCTTCCCATTCATCATCAGTATTACATGTTCTCGAAGTGCTAGGTTCATCTAATGGGGTGTGTCTATCTTTTTCTTTATGATTGTTTGAGGCATTGTTTGCAAAAGATTGATCATCACTCAGTTGGGAATGTTCAGAGTCTGAAGGATTTGTGACATAATTGATTTCATCTTTATCTTCAACTTCCTGGAGCCAGTTTACATTTGATTGTATACTTTCCTCTTTATAGAGATAGCATGTTTCAATGAAGTGTTTGGTCATATCGTAAATAACTTTTGGACGGATGGTTTCATGAAGGAATGTAGCATGTTCTCCGCATAAAATCTAGCTGTATTTTTTTTGTAGCAGTATCAGTTATTCGGCGAGACAAGGAAGAGACAACTTCTGCAGGATTCATTGGGACATTGACAGTATTTCCAAATATACCATACTGTTTTCCAATACCTAATTCTTTGATTTGCATGACATGAATCCTTAAACTGCAACACCTTTCTTCTGTTGGTGTAGGATGAAGAGTTTTTATGTGTTGAGGAATTTCTGGAAAAGTAAAACCATTGTTTTTTGACATAGGAGGGGTTTTCTTTTCCATGAGGTATTTATGACATATTTTGCAAATCCACTCAGCATTTGAAGCACTGTTTGTCAAATGAATATCTAGCAGTTCATTTGGAACATTTTTCTTTATGTAGTTGGATCTTGTTACTGAGTATACACTGTGCTGATAAAATGTCTGATTACAACAGGCACAGCTCTATTCATCTCCTTTTTTACAAAGTTCATATATCATTTGTTGAATCATCGTTAAATTGAAAGTAATATCAGTATTTCGTTTCTTTTTAGCGTTCTGATGTCGTTTCTTTGCATTCTGTCTTCTTCTGTAAGCTGAATTGAGTCTGCGAGCCTTTTTACTAGGTGTATCTCTTTCATTTTCCTCAGCTTTATATGTTTCAAAAGTGCGCTGCAGTCGTCTTGTTTTGTTGCGCTGTTGCTTTTCTTTTTGTAGATAGTCATCAGTTTGTCTACGTGCATTTTTGCTTTGAGTATCTCTTTCCTTTTCCTCAGCCTGATATATTTCAAAAGTGCGCTTCAGTCGTCTTGTTTTGTTGCGCTGATGCTTTTCTTTTTGTAGGTAGGCATCAGTTTGTCTACGTGCATTTTTGCTTTGAGTATCTCTTTCATTTTCCTCAGCCTTATATGTTTCAAAAGTGCGCTTGAGTCGTCTTGTTATGTTGCGCTGATCCTTTTCTTTTTGTCTATATGCATCATTCTGCCTACTTGTATTTTTGCTTTGAGTATCTTTTTCATTTTCATCTGTCTTTTATGCTTCATTTGAGCGCGTCATCCTTCTATTAATGTTACAGTTTTCATTCTCTGTTGTTGAGAATTCCTGAATACTCCTGTGGGGTTGCTTATATTGTCGTTGGTATTGACGTTTTGAAACCTGATGAGGAAATGCTTGAATGGATTGATTGTTTAGAGCTGTTAAGATATGACTTCTTAGAAGGCATTGTGTCACATGGACAATTTGCGGATCAATATTAGAAAGCAGCAAGTACGCATTTGCAATTGCAAATGCTCCACAATCGGAAGTAGCATCTTGAGACTGGGGAACAATGTAGCTGATATGCGGTGAATTTGTCTTTGTAAAGGCAGCATAGACTGACGAGAGTTGTCTGTGTATTCTATGTGGCCTCTGAGAATTATATAATGAGTCAAAGATTGTTATTGTTCCACCATTTTGACATGTTGTTAAAAAATGGTTATCGGAGTAGTGTATCTGAACTGCTCGAACAGTTGATGGTATTTGATTATAGTCAGAAACTTTAGCACCTGGAATATATTGATACTGAATTGTTGATGGCGGAATCATTCCATGTCTCACATGGAACTGCTTTGCCAAAATAGCAGTTGCATAATCAATAAGTATGATGCTGATATCCGAATTGCTCAATAAGGAAACTGTAGATATTCCAAATGTTCGTATGTCTGGAAGCTGGGATGTATGTGCGTCATATATGGATACTTCTTGAAATGATATGGGAAGTTATTATTTTAGAAAAATTGAAAAGGAATAATGGAGGAAAAAACATAATGTTTGACTGAGAGAATAGAAGGATTTGGAAACAGTGAAATGCTGGGAGAACTGAAAATAATAAATTGATTGGACTCAAACACCTTAACTATGTAAAGTGTTTCTTTGTCTTTGTGTTGCTTTTTGGATGTTGTGAGGTTCACAGCTACAATATCATTGAGATTAGACATCTTTCAGTAGATTCAGCGTTCATTACTGGACTGACACCCACCGAATTAGACTCCATACTGAACTTGCCACTTGCAGTGTGACGGGTGCCGCATGAGGAGCAGATCATGCCTACCCTTCCGGAGCACCTGATGATACTCCCGTTTTTTGTGGGGGTTCACATTGTTAGTGCTTTATTTTTTGTTGCGTTCGTGTTCAATTTTGTTTATTTGTTTTGTCCTTGTTATTTCATGTAATCTCTATATCGCCATGTTTATGACCTATGATTTTCTTGATTGTCCCTTCGGCTTGTTGCTTCGGTATATTCTTTTGCCGATGTTTTCATCATGTGTTTTTTTTTGTTTGTTTTTTTGTTTTTTTTAATTCAAGCTTTATGGGTTAATTTTATTAAATTTATCATGCTTACCTTTGATTTGAAAAGTGGGAAGAAAAAGAGGAGCAAAAAAATATTTCGACTACTATTAGTAGAATGATGTTGATGAGGCAAACAAGCACAACTTGACTTTGCTGTTTAAAGGTATTTGAAACCTTTTGTGTTTATCAGCAGTAGTGATTACCACCTTCAACTTTCCATTGTTCATAGTGGTAAACATACTAGAATACAAGTTAAATACAAGATCCTTTTATTTCTTTGGTGGAATGGACCTCAGACAAGAGGCTGTTATATTTAATACCTATTTGCTGCATAAAGCATGCTTGAAATTACCTGATGCTGAGGTGCGCCAACTATTTTGATGCAAGGAGTCTGCGAAGTTGAAGTGGTAGGCGCAGATGAAACCGTACTGGAACGCTTACGTCCATTGTCTGCGTGGTTATGTTTAGTCTGGGATGAGGACATCGTGGATGCAGATTGATTTTGTCTTTGCCTGTCATCTCGCTGCCTTTGTTCATAAGATTTCTTCTTCGTTTTAGGCATACTTCAAGTGGTTTTCTGAAGAAAAGAAAACTTTATTAAATAACACAAAAGTACAGCCATGTAGTGATACATAAATGAGGCATATAATAGCATACCATAGATACTGTAAAAGTTATGTTAAGATTCAAAATGAAGTACCATAATAATTCTTAGAATGACTAAAGATACCTAAGGCCAGGAATAAAAAATATTTGTTTCCGCTTTCTTACTCCCTTTTTCTTACTGAAGTCTTTTATCATGTTTATAATTGGATAAGTGTTTTTTAACCAACAATAGCCTAGGTGAGTATGTTATAATTGTAGAATATAAATTTTTTAGGGAAAAATTATATTTCCTTCCAAATAATTTGAGGAAATAATATTGTTTGAATAGGGCCATTTTTTCCTAGCAGGTAGGATAAGGGAAAACAAACAAGTGCTGTATCAATAATTGTCAAATATTAAGTTCACATATTTATGAGTTAACAAAGTCAGTATGGCAAAACATATGTAAAATCAGCTTTAGCTAATGGGTTTATGATGGACTCCTATGTCATGAAAAGCTATGAAATGCAAATATGAACACATCTCTTTGACATAATATCATAAAATAATATCAAAATATCAGAGTAGATGTTCAATAATTAAATTAAAGATGATGGATTAAAGACTCCTATGTCACAAAACTAATAGGTCTTGTATCAATATTGGTTTAGCAATAAGTCAACTTTATGTTTGCATGTCTTCCTATGTTGTCTTCTGTCTTTTCTCGGAAACTTCCCCACTAGTAGTTTTTATATATGTCTGATGCATTACTCCTCCCTACTGGAGTAGAGGTACTCGGAAAGTCCTCTTTGCTGGTGGTGTCAAATATGTGTTGCTCATTAGGCTTCTTTGTAGTATCTTCATCTAAGTCTTAGAAGAGGAAGTAAGGAAATCCTCATCAAATGAAAGAGCATCCAAGAACTCTTTGCTTGTATTAAGGGAAGTATGGAGTGATTCTATTTCACTTTTCAATTTCTTATTCTCCTCTTCAAGAATATCGGAAGTACACATGGCTTCATGAGCCTTTGTTTTAGTTTTTATCAAGTCTTTTTTCAGCTGATCATTACTGATTGTGTTATCCTTTGTCACTTTCTCGACTTTCTCCAATGACACTAAGATTGTTTTGGCATCAGTTGTCAAGGTGTCTGTTAGTGTGTTCACACTTTTCATCTTATCGTCTGTAATGTGTCCTTCTTTCTGGATCTTATAGGTTAAGCCAGTAATTTGTAGAGCAACATCTCCAATGTGAGTAACATTTCTTTTTATCTGATTAAATTCCTCCATTATACTGAAATAAATTCATATTGAAACAAACATTTCGATTGACGGATAATTGAACAAAACTATCACAAGAAATTACCCACATTTTAAGTACAGGGTGGAATTAGCAGGATGAAATTTTAAAGGTCAAAACTCCTGATGTAGAGCAACCATACCGATATCTATGTTAAAATTGAACTTAAGGTTGGGATGAAATATGAATGTTTTGTTGATATTGAAACTGACCAAGGGAAACCACCCAAAAATGTTTATCCCTTCATAAAGGACAAACATAAAGGGCTACGCCTAGCGCAGCATGATACAACCATAGCACAATGAACTAGGGAGAAATACAACAACTATTGACAATAAGCAAATGTGGACACAGTAACATTTTGGTTGGTGTAAAGTGTATCAGGAAAAAATGGGTAAATGACCACACTTATGTTTAGAAGATCTAAAAGTCTTAAACATACCATTGAACCCCTTTACCTTACTTAAAATCAAAAGAATTTACCAAACTAGAGGATCCATGGAGCCTGATGTCGCTCACCTGGTACCTGGCTATCTAGATACAGGCTTAGTCTAGTTGAATTCAGAGAAGAAAATAGTCCATAGGATCACAGAGGAACACCCAAAGATCAAATCTGTTAACACACTACCGAAGCTTCATTCTATAAGCTACTAATTGAAGAAAAAAACCACATTGAATTTAGATAGAAAATAAATGATATATCTACAAATATGTGAAAACACCAGAATTGCCCCCTTTCGGTCCCTTTTTCAGGAATGGGAGGGGTCAAATATTCCAAAATAAGATTGTCACTTGCTTAAGTGTAGAAAAACATTGTGCTAAAATTTCATTACATTTGGATAACTAGAATAAAAGCATATACCTGCAAAAAACACCAAAATTGACCCCGTTTGACCCCTAATTCAAAACCCTTCGGGTCACATATATATTCCAAAATATATAGGTGTCTTCCTCTAGTGGTGAGAAACAATGTGTTAAAATATCATAACATTTGGACAACTAGAACAAAAGTTAGAGCTTGGACAAGAAATTACAGAGACAACAACGACGACAGCACCACAACATTATACGACCAAACAAATAACACTCGTATAATAACCAGATGCTGCAGCCTAATATACCAGCCCCGTTGAGCCTAAAATACTCAATTTTACAGAATGACTGCTTGGTGAAATTGACAGATGCTGTTTGGATATACAAATTTTATATGCCCATCTTTTTATTGATCCTGAAATTGAAGGAAAGTAACAAATTGATTTTTTGGTCCAAAGCAAGGTCTGCATGCATGATGTCAACAGCTTGAAGCTAAATGTTATATAATTTTGCATGATGGTGTGCATGCTGAAATAGAAATAAAAATTTTCCGTGGCTTTGTCCAGATCAAATCAGGCATTTTTTATGATGGAACATTATTATGTGGTGTAGGGAAGAATTTCCTTAAACAAATAGGCTAAATTTAAATGAAAGCTAGTGCAGCGTAGATGTTAGCCATTTATGAAAATGGAAAGAACCTCAAACCACAATATATACATATAGATAAGCAAAACCATATATAAAGCAGGGAAGCATACACTAAACATGCAGTGATACCAGTGTGATAAGGAGAATATGTGGGTGTGAGTAGTATTTACATGTTGCCCGGGCAGGTCACACATATTTGAACACTAATTAGACTACATGTATTTGATTTAATTTATGGTAAGTATTTTCAGCAGTAATTAAACTATTTGCTTGCTTTAATCTATGGTGTTGAATAACCAAGTACTTTATCTATGATAAGGGCAAACCAAATAATTTGCTTAGTAAAAATGGGTTCAAATATGCTCTGGGAGATCTCTGTGCTGTTGGTTAATGGAAGAAAGTTATGTCTATGCTTTTATTGAAAGGCTTCAAATCAAAATGGCAGTATCACATATTCTGGACTGTTTGAGATGTGTGGGCTGTAATTTTGATAAGCTACCGTAAAATCAAATTGTACAATGACTTCCCCCCATAAACCAATAGTGGAATTGAATTTTGTAAATGAACAAAGAATTATAAATATATTTTTTGAAACAGGGGAAACTGAAAATGGAGTGTTTTGAAATAGCTTCTTTGTTGAGAATGATAGCAGGAAGCATTTTTTTTCCACATGTTAATCGAGTATTTAAAGAATGTGCATAGATGTCGGAAATAAATTCAATGTTTTATTCAATTCTACTTTTATGAAAGCTATGACCTAATTTATCAGTAACATCCCATGGATTAAATTCTAGCAATTTCAGTAAAGCCCACTTAAAAGAAAAAACTTCCCATCTTTTTCTTTCAATTTCAAGTATAATTGTAGAGATGTTTAAGTTGAACGATTTTTTTCTGTTAAAGAAGACAATTCAAAAAGACTGCATCCACTAAGTGAATGAGAAAAGAGGTCTTAAGCTTTCATATCTGCCCATCTATAAGTATTTTTTCTTTATTCAAAATCATACACAACACAAAGTTACATTAATTGAAGTGAAATGCTAGATAGACACATAGAGCCAACGTGATGTGTGCAAAGTAGCAAAGGAAATAGTTAATACTTGCATTTAAAACTGGCTCCTGGCAATGCAGACATGTTTTTTTTCTGGTTCACAATGCAGTTAATGGTCTCAGCTATAACCAGCATATGTTGAGCAAGACTCAGTGATATCCAATGCAAACGTTAAATTCGATAGACTTTCTTCTCTGACCGACATTTCATTCTTAGAATATTGTGCGGAAAGGAAAATTGATGCCTGGTCGCTTGTACATCACACTCATTTAATTATATGCAAAGCCAGACATTTGCTACAACTCAGCCTAAAATTACTCTAGAAAACAATTTACATTTAATTCTTAGCATTTCGAAATTTTGGCATATTGTGGCAAATCTTTTTGAAAATGGCGGTTCGAAGGTAATTTTCGGTGTCACAGATGAACTCTTCACCCCATGTTTGCCGTGTATTCTCATTTTCATTGAAATCAGGGCAATTTCAATTTGTTGACATTGTGGTAGCCATTTTGAAAATGAGGGCCATCTTGAAAATTCTGTATACATTCCCATGAAGAGATTTATTTATGTGCCAAATTTGGCTAAGAACCCTCAAACAATGTTCTGGTTATAAAGTATCTAATTTTTGTTCTATTTCTTTGAAAGTTATGACCTTGACCTTTCTGAAAATGCAATTCGCTGGTTATTTTTGAGGACATAGATGAATTCGTCACATCATGTTTGCCCTGTATATCAATTTTCGCTGAAATCCGGGCAAGGTCAGTCTTTCGGCATTTTGGTGACCATTTTGAAAATCACAGCCAAATTAGAAATTACGGAAGTTCCGTAAACATCCATCTTGTAGGAATCTTTTTGTGTGCCAAATTTGGTTAAGAACTCTCAGACAATGTTCTGGTTAAAATGTATCAAATTACTGATCTATTTTTAGAAATTGTGATCTTGACCTTTGACCCACAAACCTCAAGTTCATGAGACTTGTTCCTCTCAGCATGAGGCATGTGTGTACTTAGTTTCCTAGTACTTGAGATATTGTCCGGAAACAAAAAAAGTATAAAATTGTTGTTCTATTCTTAGAAGTTGTGACCTTGACCGTTGACCTACAAAACTCAATATCCATAGATTTCTTCCTCTCACCATCAGGCATGTATGTACCAAGCGTCATTTAGATCCGACATTTCGTACTTAAGATATCGTGCGGAAACTAAAAAAACATCTAATTTTTGTTCTACTTTAAGAAGTTGCGACATTGACCTTGGTCCTACAAACTTCAATATCGACAGACTTCCTTCTTTCACCATCAGGCATGTATGTACCAAGTTTTATTTAGATCTGAAATTTCTTTCTTAAGATATCGTGCGGAAACGAAAAAAGTATGAAATGTTTGTTTTATTTTTAGAAGTTGTGACATTGACCTTTGTCCTACGATCCTCAATATCAATAGGCTTCCTCCTCTCACCACCTGGCATGTATATACCAAGTTTCATTTAGATCAGACATTTCATTCTCAAGATATTGTGCGGAAATGATTGCGCCGCCCGGAAGCTCGGACGCCATTCATCATATTATCAGCCGAGTTCGACTTCGTCGCAACTCGGCTAAAAATAAGTAAAATATTACAATATGAAGAACGACAAATATTTATTTGAATATTCATATATCTAAGATTATAAGCAAAAATCACCAGGGTCTCAAGATCCACTCAAATGACTACACATTTGGCAGTTTTAAACCTGATTCCACATGCAAATGAGATAGTTGTAATAACAGTTCAATTTGAACTACATGTATCTAGTAGATTTTGCTTTAGTTGAAACGAGCGAGTTTGTAAAAATTCAGGTATTTCATGGCGTGAACAAGTTACATTCGATGGGATGATGATGATGTCCGCTTTGAAGTAGATTAACAAGCTTAGTTGGATGTTGATAGTCCGCGGCTCACTGAACAAACATTTGTATCATTTAGGTAACTTATCCAAGAATTTTGCTTATTATTGTAAAGTGTAAAAAAGAATATAATAGAAGTTTGGGGTGCTTCTGCTAATAAAATGTCATCAGTCAACAAGTATTATTCAATACTTAAGAATAACAACAATGAAACTAAAAAGCAGAAGAAATTTACCAACTTCTCCAATTACAGCTGCGTTGGAAGCATATTTAATTTAACCCATAATGTATGTACAAGTACATTCTTTTCTATCTAATTTCTCGGTAAATATCTCATTACAGAATTTATAAAATGATTCGCCTGTTTTTAGGTTTAATATGTCTAAATGTTCCCTGCATCTCTGAACCATACAATAAGACTGGTTTTACGGTGGGATCAAATATGTTTTACTTTAGATAAAATGTGTGAATATCTGGTTTATCTCGCAAGTATTTGCATAGCTTGAAATAACCCTGAAGCACTTAGCTGTATAGAACATTTTGCTTCAGTAAAACAACATGAAGCAGAAATTGTTACTCCTAAGTACGTACAATGTGTAATTAACTATTTCAGGGTTTTTTTCATTTTATAGCTAAATTTGTCATTTTGCATTCCAAAAAGAATGTTGAAGACGACATATTTAGTTTGATCTAAGTTAACATGTAGAGACCTCATGTTGTAAGTCAGTGATAAATTGGTGGTATTCTCTGGTTTCATCCACCAATAAAACTGACCGCACGAAATAACCGAAATATTGTTGAAAATGGCGTTAAACACCATAAACCAACCCAAACCAAACCATACCTTGTTTACGAAGACAATTAACTGCATTTAATATACAAAGGGAGGCAACTCGAATATTTTCTATTCAACTTTTTATTCTCATGTTCCCGCTTTTGGTTTTGATCCCTGGTCAAGTTAAGCCAACCTTATTTTGCTGCTAATCACACAACATTACATTGGAACGATATGCCTCGTGTAATAAGTGGGTGATTATTGGTTAATGCCATAATTCTAGCACACTAAAGTAATAATCTGCAACACCCTGACAACCTGATTCCAAGCTTGGTCAGTTCCTATCTTAACTTCATATCATATGGCAAAATCAGGCCGTTTTCCTCATTTGCATACGCCGCCATATTAAAAACGAAATGGCGTCGATACGCTTGTTAAGTTTAATGGCAATTTTTCAAATATTTTTTTAAAGAAATAATAGAATTCCTGGTCAATTTGCGATGTGTGAAAATTAACCCCGACACCGTTTTCAGTTCAATTCCCAAATTTCAATTTATTTTGATATAAAACAGTGGTTCTTGAGTGACATCAGAAAGATGAATATCATTTTTTCAATATGTTAACAATAAACAGTTAAAAAATCGCAGGAGAAAATGTCGAAAGAGATACTATAAGCAACTGTTACTGTTGATGCGATGCAAAATTACAAGAAACTTGCTGTCTTAAAGATCCGGGTAAAACGTGTACAAATTTCCATAAAAAAGGTTCCCAGCAGTTTCAAATTTCAATGAGTTTGATGCCCTGACGAGGAATATATATCTAGGGTCCCTTAAGGTATGTAAAACGTAATGGAAACATATATATTCCATACATAATTCTGTCTGCATCTTGAGACCGGTTGAAATAAAAATAACGAATCACGTGATCAAAAAAGGAGTATGAGGTGCCTATAGGGGATACAAGCACAACAATATGGATTTTTTGTAATGAATTTATTTTAAAATTAAGTCGATTATTAGATATATTTATTATTGAAATTTACAGATCCTAGATAATGTTATTTTTATCAAGACTAAGGTTCTCCTCCCTCAGGCATAGGTTACCATAGCCGATTTTTCCTATCTTGATTAGGCCCTTTGGTTTTATTGTTCCCAAACACTATTAATTTAAACCATTCAACCACAAATAAATACGTTTCCTACATCACGGAGCACTGGAACAGCCTCAATGGTGTACTTGTCGCAGATATCACATCAATAAATACCTCAATTCAGTTAACACCTCAAAGTTAACAACAGATTCGCAACATTCCAACTAAGATATTAGAAGAACCCAACTAATGATCAAAAATAAGTTGCAAGAATACGAAAGACATACTATACGATATTCCAGAGTTTGTGGTTCCTATCAGGATTTCCTTAATAGAGGGTTGCTGTTAACAAGGAAACTACTGAACCAAGGGTTCCTTTTGGTAATGCTGAAGTCTTCATTTTACGGTTGCCACCATGACTTGTTTGACTGCTATGGAATATCTGTGTCACAAATGACCACGGATATGTTTCACTTGTCGTAAACACTTCCCGGTCCTTTCCTCATTCACGACTTATTACCGGGTTTGTACGTAAATTAACACGACGGGTGCCACTAGTGGAGCAGGAACTGCTTACCCTTCCGGGGCATCTGAGTTCACCCCAGGTTTTAGTGGAGTTCGTGTTACTCGATCTTTAGCTTTATGTTTTGTAGATCGTTGTTTGTCCTTTTGTACTTTTTCCTTTGGCCATTATGTTGTCTGTTCTTCTTCGGTATACGGATTCTGATTGCCCTTTGGTATCTTCAAACTTTTCTTATAGCCAAAGGGCAAATAAGCTACAGCCCATGCAACCCAAAATTGGAAGCACTTCTGTAATATTCATACAGTCACTCCGCTGACCATCGTTAAGGTTTTGGTCTCTGATAGTAATACCGGTCTTTATTTACCATTTCCATTCTATGCGGTTGTTTTCTCTTGTTAATGAATTTTCTGCAAATCCTTTTATGTTTAAATTATCATAGAAATATCACCTTTGTGTGAACCGGAACTGGATGCTTTGTGCTCGGTTGTGTTAAAATGTTCTTTGTGGTTATTGACTTCATTATTGTTTACTGGGAATTGATCACTGTCCTGGATTCCTAAAAGTGTTTGATTGCTGTTACTGTTCGTATTCGTATCAGTAGAAACACTTTTCTGTTTTGTTTTTGGTGTATTCTCCTTTTTTGGATGCCATAAACAAACCATCGTTTCATTGGCCTCGGACATGTCTTGCCTGCCTTCTAACCAGAAAGTTTCCATCAAACCTTTTCCCTTGAAAGAGTCATAAAAGAACACAAATGAGAGGTATACTAGTACATTCATATTTAAACAGACATTCAGATATATTCTTCTAAGTTGTATGTTCTTTAATACCTTTCCACCCTTCTACGCTTTTTACGCATATCCCTTTCCCCCTCACTTACGCTTTTTACGCATACCCCTTTTCCCCTCACTTACACATTCTATGCATTCTGCTACATAATTTCTTTGAACATAAATACCGAAGAATTAAGTCGCTATGTTGCAAAAGTTGTACCAGTTAACGAAATTACAGATTCCAAACTTTCTATTTTCAAAATAGGAAAATCCGAGTGTGATATAAATAACGTATAATATCTATGAATATTCACGAGTGTGTGTCATGTGCAGACAATGTAAATAAATATGGCGACGTCCAGATCAAACGTGTGGGACGTTTGACACCAACTGACAACCACACAGCTATCTCTGGACCAATATTCTTCATGTATGGCTTAAAATTTGCGGAAACACTTCAATTTTACAAATTCGGTTGAACATAATTTTAAAATAGTCGAAATCTGAACGTTAAATATAAAAGTTTACAAAACAGTGTGTGCATACACACTTGCCGATTTTCCGTGAAAGATGTTCAGCCATATATCAATAGTCTGGACCTTCCTCTAAAAATATGTTGCCAAATTTTCAATGGATAAGCAACAAGAGCTCGTAGAAATCATTGGATATTCGGGCCATATTTTCTGATTTTGCAATCGGGATAGAGCGGGAAGAGTTATTGTACGTTTGTGGTGCTTGGATAGGGGTATTTCACAAAGTCGTAACAAAAAATGCAATTTACCGACATATTGTTCCATCAATTGATTAAATAGTTGTCTAGCATTGATATACTCAGGCTTTGGAGGTCAACCATGCACGGTAAGTAACATAACTTCTTCTAAAATATAGCTATAGTCTAAAAAGAAATATCGTTTTCAAGCGGGTCAAATGGGGTTAAATTTGAAACAAAAAGATGAACAAAAATCGCACGGAAAATTTACACGAACTAAATGTATTGGTATAGATCTCCGTTTCTATAAATGAATAAGAGATAGAATATAATTCACGAATTTGTTTTTTTACCCGAAAATGGGGAAAACAGCAAACATACATATTAAGTTATAAAATTCTCCCAACCTTTAATAACTTTATCCAATCAGAGATTATATATGACGTAATTATGGCTGTTCGAAAATATCGGGATTGTTTAATACATCTATTAATTTTATTCCAATTAAGGGCCCTCGAGGGGCAAACAGAAATTACACATATAAACTCACAATAAATTCTCAGTATGAACATGTATTAAAATTCTGGTGTAATGTAAGGTAAACGGACAGAAAGTCACAGGACAAAAAGTCACAAAACTCCTAGGACAAAAAGTCACAGGACAAAAAGTTACAATCTATATTTTTTACCCTGGCGGACAAAAAGTCACAGAACAAAAAGTCACAACTTATATGTTTGCTTAACATGTATGTAGGTAGGACAAAAAGTCACAATACATATATATACCTTGATTCATGTACGTATATAGGTAGGACAAAAAGTCACAATATGTATACACCTAGATTCATGTACGGTATGTAGGTAGGACAGAAAGTCACAATATCGTATACACTGATACATGTATGCATAATTTTGCTATGCATTGTCCTTAAAACAGACCGTGATATAGTATCTGGTTCTTTTTGCTGTTTTAAACTTTACTACACTTGCTGTGTGATATATGTTATTTCTCAAGTACTCGCTATTCAAAACCTCTTCGTTACTTTAGGATGAAGAACAATAAAAGTTTTATTCTTATTTCTTTGTGTCAAACAGTAAAGACTGTTTTTTTGTGAAGGTTTTTAAGATGTGGGAGAAAATGAAAGTATTTCCCATGTTATGTTTTACAAAATTGTTCATTGTGACTTTTTTTGTCCTAGTGATAAGTTCCTATGCAAAATTTTATGTTGTGACTTTTTGTCCTGTGACTTTTTGCCCTATATGTTTTGTCAAAATGCAAAATTTAACCTGTGACTTTTTGTCCTGTGACTTTTCGTCCGTGACTTTTTGTCCTGTGACTTTCTGTCCTACATTCTAATGTAACATACCTGTACATATCTGTGATATGCTTTGTTTAATTAATTACATTTTTTTCAGTACATCATTATTGTATGCACACTTGTTTGGTATGACATTTATGATACATGCAGTAAACATTTCTGGAATAATGCTATATTTTCATGTAGTTGCCACCAAAACATATATGAATAAAGATAATTTTTAAATTGCATTTTATATAAACTTTTTGCACAAGTACATGATAAACTATTTCTGGAAAAGATAGTTATTATTTTTAGTTCTTCATTTTCTTTCTCTATAGCTTAATGTTTTTTTATTCTACAGGTGTGACCATGTCGTCTCAGTAGATCATGAAGAGTTTTAAATGCCACTTCTGAAAGTTGATGTTGTTGATTGTGATTCATATACAACCGAAGTTACGATGAGTACATCTTTTGTCAAACAACCGTGGTTGGTAGCTTGGGAATATAATACGAAAAGGGAGCAACTTCATTCTTTTGAGATACAAAACATACATGTAACAGACGAACACGTTATTATAATTTGTGCCAAAGTTCTATAATTTCAAAACGACGTGGGAAATAGCTTATACTGTAATTAGTTTTTTCATATTTGTATAAATTGTAGCTTTTTTTTTTTAAATAATGTGAAGTTATTTAGATATATGTAGTCTCTCATAATTCTGTATTGAATGGCTCATATTTTTATGTGTGTTTCTTTTTTAATATTTCTATTGTACATATATTATAATATTGAAAGATGAGACTACAAAATAAAATATTGAATTCGAGTTCGGAAAACTCATAAAAATACAACGCTACAAAAGAAATTGATGTTATTGTCAATCAAAGGCTCCCCTTTCGAGGGGGATAATCAAAGGTAATTAAATACACAATTATGGTTGAAATGATGACAGTAAATGAGGTAATAAACGTACATGTTAAATAACAACAACCCACACAAAATGAAGGGTTATTGACCACAAGTGGTACCGTAGCTTATTACATGACTATTTCTCACTTTTCTTAAATACATTGATCCTGCAAGCACAATGCAGTGGCCAATGTAATTCCCTACCTTCGCTTTATATGCCTAATACTGTTTATAAATGTAGAATTAGATAATAAAAAAATGGCCACAAATGATGGCACAAAATCTTCCAATTTTTTTAATTTCTAGACAAGAGGTATATTGATTGATTGATTGATGCTTAACGCCATTTTTAGCATCGTGGCGTGTTTAGACAATCGATATATCGAGTATTCAAATAAATATTTTTCTTTTTTCATATTGTAATATTTTGCTTATTTTTTATAATGTTTTATTATAAAAACAAAAAAATAAGAAAAATATTACAATATGAAGAACAACACATATTTATTTGAATATTCATATATCTAAGATTATAAGCAAAAATGACCAGAATATCTGGTTTATCTCCCAAGGATTTACATATATTGAAATAACCCTGAAGCACTTTGCTGTGTAGAACATTTTGCTTCAGTAATACAACATGAAGCAGAAATTGAGTGAGATCAGAAAAATGAATATTATTCTTTCAATATGTTAACAATAAACAGTTAAAAAATCGCAGGAGAAAACGTCGAAAGAGATACTATAAGCAATTGTTGTTGTTGATGAGATGCAAAATTACAAAAACTTCCGGTCTTAAAGATCCGGGAAAAACGTGTAAATATTTCCATAAAAAAAGTTCCCAGCAGTTTCAAATTTCAATGAGTTTGATGCCCTGAAGAGGAATATATATCTAGGGTCCCTTAAGGTATGTAAAACGTAATGAAAACATATATATTCCATATATAATTCTGTCTGCATCTTGACACCGGTTGAAATAAAAATAACGAATCACGTGATCAAAAAAGGAGTATGAGGTGCCTGAAGGGGATGCATGCACAACAATATGGATTTTTTTGTAATGAATTTATTTTAAAAATTTAGTCGCGTGACAATCGCTACATGAATTAAAAAAAAAGTAGCCGCGATTTTGCCATATGTAAACACTTTACCTTTAACACACGATGGTGATTGTCTAATATTATAAGATGATACATGAAATATATACCTTTATATTTATTTCTCCTCTTGATTGCATTTTATAGGTATTTAATAATAGCAGTATATCACGTGTTTCTTTGCTAATATGTATTTTCAATGCTGAAAAAGAATAAATATACATATTACAAGGTACAACAGGAATGACAAGAAGAGTTTGAAGATACCAAAGGGGTAATCAGAATCCGTATATCGAAGAACAGACAGGACAATGGGCAAAAAAAAAGTACAACAGGACAAACAACGATCTACAAAACACACACATAAAACTAAAGATCGAGTAACGCGAACCCCACTAAAAACCACCATCTGAGGGACTAGCTTGTCATTCCGGGAATACGTCAACAAATATTAAATCTCAAACGTGTATTCTCCTTCAACTGTTTTTCTTACACAACTATCTTCAATACTACACATGTATCAACATCGTGCCGGATAAGACCGGATTCCGTACAATTCATAGTAAACGTTAGAGAATACCGAAGGTGCAATCAAGGATGAACAATCCAGCGAAACTGGCAACATTGGGTACACAAAACACAAGACGAAGACAAACAAAGCAAAAACATAACACAATATGTGTTGGACACAACTATGCGCAAGCAAACACAGATAATATATAGTGAAAGTTCAATAACCCTTATATAATGTGGAAACTGCTGATCATGCTAACTATTCGTTAACACATAAAAACAAAACGAGAATTATTCGTAAAGGTTAATACGACCTTAATGATACACGGGGGAAGGTCAATCTTAATATTTTAATATAAATGTTATGGCAATACATATGATTCGGTCTTGTATGATTCCGAGATTACGTTCATAAAACTTCCGAATACGATATTCGTACTCGTATTCCAAAGTCGTCCACACCGAACACTTTATCATGATACAGAATTCTGATTGGTTGTTTTTCATGAACAGTCACACGACTTGTTATTAATAAGTGTTAATACTAATACTAATTCTACTCAAAAGAAGACTCCATCTCTTTTACAAAACAGCAAAACACTGTAGCCACTGGGGTGTGACGACTTAACCCAGCCGTCAAACCCTAGTGAGCACAGTCTATTGTTGTAGTTGAAAGATTCCAAGTCTTAAATACCTGTTTTACCTGTTTTGCTCAAGTATTGTTATAAATACTGTTATAGTGACAGCCGGAAACTTTGAGCCGTAATGAAAGGGGGAGGTTTGGCGCTTTAAAATCTGATTCAACCCACCATTTCTTTAGAAATGCCTGTACCAAGTCAGGGTCATTACGGTTTTCACAGTTTTCCGGTTGTTGACTGATTTTGTCTGTTTATATACTTATGAATTTTGACTTTCCCTTTGTAAGATTGTTCGGAGTTCGGTAATTTTGTTATTACCCTTATAAAGCAAAAGTCGAGCTAATCAGTGTTCCATAGTTTCGCTGCAGATATTGCGCTTGTTAACAACCATAAGTGCTCATCAGCAGTTTTCGCCAAAATCGAGGTTTTTACATAAAAAGACATATACTAAATGGTTCTATGTGCTTAAAATGTTTGAAGTCATTATCTTTTTGCATTATTGTGCTACAAACAAGAACCCATAGGGCTTATCAGTAAATCATCTACTAATCATCTGCCACAAGGACTCATCAGTAATATTTTACAACCAGAAGGGCTCATCAGAGAGATGCTCACATCTAATAACATGTCATCTGCTGAGGTCAGTGTATGCAGATAACGTTATCTTGATGTAATCCAGATATTCTACATTGTAGTTTTAGCTTCTTAGGAGTGGTAACATTGGGATTTGACACAATTATTTCTTTCCAACATCATATAAATGAGCACATGTTAATTCATGAAATTTTTCCAAAGAATACAGAAATAAGCATTCACGGTAAGCTTAAGACATTTTGTTAATCAATTTAATTAATAATTGTTAATGAGATACTTATTGTACTTATAATGTAGATTTAAAAGCTATATTAGAAGAATTAATGTTAATTTTAATCTTCTGAGCCCTTATGGCTGTAGAGATTACTTTTATATTATTACATAAATTATATCATATATTCTAATTTAAAGCCTAATTAGAATTCACATATCAACAATAATGTTATTATTATAATTAAAATGGACTATAGAAAAATAATATAGTACAGTTATATTATAATTGTTCTTTTGTTTCAATGTTATCTGCATTTTCTGTAAAAAAAAATATTTAAATAAATTAATACATGTAAATAATATATACATAATGTACATGTATAAACTGTTCAGAACAATTTACATGCAGTCATGCCATCTTACACAAAATATCATTATTGAAAACAGAATTAAAGAAGTATTTTTATGTTATATTTTGCAATATTGTGTAACACATTTTATTTTTACATTTATATAGGAGACAGAAAATGTCAGATCAAATTTGGTCAGATGAAGAACTGTACATCGATATTTGTGCAGAAGATATGTTGAACAGGAAAGACGAAAGTTCATGTTCTGACAATAGAACTAATAACAATCAAGAAGGTGAGGCCAGCCATCAATATATACAAGAACACCGCGAAACTCAAAACAATAATGAGGGAACCGTTGATAATGCAACAATGAAACACGCGTCTGACAAAAATGAATCCGAAGACGAATACTACACAAATACAGAGGATGACATCCCTCTTGTCAAACTGTGTGGCTTTCAAAAGAAACAGAGAGAGTCATCTTCATCAAGACTTAGTGACTCAGAAGACAATATCCCTCTTAAAACACTGTTCAAGAAAAGGACACCAGCATATCCGCGCCGAGAGAGAAAACAATATTACGGCCTGTCTGACTCTTCAGAGATACATGATGACAATGATCTGGATTTCGATATTAGAAAGGAAAAGGTTGTGTCTTCCGATTCTGATTTGTCAGATATAAACTTACCGGTCATTGAAATCACTAAACATAGAAGGAAATGGTTAAGAAAGCGTGTGAGACCTATTAAGAAAATGGCAAATCAAGTTAAATCAAAATATGCAAGGACACGGATGAGAAAAGTCAAGAGTCAACTTGAAAATAAACAACGACAACTGGTCAACAAATCACATACATTTGATAGGATCATTTTGGCATATCTGGCAATTGCTGGCCATGAACATTATGATGCATGTATCAAGCCAGCGATAGCAGGACGTACCCAATTGCAAAATTCCCCCAGTAAGACCGTTAAAGAAACTGCAAATATGCGAAATATTAATTCACAACAAACAGATGATACAATTGGAACACCATCCAAATCCAATAAAACACCTCATCATTCTATTGCGACACCAAGGAAGGCCGCAAACTACAAGTCCCCACAGAAAAAAACTTACACTCGAAAGCGAAAGTCTGATTCAACTAAATGGAAAAAGAGCATACGCAAGCATTTAAGAAATGTAGGGAAAGAATAATTCTCTCCGACCGCAAAGAAACAGATAGCAGCAAGATCTTTAAAACCACATAATTGTACAATATGTAGATTTAATTGTGCAGATAAAGTGCCAGAAAATATTCGACTTGAAATTTCTAATTTGTTTTACGATGAAAATATGGTGTATGAAAGGAAGCGTGATTTCATATGTAGACATATTGAAGTTCAACCTGTAAGCAAACGATACAGTGGTTCATATAAACAAAACTCAAGAACATATTATCTGCCAGAACATGGAAGCTTACAGCGTGTGTGCAAGAAATTTTTCATTCAAACATTAGACATAAGCGATAAAATGATCAGATGTACACTATACAGGAAAACTCATGGAACTTTTGAAGGAACAGACAAAAGAGGAAAACATACACCAGCCAACAAAACATCTGATGAAACTTTGGATTCTATTCGACAGCATATTATGTCCTTTCCTATAATGGATAGCCACTACAAACGAAAGGACACAAACAGAAATTTTTTGCAACAAGATCTATCCATAACAAAGATGTACGATCTTTACAAGGCGAAATGTACTGCTGAAGAAATAATACCAGCCTCATCCATTACATACAGGAGGGTTTTCTGCAACGAGTTTAATTTCTCGTTCCATAAACCTAAAAAAGACTCTTGTGAGTATTGTAACGCATACTCGGAAAAGGAGAAAAATAACATGCTCACTCCTGAAGACATTGAAAGATATAAAGGCCATATAGCTTCCAAAGAGCGGGCACGTGAAGAAAGGGAGCATGACAAAGAAAGGGCTAAAGCCAACCAGTCTGTGTATGCAGCAACTTTTGACTTGGAAGCTGTTTTGTATACGCCGTGCTCCAACGTGAGTCAGATATTTTATAAGAGAAAGTTGACCTGCTATAGCTTATCCATCTATGATCTAGGGTCCAAAGATGGCACATGTTATCTATGGGACGAGTCTCAGGCAGCTAGAGGGTCATCAGAAATTGGCACCTGCATTGTCACACAGTTACAGGGATTACCAAGGTGTGTAAAGCATGTAATACTATACTCTGATTGTTGCACAGGTCAGAATAGAAATCAGTATATAACGGCTGGATTACTTCATGCTCTCCAAAACTCAGGCAACTTAGAAACAATAGAACAGAAATTTTTAGAGAGTGGACACACCCAAATGGAGTGTGACTCCATGCACTCAACGATTGAGCAGGCGAAGAAAAGAACTTCCATTTTCATTCCAAGTCAGTGGGATACTATCATTGCCATGGCCAGGAATAAACATCCGTACATCGTAGTACCATTGCGTTTCAACCAATTCTATGACTTACAGAAAGTGGCAAAGGAAAATTATGGAAGTTTTAAGCAGACTACAGATGGCGAGAGAGTAAACTGGGGCAAGATTAAAATCATTAAAATAGACAAAAAAGAGGAACATACTGTTATGTTTAAGTACTCTTATGATGATGATAACTATAAGAAGATTAATGTGGAGAAAAAGTTGAAAAGAGGAGAGCGTCGAAGTGGGAAGGAAGTATGCCTTTCTCAAAAATATATAGACAAAAGACCAATTTCCGTTGAGAAAAAAAAGGATTTGATCTCTTTTTGTAACTCGTTAGTAATACCACCGATATACTGGCCTTTCTACAACTCTCTAACAACAAATACAACAGTGAAGGACAGACTTCCTTTACCAGATCATCTGGAGGATGATCAAGATTCAGAGTAGACTTTCACGTAACTGTGCATACTCTCTGTGCTGGATTAACTTAAGAACTACAATGTTAATTTTCATTATCAACATACCACATGTAGTGCATGTATATAATACAAACATTATAATAAGATGAAAAATCAAATTAAATCCAAACATTTGTTTCATGTACAATTTGGGAGTAAGTTTCGCTTTTAGGCTTATTTGACACTATCGGAAATAATAAACAAAGTTTACAATGTTGAGGTAATCCTGACAGTCCATTTAATCCATGAATAAATGAAATATAACAGCAAACTATTTTGTTTTGTTAAATACTTGTATTACAAACATAGCCATATTACTTATGAGCCCTTATGGAACTGAACATTTTAAAAATGCCATAAGGGCTCATAAGCATTTTTTGATTAATATGGGAATATCTGGTCACATTTATGCATGTGCTTGTATTCAGTGGTTAAAGCTTGTAATGCCGTTTCACTATGCCAAATATGATAGAAATCCAATCAACGACTGATTTCCAGCAAAGCGACAAACCTTTAAATGAGTTTATCTCAAAACAATGAAAACTGCTGATGAGCCCTTATGGTTGTTAACAGGCGATTGTTTTGAAGCTCGCGTTGGTCAATTTGTGGTTATTAAGTCCGAACATTCCCAGCAAATCATGTGATCAGTGAAATGATGTATCTTGTCCATAGTGATTTTAATTAACTTTTATAACTGATATGTGATATTTCACTTTTTGTCAACATCCTTAATGATTTTACCCTGATGTCAGCTCAGATTCACAATAAATCCAATGAACGATCGTTAATGGATTTTTAAGAGGGTAGAAGGGATTTTCAAAAAATAAATATAGACTCGAAATAACACGAAAGGACATTAGAGCATAAAAAAACACAGAACACATATGTAAGATCTGAAACTAATTTCTTGTCCCACGTTGAAAATCATCTCAAAACAATGAAAACTGCTGATGCGCCCTTATGGTTGTTAACAGGCGATTGTTTTGAAGCTCGCGTTGGTCAATTTGTGGTTATTAAGTCCGAACATTCCCAGCAAATCATGTGATCAGTGAAATGATGTATCTTGTCCATAGTGATTTTAATTAACTTGTATAACTGATATGTGATATTTCACTTTTTGTCAACATCCTTAATGATTTTACCCTGATTGTCAGCTCAGATTCACAATAAATCCAATTAACGATCGTTTATGGATTTTTAAGAGGGTAGAAGGGATTTTCAAAAAATAAATATAGACTCGAAATAACACGAAAGGACATTAGAGCATAAAAAAACACAGAACACATATGTAAGATCTGAAACTAATTTCTTGTCCCACGTTGAAAATCAAATGGTCGCTGCCTTAGTTGCCAAAGGCTTTCCAATATTTCGAAATTTGAGTATGCCTGATGGGGAATATTCCATAAACGCGTCTTCCGGTTTGATTAATAAACGTTAGAGAATACCGAAGGTACAATGAAAAATGGACAATTCAGAGAAACTGGCAACATGTGCTACACAAGACGACGAAAATCAAACCAAAAGCACAACACAATATGTATTGGACACCATATTGGTAAGCAAACACAAATAACGTAAATAAGACATGAGCACTCCTACAAACAACTGGAGGTAAAGACGAACCGAACATTGTTTTGATGTTTAAATCGTAACGGACATCACAACACGGAACTCAGAACGGAAAGACATCTACGTTGTTATTACTATACATTGTGTGAGCAGCCCATTTGCCCGAAAATATTTTGCCGTTATTAAATATAAATCACAATTATTATTACATCCTCAACGGAAATAAAGAAATGTCGTACATCAAATAAAGGCGTTTAATATGTGAAGTCTTATCTTAATTTTACCCACTTAAAGGAATAAGGCTTAATAAAGAAATAGCAGATGGTGAGAAATGACACAACAACCCACCATCTACTTCATAGTAGGCATTGGCATATGATGCATATGCAAATGATTTATTGAAATAACACAGAGAATGCAAGTAGAAAAACAGTTTGAATATACCAAAGGGGTTCGTCACATCATTTCCATGTTCGACGAAGTAGATATCATTGACAAAGGGTTTATGGGTTAGAATGTTTAAAGCCATTGGCAACGATATATTAAACGTTAGGGAACACCGAAGGGGCAATCAGTTATATCGTGGCGATCAGTTTTATTGGTGGAGTAAACCAGAGTGCCAGAAGAAAACCATCGACCTGCCACAAATCACTGACAAACTTCATCATATAAAGTTGCATCGCGTACACCTTGTCATGAACATGATTCGAACTCACAACTTTTGGTGATAGGCACTGATTGCATAGGCAGTTGTAATTCCCTCATTGACTAAAGAAAAATTTAATATGCCAAATAACTTTAAAGACTGTAAGATATAGAAATATTTTTTAAAGATTTGTAGTTTTATCCCAACATTTCAGTTTATTTTTTTTAAAGCCAGTCTTTTCTATGTTACGTGAACACAAGAAAAGTTTGAAGATTCCAAAGGAGTGTCTCCTACAACTGTGCTTTTCAACGTTGGAAATAACATTAACTGTTAGAAAGACATTTTTTTTTCAAAATCAAATGTGTTTCCCATTATTTTGCGTGTAACGTATACCTACGTAAGCTGTGACTTTCCATTCTAGATGCTGTATTGACAGTGTCGCCAAACAAACAATATCTTGGCATTTTTATTCCAACAACTCCAGCCACGCATGGACCTAACACATATAAAGATTACCGTGAACAAAATATAATTTTTGAATTGCTCATAAAATACATATTCATAGAATATTAAATTCGTGGAATCCATCCGAATCAAACACAATATAATTTTAGGTATATTTATTAAAAATAAAATAGATATTTAATTAATTTACAGTTCAAAATAAGGTAATTATTATTAAAGCTAAGGTTCTCCTCGCTCAGGTATGGGTCTTGGCTGTCATGTTTAGGCATTTTTGGCTTCGTTGCTTCCAAAGACTTTTAAATGATTTGACTTTCCAATCTTTCGACTTTGAACGTACCTGATAAAGGTTATTCCAGAAACGTGTCGTGCGCACTAAATTGCTTATCTATGTTTTCATAGAACATTTTGTATTTATTAGTATTGTTCCTGTAAATTGAGAGCTACGAGGTCACAAATAATTTAAAAAAAAAGTAAACTGGGAATGTTTACAATGTGAGAAAGTTCACTGAAACACCCAACAATTTCTGCATGAAAAGAAAACCTACGCAATCACAAAAAGAACAAAAGACAACGAATCTACACAGTGCGTGACAACATACTCTCGGTGCGTGACAACATACTTTCGGTGCGTGACAACATACTCTCGGTTTGAGTGATGGAGTTAAACCGAATAAATATGCTTTTTATGCTTGTTAAACAATCTTTGCATTGTTTGTATATTTTCTTAATCTTATTATTTTGTGCTATGATAATCATAGGAAAAAGGATTTTGAATTATTCGTAATTGTAAAGAATAAAAAAGGTAGTATGTTATACATGTATATATTATGTGACATAACCCGAATTATGAAGCTTTAAATGGCCGAAAGCTTCATAATCCGTCGAGGGACTAATATTTGATAATGTGTTAGCAAGAAAGAAAATTTATTTTGCTTTATCGAATTTCAAACCTTTAAGTTCAAGGTTTTAATTTATAAATGATATTTGACGAGAAATCTTATAATGAAGTCGGAATTGAAACTAAAGAAGTAATGACTTCATGTCAATTTGTTGATAATAATGAGAAAAATTCAATAAACGTTTAAACAAACCGAAGGGGCAATCAAGAATTGACAATTCAGAGACACAGACAACGTTTGACACAAAACAGGTGCGGTAGATGGTCGGTTCGAGACCCGGTCGGGTCAAACCAAATACTGAAATTGGAGGCTGCGTGGGGAATGTGTCCGAGTGGAGCGACATGTCTATCAGCGGGTTTTTACAAGGCGGACATAATCTCATCAAAATGTAACTTGTTCTCGCCATGATATAGCTGAATAATTGCCGCTTGGCGTTAATAAACACTCACTCACTCATCCATATTGAATTTTTTTTATATTTAAATAAAATTTTGTCGCATAACTGTGAAATCGCAATTTAAAAACAATATTGATACAATAATGGAACATGCACTCCACGACTATCATTATCCTTCCTTGTAAGGCTCAATAAAGTCAAAAATCGTTTTTCCCTTGTACGATATCTGACTGGAACCGGCTGTCATAGCTTATAGTTTTAAGTGGCTTGGTCAAGGCTACTGTCTCCTCTTTCAAATAACAATTATGAAACATGTTAATAGTTTTAACGTTTTTTAAATTGTCATATGCACCCTCAGACATCATCTTCAACTTGTTGAATCCGGTAAATATTTCGTAGAAGAAGTAGAGGGATAATGTCTTTTGATATAAGATTTGTTTGTGTTTGGCATGGAAACAATATTCCAACATTATATAAATATACATACCAGTGTGTATTCCTACACGAATTTCTATGTGTTCTTCTTTCTTGTGTGGAATCTTCAGTTGTTTAATTGATGACACAAGATCTATTCCCATCGTAGCAATTTCTTCTGCATGCTGTAAGATAAAAAAGGAATAATCAACAATGCTACACCAATATTTCGTGCGTGCGTATAACTGTTGGTGGACGACTGTTCAATATAAAATAGATTGAAAATGAGCATTTTAATAATACCTGATGAAGTTTATTGACACTAGTGGAGCAGGAACTGCCTACCCTTCCGGAGCACATGAGTTCACCCCCGGGTTTTATAGGGATTCGTGTTACTCGATCTTTAGTTTTATACGCATGTTTTGTAGATCCTTGTTTGTCCCTTTGTACTACTACTTTTGGCCATTGTGTTGTCTGTTCTTCGGATATGTCTGTTCTTCGATATCCGGATTCTGATTACCCCTTTGGTATCTTCAAACTCTTCTAACTGCAGTAAGGCGTGCTGTGCGCAAACGTAGATATCTACATCGGGTTATTACCGCCATCCATAACCAAAAGCTTATAGCAGTCAAAAGCAAGTGAGGGCGAAATTACATGTATTGCAAGCAATAAAGGAAAGATACATAGGATAGTAGATGAATACTAGAAGAAAAATAGGGAAATACAAAAATTAAACCAGAAAGAAAAAAACGTTTGACGATCATTGACAGACTCAAATTGATGAATACAAGCCTCCAAAACTTGAGACAACACCACCTGAGGCATTCAAGAATATCAAGGGATTACACGGAGAAGGGGAACCAAACCAGAAATAATGCAAACCTGGAAAATTCATGTCTCAGAACGAAAGAACCATTACCTTTTGGTTTTGAGCGTACATGATGAAGGTTATTCCAGAAATGAGCGGAGCGCATTAAATTTAGATAGATCATTGACGAGCAGAAACCAGAGTACACTACGTCTCATCCTGACTACTTTGACTTGAGACGTAGACACACTCCAGGCAAACATGTGGATAAGTACAGAGTATTTGGCTGGAATAAACTCACAAAGGGAATCTACGATGAGATATGACGAACAAAATGGCATTGGAAGGTATAAACAGCAGAGAAGACCGATATTGAAAATATGAGAAAGAAGGTCAAACACACCCTTTGTAAGAACCACATGACAAATGTCTAAAGGCTAATCTACCTTATCATCATGATCATATGTCATGATAACAACTTTGATTGGTACACTTGATGTCTGCTTGAACAGCATATATGAGTTAATTGCTGAACGAATGACTCACTTATCGACGGGTGTCACTAGTGGAGCAGGAACTACTGACCCTATCGGAATTCACCCCGGTTTTTATTGTGGCTCGTGTTGCTCGATCATTATTTTTCTGTGTAGTGTTTTATAGATCATTGTTTGTCCTTTTTTCTTTTCTTTTGGCCATTGTATTGACTATCCTTCCTCGGTTTACGGCTTCTGAGTAACCGTTTGGTATCTTCAAACGTTTCTTATATGGAATATCGAGGGATGATGACTAAGAATATACAACTGGTTGTCATTAATGGGAAAATATGAAAGATGTAGGGTTTGATGCTCCTGAATGGTTTGCATATTATTACGATGGAATCAGAAACATCATTGAAACAGTTATCTATGAACCCAGATTTACACAACCTAGGTTAGAAACAATCGTCGTTCCAATCGAATTTGATGCACCCGCGGATTGCGAAGCAATAAAAATGTAGTTTGTTAACCCTATGTATAAATCCGGCACTGAGTTCTCACTAATTATAACATTTATCATTTGACAAAAAACAACAATAACAATTTAAAAAATACATTTTCGGAAACTCCCGCAGGATTGTTTAAATTTTATGTAATTAAATATTGATTGTGATTCATTTCATGTGGCGTATTAAATAATAAATGTCGTGTATGTGTTGATTTAAATATGCTTTGATTGTATATATTTCTTTTGATCGTTGTTGTGACACATACTAATTGTTATGGAAACGGAAATTTATTAAGTTAATTATGTCTATTCAACGTTAAAAAAAGCAAACAATAAATCAAATAAGCAAATATGACACGCTACCGGTATTGCATGTTGATTAACCTCTAACTGCTTACTCTCCGAGAGCACAAGAGTTGACTCCCAGTTTGTAGTAGGGCTCCTGTTACTCAATCTCTAGTTTTCTGAATAGTGCTTTTGGACCATTGGTTGTCCTTTTGACCTTTTTACTTTGGCCATTGCATTGATAATCCCTCTTTTTTGATTTACGGCTTCTGATTATCCCCTTTCATATCTACAAACTTTTCATATAGAATGATATATAGCATCGCAAATGGAGAATTCGATATTACATTATTGCTGACATTAATTTGAATGCCTTTGTTAACCTTTACTTTTTGTTAATTGGTAATTTTTGTTGTAGCATTTTTTTATTATTGGGATATAATAGTCCATTTGAAAAGTTTCAATAAAATATCTCTATTAATCCAATGTAATAGATTAAACTTTTTTTCTTATTATTGATATGTTGTCTTTTCCTGGAAAACCCTCTCTACCTTGAATTTGCTTATTCATTTTTGTTTAAGATTTCATTGCAAATCTCGGAAACATCATATATCTTTTCAAAAGACGTAATATTCTATACGATTTTGCTAACAGCAAGTTAGTCTTGCTAAAATAACCAAAACAGCGCAATGAAATTGCTTTACAATATCGACCGGGGATTGTACGTCAAAAGATCTGATATTGAAATCCTATATAGAACATAAAGATAATTTTTACTTGTACAAACAATGTACTGTAGCTGTAATTATTAAAAGAAAAACATGAAAGATCATATTCTATGAAATTACCTCTGACATAATGATAACCCAAGCAGATAAATTCTCAAACGCTTCGAAAATATTATGTGACAAATTGTTTTATTGTCACGTGATGTTGTTGAAGGTTTGGCTACATTGTTTGACATGATGGTTATCCAGTTGTTTAACGGACATTATGGTGTGCTTGATATTTCACATATTTCTTCAGTTTTTAAACGAATGTAAAATACGTTTTTAAAACTGTGTTTTATCTTATTTATATTTGTTTTAAAGGAGGACCGTCAATTTCACCTAATTCATTTTTATTTATCTAAAATGGTTTTATTTCGATTTCATGCATAGAGTCCAAACACTTGTGATTTCTCTAACATTCATTTAAAACAAACTAATCCAAAAATAAGCTGAAGTCTTACCTTCATGCCATTTCGGGTGGGTACACCACTAGCAACCATATAAGCGTCACCAATAGTCTCAACTTTGTAGACATCATATATATCTATTCTCTCATCAAACATAGAGTACAGACTGTTCAAAAATTCTATAACCTGCAATACACAAAACAAACATAGAGTAAAGACTGTTTAAAAACTCTACAACATGCAAAACACAAACATAAACACCATAAGAAATAGTTTATGCTAGTGTTGAAAAACTCGGATATCTGGAAAAACAAAAAGCAAGTGCGGTTAGAAACTTTCGTTCCTGAGAAATCGATGATATGGTGAAAAACGTAGATATCTATTCTGTCATCAAACAGAGTAAAGACTGTTTAAAAACTCTACAACCTGCAATACACAGAAACAAACATAGAGTAAAGACTGTTTAAAAACTCTGCAACCTGCAATACACAGAAACAAACATAGAGTAAAGACTGTTTAAAAACTCTACAACCTGCAATACACAGAAACAAACATAGAGTAAAGACTGTTTAAAAACTCTACAACCTGCAATACACAAAACAAACATAGAGTAAAGACTGTTTAAAAACTCTACAACCTGCAATACACAAAACAAACATAGAGTAAAGACTGTTTAAAAACTCTACAACCTGCAATACACAGAAACAAACATAGAGTAAAGACTGTTTAAAAACTCTACAACCTGCAATACACAGAAACAAACATAGAGTAAAGACTGTTTAAAAACTCTACAACCTGCAATACACAAAACAAACATAGAGTAAAGACTGTTTAAAAGCTCTACAACCTGCAATACACAAAACAAACATAGAGTAAAGACTGTTTAAAAACTCTACAACCTGCAATACACAAAACAAACATAGAGTAAAGACTGTTTAAAAACTCTACAACCTGCAATACACAAAACAAACATAGAGTAAAGACTGTTTAAAAACTCTACAACCTGCAATACACAGAAACAAACATAGAGTAAAGACTGTTTAAAAACTCTACAACCTGCAATACACAGAAACAAACATAGAGTAAAGACTGTTTAAAAACTCTACAACCTGCAATACACAGAAACAAACATAGAGTAAAGACTGTTTAAAAACTCTACAACCTGCAATACACAAAACAAACATAGAGTAAAGACTGTTTAAAAACTCTACAACCTGCAATACACAAAACAAACATAGAGTAAAGACTGTTTAAAAACTCTACAACCTGCAATACACAAAACAAACATAGAGTAAAGACTGTTTAAAAACTCTACAACCTGCAATACACAAAACAAACATAGAGTAAAGACTGTTTAAAAACTCTACAACCTGCAATACACAAAACAAACATAGAGTAAAGACTGTTTAAAAACTCTACAACCTGCAATACACAGAAACAAACATAGAGTAAAGACTGTTTAAAAACTCTACAACCTGCAATACACAGAAACAATAACACCACCAAAAAACTTTTTATACTAGTGTTTAAAAACTCGGTTTCCTGGAAAAACAAAGAGTAAGTGCAATTAGAAACATTACTTCCTGAGACATCAATGACTGATAGGAAGAAAAAAACGTAGATGTCTAATTTACTACGCACAACACATTTCTGGGATAATCGTCATCAGGTACACTAATAGTCAAAAGATAGGAAAGACAAATAATTTAAAGTTTCTGACAGCAAAGAGCCTTAAACAGGATAGTTGAGGAGTACTTGATACAGCTATATGAGATAATGTTCAGAAAATCCTTTCGTCTTTCGGTACTCAGTAGTCTTTATCCATCATAAGCAATTTATTCTATTCGGACATCCTCTTGACGGTAATAGATATAAACCTAATAAAATTAAGGAGTGATTGTTGTTTAACGCCAACTCAGTAATTGTTCAGCTATATCATGGTGCGAACAAATTAATTTTCAATGAGATGATGATGAGGTCACCTTTGTACTAGACAAACACGCTTAGTTAGATATTTATAGTGCTAATTCACTGAAACCACAGTCCGCGGATAGACATGTCGCCCCACTCGGACACATTATCCTGATTCCGAGCCAACCAGTCTTTGTTCATTATTCGTAATGCTGCGTGCTTAGCGGAGAAGCAACAAACACCAATTTTATAGTCTTTAGCTTGACCCGAACGGAGCTCGAACTCTCGATATACCGCACTCGAGGCGAGCATGCTAATCATTACACCACTGATGCGGTAAAAAATAAAATTAAAGCTTGAGAAAACTTATAATCAAATATATAATATGGATCTCTCTAGTTCTTCTTGCAGAAATGCCTGGATCGGAAACACATTTTTAAACATTATGGTCTATGCACAAAGAAAAAGGTTAAGCACCCCCTGATAAGTTACACTAAGCTTAGATTCTAATATTTATATTGATTATAGCAAGAACAATGTTCCATTAAAAAGATGTGCTCACACAGGTGTGACCATTATGTCTTATATCGACTAGTCATGCACGTGAATCATGCCTCTCACGCATTGCTCAAAATTCAGTATGTTCACGCTTCGAATTTGTGTACTTTAAAACGGTGTTTTAAAAACATTATTCATTCTCAGTAAGCATGGTACGAAGCCGAATATCAAAAGCACAAAGATGGCAAATAATTATCATGCATACAACAGGGATGTCCTTCAAAGCTATTGGACGTCAGATGAGCTACAACTAAACACACACAAACCAACAATGTGAAGGACTTGCCGAGATCCGGCAGACCCCGGATACCATCTGATCGTGACGACAGGGCATTGCAGCGTTTGGTTAGACGTATACCATTCGCAACCAGTCCCGTACTCAAACAACACTGGCTCCCCAATAGACATCTGTCAACAAGAACAGTTAGAAACCGTCTGAAATCAGCGGGACTTAAGTCAAGGAGAGTCAATAAGCGTCCATTGTTGGCAGACCGACATCGATGAACACGCTTGGCATGGTGTTCAGCACGACGTGGTTGGAATTTAAGAACATGGCGCAAGATCCATTGGTCAGAGGAGGGCCGGTTTCTGCTTCATGTAACCGACGGCCGGACGAGGGTTTGGAGACACAAAGATACAGCCTATACCCCAAGGAACATCCAGCCAACTGTCCCTTACGATAGAGGCTCAGTAATGGTTTGGGGGTGTATCTCTTATGACTGCAAGCTGGATTTAGTCACCATACAAGGCAACCTAACTGGTGATCAGTACATCAGAGACGTCTTGCTACCAGTTGTTGTCCCCCATTTCGACAACCACTCACTAGCTACAAGACCTGTGTATATGGATGACAACGCCAGGCCTCATCGTTCAAGAGCAGTAACCGCCTACCTCCAAAGCGAACCCGTGACTTCTGTTCCTTGGCCAGCCATGAGCCTGGATTTGAATCCCATAGAGCATACTTAGGACATGTTAGGCCGTCCCATAGAGGCTCGGGAACCTCCTGTGCAAAATATTTGTCAGTTGGAAGCAGCATCGCATTGGGAATGGCAGCAGCTATCACAACAGGACATCCGACGTCTAACTGGAGGGATGAGACGCAGGGTTGAGGCCGTCATCCAAGCACGTGGGGGTTACACCCGGTACTGAACTTTGAACAATAGATGTCGTCAAGTGATTCACAAATGACGTCTTGAAAGTGAAATGACAATCTTATCGTGTTTTTTGAACTGTGAAGATCAATGCTTAAAATGGACATGTTTTAGTGCAAAATCCTGGCCTTGTGATATTGTGATTAAATATTCATTAAATTAACATTTTTCTTGATTTTTTTTTTGTGGTGTCTTACAGCCAATGTAATGTCCTAACAGGTCACCATTGCGTTCTTGAGATTATTTGGTCAGTAATCTCGTGATACTTGTCGTATCATTTGTCATTTCAAAAAAACATGGGGGTGCTTAACTTTTTTCTTTGTGTATATATCATGTGCTTTCTACGTTCGTGAACTCGATCACAGTGGAGAAAGCTTTGTACCGGAAATCAATTACCAGTAATCTATTTATGTCATGCCTGATAATAATCAATTAATCGCCAATTGCTGGCTGTCATGACTAACTTCTCATTACGTGATTGTCCGTTCGATATGTTTTAAGTGCTTTGAAATATATAGAGTAACGGCAGTTTTTAAGGTCGAGACAGACATTATCGCTAGAATATCCGATAGGACCAGCTGTAATACTAGTGATAATGTATGTTGAGACCTTCAACAATGATGCTATTAGTTTTATCGGTGACGTCATAATGTGTTTGAGTCACATTGACCCGATAACTTTCAGGATTTTTCTTCTTTCGATTATTTTTCAATTGATCAAGATAAAGCGTCCTCCTCCTGTAATACAAATATTACAGAGGGATAAGAGGTAATGACAATCTAAAGCCTCCAATGTGATTGACCTCTAATTATAGCAGGATTCAACATTATATATCTCATCCTACATTCTTGACTTTTATATCAAACTGCCACTAACTGCTAATCAATCATAAACAAAGAATGAAAAAACAAGGTTTGCACAGAAAAAACAAATCAAAGAAATTCAGATGACCTTTATATCAAATATCCTTTCTATTTGGGTTATAAATATACCATTTCCGATTTATCTGAATTATAAGAACAGCTTATATAGTCTTGTTTATCTTAATTATAAGGATTGCTATGAATATATTGTGTTCAACTTAAATTAGCTTCTTTCCGTTGAAAGATTTTTACTTGGTGCTTTTACTTTTGTTCAACATTGAATATTTGCAGGATGATTTCACATTACTTTCTTGCACTAAGCATAACCAATTCATGATGGCCACCAAGTGAAGATTTCAATCTGACTATCATAAACCCCTTCCTTTCTAACCAGTTTTCTCATCACCAGAAATCCTCTATCCAGAAATCCAGAAATCCAAAGAACAGAGTATTGTTGTCTGAATTATAGGGATTGCTATGGATGTATTGTATTCAACTTGAATCAGTTTATTTTCATTCCAAAGATTTCCACTTCATACTTTTTCTTTTGTTCTACATGGAATATTTGAGTGAAATTTCACATTACTTTCTTGCACTAAGTATGGCCTTGTAAGATATTTGCAGAAATCTTCTATCCAAGAAATCCAGAGAAGATGCACATACGATGGGACAGAGTATTGTTTTTCTGAATTATAGGGATTGCTATGGGTGTATTGAGTTTATTTTCATTCCAAAGATTTTCACTCTATCCACTTTCTTTTATTCTACATTGAATATTTGCGGGACATTTCACATTATTTTCTTGCACTCAACATGACCTTGTAAGGTATTTGCACACGAATCTTGCATAGTAACAAGTTCTTGCCTTGATAGGATAGCAAGTTTCTTTATAGTCATTACCTTTCAAGTTATTTTCCTTTTTTCTTAATTACGAGGTGGACTTTCAGGGAAACATGCTTACTATTCTTTGACATTTCAATAAAAACATAGATATACAATTTAGGGCGCACAACGCAATCCTGGAAAGCATTTGAAAGCCAAATAAAAGTCTTTGGGGGCAAAAAAAAACCAAATGGCCTAAACAGGATAACCAAAATCGGGAAGAGATTCTAAGTTTTAAAGTAATTACAAGATTTAAAAATTGTAAACTTCGATAAAAATATATCTAATACATCATGTCAGTGCTGAAGTCCCATATTGGTCTATATCTTGTGTACTACTTCGTGTAGTTTAGTAGAGTTTTTCCCTTTGATATTAATACATGTGGAAGGAATGTTTATTGTCTATTGTTTTATTATTTATATTGATCAGCTGATTTGAAATATAAGCAAATGCGATGACCTTTTCACATAGACAAACACATTCATGTAGGTATTTCATGCAAATGTACTTTATTTATATGTTGCAAACAAATTGTCGCTTTTATTAGTCGTTTAATAGCTCTATCCCTTTACATTAATTTGTGTCTAATTGTAAAGTTGGATAGTCTCTCATGTTCATTTACATCCATATCCTCTCTTACTAAATATCAGAGTAAGCTAAGAATTAGCAGTAGCTATTTAATTACGACAGTTTATTCAGTCTGCAGGTCATATCAGTTTTACAGGTGGAGGAAACCGGAGTACCCGGAGAAAACCACAGACCTGCCACAAGTCACTAACAAGCTTTATCACATAATCGAGTACATTTCACCGTGAGCTTTAGTCGAACTCATAACGTTTGGGGTGATAGGCACTGATTGCATAGGAAGTTGTAAATCCAACTATCATACGATCACGCCCACGATGGTCATATGACTTTGTTTTTTTGGGGGTTTTTTGTGTTTTCTTTTAGACATTTTCAAAATATATACATAACAAACACAGACATTACACAACAGCACAGACAAAGACATTATTTGTACATACATTTTCAATACAAACATGAAATGTTGTGTCCCCTTGTCTCCATGCAATAAACCAAATACATAGTTTATTAAAAGGTATATGTCATCAGATTTTGATTTACCTCCTATATATAATTATATATACATGAGTTTCTAATATAAGTTTCTTATGTATAAATTATCTTCGTGCATGTTGACCAAAGTAGACCACTATAAATTAAGCTCATGTAGGTAACACCATTTATTATCATGTTTGTACATTTTATTTTCAACAAGCGCATTAATCTTTTCCATTTTCTCTTTTTGTTTAACTTTAATTTTGAAAATGTTAAGAACTGGTTTTGTGTCAGTCCATTTAAAACAGTGAATATAATTTCTTGCCACAAGGAATAAAAATGTAACAATTTTTTGCAAGGAGCTTTCATCTGAAAAAAGACCTAAAACTGTTTCTTTTGGGGTTAATTCAAAAACTTCTAAATCTAAAGCTGATGAAAGCCAGATATTAAATGAAGTCCAAAATCTCTTTGCCACGGGGCAGCCCCACAGATAGTGTAAGATGGAGTCTTCTTCTTGGTTACAGAAATTACATATTGCGCTGTTTTTGATTCCCATTTTGTGTAATAATTTGTTATTTGGAAGTATATGATGCAGAAGTTTGAACTGAAAATTTCTTAATTTTGTATCATTTGTGATTCTATAAATATCATTAAACAACATACTACCAACTAGTTCAGTATCAAGTTTTTGTTCCCATTTCACAATGCCTTTTACAAAATTTTCTTTTTCATCCTTTTCTATGAAATATTTGCATATATATTTTGAAATATCTTTCCTCTGCATCATATTAGTTTAATATCAAAGGTGGTTTCATTTCCAAGTCATCAGTACTGTAGTGTTTTTTTAATAACAGATATAATACCATAATATGTGATTGTTTATATTCACATTGCATTTATCAAGAAGCATTTGATATGTAAGAAATCTGTTATTGTCATGAATGAGGTCCTCTATCTTTTCTATGCCATTTTCTGACATGCATTTTAAATAAAGTACTCTGTCATTTAACTTCAAGTGTGAATTGTACCATATAAAGTCTGTTTTGTGACTTTATTTGAGTCATCATTAAAGTTTAAAGATGAGTATCACACAAGTAAATCCTGCCAACATTTTGATTTGAATTTAGATTACTCTCCCATATAATCTTATCTTGTAATCGTGAACAACGGGCACATATCAAATGTTTCCAAAATGCATTGTAATCTTCGTTATAAAGCTTATATATCCACTGAAATTTAACAGATTTGGCATATATCTTTATATTAGTCAAATTTAGTCCACCTTCTGTTTTTTCTTTAAATAAAATAGTTTATTTAATCTTTGCTGGTTTATCATCCCAGAAAAAATTTAATATTATCTTTTCAATATCATTTAAAAAGAGTTCTCCTGGCGAAGGTAAAATACTCAGTGCATAAGTTAATTGTGGTATGATCAAACTTTTGATGATTGTTAGTTTGCCATACAGAGTTAAATCTCTCTTTTGTCAAGTTTTTATAATTTCTAATATTTTTTTTTATTATAATAATTTTCTTCTATTAGGGAACGACCAATTAACTTGAAGGGGGGGGGGGGGGAGGGAGGTTATGGTTTTTTCTAAAAAAAATATTCTGATTCCCAATGTTGCTGAAAAAAATATTCTGATTTTGGTGGAGGAAAAAAAAATAATCTGATTCAGAGTTATTGTCATATAACCTAATGTTAAATTCTGGAAACAAAATTCGCGCTTCGCGCAACAAAAACAATAAATATTTTAACTCTTGTGTTGTCCGAAAAAAAATTTCTGAACGAAACAAAAAACCATAACCCCCCCCCCCCCCCCCCCCCCCTTCAAGTTAAATGGTCGGTCCCTTAGATCTTTTTGTTTTCCATTCGTTGGGATGATAATACCTAACAGTTTAAATTTATCTGTAGTTATTTTAATTCCTGGCGAAAAGTTATGGGTGTTTATATCTACTTTGGAATGACCCAGTGGAATCAGTTCTGACTTATTTAGATTTAATTTTAACCCACTTATCTTTGAAAACTCATTCAATATATTAATATAGTGGAACTTGTGCAATCCGACACCTGAATTTTCCGATATCCTGTGACATCCGACAAAAATTCATGATTCCAAAGTATTGCTGTTGACTAATTTAAACCTGTATATTCCGACATCCTGTACAATCCGACACATTTCCTTGGTATCTTGGTGTGTCGGATTAGACAGGTTCCACTGTAGAAGTTTTAATGGAGTTTTCTCATCCATCTATAATGAGTGTCATCAGCATATTGGGACAGTTTGGATTCTGCATTTTTGTACTTAAAGCCTTTGACGTCATCTGAGCGTCTAATAGCTATGCCTAGTATTTCAGCAGTTATAATAAATAGATAAGGCGATATAGGGCAACCTTGACGCACACCTCTCTCAACAGAGAAAAATTATTTTGACCATCCCGTGTTAAGAACACAGCTTGATATATTCTGAAACAATATACTGGTCCATTTTTTAAAGGAAGGACCAAATCTAAAATAGTCCAAACATTGTTGGGGGAATTTCTAGCTCAGTGAATCGAAAGCTTTTTCGAAATCTACTGATAGTATAATACATGATAAATCTTCTTCTACTACTATTTCAATTATTTCTAAAATATTTCTGATATTATCGCCAATATATCTTCCTCTCATGAAACCTGCTTGATCTGAATGAATAATATGTGGTAGGACTTTCTTCAGTCTAAATGCTAAACATTTTGTCATTAACTTATAATCAATATTCAGGAGAGAAATGGGTCTCCAATTTTTTAGATATTTTGTATCTTTCTCAGGTTTCGGGAGCAGCGTTATAATACTCTGCCTTTGTGAAATTGACATCTCATTAAGATTATAAGTATATTGATACGAGTCAATCACTAGATATCACTAGATCAATGACATCATTCCAAAATATTTTATAAAATTCTGCAGGAAGTACATCTGTTCCTGGAGATTTACCATGTTTAAATGTCCTAATAGCTGAGACACATTCATCTTTTGAAATTATACCTTCATAGTTTAACATATCTTCACTAAGTTTTGGTATCTCTGGGTCATCAAGGAAAAAGAAGTTATTGATTTCATTAATGTTATCATAAACTGTATGGTTCTTAGAATAAAGAGACTTATAAAAGCTTATCTCTTCAGCAAGAACTTCCTTGAAATCAGTTATAGTGTCTCCTTTATCATTTATTAATTGTTGAATAGTTTTATTTATATAATTTCGTTTTTCTAAATTGAAAAAATATTTAGTATTTTTTTCTGCATCTTTTAGCCATTTTGCCTTTACTTTTATCATTGCATCTTTTCTTCGTAAATTTTTTTTAATTCATTTTCTAATAAATATATTCTATTTTCAATTTCTTCTCTGTTAGACGCTTGCTTTTTATTTTGGAGTTCTGTTAACTCTCTTTCAATATAAATTGTTTTAACTTTATTTATCTTTGCAATTTTTGATGAATATTTTATAGTTTCTCCTCATATGACTTTTATATAATACTGAATAATTACTTCAATGATATATAATGCTGTCTTGTCTACCAGACTGAAGATACCAAATGGGTAATCAAAAGACGTAAATAGAAGAAAATAAATAATGTTGTCTGTCTGGTTTCTGAGAGCACAGTATCCCGCCTTGCCAATTATTAGGCTTAGCAGTCTTAAATAGTGTTGGCGCTTTAAAATCTGATTCAACCCACCATTTCTTTAGAAATGCCTGTACCAAGTCAGGGTCATTACGGTTTTCACAGTTTTCCGGTTGTTGACTGATTTTTGTCTGTTTATATACTTATGAGTTTTGACTTTCCCTTTGTAAGATTGTTCGGAATTCGGTGATTTTGTTATTACCCTTATTAATTGTCTTGTATTTTCTGAATTCTTTTATGAAAATTTCAATGAAAAGTACTTTCTGAATGCTTTTATGAAGATTTCACTGAAAGTACTTTCTGAATGCTTTTATAAAATTTTTAATGGTTGTATGAAAATTTCACTTAGAAGTAATGCTTTCATGAACATGTCACTGAAAGGTACTTTCTGAATGGTTATCATGACAATTTCACAGAAAGAACAAATGGATATACAAGGATTTAGTATTAAATATAAATCGATGTATTAAATTTCATATTTATTTGAAATAATATCTATGTTAGAATGGTTCTAAATATCATGTACGTGACTGAATGGTCTTCACCAGAATGCACTGAATAATATTATCTTCCTATAAATAAAACATTTTAGTCAGAAAGACAAAAGGCTTGCAAATATCCCTAGTGTCAGCCAAGAGCAAGGACAACAATATGGAAATTCCATCATTGCTCACTGGTGTTAAACAGCAATCGATCTCTCAGTCATTCGATAATTCCACGGCTTAGTAATCCAAAGGTCCAGTGGTCAGATGGTTCATTGTTCCGAAAGTTCGTTGATGCACAGTTTCATTGGTGTGAAAATTGTATTTAGAATCTTTTTTCTCGTGAATTCTTGCTAACGGTTAACACGTAAATTAATGGGGAAAGATCAATATACTAGAAAGAAAAAATAACAATCATTGATGATGCAAAACAACTGTAAAAATATGTGAAAGATCGCACAAACTTCCAGTACAAAATGAGGCCCGGGTGGCTCAATGAGTTAGGTCGTTGGATCTAACAACTCATGCAAGCTTATCACCAATACGGCGTGGGTTCGCGCCCTGCTTTGTAAATTACAAAAAAGGGTGCACTCGACTCGCAGCCGCAAGTGATAAAGTTTACCAGTTGCTTGCCCATGGTCGGTGGTTCTCTCCGGGTACTCCGGTTTCTTCCACCACTAAAACTGGTCGCCATGATATAGCTGAAATATTGTTGAAAGTGGCGTTAAAACACCAAAAATCAAAATCAATCCCGTACAAAATAATAGATTACTTGGTTATTTAAGGTCATAGTTTGGGATATGATTAAAAATATTTATATAGTTCTTTTTAATGTCTGTGTTGTGATATAGCTGAAATATTGCTCAGTTGGTGTTAAGCAACACTCACTCACTCATGTCTAAAAAAGAAATATTCTGAGTTTGTTTTATTCCATGTTAAGAAAAAAGAAAATATTCTGACCAAGGGGAAAACATTTAGCACACCACTCCTTAAAAGTTACATGATGGGTCCACTAAGTAAGCAACATTGATGTAGGACGTTGTATACTCTATCAGATAAGATTGACAACAGCGGGTGTTAGTGATTTATCTATTTATCGATTCCACCCGATTACACACGTTTATCCTTTTAAATATGATAAAATCAGATTTTTCCATTACTTTTATCAATTAAATGTTGCCATATTAAATAATTCCATTAAAATAAGAGGACTTTCTTTAAGAAAGTATCATTAGAGTAGGAATCAAGTTGACCTAACAGGAAATATGTTTCAAAATGAACTGATATATCAAACTAAATATTGTTTATAATTTAGTATATTCCGGCGTTCTTTTTCACACGAATAGTTTTCATCTGGCAGTTCAACGTCCTGATATTATTACGCCAATACTTTGTCAACTGTCCATTAATGCTACCATTTTTATGTGGGGAATGGTTTGTTTTATTCGGGTTAGGGCTATGGTGTTAAACGCCAATTTCAACAATATTTCAGTTATATTGTGGTGGTCAGTTTTATTGGTGGAGTAAACCGGATTACCCAGAGAAAATCACCGACATGCCGCAAATCACTAGCAAATTTGATCATATAATGTTGTATCGAGTACGCTTCGCCATGAGCGGGATTCGAACTCACAACGTTAGTGGTGATAGGCACTGATTGCATAGGTAGTTGTAAATCCAACTACGTTCGGACACATGTTAAAAGTGATATATTACTTACAATGTTTTGTGTATTTGTGGATAAACAATGTTTTCTTGCCGCAATTAAACACAACATGTGTCATACATGGAACAGGAAACGATTGTTTTTGCTGTACCTATGTGCATGTCGCCATTCCAAATGTCAGTTAAAATGGTCGTTAAAGAAAAATAAGTAACTGTCGTGTTTTACACCCGATATAATTAATCTGGTGCAACTGAAATGCAACAATGACATATCTTTCATTTGAGTCATTTTGCATACAAGTATTTCACTCGCGTGTCTGCGGGTATTTGATTTGTTTTTTCCGAAAGATTAGCGCGCGTGCAATAATCAATGGATGACTTCAGAATTAAGTATATCTGAAATATAGGCAGACGACGTAATGCACCATTATTGTTATTAAAAATGTAGGTGTAAAATAACGAAACGAATTAAACAACTCGAGGTGTCTTTAGAAACAAATATTCCGATCACGTGATGTTAAATATCCATAGAGAGAGTCTTGTTACTATTGCACACACGACGGTTACTTCTAGTGGAGTAGGAACTGCTTACCCTTCCGAAGCACCTGCATTCAGTACCGATTTAGTAGGCTTCGTGTTGTCCAATCTTTAGTATTCTGTGAAGTATTTTGGTGACTATTGTGTGCCTTTTCTTTTGTCTATTGTATTGTCTGTCCTTCAATTTACGGCTTCTGATGACCCCTTTGGTATCTTCTAACTTTTCGTGCATTCTGTAAATGACTGTGCCTTTCCATTTTATTGTATGAATTGTTTAATTCAAAGTATAGATCATACATATATAGGTGCCTTTGGTGATTACCACTATGCAAAATTTAGAAGAAATGGATTTTAGAGTTATATTAAATACTAGACCAGGCATAGGTGTCTATAGATGTTTTTTTTTATTAATTTCCTATAAAGTTTAGACCCTGTGTTGTTTAATTTCACATACAGGTATATTGATGACGTTTTATCTATCAATAATTCTAGATTTGCAGAATTTCTTCCATTGATATATCCTCCAGAGCTGGAAGTTAAAGAGACCACCGATACAGCTTCGTCCGCATCATTTTTGGACTTGTTCCTCGAATTTGACGACAGTGGTCAACTCAGTACTAAAATTTATGATAAACGGGATGACTTCAATTTTAAAATCATTAATTTTCCAAACATGTGCAGCAATATACCAGCTTCTCCTGCATATGGTGTTTACATCTCGCAATTGATTCGCTATGCAAGGGCCAGTAGCAATTATTCTGATTTCCTGAAACGTCATCTTCATATGAGAAACAGGCTACTGGACCAGGGCTATACAAAGATTCGCCTTATTCGATCTCTTAAAAAGTTTATATTCCGATACCAAGATCTCTTCGAAATATATTCCGTCTCTGCAGAAACGATTATAAGCGATGCATTTTCATATAGTGAAAATGTATAAAGATAAAGAAGTCAAGAAAAATGTCAAGGATATTTTTTTATCAATGTGTGACGTAAAAATATTTTTGACATTTACGTCACCGAATATGGTACTGTTTTGACAACTATTTTACCTATTTTGTTCCTGTATTTAAATACTGTTATAATGACAGCCGGAACCTTTGAACCGTAATGAGAGCGGGAGGTTTGGCGCCTTAAAATCTGATTTAACCCACCATTTCTTTAGAAATGCCTGTACCAAGTCAGGGCCATTACGGTTTTCACAGTTTTCCGGTTGTTGACTGATATTGTCTGTTTTTATAATTATGAGGTTTGACTTTCCCTTTGTAAGATTGTTCGGAGTTCGGTAATTTTGTTATTACCCTTATTGATATTGCCCCCAAATATTTTTTTTTAAATTACATGTATTTGGCTTTCCAATCTATGAACTTTGAGCATACCTGATAAAAGCTATGCTTAAAACCAGTCTGAGCACTAACTACGTTTTTATTTTATGATATTAAGTACTTGATCAGATGTTTCAGATCTTTTTATTTTATTGTTTTTATCTGATCATCAAGTAGCATCATCTAGAGTATAGTCACATCAGCTAACATTTCATTAACATTTGACCTTATACAGTATATAGTTTTATTTTGACAGGCGAATGGTTGATGATGATTTCACAAACTTTACAACAAAGTGGATGTTTTCGAGATCTTTTTGTTTAATTGTTTTTATCTGATCATCAAGTAACATCATCTAGAGTAGTCACATCAGCTAACATTTCATTAACATTTGACCTTATACAGTATATAGTTTTATTTTGACAGGCGAGTGGTTGATGGTGATTTCACAAAACTTTACATGAAAGCAGATGTTTTCGAGATCTTTTTGTTTAATTGTTTTTATCTGATCATCAAGTAACATCATCTAGAGTATAGTCACATCAGCTAACATTTCATTAACATTTGACGTTATACAGTATATAATTTTATGTGTCCCTTAAAATAATTTGCACGCGAGTGTTTGGTGATAATTTCACAAAGTTTACAATAAAGCGGAAATGACTCTCTGGATATGCTTGTCAACATTGACGTGGATTAAGAAAACATTCGTGTTTGATAAGTATCTCTCTCTTCCACTGTTGAAAGACTTGTATGTATCTACGTTCAATTTATTTTTTGTTAGTGTTGAGTTTTATCTTTGGTTGTTATTTGGTGACAGGAGTGGGATGTAATGTAAAGCAATTCATGGTGCATTTTTTGCGTAAAATAATGATAACGATGTTTGTTTTCAGATGATGATGATGATATTCGTTTTGTTTAACAGTAATACGACGGGTGTCACATGTGGAGCAGGAACTAGTATCCCTTCCGGAGCATCTAAATTCACCCCAGATTTTTGACGGGTTTCGTGTTGCTCGATCTTTATTTTTTTTTTCTTTTTTCTTTTGACAATTGTAATGTCTGTCCTTTTTCTATTTACGGTTTCTAATTACCCCTTTGGTTTCTTATGGTCTGTCCTTTCATTTACGGCGTCTAAATACCCCTTTGGTATCGTGGGATCTGTCCTTCTTTGATTTATGGCGTCTAATTACCCCTTTGGTATATTATGGCATGTCCTTCTTTGATTTACGGCGTCTAATTACCCCTTTGGTATCTTAGATTTACGTCGTCTAATTACCCCTTTGGTATTTTCAAACGTTTCTTGTTCTGATGATATTTAGTATATAGAAAGTGATATACAAATTCAATTTAGAATATTGGATAGTCATGTAAAGTTCCGACAAAGGTCAAATTCGTCCACTATTACATAATTTGAAAGATAAGTGATAAGAAGCAATTAAGAAAGTCTCTAAAGCTCAAAGATTCTTAAATTTCCCAGGTTTGGAATGTATACACAATTTCTATTTTCATCTGATTGCGATGCAGTTTTTTGAATCGTAATCTGGTTCACATTTGACTCTATAGGCCATGATTAGCTGACAATAGAGTTGACAGAACACATGAACTGAGTGGAAAGATAGGTTGTAGAGTACCTAGATGAACCCATCTTTCAAGGACACCTGTATCACATGTCTATCGAGTAAAAAAGATCTACATCTTCATCTTTAGTTTGAATGTAAAACGATTCTTTAATATACTTATTGTGGTTGTCTAGAATTTCAGTGAAAAATAAACAGAAGGTAATTGTATGTATAGAATTTCAATGTACGTCCTTGATTCCAAAGGCATTTATCAAATAGTCAAAGTACTGTGAAAGCATTTTTATTCGTTGGTCCCAATTTTCGTGATTTCTATTTCTTGAATTCGTGGTTTCAAACATCACAGGCAACCACCAATGGGAAAATTGTATTTCGTTGGATTTTTATTTTTGTGGTTTAGTGTACCACGAAATCAGCGAAAATTAGAACCCGACGATTAATAATGATTTCATAGCCAGAAATGATGGGTACTTTGCTCATTTGCATATCTAAGATGGCGACGCCGGGACGTCTGCAATTTTCATATGATCTATATAGACGATATCATTCCTAATTGCATGTGTGTCATTTTCTGAACTTGAAAATGATACATTGAATCAAGCTGAATTAAATGAAATAAAAATTAATGAAAACAATTAAACATTCGAGGTTCCTGGACTAAATGAAAATCCGAGGCGACAAATCCTTTTTTGGCCTTAAGAGTCTATGTAAAAATGTCTGAAATACATGAAACTGGTGGCGTGTGATACAAAATTTAACAATGAATGACATTTGGCGACATATTTTCTGAAATTAATTTAGATTCCTCAATAATATATGTAATTATATTGACTAACCTTATATTTCTAGCTTCTAAACTCGGGGTTCCCACATTAAATATAATATTATCATTTTTTGCATGATCGCGATATCAAAGACATGTCTAAAATCGTTACAAAACAAAAATATTTGAATTTTGACAGAAGAAAAACTTTGCGGAAATAAACAATAACTTTTAATTTTCGAATCATTGACGGACACATTGAATTTCCGTACTGTACAAGACTATTTTTTGACAAATCTAATAAATGATCCATCAAGCTTGAAACTGCAGTCACGTGATCAAAATCTAATTTAAATATGATGAATATTTATGAGGAAAGTACCATCAATTTCTGGATATGTCACAGTAATTATATTATAGACTTGTGAATATCACCTTTAGACAGGATGGTAACTGTATATGTAGTATTTCCAGTGCGTCCTTAGTTCCAAGTTTGTTCATCAAGCAGTCAAAGTAATTATATCAATGATTTATGAATGTCACAATTAGACAGGATGGTAACTGTTTATACAGCATTTTCAGGTGCGTCTTTGATTCCAAGTTCTTTTCTCAAAAGTAATTTGTCTTTTACACAAATATGTAATTATTGGAGACTTTGTGATAATAGGGAGTGGATGTAGTCGAGTGGTCTAGGGCGCTGGACGTAAGGCTAAGCGAATGGTGCTGCAGTGTATCAATGGTGTGGGTTCAAATCCCGTCGAGGGAAGAACAAAAATTTGACAGCTCTAAAATCTAATTCTAACACTGTTTGGTTTAATTTTCAGACGTATATATATATATATATAGTGTTATTACTTTTGTTACATACAGAAAACAGTGTTGAGTTTGAAATATATAATTAGATACGACACTAAATTATTATTATATTTCATTACTATAACTAAGTCGATACCTCTACTGGTGTTATCATCCGCTCAGTAGTCAGTAATTCGGCACTGACATGGTTTATTAGATAAATTTTGCTTGAAATTTATAGTTCCTTAATAATGTAATTTATCAAAACTAAGGTCAACCCCCTCAGGCATAGGTGACCTTAACCGATATTGGCAACCCTGTGCTTTACTTGAATCCAAAGACTCCTAAATGATTTTGACGTTCCAGTCTTTTGACTTACCCGTTGAAGGTCATTAATATAATTATTTCAAACGATGTTCTGTTCATCTTTACTTCCGGTTGTTTGTAGGAGGGTTCATGCCTGGTTTACGTTATTTGTGTTTGTTTGCGTACAGTTATGTCACAGCATGGATTGTGTTGTGTTTTTGTTTTGTTTGTTTTCGTCTTGTACCCTGTGTTGTCAGTTTCTCTGGATTGTTCATTTTTGATTGCCCCTTCGGTATTCTCTTACGCTTATTTGTTTGAAATTCACAGTTCCTAAAAAATCTAAATTATCAAATCTAAGGACATCTCCCTCGGGAATAGGTAATCATGGCCGAATTTAGGTAATCATGGCCGAATTTTGTATTTCACTGCTTTACCTGCACCAAAATACTCTTAGATTATTTTGAAGTTCCAATCTTTTAACTGACCCGATAAATGTTATTAATAAACGTTAGAGAATATCGAAGGGGCTTTCAAAATGGACAATCCAGAGAAACTGGCAACATAGGGCACACAAGACGAAGACAAACAAAACAAAAACACAACACAGTATGTGTTGGACACCACTATACGGAAAGAAGCACAAATATAATTATTTTAAATGAAATTCGATTCATGACATTTTTTTACAAATGTATGTTCTACACCCTTGCGATATTATAGTTTCAACCCTGTACAGAATCTCTTTAGTGAATCTTGACATGACCTTGACTATGATGGATTTCCCGACTTATGCATAAAAACATGAAAACACTTTTGATGATGTTCAAACAATCGATTTAAACACCAGTTTTAACGTTTATCAAAAGTCATTCATTTATGATGTTAATACAATTTATTTCATCAATATGGTATCAGTACCATGGCTCGTTGGTTTAGTATCGTAATGAGACAAACAGGTCTTTTGAGTTTTGGTGTTAGTGTTTTAGTGTTAGTGTTTTGGTGTTTAACGCCATTTTCAACAATATTTCAGTTATATCGTGGCGGTCAGTTGTATTGGTTGAGCAAATCGGAGTACCCGGAGAATTCCACCGACCTGCCACAAGACACTGACAAACTTTATCACATATTGGTGTATCGAGTCAGGTCTATTGAAAATAATCGTTCAATATTTTATCACCTTAGACAGACAGTAATTGGACCCGCTAGTATTTATGTGATATTACAGAAAAACACAGCAAGGTGCATATCGTTACAGGCTACCGGTAATATTATTAATGGGGGGGGGGGGGAGTTTAATATAAGTTATTTTCATTAGGTTTAAATCAGATTTAAACACTTTTATGTGCACTGAGGATTTGTATCTTTAATATAATTTGTAAATGTTTTAAAAGAACGCTAATGCGATCTGGCAGAAAATGAAAAGATTTAAAAGTTATTTTAGCAGAGACGAAACCTTTTTTGAGAATCCATCCAATCGCTCGCCAGTTTAACGATTGCATCCTTTTGCATTTCGTTGTGTGTTGATAATCTAACGTCATGGTGCCTTGCTTTTAGACAGGGTAGTATCCTAGATATTTTTTTCTCGATTATCTAATAAGTATTATCTAAAATTGGGCATTAAAATCGTGGATTCTTGTACTTTATTTGTACATTAAATAGTTCCTTATACATGTATGTCCTTCCGGTTACATCTATATTCATCGTTATATACAGGTTAGTCACATATTTCTTGGGGCCGTCGTGGATGTGATCGTATAGTAATTGGATTTACAACTAATTATGTAATCATTGTCTATCACCACTGATGTTGTGAGTTCGAATCCCACTCGATCAGGCGCAGGTTGGTGGTTTTCTCAGGGCACTCCGGTTTCCTCCACCAATAAAACTGACCACCATGATATAACTGAAATATTGTTGAAAGTGGCGTTAAACACCATAACAAAAGCCAAACCCAACCTCTATTTCTTGCAGGTTATTAAATACACTACATTTTCTATTTTATAGTAGAAATGTTCTACCTTCGTTAGTTTATGCAATCAATATATTTGTTTAATGGTTGCCCCTGGAATATATGATGACAATAATAATTATTATTATATAGTACCATACATAAATACAACTGATTGCCAGCGATATTACTTGCAAATTATTAAAAATGACGTTTAATAACTTATATTACGAATTTAGTTTGTTACGCATATTTTCATTGGTTATTCAACCCTGAATGTCAGCATATATTACGAATTTAGTTTGTTACACATATTTTCATTGGTTCTTCAACCCTGAATGTCAGCATATATTCGGAAAACAGACGGGGTATATATTTCAGTCCCCAAAAACGATTAAAACATGGACGACAAAACATTACGCTTCACCGAATCAATGGTATAATACGGAATAATAAATGTATTTTTACCAAATTAAATGCTGTTTTTATACTCAAAAAGGCTGCATGAACAAAAAAAATATTACAACAGTTAATTCCGTCACAAATACCTGATCGATTCAGCAAACTCCTATGTTCCACGGCTGTACCATAACAAATAAACAAAACGTTGAGTCTTGAAAACTTTCGACGTCATGAGGCCACACCAAGGTTTATTTACATGTTGTTAACATTTAAATTATTGAAGCTGTTTCGCAAACCCGTTGTTTTGTTATGTGATATATTAATGTTATATTTATAAAGATTATAAAATTTATTACATATGAAACTGTATTGATTTAGAAATTTAGTACAGTATTTTCCTTCATGAGACACCCTATACATGAAATATGACGTGACACATATTTTGACGTCATTGAAGAATGACGTCAAAGGTACGGAAACGGACATCTAGAGATACGAAAAATGAAAATGAAAGAGGCAAATTTATTTAATACAGTTGGAAGTTGTATTTAAAAAAAAAATGGTTAAATCCGTAATATATCTGTTATTCAGCTATCAGACAGGGTATATAATGTGACATTCCCGGCTTATGATATATATTCCCTTTTCGTACCTCTGATATTCTTTGTTCAATGACGTCAAATATTTGTCACGTGATATTTTATGTACTGAGGTGTCTCATAAAGGAAAATCCTGTTCAATATTTCTAAATCAACACAATTTCATATGCAGCAAATTTAATAAACTTTATAATTATAACATTAATATATTACATAACAAAACAACGGGTTTGTGAAACAATTTCAATAATTAAAATGTTAACAATAAGCAAAAACTTGGTGTGGCCCCGTGACCTCGAAAGTTTTAAAGGCGGAAACTTTAACACACTTTCACTTGTTGATTGTTATGTTCAAATTTGTAATGGTACATCCGTGGAGTTTGCTGAATTGTTCTGGTGTTTGTGACGGAATTAACTGTTGTAAGAGTGTTATAATCACAAAATAAATCATCATAATTTACATCCAAAATGTCAACGACGTCCGTAACCGACGATGAAACATGTGTATTGGCTCTCATTTGAACAAGTGATGTTGAACTTGAACTGTTTTGTGTCGGCGCATGAGTTGCAACCGGGAAGTACTGTGCGGTGGCATTATTGAGGATAGTTGAGATGGTTGCTCTCCACGAATAGAACTTGTGATAATGTCTCCCATAACTTGTTTTTCCTTTGATGAAACACGTTGATATACTGCAACTGACGAGGCAGATTTGTGTCCGGTAACTGCCATAATTTGTGCCATTGAACAGTTTCTTCCGAGGATAGTTGCACCCGTTGCACGAATTGAGTGGTTGGTGTAGATTTGTGAAAGGTATATTTTAATTTTTTATTGAAGAAAAGAATATCTTTTTTGTTCATACAACCATTTTGAGTTTAAAAACAGCATTTAATTTGGTAAAAATTCATTTATTATTCCGTATTATGATATTGATTCAGTGAAGCGTAAATATTTCTGTTTTTGTCAACCACGTTGTTATTGTTTTTTGGGGCCCAAATGAAGGAGACCGAAAACGTACATATATACCCCGTCTGATTTCCGAATATTATATGTTATTCAGCTATCAGACAGGGTATATAATGTGACATTCCCGGCTTAGGATCTATATTCCCTTCAGCTGCGCCTCAGGGAATATAGATCATAAGCCGGGAATGTCACAGTATATACCCTGTCTGATAGCTGAATAACATATAATATACCATTCTATTTGAGGTTGCATGAAGCTATTATTTTTTTTAAAAATGTAAGTTTTAGAGATATATTCAACATGATATAGAAAAGCTTGAAAATGACAAAAGGGTAATCAGAAGCTGTAAATCGAAGTAAGACAGACAATACAATGGCCAAAAGAAAAAAAGATAAAAAGGACAAACAATGTTCAACAAAATACTACACAGAAAACTAAGCATAGTGCATCCCGATGTAACACATAACAATACAGTACCAATAACCAACCAATAGTTACAAGTAACATATCAACCGCATCGGTGGCATGGTTGTGATCGTGCTAGCCTCGAGTGGCATGGTTGTGATCGTGCTAGCCTCGAGTGGCATGGTGGTTATCGTGCTAGGCTCGAGTGGCATGGTGGATATCGTGCTAGCCTCGAGTGGCATGGTGGTTATCGTGCTAGTCTCGAGTGCAATGGTGGTTATCGTGCTAGCCTCGAGTGGCATGGTGGTTATCGTGCTAGCCTCGAGTGGCATGGTGGTTATCGTGCTAGCCTCGAGTGGCATGGTGGTTATCGTGCTAGCCTCGAGTGCCATGGTGGTTATCGTGCTAGCCTCGAGTGGCATGGTGGTTATCGTGCTAGCCTCGAGTGCCATGGTGGTTATCGTGCAAGCCTCGAGTGACATGGTGGTTATCGTGCTAGGCTCGAGTGGCATGGTGGTTATCGTGCTAGGCTCGAGTGGCATGGTGGTTATCGTGCTAGCCTGGAGTGGCATGGTGGTTATCGTTCTAGGCTCGAGTGGCATGGTGGTTATCGTGCTAGGCTCGAGTGGCATGGTGGTTATCGTGTTAGCCTCGAGTGGAATGGTGGTTATCGTGCTAGCCTCGAGTGGCATGGTGGTTATCGTGCTAGCCTCGAGTGGCATGGTGGTTATCGTGCTAGCCTCGAGTGGCATGGTGGTTATCGTGCTAGTCTCGAGTGCCATGGTGGTTATCGTGCTAGTCTCGAGTGCCATGGTGGTTATCGTGCTAGCCTCGAGTGACATGGTGGTTATCGTGCTAGCCTCGAGTGGCATGGTGGTTATCGTGCTAGCCTCGAGTGGCATGGTGGTTATCGTGCTAGCCTCGAGTGGCATGGTGGTTATCGTGCTAGCCTCGAGTGGCATGGTGGTTATCGTGCTAGCCTCGAGTGGCATGGTGGTTATCGTGCTAGGCTCGAGTGCCATGGTGGTTATCGTGCTAGCCTCGAGTGGCATGGTGGTTATCGTGCTAGCCTCGAGTGGCATGGTGGTTATCGTGCTAGCCTCGAGTGGCATGGTGGTTATCGTGCTAGCCTCGAGTGCCATGGTGGTTATCGTGCTAGCCTCGAGTGACATGGTGGTTATCGTGCTAGGCTCGAGTGGCATGGTGGTTATCGTGCTAGGCTCGAGTGGCATGGTGGTTATCGTGCTAGCCTCGAGTGGCATGGTGGTTATCGTTCTAGGCTCGAGTGGCATGGTGGTTATCGTGTTAGCCTCGAGTGGAATGGTGGTTATCGTGTTAGCCTCGAGTGGAATGGTGGTTATCGTGCTAGCCTCGAGTGGCATGGTGGTTATCGTGCTAGCCTCGAGTGGCATGGTGGTTATCGTGCTAGCCTCGAGTGGCATGGTGGTTATCGTGCTAGTCTCGAGTGCCATGGTGGTTATCGTGCTAGTCTCGAGTGCCATGGTGGTTATCGTGCTAGCCTCGAGTGACATGGTGGTTATCGTGCTAGCCTCGAGTGGCATGGTGGTTATCGTGCTAGCCTCGAGTGGCATGGTGGTTATCGTGCTAGCCTCGAGTGGCATGGTGGTTATCGTGCTAGCCTCGAGTGGCATGGTGGTTATCGTGCTAGCCTCGAGTGGCATGGTGGTTATCGTGCTAGGCTCGAGTGCCATGGTGGTTATCGTGCTAGCCTCGAGTGGCATGGTGGTTATCGTGCTAGCCTCGAGTGGCATGGTGGTTATCGTGCTAGCCTCGAGTGGCATGGTGGTTATCGTGCTAGTCTCGAGTGCCATGGTGGTTATCGTGCTAGCCTCGAGTGGCATGGTGGTTATCGTGCTAGGCTCGAGTGGCATGGTGGTTATCGTGCTAGCCTCGAGTGGCATGGTGGTTATCGTGCTAGCCTCGAGTGGCATGGTGGTTATCGTGCTAGCCTCGAGTGGCATGGTGGTTATCGTGCTAGCCTCGAGTGGCATGGTGGTTATCGTGCTAGCCTCGAGTGCCATGGTGGTTATCGTGCTAGCCTCGAGTGGCATGGTGGTTATCGTGCTAGCCTCGAGTTCCATGGTGGTTATCGTGCTAGCCTCGAGTGACATGGTGGTTATCGTGCTAGGCTCGAGTGGCATGGTGGTTATCGTGCTAGGCTCGAGTGGCATGGTGGTTATCGTGCTAGCCTCGAGTGGCATGGTGGTTATCGTTCTAGGCTCGAGTGGCATGGTGGTTATCGTGCTAGGCTCGAGTGGCATGGTGGTTATCGTGTTAGCCTCGAGTGGAATGGTGGTTATCGTGCTAGCCTCGAGTGGCATGGTGGTTATCGTGCTAGCCTCGAGTGGCATGGTGGTTATCGTGCTAGCCTCGAGTGGCATGGTGGTTATCGTGCTAGTCTCGAGTGCCATGGTGGTTATCGTGCTAGTCTCGAGTGCCATGGTGGTTATCGTGCTAGCCTCGAGTGACATGGTGGTTATCGTGCTAGTCTCGAGTGCCATGGTGGTTATCGTGCTAGCCTCGAGTGGCATGGTGGTTATCGTGCTAGCCTCGAGTGGCATGGTGGTTATCGTGCTAGCCTCGAGTGGCATGGTGGTTATCGTGCTAGCCTCGAGTGGCATGGTGGTTATCGTGCTAGGCTCGAGTGCCATGGTGGTTATCGTGCTAGCCTCGAGTGGCATGGTGGTTATCGTGCTAGCCTCGAGTGGCATGGTGGTTATCGTGCTAGCCTCGAGTGGCATGGTGGTTATCGTGCTAGTCTCGAGTGCCATGGTGGTTATCGTGCTAGCCTCGAGTGGCATGGTGGTTATCGTGCTAGGCTCGAGTGGCATGGTGGTTATCGTGCTAGCCTCGAGTGGCATGGTGGTTATCGTGCTAGCCTCGAGTGGCATGGTGGTTATCGTGCTAGCCTCGAGTGGCATGGTGGTTATCGTGCTAGCCTCGAGTGGCATGGTGGTTATCGTGCTAGCCTCGAGTGCCATGGTGGTTATCGTGCTAGCCTCGAGTGGCATGGTGGTTATCGTGCTAGCCTCGAGTGCCATGGTGGTTATCGTGCTAGCCTCGAGTGACATGGTGGTTATCGTGCTAGGCTCGAGTGGCATGGTGGTTATCGTGCTAGGCTCGAGTGGCATGGTGGTTATCGTGCTAGCCTCGAGTGGCATGGTGGTTATCGTTCTAGGCTCGAGTGGCATGGTGGTTATCGTGCTAGGCTCGAGTGGCATGGTGGTTATCGTGTTAGCCTCGAGTGGAATGGTGGTTATCGTGCTAGCCTCGAGTGGCATGGAGGTTATCGTGCTAGTCTCGAGTGCCATGGTGGTTATCGTGCTAGTCTCGAGTGCCATGGTGGTTATCGTGCTAGCCTCGAGTGACATGGTGGTTATCGTGCTAGCCTCGAGTGTCATGGTGGTTATCGTGCTAGCCTCGAGTGGAATGGTGGTTATCGTGCTAGCCTCGAGTGGCATGGTGGTTATCGTGCTAGCCTCGAGTGGCATGGTGGTTATCGTGCTAGCCTCGAGTGGCATGGTGGTTATCGTGCTAGGCTCGAGTGCCATGGTGGTTATCGTGCTAGCCTCGAGTGGCATGGTGGTTATCGTGCTAGCCTCGAGTGGCATGGTGGTTATCGTGCTAGCCTCGAGTGGCATGGTGGTTATCGTGCTAGCCTCGAGTGGCATGGTGGTTATCGTGCTAGCCTCGAGTGCCATGGTGGTTATCGTGCTAGCCTCGAGTGACATGGTGGTTATCGTGCTAGGCTCGAGTGGCATGGTGGTTATCGTGCTAGGCTCGAGTGGCATGGTGGTTATCGTGCTAGCCTCGAGTGGCATGGTGGTTATCGTTCTAGGCTCGAGTGGCATGGTGGTTATCGTGCTAGCCTCGAGTGGCATGGTGGTTATCGTGCTAGGCTCGAGTGGCATGGTGGTTATCGTGTTAGCCTCGAGTGGAATGGTGGTTATCGTGCTAGCCTCGAGTGGCATGGTGGTTATCGTGCTAGCCTCGAGTGGCATGGTGGTTATCGTGCTAGCCTCGAGTGGCATGGTGGTTATCGTGCTAGCCTCGAGTGGCATGGTGGTTATCGTGCTAGTCTCGAGTGCCATGGTGGTTATCGTGCTAGTCTCGAGTGCCATGGTGGTTATCGTGCTAGCCTCGAGTGACATGGTGGTTATCGTGCTAGCCTCGAGTGGCATGGTGGTTATCGTGCTAGCCTCGAGTGGCATGGTGGTTATCGTGCTAGCCTCGAGTGGCATGGTGGTTATCGTGCTAGCCTCGAGTGGCATGGTGGTTATCGTGCTAGCCTCGAGTGGCATGGTGGTTATCGTGCTAGGCTCGAGTGCCATGGTGGTTATCGTGCTAGCCTCGAGTGGCATGGTGGTTATCGTGCTAGCCTCGAGTGGCATGGTGGTTATCGTGCTAGCCTCGAGTGGCATGGTGGTTATCGTGCTAGCCTCGAGTGCCATGGTGGTTATCGTGCTAGCCTCGAGTGACATGGTGGTTATCGTGCTAGGCTCGAGTGGCATGGTGGTTATCGTGCTAGGCTCGAGTGGCATGGTGGTTATCGTGCTAGCCTCGAGTGGCATGGTGGTTATCGTTCTAGGCTCGAGTGGCATGGTGGTTATCGTGTTAGCCTCGAGTGGAATGGTGGTTATCGTGTTAGCCTCGAGTGGAATGGTGGTTATCGTGCTAGCCTCGAGTGGCATGGTGGTTATCGTGCTAGCCTCGAGTGGCATGGTGGTTATCGTGCTAGCCTCGAGTGGCATGGTGGTTATCGTGCTAGTCTCGAGTGCCATGGTGGTTATCGTGCTAGTCTCGAGTGCCATGGTGGTTATCGTGCTAGCCTCGAGTGACATGGTGGTTATCGTGCTAGCCTCGAGTGGCATGGTGGTTATCGTGCTAGCCTCGAGTGGCATGGTGGTTATCGTGCTAGCCTCGAGTGGCATGGTGGTTATCGTGCTAGCCTCGAGTGGCATGGTGGTTATCGTGCTAGCCTCGAGTGGCATGGTGGTTATCGTGCTAGGCTCGAGTGCCATGGTGGTTATCGTGCTAGCCTCGAGTGGCATGGTGGTTATCGTGCTAGCCTCGAGTGGCATGGTGGTTATCGTGCTAGCCTCGAGTGGCATGGTGGTTATCGTGCTAGTCTCGAGTGCCATGGTGGTTATCGTGCTAGCCTCGAGTGGCATGGTGGTTATCGTGCTAGGCTCGAGTGGCATGGTGGTTATCGTGCTAGCCTCGAGTGGCATGGTGGTTATCGTGCTAGCCTCGAGTGGCATGGTGGTTATCGTGCTAGCCTCGAGTGGCATGGTGGTTATCGTGCTAGCCTCGAGTGGCATGGTGGTTATCGTGCTAGCCTCGAGTGGCATGGTGGTTATCGTGCTAGCCTCGAGTGGCATGGTGGTTATCGTGCTAGCCTCGAGTGCCATGGTGGTTATCGTGCTAGCCTCGAGTGACATGGTGGTTATCGTGCTAGGCTCGAGTGGCATGGTGGTTATCGTGCTAGGCTCGAGTGGCATGGTGGTTATCGTGCTAGCCTCGAGTGGCATGGTGGTTATCGTTCTAGGCTCGAGTGGCATGGTGGTTATCGTGCTAGGCTCGAGTGGCATGGTGGTTATCGTGTTAGCCTCGAGTGGAATGGTGGTTATCGTGCTAGCCTCGAGTGGCATGGTGGTTATCGTGCTAGCCTCGAGTGGCATGGTGGTTATCGTGCTAGCCTCGAGTGGCATGGTGGTTATCGTGCTAGTCTCGAGTGCCATGGTGGTTATCGTGCTAGTCTCTAGTGCCATGGTGGTTATCGTGCTAGCCTCGAGTGACATGGTGGTTATCGTGCTAGTCTCGAGTGCCATGGTGGTTATCGTGCTAGCCTCGAGTGGCATGGTGGTTATCGTGCTAGCCTCGAGTGGCATGGTGGTTATCGTGCTAGCCTCGAGTGGCATGGTGGTTATCGTGCTAGCCTCGAGTGGCATGGTGGTTATCGTGCTAGGCTCGAGTGCCATGGTGGTTATCGTGCTAGCCTCGAGTGGCATGGTGGTTATCGTGCTAGCCTCGAGTGGCATGGTGGTTATCGTGCTAGCCTCGAGTGGCATGGTGGTTATCGTGCTAGTCTCGAGTGCCATGGTGGTTATCGTGCTAGCCTCGAGTGGCATGGTGGTTATCGTGCTAGGCTCGAGTGGCATGGTGGTTATCGTGCTAGCCTCGAGTGGCATGGTGGTTATCGTGCTAGCCTCGAGTGGCATGGTGGTTATCGTGCTAGCCTCGAGTGGCATGGTGGTTATCGTGCTAGCCTCGAGTGGCATGGTGGTTATCGTGCTAGCCTCGAGTGCCATGGTGGTTATCGTGCTAGCCTCGAGTGGCATGGTGGTTATCGTGCTAGCCTCGAGTGCCATGGTGGTTATCGTGCTAGCCTCGAGTGACATGGTGGTTATCGTGCTAGGCTCGAGTGGCATGGTGGTTATCGTGCTAGGCTCGAGTGGCATGGTGGTTATCGTGCTAGCCTCGAGTGGCATGGTGGTTATCGTTCTAGGCTCGAGTGGCATGGTGGTTATCGTGCTAGGCTCGAGTGGCATGGTGGTTATCGTGTTAGCCTCGAGTGGAATGGTGGTTATCGTGCTAGCCTCGAGTGGCATGGTGGTTATCGTGCTAGCCTCGAGTGGCATGGTGGTTATCGTGCTAGCCTCGAGTGGCATGGAGGTTATCGTGCTAGTCTCGAGTGCCATGGTGGTTATCGTGCTAGTCTCGAGTGCCATGGTGGTTATCGTGCTAGCCTCGAGTGACATGGTGGTTATCGTGCTAGCCTCGAGTGTCATGGTGGTTATCGTGCTAGCCTCGAGTGGAATGGTGGTTATCGTGCTAGCCTCGAGTGGCATGGTGGTTATCGTGCTAGCCTCGAGTGGCATGGTGGTTATCGTGCTAGCCTCGAGTGGCATGGTGGTTATCGTGCTAGGCTCGAGTGCCATGGTGGTTATCGTGCTAGCCTCGAGTGGCATGGTGGTTATCGTGCTAGCCTCGAGTGGCATGGTGGTTATCGTGCTAGCCTCGAGTGGCATGGTGGTTATCGTGCTAGCCTCGAGTGCCATGGTGGTTATCGTGCTAGCCTCGAGTGCCATGGTGGTTATCGTGCTAGCCTCGAGTGACATGGTGGTTATCGTGCTAGGCTCGAGTGGCATGGTGGTTATCGTGCTAGGCTCGAGTGGCATGGTGGTTATCGTGCTAGCCTCGAGTGGCATGGTGGTTATCGTTCTAGGCTCGAGTGGCATGGTGGTTATCGTGCTAGCCTCGAGTGGCATGGTGGTTATCGTGCTAGGCTCGAGTGGCATGGTGGTTATCGTGTTAGCCTCGAGTGGAATGGTGGTTATCGTGCTAGCCTCGAGTGGCATGGTGGTTATCGTGCTAGCCTCGAGTGGCATGGTGGTTATCGTGCTAGCCTCGAGTGGCATGGTGGTTATCGTGCTAGTCTCGAGTGCCATGGTGGTTATCGTGTTAGTCTCGTGTGCCATGGTGGTTATCGTGCTAGCCTCGAGTGACATGGTGGTTATCGTGCTAGCCTCGAGTGGCATGGTGGTTATCGTGCTAGCCTCGAGTGGCATAGTGGTTATCGTGCTAGCCTCGAGTGGCATGGTGGTTATCGTGCTAGCCTCGAGTGGCATGGTGGTTATCGTGCTAGCCTCGAGTGGCATGGTGGTTATCGTGCTAGGCTCGAGTGCCATGGTGGTTATCGTGCTAGCCTCGAGTGGCATGGTGGTTATCGTGCTAGCCTCGAGTGGCATGGTGGTTATCGTGCTAGCCTCGAGTGGCATGGTGGTTATCGTGCTAGTCTCGAGTGCCATGGTGGTTATCGTGCTAGCCTCGAGTGGCATGGTGGTTATCGTGCTAGGCTCGAGTGGCATGGTGGTTATCGTGCTAGCCTCGAGTGGCATGGTGGTTATCGTGCTAGGCTCGAGTGGCATGGTGGTTATCGTGCTAGCCTCGAGTGGCATGGTGGTTATCGTGCTAGCCTCGAGTGGCATGGTGGTTATCGTGCTAGCCTCGAGTGGCATGGCGGTTATCGTGCTAGCCTCGAGTGGCATGGTGGTTATCGTTCTAGGCTCGAGTGGCATGGTGGTTATCGTGCTAGCCTCGAGTGGCATGGTGGTTATCGTGCTAGTCTCGAGTGGCATGGTGGTTATCGTGCTAGCCTCGAGTGGCATGGTGGTTATCGTGCTAGCATCGAGTGGCATGGTGATTATCGTGCTAGCCTCGAGTGGCATGGTGGTTATCGTGCTAGCCTCGAGTGGCATGGTGGTTATCGTGCTAGCCTCGAGTGGCATTGTGGTTATCGTGCTAGCCTCGAGTGCCATGATGGTTATCGTGCTAGTCTCGAGTGCCATGGTGGTTATCGTGCTAGGCTCGAGTGGCATGGTGGTTATCGTGCTAGCCTCGAGTGGCATGGTGGTTATCGTGCTAGCCTCGAGTGGCATGGTGGTTATCGTGCTAGCCTCGAGTGGCATGGTGGTTATCGTGCTAACTTCGAGTGGCATGGTGGTTATCGTGCTAGCCTCGAGTGGCATGGTGGTTATCGTGCTAGCCTCGAGTGGCATGGTGGTTATCGTGCTAGGCTCGAGTGGCATGGTGGTTATCGTGCTAGTCTCGAGTGCCATGGTGGTTATCGTGCTAGCATCGAGTGCCATGGTGGTTATCGTGCTAGTCTTGAGTGACATGGTGGTTATCGTGCTAGGCTCGAGTGACATGGTGGTTATCGTGCTAGCCTCGAGTGACATGGTGGTTATCGTGCTAGGCTCGAGTGGCATGGTGGTTATCGTGCTAGCCTCGAGTGCCATGGTGGTTATCGTGCTAGTCTCGAGTGACATGGTGGTTATCGTGCTAGCCTCGAGTGACATGGTGGTTATCGTGCTAGTCTCGAGTGACATGGTGGTTATGGTCCTAGGCTCGAGTGGCATGGTGGTTATCGTGCTAGGCTCGAGTGGCATGGTGGTTATCCTGCTAGCCTCGAGTGCCATGGTGGTTATCGTGCTAGTCTCGAGTGACATGGTGGTTATCGTGCTAGCCTCGAGTGACATGGTGGTTATCGTGCTAGCCTCGAGTGCCATGGTGGTTATCGTGCTAATCTCGAGTGCCATGGTGGTTATCGTGCTAGTCTCGAGTGGCATGGTGGTTATCGTGCTAGACTCGAGTGGCATGGTGGTTATCGTGCTAGCCTCGAGTGACATGGTGGTTATCGTGCTAGGCTCGAGTGCCATGGTGGTTATCGTGCTAGTCTCGAGTGTCATGGTGGTTATCGTGCTAGCCTCGAGTGACATGGTGATTATCGTGCTAGCCTCGAGTGGCATGGTGGTTATCGTGCTAGCCTCGAGTGGCATGGTGGTTATCGTGCTAGCCTCGAGTGACATGGTGGTTATCGTGCTAGCCTCGAGTGGCATGGTGGTTATCGTGCTAGCCTCGAGTGACATGGTGGTTATCGTGCTAGTCTCGAGTGACATGGTGGTTATCGTGCTAGCCTCGAGTGACATGGTGGTTATCGTGCTAGTCTCGAGTGGCATGGTGGTTATCGTGCTAGCCTCGAGTGACATGGTGGTTATCTTGCTAGCCTCGAGTGCCATGGTGGTTATCGTGCTAGTCTCGAGTGCCATGGTGGTTATCGTGCTAGCCTCGAGTGGCATGGTGGTTATCGTGCTAGCCTCGAGTGGCATGGTGGTTATCGTGCTAGTCTCGAGTGCCATGGTGGTTATCGTGCTAGTCTCGAGTGCCATGGTGGTTATCGTGCTAGCCTCGAGTGGCATGGTGGTTATCGTGCTAGCCTCGAGTGGCATGGTGGTTATCGTGCTAGCCTCGAGTGGCATGGTGGTTATCGTGCTAACCTCGAGTGACATGGTGGTTATCGTGCTAGCCTCGAGTGGCATGGTGGTTATCGTGCTAGGCTCGAGTGGCATGGTGGTTATCGTGCTAGCCTCGAGTGGCATGGTGGTTATCGTGCTAGGCTCGAGTGGCATGGTGGTTATCGTGCTAGCCTCGAGTGGCATGGTGGTTATCGTGCTAGCCTCGAGTGGCATGGTGGTTATCGTGCTAGCCTCGAGTGGCATGGCGGTTATCGTGCTAGCCTCGAGTGGCATGGTGGTTATCGTTCTAGGCTCGAGTGGCATGGTGGTTATCGTGCTAGCCTCGAGTGGCATGGTGGTTATCGTGCTAGTCTCGAGTGGCATGGTGGTTATCGTGCTAGCCTCGAGTGGCATGGTGGTTATCGTGCTAGCATCGAGTGGCATGGTGATTATCGTGCTAGCCTCGAGTGGCATGGTGGTTATCGTGCTAGCCTCGAGTGGCATGGTGGTTATCGTGCTAGCCTCGAGTGGCATGGTGGTTATCGTGCTAGCCTCGAGTGCCATGGTGGTTATCGTGCTAGTCTCGAGTGCCATGGTGGTTATCGTGCTAGGCTCGAGTGGCATGGTGGTTATCGTGCTGGCCTCGAGTGGCATGGTGGTTATCGTGCTAGCCTCGAGTGGCATGGTGGTTATCGTGCTAGCCTCGAGTGGCATGGTGGTTATCGTGCTAGCCTCGAGTGGCATGGTGGTTATCGTGCTAGCCTCGAGTGGCATGGTGGTTATCGTGCTAGCCTCGAGTGGCATGGTGGTTATCGTGCTAGCCTCGAGTGGCATGGTGGTTATAGTGCTAGCCTCGAGTGGCATGGTGGTTATCGTGCTAGGCTCGAGTGGCATGGTGGTTATCGTGCTAGTCTCGAGTGCCATGGTGGTTATCGTGCTAGCATCGAGTGCCATGGTGGTCATCGTGCTAGTCTCGAGTGACATGCTGGTTATCGTGCTAGGCTCGAGTGACATGGTGGTTATCGTGCTAGCCTCGAGTGACATGGTGGTTATCGTGCTAGGCTCGAGTGGCATGGTGGTTATCGTGCTAGCCTCGAGTGCCATGGTGGTAATCGTGCTAGTCTCGAGTGACATGGTGGTTATCGTGCTAGCCTCGAGTGACATGGTGGTTATGGTGCTAGTCTCGAGTGACATGGTGGTTATCGTGCTAGCCTCGAGTGCCATGGTGGTTATCGTGCTAGTCTCGAGTGGCATGGTGGTTATCGTGCTAGCCTCGAGTGGCATGGTGGTTATCGTGCTAGCCTCGAGTGACATGGTGGTTATCGTGCTAGGCTCGAGTGCCATGGTGGTTATCGTGCTAGTCTCGAGTGCCATGGTGGTTATCGTGCTAGCCTCGAGTGACATGGTGATTATCGTGCTAGCCTCGAGTGGCATGGTGGTTATCGTGCTAGCCTCGAGTGGCATGGTGGTTATCGTGCTAGCCTCGAGTGACATGGTGGTTATCGTGCTGGCCTCGAGTGGCATGGTGGTTATCGTGCTAGCCTCGAGTGACATGGTGGTTATCGTGCTAGTCTCGAGTGACATGGTGGTTATCGTGCTAGCCTCGAGTGACATGGTGGTTATCGTGCTAGTCTCGAGTGGCATGGTGGTTATCTTGCTAGCTTCGAGTGCCATGGTGGTTATCGTGCTAGTCTCGAGTGCCATGGTGGTTATCGTGCTAGCCTCGAGTGGCATGGTGGTTATCGTGCTAGCCTCGAGTGGCATGGTGGTTATCGTGCTAGTCTCGAGTGCCATGGTGGTTATCGTGCTAGTCTCGAGTGCCATGGTGGTTATCGTGCTAGCCTCGAGTGGCATGGTGGTTATCGTGCTAGCCTCGAGTGGCATGGTGGTTATCGTGCTAGCCTCGAGTGGCATGGTGGTTATCGTGCTAACCTCGAGTGACATGGTGGTTATCGTGCTAGCCTCGAGTGGCATGGTGGTTATCGTGCTAGGCTCGAGTGGCATGGTGGTTATCGTGCTAGCCTCGAGTGGCATGGTGGTTATCGTGCTAGGCTCGAGTGGCATGGTGGTTATCGTGCTAGCCTCGAGTGGCATGGTGGTTATCGTGCTAGCCTCGAGTGCGGTAGATTGTGGTTCGGCGCCTGTTAGAGTCAAACCTAAGACTCTAAGATTGTTATTTGCTGCTTGTCCGTTAAGGAGTAAGAGTAAATACTGGTTGGCGTTGGCTATGAATCAGGACAATGTGTCCGAGTGGAGCAACATGTCTACCCACGGACTGTTGTTTCAGTGAGCTAAGAATATAAATCTCCAACTACACGTGTTGTTCTAATTTAAAGCGGACCTCATCATTTCATTGAATGTAAATTGTTGCTTTACAATTCCTCATTTGGCGTCTTTATGCAAAGCAATCACTAACAAATTACATCATACATAAATGGCGGTAATTACACCTTACAAACCCACTAACCCATAATTAACAGACTAATTGCCAATTACCGTCTTCCAGGCAATCAACATAATTATTCAATTAACGGAAGTAACAGTAATAAAGTGAAGGTTATTCTTTCACAATATGAAAATAATAGACGTCATTACAAAGGAAGTCTACTGTATTGGTTGTAATAAAGACATGATCATAAATGGTTTAGACATTAATTGTATGTACATCCTTGTAATTTCCTGTGTTCTATAAATATCGCACTTTGCATAACCGTAATGTACTATTAATCGTCGATGAAACCCCGTGTTATATATATAGTAACTAGAACTTAGTTTCTCCGCTGCATTACCACCCCGTCGAAATCGGCATCCGCTACTTGCATAAATGAGTGCCTCCTGTATGGACAATTTCACGCTGCTTGCACGCAATATATAACATGCACTAACTCCCAATCAGCAACAGTTTGCCATGAGTGGTTGTTGGTGACCTTATTTTCAAATTGAACGATGCATAATCTACTTTTACATTCGATTCCATGTGGATATATATAGTCATAAACTAGCGTTGCTAAGTGACAAAACATCATATATATATATATATATACAATGTATCGAAAAGTTCTGACTGCTAAGTAACAAAACATCATTATGTCATGTATATATTAAAACCTGAATCTAAAATGTATGATTAAATCATCACGTAACACCTACTGAAAACTGCTCACACACTACGTTGACACATAGTTGAAGAATTATAGAAACGGCTGCAGATGGGCAAAATTGGACTTTATACTTTATGGAGTATATATCTCTCGGTTAATCCGATATTCTTGAGCTTGTGGTTGCTATCGTGATTTCCTTGATAGATGATTGCTACTAACAAGGAAGCTCCTTAACCAAGGGTTCCTAGTGTTTAAGTTAAAGTCATCACTTACTTTTTTGTCTTTTGTCGAAAACATGACTTGGTAAACCACTATGGAATATCTGTTTCACAAATGACCATGTTCAGTTTGTCGTAATCACAATCCATCTCATTCCTTATTCACGACTTATTATCAGGGTTGTAACCAGGGTAACACAACCTGTACCGCAGGTGGAGGAAGAACTGCCTACCCTTCCGGAGCATTTGAGTTCAACACCGGTTTTTAGTGGGGTTCGTGTTCCTTGATTTTTAGTTTTCTGTGTATTGTTTTGTACATCATTGCTAGTCCTTTTGACCTTTTTTTTTGCTCATTGCACTGTCTTCCCTTCTTCTATTTGCGCGTTCTGATTACCCCTTAGGTATCTTCAAAATTTTCTTATGCAAATTTGGCCTCCTTCAAACCATGTTATCAGATTAATCAAAACATAATACTAACAGGTGACTTGAATTCAGATTTATTTTCTTCTCGTAATAATAAATTTATTGACACCATGAATTTGTTTAACTTGGCGAATGTTATTGAAAAGCCCACGAGAATTACGGAACACAGCAGTACATTACTTGACCCTATTATAATAAGCGATTCTGTGCATTATTCTTATTCGGATGTTTTGAAAATCCCGTCTGATATTAGTGATCATGATGCATCAATATTTTTTATAGAATATCCTAAATTTCAAACCAGATCTTTTCAAAGAAAAGTATGGTTATATGAACGAACTGACTATGAAAATTTTTCAAGCAAACTCGATACTGTCGATTGGAATGCATTACTTTCTGACTTAGAGGATGTTGATGAAATGTGTAATACCTTCACCGAGACATTCCTCAGAGTCGCAAGGGAGTGCATTCCAACCAAAATGGTCACTGTACGTAATAGCGATAGACCATGGTTTAATAGTGAACTCAGAAGAGAAATTAGAAAACGAGACCGTATTCGTAAGACAGCAAAAACATATAACAAACAATCAGATATCGACAAATACCAGAAACAGAGTTAATAATTTAAAAAAGACAGCTAAAGAACATTTCGAACAAAATTTAGACACTTTAATCTTAGAAAATATATCAAATCCAAAACCTTACTGGAAAATAATGAAGATGTTAATTAAATCTAATAAAGGATATAGTAATATACCCCCTCTCCAAAATATAATTCAGGATGAAGGACTAGAGGAGGTAGTTTACGAAGACGACGAGAAGTGTGAATTACTAAATAAATATTTAATTTTATTTCTTCTTTGGAAGATGCCAATATTCCTCTTCCAGATATTGAACATAGGACCAATAATTTTCTGCGAGACATAGTCATTACAACAGATGAGATTGTTGATATTATTAAAATTTTAAATCATAATACCCGGTAAGGCATCGGGACCTGATATAATTAGTCACAAAATGTTAAAATTATGTCCTGAAAATATAGCAGTCCCTCTTCAAATAATTTTTAATAAATCTCTTTTACAATGTAAATATCCAACCAGCTGGAAGATTGCACATGTGATTGTTATATTTAAAAAAGGTGACAAGTCATTACCGTCTAATTATAGACCTATATCTCTCATAAGGGACCGAACATTTAACTTGCAGGGGTGGTTATGGTTTTTTGTTTCGTTCAGAAAATTTTTTTTGGACAACACGAGAGTTAGAATATTAATTTATTTTGTCGCGCAAAGCACTAATTTTTTTATTCCAGAATTCAACATTAGGTTGTATGACAAAACTCTGAATCAGATTTTTTTTCCTCCACCAAAATCAGAATATTTTTTTCAGCAACATTGGGAATCAGAATATTATTTTAGAAAAAAAACATAACCTCCCCCTTCAAGTTAAATGGTCGTTCCCTTAGTTGTGTTGGAAAAATAATGGAACGTGTTATCTATAAATATGTTTTTAACCATCTGCAAAGAAACAAGTTAATTTATGAATATCAATCTGGCTTTCGCCCAAAATATTCAACAGTACATCAACTATTAGAAATGTACAACTGCATTCTAAATTCACTAGAAAAAAAAGGAAATTAGCTGTTTTGTTTTCTGTGATTTTTCTAAAGCGTTCGACAAAGTTTGGCATAAAGGGTTGTTACATAAAATTAAATCATACGGTGTAGATAGCAATTTATTAAGTTGGTTCTCTAGTTACCTGCAAGATCGACAACAGTGAGTAGTAATAAACAATTCATCTTCTTCACTCTGCAATGTTTCAGTTGGTGTACCTCAAGGTTCAGTATTTGTTCCTCTCTTATTTATTTTGTATATTAACGATATTGCTGAGAATCTAATCTCTCTTAGCCGACTTTTTGCAGACGACACTTCCTTCAGCTGTTCCAGTCGTGATGAATTACAGATAAAAACTGTGATTGATCACCACTTGAAAGAGCTGGATGAATGGTCAAAGAAATGGTTGATGTCTTTTAACCCGGATAAAACAGAAATTATGTTATTTTCAAATACGGAAATTCCAGAATTAAATTTTACATTTAATGGAAGAACTATTCCAATTACAAATTCTCATAAACATTTAGGAGTTACATTCAGCAGCGATGCTAAATGGAATATACATATAGAAAATATATTGTTAAGTATTTACAAACACCTGAATGTTCTTCGAAAGTTAAAATATAAACTTTCTAGGAAAAATCTAGAGAAACTCTATTTAGTTTACATCAGACCAATTTTTGAATATGCTAGTGAAGTATGGGATAATTGTGGTGTGGGAAATTCTAATAAACTTGATCAGTTGCACCCTGAGGCCGCTAGAATCATTACTGGTCTTCCAATATTTGCTAGTTCCATTCTAATTTATAAAGAGTTAAGCTGGGAATCATTGACAGAAAGAAGAAAAAGGAGAAAATTACAAATGTTTTATAATATTCAAAATAATAATGCACCCAGGTATTTTTGTGACTTAATTCCTCCAACGATTCAAAGTACAACCGTTTATCCATTGCGTAATGGAAGTGATATAATAATACCATTTTGCAGACTATCGATTACTTGTGACTCATTTATTCCCTCAACAATACGTCAATGGAATAGCTTAAATCCATCTCTTCGAAATATAGAATCTATTGCAAATTTAAAACTGAATTAAGAAAACAGAAAGACATTAGACAAGTTCCTAAACATTTCGAAATTGGACCTCGAAAACGTAATATTGCATTAACCCAACTTCGATGTTTTGCTTCTTTCTTAAATTATGATTTGTTCCAAGTAAATATAGTCTCAGATCCGTCTTGTCGTTGTGGGGCCAATCGTGAAGACTCGTATCACTTCTTCTTTGATTGTTCCCATTATGCAAATATGAGATATAAATTGTTTCACAATCTCAGCTAGCTACCTAAAGACTGTGCTATAGACCTCAAGCTCTTAGCCAGTGGTAATCCTATTCTTTCAAATGAACAGAACGAAATTATTTTTAAGCACGTGTTTGAATATATAAAGAGGTCTGAAAGGTTTCTTGTTTAAGTGGTTCACCAAATGAACAACCACACACACCATCACCACCAACCTCTCTCTCTCCTTCTCTAATTCCTTTCTTCATTCTCTGTTCTTCTTCAATTTACACATATTAATGTAAGAAATATTCATATGCATGCATGCACTATCAAATAATGTTGTAACTTATTGTATATAGGAGAAGACTTCTTAGTTTGTTTAACTTGTGTCTTATCCTTTTTGCATATTTGAGCAAATAAAATATGTTTAAACTAAAAAAAACATGTCCTTTAACCTGTGAACTCGTTTATGCTTACCATTTAATTACGTGTTTTCGCTAATTTGTTGAGCGTTATCTAAATATCACTTAGTGAAGTTTCAAAATTACTAAAGGAAAGTAGGAAAAACTACAAGTCCGTTTGTTCTCTTGCAAATGATATTAAATTGTAATGGCAATGGGTGAAAGAAAGAAAATAGAAAATGGTATGTGCCGAGGAAATGCTGAAAACAAGAAATGTCTTTATGTACGGAGAATAAAGCAGAAAATATAATGAAAAATAATTCAATATTCACCGGCGGTGCATTCCCAAAGAACGCAGTATCGTAAAACTCCTAAAAGTTGACAGATAAACCATTTGGTCCCGATAATCAATATACGTTCTAAAAGTTGACAGATAAACCATTTGGTCCCGATAATCAAAATACGTCCTAAAAGTTGACAGATAAACCATTTGGTCCCGATAATCAATATACGTCCTAAAAGTTGACAGATAAAACCATTTGGTCCCGATAATCAATATACGTCCTAAAAGTTGACAGATAAAACATTTGGTCCCGATAATCAATATACGTCCTAAAAGTTGACAGATAAAACATTTGGTCCCGATAATCAATATACGTCCTAAAAGTTGACAGATAAACCATTTGGTCCCGATAATCAATATACGTCCTAAAAGTTGACAGATAAACCATTTGGTCCCGATAATCAAAATACGTCCTAAAAGTTGACAGATAAAACATTTGGTCCCGATAATCAATATACGACCTAAAAGTTGACAGATAAAACCATTTGGTCTCGATAATCAAAATACGTCCTAAAAGTTGACAGATAAAACATTTGGTCCCGATAATCAATATACGTCCTAAAAGTTGACAGATAAACCATTTGGTCCCGATAATCAATATACGTCCTAAAAGTTGACAGATAAAACCATTTGGTCCCGATAATCAAAATACGTCCGATATAATTAAAAATCGTTGGACCAGACTATTATGAAAAAAGAACACACAAAAAAAAAACAGGAAAGCAAAATTAAAATGGTAATGGACAAATTGTTTCAAAACGGTGAACTTTATATTAAAGAAAAAAACGAACCTCAAATCGCACCATTGCAGACTGAATTCAGAAATGCAGTAATGACGCCCAAAATTAATCAACTAACAGCAATGATATACATGTACCTACAGGTAATGTCACCTGTAGAAATATAAGTTTTGAACTATTCCTAGAGTGTGGTTTTTTTGTTTTTCATTTTAGAAGATTATTGTATAAGTAGCTCAGAGCTTCTTAAATACTTCAGAAACTTTAGTGTTCTTGATTTTAATTTTGTAAGCTAATTCCAGAAATTTACTGTCTCTTTGAAGTGTTACAGGATACTTTGCTTCCAATCAAAACGAACCATAAAAATCAAACCTCACACAGTTGAAAGAAAAAAAAATATTCGAAGAACGAAAAACAATTTAAATTTTAAAACCGTTTAAATTCTGATATAGTAGAAAAATTGAAATATTAACTATTGCAGTTGCTTCTTTAATATTTAGACCAAATGAAACTCACTGCTCTCGTCAGTAACTTATGCGAATCATTAATTAAGGCTACTAAGTCAACTTTGAGCACATCTTGAAAATATGTATAGCAACAAAAGAATAAAAAAAAAATAACAACAACAACATGCCTCTTGGTTAGGAGAGTGGTGGAATTCCATGTCTGTTGTCGAAACCCATTAATTGACGAAGGCATGATGGCAAGTTAACCACCGTAAATATCTTTTGTTAAAGAACGGTTTTATATGTAGCTAACGGTTGACAACGACGGTTTAACTCTCCCGTAATATTATATCCACAAAGCCGAAACCTTAATGTTTAAATCAAAATATTGCAGTCATTAATGTTTTGCTAATCTTCAGGGGAAGCCAATAAAATAATATGTTTAAGAGTTTTCTTAAAATGGAAAAAAAATCATCAATTTCAGATGATTATAAGAAAAAGAGTAATTTTGAAATAAAAAGATTTAAGTTTTAGTATATGACCCAGTTATCAAAGAAGCAATTGTTATGGTCTAATAAGGAATATAGACTAGTATATCAATTCCATTATTTGGAGTATAAAACTTACCGCGTAAAAAAACAAATTTCTTTAGAGTTAGTTCAAAAAATGTAATAATCTTCTGAGGTTAAAATTAACGTTAAAGTACATGACGCATTTAGTTTTATTACATTTACAGTTTTTTTCTATTGTTTATCTTGTAAACTATTTCCGAGTGATTCCGTCAGTATAGAAATAGGACCAAGTACCAAGTGTGTCCACTGCATGGTACAACCCTCCACATGGGGGGTGTCCGTGTGTTCTGCGGGACGACTCATATATACACATCTTGCCTTTAGGACGGAACGTTAATCTGTCTCTGGTGTATAGAGAATGCCACACTCCTTGTACGTTAAAGACACATTTGAGCAGCTCCTAATGAGTAACTGTTGTCTAAGAGTGGTGGTTGATTGCCTGTGACACTTAAAAATTTCCCTACGATATACAGTATATGCTCTTTTTTTCCCCTGTGGGGAAATCTAAGATTCCGTTCCCTGTGCAACGTTTTTACATATACGATGTATTGCTTTTACACTTGTTCTCGTCTTTTACACTTGTTCTCGTCTTTTACACTTGTTCTCGTCTTTTACACTTGTTCTCGTCTTTTACACTTGTTTTCGTCTTTTACATTTGTTGTCGTCTTTTACACTTGTTGTCGTCTTTTACACTTGTTCTCGTCTTTTACACTTGTTCTCGTCTTTTACACTTGTTGTCGTCTTTTACACTTGTTGTCGTCTTTTACACTTGTTCTCGTCTTTTACACTTGTTCTCGTCTTTTACATTTGTTCTCGTCTTTTACACTTGTTGTCGTCTTTTACACTTGTTCTCGTCTTTTACACTTGTTCTCGTCTTTTACACTTGTTCTCGTCTTTTACATTTGTTCTCGTCTTTTACATTTGTTCTCGTCTTTTACACTTGTTGTCGTCTTTTACACTTGTTCTCGTCTTTTACACTTGTTCTCGTCTTTTACACTTGTTCTCGTCTTTTACACTTGTTCTCGTCTTTTACACTTGTTCTCGTCTTTTACACTTGTTCTCGTCTTTTACACTTGTTGTCGTCTTTTACACTTGTTCTCGTCTTTTACACTTGTTCTCGTCTTTTATACGTGTTCTCGTCTTTTATACTTGTTGTCGTCTTTTACACTTGTTCTCGTCTTTTACACTTGTTCTCGTCTTTTACACTTGTTCTCGTCTTTTACACTTGTCCTCGTCTTTGCACTTGTTCTCGTCTTTACACTTGTTCTCGTTTTTACACTTGTTCTCGTTTTGCACTTGTTCTCGTCTTTACACTTGTTCTCGTCTTTACAGTAGTTCTTGCCTTTTACACTTGTTCTCGTCTTTACACTTGTTCTCGTCTTTACCCTTGTTTTCGTCTTTTACAATTGTTCTCCTCTTTTACACTTGTTCTCGTCTTTTACGCTTGCTCTCGTCTTTACACTTGTTCTCATCTTTTCACTTGTTCTCGTCTTTACACTTGTTCTCGTCTTTTACACTTGTTCTCGTCTTTTACACTTGTTCTAGTCTTTTACACTTGTTCTCTTCTTTTACATTTGTTCTCGTCTTTTACACTTGTTCTCGTCTTTTACACTTGCTCTCGTCTTTTACACTTGTTTTCGTCTTTTACATTTGTTCTCGTCTTATACACTTGTTCTCGTCTTTTACACTTGTCCTCGTCTTTTACACTTGTTCTTATCTTTTACACTTGTTCTCGTCTTTTATACTTGTTCTCTTCTCGTACACTTGTTCTCGTCTTTTACACTTGTTCTCGTCTTTTACACTTGTTCGCGTCTTTACACTTGTTCTCGCCTTTACACTTGTTCTCATCTTTACGCTTGTTCTCGTCTTTACACTTGTTGTCGTCTTTACACTTGTTCTCGTCTTTACACTTGTTCTCGTCTTTTACACTTGTTCCCGTCTTTTACATTTGTTCTCGTCTTTGCACTTGTTCTCGTCTTTTACACTTGTTCTCGTCTTTACATTTGTTCTCGTCTTTTACATTTGTTCTCGTCTTTACACTTGTTCTCGTTTTCACACTTGTTCTCGTCTTTTACATTTGTTCTCGTCTTTACACCTGTTCTCGTCTTTTACACTTGTTCTCGTCTTTACACTTGTTCTCGTCTTTTACACTTGTACTCGTCTTTACACTCGTTCTCGTCTTTACACTTGTTCTCGTCTTTTACACTTGTTCTCGTCTTTACACTTGTTCTCGTCTTTACACTTGTTCTCGTCTTTACACTTGTTATCATCTTTTACACTTGTTTTCGTCTTTACACTCGTTCTCGTCTTTACACTTGTTCTCGTCTTTTACACTTGTTCTCGTCTTTACACTTGTTCTCGTCTTTACACTTGTTCTCGTCTTTACACTTGTTATCATCTTTTACACTTGTTCTCGTCGTTTACACTTTTTCTCGTCTTTACACTTGTTTTCGACTTTACACTTGTTCTCATCTTTACACTTGCTCTTGTCTTTAAACTTGTTGTCGTCTTTTCTCGTCTTTTACACTTGTTCTCGTCTTTACACTTGTTCTCGTCTTTTACACTTGTTCTCGTCTTTTACATTTGTTCTCGTCTTTACACTTGTTCTCGTCTTTTACACTTGTTCTCGTCTTTTCACTTGTTCTCGTCTTTTACACTTGTTCTCGTCTTTACACTTGTTCTCGTCTTTTACACTTGTTTTCGTCTTTACACTTGTTCTCGTCTTTTACATTTGTTCTCGTCTTTACACCTGTTCTCGTCTTTTACACTTGTTCTCGTCTTTACACTTGTTCTCGTCTTTTACACTTGTTCTCGTCTTTACACTTGTTCTCGTCTTTACACTTGTTCTCGTCTTTTACACTTGTTTTCGTCTTTGCACTCGTTCTCGTCTTTACACTTGTTCTCGTCTTTTACACTTGTTTTCGTCTTTACACTCGTTCTCGTCTTTACACTTGTTCTCGTCTTTTACACTTGTTCTCGTCTTTACACTTGTTCTCGTCTTTACACTTGTTCTCGTCTTTACACTTGTTATCATCTTTTACACTTGTTCTCGTCGTTTACACTTTTTCTCGTCTTTACACTTGTTTTCGACTTTACACTTGTTCTCATCTTTACACTTGCTCTCGTCTTTACCCTTGTTGTCGTCTTTTCTCGTCTTTTACACTTGTTCTCGTCTTTACACTTGTTCTCGTCTTTTACACTTGTTCTCGTCTTTTACATTTGTTCTCGTCTTTACACTTGTTCTCGTCTTTTACACTTGTTCTCGTCTTTTCACTTGTTCTCGTCTTTTACACTTGTTCTCGTCTTTACACTTGTTCTCGTCTTTTACACTTGTTTTCGTCTTTACACTTGTTCTCGTCTTTTACATTTGTTCTCGTCTTTACACCTGTTCTCGTCTTTTACACTTGTTCTCGTCTTTACACTTGTTCTCGTCTTTTACACTTGTTCTCGTCTTTACACTTGTTCTCGTCTTTTACACTTGTTTTCGTCTTTACACTCGTTCTCGTCTTTACACTTGTTCTCGTCTTTACACTTGTTCTCGTCTTTACACTTGTTTTCGTCTTTACACTCGTTCTCGTCTTTACACTTGTTCTCGTCTTTTACACTTGTTCTCGTCTTTACACTTGTTCTCGTCTTTACACTTGTTCTAGTCTTGAATGCAACTGATATGTTGCTCACTTGAGGTTAAGCAACAATCAATCAATCGACTTCCAAACTACTCAAAATAGTAGCCCTTATTTTATTTTGGACACAATAAAATTAAACAAATAATCATAGCTAACACATTTTGATAAATATTTTTTTTTTACATTTGACACTCATGGGAATCGTAATGAATGGATGACATTAATACTTAGCAACCAGGAGGGCCCGGGTGGATCAATGAGTTAGGTAGTTGGATTACCTAACAACTCATACAAGCCTATCACCAATACGGCGTGAGTTCGCACCCAGCATTGTAAATTACAAAACGGATGCACTCGACTCGGAGCTGCAAGTGATAAAGTTTACATGGTCGGTGGTTCTCGGCTTCTTCCACCACTAAAACTGGTCGCAACGATATAACTGAAATATTGCTGAAAGTGGCGTTAAAACACCAAAAATCAATCAAATCTTAGCTACCAGGTATAATTCCTCCTAAAGGGATGTCGATTGGCTATGCGGGACAAATCCAACACACAATTCGACTGAGAATGGGTTGTGAATGAGCACATCGTGTTTCGTGATTTCTAACATACATTTGTACTTGCAAAATTAAAAACGACGTATACAATAACTCACAATAAGATTTAAGAGTAATCGATCGTGACCCGTTGGAGGGCTTATTCGCCGAACATATCCATTACCCTCTTTAACCCGTGGCAATCAAGACGTTCAAATGACCAACCTAGTGCCACATTGTTTGTGACTAGAGTAATACGACGGGTACCACTATTGGAGTAGGTACTACCCACCCTTCGGGAGCACCCGAGTTCACCCCCGGATTTTAGTGGAGTACGTGCTGCTTGATCTTTCGTTTTCTGTGTAGTGTTTTGTAGATGGTCGTTTGTCTATTTTTTTTCTTTTGGTCATTGTGTTGTCTGTCCTCTGATTTACGGATTCTGATTACTCCTTTGGTATATTCAAGCTCTTCTTATTGTTTGTAATACGTAATGCTAACGTACTTGAGGTCATGTCAATAATTTTCTTTTTATATTGACCTAATATCTAAATGACCTCAGAGAAAATGTCATCATCCGGAATTTGGATATATTATTATTAAAATATTACCCAAGGGAAATTTAGAAAAATTGAAAATGTTCCCATTAAATTCATTTTATACGTCATATCAAGCATGTTTTAGACTTCTAAATACGTTTCAATATGCATATTACGATAATCTAATTATTTACTCTTATTCATATTACAGTTAGGAAACGAGAGGGCAATCGGTGACCATCACCACTAAAGTTGTGAGTTCGAACCCCGTTCATGGCGAGGTGTATTCGATACAATAATATGTGATAAAGTTTGTCAGTGACTTGCAGTAGGTCGGTGGTTTTATCTGGGTACTCCGGCTACCTCCAACCAATAAAGCTGACCGCCACAATATAACTGAAATATTGTTGAAAGTGGCGTTAAATACCATAAGCCTAAATCAGATAGCAAACGTGTATTAAGCTTAAACGACAGTCCGAGAATCAATAGCTATTGGGTTCGATCCCAGGTCTTTAAGACTGGTATTTGCTGCTTTTCCGTGGAGTAAGGGAGGATCCGTGTGTTTGCTATATAGCCCTATAAATCAACCTTCGCCAACATAGTGGTCTAATTAAGAAATAATTCATGTAAGCCATATGTATATATTGTTTTTACTACGGGTAGGGTTTTATGTCAAGAAGTTTTACCCCGAGCAAAAGCGAGGGGTAAAAAGCTGACATAAAGGCCTACCCGTGGTAAAAACAATATATACATATGGCTTCCATGAATTATTTCGATTCTAATATGTAAAATTGGTAAAATATCGTTTTAAATTGTCGATGACGTCATAAATTACAATGGGTGTAGGTATATATTATTTTTACCACGGGTTTGGACTCAAAGCGTTTGAAGGACGTCATATTAGAATTCAATATCAGGCATCTAATATAGTCATCATCTCATTAGAAAGTACTTTTGTCTACTAAGTTACACAATTACTTACTTAGCCTTGAACAACAATCACTTTATAACCTATTTTCATAAAGTGTGTCAGCACGGATGTTTTAAAAAAGTTATAAGTACAACAAAAATTAATTTTAGTCGGATATACAAGACGTTAGCAACGTTTTGAAATCAGTCAAGAATTGATAATGTACGGAAATAGTTAAAAAAAAAAAAAAAAAAAAAAAATCCCCTCGATCATTATATAATATTATATAACGTCCTAAGAGCACGCTTGCCATTGTAATCGTCTGCTATATTTAGCCTCCATTGCATTACGTAACAAGGTGAAGAATCGTCTGCTGTTGGCGATCTTTTTGGATTCGTCAAAGGAAGGGTCAACCATTGATTATTGAAATGCAATTGTTGCCCAATCGTCATTCTCTTTTTGGTGTGAACATCAGACAACATTAAGCAGTATTTTAGCTAATTTACATTTCTTTATTTACGATGCACTCGTTCTTGTTTCGTCCTAGTCAAGTTATTAAATTGATTATTTAGAATTGGTTGTACTCCACAAGTACAGATACACAGACAACCCCATACCATAATACGACCACATTTTTAGACAACCGTATAAAATTATTTTGAGAGTTTTATTGAAATTCATTTACTGGCTTAGGAGAAGGTGGGGATACGTATGGCTGTCTCTCATTATTGAAAAATTGGAACGTCCCATGATTTGCATTAGGACACCACAAAATCATCCTGTTCACATTAAAACTCCCGTGTTACCATTGTCTCACTAAAACTGTCATTGATTCTTAAGCTTAATTAAGTAAATAATGCAATTATGCAACTACTGTGTTACGAAAATTTCAAGATACCAAAAGGGGTAATCAAAGGCCGTAAGTCGAGTGACAGACTTCTACTGCTCCTACTAAGTACTGCCCTCCTTCAACAAGTTTAACGTTGTCTCACGCTGCACATGACAATTAAAAGGAGTTAAAACTATTTACGTGTTTCATCAATTAGTATTTGATAAAGGACATAACAACTTTAAATGTTTCAACAGAGCAACTCATAACTACATGCATGGGCCTTTGCAGCCGATTCCAGTCAGATATCATACGAGTCTAAAAACGATTCCTGTCTTTGTTGAGTCTTACAAAGAGGGATAATGAAAGATGAGGAGTGCATATGATGTGATTATCTCAATGGTGGTTTAAGTTTCTCTTTTAGTAATACATGTAGCTACTTGTTTGCAATTTTATACACCAGGACAAATCGTGCATCATTATGCTTGTCTTTTCTGTGCCAGTTCAAGTGTAACTAACTATTTATGTGTTTCGCTGTCTGTTGGTGACGAACTTGATAGTCCTGTCTTGGACCATTTTGAGTTGATCAATTTCGCCTTTATTAAATAAGTAGGGGGTTTTCGGCAGAACAATGCACTCATGTAATTATTGGTGTTCGTGCAGACGTTATTTACATGGCTCTTTCACATTAAATCTTGTCTGATTGTTGGAACAAGATATTTGGCTAATGACTCGAGGAAATGACCATAGCTGTGTAGTTAAATTTGATCGGATTTTTATTTCAAGTGACAGACCGGACGTTACATTTGTCTAGATGAAATACCATCTTCCATTTCCCTTCCCACTATTCACGTTTCTCCCACAAAGTTTTCTCTACATGTAATCCAAAAAATCAAAAGTGGGGGAAACGTAAACACACCTTGTAACCTTGTCGAGAATCTAGTGCAAATGCTTTGCTCCGAAAGCCATATAGTTGTTGGCACTAGTGTATATCTATTATATAAATAACAATTGCAAAAACAGTCTAGATGAAATCTTTCATTTATTCCTATGAAAGACAGTAAATCCTATTTCTTGGATTGTGAATTTATGGTTTATAAAATAATAAATATATAATGTAATAAGAAATATGAACATTAGCTCTCAGTAAATTATTGTTAGATATAGATGAAAGTACATGACCATTGTGTTTTATGATATAGTATCAAATAGTTCATGTATATTTCTTTGTCAAGTCAAAATAAAATATCAGCCTATATTTCTTTTCGTCTGGTCTTTCTTTATACAAATACCTAATAAGTAGAACAGTTAAAATAAAACAAATTCTAGTATGTCCTATATCCATTGTATAATCTCTCATAGAAAATCTAGTACACCCTACAGATGTTCTAGATAAAATGATGTCAGAATGCGTGCAGTAAGAAGAAGGAATAACTAGTGGAACAGGATAGTGCGTCCGTGTATGTATCAAAGCTGCAGGAATATGATTACGCATCAATACTAAAACGTTTTTTTTAGGAATATTGTCCCCAGCGTGCAACATGATATGCTGCTCGGGGCAATATTCTCTTGATAGTGCAATGACCCTTTAATGATGATTTGATTTGATTTGATTTTTGGTGTTTAACGCCACTTTCAGCAATATTTCAGCTATATCATGGCGACCAGTTTTAGTGGTGGAAGAAGCCGGAGTACCCGGAGAGACCCACCGACCATGGGCAAGCAACTGGTAAACTTTATCGCTTGCGGCTGTGAGTCGAGTGCACCCTTTTTGTATTTTACAAAGCCGGGTGCAAACCTACGCTGTATTGGTGGTAGACTTGTATGAATTGTTAGGTAATCCAACTACCTAACTCATTGAGCCACCCGTGGCTTGATTTCTTTTTAAACAAAATCATATAGGGTTTTTCCTTTTACAAAGCACAACATCCACCCGAAACCTCGTATATGTTTTATCTATGTGTTTGTGTATTGTTTTTAACTCGTAAATCTCTGCTCATTGAGCCACCCGGATCCTTTCTCATCACGAATATGGCTGTTAGGTTACACAACAATCAAACATTTTCTGCTGCCTTCATTTGATATATGCGGGCGTAGTAATTATCTGTTGATATTAATACATTATTTGTTTTTTTTTAAGATAAAACAGTTGTCAATATCTTGTTCAGACTTCTGACTACACTATCTAATGCTATGCAAGGTTTCAACAACAAGGTCCTTTATGGTAAAATAATTGCTGCAGATCATACTGTGTCTTTGTATGTACATATTACAATGCATACTTTTGTAATATAGTTCATTGTATGTTTTCAGGGGGTTAGGGTTATGGTGTTTAAAGCCACTTTCAACAACTTTTCTGTTTATATCGTGGTGGTCAGTTTTATTAATGGAGGAAACCGGAGTACCCGGAGAAAACCACCGACCTGTCGCAAATCACTGACAAACTTTATCACATAAAGTTGTATCGAGTACATCTCGTCATGAACTGGACTCGAACTCACAACTTTAATGGTGATAAGCACTGATTAGTTTAAACATATTTTATTGTCCAAAAACATGACAATAGGATCAGATACAAGTTTTTCAACTTAGAACATCTTCTCCTTTATATAAACAATATACAAATACAGTTGAACATAAATACACAAAAGCTACAGTCTTTCTTAATAATTAGGAAAAAAACAACAAAAACCAACAACATGAAATGTACGAGTGCAACACAATTTGATATTTGCCAAATGACAAATCGAACAGACCTTTACAAAAATTGGACTAGTTTATAGAACACACATAGAATGAAGAAAATTAATAATTGTTATACAATGTAGTGGGATTATTAATTCGGTAAAGGTAGGATCTTAAGCACTGATTGCACGGGTAGTTGTAAACCCAACTACCATACGATCACGATGGCTCCGTATGTTTTCGTTATATTCATAATCCAAAGAAACTAATTCAGGGGCGGATCCAGGATTTCAAGTTAGGGGGGGGGGGGGGCGCACTTAAAAAAATTGCGCCGAGCGGATGGAGGCGCGAAAATGTTTGGGGTATTTCGTGTGAAAAATCACAATTTTACGCCAAAAAATCTTATCCCCCCCCCTCCCGGGATCCGCCCCTGTAATTGATAAGGAATTATTATGTGTTTATATATTCATGGTTTATATCTTGTAATTTTGCTATTCAATATGATGGGCACCGTGACTGACTTAATGAACCTCTCTTTAAGAAAGGTTTTGGATACTTTAGAAAGAAGACAGACAGACAGACAGACAGACAGACAGAAGGAAAGAAAGAATATATGTAATGGAAATAATGAATTTCCATATTAATTCTATTGGATGAAATGTATAACGTGAAGGGATGATCATAAAGTTTAATTTGGAGCCTTTTTATATGACATCATATTTGTTCTCGTTATTACGATACAGAGTCTATATCGAATACTACGGTAGTGTATGCTTAAACAATATTCGCGTAAATATGAAAATATATAGCTATATAAGAACATGTCGATCATATTTAATATTTCATCAACAGTTTATGTGTGAAACCGACATACAATAAATAGATTCATTTAACTCCATACAATGTGGTTTGGTTATTTTATTTTCAAACAATGGAACTTTTGTTACTTCTCTACCCAGTTCTGCTTGGATTTGGTTATCAACGCAATAAGATATGATATTGTCATTATCCACACAATTGTGCTCGGTATTTTTATATCTGCACAAAGGGTTTTGGTATTTTCATCTCTACATAAACGTACTGGGCAGTTTTTTTCTCTGAACAATATACTTTATATTTTTATCTCTGTACAAAGATACTTTGTACCTGAATCTCATCATAAAGGTACTTGGTATTTTAATCTCTGTGCAAATATATTTTGTACCTGTATCTCACCATATAGGTACTTGGTATTCTAATCTCTGTACAAAGATACTTTGTACCTGTATCTCACCATAAAGGTACTTGGTATTCTTATCTCTGTACAAAGATTCTTTGTAACCTGTATCTTATCATAAAGGTACTTGTTATTTTTATCTCTGTACAAAGGTAGATACTTGGTATTTTAATCTCTGTACAAAGATACTTTGTACCTGTATCTCACCATAAAGGTACTTGGTATTTTAATCTCTGTACAAAGATACTTTGGACCTGTATCTCACCATAAAGGTACTTGGTATTTTAATCTCTGTACAAAGATACTTTGTACCTGTATCTCACCATAAAGGTACTTGGTATTTTAATCTCTGTACAAAGATACTTTGTACCTGTATCTCATCATAAAGGTACTTGGTATTTTAATCTCTGTACAAAGATACTTTGTACCTGTATCTCACCATAAAGGTACTTGGTATTTTAATCTCTGTACAAAGATACTTTGTACCTGTATCTCACCATAAAGGTACTTGGTATTTTAATCTCTGTACAAAGATACTTTGTACCTGTATCTCACCATAAAGGTACTTGGTATTTTAATCTCTGTACAAAGATACTTTGTACCTGTATCTCACCATAAAGGTACTTGGTATTTTAATCTCTGTACAAAGATACTTTGTACCTGTATCTCATCATAAAGGTACTTGGTATTTTAATCTCTGTACAAAGATACTTTGTACCTGTATCTCATCATAAAGGTACTTGGTATTTTAATCTCTGTACAAAGATACTTTGTACCTGTATCTCACCATAAAGGTACTTGGTATTTTAATCTCTGTACAAAGATACTTTGTACCTGTATCTCACCATAAAGGTACTTGGTATGTTAATCTCTGTACAAAGAGACTTTGTACCTGTATCTCATCATAAAAGTACTTGGTATTTTAATCTCTGTACAAAGATACTTTGTACCTGTATCTCACCATAAAGGTACTTGGTATTTTAATCTCTGTACAAAGATACTTTGTACCTGTATCTCACCATAAAGGTACTTGGTATTTTAATCTCTGTACAAAGATACTTTGTACCTGTATCTCACCATAAAGGTACTTGGTATTTTAATCTCTGTACAATTATACTTTGTACCTGTATCTCACCATAAAGGTACTTGGTATTTTAATCTTTGTACAAAGATACTTTGTACCTGTATCTCACCATAAAGGTACTTGGTATTTTAATCTCTGTACAAAGATACTTTGTACCTGTATCTCATTATAAAGGTACTTGGTATTTTAATCTCTGTACAAAGATACTTTGTACCTGTATCTCACCATAAAGGTACTTGGTATTTTAATCTCTGTACAAAGATACTTTGTACCTGTATCTCATCATAAAGGTACTTGGTATTTTAATCTCTGTACAAAGATACTTTGTACCTGTATCTCACCATAAAGGTACTTGGTATTTTAATCTCTGTACAAAGATACTTTGTACCTGTATCTCACCATAAAGGTACTTGGTATTTTAATCTCTGTACAAAGATACTTTGGACCTGTATCTCACCATAAAGGTACTTGGTATTTTAATCTCTGTACAAAGATACTTTGTACCTGTATCTCACCATAAAGGTACTTGGTATTTTAATCTCTGTACAAAGATACTTTGTACCTGTATCTCATCATAAAGGTACTTGGTATTTTAATCTCTGTACAAAGATACTTTGTACCTGTATCTCACCATAAAGGTACTTGGTATTTTAATCTCTGTACAAAGATACTTTGTACCTGTATCTCACCATAAAGGTACTTGGTATTTTAATCTCTGTACAAAGATACTTTGTACCTGTATCTCACCATAAAGGTACTTAGTATTTTAATCTCTGTACAAAGATACTTTGTACCTGTATCTCACCATAAAGGTACTTGGTATTTTAATCTCTGTACAAAGATACTTTGTACCTGTATCTCACCATAAAGGTACTTGGTATTTTAATCTCTGTACAAAGATACTTTGTACCTGTATCTCACCATAAAGGTACTTGTTATTTTTATCTCTGTACAAAGGTAGATACTTGGTATTTTAATCTCTGTACAAAGATACTTTGTACCTGTATCTCATCATAAAGGTACTTGGTATTTTAATCTCTGTACAAAGATACTTTGTACCTGTATCTCATCATAAAGGTACTTGGTATTTTAATCTCTGTACAAAGATACTTTGTACCTGTATCTCACCATAAAGGTACTTGGTATTTTAATCTCTGTACAAAGATACTTTGTACCTGTATCTCACCATAAAGGTACTTGGTATTTTAATCTCTGTACAAAGATACTTTGTACCTGTATCTCACCATAAAGGTACTTGTTATTTTTATCTCTGTACAAAGGTAGATACTTGGTATTTTAATCTCTGTACAAAGATACTTTGTACCTGTATCTCATCATAAAGGTACTTGGTATTTTAATCTCTGTACAAAGATACTTTGTACCTGTATCTCATCATAAAGGTACTTGTTATTTTTATCTCTGTACAAAGGTAGATACTTGGTATTTTAATCTCTGTACACAGATACTTTGTACCTGTATCTCATCATAAAGGTACTTGGTATTTTAATCTCTGTACAAAGATACTTTGTACCTGTATCTCACCATAAAGGTACTTGTTATTTTTATCTCTGTACAAAGGTAGATACTTGGTATTTTAATCTCTGTACAAAGATACTTTGTACCTGTATCTCACCATAAAGGTACTTGGTATTTTAATCTCTGTACAAAGATACTTTGTACCTGTATCTCACCATAAAGGTACTTGGTATTTTAATCTCTGTACAAAGATACTTTGTACCTGTATCTCACCATAAAGGTACTTGTTATTTTTATCTCTGTACAAAGGTAGATACTTGGTATTTTAATCTCTGTACAAAGATACTTTGTACCTGTATCTCATCATAAAGGTACTTGGTATTTTTATCTCTTCACCATGATAATTGGTTACTTTATCTCTGCACATATGTATTTAATATGTTTATCTCCACAAAAAGGTATTTTGTCCCTTTATCTGTACACAAATGTACTTGGAATTTTCGTCGCGTCAAAAAGGTTTAGATTCTACTTTCCTAGCTAATAGTCAGTTTACTACGAGCATTCATTGGCCCTGCTGGTATACTGTCCATGTTGTCATTTATTTTTGTGATAGCATGCTGTCTTTTTGAGTGGAAGCGAATCTGTGCTGGGATTTTTTTAGTTTGTTTTATATGTATTGTCGTTGGAGACTCGGTTATCAAGAGGAGAGGATTGGGATCTCATTAACTGGTATATCCCCGCCACATGTTTATGCCTGTCCTAAGCCAGGACCTGGCTTTGTTCAGTGAGTTCAGTTAAGATGAGAGGTGATTGTTCGTTTTGTTTATGTTGGTGGAATTGATGACCATCAACCTTAAGAAGAATTTGACGATACTAAAGGGGTAATCAGAATTCGTCAATCGAGGGACAGACAACACAATGGCCAAAGGAAAAAGGACAAACAACAATCTACAAAACATACACATAAAACTAAATATCAGCACCCGTCGTGTTAATCTAGTTACAAACCCGGTGATAAGTCATGAATGAGGAAAGGGCCGGGAAGTGTTTACGACAAATGGAACATGTCGTGGTCATTTGTGACACAGATATTTCATAACGGTCAACCAAGTCATGGTGGCGACCGTAAAACTTTCGAAGTGATGACTTGAACTTAACTAATAGGAATCCTTAGTTCAGTAGCTTCCTTGTTAGCAGCAACCTTCTATCAAGGACAATATGGTAGGAACCACAAGTTCTTAAACTTTCTTTTCATAATTGATATTATTATTTCCGTCTAAGGTACTTGGTATGTACATCTCTACCAAAAGGCACGAGGTATTTTCATCTTTACACTATGGTACTGGATAGAGAATGTACTTTATATTTATTTATCTATACACAAATGTACTGGGTACACGTATTTCATATATACACAATATGATCTAGTCATTTTTATTCTTGGTTCTTTTATCTCGTGTGGTTATTTCATCTAGCTACATTTATCGTTACAAAATGTCTTATTATATCTCTACACAATGAATATACGACGTTGTGCCTTTACATAGCGAGTCCTAGACGTTGTATCTCTACATAGTGATGTTTTGTTATCCTATCTCCACACACTGGAGCCTGGTAATTTTTATCTCTACTCAATGAGACTTGGAAATTTTATTTTTCTACAATAACGCTTGCTATTTTACTTCTATACAACGCGACCTGTTAATTTCATCTTTACAATGAAGTTTGGTTACTTCAGCTATCCACAATGAGAATTCATGTTTGATCTCTGCATTATGAGATTTTATATTTTCCTCCATCTAATGAGATCTGGTTAATACAATGCATGAGACTTGGTTATTTTATATGTACATCATGATAATTGCTTAATTGTATCGCTACACAAAAAAAAATCGTTATTTGACTCCTGCACAATCTAATTAAAATTAGATCTCCTCACTTTGCTCCCTATTTTCTATCGGTTGTTTGATAGTCGCCGACAGAGCGGAGATCTAATTTTAATTAGATTGACCCCTACACAATTAGCCCTAGTCATGTATTATATTCTCAACAAGATCAATTTGTATATCCACATAATAAAGCTTGGTTATTTCATCTATGCCCAAATGGAGCTGAATATTTTGAGAATTGGTCATTTTATTTCTATGAAAGATCTATATTTTTTTTTATTCAAAACGAAGTTGTTTTATCATGGACATGTGACATAATAATTCAAAACTTACCTCCATAGGACTACTTGATGCTGCTATTTCTGTAAATCCTACAACGTCACTAAAGAAAATGGTGACAGAATCAAATGTCTCAGCAAAAACACAACCGCTCTTATTCTTAAGATGAGAAACCACTGATTTTGGTATCATTTTATACAAAAGGTCTTCAGCAATGTGTTTTTCTTGGTCTAATTCATCCGTTTTTATTTGATATTCCTCCGCAAACGTCACCATACATTTATTCATTATTTTGGCGATTTGAACAACCGCTACTAGCATTGTAGCGGTGAAAGTACACATAAGTAATACCGAAATAATCTGGCTAATGAAAAATGATTCCTTAGCTTTGGTGCTGCCTTCTATTTTACTACGAAGGGTACTTAATGCTGCTCTAATGTCCTCCTGTAAATTATTTATTTGAAGCAAATGATCGGAATAAGATGTTACGTTATGTATAATATTTTGACACAATATGTTTCCAATTTCTTCAATTTTCGTTTTATTAAAATTTAATAACAAATTTAGATCACTAATGTCTTCGAGGGCATTCTTCTTCCGGTAAAAATAGCGTACGTTATCACAACTTCCGGTATATTTGCAAACAGTACATTGAAGCGATTCCAATAAAGTGAAACTACCCGATTTTACCAAGCTATAAAAATAAACAAAATCGGATGGATTTTCAAAATGAATTTCAACTAAGATCGATGTTAGCCACACTAATGCTGTATCAATGATAAGTTCCATTTGGTATGACGAGTTATCATTGCAGTATTCGAATAAGGTGAAACTGCATAAATTCAAAATGGCTACCGGAAACGTCCGCTTGTTACACATTGTAAGATACGAGTTGTAATATGACATACTTTTTTCATACAGTAATGATGAATTATCTATCTCAGACAACACACAGTTCGACGTTATCCCTTGTAGTAAATCCAGAAATGTTTCTGTGTTTTCTTCCGTCCTTGCTATAGCCTCTAAGCTCCTGCCTGCAGAAGTATAATTGTCTATATTACTGGCTATGATAAAAGTTGATATTCCCAAAATTACTACCATTGATACGATACAAATCACGTACACCTTCAATAAATGTAATTTTACAGCTTTTCCGAAAAAGGATGGATGTGTTGTCATGGCGGATGCTTCCACTTCCGGTATTTTTAACATTACCGGAGCAATGGAATTCTTTTTTAATGGTCTTAGCATAGCAAAACGACGAATTCGTGCTTTTAAACAGCCATAGTGAAAGCACGAATCCAGTTTACAATAATAAAGAATGCAAGTTCAAATATAAAAAACAAATCCTAGTTGTATGTTATATTGCATCAATGAAGCAACATATCAATGGGCGCCTTTTCACCCGATTATGTTCTTGTATAAACTGTACATTAGAAATAAAATAAAATATGAATTATCGAGAAAAATCGTTTACTTATATCATTAACTAATCAATGATGACAAGTTATGCTAGTATTAAAATCCAATAGCTACACTGGTGTTCTTTAACTAACAACAACGATATTGTTTTTCTGTTAAATTGCTAGATGCTTTCAAAGCTCCATAGGAAAAGCTACTTCTGTTTAACGCACATTTAGATAATAAAGGTAATTAAAAAGGTACTCAATCAATGTCGATGTTGTCAACAAATCTATATAATAAGACAAAAACAACAATTGCCAATGACCTTTAATGTTTTACCATTTCATAGAAGGCGTATCTTCCAATGGAGAACACACTCATATAAGCGTTTTCATATAATATAATACATGTATATTCAATGTTTTATGAGTTCCAATGTTGCCATTATGCCTCAAATAAAATAATTTACTATAATGAAATTCCATTAATGATGCATTCTGATTGCAGAATATAATATAAAAGTCAACTAGATCCCTCCTCTTGCTATATTAAGGGGGTGTTATCAGTAAGACCATATGTAGAGCAATTGCAATAAATTGCATCCAGTTTGAGTGAAGTAATGGTTCTTTATGTTAAATACATGCAAATACAATTTACTCAATTGTTATAAGATGGAGTCAATTGAAAATAACGGACGTTAATAAAAAAAAAAAACACGTAGATATCAAATTTAGTGTGCACGACGCATTTCTGGAATAACCTTCACAAAGTACATTCAAAATCGAAAAATTGTAATACCGAATAATCTAAATGTCTTTGGGAGCGAGAAAATCAAACCGCACTAAACAGAACAGCCAAAATAGACAGGTCATCTATACTTGAGGGGGAGAGAACAGTAGTTGTAATCATAATAGTCCTACAAGCAGAGGTATTGACCCAGTGATAGTATTAAAAACGTAGATATCAAATTCAATGCTCACGACGTCTTTTTGGAAGAACCTTCATCAGGTACGCTCAAAGTCAGCAGAGGTATCGACCCAGTGATAGTAATACAAACGTAGATATCAAATTTAGTGCTGACGACGCCTTTCTGGAAGAACCTTCATCAGGTACGCTCAAAGTCAGCAGAGGTATCAACCCAGTGATAGTAATACAAATGTAGATATCAAATTTAGTGCTCGTGACGCCTTTCTAGAAGAACCTTCATCAGGTACGCTCAAAGTCAGCAGAGATATCAACCCAGTGATAGTAATACAAATCTAGATATCAAATTTAGTGCTCATGACGCCTTTCTGACAGAACCTTCATCAGGTACGCTCAAAGTCAGCAGAGGTATTGACCCAGTGATAGCAATACAAACGTAGATATCAAATTTAGTGCTCACGGCGCCTTTCTGGAAGAACCTTCATCAGGTACGCTCAAAGTCAGCAGAGGTATTGACCCAGTGATAGTAATACAAAGGTAGATATCAAATGTAATGCTCATGACGCCTTTCTGGAAGAACCTTCATCAGGTACACCCAAAGTCAGCAAAGGTATCGACCCAGTGATAGTAATGCAAACGTAGATATCATATTTAGTGCTCATGAGGCCTTTCTGGAAGAACCTTCATCAGGTACGCTCAGTCAGCAGAGGTATCGACCCAGTGATAGCAAAATAAACGTAGATATCAAATTTAATGTTCACGACGCCTTTCTGGAAGAACCTTCATCAGGTACGCTCAAAGTCAGCAGAGGTATCGATCCAGTGATAGTAATACAAACGTAGATATCAAATGTAATGCTCATGACGCCTTTCTGGAAGAACCTTGATCAGGTACGCTCAAAGTCAGCAGAGGTATCAACCCAGTGATAGTAATACAAACGTAGATATCAAATTTAGTGCTCATGACGCCTTTCTGGAAGAATCTTCATCAGGTACGCTCAAAGTCAGCAGAGGTATTGACCCAGTGATAGTAATACAAACGTAGATATCAAATTTAGTGCTCACGGCGCCTTTCTGGAAGAACCTTCATCAGGTACGCTCAAAGTCAGCAGAGGTATTGACCCAGTGATAGTAATACAAACGTAGATATCAAATTTAGTGCTCACGGCGCCTTTCTGACAGAACCTTCATCAGGTACGCTCAAAGTCAGCAGAGGTATCAACCCAGTGATAGTAATACAAACGTAGATATCAAATTTAATGTTCACGACGCCTTTCTGGAAGAACCTTCATCAGGTACGCTCAAAGTCAGCAGAGGTATCAACCCAGTGATAGTAATACAAACGTAGATATCAAATGTAATGCTCATGACGCCTTTCTGGAAGAACCTTCATCAGGTACGCTCAAAATCAGCAGAGGTATCGACCCAGTGATAGTAATACAAACGTAGATATCAAATTTAGTGCTCACGATGCCTTTCTGGAAGAACCTTCATCAGGTACGCTCAAAGTCAGCAGAGGTATCAACCCAGTGATAGTAATACAAACGTAGATATCAAATTTAGTGCTCGCGGCGCCTTTCTGGAAGAACCTTCATCAGGTACGCTCAAAGTCAGCAGAGGTATCAACCCAGTGATAGTAATATAAACGTAGATATCAACTTTAGTGCTCATGACGCCTTTCTGGAAGAACCTTCATCAGGTACGCTCAGTCAGCAGAGGTATCGACCCAGTGATAGCAAAATAAACGTAGATATCAAATTTAATGTTCACGACGCCTTTCTGGAAGAACCTTCATCAGGTACGCTCAAAGTCAGCAGAGGTATCGACCCAGTGATAGTAATACAAACGTAGATATCAAATGTAATGCTCATGACGCCTTTCTGGAAGAACCTTGATCAGGTACGCTCAAAGTCAGCAGAGGTATCAACCCAGTGATAGTAATACAAACGTAGATATCAAATTTAGTGCTCATGACGCCTTTCTGGAAGAATCTTCATCAGGTACGCTCAAAGTCAGCAGAGGTATTGACCCAGTGATAGTAATACAAACGTAGATATCAAATTTAGTGCTCACGGCGCCTTTCTGGAAGAACCTTCATCAGGTACGTTCAAAGTCAGCAGAGGTATTGACCCAGTGATAGTAATACAAACGTAGGTATCAAATTTAGTGCTCACGGCGCCTTTCTGACAGAACCTTCATCAGGTACGCTCAAAGTCAGCAGAGGTATCAACCCAGTGATAGTAATACAAACGTAGATATCAAATTTAATGTTCACGACGCCTTTCTGGAAGAACCTTCATCAGGTACGCTCAAAGTCAGCAGAGGTATCAACCCAGTGATAGTAATACAAACGTAGATATCAAATGTAATGCTCATGACGCCTTTCTGGAAGAACCTTCATCAGGTACGCTCAAAATCAGCAGAGGTATCGACCCAGTGATAGTAATACAAACGTAGATATCAAATTTAGTGCTCACGATGCCTTTCTGGAAGAACCTTCATCAGGTACGCTCAAAGTCAGCAGAGGTATCAACCCAGTGATAGTAATACAAACGTAGATATCAAATATAGTGCTCACGGCGCCTTTCTGGAAGAACCTTCATCAGGTACGCTCAAAGTCAGCAAAGGTATCAACCCAGTGATAGTAATATAAACGTAGATATCAAATTTAGTGCTCATGACGCCTTTCTGGAAGAATCTTCATCAGGTACGCTCAAAATCGAAAGATTCTAATGCTAATAAATTTTTAAGAAGTTTTGGGAGCAAGTAAAGTAGTTCAATAGTAGAGGTATCGACCCAGTGTAGAGGTATCGACCCAGTGATAGTAATACAAACGTAGATATCAAATTTAGTGCTCACAACCCCTTTCTGGAAGAACCTTCATCAGGTACGCTCAAAGTCAGCAGAGGTATTGACCCAGTGATAGTAATACAAACGTAGATATCAAATTTAGTGCTCACGACGCCTTTCTGGAAGAACCTTGATCAGGTACGCTCAAAGTCAGCAGAGGTATCAACCCAGTGATAGTAATACATACGTAGATATCAAATGTAATGCTCATGACGCCTTTCTAGAAGAATCTTCATCAGGTACGCTCAACGTCAGCAGAGGTATCAACCCAGTGATAGTAATACAAACGTAGATATCAAATTTAGTGCTCATGACGCCTTTCTAGAAGAACCTTCATCAGGTACGCTCAAAGTCAGCAGAGGTATCAACCCAGTGATAGTAATACAAACGTAGATATCAAATTTAGTGCTCATGACGCCTTTCTAGAAGAACCTTCATCAGGTACGCTCAAAGTCAGCAGAGGTATCAACCCAGTGATAGTAATACAAGCGTAGATATCAAATTTAGTGCTCATGACGCCTTTCTAGAAGAACCTTCATCAGGTACGCTCAAAGTCAGCAGAGGTATCAACCCAGTGATAGTAATACAAACGTAGATATCAAATTTAGTGCTCACGACGCCTTTCTGGAAGAACCTTCATCAGGTACGCTCAAAGTCAGCAGAGGTATCAACCCAGTGATAGTAATACAAGCGTAGATATCAAATTTAGTGCTCATGATGCCTTTCTAGAAGAACCTTCATCAGGTACGCTCAAAGTCAGCAGAGGTATCAACCCAGTGATAGTAATACAAACGTAGATATCAAATTTAGTGCTCATGACGCCTTTCTAGAAGAACCTTCATCAGGTACGCTCAAAGTCAGCAGAGGTATCAACCCAGTGATAGTAATACAAACGTAGATATCAAATGTAATGCTCATGACGCCTTTCTGGAAGAACCTTCATCAGGTACGCTCAAAGTCAGCAGAGGTGTTGACCCAGTGATAGTAATACAAACGTAGATATCAAATTTAGTGCTCATGACGCCTTTCTGGAAGAACCTTGATCAGGTACGCTCAAAGTCAGCAGAGGTATCAACCCTGTGATAGTAATACAAATCTAGATATCAAATTTAGTGCTCATGACGCCTTTCTGGAAGAACCTTCATCAGGTACGCTCAAAGTCAGCAGAGGTATTGACCCAGTGATAGCAATACAAACGTAGATATCAAATTTAGTGCTCACGGCGCCTTTCTGGAAGAACCTTCATCAGGTACGCTCAAAGTCAGCAGAGGTATTGACCCAGTGATAGTAATACAAACGTAGATATCAAATGTAATGCTCATGACGCCTTTCTGGAAGAACCTTCATCAGGTACGCTCAAAGTCAGCAGAGGTATCGACCCAGTGATAGTAATATAAACGTAGATATCAAATTTAGTGCTCATGACGCCTTTCTGGAAGAATCTTCATCAGGTACGCTCAAAATCGAAAGATTCTAATGCTAATAAATTTTTAAGAAGTTTTGGGAGCAAGTAAAGTAGTTCAATAGTAGAGGTATCGACCCAGTGTAGAGGTATCGACCCAGTGATAGTAATACAAACGTAGATATCAAATTTAGTGCTCACAACCCCTTTCTGGAAGAACCTTCATCAGGTACGCTCAAAGTCAGCAGAGGTATTGACCCAGTGATAGTAATACAAACGTAGATATCAAATTTAGTGCTCACGACGCCTTTCTGGAAGAACCTTGATCAGGTACGCTCAAAGTCAGCAGAGGTATCAACCCAGTGATAGTAATACATACGTAGATATCAAATTTAGCGCTCATGACGCCTTTCTAGAAGAATCTTCATCAGGTACGCTCAAAGTCAGCAGAGGTATCAACCCAGTGATAGTAATACAAACGTAGATATCAAATTTAGTGCTCATGACGCCTTTCTAGAAGAACCTTCATCAGGTACGCTCAAAGTCAGCAGAGGTATCAACCCAGTGATAGTAATACAAACGTAGATATCAAATTTAGTGCTCATGACGCCTTTCTAGAAGAACCTTCATCAGGTACGCTCAAAGTCAGCAGAGGTATCAACCCAGTGATAGTAATACAAGCGTAGATATCAAATTTAGTGCTCATGACGCCTTTCTAGAAGAACCTTCATCAGGTACGCTCAAAGTCAGCAGAGGTATCAACCCAGTGATAGTAATACAAGCGTAGATATCAAATTTAGTGCTCATGATGCCTTTCTAGAAGAACCTTCATCAGGTACGCTCAAAGTCAGCAGAGGTATCAACCCAGTGATAGTAATACAAACGTAGATATCAAATTTAGTGCTCATGACGCCTTTCTAGAAGAACCTTCATCAGGTACGCTCAAAGTCAGCAGAGGTATCAACCCAGTGATAGTAATACAAACGTAGATATCAAATGTAATGCTCATGACGCCTTTCTGGAAGAACCTTGATCAGGTACGCTCAAAGTCAGCAGAGGTGTTGACCCAGTGATAGTAATACAAACGTAGATATCAAATTTAGTGCTCATGACGCCTTTCTGGAAGAACCTTGATCAGGTACGCTCAAAGTCAGCAGAGGTATCAACCCAGTGATAGTAATACAAATCTAGATATCAAATTTAGTGCTCATGACGCCTTTCTGGAAGAACCTTCATCAGGTACGCTCAAAGTCAGCAGAGGTATTGACCCAGTGATAGCAATACAAACGTAGATATCAAATTTAGTGCTCACGGCGCCTTTCTGGAAGAACCTTCATCAGGTACGCTCAACGTCAGCAGAGGTATTGACCCAGTGATAGTAATACAAACGTAGATATCAAATGTAATGCTCATGACGCCTTTCTGGAAGAACCTTCATCAGGTACGCTCAAAGTCAGCAGAGGTATCGACCCAGTGATAGTAATACAAACGTAGATATCAAATTTAGTGCTCATGACGCCTTTCTGGAAGAACCTTCATCAGGTATGCTCAAAGTCAGCAGAGGTATCGACCCAGTGATAGCAAAATAAACGTAGATATCAAATTGAATGTTCACGACGCCTTTCTGGAAGAACCTTCATCAGGTACGCTCAAAGTCAGCAGAGGTATCGACCCAGTGATAGTAATACAAACGTAGATATCAAATGTAATGCTCATGACGCCTTTCTGGAAGAACCTTGATCAGGTACGCACAAAGTCAGCAGAGGTATCGACCCAGTGATAGTAATACAAACGTAGATATCAAATTTAGTGCTCATGACGCCTTTCTGGAAGAATCTTCATCAGGTACGCACAAAGTCAGCAGAGGTATTGACCCAGTGATAGTAATACAAACGTAGATATCAAATTTAGTGCTCACGGCGCCTTTCTGGAAGAACCTTCATCAGGTACGCTCAAAGTCAGCAGAGGTATCAACCCAGTGATAGTAATACAAACGTAGATATCAAATTTAATGTTCACGGCGCCTTTCTGGAAGAACCTTCATCAGGTACGCTCAAAGTCAGCAGAGGTATCAACCCAGTGATAGTAATACAAACGTAGATATCAAATGTAATGCTCATGCCGCCTTTCTGGAAGAACCTTCATCAGGTACGCTCAAAGTCAGCAGAGGTATCGACCCAGTGATAGTAATACAAACGTAGATATCAAATTTAGTGCTCACGGCGCCTTTCTGGAAGAACCTTCATCAGGTACGCTCAAAGTCAGCAGAGGTATTGACCCAGTGATAGTAATACAAACGTAGATATCAAATGTAATGCTCATGACGCCTTTCTGGAAGAACCTTCATCAGGTATGCTCAAAGTCAGCAGAGGTATCGACCCAGTGATAGCAAAATAAACGTAGATATCAAATTGAATGTTCACGACGCCTTTCTGGAAGAACCTTCATCAGGTACGCTCAAAGTCAGCAGAGGTATCGACCCAGTGATAGTAATACAAACGTAGATATCAAATGTAATGCTCATGACGCCTTTCTGGAAGAACCTTGATCAGGTACGCTCAAAGTCAGCAGAGGTATCGACCCAGTGATAGTAATACAAACGTAGATATCAAATTTAGTGCTCATGACGCCTTTCTGGAAGAATCTTCATCAGGTACGCTCAAAGTCAGCAGAGGTATTGACCCAGTGATAGTAATACAAACGTAGATATCAAATTTAGTGCTCACGGCGCCTTTCTGGAAGAACCTTCATCAGGTACGCTCAAAGTCAGCAGAGGTATCAACCCAATGATAGTAATACAAACGTAGATATCAAATTTAATGTTCACGGCGCCTTTCTGGAAGAACCTTCATCAGGTACGCTCAAAGTCAGCAGAGGTATCAACCCAGTGATAGTAATACAAACGTAGATATCAAATGTAATGCTCATGCCGCCTTTCTGGAAGAACCTTCATCAGGTACGCTCAAAGTCAGCAGAGGTATCGACCCAGTGATAGTAATACAAACGTAGATATCAAATTTAGTGCTCACGACGCCTTTCTGGAAGAACCTTCATCAGGTACGCTCAAAGTCAGCAGAGGTATCAACCCAGTGATAGTAATACAAACGTAGATATCAAATTTAGTGCTCACGGCGCCTTTCTGGAAGAACCTTCATCAGGTACGCTCAAAGTCAGCAGAGGTATCAACCCAGTGATAGTAATACAAACGTAGATATCAAATGTAATGCTCATGCCGCCTTTCTGGAAGAACCTTCATCAGGTACGCTCAAAGTCAGCAGAGGTATCGACCCAGTGATAGTAATACAAACGTAGATATCAAATTTAGTGCTCATGACGCCTTTCTGGAAGAACCTTCATCAGGTACGCTCAAAGTCAGCAGAGGTATCAACCCAGTGATAGTAATACAAACGTAGATATCAAATTTAGTGCTCACGGCGCCTTTCTGGAAGAACCTTCATCAGGTACGCTCAAAGTCAGCAGAGGTATCAACCCAGTGATAGTAATACAAACGTAGATATCAAATTTAGTGCTCAAAGTCGAAAGATTCTAATGCTAATCAATTTTTAAGAAGTTTTGGGAGCAAGTAAAGTAGTTCAATAGTAGAGGTATCGACCCAGTGTAGAGGTATCGACCCAGTGATAGCAAAAAAAACGTATGTCACTTACAAATAACATGGAGTTGCACACTTCACCCTTGGTTGGAATCGAACTATTCACACCATGCGTGTTATAAATTCATCAATATTTCCATTACATTGTATATCGTATCGGAATGTAGAGTACAAACACTTACCTGCCACAAGTCACTGCTAATTTTTACGGGGTCCTAACCCGAAGAAGAGAAACTAGGTCTTATTTATAGGACCATATGACCTTTATTTTTCATTTCCAGAACTGTTGAGTGCAACTGAATTTTGAGTAAGAAAACGTTAGAGAATACGGACAAAAATGGACAATCCAGAGAAACACAACACAATATGTGTTGGACACCACTATACACAAACAAACACAAATAATGTAAAATAAGACATGAGCCCTCCTACAAACAACTGGAAGTGAATTTATTTAGCACGAATTAACCATTCCCTGTAAATATATATGTAATGTATATAAATGTTTGTTTCATCATTTTTATGTGACGTAGACTAAGGCCAAACAGCATTTTCTTCTATCCTTCAGGTTGAGTAGTGAAATCGTTTAAACTCTTCAAACTCTGGATGGCGCCGAGACTAGACGGTATAGTTTTTGCTCTGACAACATCTTTAATTTTCACCCGTCTTCTTGTATTTCCATCACAACCAGTTATCAGAAACAGTAACTATAGAACCGAAGACCTAGGTTTCTATTCAGGAAGTACCACAATTGCAAGCTCATCATATTTTGATTTTGTTATTGATGTGTTGCACCCGAGAGGAGTCCCCGAGAATACCCGCCATTTTCAAACACGTAAAGTTTCCAGAACATATAAAAACAACGTTAACCAGTATCAGTCATCACTTATAAGACTTTTAATACTATCAGGAGATATAGCTCTAAACCCAGGACCGGTGAAATATCCATGCGGAAAATGTTTCAAACCGGTAAGAAAAAATCAGAAAGGAATTCAGTGCGAGGGGACAGTTTGTGAACAATGGCACCATATAAAATGTATAAACTTACCTGTTGTGGAATATGAACGGCTTTCAAGTACATCGGAAAGCTGGTATTGTAAACTATGTACACTTCCAAATTTTTCAGACTCGTATTTTGATATTGATGAAACTTGAAACTTTGAAACATGAAATGATGAAAACAAATGAGAGTTACTCCCCTTTGTACATACCACCTTCACGGGAAGTGGAAAATGTGAACGGCATATTTTATGACCTCATTGATAGGGAGGACAAACGTAGTCGTCGATAGCGTTATTATTTTCTGTCGGAGTAGAAAAACCCGAATTTTCACCTTTTTCATTTCATTAGAAAAACACCTAAAATTTATTATTTCGTGATAAAAAACATATCAGATAAAACTTGAAAACTAGATCTTCATTAATTTGGTAGTTATAAGCATTAAAAATATGATTGGGTACTACTACTGAACGTCCAAAGTGAAGTCGTTTCGAGAAAATCAGACACCATCTTGATTTATGTGTCAACGAACAGCCCATTTTCAAAAATAATTCCGGGAGCCATCCCTGGACCAATATTCTTCATGCATGGCTTAAAATTTGCAGAAAGTTTTCAATTTTACCAATCCGACTGTTAAGAAATTTTTTAAAGTCAAAATCGTAACGTAAAATATAAACGTTTACAAAACAGTGTTTTAAACTCGCTTACCGCTTTTCCGCAAAAAGTTAACAGTCAGATATCAATAATCTGGACCTTCCTCTAAAGATATGTCGCCAAGGTTTCAATGGATAAGCAGTAATAGCTCCCGGAAATCATTGGATGTTCGGTCCATATTTTCTGACTTTGCAATCAGAGTTGAGCGGGAAGAGTTATCGGACGTTGTGTGGCGCATGACCGGGATGTATGTCTTCCGCCATCTTGGCCAGGACAATTTCAGAGTTGTACCATAGAAAAATGGAATTTACCGACGAATTGTTCTACCAATTGATACAATAATTATCTAGCATTGATGTATTCAGACCACGGAGGTCAATCATGCACGGTAAGTAACAAAACTTCTTCTAAAATATAGTTTTATTCTCAAAAGAAATATCGTTTTCAACCGGATCAAATGGGGGTTAATTTTGAAAACAAAAGATGCACAAAAAACGCACAGAAACTTTACACGAACTGAATAAATATATATCTTTGCTTCGATAAATGAAAAAGAGATGGGATTTAATTCACGATTTTATTATTTTACTCGAAAAATGGCGAAAACGGCAAGCATCAATATAAAGTTGTCAAATTCTCCCAATCTATAAATAACTTTATCCAAGCAGAGCTTTGGTGACGTAATCATGCCTGTTCGGAAATTATCGGCATTTATTAATACATCTATATAAAGGAGTTGTTCCGGTATTCTTTGATATTTTTAGAAAAGGGGGGATCTTTTGTGAAATGTTCAAGATTTTTTATATTTTTTGGTTTTAAATGAAATTTGTCTACATGAAAACTTTTATGCATTTCTCATTAAGTTCCTAGTGTATATTGTAGCAATACATAGGACAATTGTTTTTAAATAGTAACATGAATTTCCATGCAACATTTTTGAAACAATTTATTTAAATTGTTATAAAACATAATTATTATGTTTCAGTGCTATTAGGGAAGCTTTATGAAATATATGCTTAATGCATACATTACAGTATGTGAATGTATTAACATTCTGGCTATATACAATGTAATCAGTGGCAGTGCATGTGATATGCTAAGTTTAATTAATTACATTTTTTTCATTACACCATTACTGTGTGCAAACTTGTTTGGTATGACAGAACATTTATGATGCATGCAGCAAACATTTCTGGAATAATGCTATTTTTCATATAGAATCTATTTGCCACCTAGCATATATGCATAAAGATAATTTTTAGTCGAAGAGTGCATTGTATTTCCCAGTCTGCAGGGTGACGTCTAACCAACGTCGGTAAAAGGTCGTAATGGTCGGCTGTAGGTCGGCGTCGGCTTGACGACGTTGAACCAACGTAGGATTAGTGTAGGCAAAGCGACAGTCGAGTTTCCGTTCTTCAGCCGACGTTGGGCTAGATATGGCATAACGACGGTCGGGTTCTCGGTTCCTCGCCAACGTCGAGTTAGATTTGACAGACCAACGGTTGGGTTCTCGTCTTTTCACCAACGTTGGGTTAACTTTGACAAAACGACGGTCGGCATTAGGTTATTTGCCGACGCTTGGTTTGAATATTTGACGTATGTTTGTTTATTTTCTTAATTCTAGATTTAAAACCCGTATTTAAAACACACACACACAAAACAATGATTGTAAATGCACTGCCGTAGGCCGGGTCTGAATAAAGTGAGGCAAAAGGGGTGAATTTAGACAAATTTTGAAGAAAAAAAAAAGATTTTATTTGCTTTCAAAAGGTTACACTTGCCGTTTCAAAAGTGAGGCATTTGCCTCATTTGCCTCCATTGCGTTACGGCCATGAAATGAAATCTAGTACGTGGGGATTTCATTTATCATCATTAACAACATCCATACTGATTCCTGTGGTTTTCCCGCGCAACCAATTAAACCGCATACGCCATTTTCATTTTGAGACTCGCGGCTAGCAGAAACTCGTGTAAGTTATCTCTTAATTTTATTTATGCTTTAAGTCATACGTGTAACTGATTTATATGGAATTTTGTTAGCAACGATTTATTAAGACTACTTTTTTTTTTAAACATAAGGCTGAGGAAGATTTTTATATAACCAAAATGGCTTTTGATTTATTTAGCTTGTGGTGATCCAGCTATTTTAAATATAGGAGTGATGATAGATCCTGCAAGTAGTGACTGAAAAAAATGGGTTAATTATAGCCTAATTTTGTCAAAATTTAAGTAATATATTAAGAAAGGCGAAGTTAATTTGCAACACTTCCCCCTTCTGAATAAAACTTTAAATAGAAGTTTAAATCGAGAGTTTTTTATAAAACTTTTAGGGATATTTTGAATTTGATACGTTATTTTTCAAATTTGCTTATGAAATTGAAATTATTCAGAGAGCAATTATGCAGTTACAATTTACTAAAATATAAATCTGGTGGGTCACATTCTTCAAAGTTTATTGCTATATAAATGTAACCGTCTCAAAGGTCAAACATGAAATTTAATGCTAGTTTTATTACGTGTGTGTAATGATCAAGACAGCTTAGCTGATAGAATATATTGTTTAATACTAAGGGAAGAGGTCAGATACATAAAAGGTTGCCATAGCAACCATATTTATGAAGGAATCTCGGGGAATTAATGCAATTTAATATTTAAGAGGTCAATTGGATGCTGTCTAAGCATTTATATTATAGTCAATGTGTATGTCGTGTATATATTTGTATGTGTAACTATGTAAATAAGACACAAACTATGACAGGTGTTTGTGAGCACCTGTGACAACTATAAGACAAATGCAGCACTAAAGTGAAATAGTAGATGCGGTATTACATTACAACTTATTACTTTATCCCAAAACGAACAGATGTTGATCTTGCTTTACACGAAATCCCTAGATGTTGTGTATCAAATATAAAATATACTTGTGGGAATATATTAAAGTGATTAATGATTACTCATGTAAACGTAATTCGTGGTAAACGGTTTAAAAGTATTGGCCATGTAGTGAGGCTGCACACATAATAGTTATGATATTTTAACTCAAATTTATTTTTATTCTCGTAGATGAATGTCTTATAATTTATAATAAGCGACAGAATACAAATTATTCGTTTTGACCTGTCACTATTAAGGTCAGTTGCATACAGAGAAAGCGACTTCAAATTATTTGCTTGCAAGGAATAAATCGATGGTAATTTTCGTTCTCAAAAGGCGAAAAGTGATACGATAAGCTGCTTAATGTGAAATAGTTACCTTTATTTCATCATTGTAAAGCTATTTACCAATTTCCAAAACATTTATTTTTTTGGGGTCAAAATCGTAGCTAATGCCTCTTTCATTTTATTTGAACATGCAATGTCATTGAACATTTTTAGAAAACAAATCAGAACAAATTTGTATCAATACTGCAACTGTATCTTTTTAAATCATTTTCTGATAATATCCTAGTAACAATTATGGTACTTTGTAGATAAGCTATTTGGGTAGAGTTGGTGGAGACAATGTAAGAGATTGTGGGAGACGGATTCTGAACGCCCTGATGTAGATGTTGCCATCACCCTGAACTGGAAAGGGGTTAAAAAATCATTCGAGGCACTAAGTGTATGCAGCATCGTAAAAGGTAAAAATAATTCCCTAACCAGTTTGTTACTTTTTGAATCTTTACACCTTTACAAAACATGCAAGGTCGACTTGATCAGCGTGGAGACAATAGCTAGAAGTGTCAAAAATCTAATAAAACCAGCGCTATTTAAAGAATGTTTTCGTCAATGGAAGCCTTGCTGATTTAAAAACTAAATCTGTTTGAATTTGCTTTCCAAGAGCAGTGTTCAAAGTTAAAAATCCCTAACCTTTTTTTTTTAAATCATGTTTCATTTCATTTTACATTAATTTATCGAGTTTAACCATCGCTAGTTTAACAGATACATTTGATATCTTTTCTAAATCCTATTTTCTTATTTTACAGCTGCAGTACGAAAGAACAACACAACTAAAAACGAAACGGATGACAGAATTGAAGGTGTAATAACAAAACTGGCTGAAACGGCGGCCGGAAGGCAAGAACATGTAAATAAAAATGCATAACTGTGCTTTCTTCTCATTTAATGGCACATTAATTATAAAGGGTTTCCGAATTGATATTAACAATTTATGATTTGATTTGATTTTTGGTGTTTTAACGCCACTTTCAACAATATTTCAGCTATATCATGGCGACCAAATTTAGTGGTGGAGGAAGCCGGAGTACCCAGAGAGAACCACCGACCATGGGCAAGCAACTGGTAAACTTTATCACTTGCGGCTGCGAGTCGAGTGCACCCTTTTTGTAATTTACAAAGCCGGGCGCGAACCTACTCCGTATTGGTGATAGGCTTGTATGAGTTGTTAGAAACCAACGACCTAACTCATTGAGCCACCCGGGCCCCCTAGTAATAACTTAACGTTTATAAATGAGTAAAAGGAGTATTAACCTCCTAAAAAGATTAAGTAAGACAAACGACATCAAAATTGTTCTAATTTTTGGAGTAAAGTGACGGCAGTGTACCGTTATTCAATAAGTATTGAACAAGCTAAGTACTACACGAATCAGAAAGGCATACAAGACTAATACACCCTAACGTTTGTGTGTACACTAAATGTTACAAATAAGGTGATGGTTTGCTTTGTGGTTATACAAGAAAGATGTTAGATTATACTGATTTGACGTCGGCCCAACGATCAAACATACCGTCGGGGCAGACGTGTTGCCGACCAATGCACAGTATTTGAACGTTGGATATTGGTCGGGAAACCATTGGAAATAAGACATTGCAACGTCGGGCCAACGTCGAGCCAATTAGTCGCGCCAACGTCGACCCGATGAGCAAAATGACGACGGGCCAACGTTGGCATTCGACGTCAAACCAACGTCAGAGACGACCGTTAACCGACGTTGGACCAACGTCACTTTGCGGACTGGGTTAAAGCTTTTTTCATTTGTACATGTATGATAAACTATTTCTGGAAAAGATCAATTATTTTTAGCTCTTTATTTTTATTCTGTATAACATATTTTAAATGTTTATTTTTATTTTACAGGTGTGATCGTGGCATCTCAGTAGATCATTAAGAGTTTTAAATCATTAAAATGACACTTCTGAAAGTTGATGCTGTTGATTATGATTCAGTTAATCAAATATGCATAGGATATGCATAGGATCACAAAACACACAATTTAAAGAAATCACAAAGATTTCATTTGGAATAAGTTGGTCATGAACTGGGACACAGCACTATTTGTAGTCGTCAAATGTAAAATTATAGTATATAATGGAAAAGAGAGTGACATTGAGGACTGTTATGAATTAAGATTATAAATAATAGTAGAAGATAACAGTTTATTGATTTGTGACAATAAAAATGATAACTTTGAAAATTTGGGACTTTCTAATCGCATGAACTGTTAAATCAGCTAAAATTGTCAAATTTGAGGTTTTTCCCAGACAAAAAAATGAAAATCATGTATAAAATGTGCTAATTAAATGTTTAAAAGATAAAATAACTTCAAGGCTGGCTTATAAATTGTACAGAGAACATATCTGATAATCCAAATAAGATTTTTCATGGAATATGGGGCCATAATTGAAATATTATTTTTACTAAATTTCCAGGTAGAGGGCTAATGAACCAGGACATAGTTCATACCAGTGTCAGAATTGGGGTTGCTGGTAGTTTTCTCCTTGTAGTATACAGTTATAGGATCAAAATAATACCAAACACTTGAACATTTAATATTATAATATTCGACAATTATTGAAATTGTATCAATTTCGGGAATTATCTGAAATTGTTATTGAACAAAGAAAATTGACCTTTTCAATGGAACCAATGGCAGTTTTTACACAAACTGTAATAATAACTTCATTGATGTATGGATATTGAGGTTGTTTACCATAAAAATATCAATTTGAACATAAAAAATATAATTAATTCCCTAAAATAACTTATTTTTACACTTTACGGAGCTCAAAATATTAATCTGGGGAGTTTATAATTCTGGCGCTACAGACTTTGAGAATTTGTTTTGCTGATAAATATAGGTGTTCCCTGTTAGAGGGTTCTTTTCCCTACCAAAATCAGTATTCAGAAAAATTCTAGTACTTTATTCAGATTTTTTATGACCAAAAACTTGATTTTTCGAATAAAATTTGACGTTAAAATTATGGAGGCCTGCGCAAAGGAAATAATATTAAAAAAATATATATATTAATTGAATAAATGATATTCTTGATATTTTTACCTAGAGACTGGGCACTTTGTGGACAGTGCTGCAAGTTTCAGCCTTGCAAGTTAAAGGTTTTTGAAGATATTTGACCACAAACCTGGTAGTTTGAACAAGCAGACGGCTGACACAAATTAAAAAAACTAAGTCCAAAGGCTATTTTCAATGTTTTAAATTCTGTGACATTTTTTTCATGTAACACCTACAGGTGTGTATAATACCTCTTTTTGAAGCACAAGGAGGATACATTACTATAGAAGAAAGCATGATAACCTATTAGGTAGTGAAAATAATATATTTTGGTCCAAAAATGTCTTTTTTTTTTACATTTTTCCAAAAAACAGAAAATCGACCACTTTTGGCTCACCAAAAAGGCCATAACTTTTGAACAGCTCAACCGATTTTAATAATTTTTGTACCAAAATTTCCCATTTTGTATGTACTGTCATATTAATCTATAATTGGATGATTTATTAGCATTTCAATTTTTGGCTTGACCACCCTATCATTGATATTAGAAAGAAATACACCAAAAACTTTCTTATTTGTCACCTAAACATCAATAGCATGAGGTATAAGTTTGATGAGATAAAAGAACTACTATTTGATAAAGTTGTAGACTGTCTTATTGTGTCAGAAACAAAAATAGATTCAACGTTTAAAGATTCTCTGTTTGAAGTTGATGGTTACAAGCTCCAGAGGAGGGACCGTACAGATAGTGGTGGTGGAATAGCAACCTTCATGGGGAGGGACCGTACAGATAGTGGTGGTGGAATAGCAACCTTCATGAGGACTGACATACCAGCAAAACGAAGATTCGATATCGAATGTAAGACACTAGAAAACATTGTTTACGAAGTAACATTAGATAAAGTAAAGTGGTTAATTTTTGCATTATATAGGCCACCATCTATGCCAAACAATTTATTTACCAAACACATGAGTACATTATTGGATAAAGGTATCAAACACTATGAAAATTTAATTGTTATAGGAGATTTAAATTATGACTTGTTATGTACTGAAAAATCACAAACACTTGATGATTTGTGTGATATTTTTGATCTGACAAATATTATCAAGGAGCCAACTTGTTTCAAGAAAGACTGTAATCCATCATTAGTAGATGTTATACTTACCAACAAAAGTAAATCTTGTTTTAAGTCACTGAATTTTAACACTGGTGTAAGTGACTGTCATCATTTAATTAGTACATTTATCAAAGGTAATATACCAATTTGTGAAAACATAAAGCAACCTTAAAGAAGTTTTAAAAATTTTGATGTTAATGCATATGTTAATGATTTGGATAAGATTTGTCTTTTAAATGAATCTTGTGATAATGTTACAGATATAGATATAGAGTATGATCACTTTGAATGTGAGGTCTCGAAGGTCATTGACAAACATGTTCCAGTCAAACACCGCTACCCCAGAAAAAACTCAGTCCCATATATGAACAGAGAATTAAGAAAAGCAATTTACAACAAACAAATGCTAAGAAATAAATTTGAAAAATACCATACAGACAAAACATGGGAGGCATACAGAAAACAACGCAACCTTGTTACAAAACTGAAAAAAAGATCCGTCAGAACATATTTTTTAGAGAGGTGTATAGGAGGTCACAAGGCAAATAACTTCTGGCATACAGTCAAACCATTTTTGTCAAAAAAATCGACAGGTAGTCAGCAAAAAATTGTTTTAATGGAAAATGATGTAATCTTAAATGATAAAAAAGATGTATGTGATACTTTTAATTCTTTTTTTTTATAAATGTTGCAAATGATATTGGTAAAGGAATTATCTTTGATGAAAACAACCACCCTAGCATTGACCGTATCAGAAAAAACGCTCCAAAGAACAACATTGATTTCGATTTCAAACCAACAAACACAGACACTATAACTAAACTGGTCAACAAAATAAATATCAAGAAAGCTACTGGTGTTGACCAAATATCATGTAAACTTCTCAAAGCTGGTTCACCTGTACTCAATAAACATCTCACCACACTTTTAAACAACACAATAAAACACAGTCAATTTCCAAACAGACTAAAAGAAGCACAAGTTGTACCTCTGCACAAAAAAAATGATCCTTTAGACAAAAAAAACTATCGTCCTGTCAGTATTCTGCCAACAATTTCAAAAATCTATGAGATGGTGCTGTCAGATCAGTTAGTTGAATTTTTTAATAATATTTTTCATGATTTTTTATGTGCTTTCAGAAAGGGCCATGGATGTCAGACCACACTACTGAGACTCCTTGAAGATTGGAAATCAGCTCTTGACAAGAATTGTTATGTGGCAGCTATTTTGATGGATCTTTCGAAAGCTTTTGATTGTCTGCCACACGACATTCTTCTCAGTAAATTGGCTGCTTATGGACTGTCATCCCAATCAGTAAAATTACTAGAAAATTGTTTGACAGGCCGTAAGCAACAAATCAAACTTCAAGGGGTGGTCAGTGGTTGGCAAATTTTACAGAAAGGTGCTTTTTAACATTTTTATAAACGATATATTTTACTTCATTGAACATGGAACATTGTACAACTATGCTGATGACAACACCCTATCATATGCAGATCAAGATTATAATACCTTAATTAATGTTTTAGAAAAAGAAAGCTCTATTTTAATTGAATGGTTTAATTTTAATTGTATGCAAGCCAACCCAGATAAATTTCAAGCTATTGCTGTTGGGAAGAAAACTTATGCAAAAGAACCTGTTTTTAATATTGAGTCTGCTAATATATTATGTGATGAAGTTGTAAAATTATTGGGTATTGATATAGACTATCAGCTAAATTTTGATAAACATATAAAAAATATCTGTCGTAAAGCTTCACAGCAATTAATTGTACTAAAGCGTATTGGTTGTTTTTTATCTAAACTTAATAAGCTAACAATTGTTCATTCTTTTATATTGTCTAATTTCAATTTTTGTCCTTTGGCTTGGCATTTTTGTTCAAAAGCAAACACTATAAAACTGGAGAAAATACAGGAAAGAGCTTTACGTTTTATCTATGAGGATTACAATAGCACATATGAAGAACTTTTACATATAGCGAAAGTACCATCTCTACAAATAAGGAGAATGCGCACTATGGCATTAGAATGTTTTAAAATATTGTATAAACTGTCTCCACCATGCTTAAATGATTTAGTTGTTTTAAAAAGTAGTAAATATAGTTTTAGATATTCTAATATTGTAGAGATACCTAGAGTAAAGACTACTACCTATGGTAAGAATTCTTTTAAATATACAGCTGCTGTTTTATGGAATGACCTACCTGATGATTTTAGAAAAATTGCCAATTTTAACCAATTTAAAAACATTTTATTATCTTGGAATGGAAATGAATGCAAATGTAATGCATGTAAACAATTTTAATATCATCAAGGTCTTTTCAATGTTTATATTATTTATATTTATTTATTTTTTAGCAGTATAACATGCTTTTAGCTCGTAACACCAGCTTTATTTTATTTTTTTAGCTTTTATTACTGTGCTTGATTAACTTTTTTACTTTTGTATATGCTTACCTTGTCTGTGCTATATGTGTGCTTTAACTTATTTGCTGTATTTTGCTACTATGAGTGCTTTTATCTAAATTATTAATTTGTGTGCATGCTTTTGTTGTTTTTAACTGTTATTTATTCTTGTATTGTGTATGTCGGTCAAAAGCCCACTAGGGCTTGTGTTGTATTGTTATTTAAATATGCCGACTATAAATAAAACTTATCTTATCTTATCTTATCTTAACTAATTATTATATGTTATTGTTTGTGATCTAATCAAAGATACGACTGCATGATTATAAAATATCGTGAAGTTTGTTTTTAATTAAAATGCAAAACAAGATTGACCCGCGGTCTTTTATTGGGTTCGTGTTGCCCAATCTTTAATTTTCTGTGTAGTGTTCTGTAGATCATTGTTTTACTTTTTCTCCTTTTTCTTTTCGTCATTGTAGAGTCTGACCTTCGATTTACAGATTCTGATTACCCCGTTTAGCATATTCCATTTTTTTTTTTTACGCAACAATATTTTGCTTATTTTAGAATTGAAATCCTGTAAATAAAAGCCTACTGGGTGCTAAATGACAGATAAGTACGATCAAAGGACTCTTTGATGTCTTTATCCATCAACATGACACATGATCTAACCTTCTCAGCCTCCAAAATGAGTCTTGCCAGAGTCTTATCTCATTTCAAAGGGATATGTTTATCTGTCATCGATTTTACTATCATGTTTCTTGAATGTGCGAATAATACATTGAACCCAAAAGACAGTAACACGTTTCGTATTTTATTTTATCAGTTTTGGTTAGGCGTTTTTAATACTAATTATCAGCGTAAAAAATCCAAAATATCCCTGTAATTATCTGTGTAAAAAAATCCAAAATATCTCTGTAATTATCTGTGTAAAAAAATCCAAAATATCCCTGTAATTATCTGTGTAAAAAAATCCAAAATATCCCTGTAATTATCTGTGTAAAAAAATCCAAAATATCCCTGTAATTATCTGTGTAAAAAAATCCAAAATATCCCTGTAATTATCAGTGTAAATATTCCAAGATACCTTGAGCACCTGAGTTCACCCGCGGTTTCTTGCTGTGGTCCGTGTTGTTCATCCTTTATCTTTTTTGTGTTGCCTTATTGTGTGTCTTTACGTTCTTAGTTCCGTGTTGTGATGTCTGTTACGATTTCCGCATGAAAACGATGTTCGGTTCGTCTTTACCTCCAGATGTTTGTAGAAGGGTAGATGTTTTATTTACGTTATTTGTGTTTGCTTGCGTATAGTGGTGTCCAACACATATTGTGTTGCGTTTTTCTTCGCCATGTTTTCTCTATGTTGCCAGTTTCTCTTGTCCTTTTTGATTGCCCATTCGGTATTATCTCCCATTTATTGAAGACATTTCTTCAAACGTTTACGGTCGCCACCATGACTGCGAGATATGTCACCAACAGACAACGTAATACATCTAGTGTTGGTGACATGCTACAACATCTTGAATGGCGCAGCCTCGAAGATCGACGTAGAGATGCACGCCTTGTCATGATGTATAAAATCTCCCATGACAAGGTTGCAGTCAGTAAAAGTGACAGACTTTCACCACCCCTGAGACACTCCATAAACATGCACTCTTGATCATATCAGGTCCCACTTTGTAGAACACAACAGAGAAAGGCTTCATTTTCCCCTCGAACCACTGTAGACTGGAACCGTCTACCTCAGACAGCAGTGCTGAGTGACTCAGTCGAGTTATTCAGGATTACCATTACCACATCTCATCCTTAAATTCACTCCCTGCTTTGTACATATTTTTAAACTTATTTCTTTTTTTTTTCTTCTTCCTTTTTCACATCGCAATTCAATGACATAATCTTCAAACTGTTGAAGTAGGTCATTATTTGATAGAAGTAGATTAACCGCTACGGAATATCTGTGTCACATATGACTACAGATATGATCCGTCTGTCGTATTCACAATCCAGTCCTTTACTCATTCATAAATTATTATCGGGTTTGTAACAAGAGTAACGCGACAGGTACCACATGTGGAACAGGAACTACTAACCCTTATGGGGCACCTGAGTTCACCTCCGGTTTTTAGTGGGGTTCGTGTTTCGATCATTAGTTTTTCTGTGTATCATTGTTTGTCCTTTTGTCTCTTTTCCGTTGGCCATTGTATTGTATGTCCTTCTTCGATTTACGACTTCTGTTAGCAAATAATGGACGGTTTTGTTTGTCTTTAACTGTTGATTCCTTTCCAAACCTTTAAGGAGAAAGTATGGAATGCAATATCGGTCAAGATGCAATATTCTTAACTCATTCGGAAATGCTCTACTTTTTAGGTATGTTTATAATGAAAATCTACTAAAAAATATCGGCAAATATTGCATTTTTATTTTACAAAGAAATCTACATGATATATTTGATATTATTACACACTCTTATATTAAGAACCTATGAAAAATTAGAATTGATACCACATGATTTAGTTTTATTTTAAACTAATGCACTCATTTGAATGAAATCCATGCCTTACAGTGCACTAGTCCTGGAACTAGTGCACGTCTTCGAAACTAGTGCACGGACGTCATCAATGACGTCATATAACGCTGCATTCCAAAAAATTTGGTTTTTTTAATATAAAACTGAAAAACATTGAAAAATAGACAAGATTACGGTAAGCTTCAATACACGAAAATACATTATTACAATGTTATAAATACATTATAGAAACATTGTTTGATTGGTTTTATCGAATAATCACAACAACAACAAAACAAACAAACAAACAAACAATCAAACACGGAAGCGATTTTGTAACTTACATCTCTCGGAACTCGGAACAAAATTAATTGATGACAAAAGAGAAGAAGAAAAAGTAAATGTATATGAGATAAAATTCCAACCTATATACAGGGAATCAAATAGCAAGGAAATAGCGCTTTCATTGTTGTTCTTCATCCTGATGCTTACGGCATACAAAGGAGAAGAAATAACATAAAATACAACATAGTACCGGAATTACTGTAAGTGGTTTACCCCCTCCCCTGTTTAAGTCGGTGTAATAAAGTACTTAATAACTGCACGTTTGATCAATAGCGAGCACTATTTTCCCTCGGGGTAGTCTATTGACTGGGACGGATAAACTAGTGACCTCCGCTTCGCGTCGGTCACTAGTTCATTCGTCCCTGTCAATAGTCTAACCCTTGGAAAAATAGATCTCGCATTTGACCTCGCGTGCAGTTATTAAGTACATACTATATCATAAACAGAGATGTGAGATATCGAACACTTTAAAGCCCTTCTTTAAAGCTGTAGTTTTATTACTCTCAGAGAGATCCGTGCAATAATCAACAACCTAGATGTGATATTGCATGGCTTCGTGTTACAAATCATGTATACCACTATTTTCCTAGTTACACAGTTAAACAATCTCACCCAAAACCGTCGTACATTGTATAAATGATTTGCACTTTTTCTCTTGGCTATTGTGTTGTCTGTTCTTCTTCGATATACGGATTATGATTGCCCCTTTGGTATCTTCACACTTTTCTTGTAACATGAATTAAACCATGCAATATCACATCTATGTCGTTGATCATTACACGCCTCTCTGAAAGTAATAAAACTACAGCCCAGATTTAAAGTATGCAATATCTTGTATCTACGTGTATTATTCATAGTCCCAGTCTCAGCTGTTGCTTACATTCTAGTAAAAAAAAAACATTATAGTATTAAACGCTTCTTTTCAGGAGTTCATGCATGTGTAAACGGTGCCGATGCACTCACAACTTTACATAAACGCCCGAGTTCATGCATGTGTAAACGGTGCCGATGCACTCAGAAACTGAATAAACGTCCGAAGGGCGTTTATGTAAAGTTTGTGAGTGCATCGGCACCGTTTACACATGCATGAACTCCTGAAAAGAACCGTTTAATACTTATAATTCTTAAATTCAATATTGTAGATAAAAATGTATTATTCTTGCATATCCCTGGTCTAAAGATGCACTCAGAAACTGAATAAACGTCCGAAGGGCGTTTATGTAAAGTTTGTGAGTGCATCGGCACCGTTTACACATGCATGAACTCCTGAAAAGAACCGTTTAATACTTATAATTCTTAAATTCAATATTGTAGATAAAAATGTATTATTCTTGCATATCCCTGGTCTAAAAATCGCACAAATTAAAATTCCGCGAAATGTTGTTGACGACTTTGGAACATTAATAGCATGACGTCATATGAAGACTTCCAGTTTAAAACGCAAAGATCAGGCGTCATTTGGCTTCGTGTACGCTTTTATTTTAATAAGATTTAACTAAAATAAGTTTACAAGGTAGGCATTTCAATTATTTTTGTATATTGTTGTAAATATGACATGTAGAATTTCACGTTTTCAAGATGGTGGATCCTCGTAGTTACGGCTTGCAGATTGAAAAGTTCATCGAGTTTTGAACAAATAAAAAAAACAGGTGACAGTGTACTCGTCCAATCAAAAGACACGGAAACGATATACTTTAATTATATAAGAATTAATATGGAGTAGGCATTGCCTAGATGCGAGCACAGCATTTCTGTCTGGCCAGTGTGTATATATTTGAGTGAAAGTTGAATATCACAAAATAATATGAGTAGGCATGGCCTATAGAGAGGACATTAGTATTTGAAATTAAATGATATCCCCTATGACATCCATTGGAAAGTTAAATGAAGTAGAATAGAAAAGTATGAGAAAAAAGTATGGAATCTGTTATTGTTGCACTAGGGACAGTGCAAACAATGAAGACTAACTAGTACTAGTACGCGGGTGGTATCAACCATTATAAAGCCTAAAGGGGGTAGTAAACGCCGGTGTCTGTAAAATGAAAGTATGGTCTTTTAAGTCACAAGAAAAGAGTTTTATTACGAAAATATCAATTAATGCAACCAGCATACATAAGCAATATTGGCCTATACCATGCTATGTACAGCCGATATATATTCATGAAGTGTAAATGATGAATGGCGTACGGTCAGCGCCGTCTTGTCAGCAATATAGGCCCCGGTCAAAGCAGTGCACTGAGGCCCATATCTATACAAACACTCACAGAAATCAAATTATAAATGGTCGATAAAATTAAACATATATTTCTTGTATTGATACTTCCAACAAAATCAGTGTTTAAAAATTATGCCGTATACAACATACATAGATTAGAATAGGGTTCATTTGCTTGTGTGACCACCGGGCAACTGTCCATTGTGCCCATACATAAGACCGCACTGCGTACGGTTACTTTAATACTGATAATCTTCATTTCGACATTTTAAAGTATGTGTATTTGGGCCAATATTATGCTATCTCCAAGTGAACAAAATAGTTTTTAATTTTAAAAGAATTATATAGGTACCGCTTTCATCAGACATGTCTCTGCTTTCACATACAAAATATTTATCAATATTCAATATTTTTTTTATTGGAGAAAGCACAGTAGAGGCGTGATATATATATTAAGGCAATATTCAGTATCGAAATCATACTCTTTAAAATTATCTGTGACAAGATTATACAGAGACATATATTCCTTCTTGTGTAATATTATTACCTTTTAAAGTTTCAACAACAAGCTGGTTAATAATTTTATAGCATTTATTTTAGAAAGACTGAGTTTAATAAATAATAACAGATATACATATAGTATGAACGGCATAATTAATAGTTAAATAAATAAAATTCATTGTGTCTTACTATTCTAAACCATTGTCGGCAGATGTTGGTAGTATTCAAATATTTTGCAGTCTTCGAAATAAGGCGGTAGTCCGAAGCCCGTGGCGTGTAAAATTGTACACGGGCGTATAAAATGAGTAGTTCCACAAGTCCGACGAGCCTGTGAAAAAAAAGTCATATAGTTTCAAAAGTTGATTTCATAAGATATTGTGTGTAGATATATTTAGTTTAATGTTTCCGTTTTCAGTTGCTGCCGAGTCAATGCAAAAAATGGGTAGGCCTTTTAAGAATTTCCGATATTCGAAATAGATTTAGGTGTGTCTGTTTTTTGCAATTTGATTGGTTGATATTTTTAGGAAATTACTATCATGTAGGTTTTAAAAAAGGACAAGAAGCAGGACTCACGTTAGAGGGCGAAGTAGTTGCCTTGTGAAGGTTGACTTCGATTTCTCGTTGGTCAAAAGCGAAGTTCAAGTAGCCTTGTAATTTTGAAGAGTCGCCCTATGTTGCCCGCGTATTTTTGCCACGTGCCATTTATGAAAATATCGACATCGTGTTTATTGAATTCTATGTTATTCATTAAGTATTTTGAAAGTGACTTTCTTGAAAAGTAATCCATTTCGGTTTAAAGAAACTTTAATTTCATTCAATATCAAATAAAAATGGCACCACGAGAAATGGGGCGCAATCAGACACTGTGCTACGGGAAATGTTGATCGAAGCTACTTTTAACCAAACAAACTTTTGATTAATTTTTTTCTCAATCCTGTGACATAAAGTCTGAGTTCTCATATATAATATTGTAGCGGGCTAGCTGGTGAAATAGATAGACCACAAGTTCTATTCTATCCCTTGATAGAATCCTCAAATATACCAAGATATAACTGATGTAAAAATATGGACAAGGTGATTCTATGTGTCGCTATGTATGTCTCGCGTACGGTACTAACTTTCAGTACCGGGTCATTTAAACTTCACTAAGGCGAACGGAAAACATGGCAAAATTGATGGAATACATGTTCAGTTATAAATAGTTTATTTTTATACTATTTTGATAATTCAATATTCAGCAATAAAATAATTATCCGGATCCTGAGACCTTACAGGATATGTGGATAAATACAATTTTAACAAAATATATGTCTCCAGATACACTTTTTATACACAAACATGAATTGATATCTCAATATTATGTTTTAAGGTGTTTATGTAGTATTGTGTTTTGTAATTACAAATGTATATATCTGTTTAAACAGAATTGAGACTTGGTTTTTAGTTCTTATATTGATGGTTCTGCCTTTCAATGAGTAAAATCTATTACAATTGAAAGTGTTTACTGACTAAACACTAATACAGAGATTATGCAATATGTGTTTAATAGTTAATCATATACTGTTGATCTCAAAATTTACTCAGAGCAAACTGATACGCTATTAATTAATACTCTAACTAACAAATCTTATATAGCCTTATGAAGTGTTTAAGGATTAAACACTAGAATTTCAAGTTTCTTATATTATCTATTTAAATTTGGACAAGACAAGTACTAACTACCTCGCTAGTAATGTATGTCTTGAATTTCTAAAATATTGGTATTTTACATATAGTTTAACAAGACAGGTACTAACAATCTCGCTAGTAATGTATGTCTTGAATTATTACAAGTTTATATCTATTTAAATTTGGACAAGACAAGTACTAACTACCTCGCTAGTAATGTATGTCTTGAATTTCTAAAATATTGGTATTTTACATATAGTTTAACAAGACAGGTACTAACAATCTCGCTAGTAATGTATGTCTTGAATTATTACAAGTTTATATCTATTTAAATTTGGACAAGACAAGTACTAACTACCTCGCTAGTAATGTATGTCTTGAATTTCTAAAATATTGGTATTTTACATATAGTTTAACAAGACAGGTACTAACAATCTCGCTAGTAATGTATGTCTTGAATTATTACAAGTTTATATCTATTTAAATTTGGACAAGACAAGTACTAACTACCTCGCTAGTAATGTATGTCTTGAATTTCTAAAATATTGGTATTTTACATATAGTTTAACAAGACAGGTACTAACAATCTCGCTAGTAATGTATGTCTTGAATTATTACAAGTTTATATCTATTTAAATTTGGACAAGACAAGTACTAACTACCTCGCTAGTAATGTATGTCTTGAATTTCTAAAATATTGGTATTTTACATATAGTTTAACAAGACAGGTACTAACAATCTCGCTAGTAATGTATGTCTTGAATTATTACAAGTTTATATCTATTTAAATTTGGACAAGACAAGTACTAACTACCTCGCTAGTAATGTATGTCTTGAATTTCTAAAATATTGGTATTTTACATATAGTTTAACAAGACAGGTACTAACAACCTCGCTAGTAATGTATGTCTTGAATTATTACAAGACAAAAGTTTATGTCTATTTAAATTTGGACAAGACAAGTACTAACTACCTCGCTAGTAATGTATGTCTTGAATTTCTAAAATATTGGTATTTTACATATAGTTTAACAAGACATGTACTAACAACCTTGCTAGTAATGTATGTCTTGAATTTCTAAAATATTGGTATTTTACATATAGTTTAACAAGACAGGTACTAACAATCTCGCTAGTAATGTATGTCTTGAATTATTACAAGTTTATATCTATTTAAATTTGGACAAGACAAGTACTAACTACCTCGCTAGTAATGTATGTCTTGAATTTCTAAAATATTGGTATTTTACATATAGTTTAACAAGACAGGTACTAACAATCTCGCTAGTAATGTATGTCTTGAATTATTACAAGTTTATATCTATTTAAATTTGGACAAGACAAGTACTAACTACCTCGCTAGTAATGTATGTCTTGAATTTCTAAAATATTGGTATTTTACATATAGTTTAACAAGACAGGTACTAACAATCTCGCTAGTAATGTATGTCTTGAATTATTACAAGTTTATATCTATTTAAATTTGGACAAGACAAGTACTAACTACCTCGCTAGTAATGTATGTCTTGAATTTCTAAAATATTGGTATTTTACATATAGTTTAACAAGACAGGTACTAACAACCTCGCTAGTAATGTATGTCTTGAATTATTACAAGACAAAAGTTTATGTCTATTTAAATTTGGACAAGACAAGTACTAACTACCTCGCTAGTAATGTATGTCTTGAATTTCTAAAATATTGGTATTTTACATATAGTTTAACAAGACATGTACTAACAACCTTGCTAGTAATGTATGTCTTGAATTATTACAAGACAAAAGTTTATGTCTATTTAAATTTGGACAAGACAAGTACTAACTACCTCGCTAGTAATGTATGTCTTGAATTTCTAAAATATTGGTATTTTACATATAGTTTAACAAGACATGTACTAACAACCTCGCTAGTAATGTATGTCTTGAATTATTACAAGACAAAAGTTTATGTCTATTTAAATTTGGACAAGACAGGTACTAACAATCTCGCTAGTAATGTATGTCTTGAGTTTCTAAATAGTGACTCATATTTTTGTATAACTGGAGATCAGTGACAAAATAATTATACTCATAACCAATATAATTTCAATACTTCATATAGACAAAATTCTGGCTAAAACATTAACCTAAACCACCCAATTTATTAACTGAATTGGTTCTTCAATGCAAAACAAAATTAAACTAATTTGGTCAATTCTGAACTTTTCACTAAAATAACAAAGAACTTCAACTTGAACATTTTGATTTTCACAAAAAGTTTGTAATGAATTATTAAAAAAAATGTATTTAAACCTTAATTTACTATTATCAGTCAAGAAAATATCTTACTTTAAATATTCAGAAAATTTAACACAATCCTGCTTTTGAAAATAATTTTTAACTGACGTCTGCTTTCGAAAATAAATGAGCCTGAAATTAAATGAATGTGAAGTGACGTCAGTTTCAGCGTTACGTCGCTATTTATAGTTGCACAAAAATATCTGTGCAGTGCACCAAAATCTGGTGCAGGCTTGCGCATTGAATATAAATTTATTAATCCATCAAAACAGTGTATCGAAAAATCTTTGACCAATCAAAATAAGTGCACCAAAAGTTGGTGCAGGCTGGTGCATGAAAGCCTAAATCAATAATAAATAATCTCGAACCAATCAGAAAAATTGATACATCAAATACTCAAAAGCGAATTATAACAATATATCATCAATTATGATAAAACAATAAATTATGTCCATTTTACATAAATATAAAATTCATCAAAACAAATTTCATCAATAGCAATTATGTAATATAACCTCTGAGTTCAAAAGTCAATAATGGCCGACGACGAGAAAGTGGAAGTGTTAGCCAACACAGAGATCGAAAAATTAACACGTTTAACTAAATACTATCGACTTCAGAATATGATTCTAGGAACAAATATGACGTAAAGAAACAATAGATATGTGTAAGTTAATGTGCCGTGCCCTAAGAAATGACAAATGTTATGAAACATGTGTTGATCTCTGTTTCGCTACAAGAAGGGGACATCTCAAACTACAAAATAACCATAATATTATCATCACCATGTGCTAATTAATATCAGCGGTAAACTTTATCACTTAATTCATTCTGAATTCGAATGAAACAATATTTCTGATTAATATACAGAAATGAATATCAACAATTGTGTTTTCTGACACATGCAAGTAAATATACAAAATAAAAAATCTACCCCCCTCCCCCCAAATTGGACTCAAATGGCAGACCTCACATTATCCCCCCCTTAATATTTGTGTCCTCACAAATGAAAGGAAATTATTCCTAGCAAGAGAATTCTAGTTCTAATATGAACAATTATATATAATAAACATTTTAACAATTAACTAAATAAATGAATTCATAGTCATAGATAACCTACAATTTAAAATGTCACTCAAAATGTTCAAATTCATATACTACTACTGTCTTCTTCCTAGTGTCTTCTTTCTTGGTGTCTTAATATGTGTTTTCCTGGGTGATGAGACTGGGGTCCTGTTTCTGGGTTTCTTGGTGGAGGAAATGATCGGTGAACGCGATCTATCTTTTGTTGTTATTGAAAGGTGTGTTGTAACGGTTGTATCTGTTGTATGGATATGTCTGGAAGTTATGATTGAATCTAGGAGGAATTGATGCAGGTTGTGGTTTGGTGAGAGTTGCAATCTGTTCACTCTGTTGGCGGACAACAGAGCGAAGACCGGTCACTTGAGACTGAAGAGTCTCTATAGTAGAATTTAGAGTATCCATTTTCTTATTCATATTTTCCGTAAGTTGGTTGACGGCATTTAAAATAGTCTGGAGAGTAGATGAAGAAGAAGAAGACGACGAAGAACTTGACGATGATGATGATGACGAAGAGCTTGATGAACTTGAAGAAATATCATGGTTGGAGTTTGTTGTTACCATATTCCATTCCGCGGCCGGGTGTGAGTTATCAATATTTGAATCTGTTCCTAAAATTTGCGGTAAAATGTCCAGAGAATCTGTAGGCTCAGATTCTCTGTCATTTAAAATTATTTGACGAATTGGTGATGGCAAGTCAGGCGTGCCAATAACCGGTGAACATGGTGGAGTAGCCAGAAAGTCAATACATGTAGCATTAGTGACTTTAATATTTGATTCATCAGAGACATTCTGTGTCGAAATTGTAGCATTGCCCAAAACCAGCTGATTGGGGACAACACAAACATCAGCCTCCTGATCCTGCAGACTGTCCAGAACTGCTTCCACGTCAAATTGGTTGTCATTAGCAATAGGAGACAGAGGTCCAAAAGTAGGGCAGTAGGCAGTAAGTTCAGATATAAATTTTTCTGTTTTATCGAAGTTAAGATCTGTAGACAACGGTAATGGTAATGGAGGTATTTTCTGGTATTGTTTTGTTGAGTCATCTCTGGACAGAATGCAACAATCACTGTCAGTGAAGTGAATTGGAGATGGATTGGTGATGAAGTAGGCTGAGTCAGAAGTGTACAACCCTTCCTTTATTGCCTCCCGACGCAGTATTTGATAGTGGTTGATATGCCTCTCCAATTCTTTATATTTTAGGCATGCAAACTTGCACAATAAGCATGAAAAAGGACTGTCAAACTCAGGAGTCAAATGTTCCCTTAATATGTGTGTTTCTACTCGAAACCTCTGTCCTATGAAGGCAGAGTCCTCTGGACATCTCATGCATTTCCATGCCCTCCTCACATTTTGTTTGTTTTTCTGATTATATGTAGTCATCCTGAAAGTTACAATCAATATATATAGATTCCAGTTATGACAAATTAATACCTTTAATTTTATGTCACATATCTGGAGACATCTATGTTCTGATCCTCAGACCTTAGAGGATATGTGAACAAAAATTTTTTTTTTCTTTATCAACTAAAACAGTTTTTGATGAATATTGTTCGGATCCTCAGACCTTAGAGGATATGTGAACCAAAACAAAAACTGTATCCATTTAAGCCTAATAACATTTTGATATGCCATGTTTTCCATTTAACCTGTGCCTTAGCTATAGTTGGAATGCAACTAAATTTTTAATATTTCATTATGACTGTTTCTTTTTACCCAAATTCCCTCTTTCAACCAATTTCATCCATTTTGGATTTTGATCCCCTTTATAAGGTTTTAACTTGTCATGGTTGACAATTTTTCTGGTTCCCTGCCCATCAAGTTGAATTTCATAATTAATGTAATTTAACTTTTGAGTAATCAAACGAGGTCCAGTATATAATGGTTGTAATTTTGGGCTAATGCCTTCTTTACGGGTTTCATGGAGATACCATACTTTATCATAAACTTCATAGGTATTTAAATTTGATTTAAGATCATAATAATCTTTTCTTCGCTTTGTATTTATTGCTAAATGTGTTCTTACCACATGGTGAGCCCTGTGTAGCCTGTCTCTAATTTTGATTGCATGCTCTCCCCAATTCTTTGAATTTTCTTCTAAACCAAAAGAAATTCCTTCTTTTACTATTTCATATGGCATTCTTATTTCTCTACCAAAAAGAAGTAGGTTTGGGGTAAGTCCTGTTGACTCATTTGGGGTTGCTCTATAAGCACCAGCTAAGCATCCTAAATTTACATCCCAGTTTGTTTGTTCACCTCTCAAATAGGATTTTATCATGGCTAAAAGGGTTCTATTAAAACGTTCTATCTGTCCATTTCCTTTTGGATTCTTGGGGCTTGTTCAGGTTTTTCTTATTTCAAGAAGTTCACATAACTCTTGAAATACTTCACTCTCATAATTTCTGCCCTGATCTGAATGTATAGCAAGGGGACATCCAAATCTGCACAATATTTCGTTCAAAATAATATGGGCACATGTAACAGCAGTTTGGTCAGGAATGGGAAATACTTCTATCCATTTGGTAAAATAGTCAGTAACTGTCAAAATATATCTATTCCCTCTAGGGGTCACTGGCAGTGGTCCCAATATATCAGTAGCTAATCTATCCCAGGGTGCACCAGTTGGCATACTCCCAAGAGGGGCCCTGGATGCTTTTGCTGGTGGCTTAATAGCACCACAAATTTCGCATTGTTGAATCCAAATGTTAATATCTTCCCGCATTTCAAACCAGAAAAATCTTTGAGATAATTTTTCTTTTGTTTTCTTTTTACCCAAATGACCAGATAAAACTGAATTGTGCATTTGGTGTAAAATTTCATTTTTCAATTTCTGGGGAGTCAGAAATTGGTAATGGTAACCAGTTCCATTACGTTTCATATATTCCTTGAATAATAGATCATTTTTCAATAAAAGGGAATCCCATAAAAACCAATAATGTCGTGTTGCAGGGCTATTCTTTTCAATTTCTGATCTTAATGGCCTAGCACCATCAATTTTCCACTGCATAAGAGGGCCTATATCTTCATCATTTTCCTGAAAGGACTTGAGTTCTGTTATGGAATACCCAGCTTTCCAGACTGTCCAAATATTTTCATCTTCGGTCTGGCTTCTAGTTTTGACAGCATTTAAAACTTCTGTTTCTTCACTACTAATATTACTTGCAAATGTTTTTAATGAGCTCATCATATCATATGCTCGTTTTGTGCACTTGGCACAAGGGCCACATTTCAAGTATTCTAAATGGTCTGTTTCTGGACAATCACATTCACGCGGATTCAAGCATCTGGACATTGCATCAGCATTGCCATGTTTAGATCCAGGTCTGTATTCAACAGTAAAATCAAATGCAGAAAGGATTTCAACCCATCTGGCAATCCTTCCTTTGGGTTCTTTAAGGCTAAAGAGCCAAATCAGTGCTTGGTGATCTGTTCTGACAGTAAAAGTTCTGCCCAACAAGTACTGTCTATAGTACTCTATAAAATATCGTACTGCTAAAAGTTCTTTGTCTGTAATACAATAATTCTTTTCTGCCTTGTTGAGGGTACGACTACCATAGGCTATAACTCGAAGACGTCCATCCTGCATTTGGCTTAATACTGCACCAATAGAGGAGTCGCATGCATCTGTATCGAGTATAAAATCTCCATGATCTTCTGGATATGCCATTATTTCAGGACTCATGAAAGCTTGTTTTAACTTCTTAAAGGCTTCCTGACAGACATCGGACCATATAAATTCATTTGACTTCTTGGTCAGCTCTGTAAGGGGTTTAACCATCAAGGAAAAGTCTTTTATGAATCGACGGTAGTAACTTCCCATTCCTAAAATTTGTCGAACTTCAGAGACATTTTTAGGTGCAGGCCAAGATAATATTTTGGCTATATTATCAGGGTTTGGCTTTATTCCTTTTTAGTTCACCTGGACCAAAGGTCCATGTGAACTATTGCCATCACTTGGCGTCCGTCGTCTGTCGTCTGTAAACTTTTCACATTTCAAGCTTCTTCTCCGAAACCACTTGGCCGATTGGAACCGAACTTAGCAGGAATGTTCCTTGGATGGTCCTCTACAAAGTTACTGTTTTTCGTTCCAGTCGGATATTCAATATGGCTGCCAGGGCCAATAATATGCTCTGATTGGCTGAAATTTCAAAGATCTTCTTCTCCGAAACTAATGAACTGACTGAACCCAAACTGTAAAGGAATGATCATTGGAATGTCCTTTACCAAGTTACTGTTTTTTATGCCGATCGGAAATCCAAGATGGCCGCCATCGCAGGACATAGATTAACATTGGACCCTATGGGAAAATGTTCAAATGCCTTCTTCTCAGAAACTACAAATATGATTAAAGCCAAACTGTACATGAATGTTCATTGGATGGTCCTCTACAATTTTAAGGTTTTTTGTTCCGATATGAAATTCAAAATGGCGGCTACGGCAGGACTTAGTTTAACATTGGACCCTATGGGAAAAATGTTTCAAAATGCTTCTTCTCTGAAACCACTTGGACAGTTGAAACCAAACTGCCCAGGAATGATCATTGGAAGGTCCTCTACAAATTTTCTGTTTTTTATGCCGGTCGGAAATCCAAGATGGCCGCCACCGCAGGACATAGATTAACATTGGACCCTATGGGAAAATGTTCAAATGCCTTCTTCTCAGAAACTACAAATATGATTAAAGCCAAACTGTACATGAATGTTCATTGGATGGTCCTCTACAATCTTAAGGTTTTTTGTTCCGATATGAAATTCAAAATGGCGGCTACGGCAGGACTTAGTTTAACATTGGACCCTATGGGAAAAATGTTTCAAAATGCTTCTTCTCTGAAACCACTTGGACAGTTGAAACCAAACTGCCCAGGAATGATCATTGGAAGGTCCTCTACAAATTTTCTGTTTTTTATGCCGGTCGGAAATCCAAGATGGCCGCCACCGCAGGACATAGATTAACATTGGACCCTATGGGAAAATGTTCAAATGCCTTCTTCTCAGAAACTACAAATATGATTAAAGCCAAACTGTACATGAATGTTCATTGGATGGTCCTCTACAATCTTAAGGTTTTTTGTTCCGATATGAAATTCAAAATGGCGGCTACGGCAGAACTTAGTTTAACATTGGACCCTATGGGGAAAATGTTTCAAAATGCTTCTTCTCTGAAACCACTTGGATAATTGAAACCAAACTGCCCAGGAATGATCATTGGAAGGTCCTCTACAATGTGTGTGTTTTTTATGCCGATCGGAAATCCAAGATGGCCACCACCGCAGGACATAGATTAACATTGGACCCTATGGGAAAATGTTCAAATGCCTTCTTCTCAGAAACTACAAATATGATTAAAGCCAAACTGTACAAGAATGTTCATTGGATGGTCCTCTACAAACTTTACGTTTTTTGTTCCGATATGAAATTCAAAATGGCGGCTACGGCAGGACTTAGTTTAACATTGGACCCTATGGGAAAAATGTTTCAAAATGCTTCTTCTCTGAAACCACTTGGACAGTTGAAACCAAACTGCCCAGGAATGATCATTGGAAGGTCCTCTACAAAGTTTCTGTTTTTTATGCCGGTCGGAAATCCAAGATGGCCACCACCGCAGGACATAGATTAACATTGGACCCTATGGGAAAATGTTCAAATGCCTTCTTCTCAGAGACTACAAATATGATTAAAGCCAAACTGTACATGAATGTTCATTGGATGGTCCTCTACAAACTTTGCGTTTTTTGTTCCGATATAAAATTCAAAATGGCGGCTACGGCAGGACTTAGTTTAACATTGGACCCTATGGGAAAAATGTTTCAAAATGCTTCTTCTCTGAAACCACTTGGATAATTGAAACCAAACTGCCCAGGAATGATCATTGGAAGGTCCTGTTTTTTATGCCGATCGGAAATCCAAGATGGCTGCCACCACAGGTCATAGTATTAACACAGAACCATATGGGGAAAATACAGAAATATATTCTTCTCTGAAGCTATTGCACTGATTGAACCTAAACTGTGCATCAATCATTGGAAGGTCCTTTACAAACTTTGTGTTTTTTATGTTGATCGTAATTCCAAGATGACGCAGGACATAGTTTTTACATAGGACCAATTGGTTTTTTTTATTACCAGGTGAACGATACAGGCTCTTGAGAGCCTCTGGTTGTGAGACAACATGCCCCAGAAAGGTAACTTCAGGTTTCAGTATCGTACATTTCTCAGGTTTCAGCTTCAAACCAGCATCAAGGATTCTTTGAAGAACTGTCGCCAGTCTCTGAATGTGTTCTGAAAAACTTGAACCAAAGACAATCACATCGTCTAAATATATGAGGCAAATTTGCCATTGTAACCCATTCAGGACTAATTCCATTAGACGCTGACAAGTTGGAGGTCCATTACAAAGGCCCATAGGAAGGGTTTTATATTCGTAAAGCCCATATTTCGTCACAAATGCTGTTTTATGAACATCTCTAGGATTAACAGGAATTTGGTGAAACCTACTGGTCAAATCAAATGTACTGAACAAAGTAGCTCCTGAAACTGTGTCCAAACAGTCTTGGATTCTTGGTAAAGGAAATGCATCCTTTTTTGTTACTGAGTTAAGTCTTCTATAGTCTACACATGGTCTAATCTTGCCATTTTTCTTCATAACTAAAACCAAAGGGCTAGACCATGGTGAACTGGATTTCTGTATGATCCCCTGTCTTTGCATCGTGTCAATTAATTTCTTTTCATCCTCGGCATACGCCATTGGCACTCTGCGTGGAGGTTGTTTTAATGGTTTTGCATCACCGGTTTCTATGTGGTGTTCTACCAAATTAGTCAGACCAAGATCTGTGTCATTCTTCGAAAATGTGTCTGAAAACTTTTGTAAAAGCTCTGCAATGATAATGGTTTCTTCCGGAGAACGCTCTTGGACTGCTTCATTAAACAAATTCTCTAAATGTTGTGGTACAATTCCACTTTTTCCTCCATCAGAGGTACCTTTCTTAGTTATGTTTCTTATGATGCCAACATTAGTTGACCAGGTAACAGGCTTCTGCTCAACCAATTTAATCCTCTTTACATTATCAAAATTATTTGATTCAGTACCGTCTTCTTCTGCAAAAAGAGATACAGGTGGACATTCCACCTTTTCTGCTTCCCCAAGTACAGTATCCTGTCTAATTTCCACTTCATGGTCAAAAGGGTTCATCAATCTAACTTTATTTGTAACTTCATGTGTAATGTCAACAAGACAAGAAGCCATTGCTACTGGATATTTCTCAACAAAGAAATTGTTTGGTTCTAACAAGTAGTTTTGTGGTCCCGACAAGTTATCACTATGGAATTTATCAACAAACACATCTATGATAACCTCACTTCTAGGAGGAATGATAAAATCATCAGCAGCTGTAATTTTTCTGACGGGTTCTGGTTGACCTATCTGGGTGCAAGGAATAGCTATCCCATCCAACAATATTAATCCTTCAGTCAATTTGATATCAGCGGGCCCCCCCTTACCCTTCATTAGGATATCTAAGCCTAACAGGGCTTCATCTTCGATCTCGGCAACAATTAACTCGCTATCAAGGGTTAAGTTACCTAGGGTAATGTTAAAAACAGCTTTACCCATTTCTGTTAAAGGCTGACCATTTACACTGGCCAAAGCACTAGACCTTTCAAGTCGTGGCTTCTTGGAATTTGGAATCTTTCTGAACAGTTTTGATGAAATTACAGTTCTCGCTGCTCCTGTATCAGCAGTAAAGGTTACTTTAATACCTTGTATACTACCATCAACATAGACTTCATCACTTCTCATAACTTGTCGTCCAACGACATCTAAAAATTTTAATGGAGGACTATTGTCACCAATCTTGGACAAATCATCAACCTCCATGTCTGTATCTGAACTAAATTTCTCAAACAGAGGACTATCGCCAATCACTTTGGACGAATCATCAACCTCCTGTTTTGTCTTGTCTGGATCTGAACCAAATCTATTAAACAGAGGACTATCGCCAATTACTTTGGACGAATCATCAACCTCTCCTTTAATAGTTTGTTCATTAGTTGGATTGATATCTATATTGACTGAATTTGAAGCTTTGTTGTATGGATCATCATACTGTTTTACCAGTGGTTGACCATTTATTTCTGCTGTTGAATGGGTCACCTCCAGGTCATTGGAGCTGACCCCAGTTAGTTTAATGAGAAGCCTGGTGGGACTCCCATTAAATGACTGGACACTGCTTGTTCATCCGACTTCTTATTATTCCAGGATCGCTGAGGTAATGTTTCTCCATTTCTCTGTTGAGAGAACTTGTCTTGCCGCCTCTCAGGATTGCTAAAGCATTGTCTAGCATAGTGACCGGGTTGGCCACAATAAAAACATAAAAATGGTTGGCTTTGTGAGCTTTGCCCCATCTGTGCTTTCTCCTTTTGAAAGCTATTATTTCTCATATGTTCATTAGGGTACTGTCTTTTCATATCATTATTTGTGTTATGGTTGTTATTGGTATTAAAATGTCGTCTCCCTTGTGGAATTCCAAAACTGGCTTGTTCTTCATTCTTTCTCTTCTCCTCGTACATCTTTTCAAACATCTGCTGTATTTGCTGCATATCAACACTCTGGTGGCATGTACTTGCACCATAATCTGCTTTCTGTTCCTCTTGTGTTGTCAGAGGTCTTTTCCCGTTTAATTTTCCTGTCTTCCAGTCTGAAGTGTCTTTTTCAGTTCTGGTTACTTGTCTTACAAAACGTCTTTTATTAAAATACTGCTCATCATCATGTTGGGGGTATTTGGTCGTTTCCATAAATGTTATTACTTCCTGTACAGCTTCTTCTATCGTTTTAGGGTCTTTATTTAATTCAATATGTATCCTTGCTTTATCATTTCCTATTCCCATTAAAAGGTCCTCTTGTCTAATTCTGGCATCTCTATTTGTGTATGCCTTTTCATAAATACGCTTTAGTTCAGTAGCATATATTTCTACAGTCTCTCCTGTCTTCTGATTTCTTCTATTAAATTGGACCCTGTATGTCTTCTTGTTCTCTATGACTCCAAATCTATTTTTGAGCTCGTTTACTAGCTTGGAATAGCTATTCAAGGTGTTTTCTGACATTTGGTCAAAAGCAAAATCTCCAGCTGCACCCTGAAGTCTGGGCAATAATTCCTGCAGCTTGCCTTTATTGTTCCAATCTTGTAAGCGTGCTACCGCTTCAAATCTATTTATCCATACTTCCCACTTCTCTTTCCCAGTGAAAGCTGGTAATCTAGCAATGGCAGTATGGTTGCTTTTCCTCTGTTTTGGTCTTACTATTTGACTAGTGGCTAGACTTTCTAAATCTGATTCCTCGGTGCCATCTTCAGATGAAGAAAATGACTCATTATAGCTATAGCTTCTCGACTTTGATGGCTCTCGCCTCTCTGCCCTTTTAATATCTTGGCTTGGCTTAACATTTTCTCTTTGTTCTGGGGTATGTCTTTTCGTTCCCCTAAAAGCTGTTTGAATAGCGACCACTACTTGGGTCGTCATCTCCTGGAAGGCAGATTTCATTATTCCATACAGACTTTCCTTGTCACTTTGTGCTTGGTCAGCTGGAGGTTCAACCTGAACTTCCGCTATAACTGGTTTCCGTCTATATCTAGGGGTTCTTGGTCTCTGGGGAGAACAAACTTTTCTAGTACTGCTCCCTAAGGTTTTGTGTCTAAGTTGTGGTCGAAGTATCATAGTATCATTCATCTCTTCATCTGATTCTATATCTTGGTTATTTAATCTACTGGTTGTTGGTTCAACATTTTCAGTTTCAGACTCTTCATTCAGACCAGTTTCATTCATGTCACTCTCTTCTGTAACAGTTGTATTCTCCATTTTGTCTTGAAGTGTATGGGAACTACTGGTTTTTCTTTTCACCATCTCAACACCTGCTAACTTCTACTTCTATGAATAGGTTCGTATCACTAGACCCAATTAGAAATCAACTGATATCTTCAAATGGATCCCGCCGAGGATGCCAAAAATTATGTAGCGGGCTAGCTGGTGAAATAGATAGACCACAAGTTCTATTCTATCCCTTGATAGAATCCTCAAATATACCAAGATATAACTGATGTAAAATATGGACAAGGTGATTCTATGTGTCGCTATGTATGTCTCGCGTACGGTACTAACTTTCAGTACCGGGTCATTTAAACTTCACTAAGGCAAACGGAAAACATGGCAAAATTGATGGAATACATGTTCAGTTATAAATAGTTTATTTTTATACTATTTTGATAATTCAATATTCAGCAATAAAATAATTATCCGGATCCTGAGACCTTACAGGATATGTGGATAAATACAATTTTAACAAAATATATGTCTCCAGATACACTTTTTATACACAAACATGAATTGATATCTCAATATTATGTTTTAAGGTGTTTATGTAGTATTGTGTTTTGTAATTACAAATGTATATATCTGTTTAAACAGAATTGAGACTTGGTTTTTAGTTCTTATATTGATGGTTCTGCCTTTCAATGAGTAAAATCTATTACAATTGAAAGTGTTTACTGACTAAACACTAATACAGAGATTATGCAATATGTGTTTAATAGTTAATCATATACTGTTGATCTCAAAATTTACTCAGAGCAAACTGATACTCTATTAATTAATACTCTAACTAACAAATCTTATATAGCCTTATGAAGTGTTTAAGGATTAAACACTAGAATTTCAAGTTTCTTATATTATCTATTTAAATTTGGACAAGACAAGTACTAACTACCTCGCTAGTAATGTATGTCTTGAATTTCTAAAATATTGGTATTTTACATATAGTTTAACAAGACAGGTACTAACAATCTCGCTAGTAATGTATGTCTTGAATTATTACAAGTTTATATCTATTTAAATTTGGACAAGACAAGTACTAACTACCTCGCTAGTAATGTATGTCTTGAATTTCTAAAATATTGGTATTTTACATATAGTTTAACAAGACAGGTACTAACAATCTCGCTAGTAATGTATGTCTTGAATTATTACAAGTTTATATCTATTTAAATTTGGACAAGACAAGTACTAACTACCTCGCTAGTAATGTATGTCTTGAATTTCTAAAATATTGGTATTTTACATATAGTTTAACAAGACAGGTACTAACAATCTCGCTAGTAATGTATGTCTTGAATTATTACAAGTTTATATCTATTTAAATTTGGACAAGACAAGTACTAACTACCTCGCTAGTAATGTATGTCTTGAATTTCTAAAATATTGGTATTTTACATATAGTTTAACAAGACAGGTACTAACAACCTTGCTAGTAATGTATGTCTTGAATTATTACAAGACAAAAGTTTATGTCTATTTAAATTTGGACAAGACAAGTACTAACTACCTCGCTAGTAATGTATGTCTTGAATTTCTAAAATATTGGTATTTTACATATAGTTTAACAAGACATGTACTAACAACCTCGCTAGTAATGTATGTCTTGAATTATTACAAGACGAAAGTTTATGTCTATTTAAATTTGGACAAGACAGGTACTAACAATCTCGCTAGTAATGTATGTCTTGAGTTTCTAAATAGTGACTCATATTTTTGTATAACTGGAGATCAGTGACAAAATAATTATACTCATAACCAATATAATTTCAATACCTCATATAGACAAAATTCTGGCTAAAACATTAACCTAAACCACCCAATTTATTAACTGAATTGGTTCTTCAATGCAAAACAAAATTAAACTAATTTGGTCAATTCTGAACTTTTCACTAAAATAACAAAGAACTTCAACTTGAACATTTTGATTTTCACAAAAAGTTTGTAATGAATTATTAAAAAAAATGTATTTAAACCTTAATTTACTATTATCAGTCAAGAAAATATCTTACTTTAAATATTCAGAAAATTTAACACAATCCTGCTTTTGAAAATAATTTTTAACTGACGTCTGCTTTCGAAAATAAATGAGCCTGAAATTAAATGAATGTGAAGTGACGTCAGTTTCAGCGTTACGTCGCTATTTATAGTTGCACAAAAATATCTGTGCAGTGCACCAAAATCTGGTGCAGGCTTGCGCATTGAATATAAATTTAATATGAAACCGGCACGGCCTTAAATGCTCGCGCATCTGAAAATTATCTGGCAATTTCATCAAAAGTGTCGAGATTTTTTGGGCCGAGATATATTGGGGACGACTTTTTTTAGGGCCGAATCTAGTCTCATTCAATCGAGCTGTCGTTCCTTTATTCGAGTTATCGTTCCTTACGAGAGAGGGTACGAGACTTCAGGATCACCTTAGCGCTTTATGTTAAGAAGATCTCCATTAGTTGAGTGTGTTAGTGTGTTACCCGGAAACCGGTGTTTACAAAACGTAAGGAACGATAACTCGAATAACAAATACAAAACGTAGAATTTTTTTTTCTTCGACAATATGTTCAGCCATGTTTGTTAAAAAATCCTAAGTATACATTTTATACCATAAAGAGCTCGCTTAAGCTCGCATAATATGAAACAGGCACTGCCTGGAAAGCTCGCGAAGCTAATCACTAATTAGATATCCTTGGTCTTGGATGAGCAAACATATGCAAAACTTTATGCTTATGTACATATAATTATTTACCAACTTTGCCTGAAAATAGAAATTTGGTTTACTAGTGACCACCAGTAGACATAATAGAGTATGTAAATGTTGCACATAGCATCTAGGGTAAGGGTAATAACAAAATTACCGAACTCCGAACAATCTTACAAAGGGAAAGTCAAAACTCATAAGTATATAAACAGACAAAATCAGTCAACAACCGGAAAACTGTGAAAACCGTAATGACCCTGACTTGGTACAGGCATTTCTAAAGAAATGGTGGGTTGAATCAGATTTTAAAGTGCCAAACCTCCCGCTTTCATTACGGCTCAAAGTTTGCGGCTGTCACTATAACAGTATTTATACTTGAACAAAACAGGTAAAACAGCTGTAAAAGCAGCACCAAACTCAGTGAAGTAAATGTCAAAGACACTTTTACGTCACACATTGATAAAAAAATATTTTGACATTTTTGTTGACACCTTATCTTTATACATCCATCGTTTATAATCTTTTCTGCAGAGACGGAATATATTTTGACAAGATCTTGGTATCGGAATATAAACTTTTTAAGAGATCGAATAAGGCGAATCTTTTTGTAAATGTTGCACATAACATAGGGTCTGAGACACTCTTCAAGATCACAGGTACTTGTGGACAGGACCCTATGGTGCCTCTGATTGCCCATCCCTCCTTTTTTTTCATGTGCACAACATTTTGCAACTTTCTATGTATCACTGTATGACATATATACAAAAAAAAACAATCAAAGAGCAGTTTCTATCCATACTGGGTTTCTGACATATGCATAAGGTTTTGAGTGTTTTTCTTTGAGACATTTTGGGCAATTGTGTATTTTATCAATACCTGATGCAATTAAGAGAATATAAATATAAGCTTGAGTTTGCTCTAGGAATAATCCAGAGCAGACAATCGGATTGTGCAATCGTGTTATTTTTAGCGACTCGTTACTTTCCGTGTAGGATTCGATAATTATCGGTTACCAATTTCACGCAATCGTAACTACTCGGCCATTCTCGCTACCCTGCAAATAACCTTGTATGCATTAGGCGTATAAATCACACTACTTTTCACATGTCAGTTACATGAAAGTTTGATAAAGTTATATTCTAAGCAATTTTCTATATTTCAATTAAAGTTTTAATTAGTTTTGCATGATTAGATTTTACTTAGTATGTCTTCCATATTGGATTTTCGTGAACTATATTTTTGTGCGGCTTAACTTAACTTAACTTCCGGCAAACAATTTAAGAAGAATTTCTACTATGTACGTACGAGGTTATTTGCAGGGTAGCGAGAATGGCCGAGTAGTTACGATTGCAATTTCACGTTACTGCCGCCATTATGGTTCAAAGGTCAATCGGAGTAAAAAAACGTAAACAAGACGTCATTGCATTTGTAAACACGGTGACGCAGTTTATTCATCGTGGCAGTTATGCACATATCGTCCCTGTCGTAAGGAAGTTTTCGTGAATTTGTTGGTTAGGAAAATAATTTATGACTACATGTAATGTATCCCGTAGATCTTGAAAATAATGAAGAGATCGTGTGAATATTCAGCCATAGTAGAATACATGTAGTAGTTCCAACTTCCAAGGATATTGTGACACAACCTCGCAAATAGTACTGTTTACAAAACATCCTAGACCTGCAAGAATAAATAAAAATATATCATCCTAGAGGGTACTTATCGATTAACTTGAAGAAAATTAATCTAAATCTTGTATATTTTGTTGTCCGACTATCCTATAAAAGGGGGGGTCCTTATAAAAAAGGGAAATCAAAGAAGTCTTTTTTCCCCCTAAGCGACTGGCAGGTATTCGTACAAAAACCAGCTTTGTAATGTTAATGCTTTAAAGTTGGCATTATGTTAGACTTCTGCATGGTTTTATAGTTTATCATATTTATATCACATTAAACATGCAATTTGTAAATTATCATATTATGGAGCATCAAATAAAACTTTTTAAAAGGCCCAACTTAAAACTGGTGTGCCCCTTTTGTTAGAGAATGTATAAAGTCTGTGTGTGTAAGACACTTTAGATGTACTAACTTAAAAATGACTTAGTTCAACTATATATCATTTTGTGATTTTTTAGAAGTCAAAATCCTGTAAGAATGCACACCTTTAGTATTTGTACATTAAACACACTGCAAAATATTACAAAAACTCTAGCTCAAAACTATAGGGAGGGACAGCCAGGGGTTAAATAGTATGCCCTGATACAGGGCTATACATTAACAGTCATGTTCCATTCTTACATGTATGTTAAGCACATTATTATGGTGTGGTTTCTGTTCATGAGGCACTCCATCCTTTCTTGTTTATGCCAATGTCAGGAGACCAATAATAACATATAAGGATTAGTATGGGAAAAGTGTTAAATTCAGGAACAAGTCAGTCTTGGTTGGGCAAAATATGTACATGCACATGTACTTTGTAAAAGATTCAACTGGATAACTTTTGTAAATTATAGAGCACAAAAATTAAACAAATATAATAACAAGAAAATATTTATTGCAAAAACAAAACATTATTAAAAGGTCAGCTACATGTATAATAACAATGTTGTAAAATAACAAAACTATGAACTGGAACATTGAAGAATGGGTAATAAAACATTCCCCTCACCCTGATTAAGTCTTAAGTTAATGATTGAATGAAAATTATATTGCTTTTAAAAACATCAAAAAGTTAATATTGGAGGACACTATGCAAATTTCTCTATCCTTTAGTTATTGAATTGAGAAGTTATAAAATCTGACAAACGTTCCACCCCCCCCCCCCCCTCCCAAAAAACCCCCATACTACATGTAATAAGGTTCAAAACTCCTTTAATTTAAAAATATTTGTCTAAGACTTTCTCAGGTAAATGAACAAAGCCCAAAATATTCAATAATGTTACATGAAAAACAACACTCATATGGGGGACAAAAACATTCTATTCATAGAATTTTTAAACAAGAAACATAAACTATAACATGTGATGTGTAAACTATTTAAGCATGAGCAACAGGAAACACATTTAGATACAAAAAATGAAAAGACCAACACCCTTAGTTGGATTTTTAGAGTGCTACAAAATGTAGTTCATTGAAACAACAGATATGTCGTTCCACTCTGAAACATTATTCTGACTCGACCCGTTTTTGTTCTTACTCCTTAATCCTGCATTCTTACCAATATTATAATCTTTGGTTTGACTAGACAGGGGCTAGAACCCATGGATCTACCACATTCTAGGTGAGCATGCTAACTATTACACAACATTTTTGCGGTCGCATTGAAAAAGGAGTAGTTCTTCAAAACTTTCATTAAGCTAGGGACTTGTGTCCAAGTTAGTTAATGCAGTCAACATGATCGGGCATATATTAAAATAAACCCATACTATGATAGATTAGCTTCCAGTCAGATTTGAACTGACATCTTTTCAACATTATTGAAATGTACTACCTTGTACTATAGAAGCTACATTGTATATACATGTATTGTAATTGTTAGTAGTTGACAAACCTAATATGTATGCAGATCATTAGCTTCCAGAGAGATTTGAACTGACATCTCTCAAACATTATTGAAATGTACTGATTCATTGACACCATAGTAACTACAACATTTTGTCATGAATTTGTTAGGAACATTTCAGCCAAGATTGGTTGCAATCCCTTCTGTTAAGTGTTATTATCTAATGGTCCTGAATTGGCACTGCATAGACACGATATAGAGAATAAAAAAAAACATGCATACATTTCATACCCTGCAGTGCAAGAACAATAAGCTCCTTCTGTTAAACCATCATCTTCTTTGGTGCAATATCTATACATTGTGGGGGTCGTCATCCAGTGTCTGTGATGATGAACACTTTGTTCTTAAAATACATATGTTGTTGTTGTTCGACTTTGTCTTTAGGAAATATGCCTCCTGCAACCACCCACTTAAAAATATTCAGACCTGGGCAACCTTATAGGCTTTCAGCATGTCATTTGTCAATGCAACATAACCATGGGCTAACCAGAACTGTTTTATGTCTGTAAAAAACAATTGGTGTCCAAAATTGCATACCATCAATCATGTTCATCAAGCCTACCAGAATACATTTGAAGCCCAATGAACAGAGTCTGAAATTCCAGTCACTCAAAATTTTGTCATAGCACCTCTTGTTATCTTGTAAAACATAATCTTGTGATGGCACCAAAGGCAAGTTTAACTTACCTGCCGACAACACAAGCCTGAATGCCGTTGGCGTCAGCCCTCCCTGAATCCGGGTCGTTTCGCCCCGTGAGTCGTTTTTCCCCTATTCCCGTTTGCCCCGGGTCGTTTCGCCTTCATTTATTAATAGTGCTTTAAAAAATGAAATATGGAAAATACCATTGTAATAGTGCTTTAAAAAATGAAATATGGAAAATACCATTGTAATAGTGCTTTAAAAAATGAAATACGGAAAATAGCATTGCAAATATTCGTATTTTGATTGTTGTAAGGCTTGTTCATGGGTACTTTATTTTTGTCTTCCTCATAATTAACATGCTTTCTTGACGTGTTTAATATTATGTATGGCTTCACTTTCATTGTTTGACAATTCAGGCTGTCCAAATTCCGGTGGCTTCATTTGACAATATTGGCGATAGGAAAATTAACATAATACATACTAAGCTAAGACATAGATGTAGTGGCCTTAATGCCGATTTATAGAGTAAATTTGAAGAATGATCCACGTTGTGTATGTGGTCATTTATTTGAGGATGCTATTCATTTTTTTCTTGAATGTCCACTTTATCAACACGATAGAACTTCTCTGTTTAACTATTTTAATAACATTGTTCCCATCTCTATAGAATATATACTCTTTGGATGTAATGAAATTAGTGAAGAATTGAATACTTTATTGTTCAAATCAGTGCAAAAATTTATTCGACAAACTTGTAGATTTAATAATTAATTATCACAGGCACTTGTTTCATTCAAAAAATATATGCCCCCTCCTCTTCCTTACTTCAAGGTAAACATCTGCCCTTTACCCCTTCCCCACTTCGCCTCAATATTTTTCGCATATTTGTGATCCTTTCGCTGACCCAATTATATCGTTACACTCCCGAGATATTTCTCTTTTCGACTGCCACATTTAAATATACCTACCGGGACCCCCTCAGACGAATTGGACAAGAGTATTCAGCGAAAGTGGCTTGGTGAAAATTTAAGACATTGAAACGGATACAACCACTTCTGGTTTGCACTGGATTTTTCATATGCATTCGGAATTCTCTAGACCGGCCATGTGTAACAATGCCATCATGATCATCTCTCAAATGTAAAGTAAGCCTTTAAAATACAGATAATTGTTCCAATGCAGATTATAAAAATAATGTTCAACTCCAAATTACTGACATTTGATTTTTAAAACACTTTTTTTTTTAGTTTCTAAATAAATTTAGAACGGACCGGAAGTGACTGTATCCGTTTCAGTGACTGAAAAATAGAAAATGCGACTTTCGCCGAGGTATTTATATTTAAATGTGGCAGTCGAAAAGAGAAATATCTCGGGATTGTAACGATATAATTGGGTCAGCGAAAGGATCACAAATAAGCGAAAAATATTGAGGCGAAGTGGGGAAGGGGTAAAGTGCAGATGTTTACCTTGAAGTAAGGAAAAGGCTGGGGCATATATTTTTTTAATGAAACAAGTGCCTGTGTTAATTATCCCCAACCGTGATATTATCTCGACACAATTTATTAGTTTTACCACCCCCCTCCTTTTTTTCTGTTAAATATTAAAACAATATTTAATATGTATGCTTAGTTTGACATGATTTTGCTTAATTTACTAATTATTGATATAGCCTGCACATTTGCTGTCATTTGATAGGGAGGACAAACGTGGTCGTCGATAGCGTTATTATTTTCTGTCGGAGTAGAAAAACCCGAATTTTCACCTTTTTCATTTCATTAGAAAAACACCTAAAATTTATTATTTCGTGATAAAAAATATATCAGATAAAACTTGAAAACTAGAACTTTATTAATTTGGTAGTTATAAGCATTAAAAATATGATTGGGTACTACTACTGAACGTCCAAAGTGAAGTCGTTTCGAGAAAATCGGACGCCATCTTGATTTATGTGTCAACGAACAGCCCATTTTCAAAAATAATTCCGGGAGCTATCCCTGGACCAATATTCTTCATGCATGGCTTAAAATTTGCAGAAAGTCTTCAATTTTACCAATCCGATTGTTAAGAATTTTTTAAAAGTCAAAATCGTAACGTAAAATATAAAAGTTTACAAACATTATTTTAAACTCGTTTACCGCTTTTCCGCAAAAAGTTAACAGTCAGATATCAATAATCTGAACCTTCCTCTAAAGATATGCCGCCAAGGTTTCAATGGATAAGCAGTAATAGCTCCCGGAAATCATTGGATGTTTGGTCCATATTTTCCGACTTTGCAATCAGAGTTGAGCGGGAAGAGTTATCGGACGTTGTGTGGCGCATGACCGAAATGTATGTCTTCCGCCATCTTGGCCAGGACAATTTCAGAGTTGTACCAAAGAAAAATGGAATTTACCGACGTATTGTTCTACCAATTGATACAATAATTATCTAGCATTGATGTATTCAGACCACGGAGGTCAATCATGCACGGTAAGTAACAAAACTTCTTCTAAAATATAGTTTTATTCTCAAAAGAAATATCGTTTTCAACCGTATCAAATGGGGGTTAATTTTGAAAACAAAAGATGCACAAAAATCGCACAGAAACTTTACACGAACTGAATAAATATATATCTTTGCTTCGATAAGTGAAAAAGGGATGGGATTTAATTCACGATTTTATTATTTTACTCGAAAAATGGCGAAAACGGCAAGCATCAATATAAAGTTGTCAAATTCTCCCAATCTATAAATAACTTTATCCAAGCAGAGCTTTGGTGACGTAATCATGGCTGTTCGGAAATTATCGGGATTTATTAATACATCTATATAAAGGAGTTGTTCCGGTATTCTTTGATATTTTTAGAAAAGGGGGGATCTTTTGTGAAATGTTCAAGATTTTTTATATTTTTTGGTTTTAAATGAAATTTGTCTACATGAAAACTTTTTAGGCATTTCTCATTAAGTTCCTAGTGTATATTGTAGCAATACATAGGACAATTGTTTTTAAATACTAAAATAGTAACATTTTTGAACAATTTATTTAAATTGTTATAAAACATAATTATTATGTTTCAGTACTATTAGGGAAGCTTTATGAAATATATGCTTAATGCATACATTACAGTATGTGAATGTATTAACATTCTGGCTATATACAATGTAATCAGTGGCAGTGCATGTGATATGCTAAGTTTAATTAATTACATTTTTTTCATTACACCATTACTGTATGCAAACTTGTTTGGTATGACAGAACATTTATGATGCATGCAGCAAACATTTCTGGAATAATGCTATTTTTCATATAGAATCTATTTGCCACCAAGCATATATGCATAAAGATAATTTATAGTCAGAAGAGTGCATTGTATTAAAGCTTTTTTTCATTTGTACATGTATGATAAACTATTTCTGGAAAAGATAAATTATTTTTAATTCTTTATTTTTATTCTGTATAACATATTTTAAATGTTTATTTTTATTTTACAGGTGTGATCGTGGCATCTCAGTAGATCATTAAGAGTTTTAAATCATTAAAATGACACTTCTGAAAGTTGATGCTGTTGATTATGATTCAGTTAATCAAATATGCATTGGATATGCATAGGATCACAAAACACACAATTTAAAGAAATCACAAAGATTTCATTTGGAATAAGTTGGTCATGAACTGAGACACAGCACTATTTGTAGTCGTCAAATGTAAAATTATAGTATATAAAGGAAAAGAGAGTGACATTGAAGACTGTTATGAATTAAGATAATAGTAGAAGATAACAGTTTATTGATTTGTGACAATAAAAATGATAACTTTGAAAATTTGGGACTTTCTAATCGCATGAACTGTTAGCTTAAATCAGCTAAAATTGTCAAATTTGAGGTTTTTCTCAGACAAAAAAATGAAAATAATGTATAAAATGTGCTAATTAAATGTTTAAAAGATAAAATAACTTCAAGGCTGGCTTATAAATTGTACAGAGAACATATCTGATAATCCAAATAAGACTTTTCATGGAATACGGGGCCATAATTGAAATATTATTTATACTAAATTTCCAGGTAGAGGGCTAATGAACCAGGACATAGTTCATACCAGTGTCAGAATTGGGGTTGCTGATAGTTTTCACCTTGTAGTATACAGTTATAGGATCAAAATAATACCAAACACTTGAACATTTAATATTATAATATTCAACAATTATTGAAATTGTATCAATTTCGGGAATTATCTGAAATTTTGATTGAACAAAGAAAATTGACCTTTTCAATGGAAAAAATGGCAGATTTTACACAAACTGTAATAATAACTTCATTGATGTATGGATATTGAGGTTGTTTACCATAAAAATATCAATTTGAGCATACAAAATATAATTAATTCCCTAAAATAGCTTATTTTTACACTTTACGGAGCTCAAAATATTAAGCTGCGGCGTATATAATTCTGGCACTACAGACTTTGAGAATTTTTTTTGCTGATAAATATAGGTGTTCCCTGTTAGAGGGTTCTTTTCCCTACCAAAATCAGTATTCAGAAAAATTCTAGTACTTTTTTCAGATTTTTTATGACCAAAAACTTGATTTTTCGAATAAAATTTGACGTTAAAATTATGGAGGCCTGCGCAAAGGAAATAATATTAAAAAAATATATATATTAATTGAATAAATGATATTCTTGATATTTTTACCTAGAGACTGGGCACTTTGTGGACAGTGCTGCATGTTTCAGCCTTGCAAGTTAAAGGTTTTTGAAGATATTTGACCACAAACCTGGTAGTTTGAACAAGCAGACAGCTGACACATAAATTAAAAAAACTAAGTCCAAAGGCTATTTTCAATGTTTTAAATTCTGTGACATTTTTTTCATATAACACCTACAGGTGTGTATAATACCTCTTTTTGAAGCATAAGGAGGATACATTACTATAGAAGAAAGCATGATAACCTATTAGGTAGTGAATATAATATATTTTGGTCCAAAAATGTCATTTTTTTTAACATTTTTCCAAAAAACAGAAAATCGACCACTTTTGGCTCACCGAAAAGGCCATAACTTTTGAACAGCTCAACCGATTTTAATAATTTTTGTACCAAAATTTCCCATTTTGTATGTACTGTCATATTAAACTATAATTGGATGATTTATTAGCATTTCAATTTTTGGCTTGACCACCCTACATTTGATTTGTTTATGCTATTACTGTATTTGTATGGAGAGGGACTAGTAAGTTGTAAAAACTTGTTTCCAATCCAATTGTATATATATATTGACAATAAAATCATTATATAGTAAATTGTTTGACACCTGCTTAAATTTGTAAAATTTCTTTGAACAATACAGTAATAAATTTATATGTATTGTTTGTTCTGCATGGCTTCAAATTAGTTGTTGACATATGACACATATCAGTTGTTATTATTATTTCTTGTATACAACTAATAAATAAATAATTACCAACAAATTGTCGAAAAAGACTTCATCTATTATTATATAATAGCGATTAAGTGGGGCGAATCGACTCACTTTCTGGGGCGAAACGACCCGGTACCCTCCCCCTTCGTTCTTGTTTTCGTCAGACCTCTGATCGTCAAGATTCTCGACTTTCCAACATCTAAACTCATCAATAGTGTAGATTTTACCACCAGGATCCATGTGTAAATGTAGAATAAAATTATATAGTTGAATAGAACTTCGAAAAGGTTAAAAATGAAGTGGTATCGCCAATGTCAATGAGACGCCACGAAATAATCCAAACAGGAAGGCCGCTTAACACCTGGATTTTATTCCGATTGGACTTTGGACCATTTGTTGTAAATTGGGGGGTCAACGGAACTTTTGAAAGTGTTTTTCTTTGAGACATTTTGGGCAATTGTGTATTTTATCAATACCTGATGCGAATATAAATATAAGCTTGCGTTTGCTCTAGGAATAATCCAGAGCAGACGATCGGGTTGCGCAATCGTGTTATTTTTAGCGACTCGTTACTTTCCGTGTAGGATTCGATAATTATCGGTTTCAATTTACAGACAAAATTCTTTAAATATTCATTTCAAACAAATAATTTGTATATTTTCGTCAAAGAAGAAGAATGTTGAATTAAATTTTATGTTTATTTCACAAGGAAACAATATAGGCAACAGCAATTCCGGTATTCGATACCTTTCGTACACCGTATCTTTCATACGGTCTAGAGGGTGTCGCGAAAAGCAGTTACCCGGAATGTCCCGGATGTGTTGAAGCTTTTTCATAGCCATAGTGGTATGGATAACCCGGATGTGGTGAAACTTTTTCATAGGCATAGTGTATGGATGATAAGGATTTCTGTTTTAGTCAAAGTAAATGGTATTCGTCATTATTCCTTTATTGATTTAATTTTACCATGTTTCAGTCATAAATAGCTCGCTTAACGAAGCGAGCTTATTAATCAATCAAAACAGTGTATCGAAAAATCTTTGACCAATCAAAATAAGTGCACCAAAAGTTGGTGCAGGCTGGTGCATGAAAGCCTAAATCAATAATAAATAATCTCGAACCAATCAGAAAAATTGATACATCAAATACTCAAAAGCGAATTATAACAATATATCATCAATTATGATAAAACAATAAATTATGTCCATTTTACATAAATATAAAATTCATCAAAACAAATTTCATCAATAGCAATTATGTAATATAACCTCTGAGTTCAAAAGTCAATAATGGCCGACGACGAGAAAGTGGAAGTGTTAGCCAACACAGAGATCGAAAAATTAACACGTTTAACTAAATACTATCGACTTCAGAATATGATTCTAGGAACAAATATGACGTAAAGAAACAATAGATATTTGTAAGTTAATGTGCCGTGCCCTAAGAAATGACAAATTTTATGAAACATGTGTTGATCTCTGTTTCGCTACAAGAAGGGGACATCTCAAAATACAAAATAACCATAATATTATCATCACCATGTGCTAATTAATATCAGCGGTAAACTTTATCACTTAATTCATTCTGAATTCGAATGAAACAATATTTCTGATTAATATACAGAAATGAATATCAACAATTGTGTTTTCTGACACATGCAAGTAAATATACAAAATAAAAAATCTACCCCCCTCCCCTCAAATGGCAGACCTCACAATATGTTCATATTTGAGAAGGTTGGTCATTCAAAATTCGTTGAAATGCACGGAGACACTTCAGATTATTTTCGATCCGCTTCCAAATCCGATCGGTATTTTTTTATTATTAATTGCGATCTATTTATAGAACTGTTGCTGACAGACCTGTGTCTACGTTAAGGGTTAATACCTCTGCAGTTAGAAAATAGACTTTGAACTACAGTAGTTTTGTTCCATTGTTGCACTCTGATTTGAGGTCTGACAAATAATAATTACAATCTTTACTTTAAGTTGCTTCAGTTTATGACTGTCAGTCAACACTACATGATGTTTCATCCCATAACCAAAACGGACCATTACTAAAACGGACCATAACCAAAATGGACTACCAGAAAAAAATATGTATTGCAAGAATCTTTATTTAGTTTTTATTTTTAGTGTGCGTTGATTGTTTTTTTTTTAAACTTATCTTATTTGTGATAATTACTTTCTAGATTTATGAATAAATCAAATTAGTACAGGTAACTTAGTGAAGCCAAGTAATTATTGGTGTTTTAATTGGTTTATGACACCCAAATCACTTTTAATTAGATTAAATGGTTTGATTATCAGGTGATTGTGTAAGTGTGTGTTGTCTTGAATTTACTTTTCTGGAGCAATCTGCACAGTGGTCTGTCCCCATTGTGAGAATGATAATGAATGAAAACAAACTCCATGTTCTTTTATTGTCTATGAACCAAAGATCAAAGAAATTTACTCGTTTTTGTGATGGAATTTATCAAAATTCCATGTACTGCAATCGGTTAATTATATCTTGATTACTATTTTTTCTTTTTTATCAACCCAAGCCCATATTCTTTAGGGGAAACTAAGATTAAAGCATTGAGGGTTTAATAATCTTTGTAAATTAAAACCAAATTCTTTAAAATTAATTATCTTTTAATCAAATAAAAATCAAATTAATCATAATTGTAATTAAGTGTGTAACAATTAATTGTATGATTTGACTAAAAATGTGCTTGCAATGTTTTGTTTTTTTTGCAAAGGACTGGGAGCTATAAGGGCCAAAATCGGCCCCACCTCAGATGTCGATAAAACAACAACAACACTCCTAATAAACTGTTGCTATCAGAATCTGCTGTAAGTTATCTTTTACGTGTAAGGAGTGTGTCCTTTACATCCCGCGCTAAGGGATGTATTAAAATTGTTCATCATAGCTGTCTGGTGTCCCTTTCACATAAAGTCGGCGTTTTCCTAGAGGAAGCCATTTGTTATTTTATTTATGCCAAATTCGCAGTCATGTTAGGATTCCAATCAAAAACAATATGGTTGTGATCATCTTCCGTAATTAAAATCGTCAAAATGAAATACAACCGAATTAATATCAAATGGTGTCTTGTTTCAACCTCATTTAAAATATACCTTGACATTCTTTCATACTTGTATATCACGTTCACGATCTTTTATTACAACACTATTTCACTCAAGTGTTCATTTTTTTCCTGTTATAGTTAAAGGACTTTATCAAACAGAACCATACAGTTTACATGTAATGCAGTTAATACGCATTTAAGCCACAGAATAATATTTCTATTTTCCACACCTTGTGGTGTGGGGTCGCTATTGTGCATGCGAAATATTAATTGCAAACCCCATTGACTGGCTATTTGCTGCCTGTCTAGAATATTTTTTTTTTCTCGATCGACAGTTCAGAAGCTAGAAAACGATATGATGAATAGTGTCTGTCAATCATGCAAACAATAACTTATGCACATGACAGAACGCATTTTCAATGCACTACATACACAAACTTTTGATCCATCATTTGTCCATTGGAGGTTGATTTAAGAGAATGGAACTGATAGAAGTTAAAAGTTTAATTTGGGCGCAAAAGGGGAAACTTTATATAATATATGAAAATGTGATGTAACATATGCGCCAGGGATATTTCCCGAAATTCTTTCAAAATGATATAAACTGTTAATATCTTCCTGGCATTGATGAAACCAGATATATTCGTGGTAGCCCATCACAAAATACTGTCAGTTCCCTTTTAGCGCTCTCGCTAACATTAAATTTTTCCAAAATAAATAACAAATCTTTAATTTTTTGTCTTTCTTCCTCAGACAAATCTTGGTATGAAGATTTGCTGGACGATGGATTGAAATCGACTTTAACAGTCTGCCCATCAGTACTTTCTAATTTTAAGTACTGGGGTACAAGGCCATAGGACTCTACAAACCAAAGCGCAGTTTCAAGCTTCGATTTAAATTATTTTAATTTCCTTGATTTGTTATTTTCGATAATTAACGCCTCTCCCTCTTTATGTGCAAACAAACATATGTTTATAATTAAAACACACTAAACAAATTAATACAAATATTTAAATACATATAAAATCATAGAAATAATACATAAAATATCATATTTATTCAAGAAATTTACATTTTTTATTTCAATAGTCCGTTTTTGTTATGGTCCGTTTTGGTTTTGGTTATGGGATGAAACATCCGGTAGCGAGTGTCAATATACGTTCGTGCTATATTTGCATTCCCTAGCTTTCTATATATAGTTGGACCGTTGAGCAAATTGGCATATACACATGTACTGTACATATTTCTTCTGCTGAAGGCTACACAAATACGACTTTTTGCATTTTGTGTGGTATTAATTCAAAGCATAGTGATATTTAAAAAAAAGGGGGGGGGGGGGGTACATATTAAAAATTATCACCAAATTATATCTCACGCAATGATGACATCACAAGTTTTTGTTATAAGAGTCTTATAACAATATTGGTTGTGATGATGATGAGGAGGAGGAGGTGGACAGTGATGATATGGAATATACTGAGGATGCTATTGACAATATGATTTTAGAATTTTCAGGAGATTAATATAAACATGAATCCAAAATAAAGTGTCTTTTTGTGTTTTTTACTTGCATTCTGGTCTTACCTAATGCATAATTGACATGTCCATATAATATTTGGTACATCATCATGTTTTGAGTTTTGGTGGTTTGAATTAATGGTCATTAATGTAGTTTTCAAATTCTGGCCTGTAGAATTGATGGTGGGCCTGTAAATATTTGAACTTACAGGCCCGGTGGGCTTGTAAGGTAAAAAGTTAAGCGTGAAGACTGATTTTGTAGGATCAGACTGACGGAAAATGTAAGATGAATAAAGAAATGGGTACTGATAGAAATAATTAACACTAACAGAAATAAGGAAAAACTAATGCGTTCCCTGTTCCTTGCAAGCACATCATGGTTAGAAAATGTTTGTTACTTAGCCAAAGAAATAATAAATGCAAAAATTGTATAAAAATGAAAAATGTTAATGTTCACCACTATCTTTTCTGATCAGAGACATATGAGCCAGTGGCAAGGGACACATGCACCTCCTTTGGCAAAATTTTAAAAAGCTGGATTTTTAGTATACTTTAGGATTTTTGTGATATTTATTTGGAATTACCATTATTAAACACAACTAAACCGTACGAAAGGTAGGAATTAAGTATAAATATGAACGGGTGTCATCCCTTGTGATATTTTAGTACCGCACATTGATAGTAGGGTTAACATTATTGATAACGAAAGGCCGGGAGCAGGTCCCTGTGATCTCCTCCTAGTTATTGTACGTGTACTATAGATGCGTATTAAAAAATATTGATGACATTGTCATCTTTGCGTGTCAGTTGTGACCCAAATACGATTTCAATGCTGACCTTTACTTGTTGCAACGTAAAATATGACGTGATAAAAAAAATATTAACATGATGATGAATGGTGGCCAAATTCGTTTTTATTTACGCATTTATTGTAGAACTTTAGGAATATTGTGGTACATGTACAAATAATCTTGGAGACAGGAATTGTGTTTGGATTTCTTTTAAACTGGTAAGTCATATATACAGTAATGAAATGTCAATATAAATCTGGAGTGCGACAGTGAAATGCAGTTGGGCGTGACATAAAATGTCCATACGTCAAAAAATGACCAGATTCGTGTTGTCTTAAGAGTCATTCACAGTGATAAAAAAATGAACAGTTGTTGTCCTTAACCTGATCATAGTCCATGTTAACATAAAGTCCTTTCCGTACGCCGGTGTTGTATTAATCAAAGTGTTGATCGATCCGAGTAAATATTTAGACCACCCGCGTAGATTCTGCAAAAAATAAAACAAAACTAAAACACACCAAGGCGAGTTTTTCTACATCGGCTGCAAATGGTCCAAAAAATAAATTTGATATTTTCTGAAAATATTGTAGTTCAAAATTAAGTCAAATTTATTCTATAATCATCTTTTACTAATCCGTAACTAGAAAGGGTGTTATCTAATAATCTGGACACGCTTGAAAAAAGTGCTGTGTTTGTTTACATGTCGTCACGATTTACGGAATTGACGCAGTTGCAAATGAAATAGATGTCGTTTTGAATTTTTTTGACTCAGGAATGAAAATACAAGATTTTAATTAAAATTCCGCGAAATGTTGTTGACGACTTTGGCCTATGTCTATGAATAACATGACGTCATGACTTTGATAGCGAGATGTCATTCTGATTAATTTAACAATGTAAGCACCTTTTTAGTTCACCTGGACCAAAGGTCCAGGTGAACTATTGCCATCACTTGGCGTCCGTCGTCTGTCGTCTGTAAACTTTTCACATTTCAAGCTTCTTCTCCGAAACCACTTGGCCGATTGGAACCGAACTTAGCAGGAATGTTCCTTGGATGGTCCTCTACAAAGTTACTGTTTTTCGTTCCAGTCGGATATTCAATATGGCTGCCAGGGCCAATAATATGCTCTGATTGGCTGAAATTTCAAAGATCTTCTTCTCCGAAACTAATGAACTGACTGAACCCAAACTGTAAAGGAATGATCATTGGAATGTCCTTTACCAAGTTACTGTTTTTTATGCCGATCGGAAATCCAAGATGGCCGCCATCGCAGGACATAGATTAACATTGGACCCTATGGGAAAATGTTCAAATGCCTTCTTCTCAGAAACTACAAATATGATTAAAGCCAAACTGTACATGAATGTTCATTGGATGGTCCTCTACAATCTTAAGGTTTTTTGTTCCGATATGAAATTCAAAATGGCGGCTACGGCAGGACTTAGTTTAACATTGGACCCTATGGGAAAAATGTTTCAAAATGCTTCTTCTCTGAAACCACTTGGACAGTTGAAACCAAACTGCCCAGGAATGATCATTGGAAGGTCCTCTACAAATTTTCTGTTTTTTTATGCCGGTCGGAAATCCAAGATGGCCGCCACCGCAGGACATAGATTAACATTGGACCCTATGGGAAAATGTTCAAATGCCTTCTTCTCAGAAACTACATATATTATTAAAGCCAAACTGTACATGAATGTTCATTAGATGGTCCTCTACAAACTTTACGTTTTTTGTTCCGGTATGAAATTCAAAATGGCGGCTACGGCAGGACTTAGTTTAACATTGGACCCTATGGGAAAAATGTTTCAAAACGCTTCTTCTCTGAAACCACTTGGATAATTGAAACCAAACTGCCTAGGAATGATCATTAGAAGGTCCTCTACAAATTTTATGTTTTTTATGCCAATCGGAAATCCAAGATGGCCACCACCGCAATACATAGATTAACATTGGACCCTATGGGAAAATGTTCAAATGCCTTCTTCTCAGAAACTACAAATATGATTAAAGCCAAACTGTACATGAATGTTCATTGGATGGTCCTCTACAATCTTAAGGTTTTTTGTTCTGATATGAAATTCAAAATGGCGGCTACGGCAGGACTTAGTTTAACATTGGACCCTATGGGAAAAATGTTTCAAAATGCTTCTTCTCTGAAACCACTTGGACAGTTGAAACCAAACTGCCCAGGAATGATCATTGGAAGGTCCTCTACAAATTTTCTGTTTTTTATGCCGGTCGGAAATCCAAGATGGCCGCCACCGCAGGACATAGATTAACATTGGACCCTATGGGAAAATGTTCAAATGCCTTCTTCTCAGAAACTACATATATTATTAAAGCCAAACTGTACATGAATGTTCATTAGATGGTCCTCTACAAACTTTACGTTTTTTGTTCCGGTATGAAATTCAAAATGGCGGCTACGGCAGGACTTAGTTTAACATTGGACCCTATGGGAAAAATGTTTCAAAACGCTTCTTCTCTGAAACCACTTGGATAATTGAAACCAAACTGCCTAGGAATGATCATTAGAAGGTCCTCTACAAATTTTATGTTTTTTATGCCAATCGGAAATCCAAGATGGCCACCACCGCAATACATAGATTAACATTGGACCCTATGGGAAAATGTTCAAATGCCTTCTTCTCAGAAACTACAAATATGATTAAAGCCAAACTGTACATGAATGTTCATTGGATGGTCCTCTACAATCTTAAGGTTTTTTGTTCTGATATGAAATTCAAAATGGCGGCTACGGCAGGACTTAGTTTAACATTGGACCCTATGGGAAAAATGTTTCAAAATGCTTCTTCTCTGAAACCACTTGGACAGTTGAAACCAAACTGCCCAGGAATGATCATTGGAAGGTCCTCTACAAAGTTTCTGTTTTTTATGCCGGTCGGAAATCCAAGATGGCCACCACCGCAGGACATAGATTAACATTGGACCCTATGGGAAAATGTTCAAATGCCTTCTTCTCAGAAACTACAAATATTATTAAAGCCAAACTGTACAAGAATGTTCATTGGATGGTCCTCTACAAACTTTACGTTTTTTGTTCCGATATGAAATTCAAAATGGCGGCTACGGCAGGACTTAGTTTAACATTGGACCCTATGGGGGAAATGTTTGAAAACACTTCTTCTCTGAAACCACTAGAACAGTTGAAACCAAACTGCCCAGGAATGATCATTGGAAGGTCCTCTACAAATTTTATGTTTTTTATGCCGATCGGAAATCCAAGATGGCCACCACCACAATACATAGATTAACATTGGACCCTATGGGAAAATGTTCAAATGCCTTCTTCTCAGAAACTACAAATATGATTAAAGCCAAACTGTACATGAATGTTCATTGGATGGTCCTCTACAAACGTTAGGTTTTTTGTTCCGATATGAAATTCAAAATGGCGGCTACGGCAGGACTTAGTTTAACATTGGACCCTATGGGAAAAATGTTTCAAAACGCTTCTTCTCTGAAACCACTTGGACAATTGAATCCAAACTGCCCAGGAATGATCATTGGAAGGTCCTCTACAAAGTTTCTGTTTTTTTATGCCGATCGAAAATTCAAGATGGCCACCACCGCAGGACATAGATTAACATTGGACCCTATGGGAAAATGTTCAAATGCCTTCTTCTCAGAAACTACAAATATGATTAAAGCCAAACTGTCCATATGTGTGTACATTGGATGATCCTCTACAAACTTTACGTTTTTTGTTCCGATATGAAATTCAAAATGGCGGCTACGGCAGGACTTAGTTTAACATTGGACCCTATGGGGAAAATGTTTCAAAATGCTTCTTCTCTGAAACCACTTGGATAATTGAAACCAAACTGCCCAGGAATGATCATTGGAAGGTCCTCTACAAGGTGTGTGTTTTTTATGCTGATCGGAAATCCAAGATGGCCACCACCGCAGGACATAGATTAACATTGGACCCTATGGGAAAATGTTCAAATGCCTTCTTCTCAGAAACTACAAATATTATTAAAGCCAAACTGTACATGAATGTTCATTGGATGGTCCTCTACAATCTTAAGGTTTTTTGTTCCGATATGAAATTCAAAATGGCGGCTACGGCAGGACTTAGTTTAACATTGGACCCTATGGGAAAAATGTTTCAAAATGCTTCTTCTCTGAAACCACTTGGACAGTTGAAACCAAACTGCCCAGGAATGATCATTGGAAGGTCTTGTTTTTTATGCCGATCGGAAATCCAAGATGGCTGCCACCACAGGTCATAGTATTAACACAGAACCATATGGGGAAAATACAGAAATATATTCTTCTCTGAAGCTATTGCACTGATTGAACCTAAACTGTGCATCAATCATTGGAAGGTCCTTTACAAACTTTGTGTTTTTTATGTTGATCGTAATTCCAAGATGACGCAGGACATAGTTTTTACATAGGACCAATTGGTTTTTTTTATTACCAGGTGAACGATACAGGCTCTTGAGAGCCTCTGGTATTGTCTTTTGTTACTTAAATACGATTTTTAGAAGTTCATGATATCATTTTAGTTTTAAAATCATTTATTGGAGACTTTTTTTTTTATTTTTGGCATTCTCTCCGAGACTGCCAACTTTTATCAACTTCCGGACGAAAGGATTTCAATCTCATCATAAGGAAGCGTGTGTATTCAATGCGCATGCCCATGTTGCTGTAGAGCTCTCTGTGCTCGCTAATATGGAGTAGGCATTGCCTAGATGCGAGCACAGCATTTCTGTCGGGCCAGTGTGTATATATTTGAGTGAAAGTTGAATATCACAAAATAATATGAGTAGGCATGGCCTATAGAGAGGACATTAGTATTTGAAATTAAATGATATCCCCTATGACATTCATTGGAAAGTTAAATGAAGTAGAATAGAAAAGTATGAGAAAAAAGTATGGAATCTTTTATTGTTGGACTAGGAACAGTGCAAACATTAAAGACTAACTAGTACTAGTACGCGGGTGGTATCAACCATTATAAAGCCTAAAGGGGGTAGTAGACGCCGGTGTCTGTAAAATGAAAGTATGGTCTTTTAAGTCATAAGAAAAGAGTTTTATTACGAAAATATCAATTAATGCAACCAACATACATAAGCAATATTGGCCTATACCATGCTATGTACAGTCGATATATATTCATGAAGTGTAAATGATGAATGACGTACGGTCAGGGCCGTCTTGTCAGCAATATAGGCCCCGGTCAAAGCAGTGCACTGAGGCCCATATCTATACAAACACTCACAGAAATAAAATTATAAATGGTCGATAAAATTAAACATATATTTCTTGTATTGATACTTCCAACAAAATCAGTGTTTAAAAATTAAAAATTATGCCGTATACAACATACATAGATTAGCATGGGGTTCATTTGCTTGTGTGACCACCGGGCAACTGTCCATTGTGCGCATACATAAGACCGCACTGCGTACGGTTACTTTAATACTGATAATCTTCATTTCGACATTTTAAAGTATGTGTATTTGGGCCAATATTATGCTATCTCCAAGTGAACAAAATAGTTTTTAATTTTAAAAGAATTATATAGGTACCGCTTTCATCAGACATGTCTCTGCTTTCACATACAAAATATTTATCAATATTCAATATTTTTTTTATTGGAAAAAGCACAGTAGACTACTCAGTAGAGGCGTGTGATATATATTAAGGCAATATTCAGTATCGTAATCATACTCTTTAAAATTATCTGTGACAAGATTATACAGACATATATTCCTTCTTGTGTAATGTTGATACCTTTTAAAGTTTCAACAACAAGGTGGTTAATAATTTTATAGCATTTATTTTAGAAAGACTGAGTTTAATAAATAATAACAGATATACATATAGTATGAACGGCATAATTGATAGTTAAATAAATAAAATTCATTGTGTCTTACTATTCTAAACCATTGTCGGCAGATGTTGGTAGTATTCAAATATTTTGTAGGATCAGACTGACGGAAAATTTAAGATGAATAAACAAATGGGTACTGATAGAAATAATTAACACTAACAGAAATAAGGAAAAAGTCATGCGTTCCTTGTTCCTTGCAAGCACATCATGGTTAGAAAATAGCCAAAGAAATAATAAATGCAAAAATTGTATAAAAATGAAAAATGTTAATGTTCACCACTATCTTTTCTTATCAGAGACATATGAGCCGGTGGCAAGGGGCACATGCCCTCTCTCTCCCCCCCCCCCCCCCCCTTTGACAAAATTTTTAGTATACTTTAGGATTTTTGTGATATTTATTTGGAATTGCCATTATTCAACACAACTAAACCGTACGAAAGGTAGGAATTAAGTATAAATATGAATGGGTGTCATCCCTTGTGATATTTTAGTACCGCACATTGATAGTAGGGTTAAAATTATTGATGACGAAAGGCCGGGAGCAGGTCTCTGTGATCTCCTCCTAGTTATTGTACGTGTACTATAGATGCGTATTAAAAAATATTGATGACATTGTCATCTTTGCGTGTCAGTTGTGACCCAAATACGATTTCAATGCTGACCTTTACTTGTTGCAACGTAAAATATGACGTGATAAAAAAAATATTAACATGACGATGAATGGTGGCCAGATTCGTTTTTATTTACGCATTTATTGTAGAACTTTAGGAATATTGTGGTACATGTACAAATAATCTTGGAGACAGGAATTGTGTTTGGATTTCTTTTAAACTGGTAAGTCATATATACAGTAACGAAATGTCAATATAAATCTGGAGTTCGACAGTGAAATGCAGTTGGGCGTGACATGAAATGTCCATACGTCAAAAAATGACCAGATTCGTGTTGTCTTAAAGAGACATTCACAGTGATAAAAAAAAATGAACAGTTGTTGTCCTTAACCTGATAGTCCATATTAACATAAAGTCCTTTCAGTACCCCAGTGTTGTATTAATCAAAGTTTTGATTGATCCGAGTAAATATTTAGACCACCCGCGTAGATTCTGCAAAAAATAAAACAAAACTAAAACACACCAAGGCGAGTTTTTCTACATCGGCTGCAAATGGTCCAAAAAATAAATTTGATATTTTCTGAAAATATTGTAGTTCAAAATTAAGTCAAATTTATTCTATAATTATCTTTTACTAATCCGTAACTAGAAAGGTTTTTATCTATTAATCTGGACACGCTTGAAAAAAGTGCTGTGTTTGTTTACATGTCGTCATGATTTACGGAATTGACGCAGTTGCAAATGAAATAGATGTCGTTTTGAAATTTTTTGACTCGGGAATGAAAATACAAGATTTTAATTAAAATTCCGCGAAATGTTGTTGACGACTTTGGCCTATGTCTATGAATAACATGACGTCATGATAGCGAGATGTCATTCTGATTAATTTAATAATGTAAGCACCTTTTATTGTCTTTTGTTACTTAAATACGATTTTTAGAAGTTCATGATATCATTTTAGTTTTAAAATCATTTATTGGAGCCTTTTTTTTTTTTTTTTTTTTGGCATTCTCTCCGGGACTGCCAATTTTTTATCAATTTCCGGACGAAAGGATTTCAATCTCATCATAAGGAAGATTGTGTATTCAATGTGCATGCCCATGTTGCTGTAGAGCTCTCTGTGCTTGCTATAAAAAGATTAAAGGAAAAAAATGCATTCATGTTACAATTGTACTTAATCAACCACGAACCATGTGAGGTTTTGTTTATGTTGTAATTTAGATTTAAAATTGTTTCCTAAATTAAATACAATGTACAGAAATAAATCTGTTTATAAAAGCATAGGAAAATTAGTTAGCATATATTATCCTCGTGTATTGTAAAGTCGAGACCCTAAGACTATTTTGTCTCAAAACATTTTTAAAATAACTGCAACTATTCTATAAATAACATAATCAAGAATAAACATATACATGTAGTCTCTTTTGGTACCGATTACATTATTTTTGCATCCTTAGCAAGTGATTAAAAATCCATCTGAAACTTGGAGGGTATTTCCACCATGTTTTGTAGAATGTATTGTAAAGTCGAGACTCCATATTTGCATACGGTTGTGAATAAATGAAAGATGATACCAATTCAATTTTTTCAACTATAATTAAGATAGCAATTTGTAATAACAATCACAGCTAAAAACATCTTTTTTCAGTGTCATATAATATAAAAAAAAACTGGCATTACACCAAAATTGTCTAATTTGTCTCAGCAGAAAAAAATATTTTTCACATAAAGTTTTTTCAGCTGTTCATTTTAGTTCACTATTTCAAACAGCAAATAACAACAATGTGGGTCAATACATTATAACTATATTAAACACAATATACATTCTTTCTTTTATCCATATGTTAAAGTCACATGACCAAGTGTTTTGAAAGGCTACAAGTTGTTATTTTGTTTCACTCATTGTCAGACTTTTTACATTTTACAGGTTAGATAAATAAGAAATCACATGTTTTGTGAGACATTTTTCTCAATTGATTAAACCCATGAGTCCAAATTCAGTCATATAACCTTTAACCCAAGTTTGTAAACAAAGCAGCCGACCGTGTCTTCCGTGACCCTGGTGACCCAAGGCTCTAAAAACGGCACAGAAATTGTTTTTTTAAAATGGGCATTAGCAAAAATGGCGGAAATTGGCATCTTGAGGCTTTCTTATGTTATTTTACCTGTTTGAATCTCATTTTAGTTAAGATACTTGGTAATTTCCAACTAGGTCATCACTATTATTGTTTGACAGTCACAGGGCACGTGCTCGCTACGACGTCATCTAATGAATATGCAAAATAGCCGACCCTCGACTTTACAATACACGACGATACCATATTATAGTAAATTATACAAAATGAAAAATACCGCATATACATGTACACTGAGTTATAAGTCAAAGGTCTTTCGCTCTAAATTTCATATAAAATCACGATCTTTTATTTAATTCCCGTGAAGTCATTTTTTACTCGACTTACAGGAAATGTTCAGCATTAAAAGCAAAAATAACAACAGTTTCTTCTTTTTGTTATTCTCATATGATTTTATTTCTACTTTTCCTTAAAACATCATTTAACCCCTTGGTCTTCTCCTGGTCCTCCGATTTCCTCCACCTATAAAACTGATCGCCACGATATAGCTGAAATATTGTTGAAAGTTGCGTTAAACACAATACCACCACTACCACCCCACCCCTTTCCACTCATCTAAACTCGAAGTTTAGTTTTATTCCAAAGCTCTAAGATATAATCATAGGAAGTTGTGACGTCAAGAATTTCCATTTGTGTTTATAAAACATAAATGCTTGTTAATAAAAGTTCGAACAAATTATATGAAAAAATGGAAATAATCTCTTATTAATCCTGCTTTTAAAGGTGAAAATCTAATAAGAAATGACTTTAGGAGAATGTTTTGAAAAAGAGTGCAATATCTCAGTGAAGAATATTTTGACCGGTGATTGTATAAAATCAACCAAGCTTAAGTTGTTTAAAGATCCGTTTAAACATTTTCTCAATAGAGTTCTGTATTAAGATTTTTTAATTGATTCTTTAATTTAATTGGTTTTTTTTTCATTGTACGTATTTTTTACATATCCGATCGGTAATTGGTTTTTAGATTATCATACATTTCCAATAAATTCAAGGATTTAATATATTTAGTTTGAATGGTATTTTTCCCGTCAGTATTAAGATCATGAGATACTATTTGCGAATATGCAGTCTTAAATTAGAACATGTAAGTATAAATAACAACAAGGGATAGCATTATGAAGGGGAAAGGAACGTAAATAGTGATGCAAGTTTTATGTCGTGTATTACTATAGAATGAATCTTACGGAAGTGTCAACAGTCATGGGCTTTGGGCATGCGCCAACATTTTAACACCCAAAACCGGCACGGACCAAACCCGGAATACAATTGCGTTATTCTGGTATTCGTGACTCCTCGTATGAATACCAGACTAGTAAAAAGTATGAAATAGCGGCAAAAATAAATTTCTGAATTAAAAAAAGATACTGAAAATAAAATCTGATGTTTAAAATGAGCCCATTCCAGTAAAAATAAACAATCATATTACTGTCTTATTTATTTAAAAATGCTATAAAATGACCTTTGATGACGTGTCGGGTCACTCATACACTCTACCAGCAATGGCCAGAATGAATGTTCCAGTGCTTCAAATTATCCTCGTTCTATAGACATATATGAGTGTGACTTCTCTGAGTTTGGTACACAATATAGTTGCAATGTATTTCCTTCACAATCACGAAACTGAAATCTAAATAATATGTTGAAAAACACAAAAAATACGCCATTCAACAGGGTACAACACTTTATCCGCAAAAAAATCATGTAATCGTTTGTCTTTACCAATACATATTTACTCTTAGAAAGGTCTTGTGATGGGTCATTTTTTGCAAAAGAAGTCTTGGTCTTATGCTTTATTGGCAACATCGTAAAGGATGGGGGGGGGGGGGACTGTACTTTGTTAATTTTCAAATGACAGGGGTGTGATGTACATTTGTGATTCCAAAAAGACAAAAACTGTCCCTGAATCTATGAGGGGGAGGACATGGGGTAGTCTTCTCCCACATTTCTCCTTTCTTTCTCCCTTCTCCCCCTTTTTTCCTTTATCTCCTGTCTCCCTCATTTTCTCCCACCTCTCTCCATTCTTCCACCCTCTCCTTTCTCCCACCCCCTGTCTCCCTTCACCTTTTTCCCCTCATCTATGTGGTCATGATTGTTGTGAATACCATACACACATTTGTGTTGCTCAGGGATGGAAATTTAATATTTTGGTGGCCCAGTGTTATACATGTATGATCAAGCAAGAATGTTGAAAAAATAGTAACCCCGCTTAAGTTTTAGGGGTTACTGACTGGGCTCCTGTGAATTTCCATCACTGAATAGCACAGGCACTTGTTTCAATATCAAACATTTTATTCACTATTAAGTCTCCTTTAAATTTTTGATATTGAAACAAGTGCCTGTGCTGAATAGTGTAAAATTATTAATAGGAACCTGGGCTATTGTTTTATTGAATTTATGTGAACTAAAATGCATCAATTGATTGAACAACTTACATAATTAGTTGCAAAATATTTTTTGTTATACATGTATATATATTTATTTTTTATTTTTAGGTCTACTCATTGAACCTGTTCTTAACAGGCTCTTGTATGTATTCAAGGATATATGATCACAGCTATTTTTCTTTTTCAGTAAGTGTATTGCAATAGTATTACAAAACAACCAAACAGAACAGGAAATATATGTTATATTTGGCATTATATTGTACAAATACAATAATATTATTGATAAATATCTTCTGGGAAAAAATGCCTGAAAAGTGGATAACCAAAGATTAATGTTTGTTTTGAAAATTTGAGTGTACAGACATGATCTAAATAAATACCTTAGTTGTGATGAAAATATTATAATTAATTTGATTCCATTATTTTTTCTGGCACAAACCTTTTGGAACCAATTTTTTCTGGAATATTCAAGGGTCCAGTCAAAATTATATCAAAACATCAAAATTAAGACATGGGGGAACAAAGAATTTTATTTTCGGCCCGAAATAATGGTTATTAAAATTTCAAGGGCATTCACTGATAAAGTATAGATCATCAATTATTTACATGCCTAAAGTATATTATTCTATTAGGATATACACCCTATGGAAATTGACCAGCCTATAGCCCATTTGGTTGATGAATCCCAACCTACTCCTAACAACATGACCAATGAATTGATGAAAGACACACAACAGTTACCTGTACAGGTATGTTAAAAAAAGATTGAATTTACACATTTTATAACAATATCCCCTCAATACAAAAAATGTAAGAGGGATCATATTAATATGAAAGGATCGTCTGTTAATGCAGTGTGAAAAACCGAAAATTCCATTCTCAATTTAAAGACTTTGGGTCTATGAAAATATTGTTGAACGAAAACTTAAGTAAAAGGCAGTCGGGGTCATTAAGTTTTACCAATGTCCATCCAAAAAATTTTTGTCAAAAATTTCACAGCTTCTACTGAGCAGAATGATTTTATATAATTACTTTCTAACAGGAAAGACAACTCTTGTAAAAAAGGAGATAACTCTGTAATTTGAAACGAGGGAATAACACACTAAAAAGACAACCAGTCTTGTATTTAGAAATTGCCAAGTAATTTTGCAGTTCAATGGTGCTGTTAGTAAGTAAATCATTGAAGATTTATATGACTTGACCACAAATACAGATTAGTAAAACTTGAAAATTTAATGAGAAGGAAAAAAACATACACTTGCCCGCTAAGTAAATTTCTTAAAAATAGCTCATCATGATCTATAGTACCAGTACTTAATAAATATAATTTTATTTCCAGCTTGAAAATGTTGTTTTTGGAGGAGATTGTATTGGATGTCAAAGAAGTAAGACTGTTGGATCATGAAAGAATTTTTTCTTGCAATCACACCTTTTTGCAGCCTCATAAAGGGGGTAGAATAACATTGAGACATATAAAGTCATTGACCTAATGAAGTTTCTGGTACCTTTTGATGTTTTGAGAAGAAAGGGAATGTAGTTGTGTATCAGTTCGTATCACAAAATTTCCTGCTTTTTGCTGATAGGCTGGGTAGGCGTGTATGGAAAATAAATGTAACTTTTTAACCAATCAGAATTAAGTATTTCTCCTACATTTATATATACCCCTCTCAAGAAAGAATCTATTGCTTGACATGACTCCATCTGTCAAACCACTTACAAATACCAATAGCACTTCTGAATCTGATTCTGAGGATGAAAATCGAATAAGAGATGATGAAAAGTGCTGTGTATGCAAATTATTCACCCCAAAAGAAATCAGAGAGAGCCCATGTTTAATATTCACGAAATGGCTACAATGTGACCAATACAAACACTGGTTTCATTTGGTCTACTCAACTGAAAAACGTGTGATCAGGAAGAGATGTATTTTTATGCCCCTATTGCAAGAGTGATTAGTATTGAAATCATGCTATCTATATTAATATTTAATAAAATGATTAACTTCCAGTTTGTTTTAAAAAAAAAACAATTTAAAAACAAGGACAAAATTAAAACACAAACATAGCAAAGATTAAAAACAAAGAAATGGTGCCATCACAAGATTATGTTTTACAAGATAACAAGAGGTGCTATGACAAAATTTTGAGTGACTGGAATTTCAGACCCCGTTCAAATGTATTCTGATAGGCTTGATGAACATGATTGATGGCTGAAATGTTCCTAACAAATTCCTGACAAAATGTTGTAGTTACTATGGCGTCAATGAATCAGTACATTTCAATAATGTTTGAGAGATGTCAGTTCAAATCTCTCTGGAAACTAATGATCTGAGTACATATTAGGTTTGTCAACTACTAACAATTACAATACATATAGCTTCTATAGTACAAGGTAGTACATTTCAATAATGTTGAAAAGATGTCAGTTCAAATCTGACTGGAAGCTAATCTATGGGTTTATTTTAATATATGCTTGATCATGTTGACTACATTAACTAACTTGGACACAAGTCCCTAGCTTAATGAAAGTTTTGAAGAACTACTCCTTTTTCAGTGTCATTTTTACACAACCACAAAAATATTGTGTAATGGTTAGCATGCTCACCTTGAATGTGGTAGATCCATGGGTTCTAGCCCCTGTCTAGTCAAACCAAAGATTATAAAATTGGTAAGAATGCAGCATTAAGGAGTAAGAACAAAAAATGGTCGGGTCAGAATCAGAATAATGTTTCAGAGTGGAACGACATATCTACCCACAGACTGTTGTTTCAATGAACTAGCACTCTAAAAATCCAACTAAGGGTGTTGGTCTTTTCATTTTTTGTATCTAAATGTGTTTCCTGTTGCTCTAGTCCGAGATTCCTCTGTCGTCCGACGACATTATATATTATTGCTAGAGCCGTCGAACGTCAGAGCGCAATATATACGGAAAACAGCGGATTTGCTTCTCCAACTCTGGGTCAGTACATTTCCACGTTTCGTGGCTATCGGATTTTATTTTCTATCAGAAACCCTTATATAAATCGCTTCACCAATCATTTTTCTATTCATTCATAACCATCTTACCCTCAGAAAGTGGTGTTACACTCCATTACAGCACGATTTTGCCTTAGATCCTATGATTTCGACATTTGTCTTCCATTTTTCAAACATTTGTCACGTGACTACGAGAAAACTACGATTACCACAATGTATCATGGGAGATGATTTGCATATAAACAAACAAACAAATATTGTTATTGCCAATCATAGGCGCCTGTTAAGGCAGAACAATTAACTTAAAATTTAATACAGTTGATTATATTGATTGGTAATGATTTTAACAGCAAATTTAGTGAATTACAGATAACTATAAGAAAAAAAAATGTAGTACCTTGTCCAAAAACAAAAAGGGGGAACGTAACACATGCTCTTTCCGAAGCCCGTTGGTAACACTCTGCCATTGAATCTTTTCTTTCCAACACATTCTGTATTATTTCCTTCTGCTCTGCTTTGATCTGTAGATGGACTGTTTGTCCTGCAGAATAGCTTAAATGTATCGTCTTCCATGTGATTTGAATGTTGTTTACGTATGCAAATAATGCTCCAAATAATTTGGCACGCTGCATTAATTAGCTCCCATCATGCAATGCGTTGCTGTCATCATTCAGTTAGTATCGCGAGATCACGTGTGTAGATTCGAAAATGGAAGTCAAATGGCGGAATAATAGGATCTAAGGCAAAATCGTGCTGTAATGGAGTGTAACACCACTTTCTGAGGGTAAGATGGTTATGAATGAATAGAAAAATGATTGGTGAAGCGATTTATATAAGGGTTTCTGATAGTAAATACAATCCGATAGCCACGAAACGTGGAAATGTGCCGACCCAGAGCTGGTGAGGCAAATCCGCTGTTTTCCGTATATATTGCGCTCTGACGTTCGACGGCTCTAGCAATAATATATAATGTCGTCGGACGACAGAGGAATCTCGGACTACTGTTGCTCATGCTTGAATAGTTTACACATCACATGTTATAGTTTATATTTCTTGTTGTTTATTGTTTAAAAATTCTATGAATAGAATGTTTTTATCCCCCATATGAGTGTTGTTTTTTATGTAAAAATTATTGAATATTTTGGGCTTTGTTCATTTACCTGAAAAGTCTTAGACAAATATTTTGAAATTAAAGGAGTTTTTTTTAACCTTAATACATGTAGTATGTTTTGGGGGGGGGGGGGGGGGGGTAGGAAGGAACTTGTGTCAGATTTTTAACTTCTCAATTCAATAACTAAACAAATTGTATAGTGTCCCCTAATATTAACTTTTTGATGTTAAAAGCAATATAATTTTTATTCAATCATTAACTTAAGACTTCACCAGGATGATGGGAATGTGTTTTATTACCCATTCTTCAGTGTTCCAGTTCATAGTTTTGTTATTTTACAACATTGTTATTATACATGTATAGCTGACCTTTTAATAATGTTTTGTTTTTGCAATAAATATTTTCTTGTTAATGAATACATGTAGTTCTCTTAAGTCAAATCTGCCCATGCGGTCACCTTTTTGTTTAATTTTTGTGCTCTATAATTTACAAAAGTTATCAGCTGAATCATTTACAAAGTATATGTGCATGTACATATCTTGCCCAACCAAGACTGACTTGTTCCTGAATTTAGCACTTTTTCCATACTAATCCTTACATGTTATTATTGGTCTCCTGACATTGGCATAAACAAGAAAGGATGGAGTGCCTCAAGAACAGAAACCACACCATAATAATGTGCTTGACATACATGTAAGAATGGAACATGACTGTTAATGTATAGCCCTGTATCAGGGCATACTATTTAACCCCTGTCTGTCCCTCCCTTTTTGTAATATTTTGTAGTGTGTTTAATGTACAAATACTAAAGGTGTGCATTCCTACAGGATTTTGACTTCTAAAAAATCACAAAATGATATTTAGTTGAACTAAGTCATTTTTAAGTTAGAACATCAAAAGTGTCTTACACACACAGACTTTATACATTCTCTAACAAAAGGGGCATACCAGTTTTAAGTTGGGCCTTTTAAAAATTTTTATTTGATGCTCCATAATATGATAATTTACAAATTGCATGTTTAATGTGATATAAATATGATAAACTATAAAACCATGCAGAAGTCTAACATAATGCCAACTTTAAAGCATTAACATTACAAAGCTGGTTTTTGTACGAATACCTGCCAGTCGCTTAGGGGAAAAATACTTATTTTGATTTCCCTTTCTTATAAGGACCCCCCCCCTTTTTTTTTTATAGGATAGTCAGACAACAAAATATACGATATTTAGATTAATTTTCTTCAAGTTAATCGATAAGTACTCGCTAGGATGATATATTTTATTTATTCTTGCAGGTCTAGGGTGTTTTGTAAACAGTACTATTTTATTTGCGAGGTTGTGTCACAATATCCTTGGAAGTTGGAATTACTATAGATGAATATTCACACGATCTCTCATTATTTTCAAGATCTACGGGATACATGCAGTCATAAATTATTTTCCTAACCAACAAATTCACGAAAACTTCCTTACGACCGTGACGATATGTGCATAACTGCCACGATGAATAAACTGCGTCACCGTGTTTACAAATGCAATGACGTCTTGTTTACGTTTTTTTTACTCCGATTGATTTATAATATTGTTTGATCATAAATTTTGTCCACTCGGAAAGCACTCCAAAAAATAGAAATAACGTTATCCTTTCTTAGGGTATTTTGGGTAAGTGTGTTTCTGGTGTTGTAAAAACCTGCCACTCGTCTTGAAGCAAATTCCCAAATGCATGCATTTTTTCCATAAACATTTCTGCCATACACCGGACGGTGGCATTTTAACTTGTGAAGTTCAACATACCATCGAAAATAGTCTCAACTTCGGTAAAGTTTGCACCTTTTAGTGCAACAAAAATAAGGGCATGGCCGTTTTTCGCCATTTTAATACTTATAATACTGGTCTATTTGGAGAAACGTTTTCCATAAAATGCGATGTATTGACATGTGTGAAAATTCAAAATTGTCTTCTTATTAGTCATCTTAAGAATTAAATATAATAATTATTCTAGCCAAATACAAATACAATGCAAATACAAATAACTGTATTGCCAATCAAGGCGCTCTTTCGAGCTGCATAATCAATTGCAATGATTGAAATTATTATTTAACAGAAATCATTAATAATTGACATGAATAATAATGAATACTCAATAATAATGACAAGAATAATAACATTAGAGTTACTCCCACAAGGAAACCTAGACTCAAGCAGGGGAGACAATCAAGGTAGCCATATCCCAGCATAAGTACCGTCAAGGTGATTCACACAAGTTGGTTAGTGAATTTACGATCAGCTTTGAACAATTACATTTATGATATTGTTTGATCATAAATTTTGCCAATTTAATCCAACTAAATTTTACAAATATAAACAATTTGTCAGAAATGTACATGTGAATAGCAATTAAAACGGGTATATGTATTGTAACACACATTTTTTACTGCATGAAGACATAAAATTATTAAACCAATTAACCCTGTTCCGGAATCCCCCTTTTTAACCTCCTGGAAATCCCCCTTTTAAGTAAGAACTTTTGAATCTGCACAAATTTATTTTTGCCGCTCATTTTAAACATCAGATTTTATTTTCAGTATCTTTTTTTAATTCATAAATTTATTTTTGCCGCTATTTCATAGTTTTTACTAGTCTGGTACTCATCCGAGGAATCACGAATACCAGAATAACGCAATTGTATTCCGGGTTTGGTCCGTGCCGGTTTTGGGTGTTAAAATGTTGGCGCATACCCAAAGCCCATGATAACCCGAATAATCCAGTCGTTATATTCCACTCACTATCGATCGCTTCATTAACTGTAGCGACAGCGGATAGAGGGCGCTGAATTATTCGAGTTAAGCTCATGACTGTTAACACTCCCGTAAGATTCATTCATTACTATATGGTATTGAGGTGCGAATATATGACCGTAATCACAAAATAAGGTAAGCTCAAAGTCAAAAAATATTTTGGTTGAATAAATCTAAAAACCAATCTGACTAGGCTAACACCATCTGCCGTTTCTTAAGAAAAGCTTGAAGATACCAAATGGATAATCAGCAATCTAATTAAAATTAAATCTCAGAACTTGCTCCCTATTTTCATTTTGTTGTTTACATGTCGCGCGTTTAGACAAAAAAACATAGAAAATAGGGAGCAAGTGTGTAGATCTAATTTTAATTAGATTGGATAATCAGAAGCCGGAAATCTAAGGACAGGAAATACAATGTCATGGTCAAAAGTAAAAAGGACACAAGCTGAAGGACAAGCAGTGATCTACAACAATGCAAAACCTCAATACCCATAATAAAACGGGGTGAATTCGTGTCCTCGGGAATTGTGGTTACCATAACAGAAAAGAAACAATACAATGTATTTTAAAATATGGCCTTGATCAAAGTATATTTATCCGGTTCTTTTAGTTTGACACGTCACAGGATATGCATATGACTTCAGTACATTATAGGTATTGAACTGTCAAAGTTTTGTGCAGATAACTTGAACGATTTAGGAGTTATGAAGGATTTTCTTATATCTCTTTGACCAGCCGCCGCCCATTAAACCAACTGGATGACTGATCGATCATGCATGAAAATCCATTAAACAAATTACTATCGTTTCTTGGCCAAACAAATTACACCATAAAATGGATTTTTAAATATTTTATTTAATAAATAGATTATTCATAGCAAAAACAGGCATACATTATATGAAAAATGTTTTGTGCTACGTACAAAATCACAGTTTAAAAATATGAATACGTTCAGAAAACAATGGTTTGGTCTTTCAGGAGAGATTTTTTTTTGTGTAATTTCTATGCAACTTTAAATTATTTTAAAAAGTACATACCAAATGGAATTATTATTAAATAAAAAGTACATACTATGGAAATTAGATTTTTTTTTAAAGTACATAGTTTATAAAATAGAATTATTAAAGAAGAGATGATCATTTGTCGGCACATTTTTTTTAATGTACATGTACTTGTTACTTGTTGAATGCGTATTTAAGAAAATATGACAAACAAAACACAATATACAATATTTTAATTAATTCAGTTATAGTTCTAAAAACATAATGAGTTGAAGGATCGAAAAAGAAAGTTCTAATATCTTGGTTGTGTACGATTGCTTCGAGGTCGTTTGTTCTGGTGAGGTTTCTTGGCAAGTTTCTGGGGTTTGGGAACTTCGAAATCTGAACATGTAGATTTGAAGGCTGTGACTAGAGTAGTGTGGTCGTTCAACAACTTTTGAAATAAGCGCTCACGCTGCTCGAGTGTCTTTGAAAACCATCATTGGTGAAAAACACTATGTCTTTTGTATCTTCCACAGAGTTCGTAGTTTCCGGTACCATAAAGAGATCGTTTTAAGTCTATATGTTGAATACGAACGACGTTCAATAGTTTGGTTGTCAGCTCAGGAATGGGTTGTGGCGTCCAATCAACGGCTTGTTGTTTGTCCATAGTCGTCCGTGCTGTAGTTGTGATTTTGGCTGAAGAACGTGGTCTTTTAGTTGGTCTCTAAGACGGCTGTTGTAATGCGACTCTAAAGTATGGATACTTGGTACATAATTCATTCGATAGCAATTTGAATTCGGACTGGTCACATGCATTCAGTAAACCGTTGTAACCAAACATTTCTGATACAGATAGTATTTCAGCTCGGTCTTTATCAGTGAATCCGATTTTGTTTTTCAAATGGTCGGATATGTTGTCTTTGGTATGTTTGGTACACAGAAGGCGTTGGACATTAGGAAATACATCATCGATGGCTTTGATCAAACCAGATTCATCGTCGCTGCCGATACGAATGTCTATATGTCTTATAGTTTCGGACAGTAGCTTTTATATGAGACAGAAATGTATGGTAAGATAGGAAGGATCCATCCCAATGAAGAAACATAGGTTTAAGTTTAAACATATTTTATTTGCTCAAATGTGCAAAAAGGATAAGACACAAGTTAAACAAACTTATGAAGTCTTCTCCTATATACAATAAGTTACAACATTATTTAATAGAGCATGCATGTATATAAATATTTCTTACATTAATATGTGTAGATTGAACTAAAACAGAGAATGAAGAAAGGAATGAGAGAGAGGGTTAGTGGTGGTGATGTGTGCGATTGTTGTTTTGGTGAACAACTAGACAACAAGAAACCTTTCAGACCTCTTTATATATTCAAACAAATGCTTAAAAATAAGTTCGTTCTGTTCATACGGGAGTGTAGGATTACCACAGGTCAAAAGTGTAAGGTCTAAAGCACAATAATTAGGTAGCCAGTTGAGATTTTGAAACAATGTATGTCTTATATTTGAATAATGGGAACAATCGAAGAAGAAATGATAGGTCCGACAAATATTGAATGGTTACTTGTTTCTTTATTTACAACTTTTATGTTTTTATAAACAAAGTTCGCAACATAAACTGCTCCCAAGTTAAAAGTTCTGTCAATACCAAGAATGTGATCTGGATCGGATTTCAAGAATTGTTACATGTCTTTCATCTGGTCAGTAGTATAACCTCGTCCGCAACGTTTCCAGTAGCACCCAATCGGTCTTTCTTCTTTGCGTTGTGCTTCAAATTGCAAATTTGGTGGTGATCACGAGGTGCGCTGTCTAAGTCTTTAATTGCTAAGTCTTTGCATATATCGGAGCACGACTGTTTTTGATTGAGACGACCTCGGATTTCTTCTATTACTTTGGGAACGGTTCTGACATATTCTTGGGAAGTCTACTTTGCATTACCATGGGGTACACTACCACGTGGACAGATACTGGAATATTCAACGATGGTTACCGTTACATGCTGTCGAGATGGGTATTGTTCTGGAAGGTTCTCAAACCAACTTACATGTTTTTTTATACGAATTGTCCCTCTTCAAAGAAGTATAGTAACAATGGATTGTCACAACATCTGTAGGCTGGATTTCGTAAGGTACATAAATCTTCTTTCCTTTAATCTGCGAATTTCAATAATATTTTCTAATTTCAAACTTTATAAAAAAAAATCTCGCAATATCTGATAAAAAAAAAGACTTTATATGTGCATATGTGAATTAAAAGCAAATCACATTTTTTATTGGGATGAATTCATTTAATTTAGTTCCAGGATAAAGAAAATCGTATGGAAATATGAATAAAAAAATCAATTTAATATTGAAAAAAAAAAAAATACCATTTTATTTCCGTATAGATTTGAATAAGTTTTCATTGCATATCTACAACACAACCATGTATTAATTTTGTATATATCATTTTTGGATTCTTCGTTTTCACGTTGTCAATCTAATTATTTTGTTTATTGCGCGCTTGGTGGCCATCTCCGCACCAATGGCTACAACAAGCATGCGTTCACGCACGACTGACTACACAACTATCGCACATGTCGCACAAAAATGGTTACAACTTTAAAAAAAATATTGATACTAATCTATCGATTTCAATCCTATTGCATACGATTGCAAATCAAATTTCGAATAAGATGATCTACTTTAATATCTGATAAGCCCCTTTTTTCATGTCCTGGGTGCACTCAAGAGTTCTGAGCGGTGTTTAGACGTACCGACCTGGTATTGGGTATTTTTTCGATTCATGCAATTCTTTGTTAGATGTGGTCGTTGATAGTAATTTAGCCTGTTATTTTGCAAGGTACACTTTCCAAAAGTTACTATATTATCTGATATCTCTGCATTTTACGTGTGACAATCCGTCCATGTGTCCACCATAATTATGCCACCATGATTTGTACATGCGTATGCGTCTATACTTCTTGATTTATTGTTTGAAATGACTCGGGCACGGCCAATAAAGAGGGCGGGAATGAACATTCGTTGTTTTCTCAATAGGGTTACTTTTTTGTTTCATTTTATTTACTTAAGTTATTCAATTTCATCGATAACTATATACTCGATGTCACATAAACCAGATTAACAAAATATGACAATTATTTTTATATACCCATTCTTTATCCTTTTTGCATTGAAAAACAAATACTATACTCCATCACAAGGTAAATGGTCATTGTTTTCTATTCTGTCATGACAATTTGAACGAACGAACGAACGAACGAACGAACGAATGAATACGAATGAATGAATGAAAGAATGAATGAACGAACGAACGAACGAACGAACGAACGAACGAACGAACGAACGAACGAACGAACGAACGAACGAACGAACGAACGAACGAACGAACGAACGAACGAACGAACGAACGAACGAACGAACGAACGAACGAACGGACGGACGGACGGACGGACGGAATGAATGAACGGAATGAATGAATGAATGAATGAATGAATGAATGAATGAATGAATGAATGAATGAATGAATTTGGCTATCATCTCTATATAGAGATTTAACATTAGGTGGTCGGTCGTTTGATTCTAATGGGACGTTTGGTTGTTAACATCGCTTTGTTGAATTTAACTTTACATTTTAAATTTAACTCTCTGTTTATTGAAGTTTTGTTTGTGAGTTGAATATGACAATGTTGGCTTACATCCTCTGGCAATCTTTCAGCTTCAATTTATCTACCATGGCCAGCTGACATTTAAAAGAATTTTTCTTCCGGGTATAGTGCATAACCAATAAAGTATTCTCGCACTTTTGGGTGGGGGGTGACGTCTATGTACAGTGCAGGTTAAAAGGTTAAAAACAGTTGTAATTTTAGATGATAGTTGCCCTAGACAGCTGAATCTTGAAGCTCTCTAGGGTGTTTGTTTCCACCACACTTCCAGGTAGTTGGTTGCAGAGGTGTATGGCTTGTGGGAAGAATAATGTCCTGTACACTGTAGTTCTTGTGTGTGGTACCAGGAATCGTAGTGAATGGCCTCTGGTTCGAAGGGAGGTTCGGTTGAGGTGGTGTTCCGCTGGTATATCAACAAGGTTGTACACTATGCGGTACATCATCACTGTCTGGGCATATGCTCGTCTGCTTTGTAGTGTCTGCCAATGGAGTTGCTGTAGCGTGGCTGTGACACTGCTTGTGCGCTGGTAATCTCCAGTGGCAGACCTGGCGGCTCGACGTTGTACTGCCTCGACCTTGTTGATGTTGTCTTTTTTGCTGGGGCTCCATATGCTGGATGCATATTCTAGTGGAGGTCGTACTAAGGTGGTATAGCACTGTGCCTTGATGGTAGTTGGGCAAAGGCTCACATTACGTCCTAAGAAGGCTAAGGTGGAGTTCGCCTTCTTGGTGATCTTATCAATATGGCTTTCCCAGCTTAAACTCTTATGAATATTTAGCCCTAGGTACTTGGTTGAATCTGTTTGGTTCAATACCTGGCCATGGATGGTATATTCACTATGGATAGGAGACTTCTTATTTGTTGCTATGAGCACCTCGCATTTGTCAGGGTTAAATCTCATTAACCAGTTGTTTTCCCACTTGCAAGTTGTCCAAGTCTCTGTAGAATGGCCTGATCCTCTGTGGTTCTAATCCTTCTATACAGAAGACAGTCATCTGCAAACAGTCGGGTGGTTGATGAGACGACAAATGGCAAATCGTTAATGAAAAGTAGGAATAAGAGAGGTACCATGACGGTGCCCTGGGGTACTCCTGAAGAAACGGTTGTGGCAGCTGATGATTGGCCATCAAGTACTACACATTGTGTGCGTCCAATCAGAAAGCTGGTTATCCAATCACGGAGGAGGCGTCTGACCCCATAGTGCTGTAGTTTCAATAGAAGTCTACTGTGCGGCACCTTGTCGAAGGCCTTGGAAAAGTCCAGGAGAATACAATCAATCTGTTCTCCTACATCTAGACTTTTAGCTACGTCATCTATGGAAATAATTAGCTGGGTTTCAGTTGATCATCGCTTCCTGAAGCCATGTTGGGAATCAGTTAATAATCCTAGTTTGTCCATGTGCTTGATGATATGACTGTGGATTATGTGCTCTATCACTTTGCTGCATACTGAAGTCAACGACACTGGACGGTAGTTTACTGGTGCACTTCTGTCTCCTTTTTTGAAGAGTGGTGTGATGTTGGCGGATTTCCATTCTTCTGGTACTTTACCTTGGTTGATTGAGGCTTGAAATACCAAAGTCAAAGCTGGAGAGATCTGTTTGGCTGTTTCCTTGTGCAATCTAGGTGAGACTTGATCGGGACTGGTGGATTTGTGTGGATTGAGATGGCATAGAGGTTTTTGTACCCCTTCCTGAGTTATAGTGATGTCTGAAACAGCAGGATGTGGGCTGGGGCCCATGTCTGGTAAGGGCTGTAAGGGATCCTCTGATGTGAACACTGAAGTGAACTGATTATTCAGGTTGTTTGCCTTCATTCTGGCATTACCATAGGCTATCCCATCTCTCTGCAATGGTACAACGCCACACGAGTCAGTCCGTTTGCTTTTAATTGGCTTATGGTTCTCATCCATTATAATGTCATTGACATACTCATTGTACCGCTTAACGCAAGTACTGTCTACCACATTCTTGAGATGCTTGTAGTTGGCATAGTCTTTGACAGATTGAGTCTTTTTGTATCTATTATAGGCTCGCTGTTTCCATTTTGTTAGCTGCTTAATTTATCGGTTGATCCAAGGCTGGCTATATCGCTCGGTTGCCATTTTGGATGGTACGTTTGAGCCTAGGACATTAAGGCAGCCATTCTTAAATGCAGTCCATAAGCTGTCAACAGAGTGTGATGTTGAGAATTTGGAGCTAAATGACTGGCAGAAAGCCTGCATGTCATTCTGAAGTTTTTCTAGGTCCGCTTTTTTCCAGAGGAAGATTTTATGACTAGTTGGCCTTCTTAACTTTGCTTGGACATCGCTATCAATGAACAGAGCCTCACGATCACTTATTCCTGGGATGGGTTTCAGGCGGTTGATGAGTGAAGGTCGCTTTGTCAAGAACAAGTCCAGTGTAGCGTTGTTTCTGGTGGGGAAGTCTACCATCTGTTGTAGGCCAATATCTTCAACTAATGTCAAGAAAGAATTGTTCACTCCTAGTGCATTTTGATTTCCAGAGATGTTGTGTTTCCATGAAATATCTGGAAGGTTGAAATCACCTGTCAACCAGATTGGGGCGTTTGCATGGTTACGTACTAATTCCTGTACCTCAGTGCAGATTTGTTCAGCTTGATCGTGGGTACCACTTAGGGGTCTGTAAAGACCAGCAATGATAAGTGGTTGGTTGTTACTTCTTTCAACAAATATTGCTACCAATTCTGACTGTTTTGAAGTGTAAAGTTCGTCACAGGGGGTAATTGATTTGGCCATGATGAAAACTCCATCATATCCATCTTGTCTATCCCTCCTGGCTATGACGGTATAACCAGGTGGTGTGAACTCACTGTTGTGTATTTCAGGGCGCAGCCATGATTCTGTTCCGACAATAATATATAGTTTTGCCGAGTCAACAAGGTTCATGAAACTAGCTTTCTTAGCACGTATACTCTGCAGATTCAATGATATAATTCGAAAACTGTTGTGGGCTTTCTTGTTTGCTCTTTTGTTCTCTTTTTGGTGAGGAGGTATGTGGTGGAGAACCTGGGCGTGTTGTGTTGCCTGTTGTATTCATCGACATGCTCAAACTATCAAAACCATTGGAAGTATCAACAACGAGTGATTCGAACAGTGAAGTGGAGAAGTTTGGTAGTCCACAAGTGCAACAGATCCAACTAACATCTGTTTGTGGATGGTAGTTGTTGTTCTGACTTGCCATTCATAGACAGTTTACATGGTACCACCGATCGCAGTTATCGCAAGCAATTGCACGTTGTCCCCATCTGCATGCCTTACTACATATCTGACACGGGTATTTTGAGGTGCGTGGTCCAGGGTTGAGTTCGAAGTCTGATAATCTCATAAGTAGGAATCTGCTGATGTAAATGAAGTGATCGTTTTTACATCGCTTGAATATTGGTTTCAACCCATAAAATGGAGGTTTCATGTGAAATATGGCAAATGTATATGGTGGCTCGACATGTGTTCTATTATGATCAACTTGTATGGTGTGACATAAGAGTATGTATGTGAGAATAGTTAATACCAACTTCATTGTTTACATTCGTACACCGGAAGTAGTGATGGTCAGGATGAATGAAGTAATGAAAAAGTTGAATTTTCAGTGATAAAGCTTCAATGGCGACAAGGAGTAGTATGTGTGGATATTTCAAGATGTTACCAATTAGCTGTGTCGTTTATAGAAATATTTGATCGCTTGAAAACAGAAATTTCAAAGAAAATTTGCTGGCACTGAGCAAAGACGTCTATATATCCCCACACGCATGGGTATTTTGTCAATTCTCAAAACATCCGACCAAATGCACCCATGTTACACTTCTTCCTGTATTCGTGGTAGTTGGATTTATAATTTATATCTGTGCAATCAGTGCCTTTCACTACTTACGTTGTGAGTTCGAATCTTTATGTGATAATGTTTGTCAGTGACTTGCGACAGGTCGGTGGTTTTCTGTGGGTACTCCGATTTCCTTCGTCAATAAAACTGATTTAACTGAAATTTTGTTAAAAGTGGCGTTAAACACCATAACCCCCACCCCTTGTGGAATTGAAGTTTAAAATAATGATAATATTTATAAATAATATATTTACGGTAAATATTTTTCATTTCCGACCCTTTGAACCGACTTGACATTTGATGACAGAGTACACACGTAAAATGTATTATTACATTAGAAAACTCATTATACAATGCAGCCACCATGCTAGGTTGTTGATTTATTCATGATGTCTCGATTTACGAAAATGGCCTGGTTCATTTGTAGTTGCAAATGAAATCAATGTGGTTTTGGAATTAAGTAACGTGTGCACGATAATATACAAATTGAGTGATACAAATGTATTATATAACAGCAATTTATTTATATACAGAAATGTTGCCATCTGATAGTACTAGTATTTAAATCTCTGCATAAAAGTATCTTCTTTCTGCATACGACACAAACCAGGGGCGTACCTACCCCAAAATGAAGTGTACTCAAATCTGTTTAAAAATCTGGTGGAGGGTCCTCCACCTCGCAGAGGTGGTCTTACGGTAGAAGTTCTGGGGGTAAATAGTGCAAAATCCTGCATTCTTGCAATTTCCTGGCACTAAAAATGATCCCACGGAAACCCAATTTTCATGAGCAACAAGTCAACTTTTGAACATAAATTTTGAGAAATAAAATATTAAGTAGAGCAATATAATACAAATATGTAGTTGACTTAGAAATTTTATTTTGTCAAATGTGTAGTGGGTTAAGCTTGATTTGGAATCGAATACAATTAACATATGGGCCAAAGAATCTACACGGTGCACAGTAGACACTATCTTGAGTTTTTGAATATTTTATCCAAGTGTGTTCAAGAAACCATTTAGCCTTTGCTCTCCTTGTAGAATTCGAGATTACCCTGAAAAAAATATTAGCTAGTCTTCACTATTTTTACGCAAATTTTATTTCAAAGGAAAATTTCTCGAATAGAAATAATTTATACTCTCTGTCAATGGTATGATAATGTATAAACATGATAAACTGTAATCTCAATCAATTCGAAACGATGTCGATGTGCACCGGCTGTACAGACTGGAAAATGCAAATTCCATCCGCGTTAAACCATTACTTTTTTTCTTATTCCGGTTCGTTCCATATGATACGTATCCAGGTTACCAGAAGATTTTAAAAGTTTACTAAAAGTAAACTAATATCAATATGCTTCCATTAACGTTTAATTTTGCTTGAACAAACTATTCGTATTTCTTTTTATTCTACCTTATGTCCTAGATTTACCATGTTTTCATTTTTGTCAAAATTTTCGATGTGTACGCAACTGCGTTTTTGCGTACGGGTTGCTACGCGCCTGCAAACATCATCTTTGACCCTTAGTTACGATATTTGATCGTCCCGTCATCTATAAACTTGTTCTCATCATGAAATACTGCTCAAACACATAGTTAAAAAGTTCCAGGTGCATATATGTATGATACATGCACAGTATCCCACATGTGATCTGGATTACTTTGTTAGAGTAAAAACATGTCCACGAAGAACATCCGTTTTTAGCTCATCTTGGCAAAGGCAATGTGAGCTTTTGCCATCACTTGGCGTCCGTCATCTGTCGTCCGTTAACTTTTCACATTTTAATCTTCTCCTCTGAAACCCCTCAGCCATATGAACCGAAACTTGGTAGGAAGCATATATGGAAGGTTCTCTATAAATATTGCTCATTTTGTCCCGATCCATTTACAAACATGGCCATCACAGGCAATTCTTGTTTCTGATCGGCCTATTTTTTTAAATCTTCTCCTCTGAAACCGCTTGGCCAAATGAACTGAAACTTGGTGGGAAGCATCTATGGAAGGTCCTCTATAAAGATTGCTAATTTCATCCCGATCCATTAGCAAACATGGCCGCCACAGGCAATTCATGTTTATGATTGTATGTTTTCTAAAAAAAAAAAAAAAAGATTTTTTTGTGTGGAAAGGGAGATAACTCTAATTTAAATATAGATACTATGAATTGAATTACAGATAAACATGCCTCTAAAACCCCTCAGCCAAATGAACTGAAACTTGGTAGGAAGCATCTATGGAAGGTCCTCTATAAAGATTGCTCATTTCATCCCGATCCATTAGCAAACATGGCCGCCACAGGCAATTCATGTTTATGATTGTATGTTTTCTAAAAAAAAAAAAAAAAAGATTTTTTTGTGTGGAAAGGGAGATAACTCTAATTTAAATATAGATACTATGAATTGAATTACAGATAAACATGCCTCTAAAACCCCTCAGCCAAATGAACTGAAACTTGGTAGGAAGCATCTATGGAAGGTCCTCTATAAATATTGCTCATTTTGTCCCGATCCATTAACAAACATGGCCATCACAGGCAATTCTTGTTTCTGATCGGCCTATTTTTTTTAATCTTCTCCTCTGAAACCGCTTGGCCAAATGAACTGAAACTTGGTGGGAAGCATCTATGGAAGGTCCTCTATAAAGATTGCTAATTTCATCCCGATCCATTAGCAAACATGGCCGCCACAGGCAATTCATGTTTATGATTGTATGTTTTCTAAAAAAAAAAAAAAAAGATTTTTTTGTGTGGAAAGGGAGATAACTCTAATTTAAATATAGATACTATGAATTGAATTACAGATAAACATGCCTCTAAAACCCCTCAGCCAAATGAACTGAAACTTGGTAGGAAGCTTCTATGGAAGGTCCTCTATAAATATTGCTCATTTTGTCCCGATCCATTAACAAACATGGCCATCACAGGCAATTCTTGTTTCTGATCGGCCTATTTTTTTTAATCTTCTCCTCTGAAACCGCATGGCCAAATGAACTGAAACTTGGTGGGAAGCATCTATGGAAGGTCCTCTATAAAGATTGCTAATTTCATCCCGATCCATTAGCAAACATGGCCGCCACAGGCAATTCATGTTTATGATTGTATGTTTTCTAAAAAAAAAAAAAAAAGATTTTTTTGTGTGGAAAGGGAGATAACTCTAATTTAAATATAGATACTATGAATTGAATTACAGATAAACATGCCTCTAAAACCCCTCAGCCAAATGAACTGAAACTTGGTAGGAAGCTTCTATGGAAGGTCCTCTATAAATATTGCTCATTTTGTCCCGATCCATTAACAAACATGGCCATCACAGGCAATTCTTGTTTCTGATCGGCCTATTTTTTTTAATCTTCTCCTCTGAAACCGCTTGGCCAAATGAACTGAAACTTGGTGGGAAGCATCTATGGAAGGTCCTCTATAAAGATTGCTAATTTCATCCCGATCCATTAGCAAACATGGCCGCCACAGGCAATTCATGTTTATGATTGTATGTTTTCTAAAAAAAAAAAAAAAAAAAAAAGATTTTTTTGTGTGGAAAGGGAGATAACTCTAATTTAAATATAGATACTATGAATTGAATTACAGATAAACATGCCTCTAAAACCCCTCAGCCAAATGAACTGAAACTTGGTAGGAAGCATCTATGGAAGGTCCTCTATAAATATTGCTCATTTTGTCCCGATCCATTAACAAACATGGCCATCACAGGCAATTCTTGTTTCTGATCGGCCTATTTTTTTTAATCTTCTCCTCTGAAACCGCTTGGCCAAATGAACTGAAACTTGGTGGGAAGCATCTATGGAAGGTCCTCTATAAAGATTGCTAATTTCATCCCGATCCATTAGCAAACATGGCCGCCACAGGCAATTCATGTTTATGATTGTATGTTTTCTAAAAAAAAAAAAAAAAGATTTTTTTTGTGTGGAAAGGGAGATAACTCTAATTTAAATATAGATACTATGAATTGAATTACAGATAAACATGCCTCTAAAACCCCTCAGCCAAATGAACTGAAACTTGGTAGGAAGCTTCTATGGAAGGTCCTCTATAAATATTGCTCATTTTGTCCCGATCCATTAACAAACATGGCCATCACAGGCAATTCTTGTTTCTGATCGGCCTATTTTTTTAAATCTTCTCCTCTGAAACCGCTTGGCCAAATGAACTGAAACTTGGTGGGAAGCATCTATGGAAGGTCCTCTATAAAGATTGCTAATTTCATCCCGATCCATTAGCAAACATGGCCGCCACAGGCAATTCATGTTTATGATTGTATGTTTTCTAAAAAAAAAAAAAAAAAAAAGATTTTTTTGTGTGGAAAGGGAGATAACTCTAATTTAAATATAGATACTATGAATTGAATTACAGATAAACATGCCTCTAAAACCCCTCAGCCAAATGAACTGAAACTTGGTAGGAAGCATCTATGGAAGGTCCTCTATAAATATTGCTCATTTTGTCCCGATCCATTAACAAACATGGCCATCACAGGCAATTCTTGTTTCTGATTGGCCTATTTTTTTAAATCTTCTCCTCTGAAACCGCTTGGCCAAATGAACTGAAACTTGGTGGGAAGCATCTATGGAAGGTCCTCTATAAAGATTGCTAATTTCATCCCGATCCATTAGCAAACATGGCCGCCACAGGCAATTTATGTTTATGATTGTATGTTTTCTAAAAAAAAAGAAAGAAAAAATATTTTTGTGTGGAAAGGGAGATAACTCTAATTTAAAATTAGATACTATGAATTGAATTACAGATAAACATGCCTCTAAAACCCCTCAGCCAAATGAACTGAAACTTGGTAGGAAGCATCTATGGAAGGCCCTCTATAAAGATTGCTCATTTCGTTCCGATCCGTTAACGAACATGGCCGCCACAGGCGATTCTTGTTTCTGATTGGCTGATTTTAAAAATTCTTCTCTTCTGTAACCGCTTGGCAAAATGATCCGAAACTTAGGATGAAGCATATATGGAAGGTCCTCTATAAAGAACGCTCATTCCGTCCTGATCCATTAACAAACATGGCCACCACAGGCGATTCTTGTTTCTGATTGGCTGATTTATAAAATTCTTCTCCTCTGAAACCGCTTGGCCAAATGATCCGAAACTTAGTAGGAAGCATCTATGGACGGTCCTCTATAAAGAGTACTCATTTCGTTCCAATTCCATTAACAAACATGGCCGCCACAGGAGATTCTTGTTTCTGATGGGTCTATTTCTTAAAATCTTCTCCTCTGAAACCACATGGCCAAATGAACCGAAATTTAGTAGGAAGCATCTATGGAAGGTCCTCTATAAAGATTGCTCATTCTGTCCCGATCCATTAACAAACATGGCAACCACAGGCGATTTTTGTTTCTGATTGGTCTATTTCTAAAAGTCTCCTCTGAAACCGCATGGCCAAATGATCCGAAACTTGGTGGAAAGCATCTATGGAAAGTCCTCTTATAAAGATTGCTCATTTTGTCCCAATCTGTTGACAAACATGGCCGCCACAGACAATTTTTTTTTTCTGATTGGTCAATTTCTAAAAATCTTATACTCTGACACAGCTTGGCCAAATAGACCGAAACTTGGTAGGAAGCATCTATGGAAGATCCTCTATGGGATTTGCTCGTTCCGTTTTGATCCGTTAACAAACATGGCCGTCATAGGCAATTCTTGTTTCTTATTGTTCGATTTCTAAAATAGTTTTTCCTCTGAAACCGCTTGGCCAAATGATATGAAACTTTGTAAGAAGCATCTATGGAAGGTCCTCCATAGAGATTGCTCATTTCGTTTTGATCCATGAACAAACATGGCTGCCACAGGCAATTCTTGTTTTAGATTGGTCGCTTTCTAACAATCTTCTTCTCTGAAACTGCTTTGCCAAAACGAACCAAAATTTGGTGGGAGCACCTATAGGCTATGGAAGGTTATATATTAAGTTTCCTTAGAGCAGAATGAAAGGTGGGCGATACAGGCTCAGCTCACTGCCGAGCCTCTAGTTTCAGGTAAGCAAGCCATGTCAATACACTTATTGATTGTTGTTGTTTTTCTTCAAATTATCAGCATTTGAGTTGTGAAAAGTATATAGAGAATACATACTGTATGTAAAAAGGTGGCATTGGGGTGTGCCAATAGGTGGAAATTTAGGTTACCACAGAAAAAATGGGATATAGATGTAGATGGGTTCGAACATTTTTGCCTTGTTACGGGCCACCAACGGCAACTAACAACCTTACTTATTATGAGCTACTTTTACTTACAAAAATAAAAACATAGATATCAAATTTAGTGCCCACGGAGCGCTTCCGGAATAACCTTCATCAGGTACAAGGAACGGGGAGATTTCCATATACGAATCACTCTGCCATCCGTTCTACTAACGAGTTTTGTATTCGATTCGTCCCACACAGCTAACGGGGGGCTTGCACTCCGCAGAAGATACCACGGGGGTCCATCGGGAAGCGTGTAATACATAATGGTCCGATACCTGTATGAAATTGCCCTTGTATAATAATAATTGTCAAGTCCCCTGAAAAACAATTGTTTTCCTAATCTGCCCCACATCTGTCCAACCTATTTCCATAACCAAAACATTACTGATTGTTCCGACCAAAAATGAAAGGGACCCTCCTCTCTTCACCGGTAAGCTGCTGATAAAATTTCAAAACATTCTGAGAAACACTACTCAAGTTATCATACGACATAGGGTAAAAATCCTATTTTCCGTCATATCAAGTCCAATAACTCTGGAACGGCAAAAGTGAAAATCGTCAAAAATGAAAGGGATCCTCCTCTCTTCACCAGTAAACAGCTGATAAAATTTTAAAAGATTCTGAGAAACACAAGTCAAGTTATCGTACGACATAGGATTTGTCGACGGACGGACATGGTGAATCCAGTATAACCCCCTACAACTTCGTTGCGGGGGGTATAACAAATATCATCCATGTCATATCACCGGGTTTGTAACAAGAATAACACGGTGGTGCCAGACGTGGAACAGGAACCGCTCACCGTTCCGGGGCACGTGAATCCATCCCCGGTTTTTAGTGGGGTTCGTATTGCTCGATCTTTAGTTTTCTGCTATCAATACAGCATTATGTGATAATGTTTGTCAGTGACTTGCGACAGGTCGGTGGTTTTTTCGGGTTTCATCCACCAAAAAACTGACCGCCACGATATAACTGAAATAGTGTTGAAAATGGCGTTAAACACCATAAACTAAACCAAACCGAATAGAGCTGAAATACTACAATCATACGTTATCAAACAGTCAATGTATCACAACAAAAATGGCTACTCGCTAAAATAAGCAAAGAATTGGAGAAAATCTGTAATAGTTAGTTTACCATCTCAATATCATGTTTGAGAAGAGTTTGAAGATACCAAAGTGGTAATCAGAAACCGTAAATCGAAAAAGGACACAACATAATGGCCAAAAGAAAAAGGACAAACAACGATCTACAAAACACCACAAAGAAAAATAAAGATCGAGACAACACTAAAAACCGGAGACCTAAGATTTTATTTATAAGACAATATTACTAATTCTAACATAACCTCCTTCTTTCATTTTGTTAACAAATGAGCGAGTTATCCATTCGGTATAATCTCATTAGCACATGCGCCGGTGAATGTGACTGACTTTTCCATTGGCAGGATAAATTGTGTGCGACATCTTCCGCAAACGTAAATATAAAATACCGTCTTCCAATCAAAGTATACTACCGTATTTGTACTCTTAGACATATCAGAATCGAAATAAATCATGGAAGCCAGAATGTGTTTTGAGTTTTAACATGGATTGGCGGATATTAATAAATTGTATCCTTCGCTTTTGGCTCGGGATAAAATACTAATATCCGCCAATCCATGTTAAAACTCCCAACACATTCTGGCTTCCATGATTTATTTCTCAAATAATCGAGAGGCATTAAAACCCTAATACTTAATATGGGTCAGGATAATAATCTTAATATATCAGATTACAAAATTAAACTGAATTTAATTGAAATTTAACAAAGAATTCATTCATTTTAATACCATAGGACACCCATAAAAAGAACAGAAACTTCATACTTTGTACATTAATATTGTTTGAATAATAATCCATCAATGTAGTAATGTATATTTCTACCATATTCATTCCAAGTTTTACATTTTAACTACATGATGTATTTGTAAGCTTGTTCTTATCATTTGATTTAAAAAAAACAAACAACCAATCAACAAAACTAGTTTATGTCCTATTGAGGACAGTTGTGGCCACTGTACATAGGAAAAGTATTGTAAATCTATCAATATCCTGACAATGTGTGGGCGAGTGCTGTCATTCTGATAGACTTATGTTTCCTAAACATTGGAGCAGCATGTCGAATCGTTATTAAATCCCTGTACCACCTCAATGTCGTTATCGACCTTTCACAAAAGTACCTGAAGGATACTGCGCCTAATCAAATAAAAGAAATGTATTTTCCGTTCCAAATATTATGTCTAAGAAGAGTTTGAAGATACCAAAGAGGTAATCAGAATCCGTAAATCGGAAAAGGACAGGCAATACAATGGCCAAAAAGAAAAAGGACAGGCAATACAATGGCCAAAAAGAAAAAGGACAGGCAATACAATGGCCAAAAAGAAAAAGGACAGGCAATACAATGGCCAAAAAGAAAAAGGACAGGCAATACAATGGCCAAAAAGAAAAAGGACAGGCAATACAATGGCCAAAAAGAAAAAGGACAGGCAATACAATGGCCAAAAAGAAAAAGGACAGGCAATACAATGGCCAAAAAGAAAAAGGACAGGCAATACAATGGCCAAAAAGGAAAAGGACAGGCAATACAATGGCCAAAAAGGAAAAGGACAGGCAATACAATGGCCAAAAAGGAAAAGGACAGGCAATACAATGGCCAAAAAGGAAAAGGACAAACAACAACTACAAAGCATACACATAAAACTAAAGATGGTGTAACATGAACCCCACTAAAACTGGGGGTGAACTTAGGTGCTCCGGAAGGGTAAGCACTTCCTGCTCCACTAGTGGCACCTGTCGTGTTAATCTAGTATCTAAAATTTGATATTTTTAAAACATCTTTTTGTCGGGTGGTGTGTTTTTAATGGCTTCCTATATAGATGCGTTTCTATTTGAAAATAAAAAATGCAGACATTATTTTAGATCATAAATATTCATGTTTGTTGTTTTTGTTTTTTTATTCAGAATGAGAAGTAATGCTGGTTTACTTAAGTGGAAACTGCCAAGATTAAGCTTAAAAGGAACTTTAATATCAATATGCATAATAGGTTTGTTGTTGCACATTGCATCGTTTATCCCATTTCAAAATTCCCCAGAAGATCATCACTTTTCCACAAGACATTTTAGTATATTCCAGCAAAACACGAGTAGACATTCTAACTTTTGGGGAGTCGTGTTCGTAAATCTTCAACTAGAATATGGTAGGAATGACGATCTCAATAGGTTGTTTAACAACACTGCGATACTTATCATAACATTCAGGAATGGTACTTCTTCACTTGACTTTCCTTCAACCACCAACAACTATATTGAAATTAAAGGCTCTAAAGGCTTTACACGCTTATATAGAGGAGGTGCGCCATTTTCAAATAAGGCATACAGTGAAGCTATGCAACTAGTAAAAGAGTATCAACTCGGTAACCACAGTAATAGTAAACTAAGGAAAATTAACACTATTTCTAAACTTGTAGAAAAATCAGGAAGCAGACGATCGACTGATTTACTCTTGCTTCTTGCTGCACTCGTATCTACAACTAATAATGTATTAGAAATAGGGCTGTCTAAAGATTGTACACGCATGCTTCATAAACTGTTCGAAAGTACCAACCGACTATTGATATCAACAGATAGAAACAAAACCTATTTTAATCAATTTAAAGGGCTGTTCAACTGGAATCATTTATTCATTTTCACTCCGATGTGTATAAACAGGATGGAATTGCTAAGTTTACGTACCAGAGGTCAAAGTGTAATGGTCAAGTTACAACAAGATAGTACCGTATGGATATCTCTCGCAGTATGTCTTGATGGAAATGTAAAAAATATGGAATCATCTCGAATATCATTCGATTATCATCTTGCAATCATTTGGGCTAATCGATTATGGCAACTGGTATGTTGCACAAGAGTCATTGTGACAGTCGTGTCATCAAATTCCACCATAAACGACCATCCTATCGTCCGGCAACTAATGGAGGACCATGCCATAATCCGTCATGTATTTCCATTGGATGGTCTTAAGTGCCACACAACTTCACAAGTGGTTAGAATGTTTGCATTTGAATTAAAACAAATTAAACCAGATGACATCATCATCATGTCTGACGCTGACGCTTTTCCATCAAACGTTGATGTGTTAAATCCATTATTTTCGCAAAGAGACGCTTGGGTGTGGCAACATATCTACTCCGAAGAAAGTGGTTTTACATTTCCAATGAGCTTGATTGCAATGCGTGGTTATTTGTGGAAACGTTTAATGTATATAAACGACAGTGCTAACTTTACAGACTCTATGCAAAACTGGGAGAAATTACAAGCACCAGTTGATTGGGGAATTGATCAGAGAATTATAACATATGCATTAATGAAATCAAATATATGTTCCGCTGTAAATAAATTAGTGTGGAAAAGTGTCCGTTTGAAGCCGTCCATATTTAATGATACATCTACTTGTTTCCATGGCAAAAATCAGCATCGCCATGGCGATAATAGACAATGGATTCATATAGGAAAGCATGTTACGTCTGATGGAATAGAAAAACTGGCAAAAAATATTCTTAACAAAACAGGGTTACATTACCAAGGCATGCCTGTACAATACAAGATTGTTGTAAAGTAATATTAATAATTTGTCAATTAATCTCGTATAATTCTAATGCCATATTTTTGTATTGTAGAATTTGAGTGGTAAATATTTTGTATAACTTGGGAGAGAACTGTATTGCATTTTAAGATTTGCAAATTTCAGTCAATGTTTTACTTTCCCAAATTGAATGTGATGGAAACGGGTATTTGCGACAGTAAAACCAATATTGATGTCGGCAAAGCTTAACATTAATGCAATTATCTCCGTTCTAATGCAAAAAGGAAATGCTTCGATTGAGCTATCATATTGGTCTATAAAAACTGAAACATAGATTCCTCGAAATGCATTTTAACTTCTTTACACATTTATATGTTAAACATGTGTTCATTCCAGAGTAATTCGTGTTGGATTTTAAGACTTTAATATGGCACTTCATTCAAAGTAGAACCCTTAAATACGAATTGTGGAAATTTTTACTAAATATTTTAGCCAATCAAATTATATCATAAGCTTACAAAGTGAATAATATCTCATTAAAACTAATTCTAGAGGTAAGCTATGTTCTTTTGTTCTGTTATCTTTGAATTTATCGAAGTGTTGGATTATAAGACTTTATTATGGCACTTCATTCAACTGAGTAGAAACCTTAAATACGAATTGTAGAAATTTTTACTAAAAAAGTATACAATACTAAAAAAATATCATGTGGGATGATAAGGTAAATAAAACAGATAGAAATGTTTATTGTATGGATAACAAATAAGGGGTAATGGATTTTTATTTGTAAAATCTAGATTTGATTTGATATGATTTTATTTTATTTTTGGTGTTTAGCGCCACTTTCAGCAATATTTCAGCTATTTCATGGCGACCAGTTTTAGTGATGGAAGAAGCCGGAGTACCCGGAGAGAACCACCGACCATGGGCAAGCAACTGGTAAACTTTATCACTTGCGGCTGCGAGTTGAGTGCACCCTTTTTTGTAATTTACAATGCCGGGCGCGAACCCACAACGTATTGGTGATAGGCTTGTACGAGTTGTTAGGTAATCCAACTACCTAACTCATTGAGCCATCCGGGCCCTTGTAAAATCTAGAGTATACAAATAAAATAATTATATAGAATAATGCATTGTCAAGAGGAAAATTAGAAGCACTAGGACAATTTGGTTTATGGTATTTATTGTCACTTTCAACAATATTTCAGTTATATCGTGACGGTCAATTTTATTGATGGAGGAAACCGGAGAACCCGGAGAAAACCACTGACCTTGCAAGTCACTAACAAACTTTATCACATACTGTTGTATGGAGTACACGTCGCCATGAACGTGGTTCGAACTCACAACTTTAGTGGTGATATTTTGTGAATTGAAATCTAAATTCGAACCTAGTTATATATAGAAAATACTTGGGAGTATCATTTACCTGTAACATTAAATATTGAATTTCGTGCTAAACCTTTATTATTCAAATTTGTCTTGAAAAGTAATACAAGAAAATAAAAGCTATGTGCAACCTAAATGATGGGAAATTAATAGAATGTAATATTTATGATATATAACTCACTTCTAACATGAATGCATTAGTTTCCTTTATTCTTTTTATGGTTTATTTACAAGAAAGTAAGCAACAGCTGAGAATTATGAAATAATGCACACTTTAAATCTGTCCTGTAGTTTTTCTTAGTTACGCTGTTAAACAATTTCAAGCATGGCGTTCGATTGAGAGCTGTGCAATAATCAGCGACCTATATATGATATTTCATGGCTTCAATTCATGTTACAAATCATTTAGAAATTGTATATCAGAATAAATTTGTGATGCAATCCCCCCAAGTGGTTTGTAGTTCGTGGTCCTACTGTAGTGCAGTGCCGTCTTAATGCATGTGCACGCTAGGCAGTTGCCCGCGGGACCACGACCACAGGGGCCCCTTACTAATCTAACAATGATGTGTATGGCATGTTTTTGGATGTTTAAACACTGATTTTGTTGGAAGTTCACATACAATAAATATGTTTAATTTTATCGATATTAAAATAACAGTTTTATTCCTGTAAGTGGTTGTGTAGGTATGACCCCCAGTGCACTGCTTTGCCCGGGAGCCCGCCCTGTTGTAGTGTAGTGGTTCCATCTCTCGGTGTCAGTTTCAATCAACCCAGAGCTAACGTAAGCCAAGTTTCTGTACTTTTTCCCCCAAATATGTCCACAGAAGTGGAACAGACAACTTTTAATACTGGCATGTGGGAATGCTCTCTCCTCAGTAAATAAGGTTTAATGATATATTATGCAAGCTGATTATTATGATTGATGTGCATGTAAAATTGAAATTAAAAAAAATATTCAAACTGTTCATATTATATATGTACATTGCACTTTAAATTTATCCTAAAACTCAACTTTCCATAAATAGAATGTTTTCAAAACATGACATTTATTTACATATGAATTATAAATTTTCATTTATTCAAACAATATACATATACCAGAACAAATTATTAGGTATTTTGGTCAAGTCAACACCTAATTAATGTTAAATAACAATTCTACATGTAAAATATTAAAGTGGGGTAAATGGGAATACCTGATTTTCAAAAGTTGGATAAATGGGAAGACACCCCTAGGCCTAAAACAGGCAGTATTCTTGAACCTTTATTGTTCAATATATTTATAAATAACTTGCTTGTAAAATTTGCTTAAACTAAAACATATCACACATTTTTAGAAGGCCGACACTAACATAAACATAGACTTCACTACATGGTCTGTGAATTACCTGCAATTACTGTTTTGTAAGTTTTAGAATACTCTCAATAGAATTGATATTAGCTGGTGATGAAAATCTGACTCCTGAACAAAACACAGAAGTTTTCTCTGCTGTTTATTCCTATATTAGAAGCACCCAGCACTTGTCAGTGACATACAACAGGTCGGTGGGTTTTTTCCAGGTACACCGGTTTCCTCCACCAATAAAACTGACCACCACAATTTTACTGATAATATTGTTGAAAGTGGCATTAAACACCATATTACGTAACTAGCATACTCACTCCAGTCCATGTTGTTTTGTTTTGGGTTTTTTTCTCTGTTTGAAACCTTCATTCTTCTTCCCCATTCCTCTGTTTTGAAGTTTTCAGCATTTTTTAAAAATTATATCTATGAGAATAATTTACCTCTGTGTGCCATGAAAACATAAACGTTCACAAATATTTACAATGTAGTTTTTAGCATTTTATTTTACCTTATTTTTCTTTATATATTCTTTATTTATTATTGTGTAAATACATGTATATCATATTTATTTGTATAAATATTGCATTGTGTGCCATAATTTTTTGTTGTACGTTTTTTTGTAAAAGGGAAAGGACTGAACTAATGTAATAACTTGTGTTCAATCCCATTTGCTACTTTTTATAACCCAAATAAAATAAGAATAAAAATATTTCAAAATGGATACCTTAGTTTGATTTACTATCAGTTAGTCTATCAATTCATGCTAAGATTCTAGGGGCCATCTTCGCACCAATTGGCAAATGACAGTGTTTTCTAGGTACTCCGGTTTCCTCCACCACTGAAACTACCGCCACAATATCAGTGAAATATTGTTGAAATTGGCACTAAACACCCATAGATAATGGTCTCTGTGAGAAGACAATTCTAAAGCCAGTCGTCATTGGATGGAGCACATGACTGTCCGATAAATTTCTGAAAGTAGACTAGAGACCATAAAGCTAAGCTTGGTTGAATCTGACACTGGTTTCATCAAAATATTTTTAAATGGTTCTTTTTTTTTGGCCGCTGGCCAGGTGACCTGAGACAGTAGAGGAGAACTCCTGTTGTCTTACAAATTATATTTACCACATGTGTCCTTATTTCAATAAAGAAGAGGACCAGATACTCAGTTGTTCTAATCTGTCGGCTGTACTTCTCTAAATTTAAAAAAAAAGTTGGAACCAGAACCTCCATTGGTTCCACTGCATTATTTTCTTCAGAAAACAGGACAATATACATAATAATTCTATCATTGTCTTTACCTGAGAGAACTGTTTTCTTATAGTGTTGTCTGGTGATGTATAGTACCTGAGCTAATGACACAGATAGCATTATAGGAAAACTGTTCCCGAGGCAGAAGACAATATTATTTTTAGTAGATAATATCTCATTCTGGACATAAAAGAGAAAAAAACACTGCCAACGCAAATTCGTTGGCGCTTACATTGTCACGATTTCAACATGGCGAGGTTGAACCGTTCAACCTCACCATGTTGAAATTGTTTCAAACTGACATAGTTCCTGTCACAAGGTATAGTCACCCGTTGCCAAGATTAAGCATGTACTGTTCAAAAATAGTAAACACTGATATTCCAATCAAAATAAAACATTTTCATGTTATGTACTAAAATACTATAAGTCTTGCTCTTATTATGTGTGCCAAAAGTTACTCTGCAGGATGAAGGAAAAATAAAACCTATTGAAAAATAGCATACCTCATCTTACAGCTTGTAATTCTTCATTTATTGACAAGTCAATATCACAATTTGAAATATCTATACAAACAGTATTGTGGAAAAACATTCTCTCATAAATAATGTCATTATGTATATTGATTCAACCACCAATGAAAATAGGAAAACATGCAACTTTTTTATTTCACTATAAAATGTATTACCAAAACCAGCTTGATCATAAATGAAGTGATTTTTTCATAAAATTTGTAAAAAAAAATATTCTAAATTTTATTTTCACATTCTATAATTCACTCAATCTAATTAAGAAATAAATCATGGAAGCCAGAATGTGTTTTGAGCTTTAACATGGATTGGCGGATATTAGTAAATGATATCCCTCAATCCATGTTAAAACTCAAAACACATTCTGGCTTCCATGATTTTATCTGCCAATCCATGTTAAAACACAAAACACATTCTGGCTTCCATGATTTATTTCGATTCTGATATGTCTAAGAGTACAAATACGGTAGTATACTTTGATTGGAAGACGTTTGCGGAAAATGTCGCACACAATTTATGCTGCCAATGGAAAAGTCAGTCACATTCACCGACACATGTGCGAATGAGATTATACCATCGATAAATCGCTCGGTTTTTTTCAAAGCAAATGAAGGACGTCATGTTTTAATTAAAATTAGATCTCCACACTTGCTCCCTATTTTCTATCAGTTGTTTACCAAGGCGAGTGGGAGATCTAAAAATGCTCCTTTAAGGGTTGAGACATGGGTCAACATAAATGTATTATAAATTGACCAATCAGCGACTCTTATACAAAATCCAGCAGACAAGACAAGCACATGTGTTTTGGAATGCACCAGATAGACACAGAATGTATTCATATTGACTCCTGACACGACCCCTAAAGGAGCATTTTTAGATCTCCCAATCTCCCATTCAAAATAAACAACAAAAAACAAACTGATTTCTTTAATTCAAAAATTATGTATTGGTATATGAAATACAATTGTAAATAATGAAATACAGTCAAACCTTCCCATGTGGTCACCTCTATAAAGTAGTCACCTGTATTTAAAGGTCAACCTTTTCTTGTCCTGTCATAGAAAATATCATATGAATTGAACCTCTTTTAAGAGGTCACATGTCTTAAAAGACAACTCCGTCATAGAAAATATCATGTGAATTGAACCTGTTTTAAGGTGGTACATGTACCATACACTTCAGGTCAAATTTGATCTACTCATTTAATTTTCTTATTTTTTTTGGCAGTGTGTTTGAATATATCCACTGTAATAAATATCAAAATTTTAGCAAATTCCAACCAACAGACTCTAGAGCTATAGATTCACTAGCCACATAGCAGCTTTTCTCTCTGTGGTTTTGATCACCGAGATGCTCGAAATCTGCATACAAACATCATATGATCAAAACGTTCAACTGATTTTAAAGAGTTATCTCCCTGTACCACCTTAAGAGGTCATCTGTCTTATAACACCACATTTTCTTTGTCCCAAAGGTGACCTCTTAATACAGGTTTGACTACATTATCTCCTCTGATAATTTTGATATTGAAATAAATATTTTTATTGACAAAGCAAAATTCCTGCGTTATTTACCAAAATTAAAAATACCCTTGCTTTTAGCATATTTTTTCAATTGTATTACAATGAGTTATCACAACATTGTCGTCTGCTGAAATTATCCTGTTGTTCAGGATACTGGTAATAGTCAAACCTGTCAATGCGGTCACCTCTATTAAGCAGTCACCTGTATTAAAAGGTCACAATTTTCTTGTCCTGTCATAGAAAATTTCATATGAATTGAACCTCTTTTAAGAGGTCACCTGTCTTAGAAGACCATTTTTTCTTTGTCCCAAATGTGACCTGTATATGGTTATAAATGAGATTGATTATGAAAAATGACAAATAATTTTTTTCTGCCCAAGTTATTAAAACAATGCACAACACACCAACAAAAACACCAACATATGAACACATTCAATATAATAAAGGTACACATATTTAACTCTGAATGTCTTTATACTTCATTCATACACAAAATAATCACAAGTTCTACCATAAATCTGAATGTCTATTACATACATGTACATGTACTTCATTTATGCAAATTAGATGCAAATCAATCAGATTTCTCACTTGCTCCCCTCTACTGATATGTTGTGGCGAGGGAGATCTGAGGAAACACCATTACGAGTCACATGTGCACAGGATCTTATGTCGTGAATATACAATGATAAATATGGTTATAACCATTTACAGCCAATCAGATTGCTTGTAGCATGCAATGCTGTTCAAAAACACTTTCATAGTCCCACAATCACCATTTTAATTGAATGTTGTACAAACAGTACATGTGACCTGTAATGGGATTTTCTTCAGATCTTCCACCCGTGATGCATCAGTAAAGGGGGGGGGGGAGAATGACCCATAATGGGATTTTCCTCAGATTTTCCACGCTGTGACATATCTGTAAAGGGAGGCAAGTGAGAAATACAATTTTAATCAGAAAGGACACAAGTCTACCATAAATATGAATGCATAGTCCTCCATTCATACCAAATAATCACAGTAGTATGTCTAATACACATATTAATACCTTACATTTCCCTCAAAGCCTACATGAAACTTATATGAACCTTACATACTTCTGATCCAACAAGCATACATGAGCCAATTTTGCTCACCAGGTAAAAAGCATATTTTTTTTTATACAGCTATTGTCTATCGCAACATAAGTTTGATCACCAAGGATTTTGGACCTATTAGACTGGCACAAAATCTTGTCTTTATATCACAATGATGTCTCATTTTGAGGAAAACCGCTCGTAGATATTGGCTGTCAGCAATCCTCGTTAAATAAATAAAGAATTAAATTATGATGTCTCATGCCAATACAGTATATATATGGAATCTCCCACTATAAATTGGATTACAACAATTATTCTCCACTCAAGACTTTTAATATTCTTAATTTTCAAATTTTAAAGCTTGAGTAATTTAACCACTGTGGTAATTAAAAATATTACAAAAAATTTTCCAATTGGTTAAACACATTAAGAATAAGAGGAAATTGCATTTCCGTTCTTAATTCTTGAGAAACATTTTGTTTTTATTTTCCCAATTACAGAATATTTAAACTTTTGGGCATCCCAAGTTCAGATCCAATAAATAGTGTAGCTATTATCCATGTAAACTTGAATCCACATAATAAATAATGCTTCATTCTGCATACAACAATTAAATTTTCAAACAATGTGAGGGGGTTATAGGGTTATGGTGTTTAACACCACTTTCAACAATATTTCCGTTATATAGTGGCAGTCAGTTTTATTGATGGGGGAAACCGGAGTACCCTGAGAAAACCACCGGCCTGCTGCAAGTCACTGACAAACTTAATCACATAATATTGTAACGAGTACACCTTCCAATGAGCGGGATTCGAACTCACAAAGCTATTGGTGTTATGCACCGATTGCATAGGTAGTTGTAAATCCATCTAACATATGATCATGGCCACGAAGGCCCCGAGATTGCAGAGATAATAAAAATGTAAATATTTAATTTAGTGTGCACGACACATTTCTGGAATAACCTTCATCAGGTATGCTCAAAGTCGAAAGTTTTGGTAATTAATTTTTAACTGGACGATGGCCTCTAAAATATGTAAAATGTATGTATGGAAGGTAATATATATGTAGCCTGAAAATGCCAGTGTCTGTCCTCAGTATGGTCTGTTGACATAAAATTCTACAAATTCTATAACAATCACAAATTTTTAGTCTTAAGCCCGATATACACGATGCAAGTTTTGCATCCAAGTTTTTTGATCGTGTATACCATACAAGAAACTTGAATCAAAAAACTTGAACGGACTTGGATGGAATAGAAATGCATCCTATTTTTTTTCAACTTGGATGGAGATTGGCCAATCAGAAGACAGAATCCTTATCAGCATCAATTTGTGAATGTAAATAATAACAGCTACACCTGTTGTGCAAAGATGGCGGGTAAAGAGGAAACTCCAACATGCAGGAAAAAGACAGTTACATGGACTAATGAAATGATTGAAAATCTAATAGACTTCATAGAAATACATCCCATCGTCGCCTTCGAAGCCATTTACGAGCCCATATTGACCTCTTTTTGGAGTTTAATCTCCTTCGCAGTACAATTGTACATAATAATGCAATACAAAGGGAAGCACCCTCCTCTCCTCCCAGAAATGCCATTTTGTTTGTTGTATCTCCCGCCAAAACTTGTGTGTATTCATCAAAATTTCTTGCATCGTGTATACACAAACTTGAATTCAAGTTTTCTTGATCCAAGTTTTCTTGAATGGAGACTTGGATGCAAAACTTGTATCGTGTATACCGGGCTTTAGACAATCAGCTATTTTATAGCCAAGATATTATCATCACACAAAAAAATTATATATTAATTTCACAGAAACAGTCATGCCAATATATTCATAATTACATCACACTATTTACTGCATTGTAGAATGACAATTATCGAGTACACCTCGCCAGATTGGGATTCAAACTCACATTAGTGGTGATAGTCACTGATTGCATAGGTAGTTATAAATCCAACTACCATACGATCATGACCACAACAGCCCCTAAATTATTAAAAAAATACATCACACTATTTATTTAAGGCTTCATAGTTTGAAAAAAAACAAAAACAAAAACGTAATTTCACAGAAACAGTCATGTAAATTATTAATGATTAAATCACACTATTTATTTAATGTTTCATAACATGAAAAAACAAAAAACCCCAAAAAGACATAATTTCACAGAAACAGTCATAAATACATCACACTCTATTAATTTAATTTTTCGCAGCACGAAAAAACAAAGAAAAAACATCTACTTTGTTTTAAAATTAAAATCACAGTTTAATTATTTTTGTTCATCTCACTCATGAACAAAAAATACAACTGAATTAACGGACACAAAAACTTCAATGATGATGGAGAGTTATGTAATATGCACAATCAATTACAAGTAATGTAAAAATGCAGTCCTTTACATATGTAAAATACACAGTCATTAACAGGTAATGTATAAATGCAGTTTTTTTTTGCCATTGAAATAATCATACACTACTATTCCATGACAAATTTCACTAGTATTTTGAGACCACCCCCTAAAGTCTATAACATTCTACTGTAGTACTTTGAGACAACCCCTAAAATATCTAACATTCCACTGTAGTACTTTGAGACAACCCCTAAAGTATCTAACATCACAATTCTACACCTCGCACACATAACATGTGTGACTATTTATCATTTATATTATGTCAAACGCCATTAATTTTATCTATTTCTTTGATTTTCGTTTATCATTCTTCCATTGTTGAATCTTCTTCTTGAGATCTGTAGCTGTAAAATAAGAGAAATAAAACGGTAAGCAGACGTCTATAGAAGATATAACCGCATCTGTGGAGTAATGGTTAGTGTGCTCACCTCGAGTGTGGTAGATAGTGGGCTTGAGCCCAGATCGGGTCAAACCAAAGACTATAAAATTGGTATTTGTTGCTTCTCTGGTAAGCACAGTTTTAAGGAGAAAGAGCAAAGACTGGTTGGCTCAGAATCAAGATAATGTGTCCAAGTGGGGCATCAAGTCTATCTGCGAGCTGTTCTTTCAGTGAGCCAGCACTATAAAAAATACAACTAAGCATGTTGGTCAAGTACAAAGTGGACCTCATCATCATCATTTCATTGAAAATTAACTTGTTCTTGCCAAGATATAGCTGAAAAATTACTGAGTTGGCGTTAAACAACAATCTCTCACTCACTAATAGAAGATACCCCACACCAATATTTAACCTGAATGGTGTCTGTTAAATGGATTTGTCTATGAGTTCAAGGCATAGGGTTAGATACCATAGGTTTTACATTTGACTTAAGCTGAGATGGCTTCATGTTAAGATGACAGCTATCTGTTAAATGAATTTGTCTAGATCATGGTCGAGTGTTTGATGCCATAGATTTTACATCTGACTCAAGCTGACCTGCTTCATGTTCAGATGAAGACGGTCTGTTAAATAGATTTGTCTAGAAAATCAGGGTCTAGGTTTATATGGATTTGTCTAGGAGTTCAGATTAGAGGTAGAAGGTTATATGTTTGACTACAGTATAACCGGTAATTTCTGTGGCAATCTAATTTCTGCGGTCAACTCAAGACCGCAGAAATTAAAATCACAGAATATTATGTAAAATAAATGTTTAATGTCCCGTACAAAATATGTTTTCAAACTCTAACTTCGATTCCGCCATGGCGTAAGAGTCAAATATTTAATTAGTCGTAATTACTATATCCAGATAAACAAAACCTGGTACTATATAAATGTTTACACAACAATTAAAGGTTATTTAGCTGTGGCATGATGATTTTTACCTGTTAATTACAATTACTCCAGACCAAGAAATATGATTGTACCAAGCTGACACCGACAATAATTGAAACAATCACCTGATTAAATGTTTACAATCATAATCAAGTTTATTACAGCAATATCTAAAATTGTTATTTCATAAATTAACATTAATTTTTTTATTTTCTTTTAATTGTTGTAGTAGCTTCGATTGAATATAAATATCAAACTGCGTGATCTCAGGATTCATCCCCAAAAACCAAACAAATAGATATGTACTGGTAGTAGAATTCCGGTTAACCTGAGTTTTTATGTCTACATTATACTAAAAGAAATGAATACAATTGCTTCTAATCATAATTCTTTTAAAAAAATTGTTATATGATAAAGTATGAAAATTTGACATTAAAAATATATATCCGAAATATATCAAAGTTTATACCGATATCGATCCAACTGTTGACTTTGTATTTCCTGTCAACAAAATAGATCTCGAAAACAGTGAAAAATTAGTTTCTCAAGACAAATTTGAAGTTAACCAAATGCGTATTCAGAAGTTGTAACGTTTGAAAACTTTCTAAAGAACTAAATATGTTTTTACTTCTAAGGATCACTGTAATGTGCACCAGTTGTTTATCGTAATATCGCTTCAGTTGTTGCTTCCTGTAATACAAACAATTTTTTTTTCGGTGCCGAGATTTACAATCCGCAGAAAAAAAAATCTGCAAAAATTAAATGTCTTCTTTTTAGACCAAAACCGCAGAAATTACCGATTATACGGTATATGAACTAACCAGGCTTTTAGGAGGTTATATGCTTGACTATATGAACTAACCAGGTTTTTAGGAGGTTATATGTTTAACTATATGAACTAACCAAGGTTATATGTTTAACTATATGAACTAACCAGGTTTTAGGAGGTTATATGTTTGACTATATGAACTAACCAGGTTTTTAGGAGGTTATAAGTTTGACAATTTGAACTCACCAGGTTTTAATTCATCTTCAGATAAAGGCTGTCTGTTGAATGCATCTGTCTGAGAGTTCAGAGGGGGTTAGAGGTAGGAGGTTATATGTTTGACTATTTAAACTTACCAGGTTTTAATTCATCTTCAGAAAAAGACTGTTTTTTAATGAATGGATCTGTCTGAGAGTTCAGAGGGGGTTAGAGGTAGGAGGTTATATGTTTGACAATTTGAACTCACCAGGTTTTAATTCATCTTCAGATAAAGGCTGTCTGTTGAATGGATCTGTCTGAAAGTTCAGAGGGGGTTAGAGCTAGGAGGTTATATGTTTGACTATTTGAACTCACCAGGTTTCAATTCATCTTCAGATAAAGGCTGTCTGTTGAATGGATCTGTCTGAGAGTTCAGCAAATGACGTAAAATTATAGACTTTTCCATAATTGTTCCACTGGGTAACACTACAGGATCTTCTAATAATGTATCCATCAATGGATCTGTAATAAAAATAAACCAGGTTAGAGGTCAGAGGTCAGAGGTAGAGGTCACCAGTAATATCACAGGATATTGATATATTAGGTGTTTGCATTAGATCAGACTTGTTAATGTTTTGGTGGAATTTTCAACCATAACATGTTTAACAGCTTTTTGTTTAAAAGTCAGAATTACCAGTTTGTGTAGTAGGAGGACTTGTCAACAAATACTGTTTGTATTTTTGTGCCTAAGGGGATAACCTCAGGTCAAAATTGTTATTCAGAAGGAAATGTCGACCAATACCACTTGTTTGTTGTGCTTAAAGGATTCACGTTGAGTCGAAATTGTTTGGTGGTTTTGATGGGATTGTCAAACACTACAGCTTAATTTGGGGTCAGAGTTGTTTCACGATGTTTTCCAATTTATCAACCAATACTGTTTGACTGTTTTTGTCTTTAAGGGGTTTACATTGAAATAGAGTTATTTCGTTTTGTCTGTGAATTTATCAACGACTACTCTTTAACTGCCTTTGTGTTTACGTCGTGTCAGAGTTGTTTCGTGTTTTCGATAATGTTATCAACCAGTATTGTTTAACTGTCTATGCATTTACAGAGCTTACGTTGATGTAGTTGCTACAATATTATCACATGTAAGCAGTCTGCCCCAAAAACCACTAGCCCTATGCCCCAGTCTAGTAAAAATTGGTTCGGACTAGTAAAAATTGAATAAAATTTGCTTAATCAAATAGAAAAAATTCTTCTAAAATGCTGTTCAAGCTAGTTTGTCTGAATGTTTTAGGTACAGACTGTGTAAGACATAAACAGATGTGACAACATGATCACTACCTTTAAATTCTTCAGGGATTTCACCATAATCTGTCTCTGCACTATGTTTTTCTCTCACTAAGTCTTCAATTTTTTCTTGTAATTTCCTGAATTTTTCAATCTCTTGTTCAGTTTTAATCCTTGCACGTCTCATCCTAGAAATGGCATCATCAAAAAGTTCCTTTCTGTAAGATCTCTGCAACAAATAACATATACCCAGGTATTAAATATTAATTATTTTATGTACCGTACAAGGTTTTTTCCCATTGGTATTTAATCTTTGTTTATAGACTGTACATTTTAAATCACAGAAAATTAAGATTTTTTAAATTTTGGCATTTGATGGAGTTAATTTCACAGTACATTATCTTTATTACAGCTAAAGCACAGATAAGTTCATGACTATAATTATGATATAGATTTTAGTTTGCAAAATCAAGGGGGTAAGCCAGGGGCAGCACGATGTGACTACAGCAAGTCTAAAGAGCTTCCTTCTGCACCAATTTTACTGCAATCAAGCTTAACTTGAAAACCATAATTGATCAATTGATTGGTGTTAAACGGCATCTTTAGCAGTATTTTAGAAATATCGTGGCATACCATAATTGATAAAGGAAATTCGCTGGAATACTACCTAATGAAAAATCAAAGAAAAGCCTGCATTTAGATGAAAAATAAAAATTGTGTATACCTTTCAAATATGCCAAATAATTATAACTATTGGAATAAAAATAAGAAGGTTTAAATCTTGAAATTTGGCACTTTTTGGCCCCTTTCGGTCAAATTTCTCATGGAAACCATAAGTGATGCAAAAAAAAATTGGTCACCATACTACAAGGTCTCAATACAATCAATTCAAAGAAACAAAATTTCTGAATACCTTTAAGAATTAAGAAGGATCTGCCATCTAGAACAAAAGTAATTACATGGAAACCATTGTGTCTACAGACAGATGACGACAATGCAGGGCTCACGTTGGAGGGAGATTCGGGCGAAGAAGTTGCCTTGTGGCTGCTCACTTCACTTTGTACTAGTGCCAAAAGAGAAGTGGAAGTCGCCCTGTAATTTTACCAAGTCGCTTTGCTAATTTTAACTGTTTTAACGGTAAAACATCGGTATATTTTTACTACAACTTTTCCGTTTTTCAAACTGCCATTGCAAAGGGACGTAATCGAAACAGTTACGAATATAAAAACTGTACTACGGATCCGTACTCGGGAAAATAATGTCGGTATTGTTTCATTTCATTTATTTGGGGTTTGATGGCGGCTATCCAAAGGGATTGTTAACTTTGTGAATATGATTAGTTTCTTAATTAATATCAATCAGTGATTAAAGAGAAGCAATGTAAATAATATACCGTATTTTACGGACGATAGGTCGATATTTTTTTTCCTCAACACGCTGGCTTCGACCTATCGTCCACATCGGCCTATACAAGGATGAAGTTAAAAAAATCTGGAATCCCTAAAAAAAAATCTCGATAAAAATGACGATTTTGTTTACAGTATACCTTGAATTTGCTGTAGGTTTTTTTTCTGAATAAGAAGACTGAAATCATCGATGTTCTTGGGGAATAAAAGTATACTAACAAAGGGTGCAATTCCGGGGAAAAAATGTTCAACATCCGAAAAAAATCAATAATATTCAATGATTGAAGTGTTAGCGAAAATCAGTTCAATATTGAATTGTATAATAAAATATATACTATAAAAATGTATGTTGTTGAAAAAAAATCACAGGGTGGATCGTTTTACAATATAAAATTATTGTCACAAAATATCTAAATATAGCTATATAGCTTTTCCATCTAACACAAGCATGCGCACGGGGTTGTAGTAAAAAATGGCGGTTGCATTACATCTCACAATAATTTGAATAAACGTGGAGTACAAGCTTTTTATACTAAATATACTGGAAAATAATTATCGATTTCGTTAAACTAGAATGTTCTACACTTGAATTGGTCAATTAGGAACAAATAAAATAATCACCATGAGATAATCAACACAGGTGAACATCAGTCGGCACTTAATTATCCTGATCAGCTGATTGAAAATTTACTGGACCGAGACGATCACATAATTTGTGTACTACTAATTAAACACAGTTTAAAGGTATGTCAATAAAACTGCACAAGGTGATACATTGTTTTGACAGCTTGATTATTTTATTGTATGAACATCCGTTTACCATCTATTGTGACACCTACAGATGGCCTGATTTGAATGTCATCGATGTCTGGCTTTACAAACCAGACTCCTCATAAAAAACAAGTTTAAAAACAAAATTTTATTTAATTTAATTTTCATAATTATTTCGTTTATGGCACATAAGAATAGTATTCTTGAGTTAATACTTACATATACTTACCGAAGAACATCGTTATAGGACAAATGTTTACCGATGTAAAAAAAAAAACACAAAAAAAGTTTGATGTGACGATACTTACCCAAGTTGTCATCGGCATCCTCGACCTATGGAATGCTTCGACCTATCTTAGTATTTCCCAAAAAATTTAGCCGAAAAGCAGCAATTCGACCTATCGTCCCCATCTACCTATAGTCCGTAAAATACGGTACACTCATTAAAATTTGATTAAATAATTAGCGATTTCACAGCTTGTGATAATGTGATATAGCTTGGTCGATTGTTTGATTGTATTTGTATACCGTACGTACATTTGTAGATCAAAGAAGGTGAGTAAATTTATTTAAAAGAACAAAGGTGGTTATGTTTTCCACCCAAGCCTGTATGGAAAGTAATATATACATGTCCTGCTTTATTTACATAGATGATTTCAGTTGTCCAACCAACATGATTATTAAACAACTACTGAATATACCTTAATGCATAGCAAGTACATTATGACATACGAATGCCATGATAATGCCCCACGAATGTGAAAAATGGTACAATTAGAGAAATATTTTGACTTCTCTCTGTACTCTCACCACTTCTCCCTGTTGTCTCTCACTTCTCTTTTGTCAGCACCTGAAAGAGAAGTCACTTCTCCCTCTGATATCAAAGTAGTGGGAACCCTGCAATGACAGGCCTATAACATAACAAGACCACAAATTTTGCTTAGGTCGAATATACAATATATGTACATTGTCGAAAAATATAAAATTTATTTGTACAAACTTTAGAAACTTTTCTAGCCTGTTTCGTAGCGAGGGCAAATTAATTATATATTTAACGACAATATACATATTCTGCAAAGTCCAAAACACCTGCCAAATTATATGAAAATAACTGAAACAAGCGTCGTTCTAATTGTTTTCAATGGTGTCATCTGTGACGTCAAGACTAATACTGTTACCGGTTTTTTCTGTTGCTCTACATGAATCAGATACCAGTAGTAGGTCAATGACCTAATAACTCTGAAGTTTATTTGATCCCTTTTATTAGTATGCAAAATCACACAACTGCACGATAAAAATATGACATATATATTTGTTACAAACCTCATCATTGGCAATAGCATTTGCAAATTCATCACAGTCCAAATGTAAATAAATATCAGTCAAACTGTCCAGCAGTTTTTTAGGTTCCCATCCATACTTCTCTGGGTTCTTTACTTTCAGATTCTTACATTTAGGACCACACAGCTGTTGTAGGTTAAAGTTCAACATAGCAGCTAACCTATCACCTAAATGCTGAAATATATAAAATCTGCAGGTTAAAGTTTACAGTACAACTGACCTTTAAGCTAAATGCTGAAATATATTAAAGCTGCAGGTTAAAGTTTACTGTACATCTGACCTTTCAACTAAATATTGAAATATATCAAATCTGCAGGTTAAAGTTTACAGTACAGCTGACCTTTAAACTAAATATTGAAATATATCAAATCTGCAGATTAAAGTTTACAGTACAGCTGACCTTTTAACTATATGCCAAAATATATTAAATCTGCAGGTTAAAGTTTACAGTACAGCTGACCTTTTAATTAAATGCTGAAATTAAATCTGGAGGTTAAAGTATAACATCCCTTTTAACTAAATACTGATATTAAATCTATGGGATAAAGTTTAACATTACAGCTATCTTTTCAAATAAGTGATGAAATTAAATGTAGAGGTTAAAGTTTAACTTTACAGCTAACCTTTTAACTAAATACTGAAACTAAACCCAAACTTACAGAGTCGAGAAATGGTCCTATAATTTTCTGTGTAAGGTAATGGAACATATCAACAGTTTCTGTAGCCAGTGTTAAGTAAGATCTACATTGTTTTTCATCCATGGCCAATTGTCTTTGTCTTGTCTGTTGTTGGTCCTGTAAAAGATACCACAATACAATAGTCCTCCTCTTACAAGGCCAGCCCTTTTTCTAAGCCAGATTTCAGATTCAACGAGATAGTAAAATACTCCTAAAGTACCCCCACAAGAAATCCTAACCCTCTTATGTGTCCACTTTTTTTTTGTAGAATGGATGGCCTTATAGGGTTAGGTTTATGGAAACTGGAGTACCAGGAGAAAACCACCAACCTGCCGTAAGTCACAGACAAACTTTATCACAAAATGTTGTATTGAGTACACCTCGTCGTAGCGGGATTTGAACTCACAACGTTTGTGGTGATAGGCATTGATTCCACATGTAGTTGTAAAACTGTTAGAGAAAAAAATACTGTAAAAATATGTACTCTATAATAAAATGCATACATGGACCAGAATGCACATTTCACACACCTGCACTTACAAAGATGCCTCCTTAATAAAAAAGACATACATACTTTAGGTTGCTTGTCCCATTCTTCTTTGTTTTCTAAAGCTTCCTGAACTTCATGTATTCGTTTTAAGCAGTCCAAACTTTCATCCAGTAAAAATGTGGTGTCATTCATCAACATGTTAACAAATTTAACAAACAGTTTCCCTTTTCTGAAAAATAATATGTACATGTAGTTCATCATAAAATACGGTTTGGTTTGGTTGGTTTACTGGGTTTAATGCCACTTTAAATCACAAAATGATGTATCGAGTACACCTCACCATGAACAGGGTTCAAACTCACAACTTTAGTGGTGATAGGCACTGATTGCAGAGGTTGTTGTATATCCAACTACCATACGACAACGACGGCTCCAAGATTATAGAATATTCCAGAACATATTTAATTATATATATAAGGGAGCATATCAGTAAACCAGCCAATCTGCTTTGACAAATGGAATACAAGTGTTTCTTGTTTATGATATTATTTTAGTCAATAGTGAACCTCATCATATTTTTTTTCTCTCAAGTATTCATATTCAATTGCCAAATAGTTAAATATGGTCAAACCTAAAATACAGATATATCTGTAACTTCTCCATTATGATGAGAATTAAAATAATTTTTGCATATTTAATGTGTTACAGGTCAAATCTTGCTGTGTCAAAGGTCAATTATTTTATACTGAATGACAAAGAGGTTTATTTACATAAATATATAATATAAGTACATTGTCGGAAAATATCAAATTTATTTCTACGAGCTTTAGAAACAGGTAGAAAAGTGAGCCCTTGGCAAGCTTTTCTGGCCTGTTTCGCAGACAGAGCAAATTGATTTTATATCTAATGACAATATACTTATATTGTGATTAACCTGCAATATCAAAAGTCCAAAACACTTGCCAAAGTGTCAGAAAATAACTGAGACAAGCATCATTCTAATTGTTTTCACTGGTGTCATCTGTGACGTCAGCGCTTATACTGTTATCGTTTCTTTCTGTCCCTCTACATGAATCAGGTACCAGAAATGCTTTATTAGGTCCATGACTAAATAACACTGAAATTTATTTGACCTCCTTTATAGGTACTCAAAATCACACAATTGCAGGGTAAAGAAAGATAACTTAACATCAAATGACAGAACTTACTTGGCTTCCTCTATCATTCTAGTTTGATGAGCTGGCATTGTCCACATACATTTAAGGATAATACTGAGATGATATCTAATGGCAAATTTGTCATAGAATTCACTGCTAGCTCCAGTTGATTCAATATCTGAAAAGTATTAAGTGTTATAGAATTTACTGCTAGCTCCAGTTGATGCAATATCTGAAAAGCATAAAGTGTTGTAGAATTCACTGCTAGCTCCAGTTGATTCAATATCTGAAAAAGCATAAAGTGTTATAGAAATCGATTGAAATATCTGAAAAGTGTAGTGTTATAGAATTCACCACTAGTGTATCATAAAATATTGTCCTCTATGAAATAAGTGTCCATGAGACAAAATTTCATAGGAAATATCGTCCATGGACAAAATTTCATTAAATTTTATTATGAAATTTTGTCCGGGACAATAATAGTGAAATATTGTCAGCTGATAATGGACATTATTTCATGTAAAATAATGTCTACAAATGGAAAACTTATCCATTGAGAAAATGTACTAAAGAAATCTTTTAAATAAATTACATCTGAGAAATTCTGAATATTAAACGTTACCAAATTTAAACGGCACAATATAGAAATAAATACAACAAATCATGGAATGCAAAAAGTATTTAGTAATGAAATGTAAATATATCATACAAATTAATCAACATTTTTTATCGTTATATCTAGTAATATTCAAAAATGCTGTTCTTCCTGTCCTTTTTTTCACTCATATCATAATCATAATCATAAAATCATATAATCCAAAAGGTGTTTATACTCCTGACCCTCCATCATTTGTACTTAAATTTGCATTCAATCATTTAGAAACTTTATTGTAATAAGTATTCAAAAGTATAATAAAACATCTTAATGACTTGAATATAATTTCCTTTGAAGGGACAAAATTTCATGATAATCATACATGAAATTTTGTCCATAAATTATCTCCCTTTTAAAGACTTAATTTCATAGTGAATATCCATGAAGTGTCGTCCAAACAAGGACAAAATATCATGTGGAATATTGTCTCAACAGGGACAATTTTTCATAAACTAGGACTACATTTCATATTACAAATCTACGAAATGTTGTCCTAATGGACATTATTTTGCTTTACACTAGCTCCAGATGATTCAATGTCTGAAATGTGATATTAGAGCAGGTGTGACCTGAGAAGTGAACGATAGATAGGTTAGTCATAAGGTCATAAGACTTAAGTGTAGAATTAAAACTGAACAATAAATACTGGTAAAAAGATACAATGGGATAAACATTGAGTGACAGCTGATTGCCTAAGTCAGGTGACCATTTATTTGAGCGAGTGAGTGAGTGATTGTTGTTTAATGCCAACTCAGCAATTTTTCAGCTATAGCATGGTGAGAACAAGTTAATTTGCAATGAGATGATGATGAGGGCCACTTTGTACTAGACCAACATGCTAAATTGGATTTTTATAATGCTCTCACTGAAACAACAGTCCGCAGATAGACATGTTGCCCCACTTGGACACACTATCCTGATTCAGAGCCAACAGTCTTTGTTCTTTCTCCTCAATGCTGTGTGCTTAAGGGAGAAGCAAAAAATACCAATTTTAGAGTCTTTGGTTTGACCCAAACGGGGCTCGAACCCACGATCTACCACACTCAAGGTGAGCACGCTAACCATTACACCACCGATGCGGTTAGTTTTTTTCATTTGATTAGGATAAGGATTAGGATTATGGTGTTTAACGCCACTTTCAAAAATATTTCAGCTATATCATGGAAGTTTTTTATTTGAGTTAAGACAACACATAAAACTGGTCATGAGTGTTTTAAAGTGACTGTTTACAGAAGAGGACTGCTAATTCCAGAAGACTGTAAAAGCAGGTTGTACTGACGATTCTGTAATGCTACAATGACAGTATTTCATTCTAAGATTATTTAATTACCTGTGTAAAAGTTCATCAGAGCTGGAACTAGATGTTGTAAAGCTAGAGGGTGCATTAAGAATTTTTCATTGAGATTTTGACTCCTAGGTTGGACTGCCGGGTTCATCACAAAAATAACTTCCACCAGTTTGGCCAGTAAATAAGGATTACCGATATAATTATTACTACACACTAGTACAACGAGGAGATGTAATATTCTCTCCATACTGGGGTCGTCGGCAACATGGGGTGTATACCTACAATAAAATGATAAATTATGTCTTCTTTTTTTTCAATTTAAAGGATTGTAATGTTTTGCATTTAAATTGTCTAAGAACAAACAATAGAATCATAAAACTACAAATATTCTAGAACTAAGATTTGTTGTTCTTTTTTTTAACACTCATTTGATTTGCAACAGTTAATGTATACAGAGTAACCACAATTCTAAAGGTTGAGAAAGATATTATTCGTAGAGTCACAACAAGTCCAATAAGATGAACAGTGATAGCAGTGATAATGTCAGTCATTGACTTTAGCTGTGGTCCGGTGGCCCACGGCCAGTCAAAATTGATTCGGACCAGTGACTTTTGCCAAATTTTTTCAATAGAATCTATATATTCTATAAATTTTGAAGTTTTCGGGCCAGTAAATTCGAAAGTCTAATTTCGAAGACTGTAATGTATGTCAAGACCTATAAAACTTATGTTATGGTTTTTATCGATAACATCATAAAGTAACACTATCCGATAATTTTCGATGATATTGACAATACTATTTAGTCAGATCAAACGAAAATGTAAAAAAAAATCTTGAACAAAAGTGATTCTGCATGCTTTTTTATTGTTCATTTGTGATTACTGGGCCCACAGAAATCAAGATAACAAGAAGAGAGGGTTGTGACCCCAAATACAACACCTATCCTAACATAGTCTAGTTACACCATACAATTTCTACCTAAGTTAGTTTTATTTGATTGAGTGAGTGAGTGATTGTTGTTTAATGCCAACTCAGCAATTTTTCAGCTATACAATGGCAAGAACAAGCTAAATTTCAATGAGATGATGATGAGGTACGCTTTGTACTAGATCAACATACTGAGTTGGATTTTTATAGTGCAATCCACGGGTAGGCACATTATCCTGATTCCGAGCCAACCAGTCCAAAAATAATAAATATTATACACATAAACTAGACATTTTCTCATGTTTGTTGATGTATATAATGTGTGTTTTAAACACATCAAAATATGATAAGTAAAATTAAAGAATGGTGATCAGTGCTGAGAAAGATAGACAAAATATAGGTAATTATGTTATAATTACTACTTACTGTAAAATAAATTGTAAAAATTCTGCTAAATCTTCAATATAAAAATCTGGTAATGCTGCAAACTGCATCGGTACTTCAGTTGGGAGTGGCAGGGTCACTCTGTATCAAACAAACAAAAATATTAAAGTAATTCTAGTAATTTTGTAAATTGCATCAGTACCTGAGTTACTGGAAGGGTTACTCTGTATAAAAAAATGTTTTTCAAGTAAGTCTAGTCATTTCATAAATTGCATCAGTACCTAGATAAGAGTGGCAGTGTCACTCTGTTTATAAATAGAGTTAGAGTTAGTGTTATGGAGTGTAACGCCATTTTCAACAATATTTCAGTTATATCATGGCCGAAAGTGTTATACCTGAGGAAACCAGAGTACCAGAAGAAAACCACGACCTGCTACAAGTCATTGACAAACTTTATCACTGGGTGTTGTCATGGTCATGATCGTATGGTAGTTGAATTTACATGCAATCAGTGCCTATAATCACTAACATCGTGATTTCGAATCCTGCTCCTGGCGAGGTGTACTCGATACAACTTTGTGTGATAAAGTTTGTGACTTGCAGTCAGTGGTTTTCTCCACAATGAAACTGACCGCAACGATATAACTGAAATATTGTTGAAAGTCGTGCTAAACACCATAAATTCCTTTATATTTTAACAAGATTACTGAACTAGGGGAGATAATCTGAGGTATTTTATTAACTTAAGGAAACATAACAGGGTGATTTGTTAAGAAAATGGTACCTATATGATGATACCTACCCACAACTTTTAGGATCAGCTACCTTCAACATATAGTCTGAGTGTACTTCATAGAATTGCAAACATCTTCGTAACAGAGATTCATCTAAGACAGCAGCATCAGCACAAAGTTTACTTTTATTCAGTCTCTACAAAAAATCAAAATGAAACATTGATTCTTTACAAAGAGCAACATCAAGAAAAAGTTAACATGTATTAAAATCTCTGTGAAAAAAAACTTAAAAAAACATGTAGAAATATTAATTAAGAGTAGAGGGTTGGTATTTATCTCAATTGTCACAGGTCCAAGACCAAAAGTTATATTTCTTAATTGGCTGATCAAGAAACTAGACCATGGCATACCCATGTACAGTACATCAACGGAGGTCTAAATGCAAACAGTAATTTGTTACTAGAACGGTACATTTGCTGTGACTGCGAGACTTATATGATTGATACCCCCATGATAAAATTGAAAGAAAAAAATCCTAATAATATGTTCACCTTTAATATTTGCACAAATATCCTGTACAATAGAAAGCATTTACCTTGAAAAATGTAAGAGGAGTTAGGAGGACAAACATGTACCCTATATGCAGACTTATAGTCATGGGAACATAAAAAAAATTATATACCAACCAAATTACAGTGGGTCACCTGATAGATTACCAATATTTCAATTGGTATTGCGAAAGGAGTTTGACAAACTGGAAAAGGAATTGATCCATTGTTTGAGTACAATTGTCTTTGTTTACAGGTGAATCCTATTGTTGAACATTTAAACTTCTTATTGTATGACTGGAAGAGAAATCAATCACTCATTGATTAAATCTCCCTTTAGTAGAAAATTGATCTTCTTTGGTGTATAAGAAATATTATTTCCAAATTAACGTTAGGGTAGACACTAAATATTAGGGTCAGTAGGATTAGCAGAAACACAGGAATTTCTTTTTGCCTTTATACCTGTATTTGAGATTTCTAAATCTTTAGAAATTGTTTATCCTTACAGAATTAATAAAGTCTCACCCTACTGGTTCTGTATCTATTTACCTGGACTTGAGATTTCCATTTCTTTAGAAGTTCTTTGTTGCTGGCGGCATTTGGAAGTTTACTCCATATTGGCTCTGTGTTTTCCAGATCTTCTACCATACGACTGACATCCCTAATGGCACGCAATCTCTGTTGATAACGTCGTGTGGCAGGGACAATAGATATGTGATGACAGTGCAACGTTAAGAAGAAACATTCAGTGGGAAATTTAGGATCCTGCCAGGGTGGAGTTTTCTGTGATTCTGCAAAAAATAATTAAAGATGTGAGTTATCCATGAAAGATAAATGTGTCGCCTGGCTTTTTTTTTTTAATTAATATTTTAAAATTATATGTATTGCCTTCATCTAAGAGAGTTGCGGATGAAAGATACCCCATCCCTTCTGAATAGCATTAAAAATCCTTGTTTGGCTCTGGAAAATCATAAAATCAATGTGATCAAAAAATGAAATAGAAGGTATAGGAACAATAGAGTTTTAACAAACACATACAGCATAAGGGAGTCTTACATATTGCACCCAAACAACCCAACTTTTCCTTGTAATACAACATACATGTGGTTTTTTTTAATTATCACAATGATGAATCATGGCATATATAACTGGATTTCCTTTACTGGTTCTAAAGATTTTTTTTTAACTTTTCCTGTTGCAGCCTATGTTAACCTTGGGCAGCATACGACCCAGACCCAACTAAATCTGGAATCTGGGCATAAGTTTAAATATAATTGTGCCTGGTGTAAATGAAACATATTTAACATAAGATTTTAATCAGGTCCCCCTTTTTCAACAAATATAAAAAATAAAAAAATATAATAGATATTTTATTGTGTTGTGTTTTTGTTTTGTTTGTCTTCGTCTTGTGTACCCTATGTTGCCAGTTTCTCTGGATTGTTCATTTTTGATAGATAGCCCTTCAGTATTCTCTAACGTTTATCTAATACATACTTAGTTGTTCAATCCATTTATCTGCGTCAATAGGAAGAGCCCTCAATCTAGTCTCTGACTTTATACTGACTCGTGAACTGGGATGAAATGGATAATATGGATCAACCTATAAAATATAAATATAACATACTATTAATTACATTCAAGGGTTAGGGTTATGGTGTTTAACACCACTTTCAACAATATTTCAGCTATATTGTGATGGTCAGTTTTATTGGTGGAGTAAACCGGAGGACCCGGAGAAAACCACCGACCTATCCTAAGTCACTGACAAACTTTATCACATAATATTGTACACCTCGTCCTGCCAGATCGAGATTTGAACTCACAACATCAGTGGTGATAGGCACTGATTGCATAAGTAGTTGTAAATCCAACTACCATACGATCACGGCCACGACGGCTCCTGATTTAAATAAATTAATTTCTTACTCTAGCTAAAAAATATAATGTGCTTCATTTGTTGCAGTTCTTAATCATATTAGAATGTTCAAAATAATAAATAAAATAACTCTCTTTATATTTCTACAATTAAATTCTATACGATTGATTTTGATCTTCAATGACAGTGTCTGTCTATATCAAGGGGATAATTAATAGAGTCTTACCTTATCTAAACTAATCTTCACAGACAACATTTGTAAAACGGATAATAAATTCAGCATAAAACCATCCCCAGCAACGTATCGTTCATCAACCTGAAATATTAGCAAATATTAAAGGTTACATCACACAAGATAGCAGCAAACAGCTCTTTATAATGACATAGAAATACAATGGTCTTCAGAGTGTGTTTGATATAACAGAAAATCATAAATGAAAAAAATAACACTTCATTTCTGTAAGATTCCTTTATCATGTATCTTCTTTTTCCAAGTAGTATGGTGGGTTATTTTATGTTAGAATTATGTGATGTTTAAGAAATAATTCATGGAAGCCATACGTATATATTGTTTTTACCACGGGTAGGCCTTTATGTCACGAAGTTTTACCCTGAGCGTCAGCGAGGGGTAAAAAGCTGACATAAAGGCCTACCCGTGGTAAAAACAATATATACATATGGCTTCCATGAATTATTTCGATTCTAATATGTAAAAATTGGTAAAATATCGTTATAAATTGTCGATGGACGTCATAAATTTAATCAGTCATAGATTAATATTATTTTTACCACGGGTTTGGATTCAAAGCGTTTGAAGGATGTCATATTAGAATTCAAGATAGTTTTGATCACAATAAAATGTTTATTACATTATCATTTGGCTGCTTGTTATATGGCTTTAATTTTTTTAACAAACACTTTTCATGCTCTTGTAACAATCACGGTTTTAATTTTTTTCCAAGTATCCCATGGGTGTTGAGAGGAGAGTATCAGAGCATGATCAGCCATGGGCTACCGATTATACACAATAACATAACATACCTGTATCTGTGATTTCTTTGAATTTCTATCTAAAGCTGTAGCTATGAAAGACAATGTAGCATCTCTACTCTCAGAATTGACTAGTATATTATGGGTTATCTTATACAACTCATTCTGAAAACAAACAAAAACAAAAGACAATGTAGCATCTCTACTCTCAGAATTGACTAGTATATTATGGGTTATCTTATACAACTCATTCTGAAAACAAACAAAAACATATTAGACTTGCTACTGTACTTAAAACTGACAGAAATATAACTAGAGGCTCACCTAAGCTTGTATCACTCACCTGATAATACAGGTAGATGATCAGTTTATTATCCAGACATCATTTAATACAGCTTGAATATAAGTTTTGCAGTTTCTTATAAAAAAAATTAAAACATTTTCCTATAAAGAAATCATGTTAACTTTATGTCCTAAATTGGTGGCCTTATTAGGTTTCAAATCAAAACACTAAATGTAAACTTTTTAATGAATCATGCATTGAAAAATCCAGCCTCGATTCCTGTTCCTGTCAAGAGATTCAAAGGTTTCAGACAGAAGTCTTTAACATTTTTAGGTAGTCCTATTTTAAATTATGACTTGCGGTGGTGGTCATCTCAGATTTTGCATAAACAAAAAAACATTTAACTTCATACATGACCATGCAGCTTGGTTTCAATCAAGTTTGTATATTCTAAGAGGAACTATTTTCTATAATTTTCCAATTGGGTTTGAAGGTATAAACTACGTTCTGCAATGCCAAAAACTTTGGATTTACAATCAATACAAAACTTGAATTTTGTAAAGGATTCTCTTGATTATCCATGTACAATTATTATTGTATTGATTGTTGTGTCAATTTAATATTGTCAGACCATACATATCATGAAAAATTCTAGCTCATGTAATGATTATACTGTCTGACCCATGACAAATTTTGGCCCATATTAACGATCACTGTGTCAATCTTATACTGTCTGACCATACATAACCTGACAAATTCTAGCCCTTGTTGCAACGATTGCTGTGTCACTATTATACTGCTTGACCATACATACCCTGACAAATTCTAGCCCATGTTGTAACGATTGCTGTGTTAATCTTATATTGTCTGGAGTCAGCTGATGCCCTGAGAAATACTTCTCTACAACCCGAGTCTGTAAAACAAGAAATTGTAATAAACAACTCATTATTGTATTGTAACAGACCTTATTTCCGTTCAGTCAACTCAAAATGCAGAAATTTGTTTTTTTTAAGAAATTTATATTTTATGTAATGGCAGCACTGTTGAATATATTTTAAAATTATAAGACCAAAGGATTATCCATGCCATTTTTGGCTTAATCCTGCCTAATAAGTTTCAGAGAAGAAATGGAGTAACATATCTGTATATATCTGTGGACTGGACTGTACATTTAATGAACCAAAAAAAAAGACAGATCATCCAAGGAACATTTTACCCATTGTTGTTTGTAAATGGTTCAGTGATTTTTTTAGAGAAGAATAAATTTTAAATATTTTTCTAATAGGGTCTTATGTTAAATATGTCCTGCTGTAGCAGTCATCTTGCATTTGCAATCCGCATAAATCAGAAAACTTTTATAAGGGACCAGTTCCTGAGAGAAATTTTAATTCATGTTCTCATAGGTTCCTGCATTAAACTTTTGCCCTGCAGTGGCAGGCAAGATAAACAGTGTGAAAAGTCATAGCATACAACATTCAAGGTTAATAAAATCAATATGTTCATCAACTTAGCTAATGTTGGTTGGTTGGTTTATGGTGTTTAACGTCACTTTGAACAATATTTCAGTTATATCGGTGGTGGAAACCGGAGTACCTACCTGCCGCAAGTCACTGACAAACTTGATCACATAATGCTGTATCAAGTACACCTTGTCATGAACTGGGTTAGAACTCACAATGTTAGTGGTGATAAGCACTGATTACACAGGAAGTTGTAAATCCAACTACCATACAATCACAACGACCCCTCACTTAGCTAAGGTAAATCTGCACAGGTTGCTTTATATCAAATTTAAACAGTAAAATTAAGATTTGCAAGATTCCTCTAATCAAATGAAAACTATGAAGGTTATATTCAAACTCTCTGTAAATTTTTTGTTACAACATGGGAGGACAGACATTAATAGGTTGCCATAACTACAACACTAATGTATGATGATAAGACTTACATTGTCTTCTGCAAACAATGAAAGACCTAAGAATGGTCCTAATACTGATAGTTTCTCTAACTCTATTCCAGCCGCCTGTGTTAAAGATTCAGGTATCCAGTTCATTTGCTGCACAATCTGTAATACAAAAATTTTGTAGAGTAAAAAACAGTTGCCATGGTAACATCTGAGTGGTTTATATAACCATAGAGTCTGAAGTGTGAGCGATTGTTGTTTAATGCCAATTCAGCAATTTTTCAGCTATATCATTGCGAGAACAAGTTAATTTTCATTGAGATGATGATGATATCCACTTTGTACTAGACGAACATGCTTAGTTGAATTTTTATAGTGCTAGCTCACTGAAACAACAGTCTGCAGGTAGACATGTTTCTCCGCTTGGATGCATTATCCTGATTCCGAGCAAAAAAGTTTTTACTCTCACCCCTTAATGCTAGGAGTTTAGCAGAGAGGCAACAAATACCAATTTTATAGTCTTTGATTTGACCAGATCAGAGCTTGAACCCACACTCTACTGCACTCTAACCATTACACCATCCAAATGTTTGAATAGAGTAGAAAACAGTTACCATGGTAACATCAGATGAATCTAAACAACCAGAGCCTGAAGTGTGTAGTTATATATCAACAAAATAGTAAATTTATTGAAAATCATCAATAGACAAATACGGTAATTGGAGACAGACAGTAAACCAGACATTATTAATATTATTCTATATGACAGTAAAACTAAATGTACCTGTAGCTAGGTTATTAACAATCTATGACACTTACTATGAAAACATGTCTTAAAATTAAACATTATCCATAGATATTAGGTGTATATTATATACTTACCAAGGAACATACAGGACGTGTGTTTCCACTTTTTATTTCACACAGTTCAGACAATCTATGAAACTTACCAAGGAGCATACAGGTCGTGTGTTTCCACTCTTTATTTCACAGTTCAGATGGTACACACAATGGATCTTTATAATCATCATTATCTATGTACATTAGGTGTACATAATATACTTACCAAGGAACATACAAGTCGTGTGTTTCCACTTTTTATGACACTTACCAAGGAACACACAGGTCGTGCGTTTCCACTCTTTATTTCACACAGTTCAGACAGTACACACAATGGATCTTTATAATCATCATTATCTAATGACAGTGGATGAATCAGTCTTGTAAGACTGTGGACTACTGGTTCAAATATCTACATAGATAAAAAAAAAAAAAAAAAAAATTTAATTACACAATACATGTACCTACATAAACAAAGGTTTGGTCACACATCTTCAAAAAAGAGGCTCACATGAGTCTGTATCACTCGATTGGGTTAGAGTTAGGACTATGGTGTTTAATGCCACTTCCAACAATATTTCAGCTATGGCGGTTGGTTTTATTGGTGGAGGAAACCGGAGTACCCAGAAAAAACCACTGACCTTGCACAAGTCACTGACAAACTTTATCATATAATGTTGTATCAAGTACACTTCGCCTTACTGGTTCAAATATCTACATAGATAAAAACATATTGACTAGTCTAGTCACAGTCAGTGAGTGATTGTTGTTTTTAATGTCATGTGAGCAGTATTGCTCAGCTATATTATTGCAAGAACAAGTTACATTTCAATGAGATGATGATGATGTTTGCTTTGTAATAGACCAACCCCCTTTGTTGAATTTTTGTAGTGCTAGCTCACTGAAACAACAGTCCGCGGGTAGACATGTCGCTTCACTCAGACAAATTATCCTAATTCCGACCCAACCAGTCTTTGCTCTCTCTCCTTAATGCTGCATGCTTAGCGGAGAAGCAACAAATACCCAATCTGATAGTTTTGACCCGACTGTGGCTCAAACCCACTCTCTGCCACTCGAGGCAAGCTTGTTAACCACTACACTGTCTTGGCAATCTTGATCAGTTAATGAAAGGTCTAACATGTGATCTTCACCCCGATAGCTGTAATTTTATTTTTTTCCGACAAGGGTTTGAACCCACGATCTACTGCACTCAAGGCGAGCACGCTATCCTTTACACCACAGATATGATTTAAACAAAGGAAATGAAATAAAACATTTTCAAACTTTGTATTTTTGCTTCAAAAGTAACCAGTATTCAACAACATATTGTTTAATGTAGTCAATGTGTTCACAACAAATAAAATGTAATTACAAGGATTTTACAATTATCGAAGAACAAGGGGGATAACTCTTTACCCTTTGTTTAACAGTGGAACCTGTCTAATCTGACACAACAGGTCACCAGGGAAATGTGTTGGATTGTACAGGATGTCGAAATACTCAGGTTTTATTTTAGCTAACAGAAATTCTTTGGACCATAAATTTTTGTCGGATGTCACAGGATATTGTAAAACTCAGGTGTCGGATTGCTTAAGTTCTACTGTATAACATATAATGCTTTAATACAACTAATTTCCTTGACCCATATAAGCTTAATAATTTTGAATAGGCAAAGTTTACTGTACAGTCCCATATTTATTTATCTAGATATGTTTTAATTGACTTAAAGTTGCACACCATTTCTGTGCTTAGCATGTCATGTTCTCTGACAGAGTGCTTAACAGAGATGGATGTGGCAAAAAACAATTCTAAAGTTTTTGGTTAAACCAGACCAGAGATAATACCAAAAAATCGGCCACACTCAAACAAGTAAGATACACCATTATATAAATCACTGAGGCTGTCTTAGCTGTTGTAGATATATATTATTTACTTACTCTAAAGAATGTGTCTCTATCATGACATGTGGTCTGTACAAGTTCTGGTAGAAATCCTCGTGGTAAGTTGTGTGACAATAAGTAAGGTAGTAATAGTGACAATCCAGATCTGAAACAGAGTACAATTATCATATGGTAGAAATCCTCGTGGTAAGTTGTGTGACAATAAGTAAGGTAGTAATAGTGACAATCCAGATCTAAAACAGAGTACAATTATCATATGGTAGAAATCCTCATGGTAAGTTGTGTGACAATAAGTAAGGTAGTAATAGTGACAATCCAGATCTGAAACAGAGTACAATTATCATATGGTAGAAATCCTCATGGTAAGTTGTGTGACAATAAGTAAGGTAGTAATAGTGACAATCCAGATCTGAAACAGAGTACAATTATCATATGGTAGAAATCCTCATGGTAAGTTGTGTGACAATAAGTAAGGTAGTAATAGTGACAATCCAGATCTGATACAATTATCATATGGTAGAAATCCTTGTGGTAAGTTGTGTGACAATAAGTAAGGTAGTAATAGTGACAATCCGGATCTAAAACAGAGTACAATTATCATATGGTAGAAATCCTTGTGGTAAGTTGTGTGACAATAAGTAAGGTAGTAATAGTGACAATCCAGATCTGAAACAGAGTACAATTATCATATGGTAGAAATCCTCATGGTAAGTTGTGTGACAATAAGTAAGGTAGTAATAGTGACAATCCAGATCTGATACAGAGTACAATTATCATATGGTAGAAATCCTCATGGTAAGTTGTGTGACAATAAGTAAGGTAGTAATAGTGACAATCCAGATCTAAAACAGAGTACAATTATCATATGGTAGAAATCCTCGTGGTAAGTTGTGTGACAATAAGTAAGGTAGTAATAGTGACAATCCAGATCTGATACAGAGTACAATTATCATATGGTAGAAATCCTCATGGTAAGTTGTGTGACAATAAGTAAGATAGTAATAGTGACAATCCAGATCTGATACAATTATCATATGATTCTCTTATTTAAAACTATTCTGAAAATTTGAGAAAGTTATTTTTATGTACTGTGGATATCATGTCGGATATAACAGTATCTATGCAATCAGTGCCTAGCACACAAAGAATTTAGTTCTATTTCCGCCCAATGGCAATGTATTTGATACAACAGTAAATTATGTGAAAAAGTTTGACAGTCATTTGAACCAGATCTGTGCTTTCCTCTCTTCCCTGGTTTCCTCTGGAAATAAAACTGATTGCCACAAAATATATAGAATAATGGCATTTTTGAAGGTCAAAACAGACATTATCACTAGTATTGCTGGCAGATTTGTCGTGAAAATGTCCATCTGGCGTTCAAATCTGACCGTGTATTGTCAGCTGGTTGATACAATGTACATACAATCTCACTCATTGAGATCAAAAGGAAACATGTCCAAATTACTGATAAAACTGAAATATTGTTGAAAGGGGCATAACCCAATCCCATCTCCATGTTCATACTGACAACAATGTATCTAGGAGTTTAACAACATTAATCTTGTTGCTAAGTTTCAGGAGAGACTAAAACTTACATCAGGTAAAAAGGCATCTCCGTAAATATTTTTTTTATCTCAACTTGATGATACAAAGTGCTACAAAACAAACCTTTGTCTAGTTAAAGCTCCCTGCAAGACTAAAGCTGTGTGACAAACACACTGGTTTCTGGCTGATGACAATAATGTACTCATTGGTGGTATACTGGCCCTCTGTAACGCAAAGTATAATCAAATATATAAAAATATTCAGAGCAAACACCAAGTCTCTAATCAACATACAGGTAAGCTCAATTTGTTAATCATTAGAAACTCTTCATTTTAGCCATTGTACCCAAATATTTACTGTTTAGGAAATAGAGCACAAAGTTATATCAGTTTTCTTTTAAATCAATCATTAAAATATTAGGCAAAAATAAATTACCCAAATATTAATGTTTAGAAAAGAGAGCACAAGAATGCATCAGTTTTCTTTTAAATCAATCGTTAAAATGATAGTTAAATTAAAAAAAAAGTTAGAAATGTTTGTCTTACAAATACATATTTAAGTCAGGGTTCAGAGGTCAGGGTTCAAATTACCTTTGGAGCAGTCCTCTCTTCACCAGCTACTCTGTCATAACTATCTAACAGATAGTTTATCATGTCTACATCTTTACATTTATCTGGTTCATACTTAAACTCTCTACGTAACTGTAGACTGGATGCCAATGACCTATATATTTAAAGGATAAATCTGTATTCAAATAGCTAATAAATTAGATACCAGTGATCTATATTTTAAATGATAAATCAATATTATCATTACTAAAAACTAGATGCCAGTGACTACTAAATGATAAATCTGTATTAAAATAGCTAATAAACTGGATTTTTTAAAATAATTTCAACTTATAAGCCATTTTATTTGAATAAAATGCACTTTAACATCATAAAATGTTTTTTTTTTATATTCAAGGATGTGTGTCTAGTTTAGAGAAGCTAAGAACTTCAGAAAGAGTTTTACATATGTTTGGAACTCAAGGCATATTTAACATATACAGTATACCCTCATTATACATGTACCACCCCTCTTTAATCTGACACCCTCACTTATTGCCATCAGATTTCTAAAACTCATGTAGTTTATATGGAAATTTCTCCCTCGATATATTTCCATTCTCACTTATAGCTAAAATATAGCTTGGTCCAAAAGGTTGCGATATAACAAGGGTGTACTGTATTTTAAGACTTGAGTCTTGTTTAAAATGAACCTTAGCACTAGTCCTGTTTTGCATATGTACTAGGCAGGGATGAGGTAATTGCAATCAGTAATTGCAATTGATTGCAATGAATTACTTTTTTGGAAGTAATTGAAAGTAATTGTAATTGAGCTTGATTTCAATTACATGTAATTGAATATTTAAATACATTTTGGAAAACTGATGTAATTGCAATTACATGTTAAATACATTTCAATTACATACACTATATGCTTGAAAAGCTTCAATTTATTTACCTGAGAACTGAAGTAATATTTATCTTTAAAGAAAATTTTTGTTTCATTGTCAAAAAAAAAAAAAAAAGATAAATTGATGTAAAACAAATTATAAAATTTTTGATAATATGAAAAACAATAAATTGAATTCAGAAAATACATGATTATCAATATCATGCTTATTGCATATAGGCTACATGTATATAAGGGTGTCATCCTGGTTTGCCCACTTTTAATTACAGGTATAAATAAACATAGGGGGTTATGTTGTTTTAACAATTAAAGTTTGTTTCTGAAATGTAGTTATATTTTTACCTGTATTTTAACTGTAAAATCTTGTAAAGAATTATATAATTTACTATTGAATTAAGTGAAATATGCACATTTTAACAATAAATCTTTCATTTCAAATATTTTATTGATAAATCAATAGGATTGGATAACAGGCTATGCCTATACAAATCCTCTCCAACAACAAGATGGAACAATTTGAACACAATTTACATAAGACATAGATCAATCTACCCATCATGTATACATGCAATTCATCTTAATTACCAAGCATAAACACATGTATATTAATAGCAGAATCATACAAACAAATCAAAAAAGATTTTTCCCTTTCTTTTTTTTTTTTTTGGTATGATATAATATGTATATTAATAGCAGGATCATACAAAAAAAAAAAACAAAAAAAATGTTTTTTTTCTTCTTTTTTTAATAGGTATGATATAATTTGGAATAGCCAAATTATGGCTTTATATTTAAGCTATTATTATTTATAATATTAATGATGATGAATTGGCATAGAATGATGGATAGACTGAACTTACATTTAATACACAATATATACAACATGTAAACTGAAATTATGAAATCAAAATCACTAATTATGTGAGGTCCACCATATCAATATGAATTAACTCTTTTTCAGTATATATATTTATGATTGAATAAAGGGAATTTGGGAGAGATGGAGGAAGAAGAGACAAATAAGTAAATAAGGGGGGAAATATCTAAACAAAATAGTGATTGTGATTGAGTAAAAGGGGGGAGGGGGAAGAGAGACCTGTATAATTGAAAGATTTACAACTATTAATTAAGCTGAAAAATTTAAAGATTTGGAGCTACATGTATATATAGGAAGACTTTTCAATGTTATATGACCAGATACAAAGAAAAGGAAAATTTATTGAATCATGTGAATCTTCTACTACCAATAATGAAATGGTGAACAGCATCGAATATCTCAGTATTCTCCTCTACAGTAAGGATTGGTGAGCCTTTCAATAATATATCCAAATTTAGAACATCTTGAAACTTTCTTAGAGAATTAAACAGTTGTATTCTGTGTCTTATGAACAATGGACAAACATAAAAATAATGGAAATTATTTTCAATTGCATCCCCACAGGCACACTGGGAGCTGTCGGACAGATGAGACTGAAACAAGTGGTGATTTAAGCTGCTTGCTTCATTTCGAAGTTGGCAATGCCAAATATTTAAGCTGCGAGAACCAATAGAGTAGAAGCTAAGAGATTTATCAACATCTTTATTAAGTTTAATCTTGAATGAAGATAATGACTGAATGTTCCTAGTATCATTATCTAGTTTGTTCCATAAATCCAGAACAGTTGGAAAAAAACTATCCTTATATGACTTGGTGCGGCATTGGGGAGGGGTGAATAATCTGGGGTTTCTAACCATGTAGTTAGGTTCAATATTAATATAAGAAATAATATTATTTGTTATATAGTTGGGTAGCTCTCCTTCCAGAGCTTTGAACATTAGAATAAGTTTTTGCTTCTTACGTCTGTTTTGCAAGGAGTCCCACCCTAATTCGCCATACAACTTAACCCTAGAGGTACCCTTTCGAAGACCTGTAACAATTCTGGCTGATTCGTATTGCACTGATTCAATAAGATCAGACTGTTCTCTTGTGCAATTATCCCAAACTACACTTCCGTATTCTAGTATAGGTCTTATAAAACCAAAATAAAGCTTTTCTAAAAAAATTAATCTTTCACAAAGTCTGTAGAAATATGCTTAATTTTAATAACAAAATTTGCAAAACTTATACAATTTTGCCAAAATATCTTACAAATTTGCCAAAATATGTATGATTTTGGTGAAATATCTTTAACATGTTTAACAAAATATGCAATTTTTTTCTTAATTGGTAAAATTATGACAGATAACTAAGTTAAATGAACGATACTTGGAGAATAAAACGAAATTAAGGATGTCATTTAGAAATTATTTTAATTTTTGCACTTCCTTTATTGTTTAATTATATTTTTTTTCAAATATATTTAAGAAATAATTACCAGTAGCCATATATTGACCCGACTGAAATGTTACAATAATATTCTGTTTTTTTCCAAAGATGTTTCATGCCGATGACAAATATGTTTTGAGATAACTAAATGTTGTCATTCATGAACATCAATTCAAAAGAAAGTGAAAATACTACAAATTCCACTTCGACAAGGAGGCGTACACGAAGCCAAAAAACGTCAGGATCTTTATGTTCTAAACTGGAAGTCTTCATATGACGTCATGTTGTTTACATGCCAAAATCGTCAACAACATTTCGCGGAATTTTAATTTGTATGATTTTTAGGCCCAGGGATATGCAAGAATACTATATGTTATTCAGGATCTTCGCAAGGGATGTGGGTTTATATTCCCTGTCTGTTTTCTATATCGCCTGAGCCGATTTCCAATACACGAATGTTTAGTTATTTTGTGTATTGCATATTTATCATTGTGTACCTTTTACAGCAGAGTGTCATGGAACAGCTGCTTATAAAACACAGACCACGTCTATCTATGATGTAATCGGTAATAGATAAATATTATTTTTACCAAGGGTTTGGACTCAAAGCGTTTGAAGGACGTCATATTAGAATTAAGAAATAATTCATGGAAGCCATATCTATATATTGTTTTTACCACGGGTAGGCCTTTATGTCACGAAGTAAAAAACTGACATAAAGGCCTACCCGTGGTAAAAACAATATATACATATGGCTTCCATGAATTATTTTGATTCTAGTATGTAAAAATTGGTAAAATATTGTTATAAATTGTCGATGATGTCATAAATTACAATGGGTGTAGGTATATATTATTTTTACCACGGGTTTGGACTCAAAGCGTTTGAAGGACGTCATATTAGAATTCATTTTAAAATTAAATGAATTAACAATTCGAAAATTGAAATTGTTCAGTATCCAAGCTTAATAATTGACATAATGTGAATAGTATTCTGCATCCAAGCTAGGATTTTTATGTTTCAACCAACAAAGCTGTGATTTTGAAGCAGGCCTTGCCAGCTTATCCAAGCTGTTAATTGTGTCTATTTGAACTCTTCTCACAAATTATAAGCATTATAAATAGGAAGTTGTTTTAGTTTTGAATCATTCAAACCAAGTATGGCAAACGCTCAACTTCAAGCACTTCAGTACGTCTAGAACAAGTTTTGCAGAGAAAGTTTGGTCCTAGGAGGTCACCGTTTCAGAGTGAAGAACAGACGCAACGACAGAGTTTACTGGCGATGTAGTATTCCAGCCTGTCCAGCAACAGTTAATAAGATAAATAAGATAAAAATAAATTATATGTGCTATGATTGTCTGATATATTAGTAAAGTTTAAAGATTACTTTCAATGTTGTTATATTTATTGTTCAAATTAATTGTGATTGACTTCAATGAAGTAATATTAAAGTATATAAAGATATATTATTCATCTTTTTTTTTACACATTTATATATTAAAAAGAAACTACACAGTGAAAAAAAATCTTCTATATACAAAAAACATACATATTTGACGCCATATATTTGGAACAGACTATACAATTTTATGGTCAGTAAACCCTTTGTCTTTTTAGCTTATTTAACTGATTGATAATTGTTGTAATAAAATATGGACAAACCAGGATTAAACCGTATATAAGAATGGTCAACACCAATTTTACTGTTAAATTAGATTGTATTAATCATCCCTGACAATATACTTAATATCTATAACACTTAAAGGGAAACTTTGCAAAAAAAATATTTTTTTATATTTTTTTCCTGATGTATAAATATGGATGTTTATATGTATATTAGCGTTTTATTATGTTGGATAAGGGAATGAAATCGATTTTAAAATTCGGTCAACGATAGATGGATGTCGCCATTTTGATAGCATCTCGATACCAATTATCACGTGATGTCTAAATACCATCACGCCCCAAAACAAGTGTGACAAACCGGGGTTCTCATTCAGTGTAGATATGGCTTGTCAGGCGTAATTCTTTTTATTTTTCTTATTATTCTAAATATATGAATTTATTACACAATCAATTTTTGCAGATTTACGTTTTGTTTCTATATACTTATGGCAAAACAGTCCGTCTTTAATGAGACACATTTACAAAAGATTTTTTTCGAAAATTGAAGAACTACAAAATTATGTGAAAAAAAAGGACGGACATCGGAACAATGCCATGAATTCGTAAAAATATTAAAATAGGCCTATACTATGGGGCAAAATTGTTTTAATGATATAATTTATAAGATCGCACTTTGTAATCGATCGTTCATGCACTACAATAAAGCTAGACATAAGCTCTGCTTCTTAACTAAAAGCACAGAAAGTTACAGGGTAGGAAGCCATAAAATTGAGAGGATTATGTAAACATATAATTTGTAATAGTTTTCATTTGACAATTACAGACGATGAGTATTATAAATACTTTTAAAGTTTATTATACAAAACTTCAGGGTACATCTCTTACGTAATATAATAATTTGTTTATGGAAATACATATTCGTATTCGCCAACAGTAAAAAAGATTAATCTGTTTTCATAACGGTTATTTCTGATTTGAACAAAGTGTAACATGTAAAGAAAACATTTTTTGTTTATTTTAATCATGTCTTTCGAACTGACGGACCCTTCTGATTAATCTCAGAATAGTCATAAAAAATATGGTTGTTATTTTAATAAGGAAAAATTGCATACAAATGATTTTTGTCTATTTTGCTTTTTGAGGTTTGCAAGAAGAATTTTCAATCCTGCCCTGTTCACCCTGCTTTACTTCATAATTTTGGTTGTTGCTATATCATTCTGATGAGGCACAAAAAAAATCAAGATAAAAATGAACAATTCAATATAACTTACTATCAATGTTAATCTTAAGATTTTTTTGTGAAGATAGCCCCAGAATCATTGCTGCATTAGGCGTGGATCCAGCAGTTTTGAAAACGGGGTCCCAGGCTCTTGTTTGCCAATTTTTACCCAATTTATACACAGTATTTTGATCACCTATTAGAATCTTTAAAATGTGTATTGCATCTCCTATTCTAGTCACGGGTAGCGTTAACAGGTCACAAAATGTGTATTGCGTTTCTGATTATTGCCAAAGATTGTGACACATGTATTCAAGTATTCGGTCAGAGTCCCATCGACCGAATGTAAAATGACACTTGTATATTCTGCCTGGCGACTTACTGTGTGGACCTAAACTCATTACGCAATATTAGGTACCCTGCTGAGTGAACCGGTGTGAATGTACCTGTCGTTTTCAGAATGAAAATAAAAATAAGTAAATCCCACCTTTCACTTCTTATTTCAGTAATTATTTGCCTTAATTTATTGAAGATTACAATATTTAAAATTAAAATATGGTCTCTCGCTTCTGAAAATACATGAATAATATATGAAATATATTTTCCGCATAATATTTTACGTTTCGCTCATCAAAAATGACACAAAAAAAGGAAAAGAAATTAACATTTTTAAATCAATTGCTCGCTCCAACGTTTTTAGCACAAAATCCGACAAACAAGAAGTAAATTTAGTGTGGCCTAATCTCTGTATATTTTGACTGCTCTTCATCTGTTTATACCGCTCATGATCATGATCTCTTTCGAACTTTGTCTGAATGAATATCAGTGGATATCAAAATTATAGGTCAAGTTTGCTTACTGGGTTCCGAGCTGAAAAAAAACATATATTTAGGTTTTGTACCTTCTGGGGGTCACTGAGCAAAGAGGTTTCTTTTCTTTAAGCACTAACTTTGTAAACTCAGTTGCCACCCGATTTCCTAACCTTTAATTTTTAGTTCTTTAATTAAAATTAAAACATCTTTTATGAAAATCGATCGTTAAAATTGTGAATACATATTAATTATGATGAGACAGCTATATATAGTTAGGCCAATTTGGCACCTCTAATAATGAAAACTTATAATTTCAAGGATAGTGTATACTTTTTTATCATCTAAAACATAATTACAATTATAATTGTTCCTGTTATTTCAACATTATATTTATTCTAATGTTTTAAAAATATTTTATCTTTAATAAATAATAAACGATCTACCAAAGTAAATAGTGTGCATACCTGTTAACCTCTGGGAACTGCTAGGGGGGAGATCTCCCCCCTACCAACTCTTCTAAGGGGGAGATTTTGTGCGTCACCTTTAAATGCACAAAATTGTACCTTGTAGTTGCATACACGTGATAGAGTTGCTATGCTACAACTGGAGATTTGTAAATTTTTGGCTGGAGATTTGGTCTCATAATTGGAGATTTTTTATCGACGTATTTGGTGCATGTTTTTATTGTTAATTGATGTTTTCTTTTTGCTTGTTTCAGTATTGAACCAACTGCATCCCATTTCAATATATATTGTTTACATTTCTGTCTTATTAGTAGTGTTTCATATGATGAATGAAGGATAAAAACTGTATTTATAATTTATTCATAATCATAAGGTTATAACAAAACAATAAAAATGAAGACAGAATGCTCTGAACAATAAAGTCATAGAGCACTAAAATTAAAAAGTCACTTTGCTGCTGGTGCGTTGGGTGATAGCATACATTTTGGCATTTTTGTGGTTTATCAATTCCATCCTGGAACTTAGTCCTTAAATAATACTTTGATCGGCTTTGGTCCCAAACAAGCCATAACAACTCAATCCGAGATGAATTCATTGCACGTTTGATCGAAATAAGAAGTTTTCCTCGGCATCAAAGGTTGTCCGACTCCTGTTTGCACAACGGTTTATAACTATTTTTAATTGCCGCTATCACACTTCTAATCATCTAAGCGTGTGCCACAAACCCACTTCCTTATCCCCAATTAACTGTCAATCAGTGGATAATTGTTGTATAATCATCAACACCTTAATTAATGTCCATGACCCAATTTACCTGTAAAGGTGTCAAACAGATCAATAACCGGATATCATTTACATTCGTATCTCTCAGCGTTTTTCATCAGCGCGGGAGTTCCAAATGGGGAATTTCCAGAAATATTGATCGCAAAATGTAGGTCAAGATTTTATTGTACTTGATTTTTTTGTTGGGGGGATATCGTGCGGGAGGAAAAGATGTGTGCGAGAGATTAATGTCTCCCGCGCATGAGACCCAGTCCATGCGGGAGATAAGGTTCTTACGCGGGAGACTCCCGCGAAAAGGGGGAGGGTTAACAGGTATGTCGGTTTTAAAAGCTCTTCAGAGCTTATGTTGTATGTTTTTATACTCCGACTTTAAATAAAATTTGTATCTTGTATCTTGAGTGTGTATTCAAATTCCCATTTTATTAATCCGATCAATACACAAGTTATGCGTTGTCAAAATTATCCATTATATTTTTCAGCACATTAGTAGTAAAACAAAATGAACATAATTGTAAAAGGGATCCTACATATAGTGAATATAGGTGACTGTTGTAAAACACTCTTTCCATTGTAAATATCAAGGAAATGAAACATTTTGTTCATTTAAATAAAATAGTTGTCTGTCAAAAAGGTACGTATCTGTTCACTTCAGTATTTAATTTTCCAACGGTTATTAGATTTAAATTACAGTCCTCTGAGCGCTTTAAATGAAGCGAATTTAACATCAGCGACCCAGACTTTAAATTTCAATCCCACAATGCATTATCAGGCTAAAACGTCACAGCCTGATGGAAAAATTAGAAATTAAATTTACAAATTTGCGATTTGCTTCGTTATTTGTGGAAATATGTCAATAAAACTTTGTGAATATGTATTTTATATCACCAGGAACATATTTAGCTAACATGTAAAAAATCGTGGTGAAGTTTCCCTTTAAACCCATCATTTAACATTGTTTATTTAATCAAGATCATTATTGAATGATCAAGGTATCTAGACAAAAGACTAATCCCATGCCTCAGGCATGTGGTGACAGATTTTAGTTAATCACACCATGCTGTGAACAGTTCAGTGCTAATTGCAACACATGTAAGTATTAAAAGTGTTCAAGTCTTAATACTTAACTTGTCATCAAGGGTGTTAGATGAATTTGAAGTTCCTACAGATGCAAGTGGAAATTTTAAGGCCAAGTGTGAATTTTCAGATTTTTGTGAATTAAAATATAATTGCAATGTATTAATTAATTACTTTTTAAAAGTATTTGAAAAAAATCAAATACTTTTTAAAAACCACTGTAATTGCAATGTAATGTAATTGAAAAATATTGCAATTACATTGCAATGTAATTGAAAGTATTTAATTACTTTTTAAAGTAATTGAACCCAACCCTGGTACTACTAGGACATGAGCCTAGTTTCTATATACTGTGAAATCACTTTTGTTCGTTGGGTATCAATTTTCGTGGGTAAGGCTGATCCATGAAATTAAGAATCCAGCGAACAATGAAACTTGGGAAGCAGCTTGACATCAATATATAGCCATATGCCGTCCTCGTGTGACCTTGACTTTTTGGACTAGCTGCATAGGGTATAATTGACAATTTTAATGACGAAATAAGTATTAGCATACTTTTTAATGGGTTATAATCCACATGAACATGCTTGTGAATGATTTGATTTTGAATGCATGTGTAAAATTTAACGACAGAAATGCTTATTTGTGTAACGATTTTAACAACTTCCGGTTATAGAAATAAAATTTAATTCAAAACCCTACACTAATGGTGACACACTTCTAAGTGTTGTATAAACATTTCTCTCTTAAATTACAACAACTTTCAATAAACATATTTTATCACCTTTGAACACCTTTCTTTAAACAATTCAATAATGCATAAGTTAACTGTACATTTGCCCCAGGGTCAGGATTAATCTTGTGACACGACTACGAGTGGTTTCAATCCGAGATAAAGGGTAATGAAAGATTTAAAAGTTAGAAATAATTTTACGAATACAATCTGTAATTGGAATAAAAATAATAATGAGAAAAAAATTATTAGTTCTTTTTTCAGTAGTGAAAAACAAAAATTGAAAATAAAACGTACAGTAAATATTTGAATAACATAAAAAAGAATTGAAGGAAATTACTAATGGAGGTGCTAATAATTTCAGATGATTTTTTTTTAATTTTCAACTTCGATAAAAAAAACTCTGCTAAATTTACAAATGCCGGAATTTTCTACAACTGTCAAAATGAACACTTTAATATCCACATTCCACTTCTGATTACATAATTCTACAGCTCATCTGTCTAATGTATTGAAGCTTTCTCGTAGATTTGCTGTCCAATGAAACTTATTATGTTGAAAATATAAAATCAACAAATTTATTTTGGGTACAAACACCAAAATCCACGAATTTACGAATCCACAAACTTGTAATTTTTAACCAAATCACGAAAATTGACACCCACGAAGAAAAGTACTTTCACAGTATGCGATAGGATTTGAGTCATATATGTGATTAAGATATACATATATCTTAGAATTTCTGTCTAGAATTTACATACGTTTTAGGACTCGAGCCTGGTTTATGTGGTGAAGCTGCTCTCAATTTAAGTACAGGATTATCTACACTGTCTCGTATTTTTAAAAGTACTTCCATTAAAGTTTGATTAACGACATCCTTATAGTCTATAGAACCTGAAAATACAAAGAGATGGGTTAGGGTTATGGTGTTTAATACAACTTTCAACAATATTTTAGTTATATCATGGCGGTCATTTTTATTGGTAGATGAAACCAGAGTACCTGTAGAAAACCACAAACTCACAATGTTAGTAGTGATTATCTAGTCAGACAGATGAAGAATGAGAGGGTGATTGGTGTTTTAACGTCAAGTGAGCAATTTGTCAGCTAAATCATGGTGACATCAAGTTACATTATAATGAGATGATGATGTCTGCACTGTACTAGATCAATATGCTAAGTTGGATTTTTATAGTGCTAGCTCACTGAAATAACAGTCTGCGGGTAGACATGTCGCTCCACTCTGACACATTATCATGATTCTGAGAGCCTACCAGTCTTTGTTCTTTCTCCCTAATGCCAAGTGCTTAGTGGAGAAGCAGCAAATACCAATTTTAGTCTTTTGTTTGACTCGTCTGGGGCTCGAACCCATGTTCTATCACACTCTGAGGCAATCATGCTAACTATTACACCATCAATGTGATTTGATGGTAATGATAGGGTTTCTAACGTCCTTGTCTACCTATTGGTCTCACATGGACAATCTATTATAAACATTATAATCCAAGATATTAATTATGTTTGATTTGGAAATGTGTGACAAAATATAAAAAAGATTGAATTAATAAAAAAAAAATAATTAAAAACCAAAAAAAAATGAGGGGTCAATAGAATTTAATGAGAGGAGAGGTTAGACAGACTGCTTCAAACAACTGACCCTGCTTGTCCAGTACCATAAAAAAAATAAGTGTGAAATAGTTTTTACCTTCTATAGAATCTGTTAGTTGTGGTATGTGTAATGAATCTGGTGTCTTCTCCTTCCAAGAAACTCGAAATATTGACCTTACTGCACTTAACATTTGGTCTTCTGTAGCCTCTGAACCTATCTCCTACATAAACAAATTTTATTATTATTACAGGTAATGTTAAAATTATTGTTTACAAGAGACATAAAAATTAAGGACAATCTCTTATCTTGTAGAGACTGACGTGGTCGTGATTGTATGGTAGTTGGACTTACAACTACCTATATATATGCAATCAGTGCCTATCACCACTAAAGTTGTGAGTTCGAACCCCGTTAATGGTGAGGTCTACTCAATACAACATTATGCGATAAAGTTTGTCAGTGACTTGCAGCAGGTCGGTGGTTTTCTCCGGGTACTCTGGTTTCCTCCATCAATAAAGCTGACTGTCATAAAACTGAAATATTGTTGACAGTGGCATTAAACACCATAACCCTAACCCTCCCCCTGTTACTGTCTGGAACCAAACTCACTGGAAGTGTCATTTTCATTGGTTTATCAAAAAACATCCAATCAGAAAGTCATATCCAATAAATATAGCATTTTGATAGGATGATTTTGAAATACAAGTACTAAACTCATACTTGAAAGTTTTATAACCATGAGACAAGATTTTATTAGAGGTTTTCTGATCAGCTGGTTCTGCTAACATAAAAAGTGGAAGGAAGGCAGGAGTATAACTAGTATTTTATTATTTTGTTTTTACCCTTCTACGTTTGACATCATATTTCATTTCTGTCTCATCAACTTCCATGGTCTCTATACCTGAATCTACATCCATCTGTGATTGAAATCTAAAAATAGACAAAAATATATGCCTATGTCATTGAAATCTAAAAATAGACAAATACATCCAGGGTCCCTCTGTGATTGAAATATAAAAATAGACGAAAATATCACCTCTGTGATTGAAATCTTAAAATAGACAAACACATCTCTCAGTGATTGAAATCTAAAAATAGACAAAAATAGACCTCTGTCATTGAAATCTAAAAATAGACAAACATATTTGAGATCGAAATCTTCAAATAGATCAAATACCTTTAAACATGTTTTAATTATAGGGAAAATAGCAAAATTTTATATCATTCCATTTTGAAATTACTTATTTTTAGCACTTTATTGGTACAGTTGCTCATTGTTATCAGAGCTCCAGGTTAGGGCTCTGTAATTTTTTTACCAATAATTATATGTTATACCCGATTGGATATGAAAATATTCTGAACTTAAGGGGATTAAAAAATAATGTACGCCAACAGAAAATGTGTTACAACTGTTTGTTATAACCATATTTACCATATGGCTGAGTAAACCCCATAAGTGGTGTTTATTGTTAGTGTACTCGTCTCGAGTGTGGTAGATCGTGGGTTCGAGCCCTGGTTAGGTCAACCCAAACACCATAAACTTGGTATTTGTTGCTTCTCCGTTAAGCATGCAGTATTAAGGAGAAAGATCAAAGACTGATTGGCTCGGAATCAGAATAATGTGTCCGAGTGGAGCAACATGTCTACCTGCAGACTGTTTTTCAGTGAGCCAGCACTATAAAATCCACCTAAGCGTGTTGATCTAGTACGAAGCGGACATCTTTATCATCTAATCGAATGTAACATGCCCTCACCATCATTTCTAGCTGAAAAATTGTCCATTTGGCATTAAACAACAATCACTCTGGCTGAGTAAAAGTTGGACATGGCTTTCAGCATATAACTTACTGTTTCTCTGAACATTCTGAGTCCACATCCATACTTCTCTGAGAGTCTGGTGTAATAGGATCTACACTTAAACTACCTGTAAACAGACACGTGTAATATAAAATAATTTTGAGATTTTTTCATCCTATTTGTTGGACATAATTTTCTAGCTAAAATATGCCTATTTAATATGAATATGACTTGACTTAATCCACTTCGTCCATAGGTGGACATAGGGCGAATACATTTGCCTTCCAGCCTCTTCTGTCTTTAACGCCATTGTCTTTGTTTCATTCCAGATCATTCCAATTTTCTGTAGCTCTGTATTTAGACCTCTTCGCCAGGTGTTTTTGGGCCTTCCTCTTCTTCGCTGACCTTGTGGGTTCCAGTCTAGAGCTTGCTTTGTAACATTTTTGTCTTTTTTTCGTAATGTGTGACCAATCCACTTCCATTTCCTTGTTCTAATGACAGTTTCTATTGGTTGTTGTTTGGCTTTTTTCCACAGTTCTTTGTTGTTTATTGTGTTTGGCCATCTAATGCCGATGATGTTTCTCAAGCATTTATTTACAAAGACGGTCTATTAATGCTAAACTGAAAAACTGGATTAATTAGTCTATTTAAGGTGGTACCATACACTTCAGGTAAAATTTGATCTGCTAGTTTAATTTTCTTATCTTTTTGGCAGTGTGTTTGAATATATCCACTGCAATAAATATCAAAATTTTAACAAATTCCAACTAACAGACTCATAGCTATAACTTCACTAGCCATATAGCAGCTTTTCTCTCTGTGGTTTTGATCACCGAGATGCTTGAAATCTGCATACAAACATCATAGGATCAAAACGTTCAACTGATTCCCTGTAGTGTTAGGTACCACCTTAATCTTGTCACCATCAGCAGCGATATCAATGTTTCTTTAATAGATCATTGAAATGAAAATATAGATGATCAAATTTAGTGTGCACAATTCATTTCTGGAATGATTTTCATCAGAAATGCTCAAAGCCAAATAATTTTAAAAGTCTTTGGGAGCAAGAAAACCAAAGGGTCCAAATAGGATAGCTGAAATCGGCTACGGTCACCTACGTGATTTAAGAAATGCAAATTTCGATAAAATATATATCTAATCAACCATGTCAGTGCCAAAACACTGATTACTGGGTGGGTGATACCCTCATGGACTAATAGTTCACCATCAGATGCATAATATCAAATTTAGTGTGAAAATCAGTAAATATGGTACATGTACATGTAGTATTTACCAGACAACTTGTGAATGTAGTATTTACCCCACAATTTGTTCATGTAGTGTATACCTGACAACTTACTTGGAGGGATTCTGTTTTGTGAAGAGGTATCCATGGATTGCTGACTTGATTGTCTATCAGATGATGGCTGACTAGGAGATGTTCCATCTTGTTGTGGAGTAGACTGGCTACCAGCAGGTGGCATGGATTGGCTACCAGCAGATGGTGTGGACTGGTTACCAGCTAACCGTGCCAATCGACGACGTCTTATCTGTGAATTAACATTAATAATGTAACAAAAACAATTAATCAATTCAAACTTTTTTTGTCAATTGGTGGGATAAGTTTTATATAGTACCCAATCTCTCCCAGCTAAATTAAGGAAGGAATATCCATTTAGCCAATTGGAAGGGAGTCTTGTGGTGTACTCATTTATGTCCCGTTCTTTTCAATTTGGGTACCCTAAGAATTGGACCTAAATGAGTAGCCACACTCCTCAGAACGCCCATGAATGAACAGCCACACCCCTTAGAACGGGACATAAATAAGTAGCCAACACAGTGAGCTGTTTATCTAATTCATCCCACACAACCAGCGAGGTCCTTTTTGTAGAGATTGTAGAGGAGAAAGTACTATTTTTCTATCCTGTGATTCCCTCAGATGGATTTATGATGTCAACAATAGCTTCTGAAACCCGATTCTGCTCCAAAATTGGTTTGTGAAATTTCAGGATAAGATTGCTACATTGTAATATCTAATATGAATTAATCATTTTATTATGTAACATTTCTAAATTGATACGAATAGTGATAGGCACTGATTACATACAATGTAGGTAGTTATAACATCCAACTACCATACGATCACCACCACGACAGCCCCTATGATGGAAGGGACATCAACCATCTTTTCCATTTGGTGATAATATCAGATCAATTGGGTGTCGGAATACTCAATAGTGAAGGCACACCACTTTGGCGATTACTATTGGCTTAGTCTAATCCACTGGTGCAACGGATTCTATGATTTTGTGTATTTGTGAGCTGTTTCAACAAATGTTTTTGATGACATAATTTATATTGGTACCATACAACAACTTTGTTCGCTCAAATAGAGTGGAAAGACAGGAAACAAGGAATTCAAGACCATTCAAAATTACTAATAGTAACACAGACACTCAGAAACGTTCATTCTTTCTGAGAACAGACTGGAACAATCTGGAAGAGGAACAAGTGCATGGAAAGACAATAGAGTGCTTTATAAGTACCCGTCCGCAGTGCATCTAATCGTACGGTTCTCTGTAAAGTGCAATGTAAACCATGAACGGTTACTGCACTGTAACTATACAGACACAGATAAGACCCAGATATAGTAGACTATCGTCCATGTTCTCCTCCCCAATAATATATTTGTTAAGAAATTGCGTAGTCACTTGGACTATTTACACTTTCCAAATTGAACCACTACAAATCAAATTCTTAGCGGCCATATTCCTAAGATTTATATTATTTCTAATGTTACAAAAAATAGCAAAATAGAAGGATGTGGTTTTATTTGGTGGTGACGAAATATAAAAACAAACACGATAGTCTGAATGACAAATATGTACCTCATCTGGTGTTAATTCACTCATTTCTGTTGAAAACTGTTATTGGATATGGTGTCTTTCAAATACTACGCTATTTTTCTTATTTACTTGTAATCAAGCTAAATGCCTTTTGTGTATTATTTTTTTTTTCGCTCAAGCAATACATTCGTGACGTCATTTCTAACCCGGAAGTGCTTCAACTGAAGGGTTACACTAATGTCCTGAAAATTGACCTGAAATGTCCTGAAAAGTACATAAAGGCTTATATCTTTTTTATTATCCAATGGATTGAGGTCAAATTTGCAAATCTTAAATACATTAGCATATATGTAACGAATAGTTAAAAAAAAATTAAAAAACAATTTTTTTAAGTGGAAATAATTTGACCTGAAAATTGTCATGAAATGTCCTGAAAAGTACATAAAGGCTTATATCTTTTTTATTATCCAATGGATTGAGTTCAAATTTAAAAATGTTAAATACATTAGCATATATGTAACGAATATTAAAAAAATAAATAAAAAAAGATGATTTTAGGTGGAAATAATTTGACCTGAAAATTGTCATGAAATGTCCTGAAAAGTACATAAAGGTCTATATCTTTTTTATTATCCAATGGATCGAGTTCAAATTTGGAAATGTTTTATACTTTAGCATATATTTAAAGAATATTAAAACAAATATATAAAAAAACAATTTGCTAGGTGGAAATAAATTGACCTGAAAAAGGAAACAGACTTACCTAAAGAAGTTTGGAAAAATATATCCCAATAAAAATACAACTTAAAAGATAGTTAGAGAATATAAAAATGAACAGAACAGAAGAATAGAAAGGCCAAAAAATGATGGAAAGAAAAAATGGACTTATGAAGGATTTTAAAACCATACCCCACTTAATTGGCTATTAATTACTGTCAACACATATTCACGTGTTTGTTTATTGGTTTATTGGTCTCTTTTTCTAAATTTGATTTTATCTTAATTAGACTGGCATGGCTAGACACAGTGACAGGTGGGCTGGGCAGTTTTTATTTTTAATGAATGGTTACAATTACATTAATAAATAAACATAATACATTTATAAGTCATAGAAAATCAATGCACAAACATATAAAACATGTGAAAACATAATACAAACTTTTTTACATGTAAAAACGACACAAGTTCTGTAAAAATACATAAAACTGAAAATTAAAAATTCTAAACATCAACATGTCATTAATTTAAAAATGATACAATTGAAATATCAATACATGTAGCAGAATCAACAGTCACGATGTTCATCACAAAAGCACTTTTTTTTTCTTTTTTCTTTTTTTTTCTTTTCTTTTTTTTCTTTTTTTTTTCACAAAAGCACTATGATGACTTTCTGTAATAATGAACTGAAGTGAAATTCACATTTATTTTATAACAGTAAGTGATAACTGTTCATATTCCAAAAAGTGTTCTGATGATTTATGGAAGCCATCGGATTGGTAGCATCCCAAATTGCCGATTCCCAGTTTGCCGAATCCCAAATTGTCGAGTCCAATTAGCCGATTCCCAAATTGCCGACATATGAAAAATATTGTTATTGCAAGTAGAATAATGCTTCTAATTTATGAAGGAATATTGTAAATAATTAAATAAATATTTCTTTTGAAATGGTCCGACATACAAGGGAGTTTAGATTATAGCATTTGAGCTCAAAGTCAAAAGGATATACGGTGGATTAGTCCTGCAGACAACCATGATTTCTGTCAAGATGAAGGATGCCAAGAAATAATTTCAAAACCTATGCTCTGTGAATAATAACTAGCATAAACATGAGAGAATACACATTTTTTGTTTTGTAAATAGGTCCTAAATTTTGCATTTGAGCGAGACTTAGTAAAACTCTAAATAAACATTTACTTATTTGTAGTTTATTTCCATTGTTCTTCAATTATTTGAGTAATGAGGATCGGCATCTCCCATTCATCAGTGCATTTGATTATGGTTTTTCTAATTAAAATTGCGCGAAAAATTACTGCTTTCAATAAAATATGTACACATCATCAATAATTTTTTTTATATTATTAATGATACTTTGTCATTTTTAACAAAAGTCGGCAATATGGAATTCGGCAAAATGGACTCGGCAATCTGGGATTCGGCAATCTGGTACTAATTCATCAGATTATACTTGGTCAATTGAATAACTAGTTAAATTACCGGTATTTAATCTGTTAATCAAATTACAAAATATTACTATCAAAACATACTGATTACTATCTATCAGTTAACAGTACTCACAACAAGCCATTAGCAGTCATATTCTTTTGTTCTGTTCATTTTTATGTTCTTTAGCAATCTTTTAAGTTGTATTTTTATTGGGATATATTTTTACAAACTACTTTAGGTAAGTCTGTTTTCTTTTTCAACTTGTCCATTTCCAACATGCATTTCCAGTCGATCCAGGCCATATTATTTATAAAAATAAACATTTAAAAAAAAAATGTTCTTTAAATATATGCTAATATCTATAACATTTCCACATTTGAACTTAATCCATGCATCATAACAAAGAGGATAATTTTCAGGTCAAATTATTTCCACCTAAAATTATCTTTTTTTAATTTCTTTTTTAATATTTGTTAAATATATGCTAATGTATTTAACATTTTCAAATTTGAACTCAATCCATTGGTTAATTAAAAAAAAAGATATAGGCCTTAATGCACTTTTTAGGACATTTCATGACAATTTTCAGGTCAAATTATTTCCACCTAAAATCATCTTTTTTTTTTTTAAATTTAAATATTCGTTACATATATGCTAATGTATTTAACATTTTCAAATTTGAACTCAATCCATTGGATAATAAAAAAAAAACAGATATAGGCCTTTATGTACTTTTCAGGACATTTCATGACAATTTTCAGGTCAAATCATTTCCACCTAAAAAAAATTTTTTTTAATTTCTTTTTTTATATTCTTTAAATATATGCTAATGTATTTAACATTTTCAAATTTGAACTCAAACCATTGGATAATAAAAAAGATATAGGCCTTTATGTACTTTTCAGGACATTTCATGACAATTTTCAGGTCAAATTATTTCCACCTAAAATTATCTTTTTTTTTTTTCTTTTTTTTTAAATATTCGTTACATATATGCTAATGTATTTAAGATTTTCAAATTTGAACTCACTCCATTGGATAATAAAAAATATATAGGCCTTTATGTACTTTTCAGAACATTTTCAGGACAATTCATGACAATTTTCAGGTCAAATTATTTCCACCTAAAATCATCTTTTTTTATTTTTTTTTAAGTATTCGTTACATATATGCTAATGCATTTAAGATTTTCAAATTTGAACTCAATCCATTGGATAATAAAAAAGATATAAGCCTTTATGTACTTTTCATGACATTTTCAGGACATTTCAGTTCAATTTTCAGGACATTAGTGTAACCCTCAACTGAATTAGATAAAAACCAAAAATGTAATACTTCTTCTTCTGCTTCTGCCATATGATTGCCTCCTTCATCATATTGAAGATGATGCAATTTTGATTTTTGTGCGGCATGCCCAAGAATAGTGAAGCCAAAGTTTAAATAAGTTTCCGAATAGATGATAATATTAAGTAATAATAACCAAATTGAATTTATAATCTTGAACTTAATGCATGATATCTTATTTTTTGAGTCGTAAAAGTTCAAATGTCATAATTATGCAATATATATTAGTTGATAATGTAGTGTCAGGTAAAATGTTCTCAACCATCATATAAAAGTTATATAAATTAGATAGTTCACAAGGCTATCGGAAGACTTAATTGGAAACAAAGTAAAACTGACCGCCACAATATAACTGACATATTGTTGAAAGTGGTGTTAAACACCATAAACCAAACCTGTTAACATACATATTTGTTAGATTTATTAGGATATCTTGATGTACAGTTTGTATTTAAAGCATCCGGTATTATTTTGCATCCTTTTTGTATTTCTAGTACTTAAGAGTTTTCTTTAATTGTTGTATAATTGCTACTTTTCGGATTTTTTTTAAAAGGTGTAGCTTTTTATACAACGGATTTTTTTATTATTGCTCTTCATTACTTCAGATTTAAAATTATTTTCATATATTGTACAAGTTAAAGCCATTTTTAAACAATATTTTGTACATGTTATAACATGTACGACCTAATTTTGTACATGTTATAACTTGTATTTTTGCATTGTTCAAGTAATAACATGTACAAACTCACAACTTGTACACGACATATATAAACATAGATTAAGGGATAGGAAGGGTGGTTTTTTTTAAAGTCCCAACAAAACTTTCAATATAATACTAACAGCCAAATAATCACATGTAATATAACACACTTTAACAAAGAAATTTACATATTGAATTGATTTGGATTTAGACGGCGACTTTCTCAAAGAGAAATTGCGCCCGTAAAAAAATTTATTTGAGTTTTTGGAGATTCTCTTATTATTTACATACTTTTTATGCCTTATTATTACATATTGTGAGATTTTAGAATAATTGAAATTTGTAAATGATGATGTTTATTTTAAATATTTAATTAAATGATTGACTTTAGTATATAGTTTGTCATATTTTTTATGTGAACCAAAAAATTTAATTGCTGTCATTTATGAATTTAGCATACAAGTTGTTTTAATAGTGTGACAAATCCCAGTTTAATAGGTATAGTGTATCATAATGAGTTGGACACTACGACCTTCCTCTAGATACACATTATCCCTATTTTGGTGTTAATGAGGTACTTGACATCGATAGCATCTCCGCGCAAAAATTGCCAAAGTTATAACTTTGTTAACATAGAAAAATAAATCAATAATTAATTTAATAAAGTAAATACTAATAATATGTATTTAGCATTTACGCCAAATGATTTAATTACTATATACGGAGTTACCAGTTTGATGTCTGGATTGTTGCCCCACGTTCAGTGTGGATACACGGAAACTAGTGTTGTTTACGCATGCCCACACTGGCCGTCCGCCAACAATGATTCCAGACACCGCATGGCAACTCGTTATACATGTGTTTACCTTTAGTTTTGAGATATATAGATGTCAAGCCCTTACATACTAAGGTAAATTACCAGGAGTTATATTACATAATCCCAGTTATTAACTAGAAAATAAAAATTAAAAATATTTTGTACGCCGTTCTCCCACGATATACCTCGTGGTGAGAGCACGTTTTTGGTATTATCTATGAAACATAATAACATCGTGACTAATATTGGAAATAAATAATGATAGTTTGTATAATTTCATGAGCTATATAGGGTTAGTGATTGATTAGATATATAGCTACGGAATGATACATTTAATAATATTTCTACAAAGTGATGTTATCGCATTTGATAGTAATAATTTACCCTAGAATGTACCGGGAAATGTCATAATTATTAGCTTACTGAAGTAACTGATTTTATGGAAGAAAAATGAAGATTATTATTAATATAATATTTATTGAACCAATGTACTTATTATTGGATCATATAAAAGCAAAAAATTATCTACTATATAAAATAGAAAAAAAAAAGAAAAAAAAAAAAAAAGAGTTTTATATAACTTTCATTGCTCTAGTCTATATTATAGAGCTTAGCTGTAGCCACATGGCTAGTTCCTAATTCTCTTTATACTTTGACTTGTGTTAATTATTTTTAGTTATTTACATGTTAAGTTCAGTAATAAATATGGTTTTTGTATACCATATATATATAAATAGTTTAAAATGATATTTTATGTATATCAAAAATTATAGTTAAAATAAACTAATGACTCTTATCAATATTAAAGTAAAAAGTAAAAAAAAAAAAAAAAAATTTAAATTAATTTTAGATATTAAATTGAAGTTTAATTAGTAATTCGACAAGGGTCATTAGTCGCAGGTCTCTATGGTGTAGAGGGTGTTCTGTACAGCTCTCAACTGAAAATATAATTAAAATCTATTAGTTTGATTAATATAATCAGCAACTGGTTGAAAATTTTTGCCCGATAGTAAAGTAATCAGATTGAAATTAGTGACACCCAATTGTAGAAGTCGATCAATCATAGTTTTTCTGTATGTGTCATATAGTTTACAATTTAAAAGGAAATGCTCCACTGTTTCTTCCTGTTTACAATTTAAAAGGAAATGCTCCACTGTTTCTTCCTGTTGACAAGTGTCGCATAGATTTGTTGGGTGAAATCCTATTTTGTTTAAGTAGCTATTTAGTTTTATATAGCCTGTCCGTAACCTGAAAAATAATATTTCATTATACCTGTATAGTTTGGGTGCTGTAATAGCAAATGAAACAGTTTTATTAATATCATATAAATGTCTTCCTTTTAGGTTGATGTCCCATTTGTTTTGCCACATATCTTTCAAAAAAGTTCTGCTTAATGTCTTAATGTCCTCTTTATATAGAGGATTAAATACATATATATTTTTAAAACTTAAAGAATGTTTAGCTTCTTTATCTGCCAATTCATTTCCCAGTATACCAACATGGCTGGGTATCCATTCTAAAATAACATTTATTCCAATATTATTTAGTGATGTAAAAATATTGTATATATCATAAACAATGTAATTTTTTACTTTATATATAGAACCTTTGATTGCCTGTAATGCTGAAAGTGAGTCCACAAATATTACGGTATTTAATGGTTTGAAATCTTGAATCCAGTTTAAAGCTAAAAATATGGCAGTAAGTTCACACATAAATATAGATATGTATGGTTGCAATTTGAATCCTTTACTAACCTTCAGTTCTGGAATCACAAATGCACAACCATTTGTGTTATTTTGGGGATCTTTTGATCCATCTGTATAAATTTTTAAAAAGTTTTGATATTCAGAATCAATAAGGATATCTCCCTCACTTTTTATTAGATGAGGGAGGTCCTTTTTAGAAATAACATCATGCAATTGGGTTTTGACCAGGGGTTTTTGTAAATGCCATGGGGGAGTGGGACACTCACTATGTGAATATATATTATCAGGGATGTAATTATTTTCTTTAAGAACTTCTTGGGCAGTTATATAATATGGTTTTTGTTTAGTTTTTATGTTTTTACTATAAAAACTAAACTTTACATCGTCCTGGAGGGTAATTTTTGTAGGGTGGTTATTATCAAAACTACAAATATTAAGGAAAGACTTTGCTATTAAGCCTTTTCTTCGTTCCTCATATGGGGGGTCACCCATTTCTACTTGTAAACTAGCCAATGAGGCTTTTTTCATTGATCCTGTACAAATGCATAGGCATTGAAGTTGTATATTATCTAATAGTTTTTTAACAGCATGCGATGCAGAGTTATATACTTCACATCCATAATCAATTTTTGATCTTATTAGTGCAAAGTAGATGGTTCTTAGCGTGTAGCTATTTGCACCCCACTTGGTACCTGTAAGTAGTCTCATACAGTTGAGTATTTTAATACATTTTGTATGTATATATTGTATATGGTTTAACCATGTCAATCTACAATCAAATATTATACCAAGGAATTTAACTTCCTTGACAATTTCAAGTATATGTGTGCCTATTTTTAGAACTAGTTTACCTAATTTTTGTTTCCTGGAAAAAATAATACCTAGTTTTGTTTGGGGATAATAAAAATCCCCATGTAGAACACCATTTATTGATATTATCAAGATCTTGCTGTATTTTATTTTGTAGGTGTTTTAAATTAGGACCTGATTTCCATATTGCTCCATCATCAGCAAATTGAGACATTTCACAATTCTTGATACAGGATGATAGATCATTAACCATGATATTAAAAAGTGTCGGACTAATACAACTACCTTGAGGAGTACCATTTTGAACAATATATATGTCTGAACAAGTGTTATTAATTCTTACTTGTAATGTTCTATTGCTTAAATAACCATTTACATATGATAGCATATTACCATATATATTTAGAGATACCATTTTTTACAGTAGACCATGTTTCCGTAACATATCAAATGCCTTTTGAAAGTCTATAAACACTCCAACTGTAATATATCTATTAACAAAAGATTTTTGTATATCATTTTCTAGTCGTATACATTGTTCCATAGTGTTTCTATTTTTCCTGAATCCACTTTGATTGGGATTATATAGTTTATGTTTTTCCAAATACCATTGCAGTCTATTATTGACCATTTTTTCCATAATTTTATTTAAATTTGAGGTGAGTGAAATAGGTCTATATGAGAGGGGGTCACTTGGGTTTTTACCAGTTTTGTGGATTGGGATTATGATAGAATGTTTCCAATCTTTTGGAATTTCCTGTAAAAACCATATTTTATTAATAAACAATAAAAATATACTAAGCGTTTTTTCAGACAGATGTTTAAACATATTATAGCTTAACCTGTCTTTGCCAGGTGCACTATTGTTAGTATCTGCGATTGCATCTTGCATTTCCTGTAAAGTAAATTTATCATTATAACAATTACTATTATTGTTAAAATGATCTGTAATATTGTTATGATCATTATTTTCAACTTGTTGTTTATGTATTTTAAACTGACTACTGTAGTTGTCAGTACTACTGAGTTTACTGAAATTTTCAGCAAATAAGTTGGATTTGTCGGTGGATGACTCATAGGGAATATCGTTTTGCTTTAGGGTAGGGATTTCTTTTTTACTGGGTGCATGACCCAACATTTTTTTAACATTATACCATACTTGAGATAAATTGCTATTGTTGTTTAATGAATTACAATAATTTTCCCAGTATGTTTGCTGGGTATCATGTAACAGTTTTTTACACAGTTTTTCTTTTTCTTTATAATTTTTGAAATCCTCCCCCCTACCAGTATGACTGGCCCTGTTTCTAGCCTTGTTCCTTTGTCGAACAAGTTTTGTACAATTTTGATCCCACCATGGGACACATGGCTTTTGATTTTTATTGTTGAATTTTTTCACTGGGATATAATCACCAGCAATATTAATTAATTCTTTAGTTAAAGTTGTGTTAGTTTCTTGTATATTATCAGAAACCATTTACATATATCCAATGAAAAGGAAACATACTAATTAGTGAGCAGATTTGTTCAAGTATGACCAAACAAGGAAATTTACATATCCAATGAAAAGGAAACATACTAATTAGTGAGCTTGGTAACCCCAAGTCTAAAAACCCCCTTTTACAATGACATAATAAAAATAATCCCAAACCCAACAAAGAAGGGGGGGGGGGGGGGTATGTTGTTAAAATCGTGGTAGTAGAGAACAGAAAGATGGCATGGCTTTAAGGCGCAGGTCTCGACCAGAATCAATATATCGCAAAAAAAAACAATCGCTAGACCAATAACCCAACATTTTAATGTCATAGTCGGATAAACCTACTGATCTCGCCCAGGTGGCAGCACCCCCGTAATTCTGTGGATTATAGCCAAAACGTTGCAAGAGAGATCGAAAACATTTGAGGAAAACAGTATAGGACAAACAGCAATGATCAGACAAACAAAATAATGGATCCAAGGGCCCCCCCTGGTGTGGCCAACACGCGGGACAAAGCATCGTAAGGACACAAATGGTGACCGTGCAACATAGGAAGTACAATCTCAATAGGTTTAGAACGAAATTGCAAAGTCTTGGTAGCTTTGAGCGTAACAAACATGCCCCAGCTACAAGGCAACACGTCTACCCTTCTTAAATTGAAGTCGGGATCAAAAGAACCTTTAACTAAAAAGTTGTTTGGTCGCAAAAAACCATATAATCCAGTTAGGCAAGCAGCCCGGAAAACAATATTATTATGACAGTCAAGGTTTAAAATTGATTTAAACTTTAACAACAGTTCTGGCGTTATAGGTGCTTTACAGTCTTGACTGGTACCGAGTTCACGCTTATTACCAGTTAGCAAATGTCTAATATTCCAACAGCTAGCAATAGGATCTGGTACGTCATGGGATTTGTGGAGCACATATATAATGTTCACATAAGAACGTATCGAGCTAAAAGCAAACTTTTTCACATTAACAAGGAACGCAATATAAAGTCCTACAGTTTTGGTTGTGCAAGGCACTGGTTCTAAGTCATATTTTTTTTTACAGAACTCAAGATAAGTCTTGAGGTGAGTACGGTAAGTTCCTGAAGTGGATTTAGCCCATCCCTTGCTTTTCAAACGACACACACTGTCCTCCAACACTTGCGTTTCCCTTGTTCCACCATCTGGAATGAAAGAAGTCAAATGACATGTGATCTAGTAGCTCCATAATTGTAAACTGAATATAAAATGAATGGCTTATTAGTTTATCATAAAGCCTGGACAATTGTCCTTGTTCATGTAGTCTTGACGCTGAATCGGCAATTACAATGTTCCGACTACTGATGAATTTTGCTTTGATATCGAAATTGTGAATCGCCGATAACCAGAAAAGTTCTCTTAGTCGAGTCAATAAAATTTTATTTCTGGAACTACCTTTGTTAATTATGCATTTGGTTGTCATATTGTCGATGAATACCACAACACTTTTATTTGTCCATAAATGTCCCCATCTGATAACGGACAGCACTACGGCCATTGTCTCCTTAATGTTTATATGATAGTTCTGAAATTGCGGTAAATCTATGCCCCAGTTCACATAGAGAAAACCACCTTCACCACCCTGTAAGCATGCATCAGTTTGTAAACATGTAATTGGTTTCAAGTCTAAAAATTTCACTGTTCCATTAAACATATTCATAAATTTTACAAAATTCTGATGACAAAAGTATTTTTGCAATTCTATTATTTACTTTTGATAAACTATCGATTAAACGCCTAACAAAAGTTCTACCACCTTTGACCATTTGGTTTCCCACAAAGCGATTGTAATTTGCTTTACACTTGCTCGTTTGCGGTTTTGAAAAGATAATAATAATTCATAAAACTCTCGTTGCTTCTTAACAGGCATTGCGAGAGATAAAGAACACGTGATGACAATACCTAAAAATGTTAAACTTTGAGATGGTCTATCGATTTTGTCCCAGCTGTTGTTGAACCCCCCCTCCCTCCCCGTAAAGTATTATTATTATTATTTACCAGATTTATATAGCGCTCTTTTCATACATAAAATAAACGTTCAAAAGCGCTGTAGAAACTACATATAACAGATATGGACACACAATGCAACATGTTTAAAACAATTACAAAATAATAAATAAAAATATCAGCATTAAAATTACAATAGAACAAAATAATACTTATAGACACTAAAAATATAGATGCTAAATGTTATAAAGAGCAGTAAAATTATACAACAACTTCTATGTCACAGTCTTATAACAGCTTGCTTTCCAGTGCAAAGTTAGTTTCCATAGATCTTGACGAAAAAGTGTGTTTTTAACGATCTTTTGAAAACATCCAAACTTTTAGCGTCTCTAATGGTAACCGGTAGGGTATTCCATAACTTCGGTGCAACTGACGAAAAACTTCTCTCACCGTACCTCACAGTTCTGCTTTTAGGAACAACTAGTTGTTTTGTGTTCTGGGATCTCAAATTTCTTGCTGGCTGATAGAGTTCTAGCAAGTTTTTCACATAGATCGGTGATTGGTCGTGTAATGCTTTGTATACGTGAACTAGAATCTTAAAGTCCACTCGATGAGTTACTGGTATCCAATGCAGTTCTTTTAAGACCGGTGTAATGTGATCATAACGCGATGTTCTCGTTATGATGCGAGCTGCAGTGTTCTGCAGATTTTGAAGTCTATTCAATGAGACCTTCGGAACACCATACAAGAGCGCATTGCAATAGTCCAGGCGTGACGTGACAAGAGAATTTACTAGAGATTTTGTAGCATCTGTATTTAGATATTGCCTGATGTGGCCTATTTGACGTAATTGTCGGTATCCTGATCTGCGTTAATATGTTTTTCCATGCTCATTTTGGAGTTTAGAAAAGCACCAAGATTTCTCACACATTTAGATGGTTTGATGTCCTCTCCTCCAATTTTCACAGAAATGGATTCAATATGTTTTTCGTTTTTTTGAGATGTAAATACAATGACTTCAGTTTTATCGACATTGATTTTCAACATGTTGCTGTTCATCCACGATACAATTTCGACGAGACAGTTTTCAACACAGCGTAAAGCATCCTTCTGAGAGACCGAATTTGTTGGTTTGAAAGATAAATAAAGCTGTCCATCGTCAGCGTAAAAATGGTGATTTAGTCCATGTTTCTTGCATATTATACCAACTGGTTTAGTGTACATTGTGAAAAATTTGGGGCCTAGAACGGATCCTTGTGGAACACTACATTTCATTAGCACTGGTTTTGACAATTTACCGTCTATGGTCACAGGTTGGTAGCGGTCACTCAAATTCGAGTGGTTTGCCTGCGATACCAAAGTGGTGTTGAAGGCGGTGTAATAATGTCGTTTTGTCGATGGTATCAAAGGCAGCTGAAAGGTCAAGCATAACTGACATTGTCACATCATTTCGGTCGAGGGAGTTGAGAATGTTATTTTGAACTTTTAGTAATGCCGTCTCATTGGAGTGAAATTTTCTGTATGCAGACTGGTGTTCTTCGTGGAGATTGTTCAAAGACAAGTGGCTTTCCAAGCGAGCATCAACTACCTTTTCGAGTATTTTAGATACATACGGTAAATTAGAGACAGGTCTATAGTTCTTCAAAACATTTGCATCTAAACCCGACTTTTTGATGAGCTGTCTGATCAGCGAACTTTTGAAAGATTTTGGTACATATGCATTCTCCAAAGAATCATTGATTATTTTCGTGAGAGATGGTAGCAGTTCTTCTAAACATTCTTTCAAAAGCCATGTTGGAATTGGATCAAGCTCACACGATTTACTTTGAGATTTTGAAATAACCTTTTCCAATTCATCCTGTGATACTGGAGTAAATTCAACAAGTGTATCTATTTGCGTGTTTGGAATTTCCTCAGTTGTCACCGCACCAAATTTTGTTTCAGTATCTGAACTAATTTTATCTCTTATTCCATCGTTTTTTTTCAATGAAGAAATCGCTGAAATTTTGTGCTGGTTCTTTTGAAGAGGAAGATGTTGGCAGTGCTGCCTCTTCATTTATCTGGATAAGTAAGCGAATTCCTCTTTGACACTTAGAAAAAGAATCGACAATTACTAAAAAATCATCTAAATAAGCAATGCACGTTACATTATAAGTACATTTCATAATACTACAGACAGAAGAACTTAATTGCTAAAAGATTTTTGGACTTCTCGCATGACCAAAGAGAAGCTTTTCATCATACATATATGTTGGGAGATTATCCCCTGTAAACGTCCACTGGAGGCCCATCAAAGAATGGTCAGAATTATGACACTTTACGGATCGGTAAGCACTTTTCAAATCTACTTTACCAGGATAATTATTACATTTAATTAGCTGCAATGCGTGCCTTAAATCCATGCAAGAACAACTGGTATCTGTAGTATATGAATTTTAAAAAATGCCTGTCGGTAGGCCGCTTGCATCATGAATAATACGGATACCCCCATTATTGGGATTTTCTATCGCACCAATTGAACTAATGATAACCGGTTTCGTCTTGCTAACCTGTATGTAGTTTCTTAGTTCAATTTCTAATTTGATCTGTTTTTCCACAGCACTGCGAAGGCGAAATGCGGACGAGTAATTATCCCTATCTACAGGCAAATGCGGCCCATAAATAACACTAAGTTTAAATCCATCCTTTACACCATTTAAAATAAAATCTCTGTCTTCAACAGAAGCGGGCAGCAAACGATTCTAAGCCTCAAAACGTAAACAATTAAAGTTTTTTGCTGAATGAATTAATCCGAGTTCTTTTTGCGGGTTTGGCAATAGCTTGGATAGCTGCGTTGTGTCCATGACTGGAAAGAGCAGAATGGGTGCTAGACATACAAATTGCACAGTGATGCATCATTTTACAATCTTGGCGGTAGCATGAGTTACTGTTAAAGCTCCTACAAATTTCCCGTCCATCGGGTAAAAATGGTCCTCTCCGACGATCGTTATTTGCACTAAGTTATTCCCTACTCGAAATTCCATATCCCCGGCGAGTGTTATCGTTTGATATTGCGGTATTGGCTCTGGCCATACATAGTTTACGATTTGTAAAGATTTTCCCGACTTTTCCGAGCTACATACTATAATGTCATTTATTTTCTCACCTTTGTTAGTCCCTTCTGTGGCCAATGAATTCGCTTTCGGCGGATGTTGCAGCTTTTTTAAATCTTCCTTTTCTTCCTCGATTTTTCTTCGTAGTTCCACCTTCTTACGGTCCGTTTTTATACGCCCGTCTCGAGACGGTCCGTATTATGTGATTGGGTATGGCGGGCGGGCGTCCACATAGGTTTCCGCACAATAACTTTAATTCTGTATATCGGATCTTTACCGAACTTGGGCCACATGATTCCCCTGTGGAAGGGGAAGAACTCTATTTATTTTGGGGTCATTAGGTCAAAGGTCAAGGTCACCATTACTATGAATAGAATTTTTGACAACAGGGCCGTTTCCGCACGATAACTTTAGTTCTGTATATTGGATCTTTACCAAACTTGGCCACATGATTCCCCTGTGGAAGAGGAAGAACCCTATTTATTTTGGGGTCATTAGATCAAAGATCAAGGTCACCGTTACTATAAATAGAATTTTTGACAACAGGATCGTTTCCGCACGATAACTTTAGTTCTGTATATTGGATCTTTACCAAACTTGGCCACATGATTCCCATGTGGAAGGGGAAGAACCCTATTTATTTTGGGGTCATTACCATTATACCGTTTGATAATTTATATAGACGGGCGTATTTTGTGATGCACACATTTCTTGTTAAGCGTTGCAATTCTCTTTCTAAATCCTGTATCTCATTTGAATCATCTGGAATGTCATTTATGGCGTCTTCTGATACTTGTTGTTCAATCGAATCTTGAAATTCCACATCACTTTCACCGCTATCATTTATTTCAATGTCTTTAAGTTTTTCACCTGCTTTTTCCCTTTTTTCGCGACCACTAGCCATCATTAATTAAATATTTTTTCCATGTTTATAAAGATTAAAATGAATAAGAAACAAAAAGGTGCTTGGATGCTTCCGGCTTGGCTAATAATACACGTCAATGCCATGTGGTGAACAGAAACGCTACTGAGACTGCGCATTCAGGGATCGTCTCAAGAGGGCTAATAAAACATGCGTGGCTAAAATTACATTTATGCTAAATTTTAAATTAAACCTTTTGATTCTGGAAATGTTCTGACGCCATATTATATGTAAGTGTAAGGTTTTATATAAAAAATATTAATAACATGACACTCTTCAATGCGGTCGAGCGCATCCGTTTTTAGCTCACCTGGCCAAAGGCCAAGTGAGCTTTTGCCATCACTTGGCGTCCGTTGTCCGTCGTCGTCCGTTCGTCCGTCCGTCGTACGTCGTAAACTTTCACATTTAAATATTCTCCTCTGAAACCGCTGAACCAAATTAAATCTAACCTGGCAGGGATGGTCCCTGGGTGGGTCCCTTTCAAAAATGTGTCCGACAGCTCCGCCTTCCATTCAAGATGGCTGATGTTACTTAAAATAGAAATTTCTTCAATTGTCCATTGCTGCTTTAGTTGAAGTCAAAATGAACTTAAATTTTTACTGCAGCTACATAGCAAGGAGTAGTTTAACATTTATTCCGGGTTTTTCTGTGAAATTTTTCTTTCAGACGATTTTTACCGATTATGCAAATTAGGCATACTTTGATAAAAGATCACATTTAAATCCTCTCCTCTGAAACCGCTGAACCAAATTAAACCAAATTTGGCTGGGTTAGTCCTTGGGTAGTCCCATTTCAAAATTATGTCCGACAGCTCCGCCGTCCATTCAAGATGGCTGCTGTTACTAAAAATAGAAATTTCTTCAATTGTCCATTGCTGCTTTAGTTTAAGTCAAAATGAGCTCAAATTTTTACTGCATCTACATAGCAAGGAGTAGTTTAACAAATATTCCGGGTTTTTCTTTGAAATTTTTCTTTCAGCCGATATTTACCGATTATACAAATTAGACATATTTTGATAAAAGATCACATTTAAATCTTCTCCTCTGAAACTGCTAAGCTAAATTAAAGCAAATTTGGCTGGGATGGTCCTTGGGTGGTTCTCTTTCTAATTTGTGTCCGACAGCCCCGCCCTCCGTTCAAAATGGCTGCTGTTACTAAAAATAGAAATTTCTTTAGTTATCAATTTCTGCTTTATTACACATCAAAATGAACTGAAATTTTAACTGCAGTTACATGGCAATTAGTAGTTTAACATACATTATGGGTTTTTCTGTGAGATTTTTTCAGCCAGTTAATTCCGTTTAGGAATATTGTGAGAGAAAAAAATCACATCAAAATCTGTTGCTCAGAAATTTGAGTTGAAATGATCTTTTGGTGGCCCATTTACAAAACTATGTGTAACACCCCCATTTTCTATCAACTTTAGATGTCAAATTAAAAACCAGGTGAGCGATTACAGGCTCCTGGGAGCCTCTAGTTTTTCTAAATTCTAAATCCACTACTATTTATTACATATTTACACCCAATCGAAACTGATCAATTTGACCCCCGAAGGTACCACTGCGTGAATGTATTTAATTTATTTTCATTTTTTGGATTGGATCGCTGTGGGTATATATCACATGCTTTTTTTTTTGCATCGATTTGGTATTCTCGGGCTTTTCCATATGTATGATGAAATGCAGCAGAAATGAGTGAGGTATATTATTCTTTTTATTTCCGTTTTAAACTTAAACCCTTGGTTCACTCTTTTTACAATTCGCTTCCTGGATTTGATTGATTGATTTGTTCCTGCTAAATGTTTAAAGATATGTCAGGCATGTAGATATGGGCCCTTACATGAAATAGTTTGGACGATTTCAGAAAGTTTTTGTTAGAAATTTAAAGTGGAGTACTATTTAATTCCTATATTACTGTATTAGATGACTTCCAAAAACGGCGAAAAGGTATACATAGTGAGTAGTTTCATCAAATTCTACATATTTCTATAGAAATATAAATAAAGTGAGGGTAAAGTGATTCTAATTAGAGTTGTCTCCCATTTTAATGAAAACTGAATGAAAAACGAAAGTAGATTTAGAAACTTTTAAATGACCTTCATTATTAAAATAATATTGTCACGTATTGACTGTATGAGTATTTCAGACCATTCTTATTTTTCAAACATTTTCAATTTGTGCCATTTTTCTTTTGACAAACTACTCAGTGTAGCCCTAGGGCCTAACAGCATTTTAGAAGAATTTAGTTTATTTTATTAAACAAAGTTTTATGCAATATTTACAAGCCCGAACCAACAGGGGCTTAGGGCTAGTGGGTTTTTTTTTTTTGGCACATACTGCATTTTTTTAAATCTCCATAGTGAGTGTAGATTCATCCACATGACCATTTAGAACTTGTTTGTGTGATCAAAAGCTTCTACAGATCATAGTGCCAGGGTCAAATATGCCTACGAAGTGCACCCTCATTATTGTCTTCTGATCATACAAACAAATTTTACAGGTCCCTGTGAATTATCCAAGGTCATTACATAAAGATTAAAATAGATTAAACATGTTTTTTATAATAATTTAATTATTAGATAATAGTCTCATTAAAAATATACCATTAGTTATGTTTTTCAGTGCAATACTTGTAATGCTGGTAGGCTCATCATTGGTTGGTCAGTTGCAAGTATGAACCAGGCTCTATACAAGATATAATATGTCAGCTATTGTAGTTGCTGTTAAAAATGAGTCCCTGTAAAGTGAAACGAAACGAAGCACAACGAAATGAAACGAAATACGACGAAACGAAACAAAATATGTAAACTGAGAAACGAAATGAAACAGAATATGTAAGCTGAGAAACGAAACGAAACAGAATATGTAAGCTGAGGAACGAAACGAAACGAAACGAGATCATTCAATGAATAAAAAGAAAATCATTCCTCGACGTCCGCGTCCGTTTAAGCTATATGTTCGAGTATATCTAAGAAACGCTATATATTTTATTTGGCAAAAGTCGTGTACATTCCCATATAAAAATAAACACGGCCCGATACCTTATAAATGTATGATCAACCAATTCAATTTTATCATGATAGATGGACATATAAAGATATTAATTTGACATTGTAAATTGACGAAATACTCCATTTGAATAAAAAGTTCGGAATGACATACATACAGTATTTCTGTCATTTGTGTATATGCTAGATGTGTGTAGATAATCATGCAAATTTGCATTATCTGAGGGAGTATTCCTTTTAAATTAGTATAGATCAGGAGGAAACGTGCACAATGAACCGTCTAGGCCTAACAAAAAATACAATTTGCATAGGGTAACTCGACCCTACCTAAAATCTAGTACCTACAATAGTTTTACATTACATTTTCTCAACAAGCACTATTAAAGTCAGAACATTTGCCCAATATGTAAAAAAATATATTTCCCACCCACCCTATAGCTACCCTACCTAACTTTTCCACAATGTTAGCCTAAACACACAATTATATTTTGTAGGCCTAATGGGAAAATATCAATTAAGTTTACACATTTTCAAAATCCGCTCAAATGAGCCCGGGAAAAATTAATTGCATCTGTGTTGGCGAATACGTGAAAGTGAAAAATATAGGTATGCGTTTAAGGTTTTAGTTCATATTTAAGAAAACATATCTATATCGGCCACTCCGCATTGATCTTTAGCTGTTGGATTTTTCTTCCCCCTCATTTTTGCGACGAAAAGTCAAGGGAGCATACTAATTTACCCCTGTCCATCCGTCCATCCAGATATATGAAGGCTAACTTAAAGAGGCATTAGCTACGATTTTGACCAAAACAATTATATGTTTTGGAAATTGGTAAAAAATTACCATCGATTTGTTATTTCCTTGCAAGCAAATAATTTGACCTCGCTTTCTCAGTATGCAACTGACCTTACTAGTGACAGGTAAAAACGAATAATTTGTATTTTGTCGCTTATTAACTGCAAACTTGCATGGTTCTTTGTCCGTAATTAACGCCGACTAAAAGCAGATTCATAGAAAATAAGAAACAAGTGCATTGTTGTATTGATTTAATGACGATTTGGCAAACTCCGTAAACAATGCCGATAATTAATAAGATGGCATCCATTTCTTGATCGATCTCAAAACACGAGCAGTTGCACCTTTTTTCCCCGATGCGAGTACATTTCATAACATTTATAAATTACAGAAACACGTTTTATTAAGGCATCAATCATATCTGATAGTTTTTATGGGTAACAAAAATTTACGATTTTGGCAGATAATGCCCCTTTAATTTACATTTTTTTTAGTGTTTTGTAGGGTCCATGTTCATGCATATATACTAAAGGTGTGCATAATAACAGATTTTGATTTCTATCAAACAGACAAACTTTATATATTTTCTGACAAAATCCTGGTGGGGGCATACCGGTTTCCAGTTTATTTTTAGCCTTGTTCTCAAATCTCCACTTTTTCTTTCCAAATTTGATGTGACAGCAATTTTTTTTGCACGAAACACAGTGAATAACGCCCCTCTTACTATGAAACACGTGAAATGAAAAAAAACCTCCAAACACGTTGCAGGAAAATAACCCTTTACCACCCGCGCCAAATGTATGTGTACCTGAAGTACATGTGTATTTAACTATACAGATTTCACAAAGCTTGCTATCTTGTTGAGCGATACTAAAAAGCTTGGTATACATTGCATAGTGTTGGATTGCTTTTCCATTTTTGTTTAAATCTTAAATTGAGATATTTTCAAAATGCTTTAATATGGTAATATATTTTCTGTATGAATTTATGGTAGGTTAATGAATAATCTCACATTTGCCATCACTAGGCATTCATTCATTTACGTTTCACATTTTTATCTCAAGATGTTCACATTTACCTTTAATGACATCTATAAGATTAGATTATAGATTGGTTATATTACATTTCCAAACTTGGTGGATGTGTGAGATATCTTACTAGTGCTTGTTGAGAAAATGTAATAAAAAAACTATTGTAGGCACTAGATTTGAGGTAGGGCTGGGTTACCCTATGCAAACTATATTTGTTGTTTGACCCTAGATTGTGGTCTATACTAATTTAAAGGGAATTCTGCCTCGGATGATGCAAATTTGCGTGATTATCTACACACATCTAGCATATACATGAATGACAGAAATGCTGTATACATGTCATTCCGAACTTTTTAATGAACTCAAATAGAGTATTTCATCAATTTACAATGCCAAATTAATATTTTAATATGTCCGTCTATCATGATAAAATTGAATTGGTTGATTATAGATTTATAAGGTATCGGGCAGTGTTTATTTTTATTTGGGAATGTACACGACTTTTGCCAAATGAAATATATAGCGTAAGTGTAAAATACATCTTCGATTACAAAGTAAAGTTTCTTATACTCGAACATATAGCTTAAACGGACGCGGGCATCGAGGAATTATTATTATTCACTTTATTTTTTATTTTTTTTTAGAAATCATTGAATGATCTCGTTTCATTTCATTTCGTTTCTCAGTTTACATATTCTGTTTCGTTTCGTTTCATCATAATTCGTTTCGTTTCTGTTTCGTTTCTCACTTTACAGCGACCCGTTAAAAATATATGACCAAAATATAAAATAAAAAAGATGCAACAAACTTCTAACTTGGATTAGATTATATTACTAAAACTAACTACCAATATCAGCAACCTCTAACAGTAGCTTGTAACTGATATTAGAGACAGCATGTACAATAGCGTTGCTGGAGGTATCATTGTGCAAATAATCCTATTGTCAAATTTCTATGCTAATTAAGCCCATATTTATTACTTGTTTAATTGTTACTGTATTTCAGGGGGCCGTCCTTTTCGTAGTTGGATTTCTAACTACCTATGCTATCAGTGCCTATCACCACTAACGTTGTGAGGTCGAACCCCTTTCTTGGCGAGGTGTACTCGATACAACATTATGTGATAAAGTTTGTAAGGAACTTGCGACAGGTCAGTGGTTTTCTCCAGGTACTCATGTTTCCTCCACCAATAAAACTGACCGACGCGATATAGCTGAAATATTGTTTAAAGTGGTGTTAAACACCATAAACTAACCACTCCAATTTAGCTAATAATTTTTATTTTATTAGATAAAAGCAGGAACTCGTGTTGTACGAGGACCAGATTGGAACTCCAAGAAACAAGACAATGGAGAAGGATTTCTGGGAACTATTATATTTGTACCAAAGTTGAGATCTGGTGATAAGAAAGTTACTGTTATTTGGGATTCTGGTAGAGAGCTAAGATACAGAGCTGGCGAAAATGGAAAATATGACCTTAGAGTGTTTGATACAGCTCCATCAGGTATGAAAGGGGAGATTACTCTGTCATATATTAATTGTATTCATAAAACATATATCACAGACAGACTTGTCAGTATACTGGGACACATTATCCTGACTCCAAGCCAACCAGTCTTTGATTTTGTTCTTACTCCAAATGCGGCATACTTAGCAGAGAAACAACAAATACCAATCTTAAAGGGGTCGTAGTGGTCATGATCGAATGGTAGTTGGATTTACAACTACCTGTGCAATCAGTGTCTATCAACATTAAAGTTGTGAGTTCGAACCTGTTCATGGCGAGGTATACTCAATACAATATAAAGTTTGTCAGTTACTTGCGACAGGTCGGTAGTTTTCTGCCGGTACTGTGGTTTTCTCCACCAATAAAACTGACCACCATGATATAGCTTTAATATTGTTGAAAGTGGCCTTAAACACCATAAAACCAAGCAAAACAAAACCAATTTTAAAGTTTTTGGTTTCACCAAACTGGGGATGATGACACCCACAATCTATATTTCAGGCAATCACACTGACCATTACTACACAGAGACAATCACTTAAAGTGACAGTGTCTATGATTTTTCATAATTTTTAAAGTTTGACAACAACTTGAAAATAAAATAGATAAATCAATAAAATGACCAAATAACCATCTCAGATAAACAGAAATTTGTTTAATTAGATGTAATTAAACAAATTACTTCTGATCGTCTGCTGGCCAAGCTCATTAATTATTCATGACTCAGTATGACAACACAGAACGCATTGACCCAGATTTATCAAAACAAAGACGTGGATGATCTATCTTTAGACTAAAATGTATAATTCATACATGTTTAATGATAAATTACACATATTTACCTATATAAGAATACAATTTATCAATCAAAACTCAAATTATTAGCCATTTTCGGTTTTCTTCCACGGTTAGATTTTCCGACAAAAGACATTTTCATCAACAAACTGATTCCGCGCATGCACAGTTCGTCATACAGAGGCGGAGTTATCTTGATTGACTTGAATTAGAGTAGCCCAGTCCAGACACAAATTGCTTGCGAACACGTTTTCCCCGAAATATTTTGTGAAAATCACTTCGGTGTTTTTGGCTGTTTTAGATGAATTTTTACTCACATCTGTTCAAGTTTGGGAGAAAAATTCTGATTTAAAAAATATGACAAAATCGTAGACACTGTCACTTTAAAGAAATAACTATGAAAATTGAATACAACATAACATATATTTCTTGTATAATTTTAACAAATAATTCATTCTCATAAATGTTGAAGGGGCCGTCGTTGTTGTGATGGTATAGTAGTTGGATATACTAATACCCGTACAATCAGTGCCTATCACCACTAAAGTTGTTGGTTCAAATCCCGCCCATGGCAAGGTGTTCGCGATACAACATTATGTTTTTCAGTGACTTGCAACATGTCAGTGGTTTTCTTTGGGTTTCATCCACCAATAAAACTGACAACCACGATATAATTGAAATATTGTTGAAAGTGGCATTAAACACCATAACCCTAACCCCTCATAAATGTTGATTACATTGACAATTTTTAAGACAGTGGTGTTCACATATGGTAATCTTTTTCTTTCACTGTATTCTATATATTAATGTCACAGTAAAAATGAGAAGTTGCTCCCTGAATAATATCAGTAACATATTGACACATATATATATATATTTTTTTAATTTTAGGAACAATCCACACTAATATAACTTGTGACAGCTGTTTAGAGAATGCCGTCCATGGAATACGATGGAAATGTTGTGATTGTAACGATTATGATTTATGCAACCCATGTTATATGAACGACAAACACGACTTAAAACATGCTTTTGTCAGAATAGATACACCGGTCTCTACAGCGTGAGTACAACATAGTGGTACCTTTTTTAAATACACACAAGATGCTACATCGTAATTAAAGTACAACATAGCAATTTACATTTCATTTTTATGTTTCATGTCCACCATCGCATACCGTAATGTTGTTTTCTTTTATTTCTAAAAGTTAATTTTTCTAATGACTCAAGCTTTATGATTCTTGTTAATTAGATACTGAAAATAAAATTAAGGGTATTGTCATGGTCTTGATCGTGTGGTAGTTTGATTTACAACTACATGTGCAATCAGTGTCTATCACCACTAAAGTTGTGAGTTTAAATCCTGCTGAAAGTGGCATTAAACACCATAAACCAAACCTGAAAATCAAATCTTTGGTTCTTACAGTAGTTAAAGTTTCATTATTTCACATACACCATGTCATATATGCTGATGCAAATTATAACCGCACTTGTGGTGTGATGGTTAGCATCCTTGCCTCGAGTGCAGTAGATTATGGGTTTGAGCCCAGATTGGGTCAAATCAAAGACTATGAAATTGGTATTTGTTGCATGTAGCATTGAGGAGAAAGAGCAAAGACTGGTTGGATCGGAATCAGGATAATGTGTCCGAGTGAGGCAACATGTCTATCCGCGGACTGTTCTTTCAGTGAACTAGCACTATGAAAATCCATCTAAGCGTGTTGGTCTAGTACAAAGCGGACCTCATAATCATCTCATTGAAAATTAATTTGTTCTCACCTTGATATAGCTGAACAATTGTTGAGTTGGTGTTAAGCAACAACCACTGATACGAATCATAACAGTTCCTGACTGGCTGAAATTTAACACATAACAAGGCCGATATTAAATTTGATATTAAAATATATTTTATTCTACAGGGTCAATGTTCCACCAATGTCTGTCGATTGGTTTGAATTTCACATAACCGGGCCAATATTAAATTTGATATTAAAATGTTTTATTCTATAGGGTCAATGTTCCACCAAGGTCTGCCAGTAAGAACTGTAGGAAAACTGCTAAAGGAATCTTCCCTAATGCAGAGGTTATGAGAGGACCTCACTGGAAATGGAAAAATGATGATGGTAAGATTATTTATATTATCAGGGGAAGTAATACTATTTGTTTGGCATACTCTGTAAAATTAGATTTTATACTCTTCTTCCCAAAGACTTTTAAATTATGTAGCTTTGCAATCTTTTGACTTTGTGTATATCTGATGAAGGTTATTCAAGTCGAAATACGTTATGCACACTAAATATTACATCCACATCCCTTAAAAATAACCAGTCTCATGTTGTTTGCATCCACCTCAATTCTTGTCAGCAACAGATGTCATGTTCATTTACATCCACACCCCTTCTTTATAATGCAGATCTCATGTTCATCTACATCCACATTCCTTAAAAATAACATATCTCATGTTGTTTACATCCACATCTTGAATTATATATCTCATGTTCATTTACATCTGTGTCCCCTCTTATTTATTAAAATCTCATGTAATGTAAAAAATCATTTGATTGTTATGAAAAGAAAGTTTAAACAGTGATGATCATCAATTCCACGAATATCAACAAAACCAGGCAAATGTGTTGGATGTGGTTAAAATTTAGTAAGTTGTTAAGTTATAGAAACCAAGCAAATGTTTTGAAGTTGCTAATATTGGGGATTAACAGTAAAAAATTGGTTACTGCCATTTGTAGACTTGGACGGACCCAGAAGCAAAGTTTAAGTTTCTTTATTTGTAATGTGTTATAGGTGTAATGTTTGAAGGTAATTAAATAATGATATATTTATTTCATAACAGTTTTGCATTACATATACCATAAGCTACGATATAGCTGAAATACTACTAAAGATGGCATTAAACACCAATCAATCAATCATTTACCATAATATAGAATTTCAAAAATAGGGACAATAAACTTGATTGTTTTTTCTTCAGGTTTTCACAGGTATTGGCCTAGTGATGGGAATCGGTAACATTTTCAAGATCGATGATCGTTATATCAACATCGATTAATGATCGATCATCAGTGACAATTGCCTGCTAAATGTATTTACTGACTATAATTAATCAAATAGTCTTTATTTCAAGAGTATGATTGAAAAAAAGTAAAGATATGAATAAAATTGTATCATAAATTTATAAACTATAATTTTCCCATTAGTAAACATTAACTTAGAACAAAACAAAAGATTGTTTTCCATATGTGTAACACCTGATATAGATAGATAAATAATAGACTAGTCCAAATATATGTTTGACAAAATTAAAGATTTGAATAAAATCAAATGATATATTTACAAACTACAATTTTTCCATTTGTAAACATTAACTTAGAGCAAAACAAAAGATCGTTTTCCATATATGTGTAACACCTGATATAAAATGGACTATTCCGGGAAGTAGATAAATAATAGACTAGTCCAAATATGTGTATTGACTGAGTGTCAAAAGTACGCTTGGACAAAACTGCCAGATGTTTGTCAGTATGAGGGCAAAAAAAACAGCTGGGATAAAACTGCAATATTTTTGTCAGTATGGAGACAGAAAAACAACCAAAGAACAAAGTTAAGCATATATATTTTAGACACTAAAGAATCAGAATCGATCACATGGATTTAGAATCGATCATCGGATCGGATGATGACGTCAGATTGATTAGTCGATGTTTCCGATGATCGGTGCACCACTAGGTATTGCTTTTCACGTTTTTTTACTGTCCTAGAAAAATAAAAACACGACAAATGTTAATACTTTTACAGTAAATTGTTACTATAGTAACATATGGAAACTAAGAAAATGTTTTTGTTTTAGGTGGTGAAGGTTGTGTTGGCTGTGTAAAGGAACTAGTAACATGGGGAAAAGACTCATATCGTGGAGCAGTTCAGATTTTATGGAAAGCTGACAGTAAGAAGAAGAATTACCGTGTTGGAGGGGAAGGGTGTGTAGATGTTATATACACTAGAATGATAGAAACGGCATCAGGAGGCAGTTATTATGCAGATCATCTTCCATTGGTTGGTAAGTATAAAGTTTATTTATACTACACATCTAACTAATTGTATATATTATATAGATTAAAAAATTGTTCCGATTCAAATTTAAAACTGCTTTGTTTGTTACGAATGCTAGGAGCAATCGTATTAGTCAAAAAAGGTCATTAGATGTATTTATCATATCATTAAATATTCATGACATAGGGTCACTCGCATATATATGACCTGTAATGTGGTTTCTTCAGATCTTCCACCCCACAACATATCAGTAAAGAGGAACAACTCAGAGATGTGATTTTAATACAGATTGACATAAAGCTGACAATGGTTTGGTTTGGTTTATGGTGTTTAATGCACTTTCAACAATATTTCAGTTATATCATGGCGGTCAGTTTTATTGGTGGAAGAAACTAGAGTACCCGGGGAAAACAATCAACCTCAGCCAAAAGTCACCGACAAGCTTTCTCACATAATGCTGCATCAAGTACACCTCACCATGAACGGGGTTCAAACTCACAACTTCTGTGGTGATAGGCACTGATTGCAATGGGTAGTTATAAATCAAACTACCATATGATTACGACCATGATGACCCCTCTTAAGCTGACAATGAGAGATGTGATTTTAATCAGATTGACATAAAGGTGACAATAAATATTTCAGATGTAGTTAGCCCTGGTCAAGTATTCCTTAAGATTGCAGACAAAGTTGAAATAAATCTCCCTCTGAAAGGATTCAGACAGCTACAGGATAACCAAGTGTATGGTGGCTGGGATGATGAAATGTCTCAGGTAAGATTATCACTGAGGGTTATGCAGGGACTGGGGTTGCAAGCACATACAGGATAACCAAATGTATGGTGGCTGGGATGATAAAATATCTGGGGTAAGATTATGACTGATTGAGGAGTAGGGCAGACATGTACATGATAACCAAGTGTATGGTGACTTGGATGATTAAATGTTGCAGGTAAGATTATAATTGAGGGGCGGTTATATTGGGAGATTTTCACCAGAGCAATTTAAATGTAAAAGTTGCCAACCCACAGGAAAGTGAAATATATTGAGGAAAACAACATTCTCCATTGGTTTGAATCCATAAATTCACTCTATAATGCATGTTTCTGTTATTTATTCATAGCAAGTTCTTTTTTCATATGAATTTTCATTTTAGTGTCTGGATGAATTAGGAACTATTGTTGGATTTTTGTATGATGGAAAAAGTCTTAAGCTACAATATGAAGACAGTAAAATGTGGATCGTCAACAGAGTGGCAGTTACCAGGGTAACTATTTATATCATGTAACTCTTAAATACTTTTATTCTTAAAGGGACAGTGTCTGCTTGATTGGTTATACAGTGGAACTTGTGCAATCCCACACTCGAGTTTTCCGACATCCTGTGACATCCAACAAAAATTTATGGTTCCAAAGTATTTCTGTTAACTCCGACTCATTTCCCTGGCCCCTTGGTGTGTTGGATTAGACAGGTTCCACTGTATTCTTGAACTGAAACATTAAAAAGGAAAAAAAGAAAAAGTTTTATGACATGTATTGGTTGAAAATTGTAATATTATCTCGGTATATATTCTCCTAGCTTCAATTTTTAGCCATAACCTATTGACCCAGATGAATACTTATAACATAATACAGGGATTGGGAAGGCCACGCGCCATTCACAATTGGCGCTTCCAAGTCGATTGTGGCTCATTGAGGTCCGTTATATGTGTGCCCTGTAAATTCTGATTAATTATTTTATTATTTCATGTGTCCATTAAAGTCGTTTTCTATTTTGTGTCGCGATTTTGTCACTGTCTTCACTCGTCGTTAATTTCCCTTTAATGGCGGTTCCTTGATTTTCCCTTTGTATGTTTAGAACAGTTATTTGTGTCAACCAATCAGACAAAAGGATTCACTCTTTCAATTCTAAATTTAGCATATTTAAAACACATTTGTCCTGGCGTTTCGTTCTCTTTTCTGAATAATTGGTCGGTTTTAGTGGAGTGTATTCTACTTTCTGGTTGAATAGAATCTAATTACAATTAATTGGTACAAGTATACCGCGCCGATCTTTTTATTTGAGTGAAAGTTGTATCTATAAATAAAAATCGTAAACCGAAACCATGCGCTTGGTATAACTAATAACCGAAAAGTATCAGGGAGTGTGATACGCTATTTCCAACCCAAAATGGACTTTTTTTATCATACTTTTTTTTTCTTTGGGTACATTTTGATAAATTCTAGTAAGAATAGAATTATAAAATTATATTGTAGTGGCAGGCGTGCATGTACACTTCTATTTTCCTGCAGGTGTGGCATATTTAAGTATGACCGGCATCGAGGTGTTCCAGAAAAAAATCTGCCATTTTCTATCATCAATATTTTCGTTTCCTTCCCCCATGTTAATCCTGAACTGTCGTATTAATTTCCTGCTGCAGCCGAGGATGTAGTATAAGCTCTATGATTAAGAACTGATGGTGTGATGCAACATGAGAAATGAGGAATAAATGTGTTAGTCATAACGTCACAATAATTGGTTTGACTATTTGCTTTTTCATGTTACACAATCCATACAAGTCTTAAAAAATGATATTTATCAATGCATAGGCTAGCACGCAGTTTAACTAACCAAAGTTGTGGTCCGTTGCTAATTTGAAATGGCACATTATTCTCTAAAATGGCCCCTTGATGTGGTCAAGTAAGGGACCATAGTCTCTTTGACAAAAAATTCTTCCCAATCCCTGATAATATGAATGAAGTGATAAGCATGTACAGTCAAGCCTGTCTTGTGCGACCTAACAAGGGAACAGTGAATTAAGGTCACATAAAACAGATGGTTGCTTAATACAGGTAATATGTAAAGGGAATTTAAGATTAAGGATACATACAAGCTTTTGCTTAATAGAAGCAGTCACTAAAGCAGGTTTTTAAACTATATATTTTAATAGGTATAGTATTGAAAGTGGCATTAAACACTAATTTTCCTAATTCTAATCCATTAAATTTTTCTAATGGAAGTTTGACGGATTCCAGGCAAAGCATTTTGACAGATTCAGGTTAAGTGAGTGAGTGAGTGATTGTTGTTTAAGGCCAAATCAGCAATTTTTCAGCTATATCATGGCGAGAACAAGTTAATTGTTAATGAGATGATGATGAGTTCCGCTTTGTTCTAGACCAACACGCTTAGTTGTTTTTTCATATTGCTAGCTCACTGAAACAACATTCCGCTGGTAGAAATGTCGCTTCACTCGGACACATTATTCTGATTCCGAGCCAACCAGTCTTTGCTCTTACTCCTTAATGCTGCGTGCTTACGGAGAAACAACAAATACCAATTTTATAGTCTTTGGTTTTACCCGACCGGGGCTCGAACCCACGATCTACCGCACTCAAGGTGAGCACCCTAACCATTACACCTCCGATACGGTTGATTCAAATTAAGCACTGTGTTTAAAACATCAATGGCAGAATCTCAAGGCAATCTTTGTCCTGACAATATTCATTTAAGTGATATGATGGAACATGGTGCAAAAATAAATGGCTTAGTTTCTATGGAGACTGAAGTCATGTGATGCTTTATGGAATAGATTTTATCCTTAGATATTTAATTTTTATTATTTATAGAAACACACATTTAGCCAAAATGATGCTATTACCTTACTGGATAATTACAATGCTGTAAAAGAACTTCAGAAAGGTCATGGTGGATGGAATGATGAAATGAAATCCGTAAGTACAATCTTACCTGTATTAAGAGGTCAGGTGACCTCCTAAAAAAGGTTCAATTCATATAAAATTTTCTATGACAAGGCAAGAAAAAGGTAGCCCTTTAGATACAGGTAACAGCTTAATAGAGGAGACCTTATGGGCAAGGTTGACTGTAATTACAACATTTACATAAATATTGAGTTGCCATTGTAGTTGTGATCGTATGGTAGTTGGATGTACAACTACCTGTGCAATCAGTGCCTATCTCTAGTAAAAATTTGAGTTTGAATCCCACATATAATGAGATGTACATGATACAACATTATGTAATAAAGTTTGTCAGTGACTTCCGACAGGTCAGTGGTTTTCTTCGGATACTCCGGTTTCCTCCACCAATAAATATTGAGTTGCCATTGTAGTCGTGATCGTATGGTAGTTAGATTTACAACTACCTAAGCAATCAGTGCCTATCACCACTAAAGTTGTGAGTTCGAATCCCACTCAGACGAGGTGTACTCGATGCAACATTATGTGATAAAGTTTGTCAGTGACTTGTGACAGGTCAGTGGTTTTCTTTCGGGTACTCTGGTTTCCTCCACCAATAAAACTGACCACCACAATATAACTGAAATATTGTTAAAGGTGGTGTTAAGTGCCTTAACTCACCCTAACACAAGGACATTTCTGCTGTGTATTAAAAGTTGCTGCAAGGTTGAATGTTATTACAACATTTACATAAATATTGAGTTGCCATTGTAGTTGTGATCGTATGGTAGTTGGATGTACAACTACCTGTGCAATCAGCACCTATCTCTAGTAAAAATGTGAATTCGAATCCCACGTATAATGAGATGTACATGATACAACATTATGTAGTGACTTCCGACAGGTCAGTGGTTTTCTCCGGGTACTCCGGTTTCCTCCACCAATAAATATTGAGTTGCCATAGTAGTCGTGATCGTATGGTAGTTAGATTTACAACTACCTAAGCAATCAGTGCCTATCACCACTAAAGTTGTGAGTTCGAATCCCACTCAGGCCAGGTGTACTCGATACAACATTATGTGATAAAGTTTGTCAGTGACTTGTGACAGGTCAGTGGTTTTCTCCGGGTACTCTGTGTATTAAAAGTTGCTGCAAGTTGTCTGATACATACAGAATAATCTCCAATCCAAACACAAGGTTTGTACGAACCACCTCCTTGAAAAACTAAGAAGGGCTAGAAGTCAAGATTTTGGTTGTATTATGACAATAACATTTAATAAAAGATAGAGAATACCACAGGGGCAATCAAAAATAGAGAATACCACAGGGGCAATCAAAAATAGAGAATACCACAGGGGCAATCAAAAATGGACAATCCAGAGAAACTGGCAACAAGACGAAGACAAACGACAAAACAAAAGTCAAGATTTTGGTTGTGTTATGACAATAACATTTAATAAAAGATAGAGAATACCACAGGGGCAATCAAAAATGGACAATCCAGAGAAACTGGCAACAAGAAGAAGACAAACGACAAAACAAAAGTCAAGATTTTGGTTGTGTTATGACAATAACATTTAATAAAAGATAGAGAATACCACAGGGGCAATCAAAAATGGACAATCCAGAGAAACTGGCAACAAGACGAAGACAAACGACAAAACAAAAGTCAAGATTTTGGTTGTATTATGACAATAACATTTAATAAAAGATAGAGAATACCACAGGGGCAATCAAAAATGGACAATCCAGAGAAACTGGCAACAAGACGAAGACAAACGACAAAACAAAAGTCAAGATTTTGGTTGTGTTATGACAATAACATTTAATAAAAGATAGAGAATACCACAGGGGCAATCAAAAATGGACAATCCAGAGAAACTGGCAACAAGACGAAGACAAACGACAAAACAAAAGTCAAGATTTTGGTTGTGTTATGACAATAACATTTAATAAAAGATAGAGAATACCACAGGGGCAATCAAAAATGGACAATCCAGAGAAACTGGCAACAAGACAAAGACAAACGACAAAACAAAAGTCAAGATTTTGGTTGTGTTATGACAATAACATTTAATAAAAGATAGAGAATACCACAGGGGCAATCAAAAATGGACAATCCAGAGAAACTGGCAACAAGACGAAGACAAACGACTAAACAAAAGTCAAGATTTTGGTTGTGTTATGACAATAACATTTAATAAAAGATAGAGAATACCACAGGGGCAATCAAAAATGGACAATCCAGAGAAACTGGCAACAAGACAAAGACAAACGACAAAACAAAAGTCAAGATTTTGGTTGTGTTATGACTACATGTATTACATTTAAAGCAGGATTTTAGTTGAACTATGACTATTAAAGTCTGGATTTTTACTCAGGCCACAATATAGTCTCGCCCCATGTATTTATCAAATTCTTGTAAATTTAATTGAAAATTACTTGGATACAGTACAGGTCTCTTTGTATAAATAAATATACTGAAGAGAATACATGTTTCATTTACCATTTTTCTTTGTATATTTAGGCATTGGGTAAAAATGGGAGAATTGTACGACTGGATAGTGATGGTGACATGAGGATCAAAATAGGAGAGAATACGTGGATATTTAATCCAACCTGCGTCATGCCTCTGGAGGACCAAAATGCTGCTAAAAAGATACCAGCGTTGACAAAGCAGGAGACAAAAGATGTATCAGATGATGAGGAGGAATCATCTGGAGATGAAGAAGATCAAACCTGTAAGTAGGGGGTATGGGTTTTGGTGTTTAATACCACTTTCAACAATATTTCAGTTATATTGTGGCTGTCAGTTTTATTGGCAGAGGAAACTGGAGTACCCGGAGAAAAACGCTGACAAACTTGATCACATAATGTTGTATCTAGTGTACCTTGACTGAGCAGGGTTCAAACTCACAGGGTTAGGCACTGATTGCATAGGTAGTTGCATAAATCCAACTACCATACGATCAGGACCATGACGGCCCCGCTCATATAGAATCTGAATATTTCACCTTGCTTGCCTTTTAAATATCAGTAGAATTTTACCAATATTATGTGATCATCTTAGGTGTCCATATTTTTAAACTACTTATCCAATTCTCATCATTGACATTAACAAAGGACAAACACAGTGTAAGAAATAGATCTTTATGACCTTGTTCAGAGTAATAATTAAAAAAAAAAGAATTATTCCAAGTATTAAAAGTCAAGTCAAGTCGGTAAAACAGTTAAAACAAGTAAAACATAAGCTCTATAGAACTTTTAAAACCGACATATTCAAGTATACAAATATAATGACACTGAATAAGTTCTTATTTATATTCAAATTTTTAAATAGAAATTTCCTTAAAAAATAGGTTAAATTTAAGCTGCAATTAGCTCAAATTTGAATTTTGGATGTTACTTAGGTTGTCCCTTTAAAAAATTGTGTCTGATAGCCCAACCTTCCATCAAAGATACTAAAAATATAAATTTCCTTAGCTGCCAAATACGGATAAATTTTAAGCTGTATCCAAGTAAAATTTTAATCTTTACTTGTTTTACATGTGTACTGACTTTTTCTGTAAAATTAAGAAATTGAAAGCAGTTGACCAATTGCAAGTTACTGAGTGCCTCTTGTTTTTTTTTTAATATACTATGTTTAAGTTTGTCATTCATGCTATTCCCATTTCTTTAATGCAATACAATTTTGTTAAGTTATCATATAATCCATTTTGCACTTCACTCTGCATCATCCTGATCTCTAGCCACCCAGTCTTTTACTCCTTAGAATCCATTTTGCACTTCACTCTGCATCATCCTGATCTCTAGCCACCCAGTCTTTTACTCCTTAGAATCCATTTTGCACTTCACTCTGCATCATCCTGATCTCTAGCCACCCAGTCTTTTACTCCTTAGAATCCATTTTGCACTTCACTCTGCATCATCCTGATCTAGCCACCCAGTCTTTTACTTCTTAGAATCCATTTTGCACTTCACTCTACATCATCCTGATCTCTAGCCACCCAGTCTTTTACTCCTTAGAATCCATTTTGCACTTCACTCTGCATCATCCTGATCTCTAGCCACCCAGTCTTTTACTTCTTAGAATCCATTTTGCACTTCGCTCTGCATCAACCTGATCTCTAGCCACCCAGTCTTTTACTCCTTAGAATCCATTTTGCACTTCGCTCTGCATCATCCTGATCTCTAGCCACCCAGTCTTTTACTCCTTAGAATCCATTTTGCACTTCACTCTGCATCAACCTGATCTCTAGCCACCCAGTCTTTTACTCCTTAGAATCCATTTTGCACTTCACTCTGCATCATCCTGATCTCTAGCCACCCAGTCTTTTACTCCTTAGAATCCATTTTGCACTTCACTCTGCATCATCCTGATCTCTAGCCACCCAGTCTTTTACTCCTTAGAATCCATTTTGCACTTCACTCTGCATCATCCTGATCTCTAGCCACCCAGTCTTATCTTTTACTCCTTAGAATCCATTTTGCACTTCGCTCTGCATCATCCTGATCTCTAGCCACCCAGTCTTTTACTCCTTAGAATCCATTTTGCACTTCACTCTGCATCATCCTGATCTCTAGCCACCCAGTCTTTTACTCCTTAGAATCCATTTTGCACTTCACTCTGCATCATCCTGATCTCTAGCCACCCAGTCTTTTACTCCTTAGAATCCATTTTGCACTTCACTCTGCATCATCCTGATCTCTAGCCACCCAGTCTTTTACTCCTTAGAATCCATTTTGCACTTCACTCTGCATCATCCTGATCTCTAGCCACCCAGTCTTTTACTTCTTAGAATCCATTTTGCACTTCACTCTGCATCATCCTGATCTCTAGCCACCCAGTCTTTTACTCCTTAGAATCCATTTTGCACTTCACTCTGCATCATCCTGATCTCTAGCCACCCAGTCTTTTACTCCTTAGAATCCATTTTGCACTTCACTCTGCATCATCCTGATCTCTAGCCACCCAGTCTTTTACTCCTTAGAATCCATTTTGCACTTCACTCTGCATCATCCTGATCTAGCCACCCAGTCTTTTACTTCTTAGAATCCATTTTGCACTTCACTCTACATCATCCTGATCTCTAGCCACCCAGTCTTTTACTCCTTAGAATCCATTTTGCACTTCACTCTGCATCATCCTGATCTCTAGCCACCCAGTCTTTTACTTCTTAGAATCCATTTTGCACTTCGCTCTGCATCAACCTGATCTCTAGCCACCCAGTCTTTTACTCCTTAGAATCCATTTTGCACTTCACTCTGCATCAACCTGATCTCTAGCCACCCAGTCTTTTACTCCTTAGAATCCATTTTGCACTTCACTCTGCATCATCCTGATCTCTAGCCACCCAGTCTTTTACTCCTTAGAATCCATTTTGCACTTCACTCTGCATCATCCTGATCTCTAGCCACCCAGTCTTTTACTCCTTAGAATCCATTTTGCACTTCACTCTGCATCATCCTGATCTCTAGCCACCCAGTCTTTTACTCCTTAGAATCCATTTTGCACTTCACTCTGCATCATCCTGATCTCTAGCCACCCAGTCTTATCTTTTACTCCTTAGAATCCATTTTGCACTTCGCTCTGCATCATCCTGATCTCTAGCCGCCCAGTCTTTTACTCCTTAGAATCCATTTTGCACTTCACTCTGCATCATCCTGATCTCTAGCCACCCAGTCTTTTACTCCTTAGAATCCATTTTGCACTTCACTCTGCATCATCCTGATCTCTAGCCACCCAGTCTTTTACTCCTTAGAATCCATTTTGCACTTCGCTCTGCATCATCCTGATCTCTAGCCACCCAGTCTTTTACTCCTTAGAATCCATTTTGCACTTCACTCTGCATCATCCTGATCTCTAGCCACCCAGTCTTTTACTTCTTAGAATCCATTTTGCACTTCACTCTGCATCATCCTGATCTCTAGCCACCCAGTCTTTTACTCCTTAGAATCCATTTTGCACTTCACTCTGCATCATCCTGATCTCTAGCCACCCAGTCTTTTACTCCTTAGAATCCATTTTGCACTTCACTCTGCATCATCCTGATCTCTAGCCACCCAGTCTTTTACTCCTTAGAATCCATTTTGCACTTCACTCTGCATCATCCTGATCTAGCCACCCAGTCTTTTACTTCTTAGAATCCATTTTGCACTTCACTCTGCATCATCCTGATCTCTAGCCACCCAGTCTTTTACTCCTTAGAATCCATTTTGCACTTCGCTCTGCATCATCCTGATCTCTAGCCACCCAGTCTTTTACTTCTTAGAATCCATTTGCACTTCGCTCTGCATCAACCTGATCTCTAGCCACCCAGTCTTTTACTCCTTAGAATCCATTTTGCACTTCGCTCTGCATCATCCTGATCTCTAGCCACCCAGTCTTTTACTCCTTAGAATCCATTTTGCACTTCACTCTGCATCAACCTGATCTCTAGCCACCCAGTCTTTTACTCCTTAGAATCCATTTTGCACTTCACTCTGCATCATCCTGATCTCTAGCCACCCAGTCTTTTACTCCTTAGAATCCATTTTGCACTTCACTCTGCATCATCCTGATCTCTAGCCACCCAGTCTTTTACTCCTTAGAATCCATTTTGCACTTCACTCTGCATCATCCTGATCTCTAGCCACCCAGTCTTTTACTCCTTAGAATCCATTTTGCACTTCACTCTGCATCATCCTGATCTCTAGCCACCCAGTCTTATCTTTTACTCCTTAGAATCCATTTTGCACTTCGCTCTGCATCATCCTGATCTCTAGCCACCCAGTCTTTTACTCCTTAGAATCCATTTTGCACTTCACTCTGCATCATCCTGATCTCTAGCCACCCAGTCTTTTGCTCCTTAGAATCCATTTTGCACTTCACTCTGCATCATCCTGATCTCTAGCCACCCAGTCTTTTACTCCTTAGAATCCATTTTGCACTTCGCTCTGCATCATCCTGATCTCTAGCCACCCAGTCTTTTACTCCTTAGAATCCATTTTGCACTTCACTCTGCATCATCCTGATCTCTAGCCACCCAGTCTTTTACTCCTTAGAATCCATTTTGCACTTCACTCTGCATCATCCTGATCTCTAGCCACCCAGTCTTTTACTTCTTAGAATCCATTTTGCACTTCACTCTGCATCATCCTGATCTCTAGCCACCCAGTCTTTTACTTCTTAGAATCCATTTTGCACTTCGCTCTGCATCATCCTGATCTCTAGCCACCCGGTCTTTTACTCCTTAGAATCCATTTTGCACTTCACTCTGCATCATCCTGATCTCTAGCCACCCAGTCTTTTACTCCTTAGAATCCATTTTGCACTTCACTCTGCATCATCCTGATCTCTAGCCACCCAGTCTTTTACTCCTTAGAATCCATTTTGCACTTCACTCTGCATCATCCTGATCTCTAGCCACCCAATCTTTTACTTCTTAGAATCCATTTTGCACTTCGCTCTGCATCATCCTGATCTCTAGCCACCCGGTCTTTTACTCCTTAGAATCCATTTTGCACTTCACTCTGCATCAACCTGATCTCTAGCCACCCAGTCTTTTACTCCTTAGAATCCATTTTGCACTTCGCTCTGCATCATCCTGATCTCTAGCCACCCAGTCTTTTACTCCTTAGAATCCATTTTGCACTTCGCTCTGCATCATCCTGATCTCTAGCCACCCAGTCTTATCTTTTACTCCTTAGAATCCATTTTGCACTTCGCTCTGCATCATCCTGATCTCTAGCCACCCAGTCTTTTACTCCTTAGAATCCATTTTGCACTTCGCTCTGCATCTTCCTGATCTCTAGCCACCCAGTCTTTTACTCCTTAGAATCCATTTTGCACTTCGCTCTGCATCATCCTGATCTCTAGCCACCCAGTCTTTTACTCCTTAGAATCCATTTTGCACTTCACTCTGCATCATCCTGATCTCTAGCCACCCAGTCTTTTACCCCTTAGTGTTGTCAGCTTAGCAGTGAAGCAGCAAATACTAAATTGTAGTCTTTTGTTTGAACCTGACTGAGGATCTACTGCTCTTGAGGTTAACATGCTAATCATTACACCACTGATATCTCAATAGTGGTTCACACCAGGTCCTGGTTGTTCAACTTGTAGTTAAATTTTAACCAATGGTTAAAAATGGCAGCCCATGGTTAAAATTTAGCCAAAGCATGCAATGCGTTGTTCAACTTATGGTTAAATTTAACTACTGGTTAAAGCATGGTTAAACTGATTAAAATTTAACCATGGTATAGGGGCTCTGTTAAAATATTTAACCATTGATTATCAATTCAGAATGGCTGCCAGACAGGTTCTTTCTATGATGCCTCCCGTACAAAACAGGAAACCCAGAGTGTTTCGGGCAATTGAGCTCCGTGCAAATTTGTTTGAAATAGAAGTTTCTGAGGTGGATGGCATTTCCAATGAAATTAAATTTCTATTACCATTTACATTGTTCAAAACAGTGCATTACATTTGTGCGGAAAAATCCTACATTTGCGTGCATAATACCATTACGTTTGCACTTATTTTTTCAAGGTAAATACAGGTAAATCAAGGTAAATTCAGATGAAAATAGTGAAATGACTTACGATTTTTCAATTAGTTTTTTTTTCAAATTTACACTAAAAACAATGTTTATAAAGTAGTATTGCACCCCTTCCGTTAGTCGACCCCTTCCCTCTATTTGTTTCATATAATTTAAAGTCGTTAGCGATCGCGGGTTTACAGGGATGTTTCTTGTGTTTCAAGTTATGATTAATTGATATATCCTTCGCTGTTTATGGTGAGAGAAATTGCATGTATTTCCCATGAATAGTCGGGGTATAGGCGGCGGAAGTGGGGGCAGTTGTTTTTTTTGTGTTGCTTTTCTCATTTTTGGGAGGAAATTTACCAGTATCAAATTTGTTTTCATGATTCTTGCCCCTCACTCGAAATTTGAGTCAGTGTAATTAGTCAAATAGTACGGAAAGGACGAATTACTGGGACGTGGAATAAATGTCCATGAGACAACCTTCCAGAAAAGACCTAAATAAAAAATCTCAAATAGGGAACACCTAGCAGTCTACAACAACGAACATTTGCCCACACTACAAGACGATATGGCCACAGACTTAGACAAAAGCTAAGTAGAGTAAATTAACAACAGACCGAGAAATGAGAAGTAAAAGACCCCTTTCAAGACAAAAACCATAGTGAAAAATAATTACTTTTACAAAGGCTTTTTGCATAGGAAAGGCACATATGAATGTGACAGGGTTAAAATAGTCATATCATCCCCCCTTTTCAGTAACAATGTCAAAAATCTAAGTCAATCAGAAAATACGCTGGTCGTACAATTGCATTGGAAAAACAAAATTATAAAACTTCAAAAATAGCATGAGGTACCTCTATGACATCATGGACATTCCTCATCAATTGGAGAAATTGGATAATTTACATATGAAACACCAACCATTCATTTCATACTGAAAAGGGGGTTATATTTTTTCTTAATTGTTATTCATGAAAAACTTTGTGCATGTTAATTGAAATAAAAAGAAATTCACACATTAAAATCAGAGAGAAAAACAGACTTTTGACATACATGCATGGACCCAATTTTAATGAGATGTTGGAAACTAAAGAAAATATTCTACTGCTAACTTACATAATGAAAATTAACAGTCCTTGAAATTGTAAGACAATAAGAAAATTTAACTAAAAGTAGTTTAATGAGTTATAAGAAGTTATCGTCACCTATATAACACACCCTTGCACTAAACACGTCTTATTAACATTTCTTTTAATGTTATTAAGCAACTAAGACGAGGTCCATATACTCTTCCGTACTAATTTGTACAAAATACTTTTAATATAGGACAAATAACCTAAGATAATGACATGTAAGTTATATTCCTCAAGTAAGATTTCACATTTTTTTTTTTAATTTTAATAACTGTATTGCTTTTTGTCCTGAGAAGGGAGGATTGAGTCAGCCGTATTTATTTTGTTATTTATCTGCTGCTAGGATAAAACAAGGAATTGTGGGATACATTGGTCTTTGTTAAATATTAAACCTGCAGTTATTGGTTGGTTAAATTTTAACCAAGTGGTTAAATGAAGTTGAAAAACTCATTTTTAACCCTTGGTTTACTAACCCATGGTTTAGTTTATAATTATTTTATTTGATCAATGATACAATTATTACATTATATTGAGAATGCACAAGAAAACAAGAAAAATACAATTTTATCATATAATATAGCTGAAAATAGTAAATGAATAAAAAGAAATGAGGAAAAAGTATGTGTGTGTGTGTGTGTTTGGATGCTGGATGGTGTTTGGTTAGTACATTAAACGATTAGAAATCGTTTAGACCTTTTTATGAATCGCAAAACTATATGGTTAATTTAACAACAAGTTGAACAACTGGGCCCAGGAATGCATCACAAATCTAATACAGTGAATCCTGTCTAAAACGAACCCTGAATAAACCGAAATCCTGTATAAACTGAACCCTGAATATACCGAAATCCTGTCTAAGCCGAACCCTGAATAAACCAAAATCCTGTATAAACTGAACTTTATATAAAGTCACAATGTAGGAAATCTTTGTTAATTGAACCTGTATAAACCGAACACCTGTCTATTCCAAGCACAAAATTTGTTCCCAAGGAGGTTCGGAATAGACGGGTTTTACTGTAATTGAATTTATCTTTAATTGGTTTTTTTGCAGGTATGGCAGAAGCCATTGCTCAAGTGTTTGTAGCTATGTTACGAGAGGCTCCAGGGCCAGAGGGTGATAATGTGAATATTGTTGAAGCTGCTGCGAAAGGAGATTTTGATGATGTAAAGAAAGTAATCAAAAGTCACCCTAAAAAGGTATTGTTTACAATTGGTTTGTTAAGAACTTTGTGATAATAAGAGATCATGGTTAGTTGGTTGGTTTGTGGTGTTTAACACCACTTTCAACAATATTTCAGTTATATTGTGTTGGAAGTGGCCATGGAAATGTTGAAATACTTATTTAAAGGACATCACTGTTATGTTTGGTGTACATTGACATGGCATACTAGTAATACATGTACCGGATTTTTATTCCCTAGGGTTCTCATTACTTTTAGATTAGAGGGAAAACTTTCAAGGGCTGACGGGAAGAAGTGACGGGACAGTTGAAACAAATGGGGAGACATTATTTACCTGACACCAAGTTGAAATCTCTGTAAAACATAGATGTGTGCTGTAAAGAATTATTACAAATTAAACACTCCTGAAAAAATGTAAAATAATAACATGTATACAACTCTTCTACAGACAGGTGTACAAAACAAAAAAAGCCAGAAAACAAGCTGTACTCTTCACTTTCAAAAATAAAGAGTAAATACTCCTTGCTTTTTATCTGCAGCTCTGAGTGGGATTTTAGCTCACAACTTTAGTGGTGATAGGCACTGATTGCATAGGTAGTTGTAAATCTAACTACCATACAACCATGACAGCTCCCCCCCTTTATAACTGGAGCTCTGACTCTTAGATATTATGTACAAACCTTAGTCATAGGCAACACATAGAAACACAGTACAAACACAATGATAAAAAAAGCTTTAGATAACAAGTTTTAATATACAAACAATCGAACCTGTATTAAGAGGTCACCTTTGGGACAAAGAAAAGGTAACCTTATAAGACAGGTGACCTCTTAAAAGAGGTTCAGTTCATATGAAATGCTATATGACCAGACAAGAAAAATGTGACCTTCTAATACAGGTGACTGTTTGATAGAGGTGACCACATAGGCAGGTTTTAATATATGCTGTATTATGTTGTATAGGTAAATGAAAAGATGGAAGGAAAGACCGCTCTACAGTTAGCCTGTTATGAAGGTTACTATAACATTGTAGAATTCCTACTTGAAAATAAAGCTGAACTGAATGTAAAAGACACTGAAGGTGACACAGCACTTCATTATGCTGCTTTTGGGTAAGTTTGTATGTCCTTTGCTTGTGTCATAGCAGGTAAATTTGTTTGACTTTTACATGTTATTCATAGCATGGTCCTTTCAGGTTGAAACTTTTTTTTGTGTATTTATGTAGAAATATAGAGTCAACGCAAGGGTAAGTTCTGTCTAATTTGGATCAAAATGTTTCATAAAAAAACATAGTACTTATCTGTATAATACTCTCTTTTTTTATCAGAAGAAGAATACAAAAATCTTATTTACTTGTATTACAAATAGTGATTGCAGAGATGCCAACCTCAACAGAAGGAATTGTAGGTCAGTATGGGGGAGCACCGAAAGTGTGTGACTTAGGGAAGGAAGGGGAGTAGAACTTCAGAGCAGGGATCGTGCTGTCGGTCGCCAATGTCGCAATTTGCGATTTTTTTTCTTGACTGGCGACTGAAATCAGCTTCTGGCGATTTTTTTGGCACCTAGATTTCCTTGTGTAAATTTATAGATAATCACTGTGTACCGTAACAAAAATCAATAAATTATTGACGATTGATTTTCGAAAGTGACGAGTATTTCCCGTACCCAATTCGCCACTTGAATTTTCAAAAAATCGTAGAAAAATGTTTGTAACAATCCATTCTTCTTCTTCATTTGTTGATTAAAACTAATTAGTCATTACAATGACAATTTTATTACATGTTGCAAGCCAATTAACGGATTATAGAATTTTACTTTTGATTGCGTAATCTTTGATCACACCTGGCTTGATTTACCTGGTTAAAGATAATGATCTCGACAAAGAATTCAATCAACGATAATGATTTTTTTTTATAGTTATGATTGACATGTACTCGAAATGTCACAGTATGTATTTTAATAAGTGGACATATTTTTGATTGACATGTACTCGAAATGTCACAGTATGTATTTTAATAAGTGGACATATTTTTGATTGACATGTACTCGAAATGTCACAGTATGTATTTTAATAAGTTGACATATTTTTGTAATCGTCATTCGTTGCACGATTTGTCACAATGTCCACCATTATACCATAACGAACTATTTTTGCACGTTTCATTTATGAAAATGTCGATATCATGTTTATACGGGAGTTCGGAGTTAAGAAGTCTTTTGTCTATCGTATTCATTAAGTATTTTGAAAGTTACTTTCTCGAAAAGTCGTAAACTTTGGTTTATAAAGAAACTTACAAAATAAAAATGGTGTGATCAACAGGAGTTCGCAATTAATCCACCGATACTTTTAACCAAACAAACTTTTGATATATTTATTCTCATTTCTGTGAAATGTAATCTTAGTTCTCATATTTAATATGGTCATTTTTTATATGCGAAGGTTGGCCATTGAAATGCACTGCACGAGGATGCATAAGTTTTTTATCGATCAGCATCTGGGTAACAATTGCGTTCTATTTATAGAACTATTTACAAACAGACACGTGTCTGCAATTAAAAAAAATAACCAGTCAGTATTTTTATTCCAATTGTTGCAATTTGATTATGAGATCTGAAAAATAATTATTTATTTTACAACTTGCTTCAGTTTTTGACGTTTGTTCTATTCATTACCTACATTTTATACAAAGTATCTAGAAGTTGGACTACTGGCAGAGACATTTTTTTCTGCTGAAGACTACACAAATACGTACGAATTATTACAATTGTTGTGGTATTAGACCAAAGCACAGTAACATTTCAAAAAGGGTGGGGGAGGGGGTTATTACAATTTGTGTGGTATTAGATCAAAGCACAGTAATATTTAAAAAAAAGGGGGGGTATTACAATTTGTGTGGTATTAGATCAAAAACATGGCAATGTTATGTTTTATCAGTTGGTTTCTAATTTGCAGAGTATGTTCCCATCCTAGGAGGTTTTCATAGCTTTTCAATCTCAATTACTAACTAATAAGGCAAAGTAACTGATTATAAGATTAAGCTTAGACATTAAAAATCTGTTCTGCAAAAGTGACTAATGGTCTCAAAATCCTGGCCGAATCTCTGATAATCCGTAAAATACAGTATATTGTAATAAATTATATAAATCTTTTTGTTTTTGATGATGAAATCGAAATGAAAAACAGAAGTACAATACAGACATTAACATTTGTACAAATAAATCCGGAGCATTTATACATGAAACTGAACATGAAACTGGTACATGCAATCATCCACAGTTTTGGTTTGAAAAAATTGGCTCCTTGTAAAAATGTTAGCTGGCTCCTAACTTTCAAAACTGGCACCTGGCGATTTTTCTGGCTCCTACTTTTTGGGAGCCAGAGCAGCCCCTGCGTCAGAGTATTAATTATTTATCTTTTGATTACCCTCTTCCTCACAGAAGCAATAGTTGTTGAATACTTTTGATGATGATATCAAACAACTTACACAATACAATGGCCGGATAAATAATCATTCCTCGTAATTTATTGAATAACTTTCATCAAATTCATTTTTCTTCAGCTGTACATTTTCCGGGTTTTATGTGAGTTGAGCAGGTCAGCAGGAAATCAGTTACAAATGCTGGTCGCTTGGCATGTCTGGATTGAACTTACAAATTATGGGATGCATATTACATTAATGTATACTTTACATGAAAAAATACAGTAAACTGAAATGTCAATGGTTTTCTACAAAAAACATCATTAATTGTTATGTGATGTTTGTTTCAGTAAAGAAATTAAATCAATCCAGTTACTGTTGAAGCATGGAGCTGATGTCAATGCTGTGAATACCAAGAACGAGTCAGCTTTACATGTCTCTGTCCACAAAAATCAACCTGAGTGTTGTAAAATGTTGATAGAAAAAGGATGTGACCCTAACTTGAAGGTACTAATTTAAAGTGTTGATAGAAAAAGAATGTGACTCTAAATTGAAGGTACTAATTTAAAGTGTTGATAGAAAAAGGATGTGACCCTAACTTGAAGGTACTAATTTAAAGTGTTGATAGAAAAAGGATGTGACCCTAACTTGAAGGTACTAATTTAAAGTGTTGATAGAAAAAGGATGTGACCCTAACTTGAAGGTACTAATTTAAAGTGTTGATAGAAAAAGGATGTGACCCTAACTTGAAGGTACTAATTTAAAGTGTTGATAGAAAAAGGATATGACCCTAACCTGAAGGTACTAATTTAAAGTGTTGATAGAAAAAGGATGTGACCCTAACTTTAAGGTACTAATTTAAAGTGTTGATAGAAAAAGGATGTGACCCTAACTTGAAGGTACTAATTTAAAGTGTTGATAGAAAAAGGATATGACCCTAACTTGCAGGTACTAATTTAAAGTGTTGATAGAAAAAGGATGTGACCCTAACTTGAAGGTACTAATTTAAAGGGATATTGTCTACCACAATCGTAATTTTTTCATACCCAAAATTATTGTTGTTTTCCGTACTGACCTTCATAAAATGAAGATTAAACAACGAATTATTGGCGAATACGCTACGAAACGTTGTTTTTTCGATATAAAAGAGTTGACCATTGTTACTGGAAGCTAATTAATTATTCACTGACCTGAGCGAGGCCAAACCTATTTTTATCTATTTTTATGCCAGTAGCCCGGATGCTGCAGCATGGATGTTAAAATTTGTGTTTGTTTACCTCGCAAATACGGCCGTTTTATGCTATTCATTGACAATAATTTGCTGTTGCCAGGTGCAAGATTACATATATTGAATAATATCTACCGAAAATGATCATAGGCATCATCATAAATTCATAAAATATGAAAAACGATTGAGAAAAGAAGGAAAAAACATGTTCGGCTTACCTATCAAACAAAATATTTGCAAATTCAGCGCGATTTTGGACGTGTAGCACTTCCTTGAGTTCATTCCAACGGTCCAACTGATCCCCTACATATATCCTGCATTTGTTGCATTTGGAAGCTACTTCACATCAATTCATCTTTCTCTCTGAATCCGTCAAAGTCCGCTTTCTTCCATGCGTTGACAGTTTCTCTTTTGCCCAAGAACCACATGTTGTTTATTGTTTCTAAACAGTGCGCATGCTCAAGACGTGTTCACATAGAAGGCCATATGAATAGATTTGAATATTGTCATCCAGGAAAATAATTCTGATAACGATAGTTTTGGATCTTTTTTGTCAAAAAATTGTATCTTTTGCAGCATAACTAGGTGTTAAACTTCATTTTATGAAGGTCAGTATGGAAAACGACAATAATTTTGGGTATGAAAAAATTACGATTTTAGTAGACAATATCCCTTTAAAGTGTTGATAGAAAAAGGATGTGACCCTAACTTTAAGGTACTAATTTACATGTAACACCTGTTGTAGAAAAGAGTGAGTGAGTGATTGGTGTTTAGTGCCAAATGAGCAATTTTTATATGCCCGTCTGTTATGGTATACCACTGTCCGTCCGTCCGTTTCACATGTCATGCTCTAACTTAAGAACCCTTTGGCCAATTCACTTCAAATTTCACAGAGTTATTGGAATTTTTTGTATGTCGCGCTGTAAATTGAGAACCCCTTTGCTAATTTACTTCAAACTTCGCATAGTTATTGGAATTGATAGTCTTATGGTCTGTATACTTTTTGGTGAAATTTCAATTTTTCATTCCAGAGTTATGGGACTTTATTCATCAAATTGTAGGCGATTTTTCGTATGTCGCACTGTAAATTGAGAACCCCTTGGCCAATTCACTTCAAACTTCGCATAGTTATTGGAATTGATAGTCTTATGGTCTAAACTTTTTGGTGAAATTTCAATTTTTCATTCCAGAGTTATGGGACTTTATTCATCAAATTGTAGGTGATTTTTCGTATGTCACACTGTAAATTGAGAACCCCTAGGCCAATTCACTTCAAACTTCGCACAGTTATTGGAATTGATAGTCTTACGGTCTGTATACTTTTTGGTGAAATTTAGATTTTTCATTCCAGATTTATGGGACTTTATTCATCAAATTGTAGGCGATTTATGTCGTGCTGTAAATTGATAACCCCTTCGCCAATTCACTTCAAACTTCATACTGTTATTGGAATTGAAAGTCTTTACTGATTTCTCAAGAAATGTGTCGTATGTATAAATGTTCTAATTCATGTTTATGGTGCAGCTGTTGGTGAAATTTAGATTTTTCATTCAAGAGTTATAGGAAAGAAAGTCTTTACAAATATTGTATGAATGTTGACGATGGGCACATCATGCGCTCTTTGCGCAGCTGTTTAATCAGTTATATCATGGCGAGAATAAGTTAATTCAATGAAATGATGATGATGTTCGCTGTGAATTAGACCAACTCGCTTAATTGGATCTTTATAGTGATAGCTCACTGAAAGAACAGTCCTTGGTTGGACATGTTGCTTTTCTCGTACACATTATTCTGATTCCAAGACAACAAACCTTTGCTCTTACTCCTGAATGTTGTATGATTAATAGAGAAGCAGCAAATACAATTTTATAGTCTTTGGTTTGACCTGATTGGGGCTCGAACCCACGATCTACCGCACTCGAGGCGAGTATGCTAACCATTGCACCACCACTGTGGTTCTTTCATCACATTGTTTTACTTTACTCAGCAGTCCTCAAAGCGAAAATTTGAATTTACTGGTCTGAATCAAATTCTTGAATTTATTTTTATATACAGTATATTTTGATAAAAACTAAAAAAAATTACTGGTCCGAACAAAGTTTTACTGGTCTAAGGCCGGAGGATCGGTGCTCTTCGTGAGGACTATGTTGATAAATTTACTATTCAGAGTACAACATATAGGTAATTCAAAAGTATGCTATTTATAGAACACAGGAAGTCAATAAAAATCAAGGTTTCATGAACTTTCATGAATTAAATCTGATTTCACATACAGATACCTGCATAAAATAATTATCCCTTTATTTACACAAAACAGTGTGTTACTTTGTTTATACATCATGATTTGGTTTAATTTTTATCAAATCGAATATAGGATAGTCTTCACATTTTTGTTATGTCTGACAACTGAACACTCGTCACAACTTGGACCATCTAACCATTTTCGTATTACCATACTTACCATTGGAACTTCGTTTGGAAATCTTCAATGTTGGGGATCATTTTAATCATTTACAAATGTGGTATTTAAGTGTTTTTGACTTCAATTTATAACTGTGTCAATATGTAGATGTTTGAGATGAAAACCTGTTGGCAATATAGCACAACCATGAACCTAATTAAAATTAGATGTTTGGGGGTTTTTTTTGTTGCCAATACACTAGCATAAAAAAAACATCACATTTGGGATCATGTCTTGTAACCTTTCATTCATCTTTGACCAATCAGACAACAGCTCTTGGCATGTACTTGGTATTGATACCTAAAGAATTAGTTGGTTCATCGCTGATTGATGAGTTGAAAATAGATTTTAAAAACACATTTTCCATAGAATGCTATGCTAAGCTGTCATGCAGTGGTGGTCATCTGGGATTTTTCAATAAATGTTATCAGTACAGATTGACATGTTATTGTAGATTTACATGTTATTCTAGAATCAGTTCAGATTTACATGTTATTCCAGAATCATTACAGATTTACATGTTATTCTAGAATCATTACAGATTTACATGTTATTCTAGAATCATTACAGATTTACATGTTATTCCAGAATCATTACAGATTAACATGTTATTCTAGAATCAGTACAGATTTACATGTTATTCTAGAATCATTACAGATTTACATGTTATTCTAGAATCATTACAGATTTACATGTTATTCTAGAATCATTGTAGATTTACATGTTATTCTAGAATCAGTACAGATTTACATGTTATTCCAGAATCATTTCAGATTTACATGTTATTCCAGAATCATTACAGATTAACATGTTATTCTAGAATCAGTACAGATTTACATGTTATTCTAGAATCATTACAGATTTACATGTTATTCCAGAATTATTGTAGATTTACATGTTATTCTAGAATCATTACAGATTTACATGTTATTCCAGAATTATTACAGATTTACATGTTATTCCAGAATCATTACAGATTGACATGTTATTCTAGAATCATTACAGATTTACATGTTATTCCAGAATCATTACAGATTGACATGTTATTCTAGAATCATTACAGATTTACATGTTATTCCAGAATCATTGTAGATTTACATGTTATTCCAGATTCATTACAGATTTACATATTATTCCAGAATCATTACAGATTTACATGTTATTTCAGAATCAGTGCAGATTTACATGTTATTCCAGATTCATTACAGATTTACATGTTATTCTAGAATCAGTACAGATTTACATGTTATTTCAGAATCATTACAGATTTACATGTTATTCCAGAATCATTACAGATTTACATGTTATTCTAGAATCATTACAGATTTACATGTTATTCCAGAATCATTACAGATTTACATGTTATTCCAGAATCATTTCAGATTTACATGTTATTCTAGAATCATTGTAGATTTACATGTTATTCTAGAATCATTACAGATTTACATGTTATTCTAGAATCATTACAGATTTACATGTTATTCTAGAATCATTGTAGATTTACATGTTATTCTAGAATCATTACAGATTTACATGTTATTCTAGAATCATTACAGATTTACATGTTATTCTAGAATCATTGTAGATTTACATGTTATTCTAGAATCAGTACAGATTTACATGTTATTCCAGAATCATTTCAGATTTACATGTTATTCCAGAATCATTACAGATTAACATGTTATTCTAGAATCAGTACAGATTTACATGTTATTCTAGAATCATTACAGATTTACATGTTATTCCAGAATTATTGTAGATTTACATGTTATTCTAGAATCATTACAGATTTACATGTTATTCCAGAATTATTACAGATTTACATGTTATTCCAGAATCATTACAGATTGACATGTTATTCTAAAATCATTACAGATTTACATGTTATTCCAGAATCATTACAGATTGACATGTTATTCTAGAATCATTACAGATTTACATGTTTTTCCAGAATCATTGTAGATTTACATGTTATTCCAGATTCATTTCAGATTTACATGTTATTCCAGAATCATTACAGATTAACATGTTATTCTAGAATCAGTACAGATTTACATGTTATTCTAGAATCATTACAGATTTACATGTTATTCCAGAATTATTGTAGATTTACATGTTATTCAAGAATCATTACAGATTTACATGTTATTCCAGAATTATTACAGATTTACATGTTATTCCAGAATCATTACAGATTGACATGTTATTCTAGAATCATTACAGATTTACATGTTATTCCAGAATCATTACAGATTGACATGTTATTCTAGAATCATTACAGATTTACATGTTATTCCAGAATCATTGTAGATTTACATGTTATTCCAGATTCATTACAGATTTACATGTTATTCCAGAATCATTACAGATTTACATGTTATTTCGGAATCAGTGCAGATTTACATGTTATTCCAGATTCATTACAGATTTACATGTTATTCTAGAATCAGTACAGATTTACATGTTATTCCAGAATCATTACAGATTTACATGTTATTCCAGAATCATTACAGATTTACATGTTATTTCAGAATCATTACAGATTTACATGTTATTCCAGATTCATTACAGATTTACATGTTATTCTAGAATCAGTACAGATTTACATGTTATTCCAGAATCATTACAGATTTACATGTTATTCCAGAATCATTACAGATTTACATGTTATTCTAGAATCATTACAGATTTACATGTTATTTCAGAATCATTACAGATTTACATGTTATTCCAGAATCATTACAGATTTACATGTTATTCTAGAATCATTGTAGATTTACATGTTATTCCAGAATCAGTACTGATTAACATGCTTTCTATGTTTTAGGATAAGGACAATGATACCGCCATGCATGATGCTATATCAGAGAAGGAAATATCACCAGACATACTAAGATATATTCTGCATTCTAGAAAAGCCAAGTTTACCATAGAAAACACTAGAGGGTTTAACGTACTACACTGGGCAGTATTAAAGGATAACAAAAGGTAAAATCTTCCATCCTATTTATAAGACCACTGAATATGGTAAAGATTTATTTGTATTATATTTGGCTGTACTGACATATATGCAATACGTGCATATAGTCGGAAAATATATAATTTATTTGTACAAGCTTTAGGAACATGTAGAAAAGCAAATCTTTTGCAAGCTTTACTAGCCTGTTTCTCTGCAAGTGTAAATTCATTTCATATTTAACGACAATGTACATATATTGTGTTTATCCTGCAATATCAAAAAATCCAAAACAAATGGCAAATTGTCTGAAAATAGCTGAAACAAGCATCGTTCTAATCGTTATCAACGGCATCATCTGTGACGTCAGCACTTATACTGTTACCGTTTTTTGTTGTTGCTCTACATGAATCAGGTACCAGAAATACTTAATTAGGTCCATGACTAAACAACACTGAAAGTTTATTTGACCCCCCCTTATTAGTACTCAAAATCACACAATTGCAGAATAAAAAATGTTATTAACCTCAAATCGTGTGATTTTGAGTAATTATAAAGAGGTCAAAGAAACTTCAGTGTTATTTAGTCATGGACTTACTAAAATCTTTTCTGGCACCTGATTAAACTAAAGAGAAACAGTATAAGCATGGAAATGATACTTGTTTCTCCTTTGTAGGCGATGTGAGTTTTTTGCCATCACTTTTTTTTTTTTTTTTTTTTTTTTCTTCTCAACTGCAAAATACATCAATACAGAATAGAGTACAATAATATAATAACATATAAAACATCATACAATCTATATAGTAATGTACAATTAAATCTTCTTACAATCTTTTCCAATATATAATCATATGTATATTGCAGTGGAGGTTTTTTTTTTTTTTAGAATATAAAAGATGAGAAAAGGGGTATTTTGCAGAGTTTAAAATTGTTTACTATCGATATATGTGATAAATATATTTAATGTATAATTAGGAAGAAAAGTAGATAAGAATTTTAGTGTATTTTTAAAAAGAAAAAAAAAGACATTGAGAAGATGAGATTGTACTTTATATTGGCATTTATATGTAAAACTTTTATGGTCTGGCCTGGTGCAAACAATCAATTGGACTATAACACTGTACCAGATATACAAAAGTATTATTTGGATGGATCAAACATTCATATTGTTTTGATTATCCCGTAATGAGTATACTATAAAGTATACTATAGTATAGTAAATATAAACAAGAAAAGTATATTTAGATAGACTATATCAGTTAGTATTTAGTGGAATCACTTGGAGTCAGTCATAAACTTTCACATTTAAACTTCTTCTCTGAAACTGCAGAACCAAATTAAATCAAACTTGGTTGCAATAGTCCTTGGGTGGCCCCTTTTTAAAATTATGCCTGACATCACTGCCCTCCATTCAAGATGGCTACCTTTACTAAAAATTTAAGTTTCTTTTATTGGTTATTGCTGCTATATTATAAGTCAAAATGAACTCAAATTTTAACTGCAGGTACATGACGAGTAGTATAACATATATTCCAGGTTTATCTGTGAAATTATTCGTTCAGCCAATTTATACCGATTATGAAAATTAGACATACATTTGTATATTAATTTTAAATATTACATTTAAATCTTCTCCTCTGAAACTGAACCAAATTTGACTAATTGAATGGAGTGTATACATGTTTTACAAAATAGCACCTACAAATTGAAAGTTGAAGAAGTGTGAAAATGAAATACTCTATCATGCACAATACAGCCACAACCATATGTAGCATTTTTTAAGGTCAAAATGGACGGCATAGAGATAGCATTTTACGTTCAATTTCACCAGTGTTTGGTTTGGTTAGGGTTATGGTGTTTAACTCCACTTTTAACACTATTTCAGTTATATCGTGGCGGTCAGTTTTATTGGTAGAGGAAACCGGAGAACCCTAGAAAACCAACGACTTGTGCAAGGCTCTGACAAACTTTATCACATAATGTTGTATCGAGTACACCTCGCATGAGCGGAATTCGAGCTTACAGCATTAGTGGTGATAGGCACTGATTGCATAGCCATAGGTAGTTATAAATCCAACTTCCATATGATCACAACCACGACGACTCCAAAATGAACATAGAGATAGCATTTTACATTCAATTTCATCAGTGTCTGCAATTGTCAATTATTTTGTAGCTAATAAAAGTATAGACAGCACAACAGCCATTATTACAGAGCTGAGTAGTACCGTTAATAATCATGCCGCTACATGACAACAGCTGTCAACAGAAACAATAATATTTTCCATTTTGAAACGCTAAACTTTTATTATATTTCTGTTACAGTTCTGTAGAGCTCATCGTAGCTCAAGATCAAAGCTGTGTGAATTCTAAAATGAAGGATGGAAATACAGCAATACACATAGCAGCTGCCAATGACAGAGTAGAGATTGCCAATATACTTCTGATGGTAAGGGTTAGGGTTATGGTATTTAATGCCACTTTCAACAATATTTCAATTATATCATGGGGTCAGTTTTATTGGTGGAGGAAACCGGAGTACCCAGAGAAAACCACCGACCTGTCGCAAGTCACTGACAATCTTTATCACATAATGTTGTATCGAGTTACACCTCGCCTGAACGTGATTCAAACTCACAATTTCAATGGTGATAGGCACTGATTGCATAGGTAGTTGTAAATCCAACTAAAATAAATCTTTGGTGTATAGTGCCAATTAAGCCATATCTGCAACTAATTATTTTCATTTAGTTGGAACTGCATCGATGATGTAATAGTTAGCATGCTTGCCTCGTGTGCGGTATATCATGGGTTCCAGCCCCAATCGGGTCAAACCAAAGACTGTTAAATTAGTATTTACTGCTCCTCCACTGCAGTGTTAAGGAGTAAGAGTAAATACGGGTTTGGCTCGGAATCAGGATAATGTGTCCGAGTGGAGCGACACATGTGTCTATTCACGGACTATTGTTTCATTAAGCTAGCATTATAAAAATCCAACTAAGCTTGTTGGTCTATTCAAAAGCAGATCTTATCATCATCTTACTGAAAAGTAACTCGTCCTCCCCGTGATATAGCTGACAAATTGTTGAAAAGTAACTTGTCCTGCCCGTGATATAGCTGAAAAATTGTTGAAAAGTAACTCGTCCCCGTGATATGGCTGAAAAGTAACTCGTTCTCCCCATGATATTGCTGAAAAGTAACTCGTCCTCCCTGTGATATGGCTGAAAAGTAACTCGTCCTCCCCATGATATGGCTGAAAAGTAACTCGTCCTCCCTGTGATATAGCTGAAAAGTAACTCGTCCTCCTCGTGATATGGCTGAAAAGTAACTCGTCCTCCCCATGATATGGCTGAAAAGTAACTCGTCCTCCCCGTGATATGGCTGAAAAGTAACTCGTCCTCCCCGTGATATAGCTGAAAAGTAACTCGTCCTCCCCATGATATGGCTGAAAAGTAACTCGTCCTCCCCGTGATATAGCTGAAAAGTAACTCGTCCTCCCCGTGATATGGCTGAAAAGTAACTCGTCCTCCCCGTGATATGGCTGAAAAGTAACTCGTCCTCCCCGTGATATGGCTGAAAAGTAACTCGTCCTCCCCGTGATATAGCTGAAAAGTAACTCGTCCTCCCCGTGATATAGCTGAAAAGTAACTCGTCCTCCCCGTGATATAGCTGAAAAATTGTTCAGTTGGCATTAAACAACAATTACTGACTTACTTTTACACATTTATTTAGCTGTTTAAATACAACTGCAGGATTAGAGCATATATAAGCTCTTTGATTTTTTTTATATAATACTTACCTAGATATATCATAGTAATAGTACAGTCAAACCTGTCCATGTGGTCACCTGTTTAGACTGTGTTAAAAGGTCATCCTCTTCTTGTCCTGTCATCGAAAATTTCATATGAATGGAACCTCTTTTAAGAGGTCACCTGTTTAATAAGGCCACTTTTTCTTTATCCCAAAGGTGATCTTTTAATACAGGTTTTTGTAGATTGTAGATTTAGTACTTATAATTGTCTACTTAATATGTATACATTTGTATATTCAGAAGGGCAAGGCTGATATCAATGTTAGAGACAATATGAAGAGAACTCCACTTATTTTGGCTGTATCCATGGGAAAGAAGAAAACAATGGATCTTCTTATTTCAATGTGTAAGACATCTGTAATGACTAATTATATATTACCCTTCGCGAGCACCGGACTGTTATATGAGTAACACGGCAGGTGTCTTATAAGAAGCATGAACTGCTTATCCTTCTAGCTCACCCACGTTTTTTTGGTGGGGTTTGTGTTGCTCATCTTTTTAATTTTCTGTGTTGTCCTATTGTGTGTCTTTACGCTCTGAGTTCCGTGTTGTGATGTCCTTTATGATTTCTGCGTAAAAAAGATGTTCGGTTCGTCTTGACCTCCAGTTGTTTCTAGGAGGGCTCATGTCTTATTTATGTTATTTGTGTATAGGGGTGTCTAACACATGTTGTGTTGTGTTTTTGCTTTGTTTGTCTTCGTCTTGTTGCTAGTTTCTTTGGATTGTCCTTTTTTGATTGCCCCTTCGGTATTCTCAACGTTTATATATTACATCTATTGCAAGAACTGATCAAACTTTTGTTGATTTTTAATGCACTGATTGAAATGACTGTGACCTCGGACTCCATACCATCATATAATGATTATTGTACTACAGTAAAACTCGGTTATAGCAAATTTTAGGGGACCAGAATAATTTGTTTGTTTCAACAGTTATTCACTTTATCGCTATTTTGTTTATTTTCCCTTTGATGTTTAAAACCAATACAGTTGAATCTCGATATGTCAAACTTGGTTAACTCGAAATTTCGGTTAAGTCGAAATTTTTCTGAAGTCCCGTTTTAAGCTTAGTGCTTTTCAACTTAATTTACTCCTCTTATCTCAAATTTCGATGTGTCGAAATTTCGGGTATCTCGAAGTAACTTTTCTGTCCCAAATATTCATATCCATTCAAATTATATTCGTTATGTCAAAATTATAAATTAAATCAATTAACAATCCTGTCCAGGTGTCAACAGCATGGCCTCCAGTGTTTACCGCACCAGGTGCTATTTATTTTGATAACTGTTAATTATCATTTGTAAAGAAAACAATTGGATTTCTTAATTGAAACTTTGAAGTCATAATCATTAATGAAATATCATTTAATGATAAATTTGAAAGCGTTTGATATCGTGACAACAGTGTAGAGAAAACTCCGAAGCCATTCAACAGCCCATTGTGTACATCGATATCACTAAAATATTTTATGAAGCAATATTCATTTAAAATCGCTGCACCCTCTGTTAATAACATTTCAACATTTTGTCAAGTTGTCGATCAGCTTTTACAACAGAATATTGAAAGATAGTTTTTTTTATTTGTGTTCAATTACGTGGTATTTATAGATTTCTATGAAAGATCGTTTTGTTGACAGTTTCGTAATTTTTAAATACACGATTGTGTATTGCCGTATTATGTGTACATGTTCATGATGTAATCAAATGAATGTTTCTTTTTTCTCTCGAAGTTTACTGAATCTATAATTGGTAAAATTCAGATAATAGCACCTCATCAGAGAATGTTTTTATTTATTTTAAAAAAGTCAATACTTACGCACGTGTTAAAAATACGTACACAATATGTACAAATGATAATCAAATTATTGTAAATGACTGACAACAATAGTTTGCATCCACTTTTGTCAAAATTACCTGACAGAATTGCCTATCAAACATAATCCCTTACTCCCCTTAAGTTGAATTTCGGATAAATCAAAATTTTGCAACGGTCCCATGAACTTTGAGATAACGAGATTCACCTGTATATTTCATATCACGTAAGCGCTGAGATGATTCCAATTATCGCTAATCGCTAAGCGTTGTCAAAGACGCACGTAGTAGTATCGCTGTTTTCTAATATGACGTTATAATTACGTCACATGACCAAATCCTTGATAAACATACTATCATAGCGATAAAATAATTAAAGATGTTTTTTAAAACTCGAGGACGTTTCTCAGTCATCTCTTATCTCAGGGACTTCGCCCTGGCTTCGATGAGAGATGACTGAGAAATGTCATCTCGTTTTAAAAAACATCGTTAATCACTTAGTATCAATATAACGAACTTTGTAATACAAATATAGCGAATTTGTTATAAGAGTGGTACTAACTTTGAGAGTGAATGAGAAAAATAACATAGCGATTATCTTTATCATCTGTCACAAGAACAAATTAACTTGAAGATAAAATTTAATAAGTGTATATTATTTGGATAAGGGTTAGGGTTTATGGTGTTTAATGCCACTTTCAACAATATTCCTAGAATAACCTTTGTCAGGTACTTTTGGAAAATTGGAAAGCCAAATAATTATACAAGTTTATGGGAGAAAAAACAAAAGGACCTAAACAAATAAATTTCAAATTTCTTAAGTTAATAACATCTGTCAAAAGTCAATTTTAAAATGCTAAAGCATACATTTTTTTGTATTACATGTTCAAATTATTACAGCATGTGATGTAAATGCTCAAGATAACAACGGCAACGCAGCACTACATGTGGCTCTAGTCAAGAAAAGCTTAGGTTCTGTAGTAAGTATAACATAATATAGATAACAGTGGCAACACAGCACTACATGTGGCTCAAGTCAAGAAAAGCTTAGGTTCTGTAGTAAGTATAGCATAATATAGATAACAGTGGCAACACAGCACTACTTGTGGCTCAAGTCAAGGAAAACTTAGGTCCTGTAGTAAGTATAGTATAATATAGATAACAGTGGCAACACAGCACTACATGTGGCTCAAGTCAAGAAAAACTTAGGTCCTGTAGTAAGTATAACATAATATAGATAACAGTGGCAACACAGCACTACATGTGGCTCAAGTCAAGAAAAACTTAGGTCTTGTAGTAAGTATAATATAATATAGATAACAGTGGCAACACAGCACTACATGTGGCTCAAGTCAAGAAAAGCTTAGGTCCTGTAGTAAGTATAACATAATATAGATAACAGTGGCAACACAGCACTACATGTGGCTCAAGTCAAGAAAAGCTTAGGTTCTGTAGTAAGTATAACATAATATAGATAACAGTGGCAACACAGCACTACATGTGGCTCAAGTCAAGAAAAACTTAGGTCTTGTAGTAAGTATAACATAATATAGATAATAGAGGCAACACAGCACTACATGTGACTCAAGTCAAGGAAAACTTAGGTCCTGTAGTAAGTATAACATAATATAGATAACAGTGGCAACACAGCACTACATGTGGCTCAAGTCAAGAAAAACTTAGGTCCTGTAGTAAGTATAACATAATATAGATAACAGTGGCAACACAGCACTACTTGTGGCTCAAGTCAAGAAAAGCTTAGGTCCTGTAGTAAGTATAACATAATATAGATAACAGTGGCAACACAGCACTACATGTGGCTCAAGTCAAGAAAAGCTTAGGTCCTGTAGTAAGTATAACATAATATAGATAACAGTGGCAACACAGCACTACATGTGGCTCAAGTCAAGGAAAACTTAGGTCCTGTAGTAAGTATAACATAATATAGATAACAGTGGCAACACAGCACTACATGTGGCTCAAGTCAAGAAAAACTTAGGTCCTGTAGTAAGTATAACATAATATAGATAACAGTGGCAACACAGCACTACATGTGGCTCAAGTCAAGGAAAACTAAGGTCCTGTAGTAAGTATAGCATAATATAGATAACAGTGGCAACACAGTACTACTACATGTGGCTCAAGTCCTGTAGTAAGTATTTTTATTTAATTTTTTTTTTTTTTAAATATTGCATAGAAAAATTGCAGCGGACATCATGACACGGAACTAAAAATGTGATGACATGCAATTTGACAGCATGAACAACATGAACTCCACGAAGACAAGTAAACAAGGGGGGGGGGGAGTGTTCTGGAAGAATCTGCAGTTCCTGCTCCTCTAGTGCCACCTGTTGTATTAGTCTTGTTACAAACTCGGTGATAAGTCATGAATGAGGAAAAGATTGGATTACAAAACGAAACATATCCCTGGTCATTTGTGATGCAAGATATTCCATAGCATCGTGATGTTTATAATATCAATGATATGTTTGTATCAACACTCATTATGCTCATCTGAAGTAATTGATAAAATGATGCTCACTGGGTGTAGTCATGTCATACTCTGTTTGCTAATCCCTTTAGTATTTATTGATACTCTGTTTGCTAATCCCTTTAGTATTTATTGATACTCTGTTTGCTAATCCCTTTAGTGTTTATTGATACTCTCTTTGCAAATCCCTTTAATATTTATTGATACTCTGTTTGCAAATCCCTTTAGTATTTATTGATACTCTGTTTGCAAATCCCTTTAGTATTTATTGATACTCTGTTTGCAAATCCCTTTAGTATTTATTGATACTCTGTTTGCAAATCCCTTTAGTATTTATTGATACTCTGTTTGCAAATCCCTTTAATATTTATTGATGCTCTGTTTGCAAATCCCTTTGGTATTTATTGATGCTCTGTTTGCAAATCCCTTTAGTATTTATTGATACTCTGTTTGCAAATCCCTTTAATATTTATTGATACTCTGTTTGCAAATCCCTTTAATATTTATTGATACTCTGTTTGCAAATCCCTTTAATATTTATTGATACTCTGTTTGTAAATCCCTTTAGTATTTATTGATACTCTGTTTTCAAATCCCTTTAATATTTATTGATACTCTGTTTACAAATCCCTTTAGTATTTATTGATACTTTGTTTGCAAATCCCTTTAATATTTATTGATACTCTGTTTGCAAATCCCTTTAGTATTTATTGATACTCTGTTTGCAAATCCCTTTAATATTTATTGATACTCTGTTTGCAAATCCCTTTAGTATTTATTGATACTCTGTTTGCAAATCCCTTTAATATTTATTGATACTCTGTTTGCAAATCCCTTTAGTATTTATTGATACTCTGTTTGTAAATCCCTTTAATATTTATTGATACTCTGTTTGTAAATCCCTTTAATATTTATTGATACTCTGTTTGCAGATCCCTTTAATATTTATTGATACTCTGTTTGCAAATCCCTTTAGTATTTATTGATACTCTGTTTGCAAATCCCTTTAATATTTATTGATACTCTGTTTGCAAATCCCTTTAGTATTTATTGATACTCTGTTTGCAAATCCCTTTAGTATTTATTGATACTCTGTTTGTAAATCCCTTTAATATTTATTGATACTCTGTTTGCAAATCCCTTTAATATTTATTGATACTCTGTTTGCAAATCCCTTTAATATTTATTGATACTCTGTTTGCAAATCCCTTTAGTATTTATTGATGCTCTGTTTGCAAATCCCTTTAGTATTTATTGATGCTCTGTTTGCAAATCCCTTTATCATTTATTGATGCTCTGTTTGCAAATCCCTTTCGTATTTATTGATGCTCTGTTTGCAAATCCCTTTAGTATTTATTGATGCTCTGTTTGCAAATCCCTTTAATATTTATTGATACTCTGTTTGCAAATCCCTTTAGTATTTATTGATACTCTGTTTGCAAATCCCTTTAATATTTATTGATACTCTGTTTGCAAATCCCTTTAGTGTTTATTGAAACTCTGTTTGCAAATCCCTTTGGTATTTATTGATACTCTGGTTGCAAATCCTTTTAGTATTTATTGATACTTTGTTTGCAAATCCCTTTCGTATTTAATGATACTCTGTTTGTCTGTTTGTAAATCCCTTTAGTATTTATTGATACTCTGTTTGCAAATCCTTTTAGTATTTATTGATACTTTGTTTGCAAATCCTTTTAGTATTTATTGATACTTTGTTTGCAAATCCCTTTTGTATTTATTGATACTGTTTGCAAATCCCTTTAGTATTCATTGATGCTCTGTTTGCAAATCCCTTTAGTATTTATTGATACTCTGTTTGCAAATCCCTTTAGTATTTATTGATACTCTGTTTGCAAATCCCTTTAGTATTTATTGATACTCTGTTTGCAAATCCCTTTAGTATTTATTGATACTCTGTTTGCAAATCCCTTTAGTATTTATTGATACTCTGTTTGCAAATCCCTTTAGTATTTATTGATACTCTGTTTGCAAATCCCTTTAGTATTTATTGATACTCTGTTTGTAAATCCCTTTAGTATCTATTGATACTCTGTTTGTAAATCCCTTTAGTATTTATTGATGCTCTGTCTGTAAATCCCTTTAGTATTTATTGATACTCTGTTTGTAAATCCCTTTAGTATTTATTGGTACTCTGTTTGTAAATCCCTTTAGTATTTATTGATGCTCTGTTTGTAAATCCCTTTAGTATTTATTGATACTCTGTTTGTAAATCCCTTTAGTATTTATTGATAATCTGTTTGTAAATCCCTTTAGTATTTATTGATACTCTGTTTGTAAATCCCTTTAGTATTTATTGGTTGATATATTTAACCAGTGATGTTTTTGTTTTTAATGAGATAAAGTAATTTACAGGTGGGAGCCAAGGCAGATAGCTCCAGTCAGGACACACAAATTATATGTACCTTGATCGAGAGTGGAGCTAATATAGAACTGAAAAATGACGAAGGAAAGACGCCATTAGACTTTGCTAATGATGACATGGTTCGACAGTTTATGAAGACGTAGGTTATTTTTTGCTTAAAATAAGTGCATTTACAAAAAAGTTTTCAATATTTGATATTAAATAAAATCATAGAATAACCGTGGGCATCATGGCCCAGATTGTATGGTAGTTGAACTTTTTCTATCTTACACAATTTTTATGAAAATTTCAGCATTAAAAGCAGAAATAGATATAAACTCTTCTTCTTATAATTTTCATTTAATTTTAGTGTTAGTGTTATGGTGTTTAACAACACTTTCAACAATATTTTAGTTATATCATTTTTGTCAGTTTTATTGGTGGAGGAATCCAGAGTACCCGGAGAAAACCACCGACCTGCCACAAGTCATTGACAAACTTTATCTCATAATGTTGTATATCCAGTACACCTCACCTGGGTGGTATTTGAACTCACAATGCACAGGTAGTCACAAATCCAACTACCATACGATCATGACCACGACTGCATTTTATTATCCCCTCGCCAACGAAGTTGCGAAGGGATATAGTAACGCTACCTTCCGTCCTTCCTTCCATCCGTCCGTCCTTCTGTAACATCCTTGTGAATCAACATCCTTCAATGGATTTTGACCAAACTTGGTACATACTTAGTCCTTAAGAGAATCTGGAACCCTATTGATTTTCTAGGTCAAAGGTCAAGGTCACCGGGTCAAATTTTTAGGCAAGGGGATACGCCATGCTTTGCGTTGCCCTTGTTTCTACTTTTCCTTAAAATATGATTTAAGCACAAATTATTTTTTCACCAGATATTACTAGATAATCAGTTAAAAAAAATACCAGTACAAACTGTTATTCTGTCACAAATAAAATGTTGGTTCATATCCACTGAGAGAATGTTGAACTGGCACTAACTGGTGCTCTCTATATTTTGTCTTGGGATGTAAATTAAAATATCGGTTAATCAATCAAAACTGACGTTAAATCAATTGTCACAAAATAAATATGTATACTATATACTTACATTGTTTGTAAATATAAAATTTATTTGTACGAGCTTTAGAAACTGGTAGAAAATCAATCCTTTGGTGAGCTTTTTTAACCTGTTGTGCAGCGAGTGCAAATTACGTATATTACGATTATAATGAAAGATCAAAAAGTCCAAAACAACTGCCAATGTCTGAAAATAATTGAATCAAGTGTCGTTCTAATCATTTTCAATGGTGTCATCTGTGACGACAGCACTTATACTGTTACCGTTTCTTTCTGTCACTCTACATGAATCAGGTACCAGAAATGCTTTATAAGGTCCATGACTTAATAACACTGAAGTTTATTTGATCCCCTTTATTAGTACTCAAAATCACGCAATTGCAGGATCAAATATAATAGTGCAGTATTATATAGTATTATAGACATATCTGTTGTATTATATTTCAGACTAGCAAAACGTGCCATAACTAAGACATTTGCTACAACCAGTAAAGGAATACCAGCTCCATCACACTGGTCAGACATGAAGGAGAATTGTTTGAAGGTCACAATCTCACCATCATCTGGTGGAATAATGCAAATGCAATGGGACAACGTGAAACAAATGTTTGAGAAAACTCTGCCTCAAGCACGAATTATATCTATACATAGAATGCAGAATATGTTTTTGTGGGAAATGTACTATCTGTAAGTCAGGAAACTCTTTTATCAGCCATAATTGTTTTTTTACACAAAAATGTAGTGAATGAGTGAGTGGTTGATGTTTTATGCCAACTCAGCAATTTTTCAGCTATATCATGGCGAGAACAACTTAATTTTCAATGATCTACTGCACTTGAGGCAAACATGCTAACCATTACACCACCAATATGTACTCTCTGTAAGTGTGACAACTCTTCATTCAACCAACATTATATCTGCACACAGAATACAAAAAGCCTTTTGAGAAAGGTATTCGCTGACATTCAGAAAGGTTTTCATTCAGCCATGTACACAGAATGTATAACAGCTGTTTGAGAAAGTTATTTGCTGAAAGTCAGGAAAAATTTCCTTCAGCCAGCATTATGTATATCTCAATACAGAATGCAATACATGTTTTTGTGGGGAAAAGTACTAGCTGCAATTCAACAAGTATTCCAATTCTTTCAGCCAACATTATATCTGTTCACAAAATGTAAAGCATGTTTTTGCCGAAAACTACTCTCGGTAATTCAGACTTTTTTATATCTGTACACTGAATGTAAAACATGTTTTAATGGGAAAAATACTAGGGCTGCAAATCAGAAAAATAGTCCTTCAGTCGACATTTTATCTATACAAAAGAATGTAAAACCTTTTTTCGACGGAAAAGTACTCGCTGTAATTCAGACATTATTATATCTTTTCACAAGTTTTGTGGAAGAGGGGGGTATTCTCTGTGTGTCAGAAAACACTTCCTCCAGTTTGTTAGCTCACCTGGCCAAAGGCCATGTGAGCTTTTGCCATCACTTGGCGTCCGTCATACGTCGTAAACTTTAATCTTCTTTTCAAAAACCACTGGGCCAATTGCAACCAAACTTTGGTGGAATGGTATTTGTATGGCCCTCTTCCAAAATTGTGTCCATTGATCCCGACTTCCAACCAAGATGGCCGCCAAGCTAAAAATAGAAAAAAGGGGGGATGAAATTTTAATTGTCCATTGCTGCTATAGTATAAGTCAAAATGAGCTAAAATTTTAATTGCAGCTACATGGCAAGGAGTAGTTTAATATATATTTCGTGTTTTCTGTGAAATTTTTCTTTCAGCCGATTTATACCGATTATGCAAATTAGGCCTATTTTGATAAAAGATCACTTTTAAATCTTCTTCTCTGAAACCGCAGAACCAAATTACACCAAACCTGGCAGGGATGGTCCCTGGGTGGGTCCCTTTCAAAATTGTGTCCGACAGCCCCGCCCTCCATTCAAGATGGCTGCTGTTACTAAAAATAGAAATTTCTTCAATTGTCCATTGCTGCTTTAGTATAAACCAAAACGAGCTCAAATTTTAACTGCAGCTACATGGCAATGAGTAGTTTAACATATATAGTGGGCTTTTCTGTGAAATTTTTCTTTCAGCCGATTTATACCGATTATTCAAGTTAGGCATATTTTGATGAAAGATCACATTTAAATCTTCTCCTCTGAAACCGCTGAACCAAATCAAACCAAATTTGGCTGGGATAGTCCTTGGGTAGTCCCATTTCAAAATTGTGTCCGACAGCCCCGCCCTCCATTCAAGATGGCTGCTGTTACTAAAAATAGAAATTTCTTCAATTGTCCATTGCTGCTTTATTATAAATCAAATTGAGCTCATATTTTAACTGCAGCTACATGACAATGAGTAGTTTAACATATATTCCGGATTTTTCTGTGAAATTTTTCTTTCAGCCAATTTATACCGATTATACAAATTAGGCATATTTTGATGGAAGATCACATTTAAATCTTCTTCTCTTAAACCGCTGAACCAAATTAAACCAAATTTGGCTGGGATAGTCCTTGGATAGTCCCATTTCAAATTTGTGTCCGACAGCTCCGACCTCCATTCAAAATGGCTGCTGTTACTAAAAATAGAAATTTCTTTAGTTGTCCATTGCTGCTTTATTATAAATCAAAATGAACTCAAATTTTAACTGCAACTACATGACAATGAGTAGTTTAACATATATTCTGGGTTTTTCTGTGAGATTTTTTCAGCCAGTTTGTTCCTTTAGGAATATTATGAGATAAAAATCACATCAAAATCTTTTGCTCAGAAATTTGAGTTGAAATGATCTTTGGGTGGCCCACTTTCAAAATTATGTGTAACACCCCCATTTTCTATCAACATTAGATGTCAAATTGAAAACCAGGTGAGCGATTACAGGCTCCTGTGAGCCTCTAGTTTATTTTGGTACACAATTTTAACCAAGTTTGAATAACATTCAATTTTCACAGATACATTCCACTGATCTCTTCTATAATATTATATTTTTTTAATTCTTTTCTTGCCCATGTTTTCAAATTTCAAGAAATTTCACAATGAGAGAAATCGCCACCATAGTAATGGTACCTAGTTTCTCCACCACATGGTACAGTCTCTTAAAGAGCATCCACTTGTTGTGTGTGATGAATAAATACTCAACTTGCCCTTAGAATGTGACGTAAATAATTGTTTTGCACGTTAAACACCACAGAGCACCTCCAAATCAGCAATATTTTTTTTTATTGGTGGGAAGTGTTATTGGTGGCCCGTTTTAAGACAAACTTTTCCGACATTTATCCACTCATATTTCTCCTGCTATCGGTCCAATCCAGGTCACATTTTTATCTTCATTATTTATTGCTTGTAAACTTGTTCACATCATGAAATATACTTGTTGTAATACTGTTCATTTTTGTTTTATGGTGTTTAATGCCACTTTCAACAATATTTCAGAGTGGAGGTCAGCTTTATTGGTGGAGGAAACGGGAGTGCCCGGAGAAAACCACTGACATGCTGTATGTCACTAACAAACTTTATCACATAAAGTTTGTACCATGTGCAGGATTCGAACTCACAACATTAGTGGTGATTGCATAATGATAGGTAATTGTAAATCCAACTACCATATGATTATGACCACCATGCCCCCGAAATACTGTTCAATTAACCATAAACAATAATCAATTAATCCATAAACAAAATAATGAAAATTGCCAACATATTTTATTTTTCATTTTCCAGGAAAAGACGCAAAATGGAGCATGACTATGGTCAAGGTTGCGCTAATGAACTGTCTTTATTTCATGGAACTACACCAGACAAATTAAACGTGATTGCCGAACAAAATTTGGATCCCCGCCTTGCAGGTGGACGTGTTGGTGCCATATTTGGAAAAGGAACATACTTTGCAATCGATGCCAAATATTCAGATTTGTATGCTCAAGCTGATGATAAGGGTCATAAGTTTATGTTCCTGGTCAAAGTTCTGGCAGGGAAAACTTGTATGGGAAATCAAGATTATTCAAGACCACCTCCAGTAGACCCATCTAATCCTAGCAGCCCATTGTATGATAGCTGTGTTGATAATGTCAAAAGTCCTAGGATTTACTGCATATTTCATGACACTCAGTATTACCCAGAACATCTTATTGAATATACTTAGATTGTTATTGTTGATTATTTCCGAAGCTGTATCGGCCGGTTTCAATGGCGTGTGTATCCATGTTATAGTACTAATTGATTTGAGTTGAACAGTTGAACACTATTTTATGTGATACAACATTGATAAAGTTTGTCAGTGGTTTTCTCTGGTCACTCTGGTTTCCTCCACCAATAAAACTGACTGCAACGATATGACTGAAATATTGTTGAAAGTGGTGTTAAACACCATAACCTTTACCCCCCTATTTTATGTAATAAACTCAATGAAGATTTTTTTTTTAATTTCATATTTTGTAAATCAGTCATTTTTCAACAACATTTTCGAGAGAGAGTACCTATTTTGTCTATATTTGAACACGGTATCTTGAAACTTTACAAAATGTTTTAAGTTGCACACTTAAATGTTGTATTGCCATGCAACTGAGAGATGTTCGGATATTCAAGCATCCAATTAAGTCTTTGACTTTTTTCATAAAAGCCTGTGTGTATACTAAACAAATACAATTATATGATAAAATGACAACAATTAGAATGCTGTTAAAATATACTCAGTTAAAAATTAAATATATATTTCCAAATTTTTCTTATTAACATTCATCCGAGTGGTGTAGAGATTTTCTAATTTATTTGTCTAACTAAAAAATAAATTATTTGTATCACAGGAAATGGGATGCTTAGATTTTATTTTATACCCTAAATAAAACTCCTAATCATTGTAATGTCTTGTCAGAGAGGTCGTTGTGTGTGTTTTTTTAAGCATTTTCCCATTCTTTAATATTATCAATAGGGGTAGAATCTACTTTGGCGGACAACGGAAGTCAGATATTGTAATAAACAAAGCACATGACCCATAACCTTTCATTTTGCTACCATGCGGTTATGACAACAAAAGGGTTAGGGTTAACTTTAGGGTTAGGGCTAATGGTAGGGTTAGGGTTAATGTTAAGGATAGGGTTAGGATTAAGGTTAGGGTTAGGGCTAGGGTTAAGGTCCGCTAAAGTAGAAGTACTCCTAAACACAATAGGATTTTATCTACAGAACCCCTCATCTGGAATCTGGTCTTATCCCTTCTCCATCATTGCTTCAAAAACATTCCCTAACGGGTGTGACGTCATTTGAAATATACGTCAGTGACATCACTGGACGTCGATTTGAGAAAGTGAAAAACGGCCATATATTTGAGACTGGACGTCGATGTGCGTCTTATATGTATTTGCCAAGAGATTCTAATGAAATGAGATTTAATGCTTTAAATAAAATGAACCAAATAATAGGGGAGGTTGGTACCCATAAACATAGTTTAACCCTGCCACTTTTTATTGAAGTGCCTGTACCAGGCCAGGAAAGCGAGGAGTCATGTATTGATTGATTGATTGGTGATCAAGGCAAACTTCAGCAGTATTTCAACTAAGTTGTGACGTGAACTAATTTTATATATCGGGCACCTAGAAGACCCTAAGAAATAAAAGATAATTGTCTATCAAACAATCGGGTTACATGTACAAATAAAAGAAACATTAAAATAATAAAACCATATATTTAGAACTTATGTTATCTAACTAATGTATAGCATTGATTTTTTCCTGTGTTTTATGCAATTTTTTATTAGAGTTTCGACGGTGTGGTATTTTTTCTTTTTCATTTTAATTGATATATTTTTATGACAACTGTATGTTGCATTTTGTCTTTGACAGACAAATGCATAGAAAATTGTGAAAGTGAAACTGTGTTTATCTCACTTTTGAGAGTTGACCTATGTATCTAAAGACCAACAATAGATTAAATTAAATATTATTTGACATGGAGATTTATTAATGATTTTTGTTACACATGAATTTTATCTATTTTTATATCATTTACAAGATGACCGTTTTTTAATGAATGATAGTATATAATTGTGTGCTTTTCTGATATAATTACAGCAATGATATGTATGTGCTTGCTTGTTTCTAATAAATTTCTTAAAACAAGATCATGACTTACATGAAGATAATTTAACCAGATGACTATCCTGGAAAACCTTAGATCCAGTTGTCAAGAGGGGAGGGTTGGGATCCCAGTAACTGGTTTAAACCTGCCACATTTTTGTGCCTGTTTCACGCCAATACTTGGATTTCCAAGTTTTTGTCGTGGTTCTATTTGTGTTCAGTGAGTTAAGATGAGAGACGATTATTCATTTTATTGATATTGGTAGTAATGATGACCATCACACTTTAAACTTTCTTTTCATAAAGATTTATGTGCCATAGCAATATCTGAATCAGACAATGTATCATAAATTTTACACAATATTTAATATTGCTTCAGATATTCCAATTGGTACAAATGGTGCTCCACTTCTTACCAACTAGTTTTTAAGCTTACCTTGGACAGAATGCTCATGTGACCTATTGCCATCTCAACTTAGGGACAAATCACAATCCACCTCCTTGTCACCCTTTGGTAACCTACTACTTTTGCACTGCCATCTGCTGAATTTTGTCAGTTACCTCCCTTATAATGACATCATTTTCAGTCAATCAGTATAAAACATTCATATTTACTCATGTCAAAATATGTACACATTTGACTGAAAATACTAAATCTGTCCCCAAAAATGATTATGTGCAGTCCCTTATGACAAAGACTTCACAGGTCCATTTTATGTTTACATTTTCCTATGAATTGTTTTTGTAACACACATTCTGATTGGTTGTGGCTATCACTGTCTGCTTCCAGTATATTCGTCACCATGTGACCAAGAAGATGTGCCTATCATGCTGTCAAGTGTGAAGGAGAAGGCGGATTGTTGGTATAAACATATTTTATTGGTATAACTGTCATATATAAACAAAACAATAGCAATTCTACAATAGGATTGTTAACCTTGGTTAGTGAAGATGTCCTTTATCATACTTTGTCTGTCATACTTTCGACATCTGCTCTAAAACCATTAGGCCAATCTTAGCTGACCACTCTCAGACCTATTATTTTTTGGAAAAGTACCTAGCAATCATCAATTTCTGGAACTAGAAGAACAATAGTGCTGTAACAAAATACATTAGGATTTCAAATATTTGAATTGCAACTTTGCTGAATTTTTCTGGAAGACTCTCAAACCTATTATTTGGTGCGACTAAGAGGAGATACATAACACATTCATTTGCGATGCGGTTATTTTATTATTGACAAGGTTTCTAGGTCCAAAATGAAGGAGAGGAAGTTTTAATTCACTTAAACAGAAGTCCCTCTTGTTTTTAGACCTGAAGATCCCTATGAAATGCAGCTTTAGTCTGGTACAAATGAAAATCTAAGGGTCTATGGTGGTCCAGTTCCTGGATATCAAACATTGACATAGACTGCAATGGTGAAAATGTCCAAAAATGGCATGTAACATTAATTATTATGATATGTAGATTTAAGATTGCACAGAGTTAGGTCCATTTGGTCCAAAGTTTAAAATAGACTGTAGTGGGGTGGGGGGGTCAACAATCTTACAAACCAGGAATGTAAATTGTAATTGTATTTTGCATGAAGCAACATTGTGACATGAAGAATCAATATTGTACAAATAAATGACCCTGGGTTTCCTGAGATCCAGTCTTGGAAGATCAAAATTGAAGTTACATGTATGCTACAAATGCAATACTGAAATAAATCGTCTGTACCATATGTGAACATACAGACTGAGACTCTAGTGAGCCTAATCTCAGTTTTTTGTGGTGTTGTGTTGCTCAATCTGTAGTTTTCTGTATATAGATATCAAATTTATACTGTGCAAGCTGCATCTCGTTTCTAATTGGCTGAATAGAACAGTTACACCTGTCTAAACCGAGCCTTGCTGAGACTAACGTTTGTGCTCGGATTAGACAGGTGTTTGGTTTATACAGGTTAGATCCACAAAGATTTCTTACATTGGGACTTTATTTCAAGTTCGGTTAAATCAAGATTCCTGTTTATTCATGGTTCGGTTTCGCTGTATTATAAAAATCTTCTCAGAATTCGAATGTCAAACTGATTCTTAACGTAGAACAACAAACTTGAGAAAAAACCCAAGGGTCAAACAAGAATTGACAGTACAGAGACACAACGTCAACGGTGGTCACAAGACACAGAACGAAAATAAAACACAAAAACACAAGCAGCAAACTTATAAGATGAGTAACTGCCTTCGCTAAGAAAACTGGGGTAAGCCCAAGTGCTGGTGAATGGTACGCAGCTCCTGCTTCTTGTAAGACACCCGTCATGTTATGATGTTTGAATGCTGTTTCCTATAATAGATATTTTATGTTTAGCTGGTGTTCTCCTCCACATAATACATACCTTAATCAGGGGGTTATAGTGCTTAACGCCACTTTCAACAATATTTCAGTTATATATCGTGGCGGTCAGTTTTATTGGTGGAGGAAACCGGAGTACCCTTAGAAAACCACGGACCTGTCGCAAGTCACTGACAAACTTTGTCACATAATGTTGTATCGAGTACACCTCGCCTATGCGGGATTCGAACTCACAACTTTAGTGGTGATAGGCACTGATTGCTTAGGTAGTTGTAAATCTAACTACCATACGATCACGACCACGACGGTCCCTTTTCCATTGCTGATTATTAGATACGATTTTTTAATATGCATCATTGTTGTATGTTAAATATTGAACACTGGCCTAATATATGACCATAATTTCATTTTAATTTGTACACTGATATTTCCTTGGAGAAAACAACAAAATGTTAAAATGTTTATACATCGATAATTCCATTGTACTAAGGTGTATTCTTGCTGCATTGTATCAATTTTGCAATATTTATTTGAGAAAAATAAGAACATTCATCTATTTTGAAAGCAACAAAGTAAGATATTTCAATTCAATTCAATTCAAAGTTTTATTCAAAGTCGATATATAGCATACATATAACACAAGCTCTAATGAAATCGAATCAGTTAAAAATACAAGTAAAAGTAATATGAAATTCTTAATTCACAAGTACTAGTTGGGAAAGTCCGAGAAAAGTGGAATGTTGATCGACGTCCCAGACAATTTGTTCATCGTCACTCGACTAGCGTCTCCGGTCGCATTTGCTCTTAATAAGAATTAAATACGATTGTGTATGACTCTTTATTGATGTGTAATTCAAGCATAAATGTATACAGCTTAGAAAAAAAATCACAAAGACGAGCAGCACGTTATGTATGCATAAATCTAGACAAATCTAATGTAATGATAAAGACAGTTACAAGTTTTCCTTTTTCTGCAGAACAATAAAAGATTGGAATAAATTACCAGAAAACATCACAAACAATACCACAACAGATACAATTAAAGAGGGCTTCTCACACGAGGTGCTCCTCAAAACCTTCCCATATCTCTAATAATAATATACTTTGTTTTTATCTTTATATACTAGTAATAAATTTGGTTAAATGTTAAATTGTTAAATTATATATATACAAAATGTATCTCAAATCGACGGGCCACCATGAATCTTTCGGCAAACTGAAGGTCACCATAATTGACCATAACCCCAAGTGGGATGATAAAAGCAGACAGGAAAGGGAAAGCTTCTGGATTAGAAAACTTAAGACCTTATCACCGAATGGAATCAATGAGAAAAAGTAATATCCTCTCTTGACTCCTATTCGTGTTGATCTCCTCCAGTCGTATTAGGACATACAGTTTGCTCTATTGGCCCAAAGTATATATTCCACACTGTGGCGGGCCGTTTTTTTGAATGAGTTTGGGTATCATACCGTTTTCAACAATATTTTGACAGTGCTATTTGATACATTTACCAATAATGTCTCATTTTTATATTTATTTTTATTTCTAATTTAACATTTATCTAAATGTGTAGCCCTATTGTATATTTATATTATTGTTATTGTACTTTTATTAATTTATATGTAGGATTTCCATTCTTTTATGCATGTAGTTTCATATGTGCATCTTCTGGTTCTTTTGTGCCGTACATGGACCGTCAAAAACTTTTTTGAAATTTGAAAAGTCGCCATATTGTTTTGAGATTTTATTTAATTAGACATTGATAAAGAGGGCACACCACTATATATTCCACCATTGACTTACATTGTAAATAAAAAAATCATTAAAAATCCAAATGAATTTTCTGGATAACAAGACAACTATTTCCTATTATTTTGGTCCAAGCTCCACATTTTGATCCACTTTGAAACAAACATTGTATGTCAAATAAGAAAATAATCAGCTGTTTTCAATATCCGGTCAAAACAACAGTATTTACAGTATCCAGGAAATCCTTCCACACAGGGTGTAGTAATTTGACATCCATGTTTTTATATGTGGTTATATTTCAACAAATGACGTGTTTTTTTGCAGCTAAAACCTCACCAAATATGATAGGATTAACTGTAAAAAATATCATAATCAAGAAACAACTGAAAAAAAAATTCAAAGTTCCTGGTGATCTATTTTGTACTATTTTCGAGGACTGTCTCAATGCGGATTGGACTGTCTCAATGCGGATTGGCTGGTTTACTGATGTGCCCCCTAAAGTCCCGCGGTGGGACCAAAATTTTGTCATTCTACGAAGTGTTTAATTCTTTATCACTTTGTTTTGTGTACTTGGTGTTGTTTTACAAACCATTTTAGACGTTTATAATTGTTTTACTTGTATAGTATCGTTATACCGTAACGATCCAACACCCCGTAAGATTGATCGTTGACTGGTTTTTCAGACGTTATATATATATATATATATATGAAAAAAAAATGTAAAATTATAATTAAAGGCACACAGGCCGTTATTTGAATAAAAAAAAATGTTTCCCAATATAAGACCTAAACTTTGATTTAAAAAACCATATATGTATTGCAGTTGAAATTTTTCATAATATCACGTAAATAGCCTAGAACGAAGGAAATACGTCGCTGTTTGATTTTCTTCCATCCAGGAAAGAATTCAATGTTGACCCGCCCAATGCTAAACATTCGAATTCTTTTCACTAATTACTACATTATAACAGATTTTTGAAACCTGGCTTTTTGTTCAGAACATTTTATTAGTATAAAACATCGAATATTGGCAACTTTTAATATAAAAAAAAAATTCAATTCTTGACAGCCTTTAAATAACAAAAAAAATAAAAAAAAGGTTTTTATGTGTCATAACTTGCACCGGAAAATAACCTCCAATTACGTTGAAGGTTTTCTGTAAATGAAGAAGAACCAGGCCACTGAAGTACTGCTTTAAAATGACAGAATTTGCGTCTCACCGAGAGATCTTTTCAATGTTAAACTTCGATCTGTAATGTCGATCTAAAAGTGAAATTCAATCTCCGTTTTTCATTGTCTGAATAAATGGTGGCGGTTGTGAAATTTTGGTGAAGGAAAGAATATTGAGATTATTGCAGTCTTTGACGATAATACAGAACAATTAACAACAGGATTGTTTAATAGGAAATCAAAACACATCAACACACATTTATCACTGGCGGTTTTTTCCCTATATTGAAATTTGACTTAGTTAAATTAATTTTTACAACTCACCACGCAGTTTACCATGGCGGCCATTTAAACAAAACAAAAACAAAATTTTTTTTTTTTTTTATCTTGAAGTCCCATCTGAGAAATTGATATTGATTATTGTGCTGGTTATTATTGACAACTTTTATATGATTGAATCTCATTTCATGTGACAATCAAATTCGTACTATTATTCTATTAATTTCATTTTTGTGCCATAACCAACTTGGAAACCATTAGTTAATTATTTTTTTTGCAGTCCTTGTGCTGACACTTTATTGACTACCTAAACATTAATATATAGAAGCGTAGCTAAAGTAATAACTATATAAATTGAGCTCATGACTGACCACAAGTTACTGCGATATATCAGTAAAACTTTTGTATTGCCTAGTGATCCAGTTCGTTTGGTTCCAGTAATTATTACCGACAGTAAGGCGAAGTATATAAAGAATTACTGCATCAACCCTGTTGAAAATAGGATAAAATGGTGGTTTAAGCCAGGACAGAATTCAACACAAGGTCTTGCCTGGCTACGTGATAGCTTGGAAACTAGAATTGGGTACTTAGACAATATATCGCTGTATGTGTGGCTTGGCACTTGTGATTTTACTGTCTATGATAGAAAAACTCGTTTTATAACCTTGAAAAAAGACTTGAAAGAAGAAATACAGACATTAATAAACAACTTAAAGGAAATCAAAGACTTAATTACAGTCCATCCAGAATGTAAGGTTACTTTTCTTGAAATACCTATATTTTCAATTTACTTATGGAATAAATGTATGAACCATCCTGAAATAAACCAATTCAAAGAAGAAGATAACACTTTAATAGTAAATATTCACGAAGCTAATAGTCAAATAAGGCAACTCAACAACGCTGATTCAAAAAGATCACCACAACAGTGTCGTTTCCGCACGATAACTTTAGTTCTGTAAATTGGATCTTTACCAAACTTGGCCACATGATTCCCCTGTGGAAGGGGAAGAACCCTATTTATTTTGGGTCATTAGGTCAAAGTCACCGTTACTATAAATATAATTTTTGACAACAGGATCGTTTCCACATGATAACTTTAGTTCTGTATATTGGATCTTTACCAATCTTGACCACATGATTGCCCCGTGGAAGGGGAAGAATCCTATTAATTTTGGGGTCATTTGGTCAAAGGTCAAGGTCACCGTTACTATAGATAGAATTTTTGACAACAGTGTCGTTTCCGCACGATAACTTTAGTTCTGTAAATTGGATCTTTACCAAACTTGACCACATGATTCCCCTGTGGAAGGGGAAGAACCCTATTTATTTTGGGGTCATTAGGTCAAAGGTCAAGGTCACCGTTACTATAGATAAAATTTTTGACAACAGTGTCGTTTCCGCACGATAACTGTAGTTCTGTAAATTGGATCTTTACCAAACTTGGCCACATGATTCCCCTGTGGAAGGGGAAGAACCCTATTTAGTTTGGGTCATTAGGTCAAAGTCACCGTTACTATAAATATAATTTTTGACAACAGGATCGTTTCCACATGATAACTTTAGTTCTGTATATTGGATCTTTACCAAACTTGACCACATGATTCCCCTGTGGAAGGGGAAGAACCCTATTTATTTTGGGGTCATTAGGTCAAAGGTCAAGGTCACCGTTACTATAGATAGAATTTTTGACAGCAGTGTCGTTTCCGCACGATAACTTTAGTTCTGTAAATTGGATCTTTACCAAACTTGGCCACATGATTCCCCTGTGGAAGGGGAAGAATCCTATTAATTTTGTGGTCATTTGGTCAATGTCACCGTTATTATAAATATAATTTTTGACAACAGGGTCGTTTCCACATGATAACTTTAGTTCCGTATATTGGATCTTCACCAATCTTGACCATATGATTGCCCCGTGGAAGGGGAAGAATCCTATTAATTTTGGGGTCATTTGGTCAAAGGTCAAGGTCACTTACTATAAATATAATTTTTGACAACAGGGTCGTTTCCGCATAACTTTAGCTCTGTATATTGGATCTTTACCAAACTTGACCACATGATTCCCCTGTGGAAGGGGAAAAACCCTATTTATTTTGGGGTCATTAAGTCAAAGGTCAAGGTCACTGTTACTATAAATATAATTTTTGACAACAGGGTTGTTTCCGCACGATAACTTTAGTTCTGTATATCTTTAACAAACTTGACCACATGATTCCCTGTGGAAGGGGAAGAACCCTATTTATTTTGGGGTCATTAGGTCAAAGGTCAAGGTCACCGCTAGGCAAAAAAAAATAATATGTGTGTTTACGGTCACCCGACCCACCCTATTTTTCAGCCGCCGACCCTAACCTTTTTCATTGGCAATTATTCCACTCTAATTTTTGCTAACGACCCTATCAATTTTTACACAGAATTCGGATAACCATTTTTGTTGTTTAATCAGCAGCAATGTTTTATTCATTCAACCGCTAGCTTTTTGTCGAAATTGAGAGCAAAGAAGGTAGAAAAACTGTGTAAGTCGTCATAAAACAAATGACGGCTTACCGGAAATTTCGAAAATGAATTACCGGAATCGGATTCCGGAACCGGCCACGACTATTTCCGGTTTTGTCGATAGTTTAAAAAAAAAAAATTAATGCCGACCGACCGACCCTAGATTTTTTTGACATGTGACAGTAAACACACATATATTTTTTTTTGGCCTTATTATAAATAGAATTTTTGGGGTCATTACCATTATACCGTTTGATAATTTATATAGACGGGCGTATTTTGTGATGCACACATTTCTTGTTCAACGTTGCAATTCTCTTTCTAAATCCTGTATCTCATTTGAATCGTCTGGAATGTCATTTATGGCGTCTTCTGATACTTGTTGTTCAATCGAATCTTGAAATTCCCCATCACTTTCACCGCTATCATTTATTTCAATGTCAGTTTTTGTTGCTTTAGGACCCTTTAAACTTTCAATAATATCTTTAAGTTTTTCACCACCTTTTTCCCTTTTTTCGCGACCACTAGCCATCATTAATTAAATATTTTTTCCATGTTTATAAAGATTAAAATGAATAAGAAACTAAAAGGTGCTTGGATGCTGCCGGCTTGGCTAATAATACACGTGAATGCCATGTGGTGAACAGAATCGCTACTGAGACTGCGCATTCAGGGATCGCCTCAAGAGGGCTAATAAAACATGCGTGGCTAAAATTACATTTATGCTAAATTTTAAATTAATCCTTTTGATTTTGGAAATGTTCTGACGCCATATTATATGTAAGTGTAAGGTTTTATATAAAAATATTAATAACATGACACTCTTCAATGCGGTCGAGCGCATCCGGTTTTTAGCTCACCTGGCCAAAGGCCATATGAGCTTTTGCCATCACTTGGCGTCCGTTGTCCGTCGTCGTCCGTCGTACGTCGTAAACTTTCACATTTAAATCTTCTCCTCTGAAACCGCTGAACCAAATTGAACCTAACCTGGCAGGCATGGTCCCTGGATGGGTCCCTTTCAAACTTGTGTCCGACAGCTCCGCCCTCCATTCAAGATGGCTGCTGTTACTAAAAATAGAAATTTCTTCAATTGTCCATTGCTGCTTTATTATAAATTAAAATGAGTTCAAATTTTAACTGCAGCTACATGACAATGAGTAGATTAACAAATATTCTGGGTTTTTCTGTGAAATTTTTCTTTCAAACGATTTATACCGATTATACAAATTAGACATATTTTGATAAAAGATCACATTTAAATCTTCTCCTCTGAAACTGCTAAGCTAAATTAAAGCAAATTTGGCTGGGATGGTCCTTGGGTGGTCCCCTTTATATATTGTGTCCGACAGCCCCGCCCTCCGTTCAAAATGGCTGCCGTTACTAAAAATAGAAATTTCTTTGGTTATCAATTTCTGCTTTATTACACATCAAAATGAACTGAAATTTTAACTGCAGTTACATGGCAATTAGTAGTTTAACATACATTATGGGTTTTTCTGTGAGATTTTTTCAACCAGTTTATTCCGTTTAGGAATATTGTGAGAGAAAAAAATCACATCAAAATCTGTTGCTCAGAAATTTTAGTTGAAATGATCTTTTGGTGGCCCACTTTCAAAATTATGTGTAACACCCCCATTTTCTATCAACTTTAGATGTAAAATTAAAAACCAGGTGAGCGATTACAGGCTCCTAGGAGCCTTTAGTTTTTTTTTTTTTTTTTTGCTATGTTTTTTTTTGGGGGGGGGGGGTCATCGGGGGCACCCCCTTGAACTACTCCAGACCTAACCCGCAAATTCTAAATCCACTACTATTTATTACATATTTACACCCAATCGAAACTGATCAATTTGACCCCCGAAGGTACCACTGCGTGAATGTATTTAATTTATTTTCATTTTTGGATTGGATCGTTGTGGGTATATACTCACATGCTTAATTTTTTTTTGGGATCAATTTGGTATTCTCGGGCTTTTCCATGTGTATGATGAAATGCAGTAGAAATGAGTGAGGTATATTATTCTTTTTATTTCCGTTTTAAGCTTAAACCCTTGATTCACTCTTTTTACAATTCGCTTCCTGGAATTGATTGATTGATTTTCTCCTGCTAAATGTTTAAAGATATGTCAGGCATGTAGATATGGGCCCGTACATGAAATAGTTTGGACGATTTCAGAAAGTTTTTGTTAGAAATTTAAAGTGGAGTACTATTTAATTCCTATATTACTGTATTAGATGACTTCCAAAAACGGCGAAAACGTATACATAGTGAATAGTTTCATCAAATTCTACATATTTCTATAGAAATAAAGTGATTCTAATTAGAGTTGTCTCCAATTTCAATGAAAACTGAATGGAAAACGAAAGTAGATTTAGAAACTTTTAAATGCCCTTCATTATTAAAATAATATTGTCACGTATTGACTGTATGAGTATTTCAGACCATTCTTGTTTTAGAAAGAGCAACATTATGTCATATTTTTCAAACATTTTCAGTTTGTGCCATTTTTCTTTTGACAAACTACTCAGTGTAGCCCTAGGGCCTAACAGCATTTTAGAAGAATTTAGTTTATTTTATTAAACAAAGTTTTATGCAATTTTTACAAGCCCGAACCAACAGGGGCTTAGGGCTAGTGGGTTTTTTTTTGGCACATACTGCATTTTTTTAAAGGCACAGGCTACGAATACGACGGATACGTATTCGTAGCCTGGGTTCTACAAGTACGACGGGCGGAAGTTGTGACGAATGATCAACCGGTTTCCGGACATGGACCCCTATTTTACGGAAATTAATCACGTATTGCTAGCATCTAGAGGCTACGAATACGACGGATTTTTGTTTTCTTAAATATATTGTTTTTATTTCATTAAATGACAATTTATAAATTTTTTATATAATTTTCTGTTTGTAGTTTATTTTTATTCCAATAAAATCTGATGCATTGAAAAACTAATCTTACAATAAACGATTAAGCCCATAGATTTGGTATGAGTACTTCTCAGAGTACAACTCACACTTCCCAATACTAATTATTTTCAAAATGGACGACGATGGTAGTGCGCTCCGTGTTGGAGCAAAGTATAAATCTTTTACAGATTTAGAGTGTGCCCTAAAACTATTCCAACAGGATAACTACGTCCAACTTTATAGGCGTAGCTCAAGGAAGCTTGGTACGGGGTCCAAATATATATATTTTTTTCAGTTATGGTATTATGTTTTTATATTCTTACACCAGGTACAAATGTTTTTTCAGTACATTTCAAATGAAGTGTCCTATGTCTATAAGAGTTCGTTGTAAAGATGACTGAAACTCTGGAATAATGAACATAACCATGAGGTTTCAAAGGCAGCTTTCAACCACCTGTTTCACTAAAGTAGTCTCGTCAGTGGACAAAAAAAATGAAATTGCTTGAAATAGCTTTGAACATTAATTTAATACATGGTCTTACTTGAAATTTTAAATTGTATGTGATAATTCTTAAATTAAAAATATCTATGTATATTTTTTTTCTTTAAACTTTATAGTATCACAGTAATAAATGTCTAAAAACAATATATTTAAGAAAACAAAAATCCGTCGTATTCGCAGCCTCTAGATGCTAGCAATACGTGCTTAATTTCCGTAAAATAGGGGTCCATGTCCTGAAACCGGTTGATCATTAGTCACAACTTCCGCCCGTCGTACGTGTAGAACCCAGGCTACGAATACGTATCCGTCGTATTCGTAGCCTGTGCCTTTTTTAAATCTCCATAGTGAGTGTAGATTCATCCACATGGGCATTTAGAACTTGTTTGTGTGATCAAAAGCTTCTACAGATCATAGTGCCAGGGTCAAATATGCCTAGGAAGTGCACCCTCATTATTGTCTTCTGATCATACAAACAAATGTTACAGGTCCCTGTGAATTATCCAAGGTCATTACATAAAGATTAAAATAGATTAAACATGTTTTTTATAATAATTTAATTATTAGATAATAGTCTCATTAAAAATATACCATTTAGTTCATATTTAAGAAAACATATCTATATCGGCCACTCCGCATTGATCTTTAGCTGTTGGATTTTTCTTCCCCCTCATTTTGGCGATGAAAAGTCAAGGGAGCATACTAATTTACCCCTGTCCATCCGTCCATCCAGATATATGAAGGTTAACTTAAAGAGGCATTAGCTACGATTTTGACCAAAAAAATTATATGTTTTGGAAATTGGTAAAAAATTACCATCGATTTGTTATTTCCTTGCAAGCAAATAATTTGACCTCGCTTTCTCAGTATGCAACTGACCTTACTAGTGACAGGTAAAAACGAATAATTTGTATTTTGTCGCTTATTAACTGCAAACTTGCATGGTTCTTTGTCCGTAATTAACGCCGACTAAAAGCAGATTCACAGAAAATAAGAAATAAGTGCATTGTTGTATTGATTTAATGACGATTTGGCAAACTCCGTAAACAATGCCGATAATTAATAAGATGGCGTCCATTTCTTGATCGATCTCAAAACACGAGCAGTTGCACCTTTTTTCCCCGATGCGAGTACATTTCATAACATTTATAAATTACAGAAACACGTTTTATTAAGGCATCAATCATATCTGATAGTTTTTATGGGTAACAAAAATTTACGATTTTGGCAGATAATGCCCCTTTAATTTACATTTTTTTTAGTGTTTTGTAGGGTCCATGTTCATGCATATATACTAAAGGTGTGCATAATAACAGATTTTGATTTCTATCAAACAGACAAACTATATATAGTTTCTGACAAAATCCTGGTGGGGGCATACCGGTTTCCAGTTTATTTTTAGCCTTGTTCTCAAATCTCCACTTCTTCTTTCCAAATTTGATGTGACAGCAATTTGTTTTGCACGAAACACAGTGAATAACACCCCTCTTACTATGAAACACGTGAACTGAAAAAAAAGCTCCAAACACGTTGCAGGAAAATAACCCTTTACCACCCGCGCCAAATGTATGTGTACCTGAAGTACATGTGTATTTAACTATACAGATTTCACAAAGCTTGCTATCTTGTCGAGCAATACAAAAAAGCTTGGTATACATTGCATAGTGTTGGACATCTTCGCTAGCCAAGGGTTACGATTCGGGTCCCCCTTCTCTAATCGTAACCCTTGGCTAGCGAAGATGAGTGTTGGATTGCTTTTCCATTTTTTTTTTAATCTTAAATTGAGATATTTTCAAAATGCTTTAATATGGTAATATATTTTCTGTATGAATTTATGGTAGGTTAATGAATAATCTCACATTTGCCATCACTAGGCGTTCGTTCGTTTACGTTTCACATTTTTATCTCAAGTTGTTCACATTTACCTTTAATGACATCGATAAGATTAGATTATAGATTGGTTACATTACATTTCCAAACTTGGTGGATGTGTGAGATATCTTACTAGTGCTTGTTGATAAAATGTAATAAAAAAAAACTATTGTAGGCACTAGATTTGAGGTAGGGCTGGGTTACCCTATGCAAACTATATTTTTTGTTTGACCCTAGATTGTGGTCTATACTAATTTAAAGGGGATTCTGCCTCGGATGATGCAAATTTGCGTGATTATCTACACACATCTAGCATATACATGAATGACAGAAATGCTGTATACATGTCATTCCGAACTTTTAATGAATTCAAATAGAGTATTTCATCAATTTACAATGCCAAATTAATATTTTAATATGTCCGTCTATCATGATAAAATTGAATTGGTTGATTATAGATTTATAAGGTACCGGGCAGTGTTTATTTTTATTTAGGAATGTACACGACTTTTGCCAAATGAAATATATAGCGTAAGTGTAAAATACATCTTCGATTACAAAGTAAAGTTTCTTAGATATACTCGAACATATATAGCCTAAACGGACGCGGGCATCGAGGAATTATTATTATTCACTTTATTTTTTATTTTTTCTTAGAATTCATTGAATGATCTCGTTTCATTTCATTTCGTTTCTCAGTTTACATATTCTGTTTCGTTTCGTTTCATCGTAATTCGTTTCGTTTCGTTTGTTTCGTTTCTCACTTTACAGGGACCCGTTAAAAATATATGACCAAAATATAAAATAAAAAAGATGCAACAAACTTCTAACTTGGATCAGATTATATTACTAAAACTAACTACCAATATCAGCAACCTCTAACAGTAGCTTGTAACTGATATTAGAGACAGCATGTACAATAGCGTTGCTGGAGGTATCATTGTGCAAATAATCCTATTGTCAAATTTCTATGCTAATTAAGCCCATATTTATTACTTGTTTAATTGTTACTGTATTTCAGGGGGCCTTCCTTTTCGTAGTTGGATTTCTAACTACCTATGCTATCAGTGCCTATCACCACTAACGTTGTGAGGTCGAACCCCTTTCTTGGCGAGGTGTACTCGATACAACATTATGTGATAAAGTTTGTAAGGAACTTGCGACAGGTCGGTGGTTTTCTCCAGGTACTCATGTTTCCTCCACCAATAAAACTGACCGATGCGATATAGCTGAAATATTGTTTAAAGTGGCGTTAAACACCATAAACTAACCACTCCAATTTAGCTAATAATTTTTATTTTATTAGATAAAACCAGGAACTCGTGTTGTACGAGGACCAGATTGGAACTCCAAGAAACAAGACAATGGAGAAGGATTTCTGGGAACTATTATATTTGTTCCAAAGTTGGGATCTGGTGATAAGAAAGTTACTGTTATTTGGGATTCTGGTAGAGAGCTAAGATACAGAGCTGGCGAAAATGGAAAATATGACCTTAGAGTGTTTGATACAGCTCCATCAGGTATGAAAGGGGAGATTACTCTGTCATATATTAATTGTAATCATAAAACATATATCACAGACAGACTTGTCAGTATACTGGGACACATTATTCTGACTCCAAGCCAACCCGTCTTTGATTTTGTGCTTACTCCAAACGCGGCATACTTAGCAGAGAAGCAACACATACCAATCTTAAAGGGGTCGTAGTGGTCATGATCGAATGGTTGTTGGATTTACAACTACCTGTGCAATCAGTGTCTATCACCATTAAAGTTGTGAGTTCGAACCTGTTCATGGCGAGGTATACTCGATACAATATAAAGTTTGTCAGTTACTTGCAACAGGTCGGTAGTTTTCAGCGGGTACTGTGGTTTTCTCCACCAAAAAAACTGACCACCATGATATAGCTTTAATATTGTTGAAAGTGGCCTTAAACACCATAAAACCAAGCAAAACAAAACCAATTTTAAAGTTTTTGATTTCACCAAACTGGGGATGATGACACCCACAATCTATATTTCAGGCAATCACACTGACCATTACTACACAGAGGCAATCAAGTGACAGTGTCTACGATTTTTCATAATTTTTAAAGTTTGACAACATCTTGAAAATAAGATAGATAAATCAATAAAATGACTAAATAATCATCTCAGATAAACAGAAATTTGTTTAATTAGATGTAATTAAACAAATTACTTCTGATCGTCTGCTGGCCAAGCTCATTAATTATTCATGACTCAGTATGACAACACAGAACGCATTGACCCAGATTTATCAAAACAATGACATGGATGATCTATCTTTAGACTAAAATTATATAAGAACACAATTTATCAATCAAAACTCAAATTATTAGCCATTTTCGGTTTTCTACCACGGTTAGATTTTCCGACAGAAGACATTTTCATCAACAAACTGATTCCGCACGTGCGCAGTTCGTCATACAGAGGCGGAGTTATCTTGATTGACTTGAATTAGAGTAGCCCAGTCCAGACACAAATTGCTTGCGAACACGTTTTCCCAGAAATATTTTGTGAAAACCACTTTTCGGTGTTTTTTTACTGTTTTAGATGAATTTTTACTCACATCTGTTCAAGTTTGGGAGAAAAATTCTGATTTAAAAAATATGACAAAATCGTAGACACTGTCACTTTAAAGAAATAACTATGAAAATTGAATACAACATAACATATATTTCTTGTATAATTTTAACAAATAATTCACTCTCATAAATGTTGAAGGGGCCGTCGGGGTTGTGATGGTATAGTAGTTGGATATACTACTACCCGTACAATCAGTGCCTATCACCACTAAAGTTGTTGGTTCGACTCCCGCCCATGGCAAAGTGTTTGCGATACAACATTATGTTTTTCAGTGACTTGCGACATGTAAGTGGTTTTCTTTGGATTTCCTCCACCAATAAAACTGACAACCACGATATAATTGAAATATTGTTGAAAGTGGCGTTAAACACCATAACCCTAACCCCTCATAAATGTTGATTACATTGACAATTTTTAAGACAGTGGCAGAGCTCCAGATAAGCTGCGTATTTGCGTTTTTTACCCTATGAAAACGAGTAAAAACGCATGTATTATCAGATCAGAGTGTACACATTACGCATACATATTGCTGTGTAAACAAACTTTCCAAATTCGGGCGTACTTGTACAGTCGTGTACATAACAATACATTTTTGTCTTTGAGAAATTCCCCGTAATTACTTCCCTTTATACTTTTCGAAGGAGAGAGCGTATACATCCGAGGGGTAGAGAATGCTTGCCTTTCTAACCATCGATGTCAAAAGAGATCTGATTGGATGTTTACGATAAATCATCCAATCGCGGTCAATATAACAAATAAATGCGGTTTACGTAATAAGTAAGAACTAAAACGAAAGTAAATTTGGGAACACGTTGTTCGTTGAAAATGAGCAAGAACATGAATAAGCGCGCTACGGAAAATCATTGATGACATTATCAACACTGCTGTGAAAACTGCCGAAGTCGAAGAGCAAAAAACAAAATATTTACAACATTTTATTAATAAACATGACACAATCGTGTCAAATTAAATAGAGATATACATTTCACTTGCATCCTGCGTTTATTGAATAACACTTGTGTCAAGCATAATTTTAAAAGTGTACAAGTAAGCAATCTTTTTTGAAGTAGAGAGTACAACAGTGCAAAGGAAATGTGCAAATATGCATCATTTTCAAAAGTAGGGGGTAATTACCCTTTGGACTTGAAAAGTATCTGGAGCTCTGCAGTGGTGTTCACATATAGATGGTAATATTTTTCTTTCACTGTATTCTATATATTAATGTCACAGTAAAAATAAGAAGTTGTTCCCTGAATAATATCAGTAACATATTGACACATATATATATTTTTAATTTTAGGAACAATACACACTAATATAGTTTGTAAGAGCTGTTTAGTGAATGGCGTCCATGGAATACGATGGAAATGTTGTGATTGTACCGATTATAATTTATGCAACCCATGTTATATGAATGACAAACACGACTTAAAACATGCTTTTGTCAGAATAGATACACCGATCTCTACAGCGTGAGTACAACATAGTGGTACCTTTTTTAAATACACACAAGATGCTACATCGTAATTAAAGTATAACATAGCAATTTACATTTCATTTTTGTGTTTCATGTCCACCATCGCATACCGTAATGTTGTTTTCTTTTATTTCTAAAAGTTAATTTTTCTAATGACTCAAGCTTTATGATTCTTGTTAATTAGATACTGAAAATAAAATTAAGGGTATTGTCATGGTCTTGATCTTGTGGTAGTTTGATTTACAACTACATGTGCAATCAGTGTCTATCACCACTAAAGTTGTGAGTTTAAATCCTGCTGAAAGTGGCATTAAACACCATAAACCAAACCTGAAAATCAAATCTATGGTTCTTACAGTAGTTAAAGTTTCATTATTTCACATACACCATGTCATATATGCTGATGCAAATTATAACCGCACTTGTGGTGTGATGGTTAGCATGCTTGCCTCGAGTGCAGTAGATTATGGGTTTGAGCCCAGATTGGGTCAAATCAAAGACTATGAAATTGGTATTTGTTGCATGTAGCATTGAGGAGAAAGAGCAAAGACTGGTTGGATCGGAATCAGGATAATGTGTCCGAGTGAGGCAACATGTCTATCCGCGGACTGTTCTTTCAGTGAACTAGCACTATGAAAATCCATCTAAGCGTGTTGGTCTAGTACAAAGCGGACCTCATAATCACCTCATTGAAAATTAATTTGTTCTCACCTTGATATAGCTGAACAATTGTTGAGTTAGTGTTAAGCAACAACCACTGATACGAATCATAACAGTTCCTGACTGGCTGAAATTTAACACATAACAGGGCCGATATTAAATTTGATATTAAAATATATTTTATTCTACAGGGTCAATGTTCCACCAATGTCTGCCGATTGGTTTAAATTTCACATAACCGGGCCAATATTAAATTTGATATTAAAATGTTTTATTCTATAGGGTCAATGTTCCACCAAGGTCTGCCAGTAAGAACTGTAGGAAAACTGCTAAAGGAATCTTCCCTAATGCAGAGGTTATGAGAGGACCTCACTGGAAATGGAAAAATGATGATGGTAAGATTATTTATATTATCAGGAGAAGTAATACTATTTGTTTGGCATACTCTGTAAAATTAGATTTTATACTCTTCTTCCCAAAGACTTTTAAATTATGTAGCTTTGCAATCTTTTGACTTTGGGTATATCTGATGAAGGTTATTCAAGTCGAAATACGTTATGCACACTAAATATTACATCCACATCCCTTAAAAATAACCAGTCTCATGTTGTTTGCATCCACATCAATTCTTGTCAGCAACAGATGTCATGTTCATTTACATCCACACCCCTTCTTTATAATGCAGATCTCATGTTCATCTACATCCACATTTCTTAAAAATAACATATCTCATGTTATTTACATCTACATCTTGAATTATATATCTCATATTCATTTACATTCGTGTCCCCTCTTTGTTATTAAAATCTCATGTAAGTTAAAAATCATTTGATTGTTATGAAAAGAAAGTTTAAACAGTGATGATCATCAATTCCACGAATATCAACAAAACCAGGCAAATGTGTTGGATGTGTTTAAAATTTAGGAAGTTGTTACTATAGAAACCAAGCAAATGTTTTGAAGTTGCTAATATTGGGGATTAACAGTAAAAAATTGGTTACTGCCATTTGTAGACTTGGACGGACCCAGAAGCAAAGTTTAAGTTGCTTTATTTGTAATGTGTTATAGGTGTAATGTTTGAAGGTAATTAAATAATGATATATTTATTTCATAACAGTTTTGCATTACATATATCATAAGCTACGATATAGCTGAAATACTACTAAAGATGGCATTAAACACCAATCAATCAATCATTTACCATAATATAGAATTTCAAAAATAGGGACAATAAACTAGATTGTTTTTTCTTCAGGTTTTCACAGGTATTGGCCTAGTGATGGGAATCGGTAACATTTTCAAGATCGATGATCGTTATATCAACATCGATCGATGATCGATCATCGGTGACAATTGCCTGCTAAATGTATTTACTGACTATAATTAATCAAATAGTCTTTATTTCAAGAGTATGATTGACAAAAGTAAAGATATGAATAAAATTGTATCATAAATTTATAAACTATAATTTTCCCATTAGTAAACATTAACTTAGAACAAAACAAAAGATTGTTTTCCATATGTGTAACACCTGATATAGATAGATAAATAATAGACTAGTCCAAATATATGTTTGACAAAAGTAAAGATTTGAATAAAATCAAATAATATATTTACAAACTACAATTTTTCCATTTGTAAACATTAACTTAGAACAAAACAAAAGATCGTTTTCCATATATGTGTAACACCTGATATAAAATGGACTATTCCGGGAAGTAGATAAATAATAGACTAGTCCAAATATGTGTATTGACTGAGTGTCAAAAGTACGCTTGGACAAAACTGCCAGATGTTTGTCAGTATGAGGGCAAAAAAAACCAGCTGGGATAAAACTGCAATATTTTTGTCAGTATGGAGACAGAAAAACAACCAAAGAACAAAGTTAAGCATATATATTTTAGACACTAAAGAATCAGAATCGATCATCGGATCGGATGATGACGTCAGATTGATTAGTCGATGTTTCCGATGATCGGTGCACCACTAGGTATTGCTTTTCACGTTTTTTTACTGTCCTAGAAAAATAAAAACACGGCAAATGTTAATACTTTTACAGTAAATTGTTACTATAGTAACATATGGAAACTAAGAAAATGTTTTTGTTTTAGGTGGTGAAGGTTGTGTTGGCTGTGTAAAGGAACTAGTAACATGGGGAAAAGACTCATATCGTGGAGCAGTTCAGATTTTATGGAAAGCTGACAGTAAGAAGAAGAATTACCGTGTTGGAGGGGAAGGGTGTGTAGATGTTATATACACTAGAATGATAGAAACGGCATCAGGAGGCAGTTATTATGCAGATCATCTTCCATTGGTTGGTAAGTATAAAGTTTATTTATACTACACATCTAACTAATTGTATCCTCGCGGAACCAGTAATGACGCACATAAGCAGATAATTGTTTGTTACCGTCTGACGATAGATTGTTGTTTTAAAATTTCTGCATAAAAATAAAGAATTTATTCTTTTCTATCGATTTAATTTGAAATATGATTAATAATTATTTTGTTTTCATGCCATTTTCAACGTTTTCTTGGTACACAGGTAATGTGTTTACATTTAGTTCAGGGACCGGAAATGACGCACTCCTATTCTATCAATATATTATCACTACAGCTTACCTTGCTAATAGAAAAAATGCTTCCATTCGAAACCACTGTCTTTGACTACTCTTTGACGAATGTCCAAAGTTATAAAAATTAACAACTTAAATGTCAAATCCAACACTTGTAAATTCACAAACAATATAACATCCAAATCAACAGAAAAATGTTACGAAAAATTTCAGTTCCAACAAATTTCAAATAAAAACGAACTTCAATGCAAATATAAAGTCATTCCTCAGTAGCTCTCTCATTTTCAGTGGTATTTATGCTATGACATGGACAAAAAAAGTCATCATGACGCCTCAAAACTGTTGCTGTACAACAGTACCTCAGATGGACCCAGTGCTTGCAATTTTCAAATGTACATTGTCCCCATTGAGCAAAAATCAACTGCACACAATTTCTCAGTTCTTTTGGTAATCCTGTCAGTTTGCACACACAACAAGGCTCATCATCTTCAACAATGTCAGAATCAATATCTGAATCAAGAGGAATAGGGCCTCCAGAGAGATTAATGCCTGACGTTCCTGCAGTTTCTTCAGAAATACTACTTTTTGATTTCCGCTTCGATTTACGTGCTGACTTTGACTGTGGTTTCTTTCCAGTTTTCACTTCTTTGGATGGTTTATTTGACGATAATTTATTAGGAACCTTTTCCTTTTGTTTTCCGGTACTCGCTGATTTCTTTTGGGGCGTTTTACCACGGTTTTTGTGTTCTATTATTTTATCAACAGTTTCTTTTTCTGTTATGGCCTTTCCACTTACAACTTTGCTCAAATATCTCCTTGTATTAGTTTTCGGTTGACTTTGTACTAACACAGCTTCCTTTTGTACAAAGAAATTTCTACTGGTGTTTTCAGCATTATGTACTTGGTCATTACTAATTTCTGCTTCTATATCATTCTCTTCTGTGATTACTATATTGACCTGGTCAGTGTTGACTTCGTCTATCTGGATGCCATCATTCTCAAGCTGGACAGTAAGGGTGTGATCTGCATCACTTGTGGTTATAGCTACCTTAAACACTTGAGATGGAACAACATTCGACCTGTCTATGACATCTGGATTGTAAGGATATATTCCGGTCCTCTTGAATGAGCTCTGCAAATTTCCTGGAGAAAGTGCTAAAAGATATGCCTTACAGGCTAAGCTGCAAACATTATATTTAGTGATTGGCTTTGAACAATTCTGCCTCATGAATTTATGGCATTCATTATTAAATATTCTTTCAAAAGGTCCAAAACAACCAATGTCCATAGGTCGATAATGGATGATCTTCGTCTCTGATCCCTTTATAAACTGCATAGTTTGTTGCCAAATCAACGACTTCAGCTCTGCTGTACCCATAACCAAAGCTAGCCATAAGTTTCAGATGGTTAACAAGGTGAGTTTCATCTGCTTGATCAAATAATGGTGCTGGACCTAGAAAAGATAAGATCAATTTGATTAGAAATTGGTTAAATAGAATACATTTTTTTGCTGATAAAACAACAATAAATCATACATGCATAGAACATTACAAGAATTCAGATGACAGACATTATTAATAAAAATGTTATTCAAAAACATAATCAATATCAAACAGAAATAACACATAGTCTAATCACAAGTGATAGTTGACAGCCAAGATATATACATGTATAACATTATTTGCAACAAGCATATTTATAAACATTGTCATTCCAGTTTAAAAGTAATTTTTGGAACTGATTAAAATTTGTTTCCTTCTAAAATTTGTTGATGAAAAAATTAGTACCTGACTTGACTGCTTCAGGGTCAACATATCCACTGAGCTTATGCCTCAATGTTGCCTCTGGTATTCCATACTCCCTTGCAGCTTTCCTGATTGCAATGTTTTCATCCTTGACAAGACGAAATGCATTGCTAACAGCAGATGGTGAGTAAATTCTGTATGTCAGTTTCAGTTTCTGAAAAAGAAAAAAAAAAGAAATAAAAAAACTTGAATTACATTTTGGTGAAATCTATTAATTCAATATTTTAGACATGTTTAACATGATATATCTTAAATACTGATCAGTTAAAAATGTCATAACTGTATTAAAATAATTTTCAGTTCTATTCATTAGTTCTTAATTGCTTCAAAGAAAAGATTTATTTAAACAGTTCTTAATTCCTGTTTGCCATATTTCGTTATATTCATTGAAAATCATATAAGCGATTGTCACACTTTGACAGTGAATATTTTTTTAGTACGGAATGCTCACCACATTACAGTCACGTGACCGAATATGCCCGTGCAGCCTGTCAGCAGACGTAAATTTTTGACAACACTTTGAAGGTTGTATGCCAATTGTGGGTCTATTTTAGTAAACGATCTTTTGGACGTAAGGAAAAATGGCGGTTTTATATGGATAACAAAACTAGATAATTTCTTACCTTGTTTACGGGTGTTTTCCACATGTTGTGGGATATAACAGCGAACACTGCCGTCAACGTAAACAAACCTCAAACTTCTGACGTCATAGGTTTTGCGGTTTATAAATAAAACCCGAATGCATCTCGGTGCGTCATTTCTGGTCCGCGTCAAAATAGGTACCCGGACGATATATATTATATAGATTAAAAAATTGTTCCGATTCAAATTTAAAACTGCTTTGTTTGTTACGAATGCTAGGAGCAATCGTATTAGTCAAAAAAGGTCATTAGATGTATTTATCATATCATTAAATATTCATGACATAGGGTCACTCGCATATATATGACCTGTAATGTGGTTTCTTCAGATCTTCCACCCCACAACATATCAGTAAAGAGGAACAACTCAGAGATGTGATTTTAATACAGATTGACATAAAGCTGACAATGGTTTGGTTTGGTTTATGGTGTTTAACGCACTTTCAACAATATTTCAGTTATATCATGGCGGTCAGTTTTATTGGTGGAAGAAACTAGAGTACCCGGAGAAAACCATCAACCTGCCAAAAGTCACCGACAAGCTTTCTCACATAATGTTGCATCAAGTACACCTCACCATGAACGGGGTTCAAACTCACAACTTCTGTGGTGATAGGCACTGATTGCAATGGGTAGTTATAAATCAAACTACCATATGATCACGACCATGATGACCCCTCTTAAGCTGACAATGAGAGATGTGATTTTAATCAGATTGACAGAAAGGTGACAATAAATATTTCAGATGTAGTTAGCCCTGGTCAAGTATTCCTTAAGATTGCAGACAAAGTTGAAATAAATCTCCCTCGGAAAAGATTCAGACAGCTACAGGATAACCAAGTGTATAGTCGCTGGGATGATAAAATTTTTCAGGTAAGATTATCACTGAGGGTTATGCAGGGACTGGGGTTGCGAGCACATACAGGATAACCAAATGTATGGTGGCTGGGATGATAAAATATCTGGGGTAAGATTATGACTGATTGAGGAGTAGGGCAGACATGTACATGATAACCAAGTGTATGGTGACTTGGATGATTAAATGTTGCAGGTAAGATTATAATTGAGGGGCGGTTATATTGGGAGATTTTCACCAGAGCAATTTAAATGTAAAAGTTGCCAACCCACAGGAAAGTGAAATATATTGAGGAAAACAACATTCTCCATTGGTTTGAATCCATAAATTCAATCTATAATGCATGTTTCTGTTATTTATTCATAGCAAGTTCTTTTTTCATATGAATTTTCATTTTAGTGTCTGGATGAATTAGGAACTATTGTTGGATTTTTGTATGATGGAAAAAGTCTTAAGCTACAATATGAAGACAGTCAAATGTGGATCGTCAACAGAGAGGCAGTTACCAGGGTAACTATTTATATCATGTAACTCTTAAATACTTTTATTCTTAAAGGGACAGTGTCTGTTTGATTGGTTATACAGTGGAACTTGTGCAATCCCACACCTGAGTTTTCCGACATCCTGTGACATCCAACAAAAATTTATGGTTCCAAAGTATTTCTGTTAAATCCGACTCATTTCCCTGGCCCCTTGGTGTGTTGGATTAGACAGGTTCCACTGTATTCTTGAACTGAAACATTAAAAAGGAAAAAAAGAAAAAGTTTTATGACATGTATTGGTTGAAAATTGTAATATTATCTCGGTATATCTTCTCCTAGCTTCAATTTTTAGCCATAACCTATTAACCCAGATGAATACTTATAACATAATACAGGGATTGGGAAGGCCACACGCCATGCACAATTGGCGCTTCCAAGTCGATTGTGGCTCATTGAGGTCCGTTATATGTGTGCCCTGTAAATTCTGATTAATTATTTTATTATTTCATGTGTCCATTAAAGTCGTTTTCTATTTTGTGTCGTGATTTGTCACTGTCTTCACTCGTCGTTAATTTCCCTTTAATGGCGGTTCCTTGATTTTCCCTTTGTATGTTTAGAACAGTTATCTGTGTCAACCAATCAGACAAAAGGATTCACTCTTTCAATTCTAAATTTAGCATATTTAAAACACATTTGTCCTGGCGTTTCGTTCTCTTTTCTGAATAATTGGTGGGTTTTAGTGGAGTGTATTCTACTTTCTGGTTGAATAGAATCTAATTACAATTAATTGGTACAAGTATACCGCGCCGATCTTTTTATTTGAGTGAAAGTTGTATCTATAAATAAAAATCGTAAACCGAAACCATGCGCTTGGTATAACTAATAACCGAAAAGTATCAGGGAGTGTGATACGCTATTTCCAATCCAAAATGGACTTTTTTTTATCATACTTTTTTTTTCTTTGGGTACATTTTGATAAATTCTAGTAAGAATAGATTTATAAAATTATATTGTAGTGGCAGGCGTGCACGTACACTTCTATTTTCCTGCAGGTGTGGCATATTTAAGTATGACCGGCATCGAGGTGTTCCAAAAAAAAAATCTGCCATTTTCTATCATCAATATTTTCGTTTCCTTCCCCCATGTTAATCCTGAGCTGTCGTATTAATTTCGTGCTGCAGCCGAGGATGTAGTATAAGCTCTATGATTAAGAACTGATGGTGTGATGCAACATGAGAAATGAGGAATAAATGTGTTAGTCATAACGTCACAATAATTGGTTTGACTATTTGCTTTTTCATGTTACACAATCCATACAAGTCTTAAAAAATGATATTTATCACTGCATAGGCTAGCACGCAGTTTAACTAACCAAAGTTGTGGTCCGTTGCTAATTTGAAATGGCACATTATTCTCTAAAATGGCCCCTTGATGTGGTCAAGTAAGGGACCATAGTCTCTTTGACAAAAAATTCTTCCCAATCCCTGATAATATGAATGAAGTGATAAGCATGTACAGTCAAGCCTGTCTTGTGCGACCTAACAAGGGAACAGTGAATTAAGGTCACATAAAACAGATGGTTGCTTAATACAGGTAATATGTAAAGGGAATTTAAGATTAAGGATACATACAAGCTTTTGCTTAATAGAAGCAGTCACTAAAGCAGGTTTTTAAACTATATATTTTAATAGGTATAGTATTGAAAGTGGCATTAAACACTAATTTTCCTAATTCTAATCCATTAAATTTTTCTAATGGAAGTTTGACGGATTCCAGGCAAAGCATTTTGACAGATTCAGGTTAAGTGAGTGAGTGAGTGATTGTTGTTTAAGGCCAAATCAGCAATTTTTCAGCTATATCATGGCGAGAACAAGTTAATTGTTAATGAGATGATGATGAGTTCCGCTTTGTTCTAGACCAACACGCTTAGTTGTTTTTTCATATTGCTAGCTCACTGAAACAACATTCCGCTGGTAGAAATGTCGCTTCACTCGGACACATTATTCTGATTCCGAGCCAACCAGTCTTTGCTCTTACTCCTTAATGCTGCGTGCTTACGGAGAAACAACAAATACCAATTTTATAGTCTTTGGTTTTACCCGACCGGGGCTCGAACCCACGATCTACCGCACTCAAGGTGAGCACCCTAACCATTACACCTCCGATACGGTTGATTCAAATTAAGCACTGTGTTTAAAACATCAATGGCAGAATCTCAAGGCAATCTTTGTCCTGACAATATTCATTTAAGTGATATGATGGAACATGGTGCAAAAATAAATGGCTTAGTTTCTATGGAGACTGAAGTCATGTGATGCTTTATGGAATAGATTTTATCCTTAGATATTTAATTTTTATTATTTATAGAAACACACATTTAGCCAAAATGATGCTATTACCTTACTGGATAATTACAATGCTGTAAAAGAACTTCAGAAAGGTCATGGTGGATGGAATGATGAAATGAAATCCGTAAGTACAATCTTACCTGTATTAAGAGGTCAGGTGACCTCCTAAAAAAGGTTCAATTCATATAAAATTTTCTATGACAAGGCAAGAAAAAGGTAGCCCTTTAGATACAGGTAACAGCTTAATAGAGGAGACCTTATGGGCAAGGTTGACTGTAATTACAACATTTACATAAATATTGAGTTGCCATTGTAGTTGTGATCGTATGGTAGTTGGATGTACAACTACCTGTGCAATCAGTGCCTATCTCTAGTAAAAATTTGAGTTTGAATCCCACATATAATGAGATGTACATGATACAACATTATGTAATAAAGTTTGTCAGTGACTTCCGACAGGTCAGTGGTTTTCTTCGGATACTCCGGTTTCCTCCACCAATAAATATTGAGTTGCCATTGTAGTCGTGATCGTATGGTAGTTAGATTTACAACTACCTAAGCAATCAGTGCCTATCACCACTAAAGTTGTGAGTTCGAATCCCACTCAGACGAGGTGTACTCGATGCAACATTATGTGATAAAGTTTGTCAGTGACTTGTGACAGGTCAGTGGTTTTCTTTCGGGTACTCTGGTTTCCTCCACCAATAAAACTGACCACCACAATATAACTGAAATATTGTTAAAGGTGGTGTTAAGTGCCTTAACTCACCCTAACACAAGGACATTTCTGCTGTGTATTAAAAGTTGCTGCAAGGTTGAATGTTATTACAACATTTACATAAATATTGAGTTGCCATTGTAGTTGTGATCGTATGGTAGTTGGATGTACAACTACCTGTGCAATCAGCACCTATCTCTAGTAAAAATGTGAATTCGAATCCCACGTATAATGAGATGTACATGATACAACATTATGTAGTGACTTCCGACAGGTCAGTGGTTTTCTCCGGGTACTCCGGTTTCCTCCACCAATAAATATTGAGTTGCCATAGTAGTCGTGATCGTATGGTAGTTAGATTTACAACTACCTAAGCAATCAGTGCCTATCACCACTAAAGTTGTGAGTTCGAATCCCACTCAGGCCAGGTGTACTCGATACAACATTATGTGATAAAGTTTGTCAGTGACTTGTGACAGGTCAGTGGTTTTCTCCGGGTACTCTGTGTATTAAAAGTTGCTGCAAGTTGTCTGATACATACAGAATAATCTCCAATCCAAACACAAGGTTTGTACGAACCACCTCCTTGAAAAACTAAGAAGGGCTAGAAGTCAAGATTTTGGTTGTATTATGACAATAACATTTAATAAAAGATAGAGAATACCACAGGGGCAATCAAAAATAGAGAATACCACAGGGGCAATCAAAAATAGAGAATACCACAGGGGCAATCAAAAATGGACAATCCAGAGAAACTGGCAACAAGACGAAGACAAACGACAAAACAAAAGTCAAGATTTTGGTTGTGTTATGACAATAACATTTAATAAAAGATAGAGAATACCACAGGGGCAATCAAAAATGGACAATCCAGAGAAACTGGCAACAAGAAGAAGACAAACGACAAAACAAAAGTCAAGATTTTGGTTGTGTTATGACAATAACATTTAATAAAAGATAGAGAATACCACAGGGGCAATCAAAAATGGACAATCCAGAGAAACTGGCAACAAGACGAAGACAAACGACAAAACAAAAGTCAAGATTTTGGTTGTATTATGACAATAACATTTAATAAAAGATAGAGAATACCACAGGGGCAATCAAAAATGGACAATCCAGAGAAACTGGCAACAAGACGAAGACAAACGACAAAACAAAAGTCAAGATTTTGGTTGTGTTATGACAATAACATTTAATAAAAGATAGAGAATACCACAGGGGCAATCAAAAATGGACAATCCAGAGAAACTGGCAACAAGACGAAGACAAACGACAAAACAAAAGTCAAGATTTTGGTTGTGTTATGACAATAACATTTAATAAAAGATAGAGAATACCACAGGGGCAATCAAAAATGGACAATCCAGAGAAACTGGCAACAAGACAAAGACAAACGACAAAACAAAAGTCAAGATTTTGGTTGTGTTATGACAATAACATTTAATAAAAGATAGAGAATACCACAGGGGCAATCAAAAATGGACAATCCAGAGAAACTGGCAACAAGACGAAGACAAACGACTAAACAAAAGTCAAGATTTTGGTTGTGTTATGACAATAACATTTAATAAAAGATAGAGAATACCACAGGGGCAATCAAAAATGGACAATCCAGAGAAACTGGCAACAAGACAAAGACAAACGACAAAACAAAAGTCAAGATTTTGGTTGTGTTATGACTACATGTATTACATTTAAAGCAGGATTTTAGTTGAACTATGACTATTAAAGTCTGGATTTTTACTCAGGCCACAATATAGTCTCGCCCCATGTATTTATCAAATTCTTGTAAATTTAATTGAAAATTACTTGGATACAGTACAGGTCTCTTTGTATAAATAAATATACTGAAGAGAATACATGTTTCATTTACCATTTTTCTTTGTATATTTAGGCATTGGGTAAAAATGGGAGAATTGTACGACTGGATAGTGATGGTGACATGAGGATCAAAATAGGAGAGAATACGTGGATATTTAATCCAACCTGCGTCATGCCTCTGGAGGACCAAAATGCTGCTAAAAAGATACCAGCGTTGACAAAGCAGGAGACAAAAGATGTATCAGATGATGAGGAGGAATCATCTGGAGATGAAGAAGATCAAACCTGTAAGTAGGGGGTATGGGTTTTGGTGTTTAATACCACTTTCAACAATATTTCAGTTATATTGTGGCTGTCAGTTTTATTGGCAGAGGAAACTGGAGTACCCGGAGAAAAACGCTGACAAACTTGATCACATAATGTTGTATCTAGTGTACCTTGACTGAGCAGGGTTCAAACTCACAGGGTTAGGCACTGATTGCATAGGTAGTTGCATAAATCCAACTACCATACGATCAGGACCATGACGGCCCCGCTCATATAGAATCTGAATATTTCACCTTGCTTGCCTTTTAAATATCAGTAGAATTTTACCAATATTATGTGATCATCTTAGGTGTCCATATTTTTAAACTACTTATCCAATTCTCATCATTGACATTAACAAAGGACAAACACAGTGTAAGAAATAGATCTTTATGACCTTGTTCAGAGTAATAATTAAAAAAAAAAGAATTATTCCAAGTATTAAAAGTCAAGTCAAGTCGGTAAAACAGTTAAAACAAGTAAAACATAAGCTCTATAGAACTTTTAAAACCGACATATTCAAGTATACAAATATAATGACACTGAATAAGTTCTTATTTATATTCAAATTTTTAAATAGAAATTTCCTTAAAAAATAGGTTAAATTTAAGCTGCAATTAGCTCAAATTTGAATTTTGGATGTTACTTAGGTTGTCCCTTTAAAAAATTGTGTCTGATAGCCCAACCTTCCATCAAAGATGGCTGCCAATACTAAAAATATAAATTTCCTTAGCTGCCAAATACGGATAAATTTTAAGCTGTATCCAAGTAAAATTTTAATCTTTACTTGTTTTACATGTGTACTGACTTTTTCTGTAAAATTAAGAAATTGAAAGCAGTTGACCAATTGCAAGTTACTGAGTGCCTCTTGTTTTTTTTTTAATATACTATGCTTAAGTTTGTCATTCATGCTATTCCCATTTCTTTAATGCAATACAATTTTGTTAAGTTATCATATAATCCATTTTGCACTTCACTCTGCATCATCCTGATCTCTAGCCACCCAGTCTTTTACTCCTTAGAATCCATTTTGCACTTCACTCTGCATCATCCTGATCTCTAGCCACCCAGTCTTTTACTCCTTAGAATCCATTTTGCACTTCGTTCTGCATCATCCTGATCTCTAGCCACCCAGTCTTTTACTCCTTAGAATCCATTTTGCACTTCGCTCTGCATCATCCTGATCTCTAGCCACCCAGTCTTTTACTCCATAGAATCCATTTTGCACTTCGCTCTGCATCATCCTGATCTCTAGCCACCCAGTCTTTTACTCCTTAGAATCCATTTTGCACTTCGCTCTGCATCTTCCTGATCTCTAGCCACCCAGTCTTTTACTCCTTAGAATCCATTTTGCACTTCACTCTGCATCATCCTGATCTCTAGCCACCCAGTCTTTTACTCCATAGAATCCATTTTGCACTTCACTCTGCATCATCCTGATCTCTAGCCACCCAGTCTTTTACTCCATAGAATCCATTTTGCACTTCGCTCTGCATCATCCTGATCTCTAGCCACCCAGTCTTTTACTCCTTAGAATCCATTTTGCACTTCACTCTGCATCTTTCTGATCTCTAGCCACCCAGTCTTTTACTCCATAGAATCCATTTTGCACTTCACTCTGCATCATCCTGATCTCTAGCCACCCAGTCTTTTACTCCTTAGAATCCATTTTGCACTTCGCTCTGCATCATCCTGATCTCTAGCCACCCAGTCTTTTACTCCTTAGAATCCATTTTGCACTTCACTCTGCATCATCCTGATCTCTAGCCACCCAGTCTTATCTTTTACTCCTTAGAATCCATTTTGCACTTCACTCTGCATCATCCTGATCTCTAGCCACCCAGTCTTTTACTCCATAGAATCCATTTTGCACTTCACTCTGCATCATCCTGATCTCTAGCCACCCAGTCTTTTACTCCATAGAATCCATTTTGCGCTTCGCTCTGCATCATCCTGATCTCTAGCCACCCAGTCTTTTACTCCTTAGAATCCATTTTGCACTTCACTCTGCATCTTCCTGATCTCTAGCCACCCAGTCTTTTACTCCATAGAATCCATTTTGCACTTCACTCTGCATCATCCTGATCTCTAGCCACCCAGTCTTTTACTCCTTAGAATCCATTTTGCACTTCGCTCTGCATCATCCTGATCTCTAGCCACCCAGTCTTTTACTCCTTAGAATCCATTTTGCACTTCACTCTGCATCATCCTGATCTCTAGCCACCCAGTCTTATCTTTTACTCCTTAGAATCCATTTTGCACTTCACTCTGCATCTTCCTGATCTCTAGCCACCCAGTCTTTTACTCCTTAGAATCCATTTTGCACTTCACTCTGCATCATCCTGATCTCTAGCCACCCAGTCTTTTACTCCATAGAATCCATTTTGCACTTCACTCTGCATCTTCCTGATCTCTAGCCACCCAGTCTTTTACTCCTTAGAATCCATTTTGCACTTCACTCTGCATCATCCTGATCTCTAGCCACCCAGTCTTTTACTCCTTAGAATCCATTTTGCACTTCACTCTGCATCATCCTGATCTCTAGCCACCCAGTCTTTTACTCCATAGAATCCATTTTGCACTTCACCCTGCATCTTCCTGATCTCTAGCCACCCAGTCTTTTACTCCTTAGAATCCATTTTGCACTTCACTCTGCATCATCCTGATCTCTAGCCACCCAGTCTTTTACTCCATAGAATCCATTTTGCACTTCGCTCTGCATCATCCTGATCTCTAGCCACCCAGTCTTTTACTTCTTAGAATCCATTTTGCACTTCACTCTGCATCATCCTGATCTCTAGCCACCCAGTCTTTTACTCCATAGAATCCATTTTGCACTTCGCTCTGCATCATCCTGATCTCTAGCCACCCAGTCTTTTACTCCTTAGAATCCATTTTGCACTTCGCTCTGCATCTTCCTGATCTCTAGCCACCCAGTCTTTTACTCCATAGAATTAATTTTGCACTTCGCTCTGCATCATCCTGATCTCTAGCCACCCAGTCTTTTACTCCTTAGAATCCATTTTGCACTTCACTCTGCATCATCCTGATCTCTAGCCACCCAGTCTTTTACTCCTTAGAATCCATTTTGCACTTCACTCTGCATCATCCTGATCTCTAGCCACCCAGTCTTTTACTCCATAGAATCCATTTTGCACTTCACTCTGCATCTTCCTGATCTCTAGCCACCCAGTCTTTTACTCCTTAGAATCCATTTTGCACTTCGCTCTGCATCTTCCTGATCTCTAGCCACCCAGTCTTTTACTCCTTAGAATCCATTTTGCACTTCGCTCTGCATCATCCTGATCTCTAGCCACCCAGTCTTTTACTCCTTAGAATCCATTTTGCACTTCACTCTGCATCATCCTGATCTCTAGCCACCCAGTCTTTTACTCCTTAGAATCCATTTTGCACTTCACTCTGCATCATCCTGATCTCTAGCCACCCAGTCTTTTACTCCTTAGAATCCATTTTGCACTTCACTCTGCATCATCCTGATCTCTAGCCACCCAGTCTTATCTTTTACTCCTTAGAATCCATTTTGCACTTCACTCTGCATCATCCTGATCTCTAGCCACCCAGTCTTTTACTCCTTAGAATCCATTTTGCACTTCGCTCTGCATCATCCTGATCTCTAGCCACCCAGTCTTTTACCCCTTAGTGTTGTCAGCTTAGCAGTGAAGCAGCAAATACTAAATTGTTAGTCTTTTGTTTGAACCTGACTGAGGATCTACTGCTCTTGAGGTTAACATGCTAATCATTACACCACTGATATCTCAATAGTGGTTCACACCAGGTCCTGGTTGTTCAACTTGTAGTTAAATTTTAACCAATGGTTAAAAATGGCAGCCCATGGTTAAAATTTAGCCAAAGCATGCAATGCGTTGTTCAACTTATGGTTAAATTTAACTACTGGTTAAAGCATGGTTAAACTGATTAAAATTTAACCATGGTATAGGGGCTCTGTTAAAATATTTAACCATTGATTATCAATTCAGAATGGCTGCCAGACAGGTTCTTTCTATGATGCCTCCCGTACAAAACAGGAAACCCAGAGTGTTTCGGGCAATTGAGCTCCGTGCAAATTTGTTTGAAATAGAAGTTTCTGAGGTGGATGGCATTTCCAATGAAATTAAATTTCTATTACCATTTACATTGTTCAAAACAGTGCATTACATTTGTGCGGAAAAATCCTACATTTGCGTGCATAATACCATTACGTTTGCACTTATTTTTTCAAGGTAAATACAGGTAAATCAAGGTAAATTCAGATGAAAATAGTGAAATGACTTACGATTTTTCAATTAGTTTTTTTTTCAAATTTACACTAAAAACAATGTTTATAAAGTAGTATTGCACCCCTTCCGTTAGTCGACCCCTTCCCTCTATTTGTTTCATATAATTTAAAGTCGTTAGCGATCGCGGGTTTACAGGGATGTTTCTTGTGTTTCAAGTTATGATTAATTGATATATCCTTTGCTGTTTATGGTGAGAGAAATTGCATGTATTTCCCATGAATAGTCGGGGTATAGGCAGCGGAAGTGGGGGCAGTTGTTTTTTTTGTGTTGCTTTTCTCATTTTTGGGAGGAAATTTACCAGTATCAAATTTGTTTTCATGATTCTTGCCCCTCACTCGAAATTTGAGTCAGTGTAATTAGTCAAATAGTACGGAAAGGACGAATTACTGGGACATGGAATAAATGTCCATGAGACAACCTTCCAGAAAAGACCTAAATAAAAAATCTCAAATAGGGAACACCTAGCAGTCTACAACAACGAACATATGCCCACACTACAAGACGATATGGCCACAGACTTAGACAAAAGCTAAGTAGAGTAAATTAACAACAGACCGAGAAATGAGAAGTAAAAGACCCCTTTCAAGACAAAAACCATAGTGAAAAATAATTACTTTTACAAAGGCTTTTTGCATAGGAAAGGCACATATGAATGTGACAGGGTTAAAATAGTCATATCATCCCCCCTTTTCAGTAACAATGTCAAAAATCTAAGTCAATCAGAAAATACGCTGGTCGTACAATTGCGTTGGAAAAACAAAATTATAAAACTTCAAAAATAGCATGAGGTACCTCTATGACATCATGGACATTCCTCATCAATTGGAGAAATTGGATAATTTACATATGAAACACCAACCATTCATTTCATACTGAAAAGGGGGTTATATTTTTTCTTAATTGTTATTCATGAAAAACTTTGTGCATGTTAATTGAAATAAAAAGAAATTCACACATTAAAATCAGAGAGAAAAACAGACTTTTGACATACATGCATGGACCCAATTTTAATGAGATGTTGGAAACTAAAGAAAATATTCTACTGCTAACGTACATAATGAAAATTAACAGTCCTTGAAATTGTAAGACAATAAGAAAATTTAACTAAAAGTAGTTTAATGAGTTATAAGAAGTTATCGTCACCTATATAACACACCCTTGCACTAAACACGTCTTATTAACATTTCTTTTAATGTTATTAAGCAACTAAGACGAGGTCCATATACTCTTCCGTACTAATTTGTACAAAATACTTTTAATATAGGACAAATAACCTAAGATAATGACATGTAAGTTATATTCCTCAAGTAAGATTTCACATTTTTTTTTTTAATTTTAATAACTGTATTGCTTTTTGTCCTGAGAAGGGAGGATTGAGTCAGCCGTATTTATTTTGTTATTTATCTGCTGCTAGGATAAAACAAGGAATTGTGGGATACATTGGCCTTTGTTAAATATTAAACCTGCAGTTATTGGTTGGTTAAATTTTAACCAAGTGGTTAAATGAAGTTGAAAAACTCATTTTTAACCCTTGGTTTACTAACCCATGGTTTAGTTTATAATTATTTTATTTGATCAATGATACAATTATTACATTATATTGAGAATGCACAAGAAAACAAGAAAAATACAATTTTATCATATAATATAGCTGAAAATAGTAAATGAATAAAAAGAAATGAGGAAAAAGTGTGTGTTTGGATGCTGGATGGTGTTTGGTTAGTACATTAAACGATTAGAAATCGTTTAGACCTTTTTATGAATCGCAAAACTATATGGTTAATTTAACAAGTTGAACAACTGGGCCCAGGAATGCATCACAAATCTAATACAGTGAATCCTGTCTAAAACGAACCCTGAATAAACTGAAATCCTGTATAAACTGAACCCTGAATATACCGAAATCCTGTCTAAGCCGAACCCTGAATAAACCAAAATCCTGTATAAACTGAACTTTATATAAAGTCACAATGTAGGAAATCTTTGTTAATTGAACCTGTATAAACCTGTATAAACCGAACACCTGTCTATTCCAAGCACAAAATTTGTTCCCAAGGAGGTTCGGAATAGACGGGTTTTACTGTAATTGATTTTGTCTTTAATTTTTTTTTGTTGCAGGTATGGCAGAAGCCATTGCTCAAGTGTTTGTAGCTATGTTACGAGAGGCTCCAGGGCCAGAGGGTGATAGTGTGAATATTGTTGAAGCTGCTGCGAAAGGAGATTTTGATGATGTAAAGAAAGTAATCAAAAGTCACCCTAAAAAGGTATTGTTTACAATTGGTTTGTTAAGAACTTTGTGATAATAAGAGATCATGGTTAGTTGGTTGGTTTGTGGTGTTTAACACCACTTTCAACAATATTTCAGTTATATTGTGTTGGAAGTGGACATGGAAATGTTGAAATACTTATTTAAAGGACATCACTGTTATGTTTGGTGTACATTGACATGGCATACTAGTAATACATGTACCGGATTTTTATTCCCTAGGGTTCTCATCACTTTTAGATTAGAGGGAAAACTTTCAAGGGCTGACGGGAAGAAGTGACGGGACAGTTGAAACAAATGGGGAGACATTATTTACCTGACACCAAGTTGAAATCTCTGTAAAACATAGATGTGTGCTGTAAAGAATTATTACAAATTAAACACTCCTGAAAAAATGTAAAATAATAACATGTATACAACTCTTCTACAGACAGGTGTACAAAACAAAAAAAGGCAGAAAACAAGCTGTACTCTTCACTTTAAAAAATAAAGAGTAAATACTCCTTGCTTTTTATCGGCAGCTCTGAGTGGGATTTTAGCTCACAACTTTAGTGGTGATAGGCACTGATTGCATAGGTAGTTGTAAATCTAACTACCATACAACCATGACAGCTCCCCACCCCCTTTATAACTGGAGCTCTGACTCTTAGATATTATGTACAAACCTTAGTCATAGGCAACACATAGAAACACAGTACAAACACAATGATAAAAAAAGCTTTAGATAACAAGTTTTAATATACAAACAATCGAACCTGTATTAAGAGGTCACCTTTGGGACAAAGAAAAGGTAACCTTATAAGACAGGTGACCTCTTAAAAGAGGTTCAGTTCATATGAAATGCTATATGACCAGACAAGAAAAATGTGACCTTCTAATACAGGTGACTGCTTGATAGAGGTGACCACATAGGCAGGTTTTAATATATGCTGTATTATGTTGTATAGGTAAATGAAAAGATGGAAGGAAAGACCGCTCTACAGTTAGCCTGTTATGAAGGTCACTATAACATTGTAGAATTCCTACTTGAAAATAAAGCTGAACTGAATGTAAAAGACACTGAAGGTGACACAGCACTTCATTATGCTGCTTTTGGGTAAGTTTGTATGTCCTTTGCTTGTGTCATAGCAGGTAAATTTGTTTGACTTTTACATGTTATTCATAGCATGGTCCTTTCAGGTTGAAACTTTTTTTTTTGTATTTATGTAGAAATATAGAGTCAACGCAAGGGTAAGTTCTGTCTAATTTGGATCAAAATGTTTCATAAAAAAACATAGTACTTATCTGTATAATACTCTCTTTTTTTATCAGAAGAAGAATACAAAAATCTTATTTACTTGTATTACAAATAGTGATTGCAGAGATGCCAACCTCAACAGAAGGAATTGTAGGTCAGTATGGGGGAGCACCGAAAGTGTGTGACTTAGGGAAGGAAGGGGAGTAGAACTTCAGAGCAGGGATCGTGCTGTCGGTCGCCAATGTCGCAATTTGCGAATTTTTTTCTTGACTGGCGACTGAAATCAGCTTCTGGCGATTTTTTTGGCACCTAGATTTCCTTGTGTAAATTTATAGATAATCACTGTGTACCGTAACAAAAATCAATAAATTATTGACGATTGATTTTCGAAAGTGACGAGTATTTCCCGTACCCAATTCGCCACTTGAATTTTCAAAAAATCGTAGAAAAATGTTTGTAACAATCCATTCTTCTTCTTCATTTGTTGATTAAAACTAATTAGTCATTACAATGACAATTTTATTACATGTTGCAAGCCAATTAACGGATTATAGAATTTTACTTTTGATTGCGTAATCTTTGATCACACCTGGCTTGATTTACCTGGTTAAAGATAATGATCTCGACAAAGAATTCAATCAACGATAATGATTTTTTTTTATAGTTATGATTGACATGTACTCGAAATGTCACAGTATGTATTTTAATAAGTGGACATATTTTTGATTGACATGTACTCGAAATGTCACAGTATGTATTTTAATAAGTGGACATATTTTTGTAATCGTCATTCATTGCACGATTTGTCACAATGTCCACCATTATACCATAACGAACTATTTTTGCACGTTTCATTTATGAAAATGTCGATATCATGTTTATACGGGAGTTCGGAGTTAAGAAGTCTTTTGTCTATCGTATTCATTAAGTATTTTGAAAGTTACTTTCTCGAAAAGTCGTAAACTTTGGTTTATAAAGAAACTTACAAAATAAAAATGGTGTGATCAACAGGAGTTCGCAATTAATCCACCGATACTTTTAACCAAACAAACTTTTGATATATTTATTCTCATTTCTGTGAAATGTAATCTTAGTTCTCATATTTAATATGGTCATTTTTTATATGCGAAGGTTGGCCATTGAAATGCACTGCACGAGGATGCATAAGTTTTTTATCGATCAGCATCTGGGTAACAATTGCGTTCTATTTATAGAACTATTTACAAACAGACACGTGTCTGCAATTAAAAAAAATAACCAGTCAGTATTTTTATTCCAATAGTTGCAATTTGATTATGAGATCTGAAAAATAATTATTTATTTTACAACTTGCTTCAGTTTTTGACGTTTGTTCTATTCATTACCTACATTTTATACAAAGTATCTAGAAGTTGGACTACTGGCAGAGACATTTTTTTCTGCTGAAGACTACACAAATACATACGAATTATTACAATTGTTGTGGTATTAGACCAAAGCACAGTAACATTTCAAAAAGGGTGGGGGAGGGGGTTATTACAATTTGTGTGGTATTAGATCAAAGCACAGTAATATTTAAAAAAAAGGGGGGGTATTACAATTTGTGTGGTATTAGATCAAAATCATGGCAATGTTATGTTTTATCAGTTGGTTTCTAATTTGCAGAGTATGTTCCCATCCTAGGAGGTTTTCATAGCTTTTCAATCTCAATTACTAACTAATAAGGCAAAGTAACTGATTATAAGATTAAGCTTAGACATTAAAAATCTGTTCTGCAAAAGTGACTAATGGTCTCAAAATCCTGGCCGAATCTCTGATAATCCGTAAAATACAGTATATTGTAATAAATTATATAAATCTTTTTGTTTTTGATGATGAAATCGAAATGAAAAACAGAAGTACAATACAGACATTAACATTTGTACAAATAAATCCGGAGCATTTATACATGAAACTGAACATGAAACTGGTACATGCAATCATCCACAGTTTCGGTTTGAAAAAATTGGCTCCTTGTAAAAATGTTAGCTGGCTCCTAACTTTCAAAACTGGCACCTGGCGATTTTTCTGGCTCCTACTTTTTGGGAGCCAGAGCAGCCCCTGCGTCAGAGTATTAATTATTTATCTTTTGATTACCCTCTTCCTCACAGAAGCAATAGTTGTTGAATATTTTTGATGATGATATCAAACAACTTACACAATACAATGGCCGGAGAAATAATCATTCCTCGTAATTTATTGAATAACTTTCATCAAATTCATTTTTCTTCAGCTGTACATTTTCCGGGTTTTATGTGAGTTGAGCAGGTCAGCAGGAAATCAGTTACAAATGCTGGTCGCTTGGCATGTCTGGATTGAACTTACAAATTATGGGATGCATATTACATTAATGTATACTTTACATGAAAAAATACAGTAAACTGAAATGTCAATGGTTTTCTACAAAAAGCATCATTAATTGTTATGTGATGTTTGTTTCAGTAAAGAAATTAAATCAATCCAGTTACTGTTGAAGCATGGAGCTGATGTCAATGCTGTGAATACCAAGAAAGAGTCAGCTTTACATGTCTCTGTCCACAAAAATCAACCCGAGTGTTGTAAAATGTTGATAGAAAAAGGATGTGACCCTAACTTGAAGGTACTAATTTAAAGTGTTGATAGAAAAAGAATGTGACTAACTTGAAGGTACTAATTTAAAGTGTTGATAGAAAAAGGATGTGACCCTAACTTGAAGGTACTAATTTAAAGGGATATTGTCTACCACAATCGTAATTTTTTCATACCCAAAATTATTGTCGTTTTCCGTACTGACCTTCATAAAATGAAGATTAAACAACGAATTATTGGCGAATACGCTACGAAACGTTGTTTTTTCGATATAAAAAAGTTGACCATCGTTACTGGAAGCTAATTAATTATTCACTGACCTGAGCGAGGCCAAACCTATTTTTATCTATTTTTATGCCAGTAGCCCGGATGCTGCAGCATGGATGTTAAAATTTGTGTTTGTTTACCTCGCAAATACGGCCGTTTTATGCTATTCATTGACAATAATTTGCTGTTGCCAGGTGCAAGATTACATATATTGAATAATATCTACCGAAAATGATCATAGGCATCATCATAAATTCATAAAATATGAAAAACGATTGAGAAAAGAAGGAAAAAACATGTTCGGCTTACATATCAAACAAAATATTTGCAAATTCAGCGCGATTTTGGATGCGTAGCACTTCCTTGAGTTCATTCCAACGGTCCAACTGATCCCCTACATATATCCTGCATTTGTTGCATTTGGAAGCTACTTCACATCAATTCATCTTTCTCTCTGAATCCGTCAAAGTCCGCTTTCTTCCATGCGTTGACAGTTTCTCTTTTGCCCAAGAACCACATGTTGTTTATTGTTTCTAAACAGTGCGCATGCTCAAGACGTGTTCACATAGAAGGCCATATGAATAGATTTGAATATTGTCATCCAGGAAAATAATTCTGATAACGATAGTTTTGGGTCTTTTTTGTCAAAAAATTGTATCTTTTGCAGCATAACTAGGTGTTAATCTTCATTTTATGAAGGTCAGTACGGAAAACGACAATAATTTTGGGTATGAAAAAATTACGATTTTAGTAGACAATATCCCTTTAAAGTGTTGATAGAAAAAGGATGTGACCCTAACTTTAAGGTACTAATTTACATGTAACACCTGTTGTAGAAAAGAGTGAGTGAGTGATTGGTGTTTAGTGCCAAATGAGCAATTTTTATATGCCCGTCTGTAAGACGGGACGTATTATGGTATACCACTGTCCGTCCGTCCGTTTCACATGTCATGCTCTAACTTAAGAACCCTTTGGCCAATTCACTTCAAATTTCACAGAGTTATTGGAATTTTTTGTATGTCGCGCTGTAAATTGAGAACCCCTTTGCTAATTTACTTCAAACTTCGCATAGTTATTGGAATTGATAGTCTTATGGTCTGTATACTTTTTGGTGAAATTTCAATTTTTCATTCCAGAGTTATGGGACTTTATTCATCAAATTGTAGGCGATTTTTCGTATGTCGCACTGTAAATTGAGAACCCCTTGGCCAATTCACTTCAAACTTCGCATAGTTATTGGAATTGATAGTCTTATGGTCTAAACTTTTTGGTGAAATTTCAATTTTTCATTCCAGAGTTATGGGACTTTATTCATCAAATTGTAGGTGATTTTTCGTATGTCACACTGTAAATTGAGAACCCCTAGGCCAATTCACTTCAAACTTCGCACAGTTATTGGAATTGATAGTCTTACGGTCTGTATACTTTTTGGTGAAATTTAGATTTTTCATTCCAGATTTATGGGACTTTATTCATCAAATTGTAGGCGATTTATGTCGTGCTGTAAATTGATAACCCCTTCGCCAATTCACTTCAAACTTCGTACTGTTATTGGAATTGAAAGTCTTTACTGATTTCTCAAGAAATGTGTCGTATGTATAAATGTTCTAATTCATGTTTATGGTGCAGCTGTTGGTGAAATTTAGATTTTTCATTCAAGAGTTATAGGAAAGAAAGTCTTTACAAATATTGTATGAATGTTGACGATGGGCACATCATGCGCTCTTTGCGCAGCTGTTTAATCAGTTATATCATGGCGAGAATAAGTTAATTCAATGAAATGATGATGATGTTCGCTGTGAATTAGACCAACTCGCTTAATTGGATCTTTATAGTGATAGCTCACTGAAAGAACAGTCCTTGGTTGGACATGTTGCTTTTCTCGTACACATTATTCTGATTCCAAGACAACAAACCTTTGCTCTTACTCCTGAATGTTGTATGATTAATAGAGAAGCAGCAAATACAATTTTATAGTCTTTGGTTTGACCTGATTGGGGCTCGAACCCACGATCTACCGCACTCGAGGCGAGTATGCTAACCATTGCACCACCACTGTGGTTCTTTCATCACATTGTTTTACTTTACTCAGCAGTCCTCAAAACGAAAATTTGAATTTACTGGTCTGAATCAAATTCTTGAATTTATTTTTATATACAGTATATTTTGATAAAAACTAAAAAAAATTACTGGTCCGAACAAAGTTTTACTGGTCTAAGGCCGGAGGATCGGTGCTCTTCGTGAGGACTATGTTGATAAATTTACTATTCAGAGTACAACATATAGGTAATTCAAAAGTATGCTATTTATAGAACACAGGAAGTCAATAAAAATCAAGGTTTCATGAACTTTCATGAATTAAATCTGATTTCACATACAGATACCTGCATAAAATAATTATCCCTTTATTTACACAAAACAGTGTGTTACTTTGTTTATACATCATGATTTGGTTGTATTTTTTATCAAATCGAATATAGGATAGTCTTCACATTTTTGTTATGTCTGACAACTGAACACTCGTCACAACTTGGACCATCTAACCATTTTCGTATTACCATACTTACCATTGGAACTTCGTTTGGAAATCTTCAATGTTGGGGATGATTTTAATCATTTAAAAATGTGGTATTTAAGTGTTTTTGACTTCAATTTATAACTGTGTCAATATGTAGATGTTTGAGATGAAAACCTGTTGGCAATATAGCACAACCATGAACCTAATTAAATTTAGATGTTTGGGGGTTTTTTTTGTTGCCAATACACTAGCATAAAAAAAACATCACATCTGGGATCATGTCTTGTAACCTTTCATTCATCTTTGACCAATCAGACAACAGCTCTTGGCATGTACTTGGTATTGATACCTAAAGAATTAGTTGGTTCATCGCTGATTGATGAGTTGAAAATAGATTTTAAAAACACATTTTCCATAGAGTGCTATGCTAAGCTGTCATGCAGTGGTGGTCATCTGGGATTTTTCAATAAATGTTATCAGTACAGATTGACATGTTATTGTAGATTTACATGTTATTCTAGAATCAGTTCAGATTTACATGTTATTCCAGAATCATTACAGATTTACATGTTATTCTAGAATCATTACAGATTTACATGTTATTCTAGAATCATTACAGATTTACATGTTATTCCAGAATCATTACAGATTAACATGTTATTCTAGAATCAGTACAGATTTACATGTTATTCTAGAATCATTACAGATTTACATGTTATTCTAGAATCATTACAGATTTACATGTTATTCTAGAATCATTGTAGATTTACATGTTATTCTAGAATCAGTACAGATTTACATGTTATTCAAGAATCATTTCAGATTTACATGTTATTCCAGAATCATTACAGATTAACATGTTATTCTAGAATCAGTACAGATTTACATGTTATTCTAGAATCATTACAGATTTACATGTTATTCCAGAATTATTGTAGATTTACATGTTATTCTAGAATCATTACAGATTTACATGTTATTCCAGAATTATTACAGATTTACATGTTATTCCAGAATCATTACAGATTGACATGTTATTCTAGAATCATTACAGATTTACATGTTATTCCAGAATCATTACAGATTGACATGTTATTCTAGAATCATTACAGATTTACATGTTATTCCAGAATCATTGTAGATTTACATGTTATTCCAGATTCATTACAGATTTACATATTATTCCAGAATCATTACAGATTTACATGTTATTTCAGAATCAGTGCAGATTTACATGTTATTCCAGATTCATTACAGATTTACATGTTATTCTAGAATCAGTACAGATTTACATGTTATTCCAGAATCATTACAGATTTACATGTTATTCCAGAATCATTACAGATTTACATGTTATTCTAGAATCATTACAGATTTACATGTTATTCCAGAATCATTACAGATTTACATGTTATTCCAGAATCATTTCAGATTTACATGTTATTCTAGAATCATTGTAGATTTACATGTTATTCTAGAATCATTACAGATTTACATGTTATTCTAGAATCATTACAGATTTACATGTTATTCTAGAATCATTGTAGATTTACATGTTATTCTAGAATCAGTACAGATTTACATGTTATTCCAGAATCATTTCAGATTTACATGTTATTCCAGAATCATTACAGATTAACATGTTATTCTAGAATCAGTACAGATTTACATGTTATTCTAGAATCATTACAGATTTACATGTTATTCCAGAATTATTGTAGATTTACATGTTATTCTAGAATCATTACAGATTTACATATTATTCCAGAATTATTACAGATTTACATGTTATTCCAGAATCATTACAGATTGACATGTTATTCTAGAATCATTACAGATTTACATGTTATTCCAGAATCATTACAGATTGACATGTTATTCTAGAATCATTACAGATTTACATGTTATTCCAGAATCATTGTAGATTTACATGTTATTCCAGATTCATTACAGATTTACATGTTATTTCAGAATCAGTGCAGATTTACATGTTATTCCAGATTCATTACAGATTTACATGTTATTCTAGAATCAGTACAGATTTACATGTTATTCCAGAATCATTACAGATTTACATGTTATTCCAGAATCATTACAGATTTACATGTTATTTCAGAATCATTACAGATTTACATGTTATTCTAGAATCATTGTAGATTTACATGTTATTCTAGAATCATTACAGATTTACATGTTATTCTAGAATCATTACAGATTTACATGTTATTCTAGAATCATTGTAGATTTACATGTTATTCTAGAATCAGTACAGATTTACATGTTATTCCAGAATCATTTCAGATTTACATGTTATTCCAGAATCATTACAGATTAACATGTTATTCTAGAATCAGTACAGATTTACATGTTATTCTAGAATCATTACAGATTTACATGTTATTCCAGAATTATTGTAGATTTACATGTTATTCTAGAATCATTACAGATTTACATGTTATTCCAGAATTATTACAGATTTACATGTTATTCCAAAATCATTACAGATTGACATGTTATTCTAGAATCATTACAGATTTACATGTTATTCCAGAATCATTACAGATTGACATGTTATTCTAGAATCATTACAGATTTACATGTTATTCCAGAATCATTGTAGATTTACATGTTATTCCAGATTCTTTACAGATTTACATGTTATTCCAGAATCATTACAGATTTACATGTTATTTCGGAATCAGTGCAGATTTACATGTTATTCCAGATTCATTACAGATTTACATGTTATTCTAGAATCAGTACAGATTTACATGTTATTCCAGAATCATTACAGATTTACATGTTATTCCAGAATCATTACAGATTTACATGTTATTTCAGAATCATTACAGATTTACATGTTATTCCAGATTCATTACAGATTTACATGTTATTCTAGAATCAGTACAGATTTACATGTTATTCCAGAATCATTACAGATTTACATGTTATTCCAGAATCATTACAGATTTACATGTTATTCTAGAATCATTACAGATTTACATGTTATTTCAGAATCATTACAGATTTACATGTTATTCCAGAATCAGTACAGATTTACATGTTATTCTAGAATCATTGTAGATTTACATGTTATTCCAGAATCAGTACAGATTAACATGCTTTATATGTTTTAGGATAAGGACAATGATACCGCCATGCATGATGCTATATCAGAGAAGGAAATATCACCAGACATACTAAGATATATTCTGCATTCTAGAAAAGCCAAGTTTACCATAGAAAACAGTAGAGGGTTTAACGTACTACACTGGGCAGTATTAAAGGATAACAAAAGGTAAGGTCTTCCATCCTATTTATAAGACCACTGAATATGGTAAAGATTTATTTGTATTATATTTGGCTGTACTGACATATATGCAATACGTGCATATAGTCGGATAATATATAATTTATTTGTACAAGCTTTAGGAACATGTAGAAAAGCAAATCTTTTGCAAGTTTAATAGCCTGTTTCTCTGCGAGTGTAAATTCATTTCATATTTAACGACAATGTACATATATTGTGTTTATCCTGCAATATCAAAAAATCCAAAACAAATGGCAAATTGTCTGAAAATAGCTGAAACAAGCATCGTTCTAATCGTTATCAATGGCATCATCTGTGACGTCAGCACTTATACTGTTACCGTTTCTTTTTGTTGCTCTACATGAATCAGGTACCAGAAATACTTAATTAGGTCCATGACTAAATAACACTGAAAGTTTATTTGACCCCCCTTATTAGTACTCAAAATCACACAATTGCAGAATAAAAAATGTTATTAACCTCAAATCGTGTGATTTTGAGTACTTATAAAGAGGTCAAAGAAACTTCAGTGTTATTTAGTCATGGACTTACTAAAATCTTTTATGGCACCTGATTAATCTAAAGAGAAACAGTATAAGCATGGAAATGATAAAATGATTAGAATGATACTTGTTTTTCCTTTGTAGGCGATGTGAGTTTTTTGCCATCACTTTTTTTTTTTTTTTTTTTTTTTCTTAACTGCAAAATACATCAATACAGAATAGAGTACAATAATATAATAACATATAAAACATCATACAATCTATATAGTAATGTACAATTAAATCTTCTTACAATCTTTTCCAATATATAATCATATGTATATTGCAGTGGAGGTTTTTTTTTTTTTAGAATATAAAAGATGAGAAAAGGGGTATTTTGCAGAGTTTAAAATTGTTTACTATCGATATATGTGATAAATATTTTTTTTGTATAATTAGGAAGAAAAGTAGATAAGAATTTTAGTGTATTTTTAAAAAGAAAAAAAAAGACATTGAGAAGATGAGATTGTACTTTATATTGGCATTTATATGTAAAACTTTTATGGTCTGGCCTGGTGCAAACAATCAATTGGACTATAACACTGTACCAGATATACAAAAGTATTATTTGGATGGATCAAACATTCATATTGTTTTAATTATCCCGTAATGAGTATACTATAAAGTATACTATAGTATAGTAAATATAAACAAGAAAAGTATATTTAGATAGACTATATCAGTTAGTATTTAGTGGAATCACTTGGAGTCAGTCATAAACTTTCACATTTAAACTTCTTCTCTGAAACTGCAGAACCAAATTAAATCAAACTTGGTTGCAATAGTCCTTGGGTGGCCCCTTTTTAAAATTATGCCTGACATCACTGCCCTCCATTCAAGATGGCTACCTTTACTAAAAATTTAAGTTTCTTTTATTGGTTATTGCTGCTATATTATATGTCAAAATGAACTCAAATTTTAACTGCAGGTACATGACGAGTAGTATAACATATATTCCAGGTTTATCTGTGAAATTATTCGTTCAGCCAATTTATACCGATTATGAAAATTAGACATACATTTGTATATTAATTTTAAATATTACATTTAAATCTTCTCCTCCGAAACTGAACCAAATTTGACTAATTGGATGGAGTGTATACATGTTTTACAAAATAGCACCTACAAATTGAAGAAGTGTGAAAATGAAATACTCTATCATGCACAATACAGCCACAACCGTATGTAGCATTTTTTAAGGTCAAAATGGACGGCATAGAGATAGCATTTTACGTTCAATTTCACCAGTGTTTGGTTTGGTTAGGGTTATGGTGTTTAACTCCACTTTTAACACTATTTCAGTTATATCGTGGCGGTCAGTTTTATTGGTAGAGGAAACCGGAGAACCCTAGAAAAACAACGACTTGCCGCAAGTCTCTGACAAACTTTATCACACAATGTTGTATCGAGTACACCTCGCATGAGCGGAATTCGATCTTACAGCATTAGTGGTGATAGGCACTGATTGCATAGGTAGTTATAAATCCAACTTCCATATGATCACAACCACGACGACTCCAAAATGAACAGATATAGCATTTTACATTCAATTTCATCAGTGTCTGCAATTGTCAATTATTTTGTAGCTAATAAAAGTATAGACAGCACAACGGCCATTATTACAGGGCTGAGTAGTACCGTTAATAATCATGCCGCTACATGACGACAGCTGTCAACAGAAACAATAATATTTTCCATTTTGAAACGCTAAACTTTTATTATATTTCTGTTACAGTTCTGTAGAGCTCATCGTAGCTCAAGATCAAAGCTGTGTGAACTCTAAAATGAAGGATGGAAATACAGCAATACACATAGCAGCTGCCAATGACAGAGTAGAGATTGCCAATATACTTCTGATGGTAAGGGTTAGGGTTATGGTATTTAATGCCACTTTCAACAATATTTCTGTTATATCATGGGGTCAGTTTTATTGGTGGAGGAAACTGGAGTACCCAGAGAAAACCACCGACCTGTCGCAAGTCACTGACAAACTTTATCACATAATGTTGTATCGAGTTACACCTCGCCTGAACGTGATTCAAACTCACAACTTCAGTGGTGATAGGCACTGATTGCATAGGTAGTTGTAAATCCAACTAAAATAAATCTTTGGTGTATAGTGCCAATTAAGACATATCTGCAACTAATTATTTTCATTTAGTTGGAACTGCATCGATGATGTAATAGTTAGCATGCTTGCCTCGTGTGCGGTAAATCATGGGTTCCAGCCCCAATCGGGTCAAACCAAAGACTGTTAAATTAGTATTTACTGCTCCTCCACTGCAGTGTTAAGGAGTAAGAGTAAATATGGGTTTGGCTCGGAATCGGGATAATGTGTCCGAGTGGAGCGACACATGTGTCTATTCACGGACTATTGTTTCATTAAGCTAGCATTATAAAAATCCAACTAAGCTTGTTGGTCTATTCAAAAGCAGACCTTATCATCATCTTATTGAAAAGTAACTCGTCCTCCCCGTGATATAGCTGAAAAATTGTTGAAAAGTAACTCGTCCTCCCCGTGATATAGCTGAAAAATTGTTGAAAAGTAACCCGTCCTCCCCGTGATATAGCTGAAAAATTGTTGAAAAGTAACTCGTCCTCCCCGTGATATAGCTGAAAAATTGTTGAAAAGTAACTCATCCTCCCCGTGATATAGCTGAAAAATTGTTGAAAAGTAACTCGTCCTCCCCGTGATATAGCTGAAAAATTGTTGAAAAGTAACTCGTCCTCCCCATGATATGGCTGAAAAGTAACTCGTTCTCCCCGTGATATGGCTGAAGAGTAACTCGTCCTCCCCGTGATATGGCTGAAAAGTAACTCGTCCTCCCCGTGATATGGCTGAAAAGTAACTCGACCTCCCCGTGATATAGCTGAAAAGTAACTCGTCCTCCCCATGATATGGCTGAAAAGTAACTCATCCTCCCCGTGATATGGCTGAAAAGTTATTCGTCCTCCCCGTGATATGGCTGAAAAGTAACTCGTCCTCCCCGTGATATAGCTGAAAAATTGTTCAGTTGGCATTAAACAACAATTACTGACTTATTTTTACACATTTATTTAGCTGTTTAAATACAACTGCAGGATTAGAGCATATAAGCTCTTTGATTTTTTTTTATATAATACTCTCCAAGATATATCATAATAATAGTACAGTCAAACCTGTCCATGTGGTCACCTCTGTTGAGCATTCACCTGTTTAGACTGTGTTAAAAGGTCATCCTTTTCTTGTCCTGTCATCGAAAATTTCATATGAATGGAACCTCTTTTAAGAGGTCACCTGTTTAATAAGGCCACTTTTTCTTTATCCCAAAGGTGATCTCTTAATACAGGTTTGACTGTATTGTAGATTTAGTACTTATAATTGTCTACTTAATATGTATACATTTGTATATTCAGAAGGGCAAAGCTGATATCAATGTTAGAGACAATATGAAGAGAACTCCACTTATTTTGGCTGTATCCATGGGAAAGAAGAAAACAATGGATCTTCTTATTTCAATGTGTAAGACATCTGTAATGACTAATTATATATTACCCTTCGCGAGCACCGGACTGTTATATGAGTAACACGGCAGGTGTCTTATAAGAAGCATGAACTGCTTATCCTTCTAGCTCACCCACGGTTTTTTGTGGGGTTTGTGTTGCTCATCTTTTTAATTTTCTGTGTTGTCCTATTGTGTGTCTTTACGCTCTGAGTTCCGTGTTGTGATGCCCTTTATGATTTCTGCATAAAAAAGATGTTCGGTTCGTCTTGACCTCCAGTTGTTTCTAGGAGGGCTCATGTCTTATTTATGTTATTTGTGTATAGGGGTGTCTAACACATGTTGTGTTGTGTTTTTGCTTTGTTTGTCTTCGTCTTGTGTACCCTATGTTGCTAGTTTCTTTGGATTGTCCTTTTTTGATTGCCCCTTCGGTATTCTCAACGTTTATATACCGTAATTTACAGACGATAGGTCGATATTTTTTTTCCTCAACACGCTGCCTTCGACCTATCGTCCACATTGACCTATACAAGGATGAAGTTAAAAAAATCTGGAATCCCTAAAAAAATATCTCGATAAAAATGACGATTTTGTTTACAGTATACCTTGAATTTGCTGTAGGTTTTTTTTCTGAATAAGAAGACTGAAATCATCGATGTTCTTGGGGAATAAAAGTATACTAACAAGGGGTGCAATTCCGGGGAAAAAATGTTCAACATCCGAAAAAAATCAATAATATTCAATGATTGAAGTGTTAGCGAAAATCAGTTCAATATTGAATTGTATAATAAAATATATACTATAAAAAATGTATGTTGTTGAAAAAAAATCACAGGGTGGATCGTTTTACAATATAAAATTATTGTCACAAAATATCTAAATATAGCTATATAGGTTTTCCATCTACCACGAGCATGCGCACGGGGTTTTAGTAAAAAATGGCGGTAGCATTACATCTCACAATAATTTGAATACACGTGGAGAACAAGCTTTTTATACTAAATATACTGGAAAATAATTATCGATTTCGTTAAACTAGAATGTTCTACACTTGAATTGGTCAATTAGGAACAAATAAAATAATCACCATGAGATAATCAACACAGGTGAACATCAGTCGGCACTTAATTATCCTGATCAGCTGATTGAAAATTTACTGGACCGAGACGATCACATAATTTGTGTACTACTAATTAAACACAGCTTAAAGGTATGTCAATAAAACTGCACAAGGTGATACATTGTTTTGACAGCTTGATTATTTTATTGTATGAACATCCGTTTACCATCTATTGTGACACCCACAGATGGCCTGATTTGAATGTCATCGATGTCTGGCTACCAGACTCCCCGTAAAAAACAACTTTTAAAACAAAATTTTATTTAATTTAATTTTCATAATTATTTCGTTTATGACACATAAGAATAGTATTCTTGAGTTAATACTTACATATACTTACCGAAGAACATCGTTATAGGGCAAATGTTTACCGATGTAAAAAAAAAAACACAAAAAAAGTTTGATGTGACGATACTTACCCAAGTTGTCATCGGCATCCTCGACCTATGGAATGCTTCGACCTATCTTAGTATTTCCCCAAAAATTTAGCCGAAAAGCAGCAATTCGACCTATCGTCCCCATCGACCTATAGTCCGTAAATTACGGTATTACATCTATTGCAAGAACTGATCAAACTTTTGTTGATTTTTAATGCACTGATTGAAATGACTGTGACCTCGGACTCCATACCATCATATAATGATTATTGTACTACAGTAAAACTCGGTTATAGCAAATTTTAGGGGACCAGAATAATTTGTTTGTTTCAACAGTTATTCACTTTATCGCTATTTTGTTTATTTTCCCTTTGATGTTTAAAACCAATACAGTTGAATCTCGATATGTCAAACTTGGTTAACTCGAAATTTCGGTTAAGTCGAAATTTTTCTGAAGTCCCGTTTTAAGCTTAGTGCTTTTCAACTTAATTTACTCCTCTTATCTCAAATTTCGATGTGTCGAAATTTCAGGTATCTCGAAGTAACTTTTCTGTCCCAAATATTCATATCCATTCAAATTATATTCGTTATGTCAAAATTATAAATTAAATCAATTAACAATCCTGTCCAGGTGTCAACAGCATGGCCTCCAGTGTTTACCGCACCAGGTGCTATTTATTTTGATAACTGTTAATTATCATTTGTAAAGAAAACAATTGGATTTCTTAATTGAAACTTTGAAGTCATAATCATTAATGAAATATCATTTAATGATAAATTTGAAAGCGTTTGATATCGTGACAACAGTGTAGAGAAAACTCCGAAGCCATTCAACAGCCCATTGTGTACATCGATATCACTAAAATATTTTATGAAGCAATATTCATTTAAAATCGCTGCACCCTCTGTTAATAACATTTCAACATTTTGTCAAGTTGTCGATCAGCTTTTACAACAGAATATTGAAAGATAGTTTTTTTTATTTGTGTTCAATTACGTGGTATTTATAGATTTCTATGAAAGATCGTTTTGTTGACAGTTTCGTAATTTTTAAATACACGATTGTGTATTGCCGTATTATGTGTACATGTTCATGATGTAATCAAATGAATGTTTCTTTTTTCTCTCGAAGTTTACTGAATCTATAATTGGTAAAATTCAGATAATAGCACCTCATCAGAGAATGTTTTTATTTATTTTAAAAAAGTCAATACTTACGCACGTGTTAAAAATACGTACACAATATGTACAAATGATAATCAAATTATTGTAAATGACTGACAACAATAGTTTGCATCCACTTTTGTCAAAATTACCTGACAGAATTGCCTATCAAACATAATCCCTTACTCCCCTTAAGTTGAATTTCGGATAAATCAAAATTTTGCAACGGTCCCATGAACTTTGAGATAACGAGATTCACCTGTATATTTCATATCACGTAAGCGCTGAGATGATTCCAATTATCGCTAATCGCTAAGCGTTGTCAAAGACGCACGTAGTAGTATCGCTGTTTTCTAATATGACGTTATAATTACGTCACATGACCAAATCCTTGATAAACATACTATCATAGCGATAAAATAATTAAAGATGTTTTTTAAAACTCGAGGACGTTTCTCAGTCATCTCTTATCTCAGGGACTTCGCCCTGGCTTCGATGAGAGATGACTGAGAAATGTCATCTCGTTTTAAAAAACATCGTTAATCACTTAGTATCAATATAACGAACTTTGTAATACAAATATAGCGAATTTGTTATAAGAGTGGTACTAACTTTGAGAGTGAATGAGAAAAATAACATAGCGATTATCTTTATCATCTGTCACAAGAACAAATTAACTTGAAGATAAAATTTAATAAGTGTATATTATTTGGATAAGGGTTAGGGTTTATGGTGTTTAATGCCACTTTCAACAATATTCCTAGAATAACCTTTGTCAGGTACTTTTGGAAAATTGGAAAGCCAAATAATTATACAAGTTTATGGGAGAAAAAACAAAAGGACCTAAACAAATAAATTTCAAATTTCTTAAGTTAATAACATCTGTCAAAAGTCAATTTTAAAATGCTAAAGCATACATTTTTTTGTATTGCATGTTCAAATTATTACAGCATGTGATGTAAATGCTCAAGATAACAATGGCAACGCAGCACTACATGTGGCTCAAGTCAAGAAAAGCTTAGGTTCTGTAGTAAGTATAGCATAATATAGATAACAGTGGCAACACAGCACTACTTGTGGCTCAAGTCAAGGAAAACTTAGGTCCTGTAGTAAGTATAGTATAATATAGATAACAGTGGCAACACAGCACTACATGTGGCTCAAGTCAAGAAAAACTTAGGTCCTGTAGTAAGTATAACATAATATAGATAACAGTGGCAACACAGCACTACATGTGGCTCAAGTCAAGAAAAACTTAGGTCTTGTAGTAAGTATAATATAATATAGATAACAGTGGCAACACAGCACTACATGTGGCTCAAGTCAAGAAAAGCTTAGGTCCTGTAGTAAGTATAACATAATATAGATAACAGTGGCAACACAGCACTACATGTGGCTCAAGTCAAGGAAAACTAAGGTCCTGTAGTAAGTATAGCATAATATAGATAACAGTGGCAACACAGTACTACTACATGTGGCTCAAGTCCTGTAGTAAGTATTTTTATTTAATTTTTTTTTTTTTTAAATATTGCATAGAAAAATTGCAGCGGACATCATGACACGGAACTAAAAATGTGATGACATGCAATTTGACAGCATGAACAACATGAACTCCACGAAGACAAGTAAACAAGGGGGGGGGGGGGGGGGGGAGTGTTCTGGAAGAATCTGCAGTTCCTGCTCCTCTAGTGCCACCTGTTATATTAGTCTTGTTACAAACTCGGTGATAAGTCATGAATGAGGAAAGGATTGGATTACAAAACGAAACATATCCCTGGTCATTTGTGATGCAAGATATTCCATAGCATCGTGATGTTTATAATATCAGTGATATGTTTGTATCAACACTCATTATGCTCATCTGAAGTAATTGATAAAATGATGCTCACTGGGTGTAGTCATGTCATACTCTGTTTGCTAATCCCTTTAGTATTTATTGATACTCTGTTTGTAAATCCCTTTAGTGTTTATTGATACTCTGTTTGTAAATCCCTTTAGTGTTTATTGATACTCTGTTTGCAAATCCCTTTAATATTTATTGATACTCTGTTTGCAAATCCCTTTAGTATTTATTGATACTCTGTTTGTAAATCCCTTTAGTGTTTATTGATACTCTGTTTGCAAATCCCTTTAATATTTATTGATACTCTGTTTGCAAATCCCTTTAGTATTTATTGATACTCTGTTTGCAAATCCCTTTAGTATTTATTGATACTCTGTTTGCAAATCCCTTTAGTATTTATTGATACTCTGTTTGCAAATCCCTTTAGTATTTATTGATACTCTGTTTGCAAATCCCTTTAGTATTTATTGATACTCTGTTTGCAAATCCCTTTAATATTTATTGATGCTCTGTTTGCAAATCCCTTTAATATTTATTGATACTCTGTTTGCTAATCCCTTTAGTATTTATTGATACTCTGTTTGTAAATCCCTTTAGTGTTTATTGATACTCTGTTTGCAAATCCCTTTAATATTTATTGATACTCTGTTTGCAAATCCCTTTAGTATTTATTGATACTCTGTTTGCAAATCCCTTTAGTATTTATTGATACTCTGTTTGCAAATCCCTTTAGTATTTATTGATACTCTGTTTGCAAATCCCTTTAGTATTTATTGATACTCTGTTTGCAAATCCCTTTAGTATTTATTGATACTCTGTTTGCAAATCCCTTTAATATTTATTGATGCTCTGTTTGCAAATCCCTTTGGTATTTATTGATGCTCTGTTTGCAAATCCCTTTAGTATTTATTGATACTCTGTTTGCAAATCCCTTTAATATTTATTGATACTCTGTTTGCAAATCCCTTTAATATTTATTGATACTCTGTTTGTAAATCCCTTTAGTATTTATTGATACTCTGTTTTCAAATCCCTTTAATATTTATTGATACTCTGTTTACAAATCCCTTTAGTATTTATTGATACTTTGTTTGCAAATCCCTTTAATATTTATTGATACTCTGTTTGCAAATCCCTTTAGTATTTATTGATACTCTGTTTGCAAATCCCTTTAATATTTATTGATACTCTGTTTGCAAATCCCTTTAGTATTTATTGATACTCTGTTTGCAAATCCCTTTAATATTTATTGATACTCTGTTTGCAAATCCCTTTAGTATTTATTGATACTCTGTTTGTAAATCCCTTTAATATTTATTGATACTCTGTTTGTAAATCCCTTTAATATTTATTGATACTCTGTTTGCAGATCCCTTTAATATTTATTGATACTCTGTTTGCAAATCCCTTTAGTATTTATTGATACTCTGTTTGCAAATCCCTTTAATATTTATTGATACTCTGTTTGCAAATCCCTTTAGTATTTATTGATACTCTGTTTGCAAATCCCTTTAGTATTTATTGATACTCTGTTTGTAAATCCCTTTAATATTTATTGATACTCTGTTTGCAAATCCCTTTAATATTTATTGATACTCTGTTTGCAAATCCCTTTAGTATTTATTGATGCTCTGTTTGCAAATCCCTTTAGTATTTATTGATACTCTGTTTGCAAATCCCTTTAATATTTATTGATACTCTGTTTGCAAATCCCTTTAATATTTATTGATACTCTGTTTGCAAATCCCTTTAGTATTTATTGATGCTCTGTTTGCAAATCCCTTTAGTATTTATTGATGCTCTGTTTGCAAATCCCTTTATCATTTATTGATGCTCTGTTTGCAAATCCCTTTCGTATTTATTGATGCTCTGTTTGCAAATCCCTTTAGTATTTATTGATGCTCTGTTTGCAAATCCCTTTAGTATTTATTGATACTCTGCAAATCCCTTTAGTATTCATTGATACTCTGTTTGCAAATCCCTTTAATATTTATTGATACTCTGTTTGCAAATCCCTTTAGTATTTATTGATACTCTGTTTGCAAATCCCTTTAATATTTATTGATACTCTGTTTGCAAATCCCTTTAGTGTTTATTGAAACTCTGTTTGCAAATCCCTTTGGTATTTATTGATACTCTGGTTGCAAATCCTTTTAGTATTTATTGATACTTTGTTTGCAAATCCCTTTCGTATTTAATGATACTCTGTTTGTCTGTTTGTAAATCCCTTTAGTATTTATTGATACTCTGTTTGCAAATCCTTTTAGTATTTATTGATACTTTGTTTGCAAATCCTTTTAGTATTTATTGATACTTTGTTTGCAAATCCCTTTTGTATTTATTGATACTGTTTGCAAATCCCTTTAGTATTCATTGATGCTCTGTTTGCAAATCCCTTTAGTATTTATTGATACTCTGTTTGCAAATCCCTTTAGTATTTATTGATACTCTGTTTGCAAATCCCTTTAGTATTTATTGATACTCTGTTTGCAAATCCCTTTAGTATTTATTGATACTCTGTTTGCAAATCCCTTTAGTATTTATTGATACTCTGTTTGCAAATCCCTTTAGTATTTATTGATACTCTGTTTGCAAATCCCTTTAGTATTTATTGATACTCTGTTTGTAAATCCCTTTAGTATCTATTGATACTCTGTTTGTAAATCCATTTAGTATTTATTGATGCTCTGTTTGTAAATCCCTTTAGTATTTATTGATACTCTGTTTGTAAATCCCTTTAGTATTTATTGGTACTCTGTTTGTAAATCCCTTTAGTATTTATTGATGCTCTGTTTGTAAATCCCTTTAGTATTTATTGATACTCTGTTTGTAAATCCCTTTAGTATTTATTGATACTCTGTTTGTAAATCCCTTTAGTATTTATTGATACTCTGTTTGTAAATCCCTTTAGTATTTATTGATACTCTGTTTGCAAATCCCTTTAGTATTTATTGGTTGATATATTTAACCAGTGATGTTTTTGTTTTTAATGAGATAAAGTAATTTACAGGTGGTAGCCAAGGCAGATAGCTCCAGTCAGGACACACAAATTATATGTACCTTGATCGAGAGTGGAGCTAATATAGAACTGAAAAATGACGAAGGAAAGACGCCATTAGACTTTGCTAATGATGACATGGTTCGACAGTTTATGAAGACGTAGGTTATTTTTTGCTTAAAATAAGTGCATTTACAAAAAAGTTTTCAATATTTGATATTAAATAAAATCATAGAATAACCGTGGGCATCATGGCCCAGATTGTATGGTAGTTGAACTTTTTCTATCTTACACAATTTTTATGAAAATTTCAGCATTAAAAGCAGAAATAGATATAAACTCTTCTTCTTATAATTTTCATTTAATTTTAGTGTTAGTGTTATGGTGTTTAACAACACTTTCAACAATATTTTAGTTATATCATTTTTGTCAGTTTTATTGGTGGAGGAATCCAGAGTACCCGGAGAAAACCACCGACCTGCCACAAGTCATTGACAAACTTTATCTCATAATGTTGTATATCCAGTACACCTCACCTGGGTGGTATTTGAACTCACAATGCACAGGTAGTCACAAATCCAACTACCATACGATCATGACCACGACTGCATTTTATTATCCCCTCGCCAACGAAGTTGCGAAGGGATATAGTAACGCTACCTTCCGTCCTTCCTTCCATCCGTCCGTCCTTCTGTAACATCCTTGTGAATCAACATCCTTCAATGGATTTTGACCAAACTTGGTACATACTTAGTCCTTAAGAGAATCTGGAACCCTATTGATTTTCTAGGTCAAAGGTCAAGGTCACCGGGTCAAATTTTTAGGCAAGGGGATACGCCATGCTTTGCGTTGCCCTTGTTTCTACTTTTCCTTAAAATATGATTTAAGCACAAATTATTTTTTCACCAGATATTACTAGATAATCAGTTAAAAAAAATACCAGTACAAACTGTTATTCTGTCACAAATAAAATGTTGGTTCATATCCACTGAGAGAATGTTGAACTGGCACTAACTGGTGCTCTCTATATTTTGTCTTGGGATGTAAATTAAAATATCGGTTAATCAATCAAAACTGACGTTAAATCAATTGTCACAAAATAAATATGTATACTATATACTTACATTGTTTGTAAATATAAAATTTATTTGTACGAGCTTTAGAAACTGGTAGAAAATCAATCCTTTGGTGAGCTTTTTTAACCTGTTGTGCAGCGAGTGCAAATTACGTATATTACGATTATAATGAAAGATCAAAAAGTCCAAAACAACTGCCAATGTCTGAAAATAATTGAATCAAGTGTCGTTCTAATCATTTTCAATGGTGTCATCTGTGACGACAGCACTTATACTGTTACCGTTTCTTTCTGTCACTCTACATGAATCAGGTACCAGAAATGCTTTATAAGGTCCATGACTTAATAACACTGAAGTTTATTTGATCCCCTTTATTAGTACTCAAAATCACGCAATTGCAGGATCAAATATAATAGTGCAGTATTATATAGTATTATAGACATATCTGTTGTATTATATTTCAGACTAGCAAAACGTGCCATAACTAAGACATTTGCTACAACCAGTAAAGGAATACCAGCTCCATCACACTGGTCAGACATGAAGGAGAATTGTTTGAAGGTCACAATCTCACCATCATCTGGTGGAATAATGCAAATGCAATGGGACAACGTGAAACAAATGTTTGAGAAAACTCTGCCTCAAGCACGAATTATATCTATACATAGAATGCAGAATATGTTTTTGTGGGAAATGTACTATCTGTAAGTCAGGAAACTCTTTTATCAGCCATAATTGTTTTTTTACACAAAAATGTAGTGAATGAGTGAGTGGTTGATGTTTTATGCCAACTCAGCAATTTTTCAGCTATATCATGGCGAGAACAACTTAATTTTCAATGATCTACTGCACTTGAGGCAAACATGCTAACCATTACACCACCAATATGTACTCTCTGTAAGTGTGACAACTCTTCATTCAACCAACATTATATCTGCACACAGAATACAAAAAGCCTTTTGAGAAAGGTATTCGCTGACATTCAGAAAGGTTTTCATTCAGCCATGTACACAGAATGTATAACAGCTGTTTGAGAAAGTTATTTGCTGAAAGTCAGGAAAAATTTCCTTCAGCCAGCATTATGTATATCTCAATACAGAATGCAATACATGTTTTTGTGGGGAAAAGTACTAGCTGCAATTCAACAAGTATTCCAATTCTTTCAGCCAACATTATATCTGTTCACAAAATGTAAAGCATGTTTTTGCCGAAAACTACTCTCGGTAATTCAGACTTTTTTATATCTGTACACTGAATGTAAAACATGTTTTAATGGGAAAAATACTAGGGCTGCAAATCAGAAAAATAGTCCTTCAGTCGACATTTTATCTATACAAAAGAATGTAAAACCTTTTTTCGACGGAAAAGTACTCGCTGTAATTCAGACATTATTATATCTTTTCACAAGTTTTGTGGAAGAGGGGGGTATTCTCTGTGTGTCAGAAAACACTTCCTCCAGTTTGTTAGCTCACCTGGCCAAAGGCCATGTGAGCTTTTGCCATCACTTGGCGTCCGTCATACGTCGTAAACTTTAATCTTCTTTTCAAAAACCACTGGGCCAATTGCAACCAAACTTTGGTGGAATGGTATTTGTATGGCCCTCTTCCAAAATTGTGTCCATTGATCCTGACTTCCAACCAAGATGGCCGCCAAGCTAAAAATAGAAAAAAGGGGGGATGAAATTTTAATTGTCCATTGCTGCTATAGTATAAGTCAAAATGAGCTAAAATTTTAATTGCAGCTACATGGCAAGGAGTAGTTTAATATATATTTCGTGTTTTTCTGTGAAATTTTTCTTTCAGCCGATTTATACCGATTATGCAAATTAGGCCTATTCTGATAAAAGATCACTTTTAAATCTGCTTCTCTGAAACCGCAGAACCAAATTACACCAAACCTGGCAGGGATGGTCCCTGGGTGGGTCCCTTTCAAAATTGTGTCCGACAGCCCCGCCCTCCATTCAAGATGGCTGCTGTTACTAAAAATAGAAATTTCTTCAATTGTCCATTGCTGCTTTAGTATAAACCAAAACGAGCTCAAATTTTAACTGCAGCTACATGGCAATGAGTAGTTTAACATATATAGTGGGCTTTTCTGTGAAATTTTTCTTTCAGCCGATTTATACCGATTATTCAAGTTAGGCATATTTTGATGAAAGATCACATTTAAATCTTCTCCTCTGAAACCGCTGAACCAAATCAAACCAAATTTGGCTGGGATAGTCCTTGGGTAGTCCCATTTCAAAATTGTGTCCGACAGCCCCGCCCTCCATTCAAGATGGCTGCTGTTACTAAAAATAGAAATTTCTTCAATTGTCCATTGCTGCTTTATTATAAATCAAATTGAGCTCATATTTTAACTGCAGCTACATGACAATGAGTAGTTTAACATATATTCCGGATTTTTCTGTGAAATTTTTCTTTCAGCCAATTTATACCGATTATACAAATTAGGCATATTTTGATGGAAGATCACATTTAAATCTTCTTCTCTGAAACCGCTGAACCAAATTAAACCAAATTTGGCTGGGATAGTCCTTGGGTAGTCCCATTTCAAATTTGTGTCCGACAGCTCCGACCTCCATTCAAAATGGCTGCTGTTACTAAAAATAGAAATTTCTTTAGTTGTCCATTGCTGCTTTATTATAAATCAAAATGAACTCAAATTTTAACTGCAGCTACATGACAATGAGTAGTTTAACATATATTCTGGGTTTTTCTGTGAGATTTTTTCAGCCAGTTTGTTCCTTTAGGAATATTATGAGATAAAAATCACATCAAAATCTTTTGCTCAGAAATTTTAGTTGAAATGATCTTTTGGTGGCCCACTTTCAAAATTATGTGTAACACCCCCATTTTCTATCAACATTAGATGTCAAATTGAAAACCAGGTGAGCGATTACAGGCTCCTGTGAGCCTCTAGTTTATTTTGGTACACAATTTTAACCAAGTTTGAATAACATTCAATTTTCACAGATACATTCCACTGATCTCTTCTATAATATTATATTTTTTTAATTCTTTTCTTGCCCATGTTTTCAAATTTCAAGAAATTTCACAATGAGAGAAATCGCCACCATAGTAATGGTACCTAGTTTCTCCACCACATGGTACAGTCTCTTAAAGAGCATCCACTTGTTGTGTGTGATGAATAAATACTCAACTTGCCCTTAGAATGTGACGTAAATAATTGTTTTGCACGTTAAACACCACAGAGCACCTCCAAATCAGCAATATTTTTTTTTATTGGTGGGAAGTGTTATTGGTGGCCCGTTTTAAGACAAACTTTTCCGACATTTATCCACTCATATTTCTCCTGCTATCGGTCCAATCCAGGTCACATTTTTATCTTCATTATTTATTGCTTGTAAACTTGTTCACATCATGAAATATACTTGTTGTAATACTGTTCATTTTTGTTTTATGGTGTTTAATGCCACTTTCAACAATATTTCAGAGTGGAGGTCAGCTTTATTGGTGGAGGAAACGGGAGTGCCCGGAGAAAACCACTGACATGCTGTATGTCACTAACAAACTTTATCACATAAAGTTTGTACCATGTGCAGGATTCGAACTCACAACATTAGTGGTGATTGCATAATGATAGGTAATTGTAAATCCAACTACCATATGATTATGACCACCATGCCCCTGAAATACTGTTCAATTAACCATAAACAATAATCAATTAATCCATAAACAAAATAATGAAAATTGCCAACATATTTTATTTTTCATTTTCCAGGAAAAGACGCAAAATGGAGCATGACTATAGTCAAGGTTGCGCTAATGAACTGTCTTTATTTCATGGAACTACACCAGACAAATTAAACGTGATTGCCGAACAAAATTTGGATCCCCGCCTTGCAGGTGGACGTGTTGGTGCCCTATTTGGAAAAGGAACATACTTTGCAATCGATGCCAAATATTCAGATTTGTATGCTCAAGCTGATGATAAGGGTCATAAGTTTATGTTCCTGGTCAAAGTTCTGGCAGGGAAAACTTGTATGGGAAATCAAGATTATTTAAGACCACCTCCAGTAGACCCATCTAATCCTAGCAGCCCATTGTATGATAGCTGTGTTGATAATGTCAAAAGTCCTAGGATTTACTGCATATTTCATGACACTCAGTATTACCCAGAACATCTTATTGAATATACTTAGATTGTTATTGTTGATTATTTCCGAAGCTGTATCGGCCGGTTTCAATGGCGTGTGTATCCATGTTATAGTACTAATTGATTTGAGTTGAACAGTTGAACACTATTTTATGTGATACAACATTGATAAAGTTTGTCAGTGGTTTTCTCTGGGTACTCTGGTTTCCTCCACCAATAAAACTGACTGCAACGATATGACTGAAATATTGTTGAAAGTGGTGTTAAACACCATAACCTTTACCCCCCTATTTTATGTAATAAACTCAATGAAGATTTTTTTTTTAATTTCATATTTTGTAAATCAGTCATTTTTCAACAACATTTTCGAGAGAGAGTACCTATTTTGTCTATATTTGAACACGGTATCTTGAAACTTTACAAAATGTTTTAAGTTGCACACTTAAATGTTGTATTGCCATGCAACTGAGAGATGTTCGGATATTCAAGCATCCAATTAAGTCTTTGACTTTTTTCATAAAAGCCTGTGTGTATACTAAACAGATACAATTATATGATAAAATGACAACAATTAGAATGCTGTTAAAATATACTCAGGTAAAAATTAAATATATATTTCCAAATTTTTCTTATTAACATTCATCCGAGTGGTGTAGAGATTTTCTAATTTATTTGTCTAACTAAAAAATAAATTATTTGTATCACAGGAAATGGGATGCTTAGATTTTATTTTATACCCTAAATAAAACTCCTAATCATTGTAATGTCTTGTCAGAGAGGTCGTTGTGTGTGTTTTTTTAAGCATTTTCCCATTCTTTAATATTATCAATAGGGGTAGAATCTACTTTGGCGGACCACGGAAGTCAGAAATTGTAATAAACAAAGCACATGACCCATAACCTTTCATTTTGCTACCATGCGGTTATGACAACAAAAGGGTTAGGGTTAACTTTAGGGTTAGGGCTAATGGTAGGGTTAGGGTTAATGTTAAGGATAGGGTTAGGATTAAGGTTAGGGTTAGGGCTAGGGTTAAGGTCCGCTAAAGTAGAAGTACTCCTAAACACAATAGGATTTTATCTACAGAACCCCTCATCTGGAATCTGGTCTTATCCCTTCTCCATCATTGCTTCAAAAACATTCCCTAACGGGTGTGACGTCATTTGAAATATACGTCAGTGACATCACTGGACGTCGATTTGAGAAAGTGAAAAACGGCCATATATTTGAGACTGGACGTCGATGTGCGTCTTATATGTATTTGCCAAGAGATTCTAATGAAATGAGATTTAATGCTTTAAATAAAATGAACCAAATAATAGGGGAGGTTGGTACCCATAAACATAGATTAACCCTGCCACTTTTTATTGAAGTACCAGGCCAGGAAAGCGAGGAGTCATGTATTGATTGATTGATTGGTGATCAAGGCAAACTTCAGCAGTATTTCAACTAAGTTGTGACGTGAACTAATTTTATATATCGGGCACCTAGAAGACCCTAAGAAATAAAAGATAATTGTCTATCAAACAATCGGGTTACATGTACAAATAAAAGAAACATTAAAATAATAAAACCATATATTTAGAACTTATGTTATCTAACTAATGTATAGCATTGATTTTTTCCTGTGTTTTATGCAATTTTTTATTAGAGTTTCGACGGTGTGGTATTTTTTCTTTTTCATTTTAATTGATATATTTTTATGACAACTGTATGTTGCATTTTGTCTTTGACAGACAAATGCATAGAAAATTGTGAAAGTGAAACTGTGTTTATCTCACTTTTGAGAGTTGACCTATGTATCTAAAGACCAACAATAGATTAAATTAAATATTATTTGACATGGAGATTTATTAATGATTTTTGTTACACATGAATTTTATCTATTTTTATATCATTTACAAGATGACCGTTTTTTAATGAATGATAGTATATAATTGTGTGCTTTTCTGATATAATTACAGCAATGATATGTATGTGCTTGCTTGTTTCTAATAAATTTCTTAAAACAAGATCATGACTTACATGAAGATAATTTAAGCAGATGACTATCCTGGAAAACCTTAGATCCAGTTGTCAAGGGGGGGGAGGGTTGGGATCTCAGTAACTGGTTTAACCCTGCCACATTTTTGTGCCTGTTTCAAGCCAATACTTGGATTTCTAAGTTTTTGTCGTGGTTCTATTTGTGTTCAGTGAGTTAAGATGAGAGACGATTATTCATTTTATTGATATTGGTAGTAATGATGACCATCACAGTTTAAACTTTCTTTTCATAAAGATTTATGTGCCATAACAATATCTGAATCAGACAATGTATCATAAATTTTACACAATATTTAATATCGCTTCAGATATTCCAATTGGTACAAATGGTGCTCCACTTCTTACCAACTAGTTTTTAAGCTTACCTGGACAGAATACTCATGTGACCTATTGCCATCTCAACTTAGGGACAAATCACAATCCACCTCCTTGTCACCCTTGGTAACCTACTACTTTTGCACTGCCATCTGCTGAATTTTGTCAGTTACCTCCCTTATAATGACATCATTTTCAGCCAATCAGTATAAAACATTCATATTTCCTCATGTCAAAATATGTACACATTTGACTGAAAATACTAAATCTGTCTGTCCCCAAAAATGATTCTGTGCAGTCCCTTATGACAAAGACTTCACAGGTCCATTTTATGTTTACATTTTCCTACAAATTGTTTTTGTAACACACATTCTGATTGGTTGTGGCTATCACTGTCTGCTTCCAGTATATTCGTCACCATGTGACCAAGAAGATGTGCCTACCATGCTGTCAAGTGTGAAGGAGAAGGTGGATTGTTAACCTTGGTTAGTGAAAATGTCCCTTATCATACTTTGTCTGTCATACTTTCGATATCTGCTCTAAAACCATTAGGCCAATCTTGGCTGACCACTCTCGGACCTATTATTTTTTGGAAAAGTACCTAGCAATCATCAATTTCTGGAACTAGAAGAACAATAGTGCTGTAACAAAATACATTAGGATTTCAAATATTTGAATTGCAACTTTGCTGAATTTTTCTGGAAGACTCTCAAACCTATTATTAAAAATCTTACAAACCAGGAAAGTAAATTGCAATTGTATTTTGCATGAAGCAACATTGTGATATGAAGAATCAATATTGTACCAATATATGACCCTGGGTTTCTTGAGATCCAGTCTTGGAAGATCAAAATTGAAGTTACATGTATGCTACAAATGCAATACTGCAATACATCGTCTTTACCATATGTGAATATACAGACTGAGACTCTAGTGAGCCTCTATTTTGCGTAAGTGAGCCTAATCTGTTTTTTTGTGGTGTTGTGTTGCTCAATCTTTAGTTTTCTGTGTATAGATATCAAATTTATACTGTGCAAGCTGCATCTCGTTTCTAATTGGCTGAATAGAACAGTTACATCTGTCTAAACCGAGCCTTGCTGAGACTAACTTTTATGCTCTGATTAGACAGGTGTTTGGTTTATACAGGTTAGATCCACAAAGATTTCTTACATTGGGACTTTATTTCAAGTTCGGTTAAATCAAGATTCCTGTTTATTCATGGTTCGGTTTCGCTGTATTATAAAAATCTTCTCAGAATTCGAATGTCAAACTGATTCTTAACGTAGAACAACAAATTTGAGCAAAAAAACAAGGGTCAAACAAGAATTGACAGTACAGAGACACAACGTCAACGGTGGTCACAAGACACAGAACGAAAATAAAACACAAAAACACAAGCAGCAAACTTATAAGATGAGCAACTGCCCTCGCTAAGAAAACTGGGGTAAGCCCAAGTGCTGGTGAATGGTACGCAGCTCCTGCTTCTTATAAGACACCCGTCATGTTATGATGTTTGAATGCTGTTTCCTATAATAGATATTTTATGTTTAGCTGGTGTTCTCCTCCACATAACATACCTTAATCAGGGGGGTTATAGTACTTAACGCCACTTTCAACAATATTTCAGTTATATATCGTGGCGGTCAGTTTTATTGGTGGAGGAAAACGGAGTAGCCTTAGAAAACCACCGACCTGTCGCAAGTCACTGACAAACTTTGTCACATAATGTTGTTTCGAGTACACCTCGCCTGAGCGGGATTCGAACTCACAACTTTAGTGGTGATAGGCACTGATTGCTTAGGTAGTTGTAAGTCTAACTACCATACGATCACGACCACGACGGTCCCTTTTCCATTGCTGATTATTAGATGCGATATTTTAATATGCATCATTGTTGTATGTTAAACATTGAACACTGGCCTGATATATGACCATACTTTCATTATAATTTGTACACTGAGATTTCCTTGGAGAAAAACAGCAAAATGTTAAAATGTTTATACATCGATAATTCATTGTACTAAGGTGTATTCTTGCGGCATTGTCTCAATTTTGCAATATTTATTTTAGAAAAATAAGAACAAAGTGTTTTGAAAGCAACAAAGTAAGATATTTCAATTCAATTCAATTCAATTCAATTCAAAGTTTTATTTAAAGTCGATATAACACAAGCTCTAATGAAATCGAATCAGTTAAAAATACAAGTAAAAGTAATATGAATTTCTTCGTGCACAGTACTAGTTGGGAAAGTCCGAGAAAAGTAGAATGTTGATCGATGTCCCAGACAATTTGTTCATCGTCATTCAACTAGCGTCTCCGGTCGCATTTGCTCTTAATAAGAATTAAATACGATTTTGTATGACTTTTTATTGATGTGTAATTCAAGCATAAATGTATACAGCTTAGAAAAAAAATCAAAGACGAGCAGCACGTTATGTATGCATAAATCTAGACAAATCTAATGTAATGATAAAGACAGCTACAAGTTTTCCTTTTTCTGCAGAACAATAAAAGATTGGAATAAATTACCAGAAAACATCACAAACAATACCACAACAGATACAATTAAAGAGGGCTTCTCACATGAGGTGCTCCTCAAAACCTTCCCAAATCTCTAATAATAATATACTTTGTTTTTATCTTTATATACTAGTAGTAAATTTTGTTAAATGTTAAATTGTTAAATTATATATGTATATATATGAAAAAAAATGTAAAATTATAGACGTCGCGTACGGTATTGGTGCTATAAAGCGTAACGTCAAAAACGTCACAGTTTTTTCCCGATATTACGTCGAAAACACAAAAATTACGCCAAGTACACGTTTGGACATTTTGTTAAGAAACCGCAAATAAGCTGCATATATGAGATTTTTCTGTGAAATTCAACCATTTTTGGTATAGAAAAATACTTTGAAAAGCACATCGTACATATCTCTGTAAGAAATATTCAACCTTGTTCAGTAAAAAAATATATGGCATGGAATACAAGAAGGCGACGCTTAAAATGGTCGCGTAACGGTGTGGGACATTTTCATTAGAATTCGTAAAACCGTTAAATTTTGAACAGAATCATCTTGATTTCCCCGATTTTTCGATTTTTCAGTTCTATATTACAGGCACATTGTGAATATTTACTTTTGTTCTGTTATGATATATAGAAATTATATTTTATGAGTAGTTTACCATTACTCTACAACAATATTTTCCGATAAATTGCAGCGTCTACATCTCAAACCTCATCTGGAAGCATAAGCATAACGTCATAATCCCACGCGTATAAGTAATTGGCGGACTTTTCCGTCGTTGCTTGCGAAACAAGAGAACATTTTGTGTAATTCGTTTTTTTGTTAGGCAATTTTACTCAGTTGATGTGCAACAATTTAGTTACGCGTCTACAGCGATTTTCAACAATTTGTCCTTAATATTATGCCAAAATTCGTTTTAATTATCGGATTTTGAACTATTTAAGCATAAGATTGTTAATGTTTGCAAAATTTTGAAGCTTTTGATATATAATAGGTCTAACTTCAATAAAAATTAAAAGTCTCATAGATATTTTAAAATGAATTAGCGCAGTATCTCCAATACCGTGCGCAACGTCATAATTAAAGGCACACAGGACGTTATTTTAATAAAAAAAATGTTTCCCAATATAAGACCTAAACTTTGATTTAAAAAACCATATATGTATTGCAGTTGAAATTTTTCATAATATCACGTAAATAGCCTAGAACGAAGGAAATACGTCGCTGTTTGATTTCCTTCCATCCAGGAAAGAATTCAATGTTGACACGCCCAATGCTAAGCATTCGAATTCTTTTCACTAATTACTACATTATAACAGATTTTTTAAACCTGGCTTTTTGTTCAGAACATTTTATTAGTATAAAACATCGAATATTGGCAACTTTTAATATAAACAAAAAATTCAATTCTGACAGCCTTTAAATAAAAAAAAAAGAGAAAAAAAGGTTTTTATGTGTCATAACTTGCGCCGGAAAATAACCTCCAATTACGTTGAAGGTTTTCTGTAAATGAAGAAGAACCCACTGATGTACTGCTTTAAAATGACAGAATTTGCGTCTCACCGAGAGATCTTTTCAATGTTAAACTTCGATCTGTAATGTCGATCTAAAAGTGAAATTCAATCTCTGGTTTTTGTTCGTGTGAAAAATCTTTGACATTACTATCTGTGTCTATGACACCATATACACACAGACAGTAATGTCTGAAGTATTTTCTCGGGTTTTTCCTTTAATGGGACCAGCTGGTGAATTTTGCCAGCGGCTTTTTCATTTTATATAATTATGAATAAATTAATAAATCTACAGTTCCTTTTGACTTCAGATTACTTGACATATTATTTTAATCCGAATGGTGGATAAAACGCAAGCATAAATTTGTATAGAAAAAAAGAGGAGTTCCAAATTAACATCTTACGAACATTTACACTACATATTCGCTTCCTTTCCTTAATCTCATTGTTCCCTGTAAAATGTCAATGGAAAGTTCGCATATCTCGCCACACGACAAGGAGGTTTTAAACAGATTGTTTAATCCAAATCTTCCATACGGTGATGTTGTCGATGAAGATGAAAACACAGATATTGTCGAAGGTTTGCACGTGGTCATCAAATGTATGAGAAATTTCTAGTTTCAGTTTTATTAATAAAGGAAAATCAATCAAACATTGATGTCTTCCTCACATTAAAATGATGGTATTCCAGTTCAAATCTGACACACATCTAAACTTGTGAAATGCTTGAAAATCTTACTCGTAAAGGCTATGGTTTAACACTTGTATAGTTGACTTGTGTTGTCTTGACTCTTTGAGACAGTTTTACTTTGCTAAAAAATAAATATAGACAACCTGCTGTAATCTCGTTGAGATTAGGATTCCGAAGAAATTTTCTGTCTGTATCTACATCCTAATCTCGTCACAAGCCCTGTCAAATTTTAAATTTCCAGAATACCTTTGATAGGGCTTATGACGAGATTAGGATGTAGATACAGACAGAAAATTTCTTTGGGATCCTAATCTCAATGAGATTAAACCTGCTGGTACAACTAGTAGGTCAAACTATCAATTAAGGTATGATGTTACGCCACAAGTTATCAATCCAAACGTTATCATAACACAACATTCAAAAGTGTAAACAGTATTGTATGTTCTGGGGATTCATTACTCGAGTCGAGATGGAGTTGGTATATTATAAGCTTATTTTACAAGATGACAATGCAATGCCTCATTGTTTTTTATAGACCTCTAATAATTGGAAAACTGGAAATAACACTAACACCATGGATTTGCCTGCACAATCCCTAAATCTTAACATAATAGTAAACATTTGGTTGACAATAAAAATTTCTAGAGCATTAATACAAGGGCAGATCTCATCTCATCAGCTGCCCCAGGGTTACGTAAAGAGTTTATACCATTGAAAATGTTCCAGAGGAATTATGCACACTAATGGAAGAAGAAGAAGAATTCCGCATCGTTTGAGACAGGTTAATATAAGAGAAGGCTATATCACCAAATAGTACTACCTCGTTAAGGTACATGTAGGTGGCACTTATTTTTATGTTGGAAAACATTTTTTTTAACTGACATTTCCATTTAAGCTAAATATGGTGGCCATCTTTGTTCAAGTTGCAATAATTTTGGCATGATATATTTAAGGAAAAAAAACCATTTTATTTTGTAGAAGAAATAGAAACTGAGGAAATGAAGCAGGTTAAACATTTAGAGACTGATGGTGTTCGTGCAGCTGAATCTGGAGACATTCAGAAAGCTTTAGACCTTTTCTCTAATGCCATAAATCTGATTCCCACTAGAGCTTCTGGATACAATAACAGGGCCCAGGCATTGAGATTGAAAGGAGATGTGAAAGGTATATATTGTTGATAGTTTCATTCCAAGATATATGTTAGCGTGTAATGCTCTCCCAGAGTGCGGTAAATCTTGGGTTCAAGCCCCGGTTGAGTCAAACCAAAGACTGTAAAATTGGTATTTGTTGCCTTTCCGCTAAGCACACAGTATTAAGGGGAAAGAGCAAAGACTGGTTGGCTCAGAATCGGGATGATGTGTCAGAGTGGAAAGATATGTCTACCAAGCACTGGTGTTTCAGTGAGCTAGCGCTAGAAAAGTCCAACTAAGCATGTTGGTCTAGTACAAAGCTGACCTCATCATCTCATTGAAAATTAAATTGTTCTCGCCATGATATAGCTGAAAAATAGCTGAAAAATTGCTGAGTTGGTGTTAAACAACAATAACTCACTCCCAAGATATATGATAAACATATGATGACTGATTTTCCATCGTTATGGAATATTTATATCCCAACTGATATGCTATTATAACCTGAGATCAAATCAGGAGTCTTATTCTTTTTCATCCAAGGTTACGCAAAGCAAAACTTCAGTCATTTATTACTTCAAAATTTCTAAGGTCAGTATTGTGGTCCATCTGTACAAAAACCACCATGTCTTGGCTGCATGCAGATGTGTACTTTATTGGGGTGAAAATGATGTATTTCTGTAATTTTATTTGCTAATAAGAGAGTGGATAAACCTCTTGAGTTGTAGTATAGGACATATATATGAATTAAATGTCTGCTTATCACTTCAGATGATTTGATATTGCAAAATGTAATCATATTTGGAACTATTTCGAAAAACATTTTTGCATATCTACAGATTTTTTTCAAATCTGTTTCTAACTTTAGTCTCCCCTTTGAGTACTTTGTTTAACATTTAAATAGCTAGTCAGTTAAAAGCTGAAATAAGCTCTGTTATTAAATGTTCCCATGAATTTATAGTTTCCATATTGTTTGTTATTTCAGGTGCATTGGAGGATTTAAACAAAGCAGTAGAATTAAGTCAAGGACATGGACAAGTTGCTTGTCAAGCTTATACACAGAGAGGATTAATTTATAAGCTGGAAGGTATAATTAAGAAATAATTAATGGAAGCCAAAATTGTATGTAGTTTTAAAATGGGCAACATTATTTCCGTAAAAAATATATCCTCAGCGATAGCGAGGGATAAAGTGGAACAAAAATAATGTTACCCCTGGTAAGATGTAATACAAACTATGGCTTCCATGAATTATTTTGATTATAATAGGAAAAATCTAACTTAATTTTTTAAGTGGAAGGCAATATTGCATTGATATTGAAAATGTGTGTCATAACAAAATCCACTAACCTTCACGTTTCCTTCTGCATAAACAACAATACACTGTGTTGCTTTTAAGTTAGTGATAATTTCCAATTTTATGGCAATCTGATTTTACAGCTTAAAAAGTCCAAGTCGATCCTAGTTATATTAAATACTTTTTCTCGAAATATGAATACGTCAAGAAATGACAGGAATATTTTAATGTATATATGTACCATTGTCATGTGTAAATACACAAAATCACTCAACTATTTATCTGGCAATATACATGGATCTTTGAAATAAAATATACCAAGAGGTATTTCTTGGCTATGAAGAACATCATACAAGATTTAAGAAGCTAGGTATTAAGTGTAAAAAATGGTATAAAGGGACACAGACGTGATTTCATTGTGACATATATTGTCTTCTTTTGGTAGTTGTAATTAGACCAAATGTGGCAAGAATATGTTACATTTGATGATAACTCACTGAACAATAGCCTGTGGGTAGATAAGTCACTCCATTCGGAGTGCGAGCCAACCAGTCTTTGCTCAAACTCATCAATTCTGCATGCTTAGTGGGAAAGCAACAAATACCAATTTTATAGTCTTTGGTTTGACCTGAATAGGACTCAAACCTTTTATCTATCCCATTTGAGGTGAGCATGCTGACCATTGCAGTTGTTTCTTTGGTATCAACAGGTTTTTTTCTGATGCTTCTCTCTGTCATCACCAACAATTTACTGTGCTGAATTTACCTCTTTATAGATTAAATATGCATGAACTTAAGTGACCTTACTTTAACCAATGAAAAGATTAACAGCATTATTTACAGTCTTTTGTGTGGAGATATATGTACAACATACATATTCAAGTTTTCTGAGTACTTTTTACTCTACCATGTACTGATTGGCCAATTATGCTGATGGCATTATTAGTAAGAAACAAATAAATAATATTTGTTATCATTTTGTTTGGTGGTTTCCATGGTTACATTATATAGCTCTCAACAACCACTTTTATCCATTATTCAAAAGTTTTATGTGTGTATGAGATGTAAAAAAAACTTGCAGTGAAAAATATCATTGTACATTAAATACAAGAAATTATTTTAAACTATTTTTGTTTTTATTTATTCCAAATATATCATTTACCCAGATTAAGTATAGATTAAGCAACAGTTGTCCATGTTTTAAATCTAGGTTTTTGATTGGTAGAGGTGATTATGTTCTAAGGGTAAATTAGACCGAATAATCTGTCTCTTGTGTGTTTATATTTGTCATTATATATTTCCTTTTTATTATTTGGACATTTATTTATTTTTTTTTTTTTTTTTTTTTTTCTTAGACAAATCACTACTATATAAAAGTAGTAGAAAGCATACAATTTGTATGCACTGGAAATTCTGGGATTTCTTGAGATTTGTATAATGCAAACACCTACTGGTCTATTCATGAAGGAATATTCTTCAACTCTAGCCCTACACTGGGCTTCAAATATCCCTTTAGACTCCCCTATATCCATTTTTATCTCTTCGCTTCATTTACACTTTACAAGTCATGACCTCCATTCATAAATATTTCAACCAATCAGATTGACTCTTATATTTTAGTGGTAGGGGAGGCTACTCTGGTTACATGATTAACTAAATGGCTATCTTTGAAGATACACTGCCAATGTGCTATACTATATATTATGCAAGCGAAGCGAGCTCTTTTTGGTAAACAATTTGTACCTAGGATTTTTTGACAAATTTATACTCTTCTTCCATCTTCACATACTGATGGATATTTTTTTTTTCTGCACATTGTAAGCACGTTTCGCGTAACTCACTTGCACACTACTAATGAAGATCTTCTTAACATAAAACGCAAAGATGATACTAAATCTTGGACCCTCTCTCGAATGTCCGATACCACTGAAACCCAGAACCCGTGTGTAATAAGTCATTTTAATAGCTTGTTCTACTTATATTTTTTTATCATTATTTGCTGTCATTTCCTCGCAACAAAAGTAGTCTTTTTCTGTATAATTAGATTCTAAAACTATGAGATCTCGTAAGGAACGAGAGTTTGATTGAATGAGACTAGATTCGACCCTAAAAATGTCGTCCCCGATATATCTCGCCCCAAAAAATCTCGACACTATTTTGATGCACTGGATGAGTATGAAATTGGCAGATAATTTTCAGATTCGCGAGCATTCATGGCCATGCCTGTTTCATAGTACATATCAAAGGATTCCATTATGAAAGTAAACAGATAATAGTCTAAGCACATTGGCACTGTATCTTCTAAGATAGCCATTTTGTTAATCATATGACCAGAGTAGCCTCCCCCTACCACTAAAATATAAGAGTCAATCTGATTGGTTGAAATATTTATGAATGGAGGTCATGAATTGTAAAGTGTAAATGAAGCAGAGATAAAAATGGAGTCTAAAGGGATATTTTAAGCCCAGTGTAGAGTTGAAGAATAAACCTTCATGAATAGACCGGTAGATGTTTGCATTACACAAATCTCGAGAAATCCCAGAATTTCCAGTGCATACAAATTATATGCTTTCTACTACTTTTATATAGTAGTGCTTTCTGTCCCAGAAAAAAAAAATGTCCAAATAATAAAAAGAAAATATATAATGACATATAAACACACAAGAGACAGATATTCGGTCTAAGGGTAAATCAACATTTTATCCTGCAATTAGGATAGGGTTGCTTTATTATGACATTGTCATAATAACACTTCACATTGTCATAATAACATTTCACATTGTCATAATAACACTTCATTGTCATAACACTTCACACGTGACCTTGAACTTTACACATTTGAACACTTGTTTACAATGTTGTAGTGTTTTTATGCATGTATATCCACAGGCACTTGTGTAGAGTCAAAAATATGCTCGCTATGTACCTAAAATACCACAAGGCCGGACTCACTCCTACTACCTCTGTCACTTCAACCGCTATTTCCTCTGTCAAAATGGCGATAGGACACAAATCGCTTACTAATTTGCGTAGTGAAATGATTTTTCTTCAAGGAAAACCCGTTTTTTATATCTTCCTACCATCTACACCCCCATACTGACAGATAATCCTCCGATTTTGTTGACTATGGACACCTACGTGGCAGCAAAAGGGAAAGTAGGTCCCGTGACATCTTCCGCCTTTCGGTGGTTCACGGGTTTTATCATATATGAATACTAAACACTAGAAATTCAAATTACAAGGTGCCAAAATATGAACTTCTCATATATATTTCGTAAAGTAATGATAAAACCCGAGAACGACCGAAAGGCGGAAGATGTCACGTGACTTACTTTCCCTTTTGCTGCCACGTAGGTGTCCATAGTCAACAAAATCGGAGGATTATCTGTCAGTATGGGGGTGTAGATGGTAGGAAGATATAAAAAAACAGGATTTCCTTGAAGAAAAATCATTTCCCTTCGCAAATTAGTAAGCGATTTGTGTTCTATCGCCATTTTGACAGGAAATAGTGGTTGAAGTGACAGAGGTAGTAGGAGTGAGTCCGGCCTTGTGGTATTTTAGGTACATAGCGAGCATATTTTTGACTCTACACAAGCGCCTGTGATATATCACACTGTAAACGCTGTACTTGATGGAATGATATTTCGTGTTGGGGTGTACTGATATTTCGCTGTTGTCTGTCTACTGACATGGGACGGCACAAGCAGAACAGTTGGTTCTGCAAAGAAATTCGTGAGGATAACTTCCGGTTTTGGTGGAGGAGAGTTCACGAAGACGCTTCGCAAGGTATGTACATGTCAAAAATTGAAATTTTCTTTTTTACTGCTCGAATATTGCAAAATCAGAGAATGCTATGCTGTGGCGAATGCTTTCACGATTAGAAACATGTATAGTTTATTCTTGTATATGAAGTGTAACTCTCGCAAAATCAATCGTCCCACGAAAAACATGACGAAAATTGTGACACTCTTACATTTCTAAGATGTTCTTGACAAAGATGCAAGTTAAATTTTCAATATTTTTTCATCATGGGAGTCTAAATGTAATCGGGGATAAATTCCGATTCGTCAGAAGTAAATTGAAGTCTAGATAAATCTACAAACTGTCAATTTTCTTGTTTTCCTGCTTGAGGAGATCGGTTCTGATAGAGCACATTGCGAATGCATGAGGAGATTTGCTAGTTTTGATAGGACACATGTAATCCACTGTATAATCACAAATTTTGCATGTCTGTCTGGTAATAAATTCACGAACTGATGCCCTTCTTCCCGTCGGGTTTTTAAAAGTATAAAAGTAATATTTCATTGTTCATGGGCTGTCCACCTAGAAAGAAACATTTCATTTAAGGAATCAATTCATAATTGTAACTGCGGTTTCCCATGATTTAACTTGTCATTATTGATCATTTGTTGTTTGTGACAACTTCCATTGTGTATTGGATACACAAGATTAACTTCCCTTACATTGGAAAAAATTGAAAATGCACTAAGATAATTTTATAATCAAGAATATGAATCATATCTTTATAATTTCTAATACAAATGATACACTCTAAATTAAATATCATACAGTTGAGAATAATATTAATTTGTGGTAAAGGAGTGGGTATGATAAGGGTAGATTTTGGCCCAATCTCAGAAACTGTTTATATAGATATAATATTAAACACAATCATTGAAAGGTAAGAAAAATATTTTTTTTGATGATTTCACTTTGTCCTTTGTTGCTTAGCAACGTAAATGGAGGAGGGTCCAAATAATCATTGGAAATTCAAATATGGTGGTTTTATTTTACATATCTTGCATAGTCTTTTCGACAAAATGTTATGTTCTGTGTATGTACACTCTAAGAATAATATTCCAATTCTCTCTGGTAGCATATAGTATTTTTGTGTAGTTTTGTCACCCTAGCAACGGTTTGTAAACATTAAATTAGCCTATATTATTGCAATTAATGGTTGAATTTTGACAACTACGATCTTTTGATTAAGCGGTACATTTTTGTCAAACTATACACACTACAAATGTCATTTCATATTTCAAAAATACATTTTGATATTTGTATTCATAGTTATGCCCCATCCATAGCAACAGGTTTGCCTATGCACAGTATTTTCCTGTAGATCTTCATGGACCTTTTATTTAATCCAGAAAAAAAATTCTACAACAGCACCTTAGCAGATCTAGAGACATCTTATCATTTACTAACCAGTATATATTATAAGAATTCCTTAAACCTTACAATGTCCCTAGTAACCAAATATTATCCCTAGCAACCGCAGAAACTCGTCAATGCTGAGCTCTGTAAATTGCTTTTTTTAAATCTTTTTATAACCGAATGTTGATCTTTTTATTTTTTAAATCATGAGAGGAAATTATTCTCAGTAATTAGAATGTCAAAGGAACCAAGTCAACTGCATAACATGGTAAAGCAGCACTACAGCGACAAGAGAGGATGTAATCCATGTTGAATACTTAAGAAATAAATCATGGAAGCCAGAATGTGTTGGGAGTTTTAACATGGATTGGCAGATATTATACGTTATTAGTCTCCAGATGTTATATATCCCTTTAAAACGGGATATATAACATCTAGAGACTGATAACATTTTTATCTGAATGTTCCAACATTAATAAGTATGTCCTTATTATAGGAAAAACATAAATATCACAGAGAGCGATTATTGATTTTCTGTCATCTTGTGAAATGTGTGTTGTCTTCTGTGCACAATATAAATGTACAGCACATAGGTGAGAGCGATTATTGATTTTCTGTCACCGCACGACTTCCCTGAAGTTTTAAAAGTACCCTTTCAGCCAATCAAAATTCTACTTGCAACGAGCACATCAGAGAATAGTATTTTATCCCGAGCCAGAAGCGAGGGATACAATTTAGTAATATCCGCCAATCCATGTTAAAACTCAAAACACATTCTGGCTTCCATGATTTATTTCGATTCTGATATGTCTAAGATTACAACTACGGTGGTATGCTTTGATTGGAAGACGGTAATTTATATTTACGGTATCTTCAAACTTTTTTTGTTGAGAAAAGTAAAACGTGATAGATTATATAAATAGAATGCTTGGTAATACTGTATTATCGGTCATGGCCCATTAAAGTAAATCATACCACTAAAATTCCAAGTAATACTACAATTTTAGCACTGACTCATAAACGATAGACTATATCAATGACATTCTTAGTAAGGATAACAAAAGGACCATTGTAAACAAAACACCGATATATGTAAATCAAACCTGACATCCGTGTACTATGTTAAAACATGCACGTTATATCGTAAAATTCACAAGTAATACTACAATTTTAGCACTGACTCATAAACGATAGACTATATCAATGACATTCTTAGTAAGGTTAACAAAAGGACCATTGTAAGCAAAACACCGATATATGTAAATCAAACCTGACATCCGTGTACTATGCTAAAACATGCACGTTATATCGTTATATGTACTGTATTAGATGAATTATGAATTATCAAATATATTGTTTGTTTTTCCATACTTTATTGAAATAAGTAAGAATAAAATATTGATCTCACGATGTTGTTATCGGCAGTCATGTGAGCTAAACAATTACGCCACCGCAACGTTAATATTAAGTTTTATTAATTAACTTTGATTTATTAGCCTTTATATGATCAAATCTGTCAATACAATATAAAAACTTTCATTGTGCCAATACGGCAAAAACCAGTCGAATACGGATATTTTCCGTATTGGCCCAATTCCAGTCAGTCCAATAACAACTAGATCGGAATCCGCTAGACATTTCGACAATTGCAAGGACAAATCCCGAGAGATATTGGACTGGTTAATTAATAAAGGTATCATTACATGATGTTTTTCATATTGGCCTAGTTAAAGGTCCTCGGTCTGCTGTATTGGCATTCGGCTGCGCCTCGGGCCAATACAGCAGGCCTCGGACCTATAACTAGGCCAATATGAAAAACATCACGTAATAATACTATAATATATAAATCAAATTTACGTTAATACAATTATTCATCGGGAATTCACTTTGCGAAAGAGCCAAATAAAATATATTTGTTAAAGAAAATAAAATAATAATAAAAAGTAAAGGGACTACTAAAAATAGAAAGTTCCGATGTGTTTGCATGTCCAATGAATTAATTTCTAAGATAATCTGACGTACTAATTTTCTTTTTTGGTTGCTTGTTTTGTTTTCTGTACTTTCTTGTGAATTGTGGGGATAATAATAAAGTATACTTTAGTATAGTAACACATGAAATTCCACTGAGGGTTAGAACAAAAACACGTCGGACTCAATGCACAATCAGGTCGGCAGTAAATCACCTCCAAAATTTATTTAACGTCAAAACTGTTTCATGAAAACTGTTCAAGTTTTACTCCAGTAGCAAAACAACTACGATAACCAACTTTATTTTGGATGAGATTAAAAGGTCGATTTCTGTTTATTACGGATGAAAACGGTCAATAAAAAATGGCCGCTGACGAGAAATCGACCTTAAAATTATTTTTTTATTGCAGATTTCATACTCTCCACACTCGGGTACTAACACAAAGATTAAATGAGATATGTGTTTATGTATATCAAACATCATACTAAAATATGCCGTTGGTACCTGCTTGTGGTTATACTGAAAATTGACATTAAATACACATTTCTTGTTAGATTTCATATATTTTCACGAAACGATAGACTTTTCATTGACTAGTGTGACGTCATCGCACGTGCAAATATGGAAAATGGTTACCAAAATAGTAGTTGGGGTAAAGGTCTTATAAAATCAAGAAACAACGAAAGCTATACGTTTCATTTAAAATTTGTCTATTTTTTAGGCCAATTTCTGCCCTTATCATACCTACTCCTTTGACGACAGTGGTCAAATCAGTACTAAAATTTATGATAAACGGGACGACTTCAATTTTAAGATCATAAATTTTCCAAATATGTGCAGCAAAATAACAGCTTCTCCTGCATATGGTGCTTACATCTCGCAATTGATTCGTTATGCAAGGGCCAGTAGCAATTATTCTGATTTCCTGAAACGTCATCTTCATCTGAGAAACAGGCTACTGGACCAGGGCTATAAAAAGATTCGCCTTATTCGATCTCTTAAAAAGTTTATATTCCGATACCAAGATCTTGTCGAAATATATTCCGTCTCTGCAGAAAAGATTATAAACGATGGATTTTCATATAGTGAAAATGTATAAAGATAAGGTTTCAACAAAAATGTCAAAAATATTTTTTTTTATCAATGTGTGACGTAAAAGTGTTTTTGACATTTGGCGCTGATTTGACAACTGTTTTACCTGTTTTGTTCAAGTATTGTTGTAAATACTGTTATAGTGACAGCCGGAAACATTGAGCCGTAATGAAAGGGGAGAGGTTTGGCGCTTTAAAATCTGATTCAACCCACCATTTCTTTGGAAATGCCTGTACCAAGTCAGGGTCATTACGGTTTTCACAGTTTTCCGGTTGTTGACTGATTTTGTCTGTTTATATACTTATGAGTTTTGACTTTCCCTTTGTTAGATTGTTCGGAGTTCGGTAATTTTGTTATTACCCTTATTTTCTATTATGTAGTGTGTTATGTGTACACACTTGTAAGTAAAAAAAGATCTCTGTTAGGAGTGGTTACAAGATGTATAGCGCTTTACCGATTTTAAGGATATGTCCACAGTTTAATTGACATCTTGTGTTTAATTTATTCATGACTACTAGCACTAAGTGAATGTTTATTTACGTTAGACCTATGTATGTGCTGAAATCATGTAATATTATAACTTGTGTAGATCTGCGGTGAAGTTTCCGTCGTCTTTAGTAAAAAGGTTGCGCCGTAGAGATGTGTAAACCCGTTTGAAAGGATATAAATATTTTGAAATTGAAAGAGAGATTTTTTTTAAATAAACTTGGTGTCCTGATTGATGGGGATTTAAAATTTGGTGTACTGCTACTTGTTTTTGTTCGTTTCCTTGGCGGTGATACAGGCAATCTATATCGAAATGGGTTTTTGTAAAGAGTCAATGTCAGTCTCCTTTTCCTGTTTCCCTTGAGTCCTGGCATCTCCTGAAAGTGGACAGAGAATAGTTTATTTTGATTAGAGTATTTATCAGTTTTGTGTTTAAAAGTGTCAATTTAACAATTTTGCAGAAAACAATTAACAAAACTAACAAATCTCCTCATGCATTCGCAATGTACTCTATCAGAACCGATCTCCTCAAGCAGGAACACGAGAAAATTGACAGCTTGTAGATTTATCTAGACTTCAATTTACTTCTGACGAATCGGAATTTATCCCCGATTACATTTAGACTCCCATGATGAAAAAATAATGAAAATTTAACTTGCATCTTTGTCAAGAACAACTTAGAAATGTAAGAGTGTCACAATTTTCGTCATGTTTTTCGTGGGACGATTGATTTTGCGAGAGTTACACTTCATATACAAGAATAAACTATACATGTTTCTAATCGTGAAAGCATTCGCCACAGCATAGCATTCTCTGATTTTGCAATATTCGAGCAGTAAAAAAGAAAATTTCAATTTTTGACATGTACATACCTTGCGAAGCGTCTTCGTGAACTCTCCTCCACCAAAACCGGAAGTTATCCTCACGAATTTCTTTGCAGAACCAACTGTTCTGCTTGTGCCGATTACCAGCCGTGATCGTGTTTAATTCATAAATATTCACCGAAAACCTCATCGGCGGTGTAATGGTTAGCGTGCTCTTCTCAGTTGCGGGTTCGAGCCCGTGTCGAGTCAAACCAAAGACTAGAATTGATATTTGATTATTCTCCGCTAAGCACGCGACAATAAGGAGTAAGAGCAAAGACTGGTTGGCTCACAATCAGGAATCGTGTCTGAGTGGGCGATATGTTAAGGGGGAGACGGTCCATGCGAAATATTTTTTCATTGTTTTTATGCAATAATCAGCTTGAAAATAGTGAACTTTTACAAAGCATGGCCTAACATGAAGATCTTGATGTTATTTCATGATTTTGACGTCATAGGTCTGTTATTCCATGATGTTGACGTCATAGGATCTGTTATTCCATGATTTTGACGTCATTTCTGTTACAAACCATACATACCATGGATCTTACTCATGAACTTATTTAAACCAACTCATCCTTCGGATTCGTTGGTTTAAATAAGTTAATTCGTAAGATCCATGGTATACATAATACTTATAATCAAGAATAATTAAACTTGTAACATAAATACGCATTTTTCCTTTGATGTTTTTATGCAATAATCAACTTAATAATAGTGAACTTTTACAAAGCATGGTCTAACATGAAGATCTTGATGTTATTCCATGATTTTGACGTCATAGGATCTGTTATTCCATGATTTTGACGTCATAGATCTGTCAAACATGTAATTTCTGTTACAAACCATATGGATCTTACTCATGAACTTATTTAAACCAACTCGTCCTCCGGATTCGTTGGTTTAAATAAGTTAATTCGTAAGATCCATGGTATATATAATACTTAATGTGAATCATATCTTTATAATTTCTAATACAAATGATACACTCTAAATTAAATATACAGTTGAGAATAATATTAATTTGTGGTTTGTTTTCCTATGATGTAGTGTGTTATGTGTACACACTTTACCGATTTTAAGGATATGTCCACAGTTTAATTGACATCTTGTGTTTAATTTATTCATGATTACTAGCACTAATTAAGTGAATGTTTAGTTTACCTTAGACCTATGTATGTGCTGAAATCATGTACTATTATAACTTGTGTAGATCTGCGGTGAAGTTTCCGTCATCTTTAGTAAAAAGGTTGCGCCGAATAGATGTGGAAACCCGTTTGAAAGGATATAAATATTTTGAAATTGAAACAGATTTTTTTAATAAACTTGGTGTCCCGATTGATGGAGATTTTAAATTTGGTGTACTGCTACTTGTTTTTGTTCGTTTCCTTGGCGGTGATACAGGAAATCTATATCGAAATGGTTTTTTTGTAAAGAGTCAATGTCAGTCCCCTTTTCCTCTTTCCCTTGAATCCTGGCATCTCATGAAAGTGGACAGAGAATAGTTTATTTTGATTAGAGTATTTGTCAGTTTTGTCAATTTTGCAGAAAACAATTACCAAAACTAGCAAATCTCCTCATGCATTCGCAATGTGCTCTATCAGAACCGATCTCCTCAAGCAGGAAAACGAGAAAATTGACAGTTTGTAGATTTATCTAGACTTCAATTTACTTCTGACGAATCGGAATTTATCCCCGATTACATTTAGACTCCCATGATGAAAAAATATTGAAAATTTAACTTGCATTTTTGTCAAGAACATCTTAGAAATGTAAGAGTGTCACAATTTTCGTCATGTTTTTCGTGGGACGATTGATTTTGCGAGAGTTACACTTCATATACAAGAATAAACTATACATGTTTCTAATCGTGAAAGCATTCGCCACAGCATAGCATTCTCTGATTTTGCAATATTCGAGCAGTAAAAAAGAAAATTTCAATTTTTGACATGTACATACCTTGCGAAGCGTCTTCGTGAACTCTCCTCCACCAAAACCGGAAGTTATCCTCACGAATTTCTTTGCAGAACCAACTGTTCTGCTTGTGCCGATTACCAGCCGTGACTATATAATCATATGACGTCAAGAATTTACATTTGTGTTTAAATCATAAATGCTTGTAAATAAAAGTTCGAAAAAATTACATGAAGATATTAAAATAAACTCTAAATAATTCTACTATTAAAGGTGAAAAATTCATGAAAATCGGCTAAGGAATGACTTTATGAGAATGTTATTTTCATATAAAGCAACTTATTTTAGTGGTTTTATATGAAATATATAGGGAAATATCTTAGTTAGGAAATTGTATATGTCGCGTACATGTTGCAATTTTGTACAAGTTATAACATGTACAAGAAAACTGTACATGTTATATCTTGAACAATCCAAAAATACAGGTTATAACATGTACAAAAGTAGCTTGTACACGTTATAACATGTACAAAATATTGTTTAAAAATGACTTTAACTTGTACAATATTTGAATATAAAGAACAAAAGATACGCTTCCATTATCACAACAACATTTCATTAACCTGGGGTCTTATTATCATCAATTTTATATTCTTTTTATTAATTTTTGTTTTAGTTTTTGCTCATATGTGTCATATGTCTTTGTCATGTAGCAACAAGTTTAAAGCACAGCTGGTTTCTGGAATGGTAAAGTACAAAATGTAGTAATTTATGCATGCTGTATATTATGTTTCTTTTGCTTTTGATTATTGCTCTTCATTACTTCAGATTTAAAATTATTTACATATATTGTACAAGTTAAAGCCATTTTTAAACAATATTTTGTACATGTTATAACATGTACGACCTAATTTTGTACATGGTATAACTTGTATTTTTGCATTGTTTAAGTTATAACATGTACAATTATTTTGTACATGTTATAACATGTACAAAATCACAACTTGTACACGACATATATAAACATAAATAAAGGGATGGGAAGGGTGGGTTTTTTAAAAAGTCCCAACAAAACTTTCAATATAATACTAACAGCCAAATAATCACATGTAATATAACAAATTTTAACAAAGAAATGTACATATATCCAGTGAAAAGGAAACATACTAATTAGTGAGCAGACTTTTTTAAGTATGACCAAACAAGGAAATTTACATATCCAATGAAAAGGAAACATACTAATTAGTCAGCTTGTTAACCCCAAGTCTAAAAACCCCCTTTTACAATGACATAATAAAAATAATCCCAAACCCAACCAAGAAGGGGGATATGTTGTTAAAATCGTGGTAGTATAGAGAACAGAAATATGTCATGGCTTTAAGGCGCAGGTCTTGACCAGAATCAATATATCGTAAAAAAAACAATCGCTAGACCAATAACCCAACATTTTAATGTCATAGTCAGATAAACCTACTGATCCCGCCCAGGTAGCAGCACCCCTTCTAAAAGAATGTCCCCCGTAATTCTTTGGATTATAGCCAAAACGTTGCAAGAGAGATCGAAAACATTTGAGGAAAACAGTGTAGGACAAACAGCAATGATCAGACAAACAAAATAATGGATCCAAGGGCCCCCTGGTATGGCCAACACGCGGGACAAAGCATCGTAAGGACACAAATGGTGACCGTGCAACATAGGAAGTACAATCTCAATAGGTTTAGAACGAAATTGCAGTCTTGGTAACTTTGAGCGTAACACGCATGCCCCAGCTACAAGGCATCACATCTACCCTTCTTAAATTGAAGTCGGGATCAAAAGAACCTTTAACTAAAAAGTTGTTTGGTCGCCAAAAACCATAGAATCCAGTTAGGCAAGCAGCCCAGAAAACAATAGTATTATGACAGTCAAGGTCTAAAATTGATACTTTAACAACAGTTCTAGCGTTATAGGTGCTTTACAGTCTTGACTGGTACCGAGTTCACGCTTAACACCAGTTAGCAAATGTCTAATATTCCAACAGCTAGCAATAGGATCTGGTACGTCATGGGATTTGTGGAGCACATATATAATGTTCACATAAGAACGTATCGAGCTAAAAGCAAACTTTTTCACATTAACAAGGAACGCAATATAAAGTTCTACAGTTTTGGTTGTGCAAGGCACTGGTTCTAAGTCATATATTTTTTTTACAGAACTCAAAGATAAGTCTTGATGTGAGTACGGTAAGTTACTGAAGTGGATTTAGCCCACCCCTTGCTTTTCAAACGACACACTGTCCTCCAACACTTGCGTTTCCCTTGTTCCACCATCTGAAATGAAAGAAGTCAAATGCCATGTGATCTAGTAGCTCGATAATTGTAAACGGAATATAAAATGAATGGCTTACTAGTTTATCATAAAGCCTGGACAATTGTCCTTGTTCATGTAGTCTTGACGCTGAATCGGCAATTACATTGTTCCGACTACTGATGAAATTTGCTTTGATATCGAAATTGTGAATTGCCGATAACCAGAAAAGTTCTCTTAGCCGAGTCATTAAAATTTTATATCTGGAACTACCTTTGTTAATTATGCATTTGGTTGTCATATTGTCGATGAATACCACAACACTTTTATTTGTCCATAAATGTCCCCTTCTGATAACGGACAGCACTACGCCCATTGTCTCCTTAATGTTTATATGATAGTTCTTAAATTGCAGTAAATCTATGTCCCAGTTCACATAGAAAATATCACCTTCATAATATCCAGCACCACCCTGTAAGCATGCATCAGTTTGTAAACATGTAATTGGTTTTAAGTCTAAAAATTTCACTGTTCCATTAAACATATTCATAAATTTTACAAAATTCTGATGATAAAAGTATTTTTACATTTCTATTATTTACTTTTGATAAACTATCGATTAAACGCCTAACAAAAGTTCTACCACCTTTGACCACTTGGTTTCCCACAAAGCGATTGTAATTTGCTTTACACTTTCTCGTTTGCAGTTTTGAAAAGATAATAATAATTCATAAAACTCTCGGTGCTTCTTAACAGGCATTGCGAGAGATAAAGAACACGTGATAATGACAATCCCTAAAAATGTTAAACTTTGAGATGGTCCATCGATTTTGTCCCAGCTGATGTTGAACCCCCCCGTAATGTATGGATAAGTAAGCGAATTCCTCTTTGACACTTAGAAAAAGAATCGGCAATTACTAAAAAAATCATCTAAATAAGCAATGCACGTTACATTATACATTGTAAGTACATTTCATAATACTACAGACAGAAGAACTTAATTGCTGACAGATTTTTGGACTTCTCGCATGCCCAAAGGGAAGCTTTGCATGATACATATATGTTGGGAGATTATCCCCTGTAAACGTCCGCTGGTGGCTCGACAAAGAATGGTCAGAATTATGACACTTTACGGATCGGTAAGCACTTTTCAAATATACTTTCCCAAGATAATTATTACATTTAATTAGATGCAATGCGTGCCTTAAATCCATGTAAGAACAACTGGTATCTGTAGTATATGAATTTAAAGAAATGCCTGTCGGTAGGCGTGCATTATGAATAATACGGATACCCCCATTATTGGGTTTTTCTATCGCACTAATGATCTTGGTAACCTGTATGTCGTTTCCTAGCTCAATCTCTAATTTGATCTGTTTTTCCACAGCACTGCGAAGGCGAAATGCGGACGAGTAATTATCCCTATCTACAGGCAGATGCGGCCCATAAATAACACTAAGTTTAAATCCATCCTTTAAACCATTTAAAATAAAATCTCTGTCTTCAACAGAAGCGGGCAGCAAACGATTCCAATCCTCAAAACGTAAACAATTGAAGTTTTTTACTGCATGATTTAATCCGAGTTTTGAGGCGCATACAGGTTTTTTGCGGGTTTGTCAATAGCTTGGATAGTAACGTTGTGTCCATGACCGGAAAGCAGAATGGGTGCTAGACATACAAATTGCACAGTGATGCATCATTTTACAAACTTGGCGGTAGCATGAGTAACTGTTAAAGCTCCTACAAATTTCCCGTCCATCGGGTAAAAATGGTCCTCTCCGACGATCGTTATTTACACTAAGTTATTCCCTACTCGAAATTCCATATCCCCGGCAAGTGTTATCGTTTGATATTGCGGTATTGGCTCTGGCCATACAAAATTTATGATTTGTAAAGATTTTCCCGACTTTTCCGAGCTACATGCTATAATGTCATTTATTTTCTCACCTTTGTTAGTCCCTTCTGTGGCCAATGAATTCACTTTCGGCGGATGTTGCAGCTTTTTTAAATCTTCCTTTTCTTCCTCGATTTTCCTTCGTAGTTCCACCTTCCTACGCTCCGTTTTTATACGCCCGTCTCGAGACGGTCCGTATTATGTGATTGGGTATGGCGGGCGGGCGTCCACACAGGTTTCCGCACAATAACTTTAGTTCTATATATCGGATCTTTACCGAACTTGGCCACATGATTCCCCTGTGAAAGGGGAAGAAACCCTATTTATTTTGGGGTTATTAGGTCAAAGGTCAAGGTCACCGTTACTATGGATAGAATTTTTGACAACAGTGTCGTTTCCGCACGATAATTTTAGTTCTGTAAATTGGATCTTTACCAAACTTGGCCACATGATTCCCCTGTGGAAGGGGAAGAACCCTATTTATTTTGGGTCATTAGGTCAAAGTCACCGTTACTATAAATATATTTTTTGACAACAGGATCGTTTCCGCATTATAACTTTAGTTCTGTATATTGGATCTTTACCAATCTTGACCACATGATTGCCCCGTGGAAGGGGAAGAATCCTATTAATTTTGGGGTCATTTGGTCAAAGGTCCCAGGTATATTATTCTTTTTATTTCCGTTTTAAACTTAAACCCTTGGTTCACTCTTTTTACAATTCGCTTCCTGGAATTGATTGACTGATTTTTTCCTGCTAAATGTTTAAAGATATGTCAGGCATGTAGATATGGGCCCGTACATGAAATAGTTTGGACGATTTCAGAACGTTTTTGTTAGAAATTTAAAGTGGAGTACTATTTAATTCCTATATTACTGTATTAGATGACTTCCAAAAACGGCGAAAACGTATACATAGTGAGTAGTTTCATCAAATTCTACATATTTCTATAGAAATAAAGTGATTCTAATTAGAGTTGTCTCCAATTTCAATGAAAACTGAATGGAAAACGAAAGTAGATTTAGAAACTTTTAAATGCCCTTCATTATTAAAATAATATTGTCACGTATTGACTGTATGAGTATTTCAGACCATTCTTGTTTTAGAAAGAGCAACATTATGTCATATTTTTCAAACATTTTCAGTTTGTGCCATTTTTCTTTTGACAAACTACTCAGTGTAGTCCTAGGGCCTAACAGCATTTTAGAAGAATTTAGTTTATTTTATTAAACAAAGTTTTATGCAATTTTTACAAGCGCGAACCAACAGGGGCTTAGGGCTAGTGGTTTTTTTTTTGGCACATACTGCATTTTTTTAAATCTCCATAGTGAGTGTAGATTCATCCACATGGGCATTTAGAACTTGTTTGTGTGATCAAAAGCTTCTACAGATCATAGTGCCAGGGTCAAATATGCCTAGGAAGTGCACCCTCATTATTGTCTTCTGATCATACAAACAAATCGTACAGGTCCCTGTGAATTATCCAAGGTCATTACATAAAGATTAAAATAGATTAAACATGTTTTTTTATAATAATTTAATTATTAGATAATAGTCTCATTAAAAATATACCATTTAGTTCATATTTAAGAAAACATATCTATATCGGCCACTCCGCATTGATCTTTAGCTGTTGGATTTTTCTTCCCCCTCATTTTGGCGATGAAAAGTCAAGGGAGCATACTAATTTACCCCTGTCCATCCGTCCATCCAGATATATGAAGGTTAACTTAAAGAGGCATTAGCTACGATTTTGACCAAAAAAATTATATGTTTTGGAAATTGGTAAAAAATTACCATCGATTTGTTATTTCCTGCAAGCAAATAATTTGACCTCGCTTTCTCAGTATGCAACTGACCTTACTAGTGACAGGTAAAAACGAATAATTTGTATTTTGTCGCTTATTAACTGCAAACTTGCATGGTTCTTTGTCCGTAATTAACGCCGACTAAAAGCAGATTCACAGAAAATAAGAAATAAGTGCATTGTTGTATTGATTTAATGACGATTTGGCAAACTCCGTAAACAATGCCGATAATTAATAAGATGGCGTCCATTTCTTGATCGATCTCAAAACACGAGCAGTTGCACCTTTTTTCCCCGATGCGAGTACTTTTCATAACATTTATAAATTACAGAAACACGTTTTATTAAGGCATCAATCATATCTGATAGTTTTTATGGGTAACAAAAATTTACGATTTTGGCAGATAATGCCCCTTTAATTTACATTTTTTTTAGTGTTTTGTAGGGTCCATGTTCATGCATATATACTAAAGGTGTGCATAATAACAGATTTTGATTTCTATCAAACAGACAAACTATATATATTTTCTGACAAAATCCTGGTGGGGGCATACCGGTTTCCAGTTTATTTTTAGCCTTGTTCTCAAATCTCCACTTTTTTGCAAAGAGGGAGAGGCGTTAAGGTGCAAAATTGGCCCCACATTATATTAAAAAATAATGCTTGACATAGAATAAAAACAATTCACTAATTTAATTGCTATATAAACAAATTTTCAAAAAATATATCTTTCCGTGAAATTGGGTGCGTTATGACGTCATAATGACCTCATAATGAGACGGATAATGCTAAAAATGGACTACAAACGACATATTTAATGTACATTTTAGCTATTTTATATACCTCCACAGTCTTCCACCAACACCAAATTGAGCAGTTGTTTTGAGTATAGGGGGTTAATGATTATATCAAAATATTTTGTTGGTGGAGGATTGTGGAGGTTGTTAAATATTAATTTATTTATAACCTCAGCTAGACCCTTAAAATCAATATTTTCACTCTTCTGATTGTATATATGAGACCATTATATACATAATATCTGTACATTTCATGATTCATTTCAAGTAATGAAATTCATCAGTAAATAACTTAATGTTTCTGTAAATAATTGTATTTATTTTAAATACAGTTTGCGTACATTGAAACCAGGTGAAAAACTCAGTGCATGCAATCCTGCGTCAATGCCATAAAAAGAACTGGGGAGTGGGGACTATAAGTGCCATATATGGCCCCATATTTAATGAATCATTATCTTAGAAAATACTCGATTAAAATTTGATGTGTTTTATATTATAGACGACATCATACTTTTGATGTTAAAACTTGTTTCCAACAAAATCGGTACGTATTTGACGTCATTGTGACGTCATGAGCGTTATTTCTTTTCTGTATTTCGTGGAATTTTGCCCACGATATTTCGACGGTTTTCGTAGAAATTAAGCACCTCCGCAGTCGTGCACCAGACAAATATTTTACCAGATTATTAAAATAAATAAAACACAAATACTGTTAAAGTATTTTTTTTGGTTTCACGAGATGTTAAATTTCTTGAAAATCGACGGGAAAATGTTCAAATATTCCAAGCGCTTAGATGACGTTTTGATATTTGAGAAGCAATCTTTGCCGTAAAAAACGATGGTATGAAAGTTAAGTTGTTTCTTTTTCAGTACATTGTTTAATGACATGATATGTGTATAACAGTTCAAATAATTGTGTGGGAAACAATATTGTTGTAGTATTATTGGTACTTGTAAAGATATGCCACATTATGACCCAAAGGTGTTTTGTGTTATGCACTACATACACAATCTTTGAACCATCATTTTTCCATTGGAGGTTAGGTGTTTAACACCACTTTCAAAAATATTTCAGCTACTACTTTTGTGGCGGAAATTGGAGTACTCAGAGGAATCCACAGACCTGTCGCAAGTCACTGACAAATTTTATCACATAATGTTTTATCGAGTACACCTCGCCATGAATGGAGTTCAAACTCACAACTTAAGTGGTGATAGGCAACGATTGCACAGGTATTTGTAAATTTAACTACCATACGACCACGACGGCTCAAGTTCAGTTAAGATGAAAGGTAATTGTTTTATTGATATTGATGGAATTTATGATTATCACTGTTTATAAACTTTCTTTTCATATCAATCAATGAAAAGAATTGGTTTGCTGAAAGTATGTTTTTTTGTTGGGGTTCATTGGATGGAATTTGTATCTCATGTGAAGTTCCGTCAATTGCAGATACAACGTTAGGCATATCAGAACAATACCTTTTCGTTTGCCACCAGACTGGGATGGTTGGCCACTGAATTTTACGATTACACACTTTCTATAAGTCTACCCATGTTGAATTTAAAACTCAGTCAACAGTTGAAACACTGACACCAAAACATAAATAAATAAATAAATAAATAAATAAATAAATATTGCACGGACCGTGCTATTTATCTTAGTGAATCTCATGATCATCGATGAGCTAAAACAATTGACGAAGGTGGTCCGTTGCTGAGCATGAGCAGTATAAAGCTGGGGCTCTTAAAAGAAAACGACAAGTAAAACGAAGTGGAAATATTTTAAAATAATGAGTATACATATATATAATATGTATAAAAGTGTAGAAAAGTAAATGAATGTATTTGAATCTGAGGATCCCTAAAATTCACATCACATTTTCATAAATTATATAAAGTTTCCCCTTTTGCGCCCAAATTAAACGTTTAACCTCTATCAGTTCCATTCTCTTAAATCAACCTCCAATGGACAAATGATGGATCAAACGTTTGTGTATGTAGTGCATTGAAAATGCGTTCTGTCATGTGCATAAGTTATTGTTTGCATGATTGACAGACACTATTCATCATATTGTTTTCTAGCTTCTGAACTGTCGATCGAGAAAAAAATAAAATATTCTAGACAGGGAGCAAATAGCCAGTCAATGGGGTTTGCAATTAATATTTCGCATGCACAATAGCGACCCCACACCACAAGGTGTGGAAAATAGAAATATTCTTCTGTGGTTTAAATGCGTATTAACTGCATTACATGTAAACTGTATGATTCTGTTTGATACAGTCCTTTACTAGAACAGGAACAAAATGTTCACTTGAGTGAAATAGTATTGTAATAAAAGATCGTGAACGTGATGTACTAGTTTGAAAGAATGTCAAGGTATATTTTAAATGAGGTTGAAATAAGTCACCATTTGATATTAATTCGGTTGTATTTCATTTTGACGATTCTAATTACGGAAGACGATCACAACCATATTGTTTTTGATTGGATTAAAATTATAGCTGTATAATAATGTATAATAACCTATTATTATTAGAATCCTAACATGACTGCGAATTTGGTATAAATAAAATAACAAATGGCTTCCTCTAGGAAAACTTTATTAGGAGTGTTGTTGTTGGTTTGTCACAAAGCAAAATAATATCTACCATCTCCTCTTTTTCTAGTGACAATCAAAACAAGCATACATAGACTCATGGCAGCGACACACATTTTACCCACACGATTAATCATATGGTTGTAAGCTTGTTCTCATCATAAATATATATGAAATACTTGATTGTAAAACAATCATCTATCGACAACCACTTTCTATGGGATATCTGATTCCAAGGCTTGTTATCAGTTTATCAAAAAAACTAAAATAATTCTCACAGGTTCCTAGCTAAAATCGTTACACATTAAACATTTTGCTTCACACCATTTCCTAAGATATTTCCATATTATAAAAAAAAAAATAGCGATCTTAAAATATTGGACTTCTCTCAACCCGCACCTTGGCATTTTTTTTTTATAGATTTGTGATGGTTATCCGTAACAATGTACTGGAATATATCATCGCATTGGTTGTCGTTAAGAATAAAGTACGGTTAAAAAAGTGTTTAAAAAAATTTCAAATATGACAAAGTTCTATTGTCCAAATAAATCTATTTATTACTTCTTTAAGATTAATACCAAAATTTCGACCAGTTTTCGACGATCAATGTCAATAAGTTTCTGAATTGATATGACCTCAATATGTACATTATCAATGTCATAGCAGACGATGAAACCAAAATTGGTCTGTATTAGATATATTTTTTAAATGATTAAAGCTTTATTAAGGTGACGAAAAAATGAATTACGAAAAACAACAATTTGAACGTGAAATAATGGATGTGCCAGGTACGTAGTTCTTACATTTAAAGATGACATTTTTAGATCAGATTTCATGAGATCATTCATGCAATTTCAGCATCATAATATAACCTCTGACAAATTAAGCGATCAAAATAATGAGAGATTTTATCACGTGAAGCAAACCGTCGAAAACAGGAGACCGTCGAAAATGGGTGACGTTGCGACATTACTATTCGTTCACTTTAATTTCATAATACAGCTTCGGAACATGTTTTTATTCCTGAAATCAATCCACATTGCATATTAAGTCAAATTTATGCTTTGTTTATGGAGTTTTATTATGCTTTGTTTTTGCTTTTTTAAAGATATGCATTATAATACAATGATACGTACGTTCTGTATAATGAAAAAAATGACGTTCAGAGCTTTTCATTACCTGAATTTGTCGATCCGCTGTGAAGAATTAGATACACATATTAACTAACTGTATTTATTTCTGAAAAGCACATATTGTGAATACATTTTGGAGAAAATTTTATCGACATCTGAGGTGGGGCCGATTTTGGCCCTTATAGCTCCCAGTCCTTTGATGTGTCAGCAATTTTTTCCCGACTTTTCCGAGCTACATGCTATAATGTCATTTATTTTCTCACCTTTGTTAGTCCCTTCTGTGGCCAATGAATTCACTTTCGGCGGATGTTGCAGCTTTTTTAAATCTTCCTTTTCTTCCTCGATTTTCCTTCGTAGTTCCACCTTCCTACGCTCCGTTTTTATACGCCCGTCTCGAGACGGTCCGTATTATGTGATAGGGTATGGCGGGCGGGCGTCCACACAGGTTTCCGCACAATAACTTTAGTTCTGTATATCGGATCTTTACCGAACTTGGCCACATGATTCCCCTGTGAAAGGGGAAGAAACCCTATTTATTTTGGGGTTATTAGGTCAAAGATCAAGGTCACCGTTACTATAGATAGAATTTTTGACAACAAGTCGTTTCCGCACGATAATTTTAGTTCTGTAAATTGGATCTTTACCAAACTTGGCCACATGATTCCCCTGTGGAAGGGGAAGAACCCTATTTATTTTGGGTCATCAGGTCAAAGTCACCGTTACTATAAATATATTTTTTGACAACAGGATCGTTTCCACATGATAACTTTAGTTCTGTATATTGGATCTTTACCAACCTTGACCACATGATTGCCCCGTGGAAGGGGAAGAATCCTAATAATTTTGGGGTCATTTGGTCAAAGGTCCCAGGTATATTATTCTTTTTATTTCCGTTTTAAACTTAAACCCTTGGTTCACTCTTTTTACAATTCACTTCCTGGAATTGAATGACTGATTTTTTCCTGCTAAATGTTTAAAGATATGTCAGGCATGTAGATATGGGCCCGTACATGAAATAGTTTGGACGATTTCAGAACGTTTTTGTTAGAAATTTAAAGTGGAGTACTATTTAATTCCTATATTACTGTATTAGATGACTTCCAACAACGGCGAAAACGTATACATAGTGAGTAGTTTCATCAAATTCTACATATTTCTATAGAAATAAAGTGATTCTAATTAGAATTGTCTCCAATTTCAATGAAAACTGAATGGAAAACGAAAGTAGATTTAGAAACTTTTAAATGCCCTTCATTATTAAAATAATATTGTCACGTATTGACTGTATGAGTATTTCAGACCATTCTTGTTTTAGAAAGAGCAACATTATGTCATATTTTTCAAACATTTTCAGTTTGTGCCATTTTTCTTTTGACAAACTACTCAGTGTAGCCCTAGGGCCTAACAGCATTTTAGAAGAATTTAGTTTATTTTATTAAACACAGTTTTATGCAATTTTTACAAGCCCGAACCAACAGGGGCTTAGGGCTAGTGGGTTTTTTTTTGGCACATACTGCATTTTTTTAAATCTCCATAGTGAGTGTAGATTCATCCACATGGGCATTTAGAACTTGTTTGTGTGATCAAAAGCTTCTACAGATCATAGTGCCAGGGTCAAATATGCCTAGGAAGTGCACCCTCATTATTGTCTTCTGATCATACAAACAAATCGTACAGGTCCCTGTGAATTATCCAAGGTCATTACATAAAGATTAAAATAGATTAAACATGTTTTTTTATAATAATTTAATTATTAGATAATAGTCTCATTAAAAATATACCATTTAGTTCATATTTAAGAAAACATATCTATATCGGCCACTCCGCATTGATCTTTAGCTGTTGGATTTTTCTTCCCCCTCATTTTGGCGATGAAAAGTCAAGGGAGCATACTAATTTACCCCTGTCCATCCGTCCATCCAGATATATGAAGGTTAACTTAAAGAGGCATTAGCTACGATTTTGACCAAAAAAATTATATGTTTTGGAAATTGGTAAAAAATTACCATCGATTTGTTATTTCCTTGCAAGCAAATAATTTGACCTCGCTTTCTCAGTATGCAACTGACCTTACTAGTGACAGGTAAAAACGAATAATTTGTATTTTGTCGCTTATTAACTGCAAACTTGCATGGTTCTTTGTCCGTAATTAACGCCGACTAAAAGCAGATTCACAGAAAATAAGAAATAAGTGCATTGTTGTATTGATTTAATGACGATTTGGCAAACTCCGTAAACAATGCCGATAATTAATAAGATGGCGTCCATTTCTTGATCGATCTCAAAACACGAGCAGTTGCACCTTTTTTCCCCGATGCGAGTACATTTCATAACATTTATAAATTACAGAAACACGTTTTATTAAGGCATCAATCATATCTGATAGTTTTTATGGGTAACAAAAATTTACGATTTTGGCAGATAATGCCCCTTTAATTTACATTTTTTTTTAGTGTTTTGTAGGGTCCATGTTCATGCATATATACTAAAGGTGTGCATAATAACAGATTTTGATTTCTATCAAACAGACAAACTATATATATTTTCTGACAAAATCCTGGTGGGGGCATACCGGTTTCCAGTTTATTTTTAGCCTTGTTCTCAAATCTCCACTTTTTTGCAAAGAGGGAGAGGCGTTAAGGTGCAAAATTGGCCCCACATTATATTAAAAAATAATGCTTGACATAGAATAAAAACAATTCACTAATTTAATTGCTATATAAACAAATTTTCAAAAAATATATCTTTCCGTGAAATTGGGTGCGTTATGACGTCATAATGACCTCATAATGAGACGGATAATGCTAAAAATGGACTACAAACGACATATTTAATGTACATTTTAGCTATTTTATATACCTCCACAGTCTTCCACCAACACCAAATTGAGCAGTTGTTTTGAGTATAGGGGGTTAATGATTATATCAAAATATTTTGTTGGTGGAGGATTGTGGAGGTTGTTAAATATTAATTTATTTATAACCTCAGCTAGACCCTTAAAATCAATATTTTCACTCTTCTGATTGTATATATGAGACCATTATATACATAATATCTGTACATTTCATGATTCATTTCAAGTAATGAAATTCATCAGTAAATAACTTATGTTTCTGTAAATAATTGTATTTATTTTAAATACAGTTTGCGTACATTGAAACCAGGTGAAAAACTCAGTGCATGCAATCCTGCGTCAATGCCATAAAAAGAACTGGGGAGTGGGGACTATAAGTGCCATATATGGCCCCATATTTAATGAATCATTATCTTAGAAAATACTCGATTAAAATTTGATGTGTTTTATATTATAGACGACATCATACTTTTGATGTTAAAACTTGTTTCCAACAAAATCGGTACGTATTTGATGTCATTGTGACGTCATGAGCGTTATTTCTTTTCTGTATTTCGTGGAATTTTGCCCACGATATTTCGACGGTTTTCGTAGAAATTAAGCACCTCCGCAGTCATGCACCAGACAAATATTTTACCAGATTATTAAAATAAATAAAACACAAATACTGTTAAAGTATTTTTTTTGTTTCACGAGATGTTAAATTTCTTGAAAATCGACGGGAAAATGTTCAAATATTCCAAGCGCTTAGATGACGTTTTGATATTTGAGAAGCAATCTTTGCCGTAAAAAACGATGGTATGAAAGTTAAGTTGTTTCTTTTTCAGTACATTGTTTAATGACATGATATGTGTATAACAGTTCCAATAATTGTGTGGGAAACAATATTGTTGTAGTATTATTGGTACTTGTAAAGATATGCCACATTATGACCCAAAGGTGTTTTGTGTTATGCACTACATACACAATCTTTGAACCATCATTTTTCCATTGGAGGTTAGGTGTTTAACACCACTTTCAAAAATATTTCAGCTACTACTTTTGTGGCGGAAATTGGAGTACTCAAAGGAATCCACAGACCTGTCGCAAGTCACTGACAAATTTTATCACATAATGTTTTATCGAGTACACCTCGCCATGAATGGAGTTCAAACTCACAACTTAAGTGGTGATAGGCAACGATTGCACAGGTATTTGTAAATTCAACTACCATACGACCACGACGGCTCAAGTTCAGTTAAGATGAAAGGTAATTGTTTTATTGATATTGATGGAATTTATGATTATCACTGTTTATAAACTTTCTTTTCATATCAATCAATGAAAAGAATTGGTTTGCTGAAAGTATGTTTTTTTGTTGGGGTTCATTGGATGGAATTTGTATCTCATGTGAAGTTCCGTCAATTGCAGATACAACGTTAGGCATATCAGAACAATACCTTTTCGTTTGCCACCAGACTGGGATGGTTGGCCACTGAATTTTACGATTACACACTTTCTATAAGTCTACCCATGTTGAATTTAAAACTCAGTCAACAGTTGAAACACTAACACCAAAGCATAAATAAATAAATAAATAAATAAATAAATATTGCACGGACCGTGCTATTTATCTTAGTGAATCTCATGATCATCGATGAGCTAAAACAATTGACGAAGGTGGTCCGTTGCTGAGCATGAGCAGTATAAAGCTGGGGCTCTTAAAAGAAAACGACAAGTAAAACGAAGTGGAAATATTTTAAAATAATGAGTATACATATATATAATATGTATAAAAGTGTAGAAAAGTAAATGAATGGATTTGAATCTGAGGATCCCTAAAATTCACATCACATTTTCATAAATTATATAAAGTTTCCCCTTTTGCGCCCAAATTAAACGTTTAACCTCTATCAGTTCCATTCTCTTAAATCAACCTCCAATGGACAAATGATGGATCAAACGTTTGTGTATGTAGTGCATTGAAAATGCGTTCTGTCATGTGCATAAGTTATTGTTTGCATGATTGACAGACACTATTCATCATATTGTTTTCTAGCTTCTGAACTGTCGATCGAGAAAAAAATAAAATATTCTAGACAGGGAGCAAATAGCCAGTCAATGGGGTTTGCAATTAATATTTCGCATGCACAATAGCGACCCCACACCACAAGGTGTGGAAAATAGAAATATTCTTCTGTGGTTTAAATGCGTATTAACTGCATTACATGTAAACTGTATGATTCTGTTTGATAAAGTCCTTTACTAGAACAGGAACAAAATGTTCACTTGAGTGAAATAGTATTGTAATAAAAGATCGTGAACGTGATGTACTAGTTTGAAAGAATGTCAAGGTATATTTTAAATGAGGTTGAAATAAGTCACCATTTGATATTAATTCGGTTGTATTTCATTTTGACGATTCTAATTACGGAAGACAATCACAACCATATTGTTTTTGATTGGATTAAAATTATAGCTGTATAATAATGTATAATAACCTATTATTATTAGAATCCTAACATGACTGCGAATTTGGTATAAATAAAATAACAAATGGCTTCCTCTAGGAAAACTTTATTAGGAGTGTTGTTGTTGGTTTGTCACAAAGCAAAATAATATCTACCATCTCCTCTTTTTCTAGTGACAATCAAAACAAGCATACATAGACTCATGGCAGCGACACACATTTTACCTACACGATTAATCATATGGTTGTAAGCTTGTTCTCATCATAAATATATATGAAATACTTGATTGTAAAACAATCATCTATCGACAACCACTTTCTATGGGATATCTGATTCCAAAGCTTGTTATCAGTTTATCAAAAAAACTAAAATAATTCTCACAGGTTCCTAGCTAAAATCGTTACACATTAAACATTTTGCTTCACACCATTTCCTAAGATATTTCCATATTATAAAAAAAAAAATAGCGATCTTAAAATATTGGACTTCTCTCAACCCGCACCTTGGCATTTTTTTTTATAGATTTGTGATGGTTATTCGTAAAAATGTACTGGAATATATCATCACATTGGTTGTCGTTAAGAATAAAGTACGGTTAAAAAAGTGTTTAAAAAAATTTCAAATATGACAAAGTTCTATTGTCCAAATAAATCTATCTATTACTTCTTTAAGATTAATACCAAAATTTCGACCAGTTTTCGACGATCAATGTCAATAAGTTTCTGAATTGATATGACCTCAATATGTACATTATCAATGTCATAGCAGACGATGAAACCAAAATTGGTCTGTATTAGATATATTTTTTAAATGATTAAAGCTTTATTAAGGTGACGAAAAAATGAATTACGAAAAACAACAATTTGAACGTGAAATAATGGATGTGCCAGGTACGTAGTTCTTACATTTAAAGATGACATTTTTAGATCAGATTTCATGAGATCATTCATGCAATTTCAGCATCATAATATAACCTCTGACAAATTAAGCGATCAAAATAATGAGAGATTTTATCACGTGAAGCAAACCGTCGAAAACAGGAGACCGTCGAAAATGGGTGACGTTGCGACATTACTATTCGTTCACTTTAATTTCATAATACAGCTTCGGAACATGTTTTTATTCCTGAAATCAATCCACATTGCATATTAAGTCAAATTTATGCTTTGTTTATGGAGTTTTATTATGCTTTGTTTTTGTTTTTGTTTTTTTAAAGATATGCATTATAATACAATGATACGTACGTTCTGTATAATGAAAAAAATGACGTTCAGAGCTTTTCATTACCTGAATTTGTCGATCCGCTGTGAGGAATTAGATACACATATTAACTAACTGTATTTATTTCTGAAAAGCACATATTGTGAATACATTTTGGAGAAAATTTTATCGACATCTGAGGTGGGGCCGATTTTGGCCCTTATAGCTCCCAGTCCTTTGATGTGTCAGCAATTTTTTCCCGACTTTTCCGAGCTACATGCTATAATGTCATTTATTTTCTCACCTTTGTTAGTCCCTTCTGTGGCCAATGTATTCACTTTCGGCGGATGTTGCAGCTTTTTTAAATCTTCCTTTTCTTCCTCGATTTTCCTTCGTAGTTCCACCTTCCTACGCTCCGTTTTTATACGCCCGTCTCGAGACGGTCCGTATTATGTGATTGGGTGTGGCGGGCGGGCGTCCACACAGGTTTCCGCACAATAACTTTAGTTCTGTATATCGGATCTTTACCGAACTTGGCCACATGATTCCACTGTGAAAGGGGAAGAAACCCTATTTATTTTGGGGTTATTAGGTCAAAGATCAAGGTCACCGTTACTATAGATAGAATTTTTGACAACAGTGTCGTTTCCGCACGATAATTGTAGTTCTGTAAATTGGATCTTTACCAAACTTGGCCACATGATTCCCCTGTGGAAGGGGAAGAACCCTATTTATTTTGGGTCATCAGGTCAAAGTCACCGTTACTATAAATATATTTTTTGACAACAGGATCGTTTCCACATGATAACTTTAGTTCTGTATATTGGATCTTTACCAATCTTGACCACATGATTGCCCCGTGGAAGGGGAAGAATCCTAATAATTTTGGGGTCATTTGGTCAAAGGTCCCAGGTATATTATTCTTTTTATTTCCGTTTTAAACTTAAACCCTTGGTTCACTCTTTTTACAATTCGCTTCCTGGAATTGATTGACTGATTTTTTCCTGCTAAATGTTTAAAGATATGTCAGGCATGTAGATGTGGGCCCGTACATGAAATAGTTTGGACGATTTCAGAAAGTTTTTGTTAGAAATTTAAAGTGGAGTACTATTTAATTCCTATATTACTGTATTAGATGACTTCCAACAACGGCGAAAGCGTATACATAGTGAGTAGTTTCATCAAATTCTACATATTTCTATAGAAATAAAGTGATTCTAATTAGAATTGTCTCCAATTTCAATGAAAACTGAATGGAAAACGAAAGTAGATTTAGAAACTTTTAAATGCCCTTCATTATTAAAATAATATTGTCACGTATTGACTATGAGTATTTCAGACCATTCTTGTTTTAGAAAGAGCAACATTATGTCATATTTTTCAAACATTTTCAGTTTGTGCCATTTTTCTTTTGACAAACTACTCAGTGTAGCCCTAGGGCCTAACAGCATTTTAGAAGAATTTAGTTTATTTTATTAAACAAAGTTTTATGCAATTTTTACAAGCCCGAACCAACAGGGGCTTAGGGCTAGTGGGGTTTTTTTTTGGCACATACTGCATTTTTTTAAATCTCCATAGTGAGTGTAGATTCATCCACATGGGCATTTAGAACTTGTTTGTGTGATCAAAAGCTTCTACAGATCATAGTACCAGGGTCAAATATGCCTAGGAAGTGCACCCTCATTATTGTCTTCTGATCATACAAACAAATCGTACAGGTCCCTGTGAATTATCCAAGGTCATTACATAAAGATTAAAATAGATTAAACATGTTTTTTTATAATAATTTAATTATTAGATAATAGTCTCATTAAAAATATACCATTTAGTTCATATTTAAGAAAACATATCTATATCGGCCACTCCGCATTGATCTTTAGCTGTTGGATTTTTCTTCCCCCTCATTTTGGCGATGAAAAGTCAAGGGAGCATACTAATTTACCCCTGTCCATCCGTCCATCCAGATATATGAAGGTTAACTTAAAGAGGCATTAGCTACGATTTTGACCAAAAAAATTATATGTTTTGGAAATTGGTAAAAAATTACCATCGATTTGTTATTTCCTTGCAAGCAAATAATTTGACCTCGCTTTCTCAGTATGCAACTGACCTTACTAGTGACAGGTAAAAACGAATAATTTGTATTTTGTCGCTTATTAACTGCAAACTTGCATGGTTCTTTGTCCGTAATTAACGCCGACTAAAAGCAGATTCACAGAAAATAAGAAATAAGTGCATTGTTGTATTGATTTAATGACGATTTGGCAAACTCCGTAAACAATGCCGATAATTAATAAGATGGCGTCCATTTCTTGATCGATCTCAAAACACGAGCAGTTGCACCTTTTTTCCCCGATGCGAGTACTTTTCATAACATTTATAAATTACAGAAACACGTTTTATTAAGGCATCAATCATATCTGATAGTTTTTATGGGTAACAAAAATTTACGATTTTGGCAGATAATGCCCCTTTAATTTACATTTTTTTTAGTGTTTTGTAGGGTCCATGTTCATGCATATATACTAAAGGTGTGCATAATAACAGATTTTGATTTCTATCAAACAGACAAACTATATATATTTTCTGACAAAATCCTGGTGGGGGCATACCGGTTTCCAGTTTATTTTTAGCCTTGTTCTCAAATCTCCACTTTTTTGCAAAGAGGGAGAGGCGTTAAGGTGCAAAATTGGCCCCACATTATATTAAAAAATAATGCTTGACATAGAATAAAAACAATTCACTAATTTAATTGCTATATAAACAAATTTTCAAAAAATATATCTTTCCGTGAAATTGGGTGCGTTATGACGTCATAATGACCTCATAATGAGACGGATAATGCTAAAAATGGACTACAAACGACATATTTAATGTACATTTTAGCTATTTTATATACCTCCACAGTCTTCCACCAACACCAAATTGAGCAGTTGTTTTGAGTATAGGGGGTTAATGATTATATCAAAATATTTTGTTGGTGGAGGATTGTGGAGGTTGTTAAATATTAATTTATTTATAACCTCAGCTAGACCCTTAAAATCAATATTTTCACTCTTCTGATTGTATATATGAGACCATTATATACATAATATCTGTACATTTCATGATTCATTTCAAGTAATGAAATTCATCAGTAAATAACTTATGTTTCTGTAAATAATTGTATTTATTTTAAATACAGTTTGCGTACATTGAAACCAGGTGAAAAACTCAGTGCATGCAATCCTGCGTCAATGCCATAAAAAGAACTGGGGAGTGGGGACTATAAGTGCCATATATGGCCCCATATTTAATGAATCATTATCTTAGAAAATACTCGATTAAAATTTGATGTGTTTTATATTATAGACGACATCATACTTTTGATGTTAAAACTTGTTTCCAACAAAATCGGTACGTATTTGATGTCATTGTGACGTCATGAGCGTTATTTCTTTTCTGTATTTCGTGGAATTTTGCCCACGATATTTCGACGGTTTTCGTAGAAATTAAGCACCTCCGCAGTCGTGCACCAGACAAATATTTTACCAGATTATTAAAATAAATAAAACACAAATACTGTTAAAGTATTTTTTTTGTTTCACGAGATGTTAAATTTCTTGAAAATCGACGGGAAAATGTTCAAATATTCCAAGCGCTTAGATGACGTTTTGATATTTGAGAAGCAATCTTTGCCGTAAAAAACGATGGTATGAAAGTTAAGTTGTTTCTTTTTCAGTACATTGTTTAATGACATGATATGTGTATAACAGTTCCAATAATTGTGTGGGAAACAATATTGTTGTAGTATTATTGGTACTTGTAAAGATATGCCACATTATGACCCAAAGGTGTTTTGTGTTATGCACTACATACACAATCTTTGAACCATCATTTTTCCATTGGAGGTTAGGTGTTTAACACCACTTTCAAAAATATTTCAGCTACTACTTTTGTGGCGGAAATTGGAGTACTCAAAGGAATCCACAGACCTGTCGCAAGTCACTGACAAATTTTATCACATAATGTTTTATCGAGTACACCTCGCCATGAATGGAGTTCAAACTCACAACTTAAGTGGTGATAGGCAACGATTGCACAGGTATTTGTAAATTCAACTACCATACGACCACGACGGCTCAAGTTCAGTTAAGATGAAAGGTAATTGTTTTATTGATATTGATGGAATTTATGATTATCACTGTTTATAAACTTTCTTTTCATATCAATCAATGAAAAGAATTGGTTTGCTGAAAGTATGTTTTTTTGTTGGGGTTCATTGGATGGAATTTGTATCTCATGTGAAGTTCCGTCAATTGCAGATACAACGTTAGGCATATCAGAACAATACCTTTTCGTTTGCCACCAGACTGGGATGGTTGGCCACTGAATTTTACGGTTACACACTTTCTATAAGTCTACCCATGTTGAATTTAAAACTCAGTCAACAGTTGAAACACTAACACCAAAGCATAAATAAATAAATAAATAAATAAATAAATAAATAAATATTGCACGGACCGTGCTATTTATCTTAGTGAATCTCATGATCATCGATGAGCTAAAACAATTGACGAAGGTGGTCCGTTGCTGAGCATGAGCAGTATAAAGCTGGGGCTCTTAAAAGAAAACGACAAGTAAAACGAAGTGGAAATATTTTAAAATAATGAGTATACATATATATAATATGTATAAAAGTGTAGAAAAGTAAATGAATGGATTTGAATCTGAGGATCCCTAAAATTCACATCACATTTTCATAAATTATATAAAGTTTCCCCTTTTGCGCCCAAATTAAACGTTTAACCTCTATCAGTTCCATTCTCTTAAATCAACCTCCAATGGACAAATGATGGATCAAACGTTTGTGTATGTAGTGCATTGAAAATGCGTTCTGTCATGTGCATAGGTTATTGTTTGCATGATTGACAGACACTATTCATCATATTGTTTTCTAGCTTCTGAACTGTCGATCGAGAAAAAAATAAAATATTCTAGACAGGGAGCAAATAGCCAGTCAATGGGGTTTGCAATTAATATTTCGCATGCACAATAGCGACCCCACACCACAAGGTGTGGAAAATAGAAATATTCTTCTGTGGTTTAAATGCGTATTAACTGCATTACATGTAAACTGTATGATTCTGTTTGATAAAGTCCTTTACTAGAACAGGAACAAAATGTTCACTTGAGTGAAATAGTATTGTAATAAAAGATCGTGAACGTGATGTACTAGTTTGAAAGAATGTCAAGGTATATTTTAAATGAGGTTGAAATAAGTCACCATTTGATATTAATTCGGTTGTATTTCATTTTGACGATTCTAATTACGGAAGACGATCACAACCATATTGTTTTTGATTGGATTAAAATTATAGCTGTACAATAATGTATAATAACCTATTATTATTAGAATCCTAACATGACTGCGAATTTGGTATAAATAAAATAACAAATGGCTTCCTCTAGGAAAACTTTATTAGGAGTGTTGTTGTTGGTTTGTCACAAAGCAAAATAATATCTACTATCTCCTCTTTTTCTAGTGACAATCAAAACAAGCATACATAGACTCATGGCAGCGACACACATTTTACCTACACGATTAATCATATGGTTGTAAGCTTGTTCTCATCATAAATATATATGAAATACTTGATTGTAAAACAATCATCTATCGACAACCACTTGCTATGGGATATCTGATTCCAAAGCTTGTTATCAGTTTATCAAAAAAACTAAAATAATTCTCACAGGTTCCTAGCTAAAATCGTTACACATTAAACATTTTGCTTCACACCATTTCCTAAAATATTTCCATATTATAAAAAAAAAAATAGCGATCTTAAAATATTGGACTTCTCTCAACCCGCACCTTGGCATTTTTTTTTTATAGATTTGTGATGGTTATCCGTAAAAATGTACTGGAATATATCATCGCATTGGTTGTCGTTAAGAATAAAGTACGGTTATAAAAGTGTTTAAAAAAATTTCAAATATGACAAAGTTCTATTGTCCAAATAAATCTATTTATTACTTCTTTAAGATTAATACCAAAATTTCGACCAGTTTTCGACGATCAATGTTAATAAGTTTCTGAATTGATATGACCTCAATATGTACATTATCAATGTCATAGCAGACGATGAAACCAAAATTGGTCTGTATTAGATATATTTTTTAAATGATTAAAGCTTTATTAAGGTGACGAAAAAATGAATTACGAAAAACAACAATTTGAACGTGAAATAATGGATGTGCCAGGTACGTAGTTCTTACATTTAAAGATGACATTTTTAGATCAGATTTCATGAGATCATTCATGCAATTTCAGCATCATAATATAACCTCTGACAAATTAAGCGATCAAAATAATGAGAGATTTTATCACGTGAAGCAAACCGTCGAAAACAGGAGACCGTCGAAAATGGGTGACGTTGCGACATTACTATTCGTTCACTTTAATTTCATAATACAGCTTCGGAACATGTTTTTATTCCTGAAATCAATCCACATTGCATATTAAGTCAAATTTATGCTTTGTTTATGGAGTTTTATTATGCTTTGTTTTTGTTTTTGCTTTTTTAAAGATATGCATTATAATACAATGATACGTACGTTCTGTATAATGAAAAAAATGACGTTCAGAGCTTTTCATTACCTGAATTTGTCGATCCGCTGTGAGGAATTAGATACACATATTAACTAACTGTATTTATTTCTGAAAAGCACATATTGTGAATACATTTTGGAGAAAATGTTATCGACATCTGAGGTGGGGCCGATTTTGGCCCTTATAGCTCCCAGTCCTTTGATGTGTCAGCAATTTTTTCCCGACTTTTCCGAGCTACATGCTATAATGTCATTTATTTTCTCACCTTTGTTAGTCCCTTCTGTGGCCAATGAATTCACTTTCGGCGGATGTTGCAGCTTTTTTAAATCTTCCTTTTCTTCCTCGATTTTCCTTCGTAGTTCCACCTTCCTACGCTCCGTTTTTATACGCCCGTCTCGAGACGGTCCGTATTATGTGATTGGGTATGGCGGGCGGGCGTCCACACAGGTTTCCGCACAATAACTTTAGTTCTGTATATCGGATCTTTACCGAACTTGGCCACATGATTCCACTGTGAAAGGGGAAGAAACCCTATTTATTTTGGGGTTATTAGGTCAAAGATCAAGGTCACCGTTACTATAGATAGAATTTTTGACAACAGTGTCGTTTCCGCACGATAATTTTAGTTCTGTAAATTGGATCTTTACCAAACTTGGCCACATGATTCCCCTGTGGAAGGGGAAGAACCCTATTTATTTTGGGTCATCAGGTCAAAGTCACCGTTACTATAAATATATTTTTTGACAACAGGATCGTTTCCACATGATAACTTTAGTTCTGTATATTGGATCTTTACCAATCTTGACCACATGATTGCCCCGTGGAAGGGGAAGAATCCTAATAATTTTGGGGTCATTTGGTCAAAGGTCCCAGGTATATTATTCTTTTTATTTCCGTTTTAAACTTAAACCCTTGGTTCACCCTTTTTACAATTCGCTTCCTGGAATTGATTGACTGATTTTTTCCTGCTAAATGTTTAAAGATATGTCAGGCATGTAGATATGGGCCCGTACATGAAATAGTTTGGACGATTTCAGAAAGTTTTTGTTAGAAATTTAAAGTGGAGTACTATTTAATTCCTATATTACTGTATTAGATGACTTCCAACAACGGCGAAAACGTATACATAGTGAGTAGTTTCATCAAATTCTACATATTTCTATAGAAATAAAGTGATTCTAATTAGAATTGTCTCCAATTTCAATGAAAACTGAATGGAAAACGAAAGTAGATTTAGAAACTTTTAAATGCCCTTCATTATTAAAATAATATTGTCACGTATTGACTGTATGAGTATTTCAGACCATTCTTGTTTTAGAAAGAGCAACATTATGTCATATTTTTCAAACATTTTCAGTTTGTGCCATTTTTCTTTTGACAAACTACTCAGTGTAGCCCTAGGGCCTAACAGCATTTTAGAAGAATTTAGTTTATTTTATTAAACAAAGTTTTATGCAATTTTTACAAGCCCGAACCAACAGGGGCTTAGGGCTAGTGGTTTTTTTTTTCGGCACATACTGCATTTTTTTAAATCTCCATAGTGAGTGTAGATTCATCCACATGGGCATTTAGAACTTGTTTGTGTGATCAAAAGCTTCTACAGATCATAGTGCCAGGGTCAAATATGCCTAGGAAGTGCACCCTCATTATTGTCTTCTGATCATACAAACAAATCGTACAGGTCCCTGTGAATTATCCAAGGTCATTACATAAAGATTAAAATAGATTAAACATGTTTTTTTATAATAATTTAATTATTAGATAATAGTCTCATTAAAAATATACCATTTAGTTCATATTTAAGAAAACATATCTATATCGGCCACTCCGCATTGATCTTTAGCTGTTGGATTTTTCTTCCCCCTCATTTTGGCGATGAAAAGTCAAGGGAGCATACTAATTTACCCCTGTCCATCCGTCCATCCAGATATATGAAGGTTAACTTAAAGAGGCATTAGCTACGATTTTGACCAAAAAAATTATATGTTTTGAAAATTGGTAAAAAATTACCATCGATTTGTTATTTCCTTGCAAGCAAATAATTTGACCTCGCTTTCTCAGTATGCAACTGACCTTACTAGTGACAGGTAAAAACGAATAATTTGTATTTTGTCGCTTATTAACTGCAAACTTGCATGGTTCTTTGTCCGTAATTAACGCCGACTAAAAGCAGATTCACAGAAAATAAGAAATAAGTGCATTGTTGTATTGATTTAATGACGATTTGGCAAACTCCGTAAACAATGCCGATAATTAATAAGATGGCGTCCATTTCTTGATCGATCTCAAAACACGAGCAGTTGCACCTTTTTTCCCCGATGCGAGTACATTTCATAACATTTATAAATTACAGAAACACGTTTTATTAAGGCATCAATCATATCTGATAGTTTTTATGGGTAACAAAAATTTACGATTTTGGCAGATAATGCCCCTTTAATTTACATTTTTTTTAGTGTTTTGTAGGGTCCATGTTCATGCATATATACTAAAGGTGTGCATAATAACAGATTTTGATTTCTATCAAACAGACAAACTATATATATTTTCTGACAAAATCCTGGTGGGGGCATACCGGTTTCCAGTTTATTTTTAGCCTTGTTCTCAAATCTCCACTTTTTTGCAAAGAGGGAGAGGCGTTAAGGTGCAAAATTGGCCCCACATTATATTAAAAAATAATGCTTGACATAGAATAAAAACAATTCACTAATTTAATTGCTATATAAACAAATTTTCAAAAAATATATCTTTCCGTGAAATTGGGTGCGTTATGACGTCATAATGACCTCATAATGAGACGGATAATGCTAAAAATGGACTACAAACGACATATTTAATGTACATTTTAGCTATTTTATATACCTCCACAGTCTTCCACCAACACCAAATTGAGCAGTTGTTTTGAGTATAGGGGGTTAATGATTATATCAAAATATTTTGTTGGTGGAGGTTGTTAAATATTAATTTATTTATAACCTCAGCTAGACCCTTAAAATCAATATTTTCACTCTTCTGATTGTATATATGAGACCATTATATACATAATATCTGTACATTTCATGATTCATTTCAAGTAATGAAATTCATCAGTAAATAACTTATGTTTCTGTAAATAATTGTATTTATTTTAAATACAGTTTGCGTACATTGAAACCAGGTGAAAAACTCAGTGCATGCAATCCTGCGTCAATGCCATAAAAAGAACTGGGGAGTGGGGACTATAAGTGCCATATATGGCCCCATATTTAATGAATCATTATCTTAGAAAATACTCGATTAAAATTTGATGTGTTTTATATTATAGACGACATCATACTTTTGATGTTAAAACTTGTTTCCAACAAAATCGGTACGTATTTGATGTCATTGTGACGTCATGAGCGTTATTTCTTTTCTGTATTTCGTGGAATTTTGCCCACGATATTTCGACGGTTTTCGTAGAAATTAAGCACCTCCGCAGTCGTGCACCAGACAAATATTTTACCAGATTATTAAAATAAATAAAACACAAATACTGTTAAAGTATTTTTTTTGTTTCACGAGATGTTAAATTTCTTGAAAATCGACGGGGAAATGTTCAAATATTCCAAGCGCTTAGATGACGTTTTGATATTTGAGAAGCAATCTTTGCCGTAAAAAACGATGGTATGAAAGTTAAGTTGTTTCTTTTTCAGTACATTGTTTAATGACATGATATGTGTATAACAGTTCCAATAATTGTGTGGGAAACAATATTGTTGTAGTATTATTGGTACTTGTAAAGATATGCCACATTATGACCCAAAGGTGTTTTGTGTTATGCACTACATACACAAACTTTGAACCATCATTTTTCCATTGGAGGTTAGGTGTTTAACACCACTTTCAAAAATATTTCAGCTACTACTTTTGTGGCGGAAATTGGAGTACTCAGAGGAATCCACAGACCTGTCGCAAGTCACTGACAAATTTTATCACATAATGTTTTATCGAGTACACCTCGCCATGAATGGAGTTCAAACTCACAACTTAAGTGGTGATAGGCAACGATTGCACAGGTATTTGTAAATTCAACTACCATACGACCACGACGGCTCAAGTTCAGTTAAGATGAAAGGTAATTGTTTTATTGATATTGATGGAATTTATGATTATCACTGTTTATAAACTTTCTTTTCATATCAATCAATGAAAAGAATTGGTTTGCTGAAAGTATGTTTTTTTGTTGGGGTTCATTGGATGGAATTTGTATCTCATGTGAAGTTCCGTCAATTGCAGATACAACGTTAGGCATATCAGAACAATACCTTTTCGTTTGCCACCAGACTGGGATGGTTGGCCACTGAATTTTACGATTACACACTTTCTATAAGTCTACCCATGTTGAATTTAAAACTCAGTCAACAGTTGAAACACTGACACCAAAGCATAAATAAATAAATAAATAAATAAATATTGCACGGACCGTGCTATTTATCTTAGTGAATCTCATGATCATCGATGAGCTAAAACAATTGACGAAGGTGGTCCGTTGCTGAGCATGAGCAGTATAAAGCTGGGGCTCTTAAAAGAAAACGACAAGTAAAACGAAGTGGAAATATTTTAAAATAATGAGTATACATATATATAATATGTATAAAAGTGTAGAAAAGTAAATGAATGGATTTGAATCTGAGGATCCCTAAAATTCACATCACATTTTCATAAATTATATAAAGTTTCCCCTTTTGCGCCCAAATTAAACGTTTAACCTCTATCAGTTCCATTCTCTTAAATCAACCTCCAATGGACAAATGATGGATCAAACGTTTGTGTATGTAGTGCATTGAAAATGCGTTCTGTCATGTGCATAGGTTATTGTTTGCATGATTGACAGACACTATTCATCATATTGTTTTCTAGCTTCTGAACTGTCGATCGAGAAAAAAATAAAATATTCTAGACAGGGAGCAAATAGCCAGTCAATGGGGTTTGCAATTAATATTTCGCATGCACAATAGCGACCCCACACCACAAGGTGTGGAAAATAGAAATATTCTTCTGTGGTTTAAATGCGTATTAACTGCATTACATGTAAACTGTATGATTCTGTTTGATAAAGTCCTTTACTAGAACAGGAACAAAATGTTCACTTGAGTGAAATAGTATTGTAATAAAAGATCGTGAACGTGATGTACTAGTTTGAAAGAATGTCAAGGTATATTTTAAATGAGGTTGAAATAAGTCACCATTTGATATTAATTCGGTTGTATTTCATTTTGACGATTCTAATTACGGAAGACGATCACAACCATATTGTTTTTGATTGGATTAAAATTATAGCTGTACAATAATGTATAATAACCTATTATTATTAGAATCCTAACATGACTGCGAATTTGGTATAAATAAAATAACAAATGGCTTCCTCTAGGAAAACTTTATTAGGAGTGTTGTTGTTGGTTTGTCACAAAGCAAAATAATATCTACCATCTCCTCTTTTTCTAGTGACAATCAAAACAAGCATACATAGACTCATGGCAGCGACACACATTTTACCTACACGATTAATCATATGGTTGTAAGCTTGTTCTCATCATAAATATATATGAAATACTTGATTGTAAAACAATCATCTATCGACAACCACTTTCTATGGGATATCTGATTCCAAAGCTTGTTATCAGTTTATCAAAAAAACTAAAATAATTCTCACAGGTTCCTAGCTAAAATCGTTACACATTAAACATTTTGCTTCACACCATTTCCTAAAATATTTCCATATTATAAAAAAAAAAATAGCGATCTTAAAATATTGGACTTCTCTCAACCCGCACCTTGGCATTTTTTTTTTATAGATTTGTGATGGTTATCCGTAAAAATGTACTGGAATATATCATCGCATTGGTTGTCGTTAAGAATAAAGTACGGTTATAAAAGTGTTTAAAAAAATTTCAAATATGACAAAGTTCTATTGTCCAAATAAATCTATTTATTACTTCTTTAAGATTAATACCAAAATTTCGACCAGTTTTCGACGATCAATGTTAATAAGTTTCTGAATTGATATGACCTCAATATGTACATTATCAATGTCATAGCAGACGATGAAACCAAAATTGGTCTGTATTAGATATATTTTTTAAATGATTAAAGCTTTATTAAGGTGACGAAAAAATGAATTACGAAAAACAACAATTTGAACGTGAAATAATGGATGTGCCAGGTACGTAGTTCTTACATTTAAAGATGACATTTTTAGATCAGATTTCATGAGATCATTCATGCAATTTCAGCATCATAATATAACCTCTGACAAATTAAGCGATCAAAATAATGAGAGATTTTATCACGTGAAGCAAACCGTCGAAAACAGGAGACCGTCGAAAATGGGTGACGTTGCGACATTACTATTCGTTCACTTTAATTTCATAATACAGCTTCGGAACATGTTTTTATTCCTGAAATCAATCCACATTGCATATTAAGTCAAATTTATGCTTTGTTTATGGAGTTTTATTATGCTTTGTTTTTGTTTTTGCTTTTTTAAAGATATGCATTATAATACAATGATACGTACGTTCTGTATAATGAAAAAAATGACGTTCAGAGCTTTTCATTACCTGAATTTGTCGATCCGCTGTGAGGAATTAGATACACATATTAACTAACTGTATTTATTTCTGAAAAGCACATATTGTGAATACATTTTGGAGAAAATGTTATCGACATCTGAGGTGGGGCCGATTTTGGCCCTTATAGCTCCCAGTCCTTTGATGTGTCAGCAATTTTTTCCCGACTTTTCCGAGCTACATGCTATAATGTCATTTATTTTCTCACCTTTGTTAGTCCCTTCTGTGGCCAATGAATTCACTTTCGGCGGATGTTGCAGCTTTTTTAAATCTTCCTTTTCTTCCTCGATTTTCCTTCGTAGTTCCACCTTCCTACGCTCCGTTTTTATACGCCCGTCTCGAGACGGTCCGTATTATGTGATTGGGTATGGCGGGCGGGCGTCCACACAGGTTTCCGCACAATAACTTTAGTTCTGTATATCGGATCTTTACCGAACTTGGCCACATGATTCCACTGTGAAAGGGGAAGAAACCCTATTTATTTTGGGGTTATTAGGTCAAAGATCAAGGTCACCGTTACTATAGATAGAATTTTTGACAACAGTGTCGTTTCCGCACGATAATTTTAGTTCTGTAAATTGGATCTTTACCAAACTTGGCCACATGATTCCCCTGTGGAAGGGGAAGAACCCTATTTATTTTGGGTCATCAGGTCAAAGTCACCGTTACTATAAATATATTTTTTGACAACAGGATCGTTTCCACATGATAACTTTAGTTCTGTATATTGGATCTTTACCAATCTTGACCACATGATTGCCCCGTGGAAGGGGAAGAATCCTAATAATTTTGGGGTCATTTGGTCAAAGGTCCCAGGTATATTATTCTTTTTATTTCCGTTTTAAACTTAAACCCTTGGTTCACCCTTTTTACAATTCGCTTCCTGGAATTGATTGACTGATTTTTTCCTGCTAAATGTTTAAAGATATGTCAGGCATGTAGATATGGGCCCGTACATGAAATAGTTTGGACGATTTCAGAAAGTTTTTGTTAGAAATTTAAAGTGGAGTACTATTTAATTCCTATATTACTGTATTAGATGACTTCCAACAACGGCGAAAACGTATACATAGTGAGTAGTTTCATCAAATTCTACATATTTCTATAGAAATAAAGTGATTCTAATTAGAATTGTCTCCAATTTCAATGAAAACTGAATGGAAAACGAAAGTAGATTTAGAAACTTTTAAATGCCCTTCATTATTAAAATAATATTGTCACGTATTGACTGTATGAGTATTTCAGACCATTCTTGTTTTAGAAAGAGCAACATTATGTCATATTTTTCAAACATTTTCAGTTTGTGCCATTTTTCTTTTGACAAACTACTCAGTGTAGCCCTAGGGCCTAACAGCATTTTAGAAGAATTTAGTTTATTTTATTAAACAAAGTTTTATGCAATTTTTACAAGCCCGAACCAACAGGGGCTTAGGGCTAGTGGTTTTTTTTTTTGGCACATACTGCATTTTTTTAAATCTCCATAGTGAGTGTAGATTCATCCACATGGGCATTTAGAACTTGTTTGTGTGATCAAAAGCTTCTACAGATCATAGTGCCAGGGTCAAATATGCCTAGGAAGTGCACCCTCATTATTGTCTTCTGATCATACAAACAAATCGTACAGGTCCCTGTGAATTATCCAAGGTCATTACATAAAGATTAAAATAGATTAAACATGTTTTTTTATAATAATTTAATTATTAGATAATAGTCTCATTAAAAATATACCATTTAGTTCATATTTAAGAAAACATATCTATATCGGCCACTCCGCATTGATCTTTAGCTGTTGGATTTTTCTTCCCCCTCATTTTGGCGATGAAAAGTCAAGGGAGCATACTAATTTACCCCTGTCCATCCGTCCATCCAGATATATGAAGGTTAACTTAAAGAGGCATTAGCTACGATTTTGACCAAAAAAATTATATGTTTTGAAAATTGGTAAAAAATTACCATCGATTTGTTATTTCCTTGCAAGCAAATAATTTGACCTCGCTTTCTCAGTATGCAACTGACCTTACTAGTGACAGGTAAAAACGAATAATTTGTATTTTGTCGCTTATTAACTGCAAACTTGCATGGTTCTTTGTCCGTAATTAACGCCGACTAAAAGCAGATTCACAGAAAATAAGAAATAAGTGCATTGTTGTATTGATTTAATGACGATTTGGCAAACTCCGTAAACAATGCCGATAATTAATAAGATGGCGTCCATTTCTTGATCGATCTCAAAACACGAGCAGTTGCACCTTTTTTCCCCGATGCGAGTACATTTCATAACATTTATAAATTACAGAAACACGTTTTATTAAGGCATCAATCATATCTGATAGTTTTTATGGGTAACAAAAATTTACGATTTTGGCAGATAATGCCCCTTTAATTTACATTTTTTTTAGTGTTTTGTAGGGTCCATGTTCATGCATATATACTAAAGGTGTGCATAATAACAGATTTTGATTTCTATCAAACAGACAAACTATATATATTTTCTGACAAAATCCTGGTGGGGGCATACCGGTTTCCAGTTTATTTTTAGCCTTGTTCTCAAATCTCCACTTTTTTGCAAAGAGGGAGAGGCGTTAAGGTGCAAAATTGGCCCCACATTATATTAAAAAATAATGCTTGACATAGAATAAAAACAATTCACTAATTTAATTGCTATATAAACAAATTTTCAAAAAATATATCTTTCCGTGAAATTGGGTGCGTTATGACGTCATAATGACCTCATAATGAGACGGATAATGCTAAAAATGGACTACAAACGACATATTTAATGTACATTTTAGCTATTTTATATACCTCCACAGTCTTCCACCAACACCAAATTGAGCAGTTGTTTTGAGTATAGGGGGTTAATGATTATATCAAAATATTTTGTTGGTGGAGGATTGTGGAGGTTGTTAAATATTAATTTATTTATAACCTCAGCTAGACCCTTAAAATCAATATTTTCACTCTTCTGATTGTATATATGAGACCATTATATACATAATATCTGTACATTTCATGATTCATTTCAAGTAATGAAATTCATCAGTAAATAACTTATGTTTCTGTAAATAATTGTATTTATTTTAAATACAGTTTGCGTACATTGAAACCAGGTGAAAAACTCAGTGCATGCAATCCTGCGTCAATGCCATAAAAAGAACTGGGGAGTGGGGACTATAAGTGCCATATATGGCCCCATATTTAATGAATCATTATCTTAGAAAATACTCGATTAAAATTTGATGTGTTTTATATTATAGACGACATCATACTTTTGATGTTAAAACTTGTTTCCAACAAAATCGGTACGTATTTGATGTCATTGTGACGTCATGAGCGTTATTTCTTTTCTGTATTTCGTGGAATTTTGCCCACGATATTTCGACGGTTTTCGTAGAAATTAAGCACCTCCGCAGTCGTGCACCAGACAAATATTTTACCAGATTATTAAAATAAATAAAACACAAATACTGTTAAAGTATTTTTTTTGTTTCACGAGATGTTAAATTTCTTGAAAATCGACGGGGAAATGTTCAAATATTCCAAGCGCTTAGATGACGTTTTGATATTTGAGAAGCAATCTTTGCCGTAAAAAACGATGGTATGAAAGTTAAGTTGTTTCTTTTTCAGTACATTGTTTAATGACATGATATGTGTATAACAGTTCCAATAATTGTGTGGGAAACAATATTGTTGTAGTATTATTGGTACTTGTAAAGATATGCCACATTATGACCCAAAGGTGTTTTGTGTTATGCACTACATACACAAACTTTGAACCATCATTTTTCCATTGGAGGTTAGGTGTTTAACACCACTTTCAAAAATATTTCAGCTACTACTTTTGTGGCGGAAATTGGAGTACTCAGAGGAATCCACAGACCTGTCGCAAGTCACTGACAAATTTTATCACATAATGTTTTATCGAGTACACCTCGCCATGAATGGAGTTCAAACTCACAACTTAAGTGGTGATAGGCAACGATTGCACAGGTATTTGTAAATTCAACTACCATACGACCACGACGGCTCAAGTTCAGTTAAGATGAAAGGTAATTGTTTTATTGATATTGATGGAATTTATGATTATCACTGTTTATAAACTTTCTTTTCATATCAATCAATGAAAAGAATTGGTTTGCTGAAAGTATGTTTTTTTGTTGGGGTTCATTGGATGGAATTTGTATCTCATGTGAAGTTCCGTCAATTGCAGATACAACGTTAGGCATATCAGAACAATACCTTTTCGTTTGCCACCAGACTGGGATGGTTGGCCACTGAATTTTACGATTACACACTTTCTATAAGTCTACCCATGTTGAATTTAAAACTCAGTCAACAGTTGAAACACTAACACCAAAGCATAAATAAATAAATAAATAAATAAATATTGCACGGACCGTGCTATTTATCTTAGTGAATCTCATGATCATCGATGAGCTAAAACAATTGACGAAGGTGGTCCGTTGCTGAGCATGAGCAGTATAAAGCTGGGGCTCTTAAAAGAAAACGACAAGTAAAACGAAGTGGAAATATTTTAAAATAATGAATATACATATATATAATATGTATAAAAGTGTAGAAAAGTAAATGAATGGATTTGAATCTGAGGATCCCTAAAATTCACATCACATTTTCATAAATTATATAAAGTTTCCCCTTTTGCGCCCAAATTAAACGTTTAACCTCTATCAGTTCCATTCTCTTAAATCAACCTCCAATGGACAAATGATGGATCAAACGTTTGTGTATGTAGTGCATTGAAAATGCGTTCTGTCATGTGCATAAGTTATTGTTTGCATGATTGACAGACACTATTCATCATATTGTTTTCTAGCTTCTGAACTGTCGATCGAGAAAAAAATAAAATATTCTAGACAGGGAGCAAATAGCCAGTCAATGGGGTTTGCAATTAATATTTCGCATGCACAATAGCGACCCCACACCACAAGGTGTGGAAAATAGAAATATCCTTCTGTGGTTTAAATGCGTATTAACTGCATTACATGTAAACTGTATGATTCTGTTTGATAAAGTCCTTTACTAGAACAGGAACAAAATGTTCACTTGAGTGAAATAGTATTGTAATAAAAGATCGTGAACGTGATGTACTAGTTTGAAAGAATGTCAAGGTATATTTTAAATGAGGTTGAAATAAGTCACCATTTGATATTAATTCGGTTGTATTTCATTTTGACGATTCTAATTACGGAAGACGATCACAACCATATTGTTTTTGATTGGATTAAAATTATAGCTGTACAATAATGTATAATAACCTATTATTATTAGAATCCTAACATGACTGCGAATTTGGTATAAATAAAATAACAAATGGCTTCCTCTAGGAAAACTTTATTAGGAGTGTTGTTGTTGGTTTGTCACAAAGCAAAATAATATCTACCATCTCCTCTTTTTCTAGTGACAATCAAAACAAGCATACATAGACTCATGGCAGCGACACACATTTTACCTACACGATTAATCATATGGTTGTAAGCTTGTTCTCATCATAAATATATATGAAATACTTGATTGTAAAACAATCATCTATCGACAACCACTTTCTATGGGATATCTGATTCCAAAGCTTGTTATCAGTTTATCAAAAAAACTAAAATAATTCTCACAGGTTCCTAGCTAAAATCGTTACACATTAAACATTTTGCTTCACACCATTTCCTAAAATATTTCCATATTATAAAAAAAAAAATAGCGATCTTAAAATATTGGACTTCTCTCAACCCGCACCTTGGCATTTTTTTTTTATAGATTTGTGATGGTTATCCGTAAAAATGTACTGGAATATATCATCGCATTGGTTGTCGTTAAGAATAAAGTACGGTTATAAAAGTGTTTAAAAAAATTTCAAATATGACAAAGTTCTATTGTCCAAATAAATCTATTTATTACTTCTTTAAGATTAATACCAAAATTTCGACCAGTTTTCGACGATCAATGTTAATAAGTTTCTGAATTGATATGACCTCAATATGTACATTATCAATGTCATAGCAGACGATGAAACCAAAATTGGTCTGTATTAGATATATTTTTTAAATGATTAAAGCTTTATTAAGGTGACGAAAAAATGAATTACGAAAAACAACAATTTGAACGTGAAATAATGGATGTGCCAGGTACGTAGTTCTTACATTTAAAGATGACATTTTTAGATCAGATTTCATGAGATCATTCATGCAATTTCAGCATCATAATATAACCTCTGACAAATTAAGCGATCAAAATAATGAGAGATTTTATCACGTGAAGCAAACCGTCGAAAACAGGAGACCGTCGAAAATGGGTGACGTTGCGACATTACTATTCGTTCACTTTAATTTCATAATACAGCTTCGGAACATGTTTTTATTCCTGAAATCAATCCACATTGCATATTAAGTCAAATTTATGCTTTGTTTATGGAGTTTTATTATGCTTTGTTTTTGTTTTTGCTTTTTTAAAGATTTGCATTATAATACAATGATACGTACGTTATGTATAATGAAAAAAATGACGTTCAGAGCTTTTCATTACCTGAATTTGTCGATCCGCTGTGAGGAATTAGATACACATATTAACTAACTGTATTTATTTCTGAAAAGCACATATTGTGAATACATTTTGGAGAAAATGTTATCGATATCTGAGGTGGGGCCGATTTTGGCCCTTATAGCTCCCAGTCCTTTGATGTGTCAGCAATTTTTTCCCGACTTTTCCGAGCTACATGCTATAATGTCATTTATTTTCTCACCTTTGTTAGTCCCTTCTGTGGCCAATGAATTCACTTTCGGCGGATGTTGCAGCTTTTTTAAATCTTCCTTTTCTTCCTCGATTTTCCTTCGTAGTTCCACCTTCCTACGCTCCGTTTTTATACGCCCGTCTCGAGACGGTCCGTATTATGTGATTGGGTATGGCGGGCGGGCGTCCACACAGGTTTCCGCACAATAACTTTAGTTCTGTATATCGGATCTTTACCGAACTTGGCCACATGATTCCACTGTGAAAGGGGAAGAAACCCTATTTATTTTGGGGTTATTAGGTCAAAGATCAAGGTCACCGTTACTATAGATAGAATTTTTGACAACAGTGTCGTTTCCGCACGATAATTGTAGTTCTGTAAATTGGATCTTTACCAAACTTGGCCACATGATTCCCCTGTGGAAGGGGAAGAACCCTATTTATTTTGGGTCATCAGGTCAAAGTCACCGTTACTATAAATATATTTTTTGACAACAGGATCGTTTCCACATGATAACTTTAGTTCTGTATATTGGATCTTTACCAATCTTGACCACATGATTGCCCCGTGGAAGGGGAAGAATCCTAATAATTTTGGGGTCATTTGGTCAAAGGTCCCAGGTATATTATTCTTTTTATTTCCGTTTTAAACTTAAACCCTTGGTTCACTCTTTTTACAATTCGCTTCCTGGAATTGATTGACTGATTTTTTCCTGCTAAATGTTTAAAGATATGTCAGGCATGTAGATATGGGCCCGTACATGAAATAGTTTGGACGATTTCAGAAAGTTTTTGTTAGAAATTTAAAGTGGAGTACTATTTAATTCCTATATTACTGTATTAGATGACTTCCAACAACGGCGAAAACGTATACATAGTCAGTAGTTTCATCAAATTCTACATATTTCTATAGAAATAAAGTGATTCTAATTAGAATTGTCTCCAATTTCAATGAAAACTGAATGGAAAACGAAAGTAGATTTAGAAACTTTTAAATGCCCTTCATTATTAAAATAATATTGTCACGTATTGACTGTATGAGTATTTCAGACCATTCTTGTTTTAGAAAGAGCAACATTATGTCATATTTTTCAAACATGTTCAGTTTGTGCCATTTTTCTTTTGACAAACTACTCAGTGTAGCCCTAGGGCCTAACAGCATTTTAGAAGAATTTAGTTTATTTTATTAAACAAAGTTTTATGCAATTTTTACAAGCCCGAACCAACAGGGGCTTAGGGCTAGTGGTTTTTTTTTTGGCACATACTGCATTTTTTTAAATCTCCATAGTGAGTGTAGATTCATCCACATGGGCATTTAGAACTTGTTTGTGTGATCAAAAGCTTCTACAGATCATAGTGCCAGGGTCAAATATGCCTAGGAAGTGCACCCTCATTATTGTCTTCTGATCATACAAACAAATCGTACAGGTCCCTGTGAATTATCCAAGGTCATTACATAAAGATTAAAATAGATTAAACATGTTTTTTTATAATAATTTAATTATTAGATAATAGTCTCATTAAAAATATACCATTTAGTTCATATTTAAGAAAACATATCTATATCGGCCACTCCGCATTGATCTTTAGCTGTTGGATTTTTCTTCCCCCTCATTTTGGCGATGAAAAGTCAAGGGAGCATACTAATTTACCCCTGTCCATCCGTCCATCCAGATATATGAAGGTTAACTTAAAGAGGCATTAGCTACGATTTTGACCAAAATAATTATATGTTTTGGAAATTGGTAAAAAATTACCATCCATTTGTTATTTCCTTGCAAGCAAATAATTTGACCTCGCTTTCTCAGTATGCAACTGACCTTACTAGTGACGGCAAAAACGAATAATTTGTATTTTGTCGCTTATTAACTGCAAACTTGCATGGTTCTTTGTCCGTAATTAACGCCGACTAAAAGCAGATTCACAGAAAATAAGAAATAAGTGCATTGTTGTATTGATTTAATGACGATTTGGCAAACTCCGTAAACAATGCCGATAATTAATAAGATGGCGTCCATTTCTTGATCGATCTCAAAACACGAGCAGTTGCACCTTTTTTCCCCGATGCGAGTACATTTCATAACATTTATAAATTACAGAAACACGTTTTATTAAGGCATCAATCATATCTGATAGTTTTTATGGGTAACAAAAATTTACGATTTTGGCAGATAATGCCCCTTTAATTTACATTTTTTTTAGTGTTTTGTAGGGTCCATGTTCATGCATATATACTAAAGGTGTGCATAATAACAGATTTTGATTTCTATCAAACAGACAAACTATATATATTTTCTGACAAAATCCTGGTGGGGGCATACCGGTTTCCAGTTTATTTTTTAGCCTTGTTCTCAAATCTCCACTTTTTTGCAAAGAGGGAGAGGCGTTAAGGTGCAAAATTGGCCCCACATTATACTAAAAAATAATGCTTGACATAGAATAAAAACAATTCACTAATTTAATTGCTATATAAACAAATTTTCAAAAAATATATCTTTCCGTGAAATTGGGTGCGTTATGACGTCATAATGAGGCGGATAATGCTAAAAATGGACTACAAACGACATATTTAATGTACATTTTAGCTATTTTATATACCTCCACAGTCTTCCACCAACACCAAATTGAGCAGTTGTTTTGAGTATAGGGGGTTAATGATTATATCAAAATATTTTGTTGGTGGAGGATTGTGGAGGTTGTTAAATATTAATTTATTTATAACCTCAGCTAGACCCTTAAAATCAATATTTTCACTCTTCTGATTGTATATATGAGACCATTATATACATAATATCTGTACATTTCATGATTCATTTCAAGTAATGAAATTCATCAGTAAATAACTTATGTTTCTGTAAATAATTGTATTTATTTTAAATACAGTTTGCGTACATTGAAACCAGGTGAAAAACTCAGTGCATGCAATCCTGCGTCAATGCCATAAAAAGAACTGGGGAGTGGGGACTATAAGTGCCATATATGGCCCCATATTTAATGAATCATTATCTTAGAAAATACTCGATTAAAATTTGATGTGTTTTATATTATAGACGACATCATACTTTTGATGTTAAAACTTGTTTCCAACAAAATCGGTACGCATTTGACGTCATTGTGACGTCATGAGCGTTATTTCTTTTCTGTATTTCGTGGAATTTTGCCCACGATATTTCGACGGTTTTCGTAGAAATTAAGCACCTCCGCAGTCGTGCACCAGACAAATATTTTACCAGATTATTAAAATAAATAAAACACAAATACTGTTAAAGTATTTTTTTTGGTTTCACGAGATGTTAAATTTCTTGAAAATCGACGGGAAAATGTTCAAATATTCCAAGCGCTTAGATGACGTTTTGATATTTGAGAAGCAATCTTTGCCGTAAAAAACGATGGTATGAAAGTTAAGTTGTTTCTTTTTCAGTACATTGTTTAATGACATGATATGTGTATAACAGTTCCAATAATTGTGTGGGAAACAATATTGTTGTAGTATTATTGGTACTTGTAAAGATATGCCACATTATGACCCAAAGGTGTTTTGTGTTATGCACTACATACACAAACTTTGAACCATCATTTTTCCATTGGAGGTTAGGTGTTTAACACCACTTTCAAAAATATTTCAGCTACTACTTTTGTGGCGGAAATTGGAGTACTCAGAGGAATCCACAGACCTGTCGCAAGTCACTGACAAATTTTATCACATAATGTTTTATCGAGTACACCTCGCCATGAATGGAGTTCAAACTCACAACTTAAGTGGTGATAGGCAACGATTGCACAGGTATTTGTAAATTCAACTACCATACGACCACGACGGCTCAAGTTCAGTTAAGATGAAAGGTAATTGTTTTATTGATATTGATGGAATTTATGATTATCACTGTTTATAAACTTTCTTTTCATATCAATCAATGAAAAGAATTGGTTTGCTGAAAGTATGTTTTTTTGTTGGGGTTCATTGGATGGAATTTGTATCTCATGTGAAGTTCCGTCAATTGCAGATACAACGTTAGGCATATCAGAACAATACCTTTTCGTTTGCCACCAGACTGGGATGGTTGGCCACTGAATTTTACGATTACACACTTTCTATAAGTCTACCCATGTTGAATTTAAAACTCAGTCAACAGTTGAAACACTGACACCAAAGCATAAATAAATAAATAAATAAATAAATAAATAAATAAATATTGCACGGACCGTGCTATTTATCTTAGTGAATCTCATGATCATCGATGAGCTAAAACAATTGACGAAGGTGGTCCGTTGCTGAGCATGAGCAGTATAAAGCTGGGGCTCTTAAAAGAAAACGACAAGTAAAACGAAGTGGAAATATTTTAAAATAATGAGTATACATATATATAATATGTATAAAAGTGTAGAAAAGTAAATGAATGGATTTGAATCTGAGGATCCCTAAAATTCACATCACATTTTCATAAATTATATAAAGTTTCCCCTTTTGCGCCCAAATTAAACGTTTAACCTCTATCAGTTCCATTCTCTTAAATCAACCTCCAATGGACAAATGATGGATCAAACGTTTGTGTATGTAGTGCATTGAAAATGCGTTCTGTCATGTGCATAAGTTATTGTTTGCATGATTGACAGACACTATTCATCATATTGTTTTCTAGCTTCTGAACTGTCGATCGAGAAAAAAATAAAATATTCTAGACAGGGAGCAAATAGCCAGTCAATGGGGTTTGCAATTAATATTTCGCATGCACAATAGCGACCCCACACCACAAGGTGTGGAAAATAGAAATATTCTTCTGTGGTTTAAATGCGTATTAACTGCATTACATGTAAACTGTATGATTCTGTTTGATAAAGTCCTTTACTAGAACAGGAACAAAATGTTCACTTGAGTGAAATAGTATTGTAATAAAAGATCGTGAACGTGATGTACTAGTTTGAAAGAATGTCAAGGTATATTTTAAATGAGGTTGAAATAAGTCACCATTTGATATTAATTCGGTTGTATTTCATTTTGACGATTCTAATTACGGAAGACGATCACAACCATATTGTTTTTGATTGGATTAAAATTATAGCTGTATAATAATGTATAATAACCTATTATTATTAGAATCCTAACATGACTGCGAATTTGGTATAAATAAAATAACAAATGGCTTCCTCTAGGAAAACTTTATTAGGAGTGTTGTTGTTGGTTTGTCACAAAGCAAAATAATATCTACCATCTCCTCTTTTTCTAGTGACAATCAAAACAAGCATACATAGACTCATGGCAGCGACACACATTTTACCTACACGATTAATCATATGGTTGTAAGCTTGTTCTCATCATAAATATATATGAAATACTTGATTGTAAAACAATCATCTATCGACAACCACTTTCTATGGGATATCTGATTCCAAAGCTTGTTATCAGTTTATCAAAAAAACTAAAATAATTCTCACAGGTTCCTAGCTAAAATCGTTACACATTAAACATTTTGCTTCACACCATTTCCTAAGATATTTCCATATTATAAAAAAAAAAATAGCGATCTTAAAATATTGGACTTCTCTCAACCCGCACCTTGGCATTTTTTTTTTATAGATTTGTGATGGTTATCCGTAAAAATGTACTGGAATATATCATCGCATTGGTTGTCGTTAAGAATAAAGTACGGTTAAAAAAATGTTTAAAAAAATTTCAAATATGACAAAGTTCTATTGTCCAAATAAATCTATCTATTACTTCTTTAAGATTAATACCAAAATTTCGACCAGTTTTCGACGATCAATGTTAATAAGTTTCTGAATTGATATGACCTCAATATGTACATTATCAATGTCATAGCAGACGATGAAACCAAAATTGGTCTGTATTAGATATATTTTTTAAATGATTAAAGCTTTATTAAGGTGACGAAAAAATGAATTACGAAAAACAACAATTTGAACGTGAAATAATGGATGTGCCAGGTACGTAGTTCTTACATTTAAAGATGACATTTTTAGATCAGATTTCATGAGATCATTCATGCAATTTCAGCATCATAATATAACCTCTGACAAATTAAGCGATCAAAATAATGAGAGATTTTATCACGTGAAGCAAACCGTCGAAAACAGGAGACCGTCGAAAATGGGTGACGTTGCGACATTACTATTCGTTCACTTTAATTTCATAATACAGCTTCGGAACATGTTTTTATTCCTGAAATCAATCCACATTGCATATTAAGTCAAATTTATGCTTTGTTTATGGAGTTTTATTATGCTTTGTTTTTGTTTTTGCTTTTTTAAAGATTTGCATTATAATACAATGATACGTACGTTATGTATAATGAAAAAAATGACGTTCAGAGCTTTTCATTACCTGAATTTGTCGATCCGCTGTGAGGAATTAGATACACATATTAACTAACTGTATTTATTTCTGAAAAGCACATATTGTGAATACATTTTGGAGAAAATTTTATCGACATCTGAGGTGGGGCCGATTTTGGCCCTTATAGCTCCCAGTCCTTTGATGTGTCAGCAATTTTTTCCCGACTTTTCCGAGCTACATGCTATAATGTCATTTATTTTCTCACCTTTGTTAGTCCCTTCTGTGGCCAATGAATTCACTTTCGGCGGATGTTGCAGCTTTTTTAAATCTTCCTTTTCTTCCTCGATTTTCCTTCGTAGTTCCACCTTCCTACGCTCCGTTTTTATACGCCCGTCTCGAGACGGTCCGTATTATGTGATTGGGTATGGCGGGCGGGCGTCCACACAGGTTTCCGCACAATAACTTTAGTTCTGTATATCGGATCTTTACCGAACTTGGCCACATGATTCCACTGTGAAAGGGGAAGAAACCCTATTTATTTTGGGGTTATTAGGTCAAAGATCAAGGTCACCGTTACTATAGATAGAATTTTTGACAACAGTGTCGTTTCCGCACGATAATTGTAGTTCTGTAAATTGGATCTTTACCAAACTTGGCCACATGATTCCCCTGTGGAAGGGGAAGAACCCTATTTATTTTGGGTCATCAGGTCAAAGTCACCGTTACTATAAATATATTTTTTGACAACAGGATCGTTTCCACATGATAACTTTAGTTCTGTATATTGGATCTTTACCAATCTTGACCACATGATTGCCCCGTGGAAGGGGAAGAATCCTAATAATTTTGGGGTCATTTGGTCAAAGGTCCCAGGTATATTATTCTTTTTATTTCCGTTTTAAACTTAAACCCTTGGTTCACTCTTTTTACAATTCGCTTCCTGGAATTGATTGACTGATTTTTTCCTGCTAAATGTTTAAAGATATGTCAGGCATGTAGATATGGGCCCGTACATGAAATAGTTTGGACGATTTCAGAACGTTTTTGTTAGAAATTTAAAGTGGAGTACTATTTAATTCCTATATTACTGTATTAGATGACTTCCAACAACGGCGAAAACGTATACATAGTGAGTAGTTTCATCAAATTCTACATATTTCTATAGAAATAAAGTGATTCTAATTAGAATTGTCTCCAATTTCAATGAAAACTGAATGGAAAACGAAAGTAGATTTAGAAACTTTTAAATGCCCTTCATTATTAAAATAATATTGTCACGTATTGACTGTATGAGTATTTCAGACCATTCTTGTTTTAGAAAGAGCAACATTATGTCATATTTTTCAAACATGTTCAGTTTGTGCCATTTTTCTTTTGACAAACTACTCAGTGTAGCCCTAGGGCCTAACAGCATTTTAGAAGAATTTAGTTTATTTTATTAAACAAAGTTTTATGCAATTTTTACAAGCCCGAACCAACAGGGGCTTAGGGCTAGTGGTTTTTTTTTTGGCACATACTGCATTTTTTTAAATCTCCATAGTGAGTGTAGATTCATCCACATGGGCATTTAGAACTTGTTTGTGTGATCAAAAGCTTCTACAGATCATAGTGCCAGGGTCAAATATGCCTAGGAAGTGCACCCTCATTATTGTCTTCTGATCATACAAACAAATCGTACAGGTCCCTGTGAATTATCCAAGGTCATTACATAAAGATTAAAATAGATTAAACATGTTTTTTTATAATAATTTAATTATTAGATAATAGTCTCATTAAAAATATACCATTTAGTTCATATTTAAGAAAACATATCTATATCGGCCACTCCGCATTGATCTTTAGCTGTTGGATTTTTCTTCCCCCTCATTTTGGCGATGAAAAGTCAAGGGAGCATACTAATTTACCCCTGTCCATCCGTCCATCCAGATATATGAAGGTTAACTTAAAGAGGCATTAGCTACGATTTTGACCAAAATAATTATATGTTTTGGAAATTGGTAAAAAATTACCATCGATTTGTTATTTCCTTGCAAGCAAATAATTTGACCTCGCTTTCTCAGTATGCAACTGACCTTACTAGTGACGGCAAAAACGAATAATTTGTATTTTGTCGCTTATTAACTGCAAACTTGCATGGTTCTTTGTCCGTAATTAACGCCGACTAAAAGCAGATTCACAGAAAATAAGAAATAAGTGCATTGTTGTATTGATTTAATGACGATTTGGCAAACTCCGTAAACAATGCCGATAATTAATAAGATGGCGTCCATTTCTTGATCGATCTCAAAACACGAGCAGTTGCACCTTTTTTCCCCGATGCGAGTACATTTCATAACATTTATAAATTACAGAAACACGTTTTATTAAGGCATCAATCATATCTGATAGTTTTTATGGGTAACAAAAATTTACGATTTTGGCAGATAATGCCCCTTTAATTTACATTTTTTTTAGTGTTTTGTAGGGTCCATGTTCATGCATATATACTAAAGGTGTGCATAATAACAGATTTTGATTTCTATCAAACAGACAAACTATATATATTTTCTGACAAAATCCTGGTGGGGGCATACCGGTTTCCAGTTTATTTTTTAGCCTTGTTCTCAAATCTCCACTTTTTTGCAAAGAGGGAGAGGCGTTAAGGTGCAAAATTGGCCCCACATTATACTAAAAAATAATGCTTGACATAGAATAAAAACAATTCACTAATTTAATTGCTATATAAACAAATTTTCAAAAAATATATCTTTCCGTGAAATTGGGTGCGTTATGACGTCATAATGAGGCGGATAATGCTAAAAATGGACTACAAACGACATATTTAATGTACATTTTAGCTATTTTATATACCTCCACAGTCTTCCACCAACACCAAATTGAGCAGTTGTTTTGAGTATAGGGGGTTAATGATTATATCAAAATATTTTGTTGGTGGAGGATTGTGGAGGTTGTTAAATATTAATTTATTTATAACCTCAGCTAGACCCTTAAAATCAATATTTTCACTCTTCTGATTGTATATATGAGACCATTATATACATAATATCTGTACATTTCATGATTCATTTCAAGTAATGAAATTCATCAGTAAATAACTTATGTTTCTGTAAATAATTGTATTTATTTTAAATACAGTTTGCGTACATTGAAACCAGGTGAAAAACTCAGTGCATGCAATCCTGCGTCAATGCCATAAAAAGAACTGGGGAGTGGGGACTATAAGTGCCATATATGGCCCCATATTTAATGAATCATTATCTTAGAAAATACTCGATTAAAATTTGATGTGTTTTATATTATAGACGACATCATACTTTTGATGTTAAAACTTGTTTCCAACAAAATCGGTACGCATTTGACGTCATTGTGACGTCATGAGCGTTATTTCTTTTCTGTATTTCGTGGAATTTTGCCCACGATATTTCGACGGTTTTCGTAGAAATTAAGCACCTCCGCAGTCGTGCACCAGACAAATATTTTACCAGATTATTAAAATAAATAAAACACAAATACTGTTAAAGTATTTTTTTTGGTTTCACGAGATGTTAAATTTCTTGAAAATCGACGGGAAAATGTTCAAATATTCCAAGCGCTTAGATGACGTTTTGATATTTGAGAAGCAATCTTTGCCGTAAAAAACGATGGTATGAAAGTTAAGTTGTTTCTTTTTCAGTACATTGTTTAATGACATGATATGTGTATAACAGTTCCAATAATTGTGTGGGAAACAATATTGTTGTAGTATTATTGGTACTTGTAAAGATATGCCACATTATGACCCAAAGGTGTTTTGTGTTATGCACTACATACACAAACTTTGAACCATCATTTTTCCATTGGAGGTTAGGTGTTTAACACCACTTTCAAAAATATTTCAGCTACTACTTTTGTGGCGGAAATTGGAGTACTCAGAGGAATCCACAGACCTGTCGCAAGTCACTGACAAATTTTATCACATAATGTTTTATCGAGTACACCTCGCCATGAATGGAGTTCAAACTCACAACTTAAGTGGTGATAGGCAACGATTGCACAGGTATTTGTAAATTCAACTACCATACGACCACGACGGCTCAAGTTCAGTTAAGATGAAAGGTAATTGTTTTATTGATATTGATGGAATTTATGATTATCACTGTTTATAAACTTTCTTTTCATATCAATCAATGAAAAGAATTGGTTTGCTGAAAGTATGTTTTTTGTTGGGGTTCATTGGATGGAATTTGTATCTCATGTGAAGTTCCGTCAATTGCAGATACAACGTTAGGCATATCAGAACAATACCTTTTCGTTTGCCACCAGACTGGGATGGTTGGCCACTGAATTTTACGATTACACACTTTCTATAAGTCTACCCATGTTGAATTTAAAACTCAGTCAACAGTTGAAACACTGACACCAAAGCATAAATAGATAAATAAATAAATAAATAAATATTGCTCGGACCGTGCTATTTATCTTAGTGAATCTCATGATCATCGATGAGCTAAAACAATTGACGAAGGTGGTCCGTTGCTGAGCATGAGCAGTATAAAGCTGGGGCTCTTAAAGGAAAACGACAAGTAAAACGAAGTGGAAATATTTTAAAATAATGAGTATACATATATATAATATGTATAAAAGTGTAGAAAAGTAAATGAATGGATTTGAATCTGAGGATCCCTAAAATTCACATCACATTTTCATAAATTATATAAAGTTTCCCCTTTTGCGCCCAAATTAAACGTTTAACCTCTATCAGTTCCATTCTCTTAAATCAACCTCCAATGGACAAATGATGGATCAAACGTTTGTGTATGTAGTGCATTGAAAATGCGTTCTGTCATGTGCATAAGTTATTGTTTGCATGATTGACAGACACTATTCATCATATTGTTTTCTAGCTTCTGAACTGTCGATCGAGAAAAAAATAAAATATTCTAGACAGGGAGCAAATAGCCAGTCAATGGGGTTTGCAATTAATATTTCGCATGCACAATAGCGACCCCACACCACAGGGTGTGGAAAATAGAAATATTCTTCTGTGGTTTAAATGCGTATTAACTGCATTACATGTAAACTGTATGATTCTGTTTGATAAAGTCCTTTACTAGAACAGGAACAAAATGTTCACTTGAGTGAAATAGTATTGTAATAAAAGATCGTGAACGTGATGTACTAGTTTGAAAGAATGTCAAGGTATATTTTAAATGAGGTTGAAATAAGTCACCATTTGATATTAATTCGGTTGTATTTCATTTTGACGATTCTAATTACGGAAGACGATCACAACCATATTGTTTTTGATTGGATTAAAATTATAGCTGTATAATAATGTATAATAACCTATTATTATTAGAATCCTAACATGACTGCGAATTTGGTATAAATAAAATAACAAATGGCTTCCTCTAGGAAAACTTTATTAGGAGTGTTGTTGTTGGTTTGTCACAAAGCAAAATAATATCTACCATCTCCTCTTTTTCTAGTGACAATCAAAACAAGCATACATAGACTCATGGCAGCGACACACATTTTACCTACACGATTAATCATATGGTTGTAAGCTTGTTCTCATCATAAATATATATGAAATACTTGATTGTAAAACAATCATCTATCGACAACCACTTTCTATGGGATATCTGATTCCAAAGCTTGTTATCAGTTTATCAAAAAAACTAAAATAATTCTCACAGGTTCCTAGCTAAAATCGTTACACATTAAACATTTTGCTTCACACCATTTCCTAAGATATTTCCATATTATAAAAAAAAAATAGCGATCTTAAAATATTGGACTTCTCTCAACCCGCACCTTGGCATTTTTTTTTTATAGATTTGTGATGGTTATCCGTAAAAATGTACTGGAATATATCATCGCATTGGTTGTCGTTAAGAATAAAGTACGGTTAAAAAAGTGTTTAAAAAAATTTCAAATATGACAAAGTTCTATTGTCCAAATAAATCTATCTATTACTTCTTTAAGATTAATACCAAAATTTCGACCAGTTTTCGACGATCAATGTTAATAAGTTTCTGAATTGATATGACCTCAATATGTACATTATCAATGTCATAGCAGACGATGAAACCAAAATTGGTCTGTATTAGATATATTTTTTAAATGATTAAAGCTTTATTAAGGTGACGAAAAAATGAATTACGAAAAACAACAATTTGAACGTGAAATAATGGATGTGCCAGGTACGTAGTTCTTACATTTAAAGATGACATTTTTAGATCAGATTTCATGAGATCATTCATGCAATTTCAGCATCATAATATAACCTCTGACAAATTAAGCGATCAAAATAATGAGAGATTTTATCACGTGAAGCAAACCGTCGAAAACAGGAGACCGTCGAAAATGGGTGACGTTGCGACATTACTATTCGTTCACTTTAATTTCATAATACAGCTTCGGAACATGTTTTTATTCCTGAAATCAATCCACATTGCATATTAAGTCAAATTTATGCTTTGTTTATGGAGTTTTATTATGCTTTGTTTTTGTTTTTGCTTTTTTAAAGATATGCATTATAATACAATGATACGTACGTTCTGTATAATGAAAAAAATGACGTTCAGAGCTTTTCATTACCTGAATTTGTCGATCCGCTGTGAGGAATTAGATACACATATTAACTAACTGTATTTATTTCTGAAAAGCACATATTGTGAATACATTTTGGAGAAAATTTTATCGACATCTGAGGTGGGGCCGATTTTGGCCCTTATAGCTCCCAGTCCTTTGATGTGACAGCAATTTTTTCCCGACTTTTCCGAGCTACATGCTATAATGTCATTTATTTTCTCACCTTTGTTAGTCCCTTCTGTGGCCAATGAATTCACTTTCGGCGGATGTTGCAGCTTTTTTAAATCTTCCTGTTCTTCCTCGATTTTCCTTCGTAGTTCCACCTTCCTACGCTCCGTTTTTATACGCTCGTCTCGAGACGGTCCGTATTATGTGATTGGGTATGGCGGGCGGGCGTCCACACAGGTTTCCGCACAATAACTTTAGTTCTGTATATCGGATCTTTACCGAACTTGGCCACATGATTCCCCTGTGAAAGGGGAAGAAACCCTATTTATTTTGGGGTTATTAGGTCAATTGTCAAGGTCACCGTTACTATAGATAGAATTTTTGACAACAGTGTCGTTTCCGCACGATAATTTTAGTTCTGTAAATTGGATCTTTACCAAACTTGGCCACATGATTCCCCTGTGGAAGGGGAAGAACCCTATATATTTTGGGTCATTAGGTCAAAGTCACCGTTACTATAAATATATTTTTTGACAACAGGATCGTTTCCACATGATAACTTTAGTTCTGTATATTGGATCTTTACCAATCTTGACCACATGATTGCCCCGTGGAAGGGGAAGAATCCTATTAATTTTGGGGTCATTTGGTCAAAGGTCCCAGGTATATTATTCTTTTTATTTCCGTTTTAAACTTAAACCCTTGGTTCACTCTTTTTACAATTCGCTTCCTGGAATTGATTGACTGATTTTTTCCTGCTAAATGTTTAAAGATATGTCAGGCATGTAGATATGGGCCCGTACATGAAATAGTTTGGACGATTTCAGAACGTTTTTGTTAGAAATTTAAAGTGGAGTACTATTTAATTCCTATATTACTGTATTAGATGACTTCCAAAAACGGCGAAAACGTATACATAGTGAGTAGTTTCATCAAATTCTACATATTTCTATAGAAATAAAGTGATTCTAATTAGAGTTGTCTCCAATTTCAATGAAAACTGAATGGAAAACGAAAGTAGATTTAGAAACTTTTAAATGCCCTTCATTATTAAAATAATATTGTCACGTATTGACTGTATGAGTATTTCAGACCATTCTTGTTTTAGAAAGAGCAACATTATGTCATATTTTTCAAACATTTTCAGTTTGTGCCATTTTTCTTTTGACAAACTACTCAGTGTAGCCCTAGGGCCTAACAGCATTTTAGAAGAATTTAGTTTATTTTATTAAACAAAGTTTTATGCAATATTTACAAGCCCGAACCAACAGGGGCTTAGGGCTAGTGGGTTTTTTTTGGCACATACTGCATTTTTTTAAATCTCCATAGTGAGTGTAGATTCATCCACATGGGCATTTAGAACTTGTTTGTGTGATCAAAAGCTTCTACAGATCATAGTGCCAGGGTCAAATATGCCTAGGAAGTGCACCCTCATTATTGTCTTCTGATCATACAAACAAATCGTACAGGTCCCTGTGAATTATCCAAGGTCATTACATAAAGATTAAAATAGATTAAACATGTTTTTTATAATAATTTAATTATTAGATAATAGTCTCATTAAAAATATACCATTTAGTTCATATTTAAGAAAACATATCTATATCGGCCACTCCGCATTGATCTTTAGCTGTTGGATTTTTCTTCCCCCTCATTTTGGCGATGAAAAGTCAAGGGAGCATACTAATTTACCCCTGTCCATCCGTCCATCCAGATATATGAAGGTTAACTTAAAGAGGCATTAGCTACGATTTTGACCAAAAAAATTATATGTTTTGGAAATTGGTAAAAAATTACCATCGATTTGTTATTTCCTTGCAAGCAAATAATTTGACCTCGCTTTCTCAGTATGCAACTGACCTTACTAGTGACAGGTAAAAACGAATAATTTGTATTTTGTCGCTTATTAACTGCAAACTTGCATGTTTCTTTGTCCGTAATTAACGCCGACTAAAAGCAGATTCACAGAAAATAAGAAATAAGTGCATTGTTGTATTGATTTAATGACGATTTGGCAAACTCCGTAAACAATGCCGATAATTAATAAGATGGCGTCCATTTCTTGATCGATCTCAAAACACGAGCAGTTGCACCTTTTTTCCCCGATGCGAGTACATTTCATAACATTTATAAATTACAGAAACACGTTTTATTAAGGCATCAATCATATCTGATAGTTTTTATGGGTAACAAAAATTTACGATTTTGGCAGATAATGCCCCTTTAATTTACATTTTTTTTTAGTGTTTTGTAGGGTCCATGTTCATGCATATATACTAAAGGTGTGCATAATAACAGATTTTGATTTCTATCAAACAGACAAACTATATATATTTTCTGACAAAATCCTGGTGGGGGCATACCGGTTTCCAGTTTATTTTTAGCCTTGTTCTCAAATCTCCACTTCTTCTTTCCAAATTTGATGTGACAGCAATTTGTTTTGCACGAAACACAGTGAATATTACCCCTCTTACTATGAAATACGTGAAATGAAAAAAAACCTCCAAACACGTTGCAGGAAAATAACCCTTTACCACCCGCGCCAAATGTATGTGTACCTGAAGTACATGTGTATTTAACTATACAGATTTCACAAAGCTTGCTATCTTGTCGAGCGATACTAACAAGCTTGGTATACATTGCATAGTGTTGGACATCTTCGCTAGCCAAGGGTTACGATTCGGGTCCCCCTTCTCTAATCGTAACCCTTGGCTAGCGAAGATGAGTGTTGGATTGCTTTTCCATTTTTTTTTTAATCTTAAATTGAGATATTTTCAAAATGCTTTAATATGGTAATATATTTTCTGTATGAATTTATGGTAGGTTAATGAATAATCTCACATTTGCCATCACTAGGCGTTCGTTCGTTTACGTTTCACATTTTTATCTCAAGTTGTTCACATTTACCTTTAATGACATCGATAAGATTAGATTATAGATTGGTTACATTACATTTCCAAACTTGGTGGATGTGTGAGATATCTTACTAGTGCTTGTTGATAAAATGTAATAAAAAAACTATTGTAGGCACTAGATTTGAGGTAGGGCTGGGTTACCCTATGCAAACTATATTTTTTGTTTGACCCTAGATTGTGGTCTATACTAATTTAAAGGGGATTCTGCCTCGGATGATGCAAATTTGCGTGATTATCTACACACATCTAGCATATACATGAATGACAGAAATGCTGTATACATGTCATTCCGAACTTTTTAATGAATTCAAATAGAGTATTTCATCAATTTACAATGCCAAATTAATATTTTAATATGTCCGTCTATCATGATAAAATTGAATTGGTTGATTATAGATTTATAAGGTACCGGGCAGTGTTTATTTTTATTTAGGAATGTACACGACTTTTGCCAAATGAAATATATAGCGTAAGTGTAAAATACATCTTCGATTACAAAGTAAAGTTTCTTAGATATACTCGAACATATATAGCCTAAACGGACGCGGGCATCGAGGAATTATTATTATTCACTTTATTTTTTATTTTTTCTTAGAATTCATTGAATGATCTCGTTTCATTTCATTTCGTTTCTCAGTTTACATATTCTATTTCGTTTCGTTTCATCGTAATTCGTTTCGTTTCGTTTGTTTCGTTTCTCACTTTACAGGGACCCGTTAAAAATATATGACCAAAATATAAAATAAAAAAGATGCAACAAACTTCTAACTTGGATTAGATTATATTACTAAAACTAACTACCAATATCAGCAACCTCTAACAGTAGCTTGTAACTGATATTAGAGACAGCATGTACAATAGCGTTACTGGAGGTATCATTGTGCAAATAATCCTATTGTCAAATTTCTATGCTTTTTAAGCCCATATTTATTACTTGTTTAATTGTTACTGTATTTCAGGGGGCCGTCCTTTTCGTAGTTGGATTTCTAACTACCTATGCTATCAGTGCCTATCACCACTAACGTTGTGAGGTCGAACCCCTTTCTTGGCGAGGTGTACTCGATACAACATTATGTGATAAAGTTTGTAAGGAACTTGCGACAGGTCGGTGGTTTTCTCCAGGTACTCATGTTTCCTCCACCAATAAAACTGACTGACGCGATATAACTGAAATATTGTTTAAAGTGGCGTTAAACACCATAAACTAACCACTCCAATTTAGCTAATAATTTTTATTTTATTAGATAAAACCAGGAACTCGTGTTGTACGAGGACCAGATTGGAACTCCAAGAAACAAGACAATGGAGAAGGATTTCTGGGAACTATTATATTTGTACCAAAGTTGGGATCTGGTGATAAGAAAGTTACTGTTATTTGGGATTCTGGTAGAGAGCTAAGATACAGAGCTGGCGAAAATGGAAAATATGACCTTAGAGTGTTTGATACAGCTCCATCAGGTATGAAAGGGGAGATTACTCTGTCATATATTAATTGTATTCATAAAACATATATCACAGACAGACTTGTCAGTATACTGGGACACATTATCCTGACTCCAAGCTAACCAGTCTTTGATTTTGTTCTTACTCCAAATGCTGCATGCTTAGCAGAGAAGCAACAAATACCAATCTTAAAGGGGTCATAGTGGTCATGATCGAATGGTAGTTGGATTTACAACTACCTGTGCAATCAGTGTCTATCACCATTAAAGTTGTGAGTTCGAACCCGTTCATGGCGAGGTATACTCGATACAATATAAAGTTTGTCAGTTACTTGCGACAGGTCGGTAGTTTTCTGCGGGTACTGTGGTTTTCTCCACCAATAAAACTGACCACCATGATATAGCTTTAATATTGTTGAAAGTGGCCTTAAACACCATAAAACCAAGCAAAACAAAACCAATTTTAAAGTTTTTGGTTTCACCAAACTGGGGATGATGACACCCACAATCTATATTTCAGGCAATCACACTGACCATTACTACACAGAGGCAATCAAGTGACAGTGTCTACGATTTTTCATAATTTTTAAAGTTTGACAACATCTTGAAAATAAGATAGATAAATCAATAAAATGACTAAATAATCATCTCAGATAAACAGAAATTTGTTTAATTAGATGTAATTAAACAAATTACTTCTGATCGTCTGCTGGCCAAGCTCATTAATTATTCATGACTCAGTATGACAACTCAGAACGCATTGACCCAGATTTATCAAAACAAAGACATGGATGATCTATCTTTAGACTAAAATGTATAATTCATACATGTTTAATGATAAATTACACATATTTACCTATATAAGAATACAATTTATCAATCAAAACTCAAATTATTAGCCATTTTCGGTTTTCTTCCACGGTTAGATTTTCCGACAAAAGACATTTTCATCAACAAACTGATTCCGCGCGTGCACAGTTCGTCATACAGAGGCGGAGTTATCTTGATTGACTTGAATTAGAGTAGCCCAGTCCAGACACAAATTGCTTGCGAACACGTTTTCCCCGAAATATTTTGTGAAAACCACTTTTCTGTGTTTTTGGCTGTTTTAGTTGAATTTTTACTCACATCTGTTCAAGTTTGGGAGAAAAATTCTGATTTAAAAAATATGACAAAATCGTAGACACTGTCACTTTAAAGAAATAACTATGAAAATTGAATACAACATAACATATATTTCTTGTATAATTTTAACAAATAATTCACTCTCATAAATGTTGAAGGGGCCGTCGTTGTTGTGATGGTATAGTAGTTGGATATACTAATACCCGTACAATCAGTGCCTATCACCACTAAAGTTGTTGGTTCAAATCCCGCCCATGGCAAGGTGTTCGCGATACAACATTATGTTTTTCAGTGACTTGCAACATGTCAGTGGTTTTCTTTGGGTTTCATCCACCAATAAAACTGACAACCACGATATAATTGAAATATTGTTGAAAGTGGCGTTGAACACCATAACCCTAACCCCTCATAAATGTTGATTACATTGACAATTTTTAAGACAGTGTTGTTTACATATGGTAATCTTTTTCTTTCACTGTATTCTATATATTAATGTCACAGTTAAAATGAGAAGTTGCTCCCTGAATAATATCAGTAACATATTGACACATATATATATATATATATTTTTAATTTTAGGAACAATCCACACTAATATAACTTGTGACAGCTGTTTAGAGAATGACGTCCATGGAATACGATGGAAATGTTGTGATTGTAACGATTATGATTTATGCAACCCATGTTATATGAACGACAAACACGACTTAAAACATGCTTTTGTCAGAATAGATACACCGGTCTCTACAGCGTGAGTACAACATAGTGGTACCTTTTTTAAATACACACAAGATGCTACATCGTAATTAAAGTACAACATAGCAATTTACATTTCATTTTTGTGTTTCATGTCCACCATCGCATACCGTAATGTTGTTTTCTTTTATTTCTAAATATTAATTTTTCTAATGACTCAAGCTTTATGATTCTTGTTAATTAGATACTGAAAATAAAATTAAGGGTATTGTCATGGTCTTGATCGTGTGGTAGTTTGATTTACAACTACATGTGCAATCAGTGTCTATCACCACTAAAGTTGTGAGTTTAAATCCTGCTGAAAGTGGCATTAAACACCATAAACCAAACCTGAAAATCAAATCTTTGGTTCTTACAGTAGTTAAAGTTTCATTATTTCACATACACCATGTCATATATGCTGATGCAAATTATAACCGCACTTGTGGTGTGATGGTTAGCATGCTTGCCTCGAGTGCAGTAGATTATGGGTTTGAGCCCAGATTGGGTCAAATCAAAGACTATGAAATTGGTATTTGTTGCATGTAGCATTGAGGAGAAAGAGCAAAGACTGGTTGGATCGGAATCAGGATAATGTGTCCGAGTGAGGCAACATGTCTATCCACGGACTGTTCTTTCAGTGAACTAGCACTATGAAAATCCATCTAAGCGTGTTGGTCTAGTACAAAGCGGACCTCATAATCATCTCATTGAAAATTAATTTGTTCTCACCTTGATATAGCTGAACAATTGTTGAGTTGGTGTTAAGCAACAACCACTGATACGAATCGTAACAGTTCCTGACTGGCTGAAATTTAACACATAACAGGGCCGATATTAAATTTGATATTAAAATATATTTTATTCTACAGGGTCAATGTTCCACCAATGTCTGTCGATTGGTTTGAATTTCACATAACCGGGCCAATATTAAATTTGATATTAAAATGTTTTATTCTATAGGGTCAATGTTCCACCAAGGTCTGCCAGTAAGAACTGTAGGAAAACTGCTAAAGGAATCTTCCCTAATGCAGAGGTTATGAGAGGACCTCACTGGAAATGGAAAAATGATGATGGTAAGATTATTTATATTATCAGGGGAAGTAATACTATTTGTTTGGCATACTCTGTAAAATTAGATTTTATACTCTTCTTCCCAAAGACTTTTAAATTATGTAGCTTTGCAATCTTTTGACTTTGGGTATATCTGATGAAGGTTATTCAAGTCGAAATACGTTATGCACACTAAATATTACATCCACATCCCTTAAAAATAACCAGTCTCATGTTGTTTGCATCCACATCAATTCTTGTCAGCAACAGATGTCATGTTCATTTACATCCACACCCCTTCTTTATAATGCAGATCTCATGTTCATCTACATCCACATTCCTTAAAAATAACATATCTCATGTTGTTTACATCCACATCTTGAATTATATATCTCATATTCATTTACATCCGTGTCCCCTCTTTGTTATTAAAATCTCATGTAATGTTAAAAATCATTTGATTGTTATGAAAAGAAAGTTTAAACAGTGATGATCATCAATTCCACGAATATCAACAAAACCAGGCAAATGTGTTGGATGTGTTTAAAATTTAGTAAGTTGTTACTATAGAAACCAAGCAAATGTTTTGAAGTTGCTAATATTGGGGATTAACAGTAAAAAATTGGTTACTGCCATTTGTAGACTTGGACGGACCCAGAAGCAAAGTTTAAGTTGCTTTATTTGTAATGTGTTATAGGTGTAATGTTTGAAGGTAATTAAATAATGATATATTTATTTCATAACAGTTTTGCATTACATATACCATAAGCCACGATATAGCTGAAATACTACTAAAGATGGCATTAAACACCAATCAATCAATCATTTACCATAATATAGAATTTCAAAAATAGGGACAATAAACTTGATTGTTTTTTCTTCAGGTTTTCACAGGTATTGGCCTAGTGATGGGAATCGGTAACATTTTCAAGATCGATGATCGTTATATCAACATCGATCGATGATCGATCATCGGTGACAATTGCCTGCTAAATGTATTTACTGACTATAATTAATCAAATAGTCTTTATTTCAAGAGCATGATTGACAAAAGTAAAGATATGAATAAAAATTGTATCATAAATTTATAAACTATAATTTTCCCATTAGTAAACATTAACTTAGAACAAAACAAAAGATTGTTTTCCATATGTGTAACACCTGATATAGATAGATAAATAATAGACTAGTCCAAATATATGTTTGACAAAAGTAAAGATTTGAATAAAATCAAATACATGTAATATATTTACAAACTACAATTTTTCCATTTGAAAACATCAACTTAGAACAAAACAAAAGATCGTTTTCCATATATGTGTAACACCTGATATAAAATGGACTATTCCGGGAAGTAGATAAATAATAGACTAGTCCAAATATGTGTATTGACTGAGTGTCAAAAGTAGGCTTGGACAAAACTGCCAGATGTTTGTCAGTATGAGGGCAAAAAAAAAACCAGCTGGGATAAAACTGCAATATTTTTGTCAGTATGGAGACAAAAAAAAGACAAAAAAAACAACCAAAGAACAAAGTTAAGCATATATATTTTAGACACTAAAGAATCAGAATCGATCATCGGATCAGATGATGACGTCAGATTGATTAGTCGATGTTTCCGATGATCGGTGCACCACTAGGTATTGCTTTTCACATTTTTTTACTGTCCTAGAAAAATAAAAACACGGCAAATGTTAATACTTTTACAGTAAATTGTTACTATAGTAACATATGGAAACTAAGAAAATGTTTTCGTTTTAGGTGGTGAAGGTCATGTTGGCTGTGTAAAGGAACTAGTAACATGGGAAAAAGACTCATATCGTGGAGCAGTTCAGATTTTATGGAAAGCTGACAGTAAGAAGAAGAATTACCGTGTTGGAGGGGAAGGGTGTGTAGATATTATATACACTAAAATGGCATCAGGAGGCAGTTATTATTCAGATCATCTTCCATTGGTTGGTAAGTATAAAGTTTATTTATACTACACGTCTAACTAATTGTATATATTATATAGATTAAAAAATTGTTGCGATTCAAATTTAAAACTGCTTTGTTTGTTACGAATGCTAGGAGCAATCGTATTAGTCAAAAAAGGTCATTAGATGTATTTATCATATCATTAAATATTCATGACATAGGGTCACTCGCATATATATGACCTGTAGGCTGTAATGTGGTTTCTTCAGATCTCCCACCCCACAACATATCAGTAAAGAGGAACAACTCAGAGATGTGATTTTAATACAGATTGACATAAAGCTGACAATGGTTTGGTCTGGTTTATGGTGTTTAATGCACTTTCAACAATATTTCAGTTATATCATGGCGGTCAGTTTTATTGGTGGAAGAAACGAGTACCCGGAGAAAACCATCAACCTGCCAAAAGTCACCGACAAGCTTTCTCACATAATGTTGCATCAAGTACACCTCACCATGAACGGGGTTCAAACTCACAACTTCCGTGGTGATAGGCACTGATTGCAATGGGTAGTTATAAATCAAACTACCATATGATCACGACCATGATGACCCCTCTTAAGCTGACAATGAGAGATGTGATTTTAATCAGATTGACAGAAAGGTGACAATAAATATTTCAGATGTAGTTAGCCCTGGTCAAGTATTCCTTAAGATTGCAGACAAAGTTGAAATAAATCTCCCTCTGAAAGGATTCAGACAGCTACAGGATAACCAAGTGTATGGTGGCTGGAATGATGAAATGTCTCAGGTAAGATTATCACTGAGGGTTATGTAGGGACTGGGGTTGCAAGCACATACAGGATAACCAAATGTATGGTGGCTGGGATGATAAAATATCTGGGGTAAGATTATGACTGATTGAGGAGTAGGGCAGACATGTACATGATAACCAAGTGTATAGTGACTTGGATGATTAAATGTTGCAGGTAAGATTATAATTGAGGGGCGGTTATATTGGGAGATTTTCACCAGAGCAATTTATAAATGTAAAAGTTGCCAACCCACAGGAAAGTGAAATATATTGAGGAAAACAACATTCTCCATTGGTTTGAATCCATAAATCCACTCTATAATGCATGTTTCTGTTATTTATTCATAGCAAGTTCTTTTTTCATATGAATTTTCATTTTAGTGTCTGGATGAATTAGGAACTATTGTTGGATTTTTGTATGATGGAAAAAGTCTTAAGCTACAATATGAAGACAGTAAAATGTGGATCGTCAACAGAGTGGCAGTTACCAGGGTAGCTATTTATATCATGTAACTCTTAAATACTTTTATTCTTAAAGGGACAGTGTCTGCTTGATTGGTTATACAGTGGAACTTGTGCAATCCCACACTCGAGTTTTCCGACATCCTGTGACATCCAACAAAAATTTATGGTTCCAAAGTATTTCTGTTAACTCCGACTCATTTCCCTGGCCCCTTGGTGTGTTGGATTAGACAGGTTCCACTGTATTCTTGAACTGAAACATTAAAAAGGAAAAAAAGAAAAAGTTTTATGACATGTATTGGTTGAAAATTGTAATATTATCTCAGTATATCTTCTCCTAGCTTCAATTTTTAGCCATAACCTATTGACCCAGATGAATACTTATAACATAATACAGGGATTGGGAAGGCCACGCGCCATGCACAATTGGCACTTCCAAGTCGATTGTGGCTCATTGAGGTCCGTTATATGTGTGCCCTGTAAATTCTGATTAATTATTTTATTATTTTCATGTGTCCATTAAAGTCGTTTTCTATTTTGTGTCGCGATTTTGTCACTGTCTTCACTCGTCGTTAATTTCCCTTTAATGGCGGTTCCTTGATTTTCCCTTTGTATGTTTAGAACAGTTATTTGTGTCAACCAATCAGACAAAAGGATTCACTCTTTCAATTCTAAATTTAGCATATTTAAAACACATTTGTCCTGGCGTTTCGTTCTCTTTTCTGAATAATTGGTCGGTTTTAGTGGAGTGTATTCTACTTTCTGGTTGAATAGAATCTAATTACAATTAATTGGTACAAGTATTCCGCGCCGATCTTTTTATTTGAGTGAATGTTGTATCTATAAATAAAAATCGTAAACCGAAACCATGCGCTTGGTATAACTAATAACCGAAAAGTAGCAGGGAGTGTGATACGCTATTTCCAACCCAAAATGGACTTTTTTTTATCATACTTTTTTTTTCTTTGGGTACATTTTGATAAATTCTAGTAAGAATAGAATTATAAAATTATATTGTAGTGGCAGGCGTGCATGTACACTTCTATTTTCCTGCAGGTGTGGCATATTTAAGTATGACCGGCATCGAGGTGTTCCAGAAAAAAATCTGCCATTTTCTATCATCAATATTTTCGTTTCCTTCCCCCATGTTAATCCTGAACTGTCGTATTAATTTCGTGCTGCAGCCGAGGATGTAGTATAAGCTCTATGATTAAGAACTGATGGTGTGATGCAACATGAGAAATGAGGAATAAATGTGTTAGTCATAACGTCACAATAATTGGTTTGACTATTTGCTTTTTCATGTTACACAATCCATACAAGTCTTAAAAAATGATATTTATCAATGCATAGGCTAGCATGCAGTTTAACTAACCAAAGTTGTGGTCCGTTGCTAATTTGAAATGGCACATTATTCTCTAAAATGGCCCCTTGATGTGGTCAAGTAAGGGACCATAGTCTCTTTGACAAAAAATTCTTCCCAAAGCCTGATAATATGAATGAAGTGATAAGCATGTACAGTCAAGCCTGTCTTGTGTGACCTAACAAGGGAACAGTGAATTAAGGTCACATAAAACAGATGGTTGCTTAATACAGGTAATATGTAAAGGGAATTTAAGATTAAGGATACATACAAGCTTTTGCTTAATAGAAGCAGTCACTAAAGCAGGTTTTTAGTTCACCTGGACCAAAGGTCCATGTGAACTATTGCCATCACTTGGCGTCCGTCGTCTGTCGTCTGTAAACTTTTCACATTTCAAGCTTCTTCTCCGAAACCACTTGGCCGATTGGAACCGAACTTAACAGGAATGTTCCTTGGATGGTCCTCTACAAAGTTACTGTTTTTCGTTCCAGTCGGATATTCAATATGGCTGCCAGGGCCAATAATATGCTCTGATTGGCTGAAATTTCAAAGATCTTCTTCTCTGAAACTAATGATATGACTGAACCCAAACTGTAAAGGAAAGATCATTGGAATGTCCTTTACCAAGTTACTGTTTTTTATGCCGATCGGAAATCCAAGATGGCCGCCATCGCAGGACATAGATTAACATTGGACCCTATGGGAAAATGTTCAAATGCCTTCTTCTCAGAAACTACAAATATGATTAAAGCCAAACTGTACATGAATGTTCATTGGATGGTCCTCTACAATCTTAAGGTTTTTTGTTCCGATATGAAATTCAAAATGGCGGCTACGGCAGGACTTAGTTTAACATTGGACCCTATGGGAAAAATGTTTCAAAATGCTTCTTCTCTGAAACCACTTGGACAGTTGAAACCAAACTGCCCAGGAATGATCATTGGAAGGTCCTCTACAAATTTTGTGTTTTTTATGCCGGTCGGAAATCCAAGATGGCCGCCACCGCAGGACATAGATTAACATTGGACCCTATGGGAAAATATTCAAATGCCTTCTTCTCAGAAACTACAAATATGATTAAAGCCAAACTGTACATGAATGTTCATTAGATGGTCCTCTACAAACTTTACGTTTTTTGTTCCGGTATGAAATTCAAAATGGCGGCTACGGCAGGACTTAGTTTAACATTGGACCCTATGGGAAAAATGTTTCAAAACGCTTCTTCTCTGAAACCACTTGGATAATTGAAACCAAACTGCATAGGAATGATCATTGGAAGGTCCTCTACAAATTTTCTGTTTTTTATGCCGATCGGAAATCCAAGATGGCCGCCATCGCAATACATAGATTAACATTGGACCCTATGGGAAAATGTTCAAATGCCTTCTTCTCAGAAACTACAAATATGATTAAAGCCAAACTGTACATGAATGTTCATTGGATGGTCCTCTACAATCTTAAGGTTTTTTGTTCCGATATGAAATTCAAAATGGCGGCTACGGCAGGACTTAGTTTAACATTGGACCCTATGGAAAAAATGTTTCAAAATGCTTCTTCTCTGAAACCACTTGGACAGTTGAAACCAAACTGCCCAGGAATGATCATTGGAAGGTCCTCTACAAATTTTCTGTTTTTTATGCCGATCGGAAATCCAAGATGGCCGCCACCGCAGGACATAGATTAACATTGGACCCTATGGGAAAATATTCAAATGCCTTCTACTCAGAAACTACAAATATGATTAAAGCCAAACTGTACATGAATGTTCATTAGATGGTCCTCTACAAACTTTACGTTTTTTGTTCCGGTATGAAATTCAAAATGGCGGCTACGGCAGGACTTAGTTTAACATTGGACCCTATGGGAAAAATGTTTCAAAACGCTTCTTCTCTGAAACCACTTGGATAATTGAAACCAAACTGCCTAGGAATGATCATTGGAAGGTCCTCTACAAATTTTATGTTTTTTATGCCGATCGGAAATCCAAGATGGCCGCCACCGCAATACATAGATTAACATTGGACCCTATGGGAAAATGTTCAAATGCCTTCTTCTCAGAAACTACAAATATGATTAAAGCCAAACTGTACATGAATGTTCATTGGATGGTCCTCTACAATCTTAAGGTTTTTTGTTCCGATATGAAATTCAAAATGGCGGCTACGGCAGGACTTAGTTTAACATTGGACCCTATGGGAAAAATGTTTCAAAATGCTTCTTCTCTGAAACCACTTGGACAGTTGAAACCAAACTGCCCAGGAATGATCATTGGAAGGTCCTCTACAAATTTTGTGTTTTTTATGCCGGTCGGAAATCCAAGATGGCCGCCACCGCAGGACATAGATTAACATTGGACCCTATGGGAAAATATTCAAATGCCTTCTACTCAGAAACTACAAATATGATTAAAGCCAAACTGTACATGAATGTTCATTGGATGGTCCTCTACAATCTTAAGGTTTTTTGTTCCGATATGAAATTCAAAATGGCGGCTACGGCAGGACTTAGTTTAACATTGGACCCTATGGAAAAAATGTTTCAAAATGCTTCTTCTCTGAAACCACTTGGACAGTTGAAACCAAACTGCCCAGGAATGATCATTGGAAGGTCCTCTACAAATTTTCTGTTTTTTATGCCGATCGGAAATCCAAGATGGCCGCCACCGCAGGACATAGATTAACATTGGACCCTATGGGAAAATATTCAAATGCCTTCTACTCAGAAACTACAAATATGATTAAAGCCAAACTGTACATGAATGTTCATTAGATGGTCCTCTACAAACTTTACGTTTTTTGTTCCGGTATGAAATTCAAAATGGCGGCTACGGCAGGACTTAGTTTAACATTGGACCCTATGGGAAAAATGTTTCAAAACGCTTCTTCTCTGAAACCACTTGGATAATTGAAACCAAACTGCCTAGGAATGATCATTGGAAGGTCCTCTACAAATTTTATGTTTTTTATGCCGATCGGAAATCCAAGATGGCCGCCACCGCAATACATAGATTAACATTGGACCCTATGGGAAAATGTTCAAATGCCTTCTTCTCAGAAACTACAAATATGATTAAAGCCAAACTGTACATGAATGTTCATTGGATGGTCCTCTACAATCTTAAGGTTTTTTGTTCCGATATGAAATTCAAAATGGCGGCTACGGCAGGACTTAGTTTAACATTGGACCCTATGGGAAAAATGTTTCAAAATGCTTCTTCTCTGAAACCACTTGGACAGTTGAAACCAAACTGCCCAGGAATGATCATTGGAAGGTCCTCTACAAATTTTGTGTTTTTTATGCCGGTCGGAAATCCAAGATGGCCGCCACCGCAGGACATAGATTAACATTGGACCCTATGGGAAAATATTCAAATGCCTTCTACTCAGAAACTACAAATATGATTAAAGCCAAACTGTACATGAATGTTCATTAGATGGTCCTCTACAAACTTTACGTTTTTTGTTCCGGTATGAAATTCAAAATGGCGGCTACGGCAGGACTTAGTTTAACATTGGACCCTATGGGAAAAATGTTTCAAAACGCTTCTTCTCTGAAACCACTTGGATAATTGAAACCAAACTGCCTAGGAATGATCATTGGAAGGTCCTCTACAAATTTTATGTTTTTTATGCCGATCGGAAATCCAAGATGGCCGCCACCGCAATACATAGATTAACATTGGACCCTATGGGAAAATGTTCAAATGCCTTCTTCTCAGAAACTACAAATATGATTAAAGCCAAACTGTACATGAATGTTCATTGGATGGTCCTCTACAATCTTAAGGTTTTTTGTTCCGATATGAAATTCAAAATGGCGGCTACGGCAGGACTTAGTTTAACATTGGACCCTATGGGAAAAATGTTTCAAAATGCTTCTTCTCTGAAACCACTTGGACAGTTGAAACCAAACTGCCCAGGAATGATCATTGGAAGGTCCTCTACAAATTCTCTGTTTTTTATGCCGGTCGGAAATCCAAGATGGCCACCACCGCAGGACATAGATTAACATTGGACCCTATGGGAAAATATTCAAATGCTTTCTACTCAGAAACTACAAATATGATTAAAGCCAAACTGTACATGAATGTTCATTAGATGGTCCTCTACAAACTTTACGTTTTTTGTTCCGGTATGAAATTCAAAATGGCGGCTACAGCAGGACTTAGTTTAACATTGGACCCTATGGGAAAAATGTTTCAAAACGCTTCTTCTCTGAAACCACTTGGATAATTGAAACCAAACTGCCTAGGAATGATCATTGGAAGGTCCTCTTCAAATTTTATGTTTTTTATGCCGATCGGAAATCCAAGATGGCCGCCACCGCAATACATAGATTAACATTGGACCCTATGGGAAAATGTTCAAATGCCTTCTTCTCAGAAACTACAAATATGATTAAAGCCAAACTGTACATGAATGTTCATTGGATGGTCCTCTACAATCTTAAGGTTTTTTGTTCCGATATGAAATTCAAAATGGCGGCTACGGCAGGACTTAGTTTAACATTGGACCCTATGGAAAAAATGTTTCAAAATGCTTCTTCTCTGAAACCACTTGGACAGTTGAAACCAAACTGCCCAGGAATGATCATTGGAAGGTCCTCTACAAATTTTCTGTTTTTTATGCCGATCGGAAATCCAAGATGGCCGCCACCGCAGGACATAGATTAACATTGGACCCTATGGGAAAATATTCAAATGCCTTCTACTCAGAAACTACAAATATGATTAAAGCCAAACTGTACATGAATGTTCATTAGATGGTCCTCTACAAACTTTACGTTTTTTGTTCCGGTATGAAATTCAAAATGGCGGCTACGGCAGGACTTAGTTTAACATTGGACCCTATGGGAAAAATGTTTCAAAACGCTTCTTCTCTGAAACCACTTGGATAATTGAAACCAAACTGCCTAGGAATGATCATTGGAAGGTCCTCTACAAATTTTATGTTTTTTATGCCGATCGGAAATCCAAGATGGCCGCCACCGCAATACATAGATTAACATTGGACCCTATGGGAAAATGTTCAAATGCCTTCTTCTCAGAAACTACAAATATGATTAAAGCCAAACTGTACATGAATGTTCATTGGATGGTCCTCTACAATCTTAAGGTTTTTTGTTCCGATATGAAATTCAAAATGGCGGCTACGGCAGGACTTAGTTTAACATTGGACCCTATGGGAAAAATGTTTCAAAATGCTTCTTCTCTGAAACCACTTGGACAGTTGAAACCAAACTGCCCAGGAATGATCATTGGAAGGTCCTCTACAAATTTTGTGTTTTTTATGCCGGTCGGAAATCCAAGATGGCCGCCACCGCAGGACATAGATTAACATTGGACCCTATGGGAAAATATTCAAATGCCTTCTACTCAGAAACTACAAATATGATTAAAGCCAAACTGTACATGAATGTTCATTAGATGGTCCTCTACAAACTTTACGTTTTTTGTTCCGGTATGAAATTCAAAATGGCGGCTACGGCAGGACTTAGTTTAACATTGGACCCTATGGGAAAAATGTTTCAAAACGCTTCTTCTCTGAAACCACTTGGATAATTGAAACCAAACTGCCTAGGAATGATCATTGGAAGGTCCTCTACAAATTTTATGTTTTTTATGCCGATCGGAAATCCAAGATGGCCGCCACCGCAATACATAGATTAACATTGGACCCTATGGGAAAATGTTCAAATGCCTTCTTCTCAGAAACTACAAATATGATTAAAGCCAAACTGTACATGAATGTTCATTGGATGGTCCTCTACAATCTTAAGGTTTTTTGTTCCGATATGAAATTCAAAATGGCGGCTACGGCAGGACTTAGTTTAACATTGGACCCTATGGGAAAAATGTTTCAAAATGCTTCTTCTCTGAAACCACTTGGACAGTTGAAACCAAACTGCCCAGGAATGATCATTGGAAGGTCCTCTACAAATTCTCTGTTTTTTATGCCGGTCGGAAATCCAAGATGGCCACCACCGCAGGACATAGATTAACATTGGACCCTATGGGAAAATATTCAAATGCTTTCTACTCAGAAACTACAAATATGATTAAAGCCAAACTGTACATGAATGTTCATTAGATGGTCCTCTACAAACTTTACGTTTTTTGTTCCGGTATGAAATTCAAAATGGCGGCTACAGCAGGACTTAGTTTAACATTGGACCCTATGGGAAAAATGTTTCAAAACGCTTCTTCTCTGAAACCACTTGGATAATTGAAACCAAACTGCCTAGGAATGATCATTGGAAGGTCCTCTTCAAATTTTATGTTTTTTATGCCGATCGGAAATCCAAGATGGCCGCCACCGCAATACATAGATTAACATTGGACCCTATGGGAAAATGTTCAAATGCCTTCTTCTCAGAAACTACAAATATGATTAAAGCCAAACTGTACATGAATGTTCATTGGATGGTCCTCTACAATCTTAAGGTTTTTTGTTCCGATATGAAATTCAAAATGGCAGCTACGGCAGGACTTAGTTTAACATTGGACCCTATGGGAAAAATGTTTCAAAATGCTTCTTCTCTGAAACCACTAGGACAGTTGAAACCAAACTGCTTAGGAATGATCATTGGAAGGTCCTCTACAAATTTTCTGTTTTTTATGCCGGTCGGAAATCCAAGATGGCCGCCACCGCAGGACATAGATTAACATTGGACCCTATGGGAAAATGTTCAAATACCTTCTTCTCAGAAACTACAAATATGATTAAAGCCAAACTGTACATGAATGTTCATTGGATGGTCCTCTACAAATTTACGTTTTTTGTTCCGATATGAAATTCAAAATGGCGGCTACGGCAGGACTTAGTTTAACATTGGACCCTATGGGAAAAATGTTTCAAAACGCTTCTTCTCTGAAACCACTTGGATAATTGAAACCAAACTGCCCAGGAATGATCATTGGAAGGTCCTCTACAAGGTGTGTGTTTTTTATGCCGATCGGAAATCCAAGATGGCCACCACCGCAGGACATAGATTAACATTGGACCCTATGGGAAAATGTTCAAATGCCTTCTTCTCAGAAACTACAAATATGATTAAAGCCAAACTGTACATGAATGTTCATTGAATGGTCCTCTACAAAATTTACGTTTTTTATTCTGATATGAAATTCAAAATGGCGGCTACGGCAGGACTTAGTTTAACATTGGACCCTATGGGAAAAATGTTTCAAAATGCTTCTTCTCTGAAACCACTTGGACAGTTGAAACCAAACTGCCCAGGAATTATCATTGGAAGGTCCTCTACAAGGTGTGTGTTTTTTATGCCGAGCGGAAATCCAAGATGGCTGCCACCACAGGTCATAGTATTAACACAGAACCATATGGGGAAAATACAGAAATATATTCTTCTCGGAAGCTATTGCACTGATTGAACCTAAACTGTGCATCAATCATTGGAAGGTCCTTTACAAACTTTGTGTTTTTTATGTTGATCGTAATTCCAAGATGACTACCACTGCAGGACATAGTTTTTACATAGGACCAATTGTTTTTTTTTATTACCAGGTGAACGATACAGGCTCTTGAGAGCCTCTGGTTAAACTATATATTTTAATAGGTATAGTATTGAAAGTGGCATTAAACACTAATTTTCTTAATTCTAATCCATTAAATTTTTCTAATGGAAATTTGACGGATTCCAGGCAAAGCATTTTGACAGATTCAGGTTAAGTGAGTGATTGTTGTTTAAGGCCAAATCAGCAATTTTTCAGCTATATCATGGCAAGAACAAGTTAATAGTTAATGAGATGATGATGAGTTCCGCTTTGTTCTAGACCAACACGCTTAGTTGTTTTTTCATAGTGCTAGCTCACTGAAACAACATTCTGCTGTTAGAAATGTCGCTTCACTCGGACGCATTATTCTGATTCCGAGCCAACCAGTCTTTGCTCTTACTCCTTAATGCTGCGTGCTTACGTAGAAACAACAAATACCAATTTTATAGTCTTTGGTTTTACCCGACCGGGGCTCGAACCCACAATCTACCGCACTCAAGGTGAGCACCCTAACCATTACACCTCCGATGCGGTTGATTCAGATTAAGCACTGTGTTTAAAACATCAATGGCAGAATCTCAAGGCAATCTTTGTCCTGACAATATTCATTTAAGTGATATGATGGAACATGGTGCTAAAATAAATGGCTTAGTTTCTATGGAGACTGAAGTCATGTGATGCTTTATGGAATAGATTCTATCATTAGATATTTAATTTTTATTATTTATAGAAACACACATTTAGCCAAAATGATGCTATTACCTTACTGGATAATTACAATGCTGTAAAAGAACTTCAGAAAGGTCATGGTGGATGGAATGATGAGATGAAATCCGTAAGTACAATCTTACCTGTATTAAGAGGTCAGGTGACCTAAAAAAGGTTTAATTCATATAAAATTTTCTATGACAAGGAAAGAAAAAGGTAGCCCTTTAGATACAGGTAACAGCTTAATATAGGAGACCTTATGGGCAAGGTTGACTGTTATTACAACATTTACATAAATATTGAGTTGCCATTGTAGTTGTGATCGTATGGTAGTTGGATGTACAACTACCTGTGCAATCAGCGCCTATCTCTAGTAAAAATGTGAATTCGAATCCCACGTATAATGAGATGTACATGATACAACATTATGTAGTGACTTCCGACAGGTCAGTGGTTTTCTCCGGGTACTCCGGTTTCCTCCACCAATAAATATTGAGTTGCCATAGTAGTCGTGATCGTATGGTAGTTAGATTTACAACTACCTAAGCAATCAGTGCCTATCACCACTAAAGTTGTGAGTTCGAATCCCACTCAGGCCAGGTGTACTCGATACAACATTATGTGATAAAGTTTGTCAGTGACTTGTGACAGGTCAGTGGTTTTCTCCGGGTACTCTGTGTATTAAAAGTTGCTGCAAGTTGTCTGATACATACAGAATAATCTCCAATCCAAACACGAGGTTTGTACGAACCACCTCCTTGAAAAACCAAGAAGGGCTAGAAGTCAAGATTTTGGTTGTATTATGACAATAACATTTAATAAAAGATAGAGAATACCACAGGGGCAATCAAAAATGGACAATCCAGAGAAACTGGCAACAAGACGAAGACAAACGACAAAACAAAAGTCAAGATTTTGGTTGTATTATGACAATAACATTTAATAAAAGATAGAGAATACCACAGGGGCAATCAAAAATGGACAATCCAGAGAAACTGGCAACAAGACGAAGACAAACGACAAAACAAAAGTCAAGATTTTGGTTGTATTATGACAATAACATTTAATAAAAGATAGAGAATACCACAGGGGCAATCAAAAATGGACAATCCAGAGAAACTGGCAACAAGACGAAGACAAACGACAAAACAAAAGTCAAGATTTTGGTTGTATTATGACAATAACATTTAATAAAAGATAGAGAATACCACAGGGGCAATCAAAAATGGACAATCCAGAGAAACTGGCAACAAGACGAAGACAAACGACAAAACAAAAGTCAAGATTTTGGTTGTATTATGACAATAACATTTAATAAAAGATAGAGAATACCACAGGGGCAATCAAAAATGGACAATCCAGAGAAACTGGCAACAAGACGAAGACAAACGACAAAACAAAAGTCAAGATTTTGGTTGTATTATGACAATAACATTTAATAAAAGATAGAGAATACCACAGGGGCAATCAAAAATGGACAATCCAGAGAAACTGGCAACAAGACGAAGACAAACGACAAAACAAAAGTCAAGATTTTGGTTGTATTATGACAATAACATTTAATAAAAGATAGAGAATACCACAGGGGCAATCAAAAATGGACAATCCAGAGAAACTGGCAACAAGACGAAGACAAACGACTAAACAAAAGTCAAGATTTTGGTTGTATTATGACAATAACATTTAATAAAAGATAGAGAATACCACAGGGGCAATTAAAAATGGACAATCCAGAGAAACTGGCAACAAGACGAAGACTAACGACAAAACAAAAGTCAAGATTTTGGTTGTATTATGACAATAACATTTAATAAAAGATAGAGAATACCACAGGGGCAATCAAAAATGGACAATCCAGAGAAACTGGCAACAAGACGAAGACAAACGACAAAACAAAAGTCAAGATTTTGGTTGTGTTATGACTACATGTATTACATTTAAAGCAGGATTTTAGTTGAACTATGACTATTAAAGTCTGGATTTTTACTCAGGCCACAATATAGTCTCGCCCCATGTATTTATCGAATTATCCTTAAAATATCCTGGCTACAGGCTTGTAAATCTAATTGAAAATTACTTGAATACAGTACAGGTCTCTTTGTATAAATAAATATACTGAAGAGAATACATGTTTCATCAACCATTTTTCTTTGTATATTTAGGCATTGGGTAAAAATGGGAGAATTGTGCGACTGGATAGTGATGGTGACATGAGGATCAAAATAGGAGAGAATACGTGGATATTTAATCCAACCTGCGTCATGCTTCTTGAGGACCAAAATGCTGCTAAAAAGATACCAGTGTTGACAAAGCAGGAGACAAAAGATGTATCAGATGATGAGGAGGAATCATCTGGAGATGAAGAAGATCAAACCCGTAAGTAGGGGGTATGGGTTTTGGTGTTTAATGCCACTTTCAACAATATTTCAGTTATATTGTGGCTGTCAGTTTTATTGGCAGAGGAAACTGGAGTACCCGGAGAAAAACGCTGACAAACTTGATCACATAATGTTGTATCTACATGTAGTGTACCTTGACTGAGCAGGGTTCAAACTCACAGGGTTAGGCACTGATTGCATAGGTAGTTGCATAAATCCAACTACCATACGATCAGGACCATGACGGCCCCGCTCATATAGAATCTGAATATTTCACCTTGCTTGCCTTTTAAATATCAGTAGAATTTTACCAATATTATGTGATCATCTTAGGTGTCCATATTTTTAAACCACTTATTCAATTCTCATCATTGACATTAACAAAGGACAAACACAGTGTAAGAAATAGATCTTTATGACCTTGTTCAGAGTAATAATTAAAAAAAAAAGAATTATTCCAAGTATTAAAAGTCAAGTCAAGTCGGTAAAACAAGTAAAACATAAGCTCTATAGAACTTTTAAAACCGACATATTCAAGTATACAAATATAATGACACTGAATAAGTTCTTATTTATATTCAAATTTTTAAATAGAAATTTCCTTAAAAAATAGGTTAAATTTAAGCTGCAATTAGCTCAAATTTGAATTTTGGATGTTACTTAGGTTGTCCCTTTAAAAAATTGTGTCTGATAGCCCAACCTTCCATCAAAGATGGCTGCCAATACTAAAAATATAAATTTCCTTAGCTGCCAAATACGGACAAATTTTAAGCTGTATCCAAGTAAAATTTTAATCTTTACTTGTTTTACATGTGTACTGACTTTTTCTGTAAAATTAAGAAATTGAAAGCAGTTGACCAATTGCAAGCTCCTGAGTGCCTCTTTTTTTTTTTTTATATACTATGCTTAAGTTTGTCATTCATGCTATTCCCATTTCTTTAATGCAATACAATTTTGTTAAGTTATCATATAATCCATTTTGCACTTCACTCTGCATCATCCTGATCTAGCCACCCAGTCTTATCTTTTACTCCTTAGAATCCATTTTGCACTTCGCTCTGCATCATCCTGATCTCTAGCCACCCAGTCTTTTACTCCTTAGAATCCATTTTGCACTTCACTCTGCATCATCCTGATCTCTAGCCACCCAGTCTTTTACTCCTTAGAATCCATTTTGCACTTCACTCTGCATCATCCTGATCTCTAGCCACCCAGTCTTTTACTCCTTAGAATCCATTTTGCACTTCGCTCTGCATCATCCTGATCTCTAGCCACCCAGTCTTTTACTCCTTAGAATCCATTTTGCACTTCACTCTGCATCATCCTGATCTCTAGCCACCCAGTCTTTTACTCCTTAGAATCCATTTTGCACTTCACTCTGCATCATCCTGATCTCTAGCCACCCAGTCTTTTACTCCTTAGAATCCATTTTGCACTTCGCTCTGCATCATCCTGATCTCTAGCCACCCAGTCTTTTACTCCTTAGAATCCATTTTGCACTTCACTCTGCATCATCCTGATCTCTAGCCACCCAGTCTTTTACTCCTTAGAATCCATTTTGCACTTCACTCTGCATCATCCTGATCTCTAGCCACCCAGTCTTTTACTCCTTAGAATCCATTTTGCACTTCACTCTGCATCATCCTGATCTCTAGCCACCCAGTCTTTTACTCCTTAGAATCCATTTTGCACTTCGCTCTGCATCATCCTGATCTCTAGCCACCCAGTCTTTTACTCCTTAGAATCCATTTTGCACTTCACTCTGCATCATCCTGATCTCTAGCCACCCAGTCTTTTACTCCTTAGAATCCATTTTGCACTTCACTCTGCATCATCCTGATCTCTAGCCACCCAGTCTTTTACTCCTTAGAATCCATTTTACACTTCGCTCTGCATCATCCTGATCTCTAGCCACCCAGTCTTTTACTCCTTAGAATCCATTTTGCACTTCACTCTGCATCATCCTGATCTCTAGCCACCCAGTCTTTTACTCCTTAGAATCCATTTTGCACTTCACTCTACATCAACCTGATCTCTAGCCACCCAGTCTTTTACTCCTTAGAATCCATTTTGCACTTCACTCTGCATCATCCTGATCTCTAGCCACCCAGTCTTTTACTCCTTAGAATCCATTTTGCACTTCACTCTGCATCATCCTGATCTAGCCACCCAGTCTTTTACTCCTTAGAATCCATTTTGCACTTCACTCTGCATCATCCTGATCTCTAGCCACCCAGTCTTTTACTCCTTAGAATCCATTTTGCACTTCACTCTGCATCATCCTGATCTCTAGCCACCCAGTCTTATCTTTTACTCCTTAGAATCCATTTTGCACTTCACTCTGCATCATCCTGATCTCTAGCCACCCAGTCTTTTACTCCTTAGAATCCATTTTGCACTTCACTCTGCATCATCCTGATCTCTAGCCACCCAGTCTTTTACTCCTTAGAATCCATTTTGCACTTCACTCTGCATCATCCTGATCTCTAGCCACCCAGTCTTTTACTCCTTAGAATCCATTTTGCACTTCGCTCTGCATCATCCTGATCTCTAGCCACCCAGTCTTTTACTCCTTAGAATCCATTTTGCACTTCACTCTGCATCATCCTGATCTCTAGCCACCCAGTCTTATCTTTTACTCCTTAGAATCCATTTTGCACTTCGCTCTGCATCATCCTGATCTCTAGCCACCCAGTCTTTTACTCCTTAGAATCCATTTTGCACTTCGCTCTGCATCATCCTGATCTCTAGCCACCCAGTCTTTTACTCCTTAGAATCCATTTTGCACTTCACTCTGCATCATCCTGATCTCTAGCCACCCAGTCTTTTACTCCTTAGAATCCATTTTGCACTTCGCTCTGCATCATCCTGATCTCTAGCCACCCAGTCTTTTACTCCTTAGAATCCATTTTGCACTTCACTCTGCATCATCCTGATCTCTAGCCACCCAGTCTCTTACTCCTTAGAATCCATTTTGCACTTCACTCTGCATCTTCCTGATCTCTAGCCACCCAGTCTTTTACTCCTTAGAATCCATTTTGCACTTCGCTCTGCATCATCCTGATCTCTAGCCACCCAGTCTTATCTTTTACTCCTTAGAATCCATTTTGCACTTCACTCTGCATCTTCCTGATCTCTAGCCACCCAGTCTTTTACTCCTTAGAATCCATTTTGCACTTCGCTCTGCATCATCCTGATCTCTAGCCACCCAGTCTTATCTTTTACTCCTTAGAATCCATTTTGCACTTCACTCTGCATCATCCTGATCTCTAGCCACCCAGTCTTTTACTCCTTAGAATCCATTTTGCACTTCACTCTGCATCATCCTGATCTCTAGCCACCCATTCTTTTATTCCTTAGAATCCATTTTGCACTTCACTCTGCATCATCCTGATCTCTAGCCACCCAGTCTTTTATTCCTTAGAATCCATTTTGCACTTCACTTTGCATCATCCTGATCTCTAGCCACCCAGTCTTTTACTTCTTAGAATCCATTTTGCACTTCGCTCTGCATCATCCTGATCTCTAGCCACCCAATCTTTTACTCCTTAGAATCCATTTTGCACTTCACTCTGCATCTTCCTGATCTCTAGCCACCCAGTCTTTTACTCCTTAGAATCCATTTTGCACTTCACTTTGCATCATCCTGATCTCTAGCCACCCAGTCTTTTACTTCTTAGAATCCATTTTGCACTTCACTCTGCATCTTCCTGATCTCTAGCCACCCAGTCTTTTACTCCTTAGAATCCATTTTGCACTTCACTCTGCATCATCCTGCTCTAGCCACCCAGTCTTTTACTCCTTAGAATCCATTTTGCACTTCACTCTGCATCATCCTGATCTCTAGCCACCCAGTCTTTTACTCCTTAGAATCCATTTTGCACTTCGCTCTGCATCAACCTGATCTCTAGCCACCCAGTCTTTTACTCCTTAGAATCCATTTTGCACTTCACTCTGCATCATCCTGATCTCTAGCCACCCAGTCTTTTACTCCTTAGAATCCATTTTGCACTTCGCTCTGCATCAACCTGATCTCTAGCCACCCAGTCTTTTGCTTCTTAGAATCCATTTTGCACTTCGCTCTGCATCATCCTGATCTCTAGCCACCCAGTCTTTTACCCCTTAGTGTTGTCAGCTTAGCAGTGAAGCAGCAAATACTAAATTGTTAGTCTTTTGTTTGAACCTGACTGAGGATCTACTGCTCTTGAGGTTAACATGCTAATCATTACACCACTGATATCTCAATAGTGGTTCACACCAGGTCCTGGTTGTTCAACTTGTAGTTAAATTTTAACCAATGGTTAAAAATGGCAGCCCATGGTTAAAATTTAGCCAAAGCATGCAATGCATTGTTCAACTTATGGTTAAATTTAACTACTGGTTAAAGCATGGTTAAACTGATTAAAATTTAACCACAGTATAGGGGCTCTGTTAAAATATTTAACCATTGATTATCAATTCAGAATGGCTGCCAGACAGGTTCTTTCTATGATGCCTCCCGTACAAAACAGGAAACCCAGAGTGTTTCGGGCAATTGAGCTCCGTGCAAATTGGTTTGAAATAGAAATTTCTGAGGTGGATGGCATTTCCAATGAAATTAAATTTCTATTACCATTTACATTGTTCAAAACAGTGCATTACATTTGTGTGGAAAAATCCTACATTTGCGCGCATAATACCATTACGTTTGCACTTATTTTTTCAAGGTAAATCAAGGTAAATTCAGATGAAAATAGTGAAATGACTTATGATTTTTCAATTAGTTTTTTTTCAAATTTACACTAAAAACAATGTTTATAAAGTAGTATTGCACCCCTTCCGTTAGTCGACCCCTTCCCTCTATTTGTTTCATATAATTTAAAGTCGTTAGCGATCGCGGGTTTACAGGGATGTTTCTTGTGTTTCAAGTTATGATTAATTGATATATCCTTCGCTGTTTATGGTGAGAGAAATTGCATGTATTTCCCATGAATAGTCTGGGTATAGGCGGCGGAAGTGGGGGCAGTTGGTTTTTTTTGTGTTGCTTTTCTCATTTTTGGGAGGAAATTTACCAGTATCAAATTTGTTTTCATGATTCTTGCCCCTCACTCGAAATTTGAGTCAGTGTAATTAGTCAAATAGTACGGAAAGGACGAATTACAGGGACGTGGAATAAATGTCCATGAGACAACCTTCCAGAAAAGACCTAAATAAAAAATCTCAAATAGGGAACACCTAGCAGTCTACAACAACGAACATATGCCCACACTACAAGACGATATGGCCACAGACTGAAGCTAAGTAGAGTAAATTAACAACAGACCGAGAAATGAGAAGTAAAAGACCCCTTTCAAGACAAAAACCATAGTGAAAAATAATTACTTTTACAAAGGCTTTTTGCATAGGAAAGGCACATATGAATGTGACAGGGTTAAAATAGTCATATCATCCCCCCTTTTCAGTAACAATGTCAAAAATCTAAGTCAATCAGAAAATACGCTGGTCGTACAATTGCGTTGGAAAAACAAAATTATAAAACTTCAAAAATGGCATGAGGTACCTCTATGACATCATGGACATTCCTCATCAATTGGAGAAATTGGATAATTTACATATGAAACACCAACCATTCATTTCATACTGAAAAGGGGGTTATATTTTTTCTTAATTGTTATTCATGAAAAACTTTGCACATGTTAATTGAAATAAAAAGAAATTCACACATTAAAATCAGAGAGAAAAACAGACTTTTGACATACATGCATGGACCCAATTTTAATGAGATGTTGGAAACTAAAGAAAATATTCTACTGCTAACTTACATAATGAAAATTAACAGTCCTTGAAATTGTAAGACAATAAGAAAATTTAACTAAAAGTAGTTTAATGAGTTATAAGAAGTTATCGTCACCTATATAACACACCCTTGCACTAAACACGTCTTATTAACATTTCTTTTAATGTTATTAAGCAACTAAGACGAGGTCCATATACTCTTCCGTACTAATTTGTGCAAAATACTTTTAATATAGGACAAATAACCTAAGATAATGACATGTAAGTTATATTCCTCAAGTAAGATTTCACATTTTTTTTTTAAATTTTAATAACTGTATTGCTTTTTGTCCTGAGAAGGGAGGATTGAGTCAGCCGTATTTATTTTGTTATTTATCTGCTGCTAGGATAAAACAAGGAATTGTGGGATACATTGGTCTTTGTTAAATATTAAACCTGCAGTTATTGGTTGGTTAAATGAAGTTGAAAAACTCATTTTTAACCCTTGGTTTACTAACCCATGGTTTAGTTTATAATTATTTTATTTGATCAATGATACAATTATTACATTATATTGAGAATGCACAAGAAAACAAGAAAAATACAATTTTATCATATAATATAGCTGAAAATAGTAAACGAATAAAAAGAAATGAGGAAAAAGTATGTGTGTGTGTGTGTGTTTGGATGCTGGATGGTGTTTGGTTAGTACATTAAACGATTAGAAATCGTTTAGACCTTTTTATGAATCGCAAAACTATATGGTTAATTTAACAACAAGTTGAACAACTGGGCCCAGGAATGCATCACAAATCTAATACAGTGAATCCTGTCTAAAACGAACCCTGAATAAACCGAAATCCTGTATAAACTGAACCCTGAATATACCGAAATCCTGTCTAAGCCGAACCCTGAATAAACCAAAATCCTGTATAAACTGAACTTTATATAAAGTCACAATGTAGGAAATCTTTGTTAATTGAACCTGTATAAACCTGTATAAACCGAACACCTGTCTATTCCAAGCACAAAATTTGTTCCCAAGGAGGTTCGGAATAGACGGGTTTTACTGTAATTGATTTTGTCTTTAATTGTTTTTTTTGCAGGTATGGCAGAAGCCATTGCTCAATTGTTTGTAACTATGTTACGAGAGGCTCCAGGGCCAGAGGGTGATAATGTGAATATTGTTGAAGCTGCTGCGAAAGGAGATTTTGATGATGTAAAGAAAGTAATCAAAAGTCACCCTAAAAAGGTATTGTTTACAATTGGTTTGTTAAGAACTTTGTGATAATAAGAGATCATGGTTAGTTGGTTGGTTTGTGGTGTTTAACACCACTTTCAACAATATTTCAGTTATATTGTGTTGGAAGTGGACATGGAAATGTTGAAATACTTATTTAAAGGACATCACTGTTATGTTTGGTGTACATTGACATGGCATACTAGTAATACATGTACCAGATTTTTATTCCCTAGGGTTCTCATCACTTTTAGATTAGAGGGAAAACTTTCAAGGGCTGACGGGAAGAAGTGACGGGACAGTTGAAACAAATGGGGAGACATTATTTACCTGACACCAAGTTGAAATCTCTGTAAAACATAGATGTGTGCTGTAAAGAATTATTACAAATTAAACACTCCTGAAAAAATGTAAAATAATAACATGTATACAACTCTTCTACAGACAGGTGTACAAAACAAAAAAAGCCAGAAAACAAGCTGTACTCTTCACTTTCAAAAATAAAGAGTAAATACTCCTTGCTTTTTATCTGCAGCTCTGAGTGGGATTTTAGCTCACAACTTTAGTGGTGATAGGCACTGATTGCATAGGTAGTTGTAAATCTAACTACCATACAACCATGACAGCTCCCCCCCTTTATAACTGGAGCTCTGACTCTTAGATATTATGTACAAACCTTAGTCATAGGCAACACATAGAAACACAGTACAAACACAATGATAAAAAAAGCTTTAGATAACAAGTTTTAATATACAAACAATCGAACCTGTATTAAGAGGTCACCTTTGGGACAAAGAAAAGGTAACCTTATAAGACAGGTGACCTCTTAAAAGAGGTTCAGTTCATATGAAATGCTATATGACCAGACAAGAAAAATGTGACCTTCTAATACAGGTGACTGTTTGATAGAGGTGACCACATAGGCAGGTTTTAATATATGCTGTATTATGTTGTATAGGTAAATGAAAAGATGGAAGGAAAGACCGCTCTACAGTTAGCCTGTTATGAAGGTCACCATAACATTGTAGATTTCCTACTTGAAAATAAAGCTGAACTGAATGTAAAAGACACTGAAGGTGACACAGCACTTCATTATGCTGCTTTTGGGTAAGTTTGTATGTCCTTTGCTTGTGTCATAGCAGGTAAATTTGTTTGACTTTTACATGTTATTCATAGCATGGTCCTTTCAGGTTGAAGCTTTTTTTTTTGTATTTATGTAGAAATATAGAGTCAACGCAAGGGTAAGTTCTGTCTAATTTGGATCAAAATGTTTCATAAAAAAACATAGTACTTATCTGTATAATACTCTCTTTTTTTATCAGAAGAAGAATACAAAAATCTTATTTACTTGTATTACAAATAGTGATTGCAGAGATGCCAACCTCAACAGAAGGAATTGTAGGTCAGTATGGGGGAGCACCGAAAGTGTGTGACTTAGGGAAGGAAGGGGAGTAGAACTTCAGAGCAGGGATCGTGCTGTCGGTCGCCAATGTCGCAATTTGCGATTTTTTTTCTTGACTGGCGACTGAAATCAGCTTCTGGCGATTTTTTTGGCACCTAGATTTCCTTGTGTAAATTTATAGATAATCACTGTGTACCGTAACAAAAATCAATAAATTATTGACGATTGATTTTCGAAAGTGACGAGTATTTCCCGTACCCAATTCGCCACTTGAATTTTCAAAAAATCGTAGAAAAATGTTTGTAACAATCCATTCTTCTTCTTCATTTGTTGATTAAAACTAATTAGTCATTACAATGACAATTTTATTACATGTTGCAAGCCAATTAACGGATTATAGAATTTTACTTTTGATTGCGTAATCTTTGATCACACCTGGCTTGATTTACCTGGTTAAAGATAATGATCTCGACAAAGAATTCAATCAACGATAATGATTTTTTTTTATAGTTATGATTGACATGTACTCGAAATGTCACAGTATGTATTTTAATAAGTGGACATATTTTTGATTGACATGTACTCGAAATGTCACAGTATGTATTTTAATAAGTGGACATATTTTTGTAATCGTCATTCATTGCACGATTTGTCACAATGTCCACCATTATACCATAACGAACTATTTTTGCACGTTTCATTTATGAAAATGTCGATATCATGTTTATACGGGAGTTCGGAGTTAAGACGTCTTTTGTCTATCGTATTCATTAAGTATTTTGAAAGTTACTTTCTCGAAAAGTCGTAAACTTTGGTTTATAAAGAAACTTACAAAATAAAAATGGTGTGATCAACAGGAGTTCGCAATTAATCCACCGATACTTTTAACCAAACAAACTTTTGATATATTTATTCTCATTTCTGTGAAATGTAATCTTAGTTCTCATATTTAATATGGTCATTTTTTATATGCGAAGGTTGGCCATTGAAATGCACTGCACGAGGATGCATAAGTTTTTTATCGATCAGCATCTGGGTAACAATTGCGTTCTATTTATAGAACTATTTACAAACAGACACGTGTCTGCAATTAAAAAAAATAACCAGTCAGTATTTTTATTCCAATTGTTGCAATTTGATTATGAGATCTGAAAAATAATTATTTATTTTACAACTTGCTTCAGTTTTTGACGTTTGTTCTATTCATTACCTACATTTTATACAAAGTATCTAGAAGTTGGACTACTGGCAGAGACATTTTTTTCTGCTGAAGACTACACAAATACGTACGAATTATTACAATTGTTGTGGTATTAGACCAAAGCACAGTAACATTTCAAAAAGGGTGGGGGAGGGGGTTATTACAATTTGTGTGGTATTAGATCAAAGCACAGTAATATTTAAAAAAAGGGGGGGTATTACAATTTGTGTGGTATTAGATCAAAATCATGGCAATGTTATGTTTTATCAGTTGGTTTCTAATTTGCAGAGTATGTTCCCATCCTAGGAGGTTTTCATAGCTTTTCAATCTCAATTACTAACTAATAAGGCAAAGTAACTGATTATAAGATTAAGCTTAGACATTAAAAATCTGTTCTGCAAAAGTGACTAATGGTCTCAAAATCCTGGCCGAATCTCTGATAATCCGTAAAATACAGTATATTGTAATAAATTATATAAATCTTTTTGTTTTTGATGATGAAATCGAAATGAAAAACAGAAGTACAATACAGACATTAACATTTGTACAAATAAATCCAGAGCATTTATACATGAAACTGAACATGAAACTGGTACATGCAATCATCCACAGTTTCGGTTTGAAAAAATTGGCTCCTTGTAAAAATGTTAGCTGGCTCCTAACTTTCAAAACTGGCACCTGGCGATTTTTCTGGCTCCTACTTTTTGGGAGCCAGAGCAGCCCCTGCGTCAGAGTATTAATTATTTATCTTTTGATTACCCTCTTCCTCACAGAAGCAATAGTTGTTGAATATTTTTGATGATGATATCGAACAACTTACACAATACAATGGCCGGAGAAATAATCATTCCTCGTAATTTATTGAATAACTTTCATCAAATTCATTTTTCTTCAGCTGTACATTTTCCGGGTTTTATGTGAGTTGAGCAGGTCAGCAGGAAATCAGTTACAAATGCTGGTCGCTTGGCATGTCTGGATTGAACTTACAAATTATGGGATGCATATTACATTAATGTATACTTTACATGAAAAAATACAGTAAACTGAAATGTCAATGGTTTTCTACAAAAAGCATCATTAATTGTTATGTGATGTTTGTTTCAGTAAAGAAATTAAATCAATCCAGTTACTGTTGAAGCATGGAGCTGATGTCAATGCTGTGAATACCAAGAAAGAGTCAGCTTTACATGTCTCTGTCCACAAAAATCAACCCGAGTGTTGTAAAATGTTGATAGAAAAAGGATGTGACCCTAACTTGAAGGTACTAATTTAAAGTGTTGATAGAAAAAGAATGTGACTAACTTGAAGGTACTAATTTAAAGTGTTGATAGAAAAAGGATGTGACCCTAACTTGAAGGTACTAATTTAAAGGGATATTGTCTACCACAATCGTAATTTTTTCATACCCAAAATTATTGTCGTTTTCCGTACTGACCTTCATAAAATGAAGATTAAACAACGAATTATTGGCGAATACGCTACGAAACGTTGTTTTTTCGATATAAAAAAGTTGACCATCGTTACTGGAAGCTAATTAATTATTCACTGACCTGAGCGAGGCCAAACCTATTTTTATCTATTTTTATGCCAGTAGCCCGGATGCTGCAGCATGGATGTTAAAATTTGTGTTTGTTTACCTCGCAAATACGGCCGTTTTATGCTATTCATTGACAATAATTTGCTGTTGCCAGGTGCAAGATTACATATATTGAATAATATCTACCGAAAATGATCATAGGCATCATCATAAATTCATAAAATATGAAAAACGATTGAGAAAAGAAGGAAAAAACATGTTCGGCTTACATATCAAACAAAATATTTGCAAATTCAGCGCGATTTTGGATGCGTAGCACTTCCTTGAGTTCATTCCAACGGTCCAACTGATCCCCTACATATATCCTGCATTTGTTGCATTTGGAAGCTACTTCACATCAATTCATCTTTCTCTCTGAATCCGTCAAAGTCTGCTTTCTTCCATGCGTTGACAGTTTCTCTTTTGCCCAAGAACCACATGTTGTTTATTGTTTCTAAACAGTGCGCATGCTCAAGACGTGTTCACATAGAAGGCCATATGAATAGATTTGAATATTGTCATCCAGGAAAATAATTCTGATAACGATAGTTTTGGGTCTTTTTTGTCAGAAAATTGTATCTTTTGCAGCATAACTAGGTGTTAATCTTCATTTTATGAAGGTCAGTACGGAAAACGACAATAATTTTGGGTATGAAAAAATTACGATTTTAGTAGACAATATCCCTTTAAAGTGTTGATAGAAAAAGGATGTGACCCTAACTTTAAGGTACTAATTTACATGTAACACCTGTTGTAGAAAAGAGTGAGTGAGTGATTGGTGTTTAGTGCCAAATGAGCAATTTTTATATGCCCGTCTGTAAGACGGGACGTATTATGGTATACCACTGTCCGTCCGTCCGTTTCACATGTCATGCTCTAACTTAAGAACCCTTTGGCCAATTCACTTCAAATTTCACAGAGTTATTGGAATTGATGGTCTTACAGTCTGTATACTTTATGGTGAAATTTCGAATTTTCATTCCAGATTTATGGGACTTTATTCATCAAATTGTAGGCGATTTTTCGTATGTCGCGCTGTAAATTGAGAACCCCTTGGCCAATTCACTTCAAACTTCGCATAGTTATTGGAATTGATAGTCTTATGGTCTAAACTTTTTGGTGAAATTTCAATTTTTCATTCCAGAGTTATGGGACTTTATTCATCAAATTGTAGGTGATTTTTCGTATGTCGCACTGTAAATTGAGAACCCCTAGGCCAATTCACTTCAAACTTCGCACAGTTATTGGAATTGATAGTCTTACGGTCTGTATACTTTTTGGTGAAATTTAGATTTTTCATTCCAGATTTATGGGACTTTATTCATCAAATTGTAGGCGATTTATGTCGTGCTGTAAATTGATAACCCCTTCGCCAATTCACTTCAAACTTCGTACTGTTATTGGAATTGAAAGTCTTTACTGATTTCTCAAGAAATGTGTCGTATGTATAAATGTTCTAATTCATGTTTATGATGCAGCTGTTGGTGAAATTTAGATTTTTCATTCAAGAGTTATAGGAAAGAAAGTCTTTACAAATATTGTATGAATGTTGACGATGGGCACATCATGCGCTCTTTGCGCAGCTGTTTAATCAGTTATATCATGGCGAGAATAAGTTAATTCAATGAAATGATGATGATGTTCGCTGTGAATTAGACCAACTCGCTTAATTGGATCTTTATAGTGATAGCTCACTGAAAGAACAGTCCTTGGTTGGACATGTTGCTTTTCTCGTACACATTATTCTGATTCCAAGACAACAAACCTTTGCTCTTACTCCTGAATGTTGTATGATTAATAGAGAAGCAGCAAATACAATTTTATAGTCTTTGGTTTGACCTGATTGGGGCTCGAACCCACGATCTACCGCACTCGAGGCGAGTATGCTAACCATTGCACCACCACTGTGGTTCTTTCATCACATTGTTTTACTTTACTCAGCAGTCCTCAAAACGAAAATTTGAATTTACTGGTCTGAATCAAATTCTTGAATTTATTTTTATATACAGTATATTTTGATAAAAACTAAAAAAAATTACTGGTCCGAACAAAGTTTTACTGGTCTAAGGCTGGAGGATCGGTGCTCTTCGTGAGGACTATGTTGATAAATTTACTATTCAGAGTACAACATATAGGTAATTCAAAAGTATGCTATTTATAGAACACAGGAAGTCAATAAAAATCAAGGTTTCATGAACTTTCATGAATTAAATCTGATTTCACATACAGATACCTGCATAAAATAATTATCCCTTTATTTACACAAAACAGTGTGTTACTTTGTTTATACATCATGATTTGGTTGTATTTTTTATCAAATCGAATATAGGATAGTCTTCACATTTTTGTTATGTCTGACAACTGAACACTCGTCACAACTTGGACCATCTAACCATTTTCGTATTACCATACTTACCATTGGAACTTCGTTTGGAAATCTTCAATGTTGGGGATCATTTTAATCATTTAAAAATGTGGTATTTAAGTGTTTTTGACTTCAATTTATAACTGTGTCAATATGTAGATGTTTGAGATGAAAACCTGTTGGCAATATAGCACAACCATGAACCTAATTAAAATTAGATGTTTGGGGGTTTTTTTTGTTGCCAATACACTAGCATAAAAAAAACATCACATCTGGGATCATGTCTTGTAACCTTTCATTCATCTTTGACCAATCAGACAACAGCTCTTGGCATGTACTTGGTATTGATACCTAAAGAATTAGTTGGTTCATCGCTGATTGATGAGTTGAAAATAGATTTTAAAAACACATTTTCCATAGAGTGCTATGCTAAGCTGTCATGCAGTGGTGGTCATCTGGGATTTTTCAATAAATGTTATCAGTACAGATTGACATGTTATTGTAGATTTACATGTTATTCTAGAATCAGTTCAGATTTACATGTTATTCCAGAATCATTACAGATTTACATGTTATTCTAGAATCATTACAGATTTACATGTTATTCTAGAATCATTACAGATTTACATGTTATTCCAGAATCATTACAGATTAACATGTTATTCTAGAATCAGTACAGATTTACATGTTATTCTAGAATCATTACAGATTTACATGTTATTCTAGAATCATTACAGATTTACATGTTATTCTAGAATCATTGTAGATTTACATGTTATTCTAGAATCAGTACAGATTTACATGTTATTCCAGAATCATTTCAGATTTACATGTTATTCCAGAATCATTACAGATTAACATGTTATTCTAGAATCAGTACAGATTTACATGTTATTCTAGAATCATTACAGATTTACATGTTATTCCAGAATTATTGTAGATTTACATGTTATTCTAGAATCATTACAGATTTACATGTTATTCCAGAATTATTACAGATTTACATGTTATTCCAGAATCATTACAGATTGACATGTTATTCTAGAATCATTACAGATTTACATGTTATTCCAGAATCATTACAGATTGACATGTTATTCTAGAATCATTACAGATTTACATGTTATTCCAGAATCATTGTAGATTTACATGTTATTCCAGATTCATTACAGATTTACATATTATTCCAGAATCATTACAGATTTACATGTTATTTCAGAATCAGTGCAGATTTATATGTTATTCCAGATTCATTACAGATTTACATGTTATTCCAGAATCAGTACAGATTTACATGTTATTCCAGAATCATTACAGATTTACATGTTATTCCAGAATCATTACAGATTTACATGTTATTCTAGAATCATTACAGATTTACATGTTATTCCAGAAACATTACAGATTTACATGTTATTCCAGAATCATTTCAGATTTACATGTTATTCTAGAATCATTGTAGATTTACATGTTATTCTAGAATCATTACAGATTTACATGTTATTCTAGAATCATTACAGATTTACATGTTATTCTAGAATCATTGTAGATTTACATGTTATTCTAGAATCAGTACAGATTTACATGTTATTCCAGAATCATTTCAGATTTATATGTTATTCCAGAATCATTACAGATTAACATGTTATTCTAGAATCAGTACAGATTTACATGTTATTCTAGAATCATTACAGATTTACATGTTATTCCAGAATTATTGTAGATTTACATGTTATTCTAGAATCATTACAGATTTACATATTATTCCAGAATTATTACAGATTTACATGTTATTCCAGAATCATTACAGATTGACATGTTATTCTAGAATCATTACAGATTTACATGTTATTCCAGAATCATTACAGATTGACATGTTATTCTAGAATCATTACAGATTTACATGTTATTCCAGAATCATTGTAGATTTACATGTTATTCCAGATTCATTACAGATTTACATGTTATTCCAGAATCATTACAGATTTACATGTTATTTCAGAATCAGTGCAGATTTACATGTTATTCCAGATTCATTACAGATTTACATGTTATTCTAGAATCATTACAGATTTACATGTTATTCCAGAATCATTACAGATTTACATGTTATTCCAGAATCATTACAGATTTACATGTTATTTCAGAATCATTACAGATTTACATGTTATTCTAGAATCATTGTAGATTTACATGTTATTCTAGAATCATTACAGATTTACATGTTATTCTAGAATCATTACAGATTTACATGTTATTCTAGAATCATTGTAGATTTACATGTTATTCTAGAATCAGTACAGATTTACATGTTATTCCAGAATCATTTCAGATTTACATGTTATTCCAGAATCATTACAGATTAACATGTTATTCTAGAATCAGTACAGATTTACATGTTATTCTAGAATCATTACAGATTTACATGTTATTCCAGAATTATTGTAGATTTGCATGTTATTCTAGAATCATTACAGATTTACATGTTATTCCAGAATTATTACAGATTTACATGTTATTCCAGAATCATTACAGATTGACATGTTATTCTAGAATCATTACAGATTTACATGTTATTCCAGAATCATTACAGATTGACATGTTATTCTAGAATCATTACAGATTTACATGTTATTCCAGAATCATTGTAGATTTACATGTTATTCCAGATTCTTTACAGATTTACATGTTATTCCAGAATCATTACAGATTTACATGTTATTTCGGAATCAGTGCAGATTTACATGTTATTCCAGATTCATTACAGATTTACATGTTATTCCAGAATCATTACAGATTTACATGTTATTTCAGAATCATTACAGATTTACATGTTATTCCAGATTCATTACAGATTTACATGTTATTCTAGAATCAGTACAGATTTACATGTTATTCCAGAATCATTACAGATTTACATGTTATTCCAGAATCATTACAGATTTACATGTTATTCTAGAATCATTACAGATTTACATGTTATTTCAGAATCATTACAGATTTACATGTTATTCCAGAATCAGTACAGATTTACATGTTATTCTAGAATCATTGTAGATTTACATGTTATTCCAGAATCAGTACAGATTAACATGCTTTATATGTTTTAGGATAAGGACAATGATACCGCCATGCATGATGCTATATCAGAGAAGGAAATATCACCAGACATACTAAGATATATTCTGCATTCTAGAAAAGCCAAGTTTACCATAGAAAACAGTAGAGGGTTTAACGTACTACACTGGGCAGTATTAAAGGATAACAAAAGGTAAGGTCTTCCATCCTATTTATAAGACCACTGAATATGGTAAAGATTTATTTGTATTATATTTGGCTGTACTGACATATATGCAATACGTGCATATAGTCGGATAATATATAATTTATTTGTACAAGCTTTAGGAACATGTAGAAAAGCAAATCTTTTGCAAGTTTAATAGCCTGTTTCTCTGCGAGTGTAAATTCATTTCATATTTAACGACAATGTACATATATTGTGTTTATCCTGCAATATCAAAAAATCCAAAACAAATGGCAAATTGTCTGAAAATAGCTGAAACAAGCATCGTTCTAATCGTTATCAATGGCATCATCTGTGACGTCAGCACTTATACTGTTACCGTTTCTTTTTGTTGCTCTACATGAATCAGGTACCAGAAATACTTAATTAGGTCCATGACTAAATAACACTGAAAGTTTATTTGACCCCCCTTATTAGTACTCAAAATCACACAATTGCAGAATAAAAAATGTTATTAACCTCAAATCGTGTGATTTTGAGTACTTATAAAGAGGTCAAAGAAACTTCAGTGTTATTTAGTCATGGACTTACTAAAATCTTTTATGGCACCTGATTAATCTAAAGAGAAACAGTATAAGCATGGAAATGATAAAATGATTAGAATGATACTTGTTTTTCCTTTGTAGGCGATGTGAGTTTTTTGCCATCACTTTTTTTTTTTTTTTTTTTTTTTCTTAACTGCAAAATACATCAATACAGAATAGAGTACAATAATATAATAACATATAAAACATCATACAATCTATATAGTAATGTACAATTAAATCTTCTTACAATCTTTTCCAATATATAATCATATGTATATTGCAGTGGAGGTTTTTTTTTTTTTAGAATATAAAAGATGAGAAAAGGGGTATTTTGCAGAGTTTAAAATTGTTTACTATCGATATATGTGATAAATATTTTTTTTGTATAATTAGGAAGAAAAGTAGATAAGAATTTTAGTGTATTTTTAAAAAGAAAAAAAAAGACATTGAGAAGATGAGATTGTACTTTATATTGGCATTTATATGTAAAACTTTTATGGTCTGGCCTGGTGCAAACAATCAATTGGACTATAACACTGTACCAGATATACAAAAGTATTATTTGGATGGATCAAACATTCATATTGTTTTAATTATCCCGTAATGAGTATACTATAAAGTATACTATAGTATAGTAAATATAAACAAGAAAAGTATATTTAGATAGACTATATCAGTTAGTATTTAGTGGAATCACTTGGAGTCAGTCATAAACTTTCACATTTAAACTTCTTCTCTGAAACTGCAGAACCAAATTAAATCAAACTTGGTTGCAATAGTCCTTGGGTGGCCCCTTTTTAAAATTATGCCTGACATCACTGCCCGCCATTCAAGATGGCTACCTTTACTAAAAATTTAAGTTTCTTTTATTGGTTATTGCTGCTATATTATATGTCAAAATGAACTCAAATTTTAACTGCAGGTACATGACGAGTAGTATAACATATATTCCAGGTTTATCTGTGAAATTATTCGTTCAGCCAATTTATACCGATTATGAAAATTAGACATACATTTGTATATTAATTTTAAATATTACATTTAAATCTTCTCCTCTGAAACTGAACCAAATTTGACTAATTGGATGGAGTGTATACATGTTTTACAAAATAGCACCTACAAATTGAAGAAGTGTGAAAATGAAATACTCTATCATGCACAATACAGCCACAACCGTATGTAGCATTTTTTAAGGTCAAAATGGACGGCATAGAGATAGCATTTTACGTTCAATTTCACCAGTGTTTGGTTTGGTTAGGGTTATGGTGTTTAACTCCACTTTTAACACTATTTCAGTTATATCGTGGCGGTCAGTTTTATTGGTAGAGGAAACCGGAGAACCCTAGAAAACCAACGACTTGCCGCAAGTCTCTGACAAACTTTATCACACAATGTTGTATCGAGTACACCTCGCATGAGCGGAATTCGATCTTACAGCATTAGTGGTGATAGGCACTGATTGCATAGGTAGTTATAAATCCAACTTCCATATGATCACAACCACGACGACTCCAAAATGAACAGATATAGCATTTTACATTCAATTTCATCAGTGTCTGCAATTGTCAATTATTTTGTAGCTAATAAAAGTATAGACAGCACAACGGCCATTATTACAGGGCTGAGTAGTACCGTTAATAATCATGCCGCTACATGACGACAGCTGTCAACAGAAACAATAATATTTTCCATTTTGAAACGCTAAACTTTTATTATATTTCTGTTACAGTTCTGTAGAGCTCATCGTAGCTCAAGATCAAAGCTGTGTGAACTCTAAAATGAAGGATGGAAATACAGCAATACACATAGCAGCTGCCAATGACAGAGTAGAGATTGCCAATATACTTCTGATGGTAAGGGTTAGGGTTATGGTATTTAATGCCACTTTCAACAATATTTCTGTTATATCATGGGGTCAGTTTTATTGGTGGAGGAAACTGGAGTACCCAGAGAAAACCACCGACCTGTCGCAAGTCACTGACAAACTTTATCACATAATGTTGTATCGAGTTACACCTCGCCTGAACGTGATTCAAACTCACAACTTCAGTGGTGATAGGCACTGATTGCATAGGTAGTTGTAAATCCAACTAAAATAAATCTTTGGTGTATAGTGCCAATTAAGACATATCTGCAACTAATTATTTTCATTTAGTTGGAACTGCATCGATGATGTAATAGTTAGCATGCTTGCCTCGTGTGCGGTAAATCATGGGTTCCAGCCCCAATCGGGTCAAACCAAAGACTGTTAAATTAGTATTTACTGCTCCTCCACTGCAGTGTTAAGGAGTAAGAGTAAATATGGGTTTGGCTCGGAATCAGGATAATGTGTCCGAGTGGAGCGACACATGTGTCTATTCACGGACTATTGTTTCATTAAGCTAGCATTATAAAAATCCAACTAAGCTTGTTGGTCTATTCAAAAGCAGACCTTATCATCATCTTATTGAAAAGTAACTCGTCCTCCCCGTGATATAGCTGAAAAATTGTTGAAAAGTAACTCGTCCTCCCCGTGATATAGCTGAAAAATTGTTGAAAAGTAACTCGTCCCCCCCGTGATATAGCTGAAAAATTGTTGAAAAGTAACTCATCCTCCCCGTGATATAGCTGAAAAATTGTTGAAAAGTAACTCGTCCTCCCCGTGATATAGCTGAAAAATTGTTGAAAAGTAACTCGTCCTCCCCGTGATATGGCTGAAAAGTAACTCGTTCTCCCCGTGATATGGCTGAAAAGTAACTCGTCCTCCCCGTGATATGGCTGAAAAGTAACTCGTCCTCCCCGTGATATGGCTGAAAAGTAACTCGACCTCCCCGTGATATAGCTGAAAAGTAACTCATCCTCCCCATGATATGGCTGAAAAGTAACTCATCCTCCCCGTGATATGGCTGAAAAGTTATTCGTCCTCCCCGTGATATGGCTGAAAAGTAACTCGTCCTCCCCGTGATATAGCTGAAAAATTGTTCAGTTGGCATTAAACAACAATTACTGACTTATTTTTACACATTTATTTAGCTGTTTAAATACAACTGCAGGATTAGAGCATATAAGCTCTTTGATTTTTTTTTATATAATACTCTCCAAGATATATCATAATAATAGTACAGTCAAACCTGTCCATGTGGTCACCTCTGTTGAGCAGTCACCTGTTTAGACTGTGTTAAAAGGTCATCCTTTTCTTGTCCTGTCATCGAAAATTTCATATGAATGGAACCTCTTTTAAGAGGTCACCTGTTTAATAAGGCCACTTTTTCTTTATCCCAAAGGTGATCTCTTAATACAGGTTTGACTGTATTGTAGATTTAGTACTTATAATTGTCTACTTAATATGTATACATTTGTATATTCAGAAGGGCAAAGCTGATATCAATGTTAGAGACAATATGAAGAGAACTCCACTTATTTTGGCTGTATCCATGGGAAAGAAGAAAACAATGGATCTTCTTATTTCAATGTGTAAGACATCTGTAATGACTAATTATATATTACCCTTCGCGAGCACCGGACTGTTATATGAGTAACACGGCAGGTGTCTTATAAGAAGCATGAACTGCTTATCCTTCTAGCTCACCCACGGTTTTTTGGTGGGGTTTGTGTTGCTCATCTTTTTAATTTTCTGTGTTGTCCTATTGTGTGTCTTTACGCTCTGAGTTCCGTGTTGTGATGCCCTTTATGATTTCTGCGTAAAAAAGATGTTCGGTTCGTCTTGACCTCCAGTTGTTTCTAGGAGGGCTCATGTCTTATTTATGTTATTTGTGTATAGGGGTGTCTAACACATGTTGTGTTGTGTTTTTGCTTTGTTTGTCTTCGTCTTGTGTACCCTATGTTGCTAGTTTCTTTGGATTGTCCTTTTTTGATTGCCCCTTCGGTATTCTCAACGTTTATATACTGTAATTTACGGACGATAGGTCGATATTTTTTTTCCTCAACACGCTGGCTTCGACCTATCGTCCACATCGACCTATACAAGGATGAAGTTAAAAAAATCTGGAATCCCTAAAAAAATATCTCGATAAAAATGACGATTTTGTTTACAGTATACCTTGAATTTGCTGTAGGTTTTTTTTCTGAATAAGAAGACTGAAATCATCGATGTTCTTGGGGAATAAAAGTATACTAACAAGGGGTGCAATTCCGGGGAAAAAATGTTCAACATCCGAAAAAAATCAATAATATTCAATGATTGAAGTGTTAGCGAAAATCAGTTCAATATTGAATTGTATAATAAAATATATACTATAAAAAATGTATGTTGTTGAAAAAAAATCACAGGGTGGATCGTTTTACAATATAAAATTATTGTCACAAAATATCTAAATATAGCTATATAGGTTTTCCATCTACCACGAGCATGCGCACGGGGTTTTAGTAAAAAATGGCGGTAGCATTACATCTCACAATAATTTGAATACACGTGGAGAACAAGCTTTTTATACTAAATATACTGGAAAATAATTATCGATTTCGTTAAACTAGAATGTTCTACACTTGAATTGGTCAATTAGGAACAAATAAAATAATCACCATGAGATAATCAACACAGGTGAACATCAGTCGGCACTTAATTATCCTGATCAGCTGATTGAAAATTTACTGGACCGAGACGATCACATAATTTGTGTACTACTAATTAAACACAGCTTAAAGGTATGTCAATAAAACTGCACAAGGTGATACATTGTTTTGACAGCTTGATTATTTTATTGTATGAACATCCGTTTACCATCTATTGTGACACCCACAGATGGCCTGATTTGAATGTCATCGATGTCTGGCTACCAGACTCCCCGTAAAAAACAAGTTTTAAAACAAAATTTTATTTAATTTAATTTTCATAATTATTTCGTTTATGACACATAAGAATAGTATTCTTGAGTTAATACTTACATATACTTACCGAAGAACATCGTTATAGGGCAAATGTTTACCGATGTAAAATAAAAAACACAAAAAAAGTTTGATGTGACGATACTTACCCAAGTTGTCATCGGCATCCTCGACCTATGGAATGCTTCGACCTATCTTAGTATTTCCCCAAAAATTTAGCCGAAAAGCAGCAATTCGACCTATCGTCCCCATCGACCTATAGTCCGTAAATTACGGTATTACATCTATTGCAAGAACTGATCAAACTTTTGTTGATTTTTAATGCACTGATTGAAATGACTGTGACCTCGGACTCCATACCATCATATAATGATTATTGTACTACAGTAAAACTCGGTTATAGCAAATTTTAGGGGACCAGAATAATTTGTTTGTTTCAACAGTTATTCACTTTATCGCTATTTTGTTTATTTTCCCTTTGATGTTTAAAACCAATACAGTTGAATCTCGATATGTCAAACTTGGTTAACTCGAAATTTCGGTTAAGTCGAAATTTTTCTGAAGTCCTGTTTTAAGCTTAGTGCTTTTCAACTTAATTTACTCCTCTTATCTCAAATTTCGATGTGTCGAAATTTCGGGTATCTCGAAGTAACTTTTCTGTCCCAAATATTCATATCCATTCAAATTATATTCGTTATGTCAAAATTATAAATTAAATCAATTAACAATCCTGTCCAGGTGTCAACAGCATGGCCTCCAGTGTTTACCGCACCAGGTGCTATTTATTTTGATAACTGTTAATTATCATTTGTAAAGAAAACAATTGGATTTCTTAATTGAAACTTTGAAGTCATAATCATTAATGAAATATCATTTAATGATAAATTTGAAAGCGTTTGATATCGTGACAACAGTGTAGAGAAAACTCCGAAGCCATTCAACAGCCCATTGTGTACATCGATATCACTAAAATATTTTATGAAGCAATATTCATTTAAAATCGCTGCACCCTCTGTTAATAACATTTCAACATTTTGTCAAGTTGTCGATCAGCTTTTACAACAGAATATTGAAAGATAGTTTTTTTTATTTGTGTTCAATTACGTGGTATTTATAGATTTCTATGAAAGATCGTTTTGTTGACAGTTTCGTAATTTTTAAATACACGATTGTGTATTGCCGTATTATGTGTACATGTTCATGATGTAATCAAATGAATGTTTCTTTTTTCTCTCGAAGTTTACTGAATCTATAATTGGTAAAATTCAGATAATAGCACCTCATCAGAGAATGTTTTTATTTATTTTAAAAAAGTCAATACTTACGCACGTGTTAAAAATACGTACACAATATGTACAAATGATAATCAAATTATTGTAAATGACTGACAACAATAGTTTGCATCCACTTTTGTCAAAATTACCTGACAGAATTGCCTATCAAACATAATCCCTTACTCCCCTTAAGTTGAATTTCGGATAAATCAAAATTTTGCAACGGTCCCATGAACTTTGAGATAACGAGATTCACCTGTATATTTCATATCACGTAAGCGCTGAGATGATTCCAATTATCGCTAATCGCTAAGCGTTGTCAAAGACGCACGTAGTAGTATCGCTGTTTTCTAATATGACGTTATAATTAAGTCACATGACCAAATCCTTGATAAACATACTATCATAGCGATAAAATAATTAAAGATGTTTTTTAAAACTCGAGGACGTTTCTCAGTCATCTCTTATCTCAGGGACTTCGCCCTGGCTTCGATGAGAGATGACTGAGAAATGTCATCTCGTTTTAAAAAAACATCGTTAATCACTTAGTATCAATATAACGAACTTTGTAATACAAATATAGCGAATTTGTTATAAGAGTGGTACTAACTTTGAGAGTGAATGAGAAAAATAACATAGCGATTATCTTTATCATCTGTCACAAGAACAAATTAACTTGAAGATAAAATTTAATAAGTGTATATTATTTGGATAAGGGTTAGGGTTTATGGTGTTTAATGCCACTTTCAACAATATTCCTAGAATAACCTTTGTCAGGTACTTTTGGAAAATTGGAAAGCCAAATAATTATACAAGTTTATGGGAGAAAAAACAAAAGGACCTAAACAAATAAATTTCAAATTTCTTAAGTTAATAACATCTGTCAAAAGTCAATTTTAAAATGCTAAAGCATACATTTTTTTGTATTACATGTTCAAATTATTACAGCATGTGATGTAAATGCTCAAGATAACAACGGCAACGCAGCACTACATGTGGCTCTAGTCAAGAAAAGCTTAGGTTCTGTAGTAAGTATAACATAATATAGATAACAGTGGCAACACAGCACTACATGTGGCTCAAGTCAAGAAAAGCTTAGGTTCTGTAGTAAGTATAGCATAATATAGATAACAGTGGCAACACAGCACTACTTGTGGCTCAAGTCAAGGAAAACTTAGGTCCTGTAGTAAGTATAGTATAATATAGATAACAGTGGCAACACAGCACTACATGTGGCTCAAGTCAAGAAAAACTTAGGTCCTGTAGTAAGTATAACATAATATAGATAACAGTGGCAACACAGCACTACATGTGGCTCAAGTCAAGAAAAACTTAGGTCTTGTAGTAAGTATAATATAATATAGATAACAGTGGCAACACAGCACTACATGTGGCTCAAGTCAAGAAAAGCTTAGGTCCTGTAGTAAGTATAACATAATATAGATAACAGTGGCAACACAGCACTACATGTGGCTCAAGTCAAGAAAAGCTTAGGTTCTGTAGTAAGTATAACATAATATAGATAACAGTGGCAACACAGCACTACATGTGGCTCAAGTCAAGAAAAACTTAGGTCTTGTAGTAAGTATAACATAATATAGATAATAGAGGCAACACAGCACTACATGTGACTCAAGTCAAGGAAAACTTAGGTCCTGTAGTAAGTATAACATAATATAGATAACAGTGGCAACACAGCACTACATGTGGCTCAAGTCAAGAAAAACTTAGGTCCTGTAGTAAGTATAACATAATATAGATAACAGTGGCAACACAGCACTACTTGTGGCTCAAGTCAAGAAAAGCTTAGGTCCTGTAGTAAGTATAACATAATATAGATAACAGTGGCAACACAGCACTACATGTGGCTCAAGTCAAGAAAAGCTTAGGTCCTGTAGTAAGTATAACATAATATAGATAACAGTGGCAACACAGCACTACATGTGGCTCAAGTCAAGGAAAACTTAGGTCCTGTAGTAAGTATAACATAATATAGATAACAGTGGCAACACAGCACTACATGTGGCTCAAGTCAAGAAAAACGTAGGTCCTGTAGTAAGTATAACATAATATAGATAACAGTGGCAACACAGCACTACATGTGGCTCAAGTCAAGGAAAACTTAGATCCTGTAGTAAGTATAACATAATATAGATAACAGTGGCAACACAGCACTACATGTGGCTCAAGTCAAGAAAAACTTAAATCCTGTATTAAGTATAACATAATATAGATAACAGTGGCAACACAGCACTACATGTGACTCAAGTCAAGGAAAACTTAGGTCCTGTAGTAAGTATAACATAATATAGATAACAGTGGCAACACAGCACTACATGTGGCTCAAGTCAAGAAAAACTTAGGTCCTGTAGTAAGTATAACATAATATAGATAACAGTGGCAACACAGCACTACATGTGGCTCAAGTCAAGGAAAACTAAGGTCCTGTAGTAAGTATAGCATAATATAGATAACAGTGGCAACACAGTACTACTACATGTGGCTCAAGTCCTGTAGTAAGTATTTTTATTTAATTTTTTTTTTTTTTAAATATTGCATAGAAAAATTGCAGCGGACATCATGACACGGAACTAAAAATGTGATGACATGCAATTTGACAGCATGAACAACATGAACTCCACGAAGACAAGTAAACAAGGGGGGGGGGGGGAGTGTTCTGGAAGAATCTGCAGTTCCTGCTCCTCTAGTGCCACCTGTTGTATTAGTCTTGTTACAAACTCGGTGATAAGTCATGAATGAGGAAAGGATTGGATTACAAAACGAAACATATCCCTGGTCATTTGTGATGCAAGATATTCCATAGCATCGTGATGTTTATAATATCAATGATATGTTTGTATCAACACTCATTATGCTCATCTGAAGTAATTGATAAAATGATGCTCACTGGGTGTAGTCATGTCATACTCTGTTTGCAAATCCCTTTAATATTTATTGATACTCTGTTTGTAAATCCCTTTAGTGTTTATTGATACTCTCTTTGCAAATCCCTTTAATATTTATTGATACTCTGTTTGCAAATCCCTTTAGTATTTATTGATACTCTGTTTGCAAATCCCTTTAGTATTTATTGATACTCTGTTTGCAAATCCCTTTAGTATTTATTGATACTCTGTTTGCAAATCCCTTTAGTATTTATTGATACTCTGTTTGCAAATCCCTTTAGTATTTATTGATACTCTGTTTGCAAATCCCTTTAATATTTATTGATGCTCTGTTTGCAAATCCCTTTGGTATTTATTGATGCTCTGTTTGCAAATCCCTTTAGTATTTATTGATACTCTGTTTGCAAATTCCTTTAATATTTATTGATACTCTGTTTGCAAATTCCTTTAATATTTATTGATACTCTGTTTGCAAATCCCTTTAATATTTATTGATACTCTGTTTGTAAATCCCTTTAGTATTTATTGATACTCTGTTTTCAAATCCCTTTAATATTTATTGATACTCTGTTTACAAATCCCTTTAGTATTTATTGATACTTTGTTTGCAAATCCCTTTAATATTTATTGATACTCTGTTTGCAAATCCCTTTAGTATTTATTGATACTCTGTTTGCAAATCCCTTTAATATTTATTGATACTCTGTTTGCAAATCCCTTTAGTATTTATTGATACTCTGTTTGCAAATCCCTTTAATATTTATTGATACTCTGTTTGCAAATCCCTTTAGTATTTATTGATACTCTGTTTGTAAATCCCTTTAATATTTATTGATACTCTGTTTGTAAATCCCTTTAATATTTATTGATACTCTGTTTGCAGATCCCTTTAATATTTATTGATACTCTGTTTGCAAATCCCTTTAGTATTTATTGATACTCTGTTTGCAAATCCCTTTAATATGTATTGATACTCTGTTTGCAAATCCCTTTAGTATTTATTGATACTCTGTTTGCAAATCCCTTTAGTATTTATTGATACTCTGTTTGTAAATCCCTTTAATATTTATTGATACTCTGTTTGCAAATCCCTTTAATATTTATTGATACTATGTTTGCAAATCCCTTTAATATTTATTGATACTCTGTTTGCAAATCCCTTTAGTATTTATTGATGCTCTGTTTGCAAATCCCTTTAGTATTTATTGATGCTCTGTTTGCAAATCCCTTTATTATTTATTGATGCTCTGTTTGCAAATCCCTTTCGTATTTATTGATGCTCTGTTTGCAAATCCCTTTAGTATTTATTGATGCTCTGTTTGCAAATCCCTTTAGTATTTATTGATACTCTGCAAATCCCTTTAGTATTCATTGATACTCTGTTTGCAAATCCCTTTAATATTTATTGATACTCTGTTTGCAAATCCCTTTAGTATTTATTGATACTCTGTTTGCAAATCCCTTTAATATTTATTGATACTCTGTTTGCAAATCCCTTTAGTGTTTATTGAAACTCTGTTTGCAAATCCCTTTGGTATTTATTGATACTCTGGTTGCAAATCCTTTTAGTATTTATTGATACTTTGTTTGCAAATCTCTTTCGTATTTAATGATACTCTGTTTGTCTGTTTGTAAATCCCTTTAGTATTTATTGATACTCTGTTTGCAAATCCTTTTAGTATTTATTGATACTTTGTTTGCAAATCCTTTTAGTATTTATTGATACTTTGTTTGCAAATCCCTTTTGTATTTATTGATACTGTTTGCAAATCCCTTTAGTATTCATTGATGCTCTGTTTGCAAATCCCTTTAGTATTTATTGATACTCTGTTTGCAAATCCCTTTAGTATTTATTGATACTCTGTTTGCAAATCCCTTTAGTATTTATTGATACTCTGTTTGCAAATCCCTTTAGTATTTATTGATACTCTGTTTGCAAATCCCTTTAGTATTTATTGATACTCTGTTTGCAAATCCCTTTAGTATTTATTGATACTCTGTTTGCAAATCCCTTTAGTATTTATTGATACTCTGTTTGTAAATCCCTTTAGTATCTATTGATACTCTGTTTGTAAATCCCTTTAGTATTTATTGATGCTCTGTTTGTAAATCCCTTTAGTATTTATTGATATTCTGTTTGTAAATCCCTTTAGTATTTATTGGTACTCTGTTTGTAAATCCCTTTAGTATTTATTGATGCTCTGTTTGTAAATCCCTTTAGTATTTATTGATACTCTGTTTGTAAATCCCTTTAGTATTTATTGATACTCTGTTTGTAAATCCCTTTAGTATTTATTGATACTCTGTTTGTAAATCCCTTTAGTATTTATTGATACTCTGTTTGCAAATCCCTTTAGTATTTATTGGTTGATATATTTAACCAGTGATGTTTTTGTTTTTAATGAGATAAAGTAATTTACAGGTGGGAGCCAAGGCAGATAGCTCCAGTCAGGACACACAAATTATATGTACCTTGATCGAGAGTGGAGCTAATATAGAACTGAAAAATGACGAAGGAAAGACGCCATTAGACTTTGCTAATGATGACATGGTTCGACAGTTTATGAAGACGTAGGTTATTTTTTGCTTAAAATAAGTGCATTTACAAAAAAGTTTTCAATATTTGATATTAAATAAAATCATAGAATAACCGTGGGCATCATGGCCCAGATTGTATGGTAGTTGAACTTTTTCTATCTTACACAATTTTTATGAAAATTTCAGCATTAAAAGCAGAAATAGATATAAACTCTTCCTCTTATAATTTTCATTTAATTTTAGTGTTAGTGTTATGGTGTTTAACAACACTTTCAACAATATTTCAGTTATATCGTTTTTGTCAGTTTTATTGGTGGAGGAAACCAGAGTACCCGGAGAAAACCACCGACCTGCCGCAAGTCACTGACAAACTTTATCTCATAATGTTGTATATCCAGTACACCTCACCTGGGTGGGATTTGAACTCACAACGCACAGGTAGTCACAAATCCAACTACCATACGATCACGACTGCATTTTATTATCCCCTCGCCAACGAAGTTGTGAAGGGATATAGTAACGCTACCTTCCGTAACATCCTTGTGAACACTCTAGAATCAACATCCTTCAATGGATTTTGACCAAACTTGGTACATACTTAGTCCTTAAGAGAATCTGGAACCTTATTGATTTTCAAGGTCATAGGTCAAAGGTCAAGGTCACCAGGTCAAATTTGTAGGCAATGGGATATGCCCGCTTTGCGTTGCCCTTGTTTCTACTTTTCCTTAAAATATGATTTAAGCACAAATTATTTTTTCACCAGATATTACTAGATAATCAGTTAAAAAAATACCAGTACAAACTGTTATTCTGTCACAAATAAAATGTTGGTTCATATCCAGCTCAGAGAATGTTGATCTGGCACTAACTGGTGCTCTCTATATTTTGTCTTGGGATGTAAATTAAAATATCGGTTAATCAATCAAAACTGACTTTAAATCAATTGTCACAAAATAAATATGTATACAATATACTAACATTGTTTGTAAATATACAATTTATTTGTAGGAGCTTTAGAAACTGGTAGAAAATCAATCCTTTGGTGAGCTTTTTTAACCTGTTGTGCAGCGAGTGCAAATTACATATATTACGATTACAGTGCTCCCTCGTTAAACCGCCACCTTCTGTGCAGTCGGTAGTTTGGCGGTATAACGAGTTTGGCGATAAACTGAGGGACATTGAAAACCGGAAGTTATGTGATCATATGAAAAGATAAACTTTCAACTCGACTGACATTGTGACATGCATTTTGCACTTGTGCAAATACCGGTATATAAGTATAAATAATACATGTTTAATAAATAAATAAATTAGAATAATTATATTCACATCGGAAATGTCCTGTACAGTTTGCAGATCTTTGTCAATGTTGACAAATTCTTGAACCGTCATTTGTAGCTCGGGACATCAAGGTCATTATAAACACGTGACAGCAACAGTTCATCTTCATTTGTGGGGTTATTGGAAGATCCCATTTAATTGTCAAATTATCGGCAATTTGTTGTTATGTTAATTTTGGATTTTCCTTTGCATAGCTTATACTTGCACGTTTTTGTTTGTCGTCTAATTAATTACGCTTTCTCTTCAAGCACGACATTTTTATGACGACTATATAGCTAATTAAACTACAAATTTTACTCAGGATCAAAAGTACAAATGTAATCACTAGAAAAGTAAATACAGGTAATTATTCTAATCAAAACAACTGATCACCTGTTCCGACCCTCAACTATGAGATCAATGACCGTGTCCGATGACCAGTCTTGACATTCCATAATTACCGATCAATACACAGCTGTCAAAAGGTAGTTGTGGGCGGTACTAACGGGGGAATTTAAATTGGTTTTACGACTTTTGTGTCTGAAAAGCTGTGGCGGATGGCGGTAGCTGAGTTTGGCAGTATAACAGGGTATTTGTAATGGGGGAAATCGGGACAGACGTGAATTTTGGCGATAGGCGAGTTTGGCGATAAAACGGGAGGGCAATAGACCGAGGGAGCACTGTATAATGAAATATCAAAAAGTCCAAAACAACTGCTAATGTCTGAAAATAGCTGAAACAAGCGTCGTTCTAATCATTTTCAATGGCGTGATATGTGACGACAGCGCTTATACTGTTACCGTTTCTTTCTGTCGCTCTACATGAATCAGATACCAGAAATGCTTTATAAGGTCCATGACCTAATAACACTGAAGATTATTTGATCCCCTTTATTAGTACTCAAAATCACACAATTGCAGGATCAAATATAATAGTGCAGTATTATATAGTATTATAGACATATCTGTTGTATTATATTTCAGACTAGCAAGACGTGCCATGACTAAGACACTTGCTACAACCACTAAAGGAATACGAACTCCATCACACTGGTCAGACATGACGGAGAAAACTGTTCTGAAGGTCACAATCTCACCATCAGCTGGTGGAATAATGAAAATGGAATGGGACAACGTGAAACAAAAATTTGAGAAAACTCTGCCTCAAGCACGAATTATATCTATACATAGAATGCAGAATATGTCTTTGTGGGAATTTTACTATCTGTAAGTCAGGGAACTCTTTTTTCAGCCATAATTGTGTTTTTACACAAAAATGAAGTAAATGAGTGAGTGGTTGATGTTTTTTACGCAAACTCAGCAATTTTCCAGCTATATCATGGCGAGAACAAGTTAATTTTCAATGATCTACCGCACTCGAGGCAAACATGCTAACCATTACACCACCAATATGTACTCTCTGTAAGTGTGACAACTCTTCATTCAACCAACATTATATCTGCACACAGAATACAAAACAGACTTTTGAGAAAGGTATTCACTGACATTCAGAAAAGTTTTCATTCAGCCATGTACACAGAATGTAAAACAGCTTTTTGAGAAATTTATTTGCTGAAAGTCAGGAAAAATTTCCTTCAACCAGCATTATATATATCTCAATACAGAATGCAATACATGTTGTTGTGGGGGAAAGTACTAGCTGCAATTCAACAAGTATTCCTTCAGCTAACATTATATCTGTTCACAAAATGTAAAGCATGTTTTTGCCGAAAACTATTCTCGGTAATTCAGACTTTTTTTTATATCTGTACACTAAATGTAAAACATGTTTTTATGGGAAAAGTACTAGGGCTGCAAATCAGAAAAATAGTCCTTCAGCCGACATTTTATCTTTATAAATGAATGTAAAACCTTTTTTTGCCGGAAAAGTACTTGCTGTAATTCAGACATTATTATATCTTTTCACATGTTTTGTGGGGGAGGGGGGTATTCTCTGTGTGTCAGAATACACTTCCTCCAGTTTGTTTATTTTGGTACACAATTTTAACCAAGTTTGAATAACATTCAATTTTCACAGATATATTCCACTGATCTCTTCTATATTATTATATTTTTGGATTCTTTTCTTGTCCATATTTTCAAATTTCAAGAAATTTCACAATGAGAGAAATCGCCACCATAGTAATGGTACCTAGTTTCTCCACCACATGGTACAGTCTCTTAAAGAGCACCCACTTGTTGTGTGTGATGAATAAATACCCTTAGAATGTGACGTAAATAATTGTTTTGCACGTTAAACACCACAGAGCACCTCCAAATCAGCAATATTTTTTTTTATTGGTGGGAAGTGTTATTGGTGGCCCGTTTTAAGACAAACTTTTCCGACATTTATCCACTCATATTTCTCCTGCCATCGGTCCAATCCAGGTCACATTTTTATCTTCATTATTTATTGCTTGTAAACTTGTTCACATCATGAAATATACTTGTTGTAATACTGTTCATTTTGGTTTTATGGTGTTTAATGCCACTTTCAACAATATTTCAGAGTGGAGGTCAGCTTTATTGATGGAGAAAACCACTGACAAACTGTCACTAACAAACTTTATCACATAAAGTTGTACCATGAGTGGGATTCGAACTCGCACATTAGTGGTGATTGCATAGGTAGTTGTAAATCCAACTACCATGCGATTACGACCGCAATGCCCCCGTAATACTGTTCAATTAACCATAAACAGTAATCAAATAATCCATAAAAAAAATTATTTTAAAAAAGTAATGAAAATTGCCAACATATTTTATTTTTCATTTTCCAGGAGAAGACGCAAAATGGAGAATGACTATGGTCACGGTTGTGCTAATGAACTGTCTTTATTTCATGGAACTACACCAGACAAATTAGATGTGATTGCCGAACAAAATTTGGATCCCCGCCTTGCAGGTGGACGTGTTGGTGCCATATTTGGAAAAGGAACATACTTTGCAATCGATGCCAAATATTCAGATTTGTACGCTCAAGCTGATGATAAGGGTCATAAGTTTATGTTCCTGGTCAAAGTTCTGGTGGGGAAAACTTGTATGGGAAGGCAAGAATATTTAAGACCACCACAAGTAGACCCATCTAATCCTAACAGCCCATTGTATGATAGCTGTGTTGATAATGTCAAAAGTCCTAGGATTTACTGCATATTTCATGACACTCAGTACTACCCAGAACATCTTATTGAATATACTTAAATTGTTATTGTTGATTATGTCCGAAGCTGTATCGGCCGGTTTCAATGGCGTGTGTATCCATGTTATAGTACTAATTGATTTGAGTTGAACAGGTGAACACTATTTCATGTGATACAACATTGATAAAGTTTGTCAGAGGTTTTCTCTGGGTACTCTGGTTTCCTCCACCAATAAAATTGACAGCAACAATATGACTGAAATATTGTTGAAAGTGGTGTTAAACACCATAACCTTTACCCCCCTATTTTATGTAATAAACTCAATGAAGATTTTTTTTCTAATTTCATATTTTGTAAATCAATCATTTTTCAACAACATTTTCAAGAGAGAGTACCGTATATAGGGTTGCATAATGCACAGGATTTTGCACAGATTCCTTATTTTGTAGGAGGGGTGCACATTATAAACAGGAACAATGTGTTTCACTCTTTCCCAGACAGGGAAATCACATGTCCGCCATGTTTTTTTGTTTACTATTGTCAACATGCAAAGTTAAATATGGACACTATTCCATAAAATAATTAATTGCATCTACTATGTTTTAATTATTGAAGAATTAAAACTGTCTAGTGCAGTTTTGTTTTGTACTTGTAAATATTTACCTTTGATAGATACGAAAATAAACTAAATATAAACTCTGACTATATCTAGCCATGTGTTAAATAATCAATAATCTTGCTGATAAGTCAATGTGTGCAAGTGTAAATGTGTCATAATTACTTAGTGTATAATTAGACTGTCAGACTATGTTTACACAAGATTATAGTGATTGAAATAAAAAGAAAAGAAACAATAAAATGTATTTGTCAATTTTTATGTCAAGTCTAATAGCTTGATTGCTCCCAGGTGAAGTTAAATCTGATTAACACAAAATTACAACATATAACAATCTGTTATGATTGCATGGCTTGGATGTTATTTCATCACTAAATAATAAGGCATTGTTTGTAGTTCATTCATGATCATTAATTATCTGGTCAATTTTAAAAATACAAAAAAATAACGGATTGTCGGCGCTCTTTGATGTATGTAACAACAGTATTTTCAACAACTCTTCACAAGCTTAGCAATGTTCAACAATGTCATAATAAGTGACAATTGTTTGCCTTTTTTTGTTCTATATCATTATTTTCTGTCATTTTCAACTATCAACTGCGTTAATTTACGTTCAGATCCGGAATTTAAACTCATATTTACCGATGCTGTACTAGATTTCGAATACATTACACAACATCTGGATAATAAAAACATCATATGAAAACGCCAATAAAACCCAACACATTTAATATTTTGCAACTTTATTGAAGATGAAAAGAGATAAATGGTTCTTAAATTCTCCCAGCAAATGAAACATACTCAAAGGACTGAAAAATATATACGATTGATATTTAATTCTTACATTTCCGACGATGATTTTTTTCAAAAGTCCATGCGCATTATAGACACGAACAAATTTTTTTCTGGAGATTTCCAAGGCCAAGAGGGGGTGCACATTATGCACCAATGCGCATTATGCAACCCTAAATACGGTACCTATTTTGTGTAATCATTTTGTCTATATTTGAACACAGAATCTTGAAACTTTACAAAATGTTTTAAGTTGCACACTTAAATGTTGTATTGCCGTGCGATTGAGAGATGTTCGGATATACAAGCATCCAATTAAGTCTTTGACTTTTTTCATAAAAGCCTGTGTGTATACTAAACAGATACAATTATATGATAAAATGACAACAATTAGAATGCTGTTAAAATATGCTCAATTAAAAATTGAATATATATTTCCAAATTTTTCTTATTAACATTCATCTAAGTGGTGTAGAGATTTTCTAATTTATTTTTCTAACTAAAAAATAAATTATTTGTATCACAGGAAATGGGATGCTTAGATTTTATTTTATACCCTAAATAAAACTCCTAATCATTGTAATGTCTTGTCAGAGAGGTCGTTGACCTTGATATTGTAGGGGCCCTCGTGGCCATGATCATATGGTACTTGGATATACAACTACCTGTGCAATTTGTGTTTATCACCACTGATATTGTGAGTTTGAATCCCTCTCAGGGCAAGGTGTACAACATAATGTGATAAAGATTGTCAGTGACTTGCGGCAGGTCGGTGGTTTTATCAGGGAGCTCTAATTTCCTCCACCAATAAAATTGACCGCTACGCTATAACTGAAATATTGTTGAAAGTAGCGTTAAACTCCATAAGCCTAACTCTAACCTCTATACTCTAAATAACATTCGTAAACATTGTAAAGTCTTGTCAGAGAGGTCGTTGACCCTGATATTGTGTATTTATGAAGTCTGTCCGTTTGATCAATAAAACCAACTCTGTTTTACCAGTAAAGCTTACTATCAATGATTTGTAAATTATTCTTTTATCTTTACACACTATAATATATATTATTTAAGGAATATTTTCTATTATTTAGCAGGTTGTACGTTATAACTTGGTTTGGGGAAGTTTAATAAAAATGCAAAGCAGTTTATGAAAAGTGTAAACTGTTCCAAACCAGATTATACAAGTATAACCTGTTAACAAATTTCAAATATTCCGTATAATTTAATTTTTATAACAAAACTTAATGACTCCTCGATTTTGATTTTGGTTATTTCGTGAGACTATTTGAATTAGTCATTTGCAAATGATTACATTGGCGACGTCACAATACCAACCCAGGTTATCAAGTATAACCAATGTTGCTCCAGGCTGATAAGCTGATCAGATTGCAGTATTCACAGCTGATTAAATTATCAAGCAACAAACCTGATACAAACATATTATCATTGATTTCTGTATGTGATAATGTGATGCTATATCAATGTCAATGACGTCACCTTGACAAATCTTCGATAAGCATATCGTTGATAAATGTTTTGCTTGAAATGGACTTCTCATCACATATCATCCTTCGGTGCGACATTGCTCAGAGAAATCCATTCTAGCAAAACAAATCAGTGATAATATATATGATAGACTCAGATCGACGTCCAGTCTCTAATCAACATCCACTCCTCAAATCGGCATCCACTGACGTCATTATCTCAAATCACGGTCCAATTTTAGGATATTCTCAAATCGGCGTCCTTTCCAAACTCTCATATCTATAGGCCCATTTACACGATCAAAGTTTGCCATAAAAAATAATTGTAACGACAGTTGGTTTTTGTTTAATCTGTTTTTTTTTTTTTTTTTTAAGCATTTTCCCATTCTTTAATATTATCAATAGGGGTAGAATCTACTTTGGCGGACCACGGAAGTCAGATATTGTAATAAACAAAGCGCATGACCCATAACCTTTCATTTTGCTACCATGCGGTTATAACAACAAAAGGTTAGGTTTAGGGTTAGGGTTAACTTTAGGGTTAGGGCTAATGTTAGGGTTAATGTTAGGGTTAAGGTTAAGGTTAGGGTTAAGGTTATGGTCAGCTAAAGTAGAAGTACTCCTAAGCACAATAGGATTTTATATACAGTAACTATAAAATACATAGGCATTTTTGTCATCAAGGAATCTGGTCTTATCCCTTCTCCATCATTGCTTCAAAAACATTCCCTAATATAGGGACGTCGATGTGAGTCTTACATATATTTGCCTAGAGATTCTAATGATATGAGATTTAATGCTTTAAATAAAATGAACCAAATAATAGGGGGAGGTTTGTACCCATAAACATAGTTTAACCCTGCCACTTTTTATTGAAGTGCCTGTACCAAGCCAGGAAAGTGAGCGTTCATGTATTGATTGATTGATTGGTGATCAAGTCAAACTTAAGCAGTATTTCAACTATGTTGTGACGTGAACAAATTTTATATATCAGGCACCTAGAAGACCCTAAGAAATAAAAGATAATTGTCTATCAAACAATCGGGTTACATGTACAAATAAAAGAAACATTAAAATAATAAAACCATATATTTAGAACTTATGTTATCTAACTAATGTATAGCATTGATTTTTTCCTGTGTTTTATGCAATTTTTTATTAGAGTTTCGACAGTGTGGTATTTTTTCTTTTTCATTTTAATTGATACATTTTTATGACAACTGTATGTTGCATTTTGTCTTTGACAGACAAATGCATAGAAAATTGTGAAAGTGAGACTGTGTTTATCTCACTTTTGAGAGTTGACCTATGTATCTAAAGACCAACAATAGATTAAATTAAATATTATTTGACATGGAGATTTATTAATGATTTTTGTTACACATGAATTTTATCTATTTTTATATCATTTACAAGATGACCGTTTTTTAATTAATGATAGTATATAATTGTGTGCTTTTCTGATATAATTACAGCAATGATATGTATGTGCTTGCTTGTTTCTAATAAATTTCTTAAAACAATATCATGACTTACATGAAGATAATTTAAGCAGATGACTATCCTGGAAAACCTTAGATCCAGTTGTCAAGAGGGGGGGGGGGGGGATCCCAGTAACTGGTTTAACCCTGCCACATTTTTGTGCCTGTTTCAAGCCAATACTTGGATTTCCAAGTTTTTGTCGTGGTTCTATTTGTGTTCAGTGAGTTAAGATGAGACAATTATTCATTTTTATTGATATTGGTGGTAATGATGACCATCACAGTTTAAACTGTCTTTTCATAAAGAATTATGTGCCATAGCAATATCTGAATCAGACAATGTATCATAAATTTTACACAATATTTAATATAGCTTCAGATATTCCAATTGGTACAAATGGTGCTCCACTTCTTACCAACTAGTTTTTAAGCTTACCTGGACAGAATGCTCATGTGACCTATTGCCATCTCAACTTAGGGACAAATCACAATCCACCTCCTTGTCACCCTTGATAACCTACTACTTTTGCACTGCCATCTGCTGAATTTTGTCAGTTACCTCCCTTATAATGACATCATTTTCAGCCAATCAGTATAAAACATTCATATTTCCTCATGTCAAAATATGTACACATTTGACTGAAAATACTAAATCTGTCCCCAAAAATGATTATGTGCAGTCCCTTATGACAAAGACTTCACAGGTCCATTTTATGTTTACATTTTCCTACAAATTGTTTTTGTAACACACATTCTGATTGGTTGTGGCTATCACTGTCTGCTTCCAGTATATTCGTCACCATGTGACCAAGAAGATGTGCCTATCATGCTGTCAAGTGTGAAGGAGAAGACGGATTGTTAACCTTGGTTAGTGAAGATGTCCCTTATCATACTTTGTCTGTCATACTTTCGACATCTGCTTTAAAACCATTAGGCCAATCTTGGCTGACCACTCTCAGACCTATTATTTTGGAAAAGTACCTAGCAATCATCAATTTCTGGAACTAGAAGAACAATAGTGTTGTAACAAAATACATTAGGATTTCAAATATTTGAATTGCAACTTTGCTGAATTTTCTGGAAGACTCTCAAACCTATTATTTGGTGCAACTAAGAGGAGATACATAACACATTCATTTGCGATGCGGTTATTTTATTATTGACAAGGTTTCTAGGTCCAAAATGAAGGAGAGGAAGTTTTAATTCACTTAAACAGCAGTCCCTCTTGTTTTTAGACCTGAAGATCCCTATGAAATGCAGCTTTAGTCTGGTACAAATGAAAATCTAAGGGTCTAAGGTGGTTCAGTTCCTGGATATCAAACATTGACATAGACTGCAATGGTGAAAATGTCCAAAAATGGCATGAAACATTAATTATTATGATATGTAGATTTAAGATTGCACAGAGTTAGGTCCATTTGGTCCAAAGTTTAAAATAGACTGTAGTGGGGGGGGGGGTCAAAAATCTTACAAACCAGGAATGTGAATTGCAATTGTATTTTGCATGAAGCATCATTGTGATATGAAGAATCAATATTGTACCAATAAATGACCCTGGGTTTCTTGAGATCCAGTCTTGGAAGATCAAAATTGAAGTTACATGTATGCTACAAATGCAGACTGAGACTCTAGTGAGCCTAATCTCAGTTTGTTGTGGTGTTGTGTTGCTCAATCTTTAGTTTTCTGTGTATAGATATCAAATTTATACTGTGCAAGCTGCATCTCGTTTCTAATTGGTTGAATAGAACAGTTACATCTGTCTAAACCGAGCCTTGCTGAGACTAACGTTTGTGCTCGGATTAGACAGGTGTTTGGTTTATACAGGTTAGATCCACAAAGATTTCTTACATTGGGACTTTATTTCAAGTTCGGTTAAATCAAGATTCCTGTTTATTCATGGTTCGGTTTCGCTGTATTATAAAAATCTTCTCAGAATTCGAATGTCAAACTGATTCTTAACGTAGAACAACAAATTTGAGCATAAAAACAAGGGTCAAACAAGAATTGACAGTACAGAGACACAACGTCAACGGTGGGCACAAGACACAAAACAAAAATAAAACAAAAAAAACACAAGCAGCATACTTATAAGATGAGTAACTGCCCTCGCTAAGAAAACTGGGGTAAGCCCAAGTGCTGGTGAATGGTACGCAGCTCCTGCTTCTTATAAGACACCCGTCATGTTATGATGCTTGAATGCTGTTTCCTATAATAGATATTTTATGTTTAGCTGGTGTTCTCCTCCACAAAATACATACCTTAATCAGGAGGTTATAGTGCTTAACGCCACTTTCAACAATATTTCAGTTATATATCGTGGCGGTCAGTTTTATTGGTGGAGGAAACCGGAGTACCCTTAGAAAACCACGGATCTGTCGCAAGTCACTGACAAACTTTGTCACATAATGTTGTATCGAGTACACCTCGCCTATGCGGGATTCGAACTCACAACTTTAGTGGTGATAGGCACTGATTGCTTAGGTAGTTGTAAATCTAACTACCATACGATCACGACCACGACGGTCCCTTTTCCATTGCTGATTATTAGATACGATTTTTTAATATGCATCATTGTTGTATGTTAAATATTGAACACTGGCCTAATATATGACCATAATTTCATTTTAATTTGTACACTGATATTTCCTTGGAGAAAACAACAAAATGTTAAAATGTTTATACATCGATAATTCCATTGTACTAAGGTGTATTCTTGCTGCATTGTATCAATTTTGCAATATTTATTTGAGAAAAATAAGAACATTCATCTATTTTGAAAGCAACAAAGTAAGATATTTCAATTCAATTCAATTCAAAGTTTTATTCAAAGTCGATATATAGCATACATATAACACAAGCTCTAATGAAATCGAATCAGTTAAAAATACAAGTAAAAGTAATATGAAATTCTTAATTCAAAAGTACTAGTTGGGAAAGTCCGAGAAAAGTGGAATGTTGATCGACGTCCCAGACAATTTGTTCATCGTCACTCGACTAGCGTCTCCGGTCGCATTTGCTCTTAATAAGAATTAAATACGATTGTGTATGACTCTTTATTGATGTGTAATTCAAGCATAAATGTATACAGCTTAGAAAAAAAATCACACAAAGACGAGCAGGACGTTATGTATGCATAAATCTAGACAAATCTAATGTAATGATAAAGACAGTTACAAGTTTTCCTTTTTCTGCAGAACAATAAAAGATTGGAATAAATTACCAGAAAACATCACAAACAATACCACAACAGATACAATTAAAGAGGGCTTCTCACACGAGGTGCTCCTCAAAACCTTCCCATATCTCTAATAATAATATACTTTGTTTTTATCTTTATATACTAGTAATAAATTTTGTTAAATGTTAAATTGTTAAATTATATATATATATATATATATATATATATATACGTCTGAAAATTAAACCAAACAGTGTTAGAATTAGATTTTAGAGCTCTTTTTAAGGGAGTGGATGTAGTCGAGTGGTCTAGGGCGCTGGACGTAAGGCTAAGCGAATGGTGCTGCAGTGTAACAATGGTGTGGGTTCAAATCCCGTCGAGGGAAGAACAAAAATTTGACAGCTCTAAAATCTAATTCTAACACTGTTTGGTTTAATTTTCAGACGTATATATATATATATATATATATATATGAAAAAAAAATGTAAAATTATAATCAAAAGCACACAGGCCGTTATCTGAATAAAAAAAAATGTTTCCCAATATAAGACCTAAACTTTGATTTAAAAAACCATATATGTATTGCAGTTGAAATTTTTCATAATATCACGTAAATAGCCTAGAACGAAGGAAATACGTCGCTGTTTGATTTTCTTCCATCCAGGAAAGAATTCAATGTTGACCCGCCCAATGCTAAACATTCGAATTCTTTTCACTAATTACTACATTATAACAGATTTTTTAAACCTGGCTTTTTGTTCAGAACATTTTATTAGTATAAAACATTGAATATTGGCAACTTTTAATATAAAAAAAAATTCAGTTATTGACAGCCTTTAAATAAAAAAAAAAGTAAAAAAAAAGGTTTTTATGTGTCATAACTTGCACCGGAAAATAACCTCCAATTACGTTGAAGGTTTTCTGTAAATGAAGAAGAACCAGGCCACTGAAGTACTGCTTTAAAATGACAGAATTTGCGTCTCACCGAGAGATCTTTTCAATGTTAAACTTCGATCTGTAATGTCGATCTAAAAGTGAAATTCAATCTCTGGTCTTTTTTCGTGTGAAAAATCTTTGACATTACTATCTGTGTCTGAAGTATTCTCTCGGGCTTTTCCTTTAATGGGACCAGCTGGTGAATTTTGCCAGCGGCTTTTTCATTTTATATAATTATTAATAAGTTAATAAATCTAGTTCCCTTTGACGTCAGATTAAATTGATACTTTTAGCGCAAGATATTTGACATATTATTTTAATCCGAATGGTGGATAAAACGCAAGCATAAGTTTTTATAGAAAAAAAGAGGAGTTCCAAATTAACATCTTACGAACATTTACACTACATATTCGTTTCCTTTCCTTAATCTCATTGTCCCCTGTAAAATGTCATTGGAAAGTTCGCATATATCGCCACACGACAAGGAGGTTTTAAACAGATTGTTTAATCCAAATCTTCCATACGGTGATGTTGTCGATGAAGATGAAAACACAGATATTGTCGAAGGTTTACACGTTGTCATCAAATGAATGAGAAATTTCTAGTTTCAAAGTTTTATTAATAATGGAAAATCAATCAAACATTGATGTCTCACATTAAAATGATATTTAAATTAGTAAACATAGACAATTATGAATACATTTTTAAATGACAAATATAATATTAAAGAAATTTCTAAAACAGTAGTTTTTTTAATGAGTATAAATTGTTATTAAATGTTCCCAATTCATGTTTTTATGGCGACGTAAGTAATTAACAAACATTACAAAAAAGTTCAAATCTGACACACATCTAAACTTGTGAAATGCTTGAAAATCTTACGCGTAAAGGCTATGGTTTAACACTTGTATAATTGTGTTGACTCTTTGAGACAGTTTTACTTTGCTAAAAAATAAATATAGACAACCTGCTGTAATCTCGTTGAGATTTAGTCCGAGATTCCTCTGTCGTCTAACGGCGTATATGGATTTGCTGTAGCCGTTGGATGTCAGAGCGCAATACATACGGAAAACAGCGGATTTGCTTCTCCAACTCTGGGTCAGCACATTTCCACGTTTCGTGGCTATCGGATTTTATTTTCTATCATAAACCCTTATATAAATCGCTTCACCAATCATTTTTCTATTCATTCATAAACATCTTACCCTCAGAAAGTGGTGTTACACTCCATTACAGCACGATTTTGCCTTAGATCCTATTATTCCGCCATTTGACTTCCATTTTTCAAACATTTGTCATGTGACTACGAGAAAACTACGATTACCGCAATGTATCATGGGAGATGATTTGCATATAAACAAACAAACAAATATTTTTATTGCCAATCATAGGTGCCTGTTAAGGCAGAACAATTAACATAAGATTTAATACAGTTGATTATATTGATTAGTAATGATTTTAACAGCAAATTTAGTGAATTACAGATAACCATAAGAAAAAAAAAATGTTGTAATACCTTGTCCAAAAAAGGGGAACGTAACACATGCTCTTTCCGAAGCCCGTTGGTAACACTCTGTCATTGAATCTTTTCTTTCCAACACATTCTGTATTATTTCCTTCTGCTCTGCTTTGATCTGTAGATGGACTGTTTGTCCTGCAGAATACGCTTCAATGTATCGTCTTCCATGTGATTTTAATGTTTACTGTTTACGTATGCAAATAATTCTCAAATAATTTGGCGGGCTGAATTAAGTAGCTCCCATCATGCAATGCGTTACTGTTATCATTCAGTTAGTATCGCGAGATCACGTTTGTAGATTCGAAAATGGAAGTCTAATGGCGGAATAATAGGATCTAAGGCAAAATCGAGCTGTAATGGAGTGTAACACCCCTTTCTGAGGGTAAGATGGTTATGAATGAATAGAAAAATGATTGGTGAAGCGATTTATATAAGGGTTTATGATAGAAAATAAAATCCGATAGCCACGAAACGTGGAAATGTGCCGACCCAGAGCTGGAGAGGCAAATCTGCTGTAATCCGTATATATTGCGCTCTGACGTCCAACGGCTACAGCAAATCCATATACGCCGTTAGACGACAAAGGAATCTCGGACTAGTTGAGATTAGGATTCCGAAGAAATGTTCTGTCTGTATCTACATCCTAATCTCGTCACAAGCCCTGTCAAATTTTAAATTTCCAGAATACCTTTGATAGGGCTTGTGTTGAGATTAGGATGTAGATACAGACAGAAAATTTCTTTGGAATCCTAATCTCAACGAGATTAAACCTGCTGGTACAACTAGTAGGTCCAACTATCAATTAAGGTATGATGTTACGCCACAAGTTATCAATCCAAACGTTATCATAACACTACATTCAAAAGTGTAAACAGTATTGTATGTTCTGAGGATTCATTACTTGAGATGGAGTTGGTATATTATAAGCTTATTTTACAAGATGACAATGCAACGCCTCATCGTTTTTTTATAGACCTCTAATAATTGGAAAACTGGAAATAACACTAACACCATGGATTTGCCTGCACAATCCCTAGATCTTAACATAATAATTAACATTTCGTTGACAATAAAAATTTCTAGAGCATTAATACAAGGGCAGATCTCATCTCATCAGCTGCCCCAGGGTTACGTAAAGAGTTTATACCATTGAAAATGTTCCAGAGGAATTATGCACACTAATGGAAGAAGAAGAATTCCACGTCGTTTGAGACAGGTTAATATAAGAGAAGGCTATATCACCAAATAGTACTACCTTGTTAAGGTAGGTGGCACTTATTTTTATGTTGGAAAACATTTTTTTTAACTGACATTTCCATTTAAGCTAAATATGGTGGCCATTTTTGTTCAAGTTGCAATAATTTTGGCATGATATATTTAAGAAAAAAATGTTTTATTTTGTAGAAGAAATAGAAACTGAGGAAATGAAGCAAGTTAAACATTTAGAGACTGATGGTGTTCGTGCAGCTGAATCTGGAGACATTCAGAAAGCTTTAGACCTTTTCTCTAATGCCATAAATCTGATTCCCACTAGAGCTTCTGGATACAATAACAGGGCCCAGGCATTGAGATTGAAAGGAGATGTGAAAGGTATATATTGTTGATGGTTTCATTCCAAGATATATGTTAGCGTGACATGCTCTCCCCGAGTGCGGTAAATCTTGGGTTCAAGCCCCGGTTGAGTCAAACCAAAGACTGTAAAATTGATATTTGTTGCCTTTCCGCTAAGCACACAGTATTAAGGGGAAAGAGCAAAGACTGGTTGGCTCAGAATCGGGATGATGTGTCAGAGTGGAACGATATGTCTACCAAGCACTGGTGTTTCAGTGAGCTAGCACTAGAAAAGTCCAACTAAGCATGTTGGTCTAGTACAAAGCTGACCTCATCATCATCTCATTGAAAATTAAATTGTTCTCGCCATGATATAGCTGAAAAATTGCTGAGTCTTATTCTTTTTCATCCAAGGTTACGCAAAGCAAAACTTCAGTCATTTATTACTTCAAAATTTCTAAGGTCAGTATTGTGGTCCATCTGTACAAAATCCACCATGTCTTGGCTGCATGCAGATGTGTACTTTATTGGGGTGAAAATGATGTATTTCTGTAATTTTATTTGCCAATATGAAAGTGGATAAACCTCTTGAGTTGTAGTATAGGACATATATATATGAATTAAATGTCTGCTTATCACTTCAGATGATTTGATATTGCAAAATGTAATCATATTTGGAACTATTTCGAAAAACATTTTTGCATATCTACAGATTTTTTTCAAATCTGTTTCTAACTTTAGTCTCCCCTTTGAGTACTTTGTTTAACATTTAAATAGCTAGTCAGTTAAAAGCTGAAATAAGCTCTGTTATTAAATGTTCCCATGAATTTATAGTTTCCATATTGTTTGTTATTTCAGGTGCATTGGAGGATTTAAACAAAGCAGTAGAATTAAGTCAAGGACATGGACAAGTTGCTTGTCAAGCTTATACACAGAGAGGATTAATTTATAAGCTGGAAGGTATAATTAAGAAATAATTAATGGATGCCAAAATTGTATGTAGTTTTAACATGGGCAACATTATTTTCGTAAAAAATATATCCTCAGCGATAGCGAGGGATAAAATGGAACAAAAATAATGTTACCCCTGGTAAGATGTAATACAAACTATGGCTTCCATGAATTATTTTGATTATAATAGGAAAAATCTAACTTAATTTTTTAAGTGGAAGGCAATATTGCATTGATATTGAAAATGTGTGTCATAACAAAATCCACTAACCTTCACGTTTCCTTCTGCATAAACAACAATACACAGTGTTGCTTTTAAGTCGGTGATAATTTCCAATTTGAGGGCATTCTGATTTTACAGCTTAAAAAGTCCAAGTCGATCCTAGTTATATTAAATACTTTTTCTCGAAATATGAATACGTCAAGAAATGACAGGAATATTTTAATGTATATATGTACCATTGTCATGTATAAATACACAAAATCACTCAACTATTTATCCGGCAATATACATGGATCTAAAATAAAATATACCAAGAGGTATTTCTTGGCTATGAAGAACATCATACAAGATTTAAGAAACTAGGTATTAAGTGTAAAAAATGGTATAAAGGGACACAGACGTGATTTCATTGTGACATATATTGTCTTCTTTTGGTAGTTGTAATTAGACCAAATGTGGCAAGAATATGTTACATTCGATGATAACTCACTGAACAATAGCCTGTGGGTAGATATGTCACTCCATTTGGAGTCCGAGCCAACCAGTCTTTGCTCAAACTCATCAATTCTGCATGCTTAGTGGGGAAGCAACAAATACATGTACCAATTTTATAGTCTTTGGCTTGACCCGAATAGGACTCAAACCTTTGATCTATCCCACTTGAGGTGAGCATGCTGACCGTTGCAGTTGTTTCTTTGGTACCAACAGGTTATTTTTCTTATCGCTTCTCTCTGTCATCACCAACAATTTACTGTGGTGGATTTACCTCTTTATAGATTAAATATGCATGAACTTAAGTGACCTTACTTTAACCAATGAAAAGATTAACAGTATTATCTACAATCTTTTGTGTGGAGATATATGTACAACATACATATTCAAGTTTTCTGAGTACTTTTTACTCTACCATGTACTGATTGGCCAATTATGCTGATGGCGTTATTAGTAAGAAACAAGTAAATAATATTGAAAACAACCAGGGGTTACGGGAACTTCATGAACTCAAAGCCCATGATTTAGGTCAATGGGTTTTGATGTTAAATTTGTAATTTTCAAGATTGATATTTTGGGATAGATCTTAATGGCCTCCTTTGAAAATAAGATCCCAAGGGATCCAACTTTCATTTATAATTGCTGTGGTTACAAACACATGTATTGCTCTTTGATCTTTGTGTCAGATTATTTGATCTATTTATAAAACCCTTTGATCCCTGTATCAAATTGTTTGATCTATTTATATAACCCTTTGATCTTTGTGTTACAGGACAAGAAGATGAAGCATTGGAAGAGTGCTGCTAAGTTAGGAGGACAGTTTGCTAAACAGCAAGTTATTGCTATGAATCCATATGCTGCCTTATGTAACCAGATGTTATCAGAGGTCATGCATAAGGTCAGGACAGGAGAGATGTAAGAAGAGGTCAAGCAAGGTCAAGTCTAGGGTTACCATAGAAAGGTTATATGGTGCAAAGATGGAAGAAATATATGTCGCCAGATGTAATATTTCATACAGTTGGATTTCAACTTTCATCCTCAGTTTAATGAAGTGATCTGAAGAAAATATTGTGATATTACTGTTTATATTTGTTATCATTTTGTTTGGTGGTTTCCATGGTTACATTATATAGCTCTCAACAACCACTTTTATCCATTATTCAAAAAAATGTGTGTATGAGATGTAAAAAAAACTTGCAGTGAAAAATATCATTGTACATTAAATACAAGAAATTATTTTAAACTATTTTTGTTTTTATTTATTCCAAATATATCATTTACCCAGATTAAGTATAGATTAAGCAACAGTTGTCCATGTTTTAAATCTAGGTTTTTGATTGGTAGAGGTGATTATGTTCTAAGGGTAAATTAGACCGAATAATCTCTCTCTTGTGTGTCATTATATATTATATATTTCCTTTTTATTATTTGGACATTTATTTATTTTTTATTTTATTTTTTTTTTTTTCTGAGACAAATCACTACTATATAAAAGTAGTAGAAAGCATACAATTTGTATGCACTGGAAATTCTGGGATTTCTTGAGATTTGTGTAATGCAAACACCTACCGGTCTATTCATGAAGGAATATTCTTCAACTCTAGCCCTACACTGGGCTTCAAATATCCCTTTAGACTCCCCTATATCCATTTTTATCTCTTCGCTTCATTTACACTTTACAAGTCATGACCTCCATTCATAAATATTTCAATCAATCAGATTGACTCTTATATTTTAGTGGTAGGGGAGGCTACTCTGGTTACATGATTAACTAAATGGCTATCTTTGAAGATACACTGCCAATGTGCTATACTATATATTATGCAAGTGAAGTGAGCTCTTTTTGGTAAACAATTTGTACCTAGGATTTTTTGACAAATTTATAATCTTCTTCCATCTTCACATACTGATGGATATTTGTTTTTTCTGCACATTGTAAGCACGTTTCGTGTAACTCACTTGCACACTACTAATGAAGATCTTCTTAACATAAAACGCAAAGATGATACTAAATCTTGGACCCTCTCTCGTATGTCCGATACCACTGAAACCCAGAACCTGTGTGTAATAAAAGTCATTTTAATAGCTTGTTCTACTTATATTTTTTTATCATTATTTGCTGTCATTTCCTCGCAACAAAAGTAGTCTTTTTCTGTATAATTAGATTCTAAAACTATGAGATCTCGTAAGGAACGAGAGTTCGATTGAATGAGACTAGATTCGACCCTAAAAATGTCGTCACCGATATATCTCGGCCCAAAAAATCTTGACACTATTTTGATGCACTGGATGAGTGTGAAATTGGCAGATAATTTTCAGATTCGCGAGCATTCATGGCCATGCCTGTTTCATAGTACATATCAAAGGATTCCATTATGAAAGTAAACAGATAATAGTCTATGCACATTGGCACTGTATCTTCAAAGATAGCCATTTTGTTAATCATATGACCAGAGTAGCCTCCCCCTACCACTAAAATATAAGAGTCAATCTGATTGGTTGAAATATTTATGAATGGAGGTCATGAATTGTAAAGTGTAAATGAAGCAGAGATAAAAATGGAGTCTAAAGGGCTATTTTAAGCCCAGTGTAGAGTTGAAGAATAGACCGGTAGGTGTTTGCATTACACAAATCTCGAGAAATCCCAGAATTTCCAGTGCATACAAATTATATGCTTTCTACTACTTTTATATAGTAGTGCTTTCTGTCTCAGAAAAAAAAAATGTCCAAATAATAAAAAGAAAATATATAATGACAAATATAAACACACAAGAGACAGATTATTCGGTCTATAGGGTAAATCAACATTTTATCCAGCAATTAGGATAGGGTTGCTTTATTATGACATTGTCATAATAACACTTCACATTGTCATAATAACACTTCATTGTCATAACACTTCACAAGTGACCTTGAACTTTACACATTTGAACACTTGTTTACAATGTTGTAGTGTTTTTATGCATATATATCACACTGTAAACGCTGTACTCGATGGAATGATATTTCGTGTGGGGGTGTACTGATATTTCGCTGTTGTCTGTCTACTGACATGGGACCGTCAAAAGAAGTATGTTTTAGGTGAGTTTTTGTTATATTATACCCCATAACAATTCAAACAATTATTAGGAAGTATTTAATGTGTTTATATATGCTTTAAATTTCAAACTTAATTTATTATGAACATAGAAAATTAGGTAATAGTAAACAGTGAATTAAAAATATTATTAAAATGTAAAGAAAATAATTCATTACAGGTTATTTCATAAATTTATGAATTAAACACATGCTAAATTTTACCCTTCCTTAATATTTTATCGTCTGAATTCATTGTAGTAGAGACATGAAGTTTTAAACGTTTGATTTATATTCACCATACAGCGATGAACTGTACTGTTATCTTATGTTCATATATTTTGAGTGTACTGTTTCTTCGTGTATACAACGACAAAAACTACTGTTATTTCAGGTTTCTTTAACTTTATAACTATAATTTTTTACTAACCATCTGATTTTCTACTTTCCAGATAACTGTAATGGACCCCTACCGTTGTTACTACTGCAATGCCACCAAAACGACTGAAAGAGACGCTTTATCCCATTCGAGAGAACACCATCCAAAATTGGAGCTTAAATACAAGAAATACGAACTTTCTCCATCGTGTTTAATTCATAAATACTCACCGAAAACCTCATCGGCGGTGTAATGGTTAGCGTGCTCTTCTCAGTTGCGGGTTCGAGCCCGTGTCGAGTCAAACCAAAGACTAGAATTGATATTTGATTATTCTCCGCTAAGCACGCGACAATAAGGAGTAAGAGCAAAGACTGGTTGGCTCACAATCAGGAATCGTGTCTGAGTGTGCGATATGTTAAGGGGGAGACGGTCCGTGCGAAATATTTTCCTTGTGACTAAATGATACTCTCAGTGCTAAATATTTTTCAATTCAATGTATGTTTCGTGAAAAAAACGGGGACTCATGCCATTTAAACTAATTTAACCCTCTTCACTATTTATTCAAGTGCCTATACCATTCCAGGAAAGTGAGCCATGTGTGTTAGATATTTCTACGATGTTCCAAATTATCCAGGGGTGAAATGAAATCAAACAAATATGTATAATTATACAAATTATAAATTATAAATTCCATAAAACATATACATATATATATAAAGCAATATCAATATTTTCACAAATTTTATAAATAATATAATAGAAATAACATTTTTTTTTGGCAACAAAGTCCGCCTATTTTTTAATTATTTAAACATATACACTCACGGGTCAAAAGTATTTCCTCGCTAAGATATTTCCCTATATATTTCATATAAAACCACTTATTTTCATAACATTCTCATGTAGTCATTCCCTATCTGATTTTCATGAAATTTTCAGCATTAAATGCAGAAATAAATATAGTTTCTTCTTGGTATAATTTTCAAATAATTTTATTTTTACTTTCTCTTAAGAATTGATTTAAAAACAAATTTGTTCACCAAATCTTACTATATTATCATATAAAATTGTGACGTCAAGAATTTACATTTGTGTTTAAATCATAAATGCTTGTAAATAAAAGTTCGAAAAAATTACATGAAGATATTAAAATAAATTCTAAATAATTCTACTATTAACGGTGAAAAATTCATGAAAATCGGCTAAGGAATGACTTTATGAGAATGTTATTTTCATATAAAACAACTTATTTTAGTGGTTTTATATGAAATATATAGGGAAATATCTTAGTGAGGAAATTGTATATATGTCGCGTACATGTTGCAATTTGTACAAGTTATAACATGTACAAGAAAACTGTACATGTTGTAACTTGAACAATCCAAAAATACAGGTTATAACATGTACAAAAGTAGATTGTACATGTTATAACATGTACAAAATATTGCTTTAAAATGACTTTAACTTGTACAATATTTGAAAATAAAGAACAAAAGATAGGCTTCCATTATCACAACAACATTTCATTAACCTGGGGTCTTATTATCATCAATTTTATATTCTTTTTTAATAATTTTTGTTTTAGTTTTTGGTCTTTTTTTTTTCTTTTTGATACAGTTAATGATAAGTTGAGCAGTTTTTATAATTACTTAATACTTTTAAAACACACCTGTAGTCAATGAATATTATTCAGTATTCTCACTTGGTGAATAATAATTTTGAGTTTCTACTCAGAAGGCAATAGATTTACTTTCATAGTAGTAAAGATTTAAGATGCAAGTGGATACCCAAGACAGATTTTACAATGAAATTCTTGATATGTCGACGAAAAATTCCTCGGCAAACAATACCCTGTTTTCAAAGGAGAGGATAGAAACTTTAATAGGAGGTGTTAAGCAGGCAAAAGATGCAACTAAACCTTCTGGCAAAGAAAATGCCAAGTTCCAGTGAGTGATATGAGTGTGAGAGAGATAGTGAGTAAAATATATCGTTGAGTGGAGGGCAAGGTTTTGTGCATTGTCAATGTAAGAAAGGAAATTGTAAGTCTGGTAGGTGTAAATGTCGAAGGTTGAAATCTATGTGCAACTCTAGGTGTCATATGTCTTTGTCATGTAGCAACAAGTTTAAAGCACAGCTGGTTTCTGGAATGGTAAAGTACAAAATGTAGTAATTTATGCATGCTGTATATTATATTTCTTTTGCTTTTGATTATTGCTCTTCATTACTTCAGATTTAAATTGATTTTTTTATTTTTAGATTAAAATTATTTTCATATATTGTACAAGTTAAAGCCATTTTTAAACAATATTTTGTACATGTTATAACATGTACGACCTAATTTTGTACATGGTATAACTGGTATTTTTGCATTGTTCAAGTAATAACATGTACAATTATTTTGTACATGTTATAACATGTACAAAATCACAACTTGTACACGACATATATAAACATAAATAAAGGGATGGGAAGGGTGGGTTTTTTAAAAAGTCCCAACAAAACTTTCAATATAATACTAACAGCCAAATAATCACATGTAATATAACAAATTTTAACAAAGAAATTTACATATATCCAGTGAAAAGGAAACATACTAATTAGTGAGCAGACTTTTTTAAGTATGACCAAACAAGGACATTTACATATCCAATGAAACGGAATCATACTAATTAGTCAGCTTGTTAACCCCAAGTCTAAAACCCCCCTTTTACAATGACATAATAAAATTAATCCCAAACCCAACCAAGAAGGGGGGGGGGGTATGTTGTTAAAATCGTGGTAGTATAGAGAACAGAAAGATATCATGGCTTTAAGGCGCAGGTCTTGACCAGAATCAATATATCGTAAAAAAACAATCGCTAGACCAATAACCCAACATTTTAATGTCATAGTCAGATAAACCTACCGATCCCGCCCAGGTAGCAGCACCCCTTCTAAAAGAATGTCCCCCGTAATTCTGTGGATTATAGCCAAAACGTTGCAAGAGGGATCGAAAACATTTGAGGAAAACAGTAGGACAAACAGCAATGATCAGACAAACAAAATAATGGATCCAAGGGCCCCCTGGTATGGCCAACACGCGGGACAAAGCATCGTAAGGACACACATGGTGACCGTGCAACATAGGAAGTACAATCTCAATAGGTTTAGAACGAAATTGCAATCTTGGTAACTTTGAGCGTAACAAGCATGCCCCAGCTACAAGGCATCACGTCTACTCTTCTTAAATTGAAGTCGGGATCAAAAGAACCTTTAACTAAAAAGTTGTTTGATCGCCAAAAACCATAGAATCCAGTTAGGCAAGCAGCCCATAAAACAATAGTATTATGACAGTCAAGGTCTAAAATTGATACTTTAACAACAGTTCTAGCGTTATAGGTGCTTTACAGTCTTGACTGGTACCGAGTTCACGCTTAACACCAGTTAGCAAATGTCTAATATTCCAACAGCTAGCAATAGGATCTGGTACGTCATGGGATTTGTAGAGCACAGATATAATGTTCACATAAGAACGTATCGAGCCAAACTTTTTCACATTAACAAGGAACGCAATATAAAGTTCTACAGTTTTGGTTGTGCAAGGCACTGGTTCTAAGTCATATATTTTTTTACAAAACTCAAGATAAGTCTTGAGGTGAGTACGGTAAGTTCCTGAAGTGGATTTAGCCCACCCCTTGCTTTTCAAACGACACACTGTCCTCCAACACTTGCGTTTCCCTTGTTCCACCATCTGGAATGAAAGAAGTCAAATGCCATGTGATCTAGTAGCTCGATAATTGTAAACGGAATATAAAATGAATGGCTTACTAGTTTATCATAAAGCCTGGACAATTGTCCTTGTTCATGTAGTCTTGACGCTGAATCGGCAATTACATTGTTCCGACTACTGATGAATTTTGCTTTGATATCGAAATTGTGAATCGTCGATAACCAGAAAAGTTCTCTTAGCCGAGTCATTAAAATTTTATTTCTGGAACTACCTTTGTTAATTATGCATTTGGTTGTCATATTGTCGACGAATACCACAACACTTATTTGTCCATAAATGTCCCCTTCTGATAACGGACAGCACTACGCCCATTGTCTCCTTAATGTTTATATGATAGTTCTTAAATTGCAGTAAATCTATGTCCCAGTTCACATAGAAAAAATCACCTTCATAATATCCAGCACTACCATGTAAGCATGCATCAGTTTGTAAACATGTAATTGGTTTTTAAGTCTAAAAATTTCACTGTTCCATTAAACATATTCATAAATTTTACAAAATTCTGATGACAAAAGTTTTTTTGCATTTCTATTATTTACTTTTGATAAACTATCGATTAAACGCCTAACAAAAGTTCTACCACCTTTGACCATTTGGTTTCCCACAAAGCGATTGTAATTTGCTTTACACTTGCTCGTTTGCGGTTTTGAAAAGATAATAATAATTCATAAAACTCTCGTTGCTTCTTAATAGGCATTGCGAGAGATAAAGAACACGTGATGACAATACCTAAAAATGTTAAACTTTGAGATGGTCTATCGATTTTGTCCCAGCTGATGTTTAACCCCCCTCCCTCTCCGTAAAGTATTATTATTATTATTATTATTTACCAGATTTATATAGCGCTCTTTTCATACATAAAATAAACGTTCAAAGGCACTGTACAAACTACATATAACAGGTATGGACACACAATGCAACAATTACAATAGAACAAAATAATACTTATAGACACTAAAAATATAGATGCTAAATGTTATAAAGAGCAGTAAAATTATACAACAACTTCTATTTCACAGTCTTATAACAGCTTGCTTTCCAGTGCAAAGTTAGTTTCCATAGATCTTGACGAAAAAGTGTGTTTTTAACGATCTTTTGAAAACATCCAAACTTTTAACGTCTCTAATGGTAACCGGTAGGGCATTCCATAGCTTCGGTGCAACTGACGAAAAACTTCTATCACCGTACCTCACAGTTCTGCTTTTAGGAACAACTAGTTGTTTTGTGTTCTGGGATCTCAAATTTCTTGCTGGCTGATAGAGTTCTAGCAAGTCTTTCACATAGATCGGTGATTGGTCGTGTAATGCTTTGTATACGTGAACTAGAATCTTAAAGTCCACTCGATGAGTTACTGGTATCCAATGCAGTTCTTTTAAGACCGGTGTAATGTGATCATAACGCGATGTTCTCGTTATGATGCGAGCTGCAGTGTTCTGCAGATTTTGAAGTCTATTCAATGAGACCTTCGGAACACCATACAAGAGCGCATTGCAATAGTCCAGGCGTGACGTGACGAGAGAATTTACTAGAGATTTTGTAGCATCTGTATTTAGATATTGCCTGATGTGGCCTATTTGACGTAATTGTCCGTATCCTAATCTGCGTTAATATGTTTTTCCATGCTCATTTTGGAGTCTAGAAAAGCACCAAGATTTCTCACACATTTAGATGGTTTGATGTCCTCTCCTCCAATTTTCACAGAAATGGATTCAATATGTTTTTCGTTTTTTTGAGATGTAAATACAATGACTTCAGTTTTATCGACATTGATTTTCAACATGTTGCTGTTCATCCACGATATAATTTCGACGAGACAGTTTTCAACATAGCGTAAAGCATCCTTCTGAGAGACCGAATTAGTTGGTTTGAAAGATAAATAAAGCTGTCCATCGTCAGTGTAAAAATGGTGATTTAGTCCATGTTTCTTGCATATTATACCAACTGATTTAGTGTACATTGTGAAAAATTTGGGGCCTAGAACGGATCCTTGTGGAACACTACATTTCATTAGCACTGGTTTTGACAATTTACCGTCTATTGTCACAGTTTGGTAGCGGTCACTCAGATTCGAGTGGTTTGCCTGCGATACCAAAGTGGTGTTGAAGGCGGTGCAATAATGTCGTTTGGTCGATGGTATCAAAGGCAACTGAAAGGTCAAGCATCACTAACATTGTCACATCATTTCGGTCGAGGGAGTTGAGAATGTTATTTTGAACTTTTAGTAATGCCGTTTCAGTGGAGTGAAATCTTCTGTATGCAGACTGGTGTTCTTCGTGGAGATTGTTCAAAGACAAGTGGCTTTCCAAGCGAGAATCAACTACCTTTTCGAGTATTTTAGATACATACGGTAAATTAGAGACAGGTCTATAGTTCTTCAAAACATTTGCATCTAGATCCGACTTTTTGATGAGCTGTCTGATCAGCGAACTTTTGAAAGATTTTGGTACATATGCTCTCTCCACAGAATCATTGATTATTTTCGTGAGAGATGGTAGCAGTTCTTCTAAACATTCTTTCAAAAGCCATGTTGGAATTGGATCAAGCTCACACGATTTACTTTGAGATTTTGAAATAACCTTTTCCAATTCATCCTGTGATACTGGAGTAAATTGCAGGATGACATCTTCCGCCTTTCGGTCGTTCTCGGGTTTTATCATATATGAATACTAAACACTAGAAATTCAAATTACAAGGTGCCAAAATATGAACTTCTCATATATATTTCGTAAAGTAATGATAAAACCCGAGAACGACCGAAAGGCGGAAGATGTCACGTGACTTACTTTCCCTTTTGCTGCCACGTAGGTGTCCATAGTCAACAAAATCGGAGGATTATCTGTCAGTATGGGGGTGTAGATGGTAGGAAGATATAAAAAAACAGGTTTTCCTTGAAGAAAAATCATTTCCCTTCGCAAATTAGTAAGCGATTTGTGTTCTATCGCCATTTTGACAGGAAATAGTGGTTGAAGTGACAGAGGTAGTAGGAGTGAGTCCGGCCTTGTGGTATTTTAGGTACATAGCGAGCATATTTTTGACTCTACACAAGCGCCTGTGATATATCACACTGTAAACGCTGTACTTGATGGAATGATATTTCGTGTTGGGGTGTACTGATATTTCGCTGTTGTCTGTCTACTGACATGGGACGGCACAAGCAGAACAGTTGGTTCTGCAAAGAAATTCGTGAGGATAACTTCCGGTTTTGGTGGAGGAGAGTTCACGAAGACGCTTCGCAAGGTATGTACATGTCAAAAATTTAAATTTTCTTTTTTACTGCTCGAATATTGCAAAATCAGAGAATGCTATGCTGTGGCGAATGCTTTCACGATTAGAAACATGTATAGTTTATTCTTGTATATGAAGTGTAACTCTCGCAAAATCAATCGTCCCACGAAAAACATGACGAAAATTGTGACACTCTTACATTTCTAAGATGTTCTTGACAAAGATGCAAGTTAAATTTTCAATATTTTTTCATCATGGGAGTCTAAATGTAATCGGGGATAAATTCCGATTCGTCAGAAGTAAATTGAAGTCTAGATAAATCTACAAACTGTCAATTTTCTTGTTTTCCTGCTTGAGGAGATCGGTTCTGATAGAGCACATTGCGAATGCATGAGGAGATTTGCTAGTTTTGATAGGACACATGTAATCCACTGTATAATCACAAATTTTGCATGTCTGTCTGGTAATAAATTCACGAACTGATGCCCTTCTTCCCGTCGGGTTTTTAAAAGTATAAAAGTAATATTTCATTGTTCATGGGCTGTCCACCTAGAAAGAAACATTTCATTTAAGGAATCAATTCATAATTGTAACTGCGGTTTCCCATGATTTAACTTGTCATTATTGATCATTTGTTGTTTGTGACAACTTCCATTGTGTATTGGATACACAAGATTAACTTCCCTTACATTGGAAAAAATTGAAAATGCACTAAGATAATTTTATAATCAAGAATATGAATCATATCTTTATAATTTCTAATACAAATGATACACTCTAAATTAAATATCATACAGTTGAGAATAATATTAATTTGTGGTAAAGGAGTGGGTATGATAAGGGTAGATTTTGGCCCAATCTCAGAAACTGTTTATATAGATATAATATTAAACACAATCATTGAAAGGTAAGAAAAATATTTTTTTTTATGATTTCACTTTGTCCTTTGTTGCTTAGCAACGTAAATGGAGGAGGGTCCAAATAATCATTGGAAATTCAAATATGGTGGTTTTATTTTACATATCTTGCATAGTCTTTTCGACAAAATGTTATGTTCTGTGTATGTACACTCTAAGAATAATATTCCAATTCTCTCTGGTAGCATATAGTATTTTTGTGTAGTTTTGTCACCCTAGCAACGGTTTGTAAACATTAAATTAGCCTATATTATTGCAATTAATGGTTGAATTTTGACAACTACGATCTTTTGATTAAGCGGTACATTTTTGTCAAACTATACACACTACAAATGTCATTTCATATTTCAAAAATACATTTTGATATTTGTATTCATAGTTATGCCCCGTCCATAGCAACAGGTTTCCCTATGCACAGTATTTTCCTGTAGATCTTCATGGACCTTTTATTTAATCCAGAAAAAAAATTCTACAACAGCACCTTAGCAGATCTAGAGACATCTTATCATTTACTAACCAGTATATATTATAAGAATTCCTTAAACCTTACAATGTCCCTAGTAACCAAATATTATCCCTAGCAACCGCAGAAACTCGTCAATGCTGAGCTCTGTAAATTGCTTTTTTTAAATCTTTTTATAACCGAATGTTGATCTTTTTATTTTTTAAATCATGAGAGGAAATTATTCTCAGTAATTAGAATGTCAAAGGAACCAAGTCAACTGCATAACATGGTAAAGCAGCACTACAGCGACAAGAGAGGATGTAATCCATGTTGAATACTTAAGAAATAAATCATGGAAGCCAGAATGTGTTGGGAGTTTTAACATGGATTGGCGGATATTATACGTTATTAGTCTCCAGATGTTATATATCCCTTTAAAACGGGATATATAACATCTAGAGACTGATAACATTTTTATCTGAATGTTCCAACATTAATAAGTATGTCCTTATTATAGGAAAAACATAAATATCACAGAGAGCGATTATTGATTTTCTGTCATCTTGTGAAATGTGTGTTGTCTTCTGTGCACAATATAAATGTACAGCACATAGGTGAGAGCGATTATTGATTTTCTGTCACCGCACGACTTCCCTGAAGTTTTAAAAGTACCCTTTCAGCCAATCAAAATTCTACTTGCAACGAGCACATCAGAGAATAGTATTTTATCCCGAGCCAGAAGCGAGGGATACAATTTAGTAATATCCGCCAATCCATGTTAAAACTCAAAACACATTCTGGCTTCCATGATTTATTTCGATTCTGATATGTCTAAGATTACAACTACGGTGGTATGCTTTGATTGGAAGACGGTAATTTATATTTACGGTATCTTCAAACTTTTTTTGTTGAGAAAAGTAAAACGTGATAGATTATATAAATAGAATGCTTGGTAATACTGTATTATCGGTCATGGCCCATTAAAGTAAATCATACCACTAAAATTCCAAGTAATACTACAATTTTAGCACTGACTCATAAACGATAGACTATATCAATGACATTCTTAGTAAGGATAACAAAAGGACCATTGTAAACAAAACACCGATATATGTAAATCAAACCTGACATCCGTGTACTATGTTAAAACATGCACGTTATATCGTAAAATTCACAAGTAATACTACAATTTTAGCACTGACTCATAAACGATAGACTATATCAATGACATTCTTAGTAAGGTTAACAAAAGGACCATTGTAAGCAAAACACCGATATATGTAAATCAAACCTGACATCCGTGTACTATGCTAAAACATGCACGTTATATCGTTATATGTACTGTATTAGATGAATTATGAATTATCAAATATATTGTTTGTTTTTCCATACTTTATTGAAATAAGTAAGAATAAAATATTGATCTCACGATGTTGTTATCGGCAGTCATGTGAGCTAAACAATTACGCCACCGCAACGTTAATATTAAGTTTTATTAATTAACTTTGATTTATTAGCCTTTATATGATCAAATCTGTCAATACAATATAAAAACTTTCATTGTGCCAATACGGCAAAAACCAGTCGAATACGGATATTTTCCGTATTGGCCCAATTCCAGTCAGTCCAATAACAACTAGATCGGAATCCGCTAGACATTTCGACAATTGCAAGGACAAATCCCGAGAGATATTGGACTGGTTAATTAATAAAGGTATCATTACATGATGTTTTTCATATTGGCCTAGTTAAAGGTCCTCGGTCTGCTGTATTGGCATTCGGCTGCGCCTCGGGCCAATACAGCAGGCCTCGGACCTATAACTAGGCCAATATGAAAAACATCACGTAATAATACTATAATATATAAATCAAATTTACGTTAATACAATTATTCATCGGGAATTCACTTTGCGAAAGAGCCAAATAAAATATATTTGTTAAAGAAAATAAAATAATAATAAAAAGTAAAGGGACTACTAAAAATAGAAAGTTCCGATGTGTTTGCATGTCCAATGAATTAATTTCTAAGATAATCTGACGTACTAATTTTCTTTTTTGGTTGCTTGTTTTGTTTTCTGTACTTTCTTGTGAATTGTGGGGATAATAATAAAGTATACTTTAGTATAGTAACACATGAAATTCCACTGAGGGTTAGAACAAAAACACGTCGGACTCAATGCACAATCAGGTCGGCAGTAAATCACCTCCAAAATTTATTTAACGTCAAAACTGTTTCATGAAAACTGTTCAAGTTTTACTCCAGTAGCAAAACAACTACGATAACCAACTTTATTTTGGATGAGATTAAAAGGTCGATTTCTATTTCTGTTTATTACGGATGAAAACGGTCAATAAAAAATGGCCGCTGACGAGAAATCGACCTTAAAATTATTTTTTTATTGCAGATTTCATACTCTCCACACTCGGGTACTAACACAAAGATTAAATGAGATATGTGTTTATGTATATCAAACATCATACTAAAATATGCCGTTGGTACCTGCTTGTGGTTATACTGAAAATTGACATTAAATACACATTTCTTGTTAGATTTCATATATTTTCACGAAACGATAGACTTTTCATTGACTAGTGTGACGTCATCGCACGTGCAAATATGGAAAATGGTTACCAAAATAGTAGTTGGGGTAAAGGTCTTATAAAATCAAGAAACAACGAAAGCTATACGTTTCATTTAAAATTTGTCTATTTTTTAGGCCAATTTCTGCCCTTATCATACCTACTCCTTTGACGACAGTGGTCAAATCAGTACTAAAATTTATGATAAACGGGACGACTTCAATTTTAAGATCATAAATTTTCCAAATATGTGCAGCAAAATAACAGCTTCTCCTGCATATGGTGCTTACATCTCGCAATTGATTCGTTATGCAAGGGCCAGTAGCAATTATTCTGATTTCCTGAAACGTCATCTTCATCTGAGAAACAGGCTACTGGACCAGGGCTATAAAAAGATTCGCCTTATTCGATCTCTTAAAAAGTTTATATTCCGATACCAAGATCTTGTCGAAATATATTCCGTCTCTGCAGAAAAGATTATAAACGATGGATTTTCATATAGTGAAAATGTATAAAGATAAGGTTTCAACAAAAATGTCAAAAATATTTTTTTTTATCAATGTGTGACGTAAAAGTGTTTTTGACATTTGGCGCTGATTTGACAACTGTTTTACCTGTTTTGTTCAAGTATTGTTGTAAATACTGTTATAGTGACAGCCGGAAACATTGAGCCGTAATGAAAGGGGAGAGGTTTGGCGCTTTAAAATCTGATTCAACCCACCATTTCTTTGGAAATGCCTGTACCAAGTCAGGGTCATTACGGTTTTCACAGTTTTCCGGTTGTTGACTGATTTTGTCTGTTTATATACTTATGAGTTTTGACTTTCCCTTTGTTAGATTGTTCGGAGTTCGGTAATTTTGTTATTACCCTTATTTTCTATTATGTAGTGTGTTATGTGTACACACTTGTAAATAAAAAAAGATCTCTGTTAGGAGTGGTTACAAGATGTATAGCGCTTTACCGATTTTAAGGATATGTCCACAGTTTAATTGACATCTTGTGTTTAATTTATTCATGACTACTAGCACTAAGTGAATGTTTATTTACGTTAGACCTATGTATGTGCTGAAATCATGTAATATTATAACTTGTGTAGATCTGCGGTGAAGTTTCCGTCGTCTTTAGTAAAAAGGTTGCGCCGTAGAGATGTGTAAACCCGTTTGAAAGGATATAAATATTTTGAAATTGAAAGAGAGATTTTTTTAAAATAAACTTGGTGTCCTGATTGATGGGGATTTAAAATTTGGTGTACTGCTACTTGTTTTTGTTCGTTTCCTTGGCGGTGATACAGGCAATCTATATCGAAATGGGTTTTTGTAAAGAGTCAATGTCAGTCTCCTTTTCCTGTTTCCCTTGAGTCCTGGCATCTCCTGAAAGTGGACAGAGAATAGTTTATTTTGATTAGAGTATTTATCAGTTTTGTGTTTAAAAGTGTCAATTTAACAATTTTGCAGAAAACAATTAACAAAACTAACAAATCTCCTCATGCATTCGCAATGTACTCTATCAGAACCGATCTCCTCAAGCAGGAACACGAGAAAATTGACAGCTTGTAGATTTATCTAGACTTCAATTTACTTCTAACGAATCGGAATTTATCCAGATTACATTTAGACTCCCATGATGAAAAAATAATGAAAATTTAACTTGCATCTTTGTCAAGAACAACTTAGAAATGTAAGAGTGTCACAATTTTCGTCATGTTTTTCGTGGGACGATTGATTTTGCGAGAGTTACACTTCATATACAAGAATAAACTATACATGTTTCTAATCGTGAAAGCATTCGCCACAGCATAGCATTCTCTGATTTTGCAATATTCGAGCAGTAAAAAAGAAAATTTCAATTTTTGACATGTACATACCTTGCGAAGCGTCTTCGTGAACTCTCCTCCACCAAAACCGGAAGTTATCCTCACGAATTTCTTTGCAGAACCAACTGTTCTGCTTGTGCCGATTACCAGCCGTGATCGTGTTTAATTCATAAATATTCACCGAAAACCTCATCGGCGGTGTAATGGTTAGCGTGCTCTTCTCAGTTGCGGGTTCGAGCCCGTGTCGAGTCAAACCAAAGACTAGAATTGATATTTGATTATTCTCCGCTAAGCACGCGACAATAAGGAGTAAGAGCAAAGACTGGTTGGCTCACAATCAGGAATCGTGTCTGAGTGGGCGATATGTTAAGGGGGAGACGGTCCATGCGAAATATTTTTTCATTGTTTTTATGCAATAATCAACTTGAAAATAGTGAACTTTTACAAAGCATGGCCTAACATGAAGATCTTGATGTTATTTCATGATTTTGACGTCATAGGTCTGTTATTCCATGATGTTGACGTCATAGGATCTGTTATTCCATGATTTTGACGTCATTTCTGTTACAAACCATATATACCATGGATCTTACTCATGAACTTATTTAAACCAACTCATCCTTCGGATTCGTTGGTTTAAATAAGTTAATTCGTAAGATCCATGGTATACATAATACTTATAATCAAGAATAATTAAACTTGTAACATAAATACGCATTTTTCCTTTGATGTTTTTATGCAATAATCAACTTAATAATAGTGAACTTTTACAAAGCATGGTCTAACATGAAGATCTTGATGTTATTCCATGATTTTGACGTCATAGGATCTGTTATTCCATGATTTTGACGTCATAGATCTGTCAAACATGTAATTTCTGTTACAAACCATATGGATCTTACTCATGAACTTATTTAAACCAACTCGTCCTCCGGATTCGTTGGTTTAAATAAGTTAATTCGTAAGATCCATGGTATATATAATACTTAATGTGAATCATATCTTTATAATTTCTAATACAAATGATACACTCTAAATTAAATATACAGTTGAGAATAATATTAATTTGTGGTTTGTTTTTCTATGATGTAGTGTGTTATGTGTACACACTTTACCGATTTTAAGGATATGTCCACAGTTTAATTGACATCTTGTGTTTAATTTATTCATGATTACTAGCACTAATTAAGTGAATGTTTAGTTTACCTTAGACCTATGTATGTGCTGAAATCATGTACTATTATAACTTGTGTAGATCTGCGGTGAAGTTTCCGTCATCTTTAGTAAAAAGGTTGCGCCGAATAGATGTGGAAACCCGTTTGAAAGGATATAAATATTTTGAAATTGAAACAGATTTTTTTAATAAACTTGGTGTCCCGATTGATGGAGATTTTAAATTTGGTGTACTGCTACTTGTTTTTGTTCGTTTCCTTGGCGGTGATACAGGAAATCTATATCGAAATGGTTTTTTTGTAAAGAGTCAATGTCAGTCCCCTTTTCCTCTTTCCCTTGAATCCTGACATCTCATGAAAGTGGACAGAGAATAGTTTATTTTGATTAGAGTATTTGTCAGTTTTGTCAATTTTGCAGAAAACAATTACCAAAACTAGCAAATCTCCTCATGCATTCGCAATGTGCTCTATCAGAACCGATCTCCTCAAGCAGGAAAACGAGAAAATTGACAGTTTGTAGATTTATCTAGACTTCAATTTACTTCTGACGAATCGGAATTTATCCCCGATTACATTTAGACTCCCATGATGAAAAAATATTGAAAATTTAACTTGCATCTTTGTCAAGAACATCTTAGAAATGTAAGAGTGTCACAATTTTCGTCATGTTTTTCGTGGGACGATTGATTTTGCGAGAGTTACACTTCATATACAAGAATAAACTATACATGTTTCTAATCGTGAAAGCATTCGCCACAGCATAGCATTCTCTGATTTTGCAATATTCGAGCAGTAAAAAAGAAAATTTAAATTGTTGACATGTACATACCTTGCGAAGCGTCTTCGTGAACTCTCCTCCACCAAAACCGGAAGTTATCCTCACGAATTTCTTTGCAGAACCAACTGTTCTGCTTGTGCCGATTACCAGCCGTGACTATATAATCATATGACGTCAAGAATTTACATTTGTGTTTAAATCATAAATGCTTGTAAATAAAAGTTCGAAAAAATTACATGAAGATATTAAAATAAACTCTAAATAATTCTACTATTAAAGGTGAAAAATTCATGAAAATCGGCTAAGGAATGACTTTATGAGAATGTTATTTTCATATAAAGCAACTTATTTTAGTGGTTTTATATGAAATATATAGGGAAATATCTTAGTTAGGAAATTGTATATGTCGCGTACATGTTGCAATTTTGTACAAGTTATAACATGTACAAAAAAACTGTACATGTTATATCTTGAACAATCCAAAAATACAGGTTATAACATGTACAAAAGTAGCTTGTACACGTTATAACATGTACAAAATATTGTTTAAAAATGACTTTAACTTGTACAATATTTGAATATAAAGAACAAAAGATACGCTTCCATTATCACAACAACATTTCATTAACCTGGGGTCTTATTATCATCAATTTTATATTCTTTTTATTAATTTTTGTTTTAGTTTTTGCTCATATGTGTCATATGTCTTTGTCATGTAGCAACAAGTTTAAAGCACAGCTGGTTTCTGGAATGGTAAAGTACAAAATGTAGTAATTTATGCATGCTGTATATTATGTTTCTTTTGCTTTTGATTATTGCTCTTCATTACTTCAGATTTAAAATTATTTACATATATTGTACAAGTTAAAGCCATTTTTAAACAATATTTTGTACATGTTATAACATGTACGACCTAATTTTGTACATGGTATAACTTGTATTTTTGCATTGTTTAAGTTATAACATGTACAATTATTTTGTACATGTTATAACATGTACAAAATCACAACTTGTACACGACATATATAAACATAAATAAAGGGATGGGAAGGGTGGGTTTTTTAAAAAGTCCCAACAAAACTTTCAATATAATACTAACAGCCAAATAATCACATGTAATATAACAAATTTTAACAAAGAAATGTACATATATCCAGTGAAAAGGAAACATACTAATTAGTGAGCAGACTTTTTTAAGTATGACCAAACAAGGAAATTTACATATCCAATGAAAAGGAAACATACTAATTAGTCAGCTTGTTAACCCCAAGTCTAAAAACCCCCTTTTACAATGACATAATAAAAATAATCCCAAACCCAACCAAGAAGGGGGATATGTTGTTAAAATCGTGGTAGTATAGAGAACAGAAATATGTCATGGCTTTAAGGCGCAGGTCTTGACCAGAATCAATATATCGTAAAAAAAACAATCGCTAGACCAATAACCCAACATTTTAATGTCATAGTCAGATAAACCTACTGATCCCGCCCAGGTAGCAGCACCCCTTCTAAAAGAATGTCCCCCGTAATTCTTTGGATTATAGCCAAAACGTTGCAAGAGAGATCGAAAACATTTGAGGAAAACAGTGTAGGACAAACAGCAATGATCAGACAAACAAAATAATGGATCCAAGGGCCCCCTGGTATGGCCAACACGCGGGACAAAGCATCGTAAGGACACAAATGGTGACCGTGCAACATAGGAAGTACAATCTCAATAGGTTTAGAACGAAATTGCAGTCTTGGTAACTTTGAGCGTAACACGCATGCCCCAGCTACAAGGCATCACATCTACCCTTCTTAAATTGAAGTCGGGATCAAAAGAACCTTTAACTAAAAAGTTGTTTGGTCGCCAAAAACCATAGAATCCAGTTAGGCAAGCAGCCCAGAAAACAATAGTATTATGACAGTCAAGGTCTAAAATTGATACTTTAACAACAGTTCTAGCGTTATAGGTGCTTTACAGTCTTGACTGGTACCGAGTTCACGCTTAACACCAGTTAGCAAATGTCTAATATTCCAACAGCTAGCAATAGGATCTGGTACGTCATGTGATTTGTGGAGCACATATATAATGTTCACATAAGAACGTATCGAGCTAAAAGCAAACTTTTTCACATTAACAAGGAACGCAATATAAAGTTCTACAGTTTTGGTTGTGCAAGGCACTGGTTCTAAGTCATATATTTTTTTTACAGAACTCAAAGATAAGTCTTGATGTGAGTACGGTAAGTTACTGAAGTGGATTTAGCCCACCCCTTGCTTTTCAAACGACACACTGTCCTCCAACACTTGCGTTTCCCTTGTTCCACCATCTGAAATGAAAGAAGTCAAATGCCATGTGATCTAGTAGCTCGATAATTGTAAACGGAATATAAAATGAATGGCTTACTAGTTTATCATAAAGCCTGGACAATTGTCCTTGTTCATGTAGTCTTGACGCTGAATCGGCAATTACATTGTTCCGACTACTGATGAAATTTGCTTTGATATCGAAATTGTGAATTGCCGATAACCAGAAAAGTTCTCTTAGCCGAGTCATTAAAATTTTATATCTGGAACTACCTTTGTTAATTATGCATTTGGTTGTCATATTGTCGATGAATACCACAACACTTTTATTTGTCCATAAATGTCCCCTTCTGATAACGGACAGCACTACGCCCATTGTCTCCTTAATGTTTATATGATAGTTCTTAAATTGCAGTAAATCTATGTCCCAGTTCACATAGAAAATATCACCTTCATAATATCCAGCACCACCCTGTAAGCATGCATCAGTTTGTAAACATGTAATTGGTTTTAAGTCTAAAAATTTCACTGTTCCATTAAACATATTCATAAATTTTACAAAATTCTGATGATAAAAGTATTTTTACATTTCTATTATTTACTTTTGATAAACTATCGATTAAACGCTTAACAAAAGTTCTACCACCTTTGACCACTTGGTTTCCCACAAAGCGATTGTAATTTGCTTTACACTTTCTCGTTTGCAGTTTTGAAAAGATAATAATAATTCATAAAACTCTCGGTGCTTCTTAACAGGCATTGCGAGAGATAAAGAACACGTGATAATGACAATCCCTAAAAATGTTAAACTTTGAGATGGTCCATCGATTTTGTCCCAGCTGATGTTGAACCCCCCCGTAATGTATGGATAAGTAAGCGAATTCCTCTTTGACACTTAGAAAAAGAATCGGCAATTACTAAAAAAATCATCTAAATAAGCAATGCACGTTACATTATACATTGTAAGTACATTTCATAATACTACAGACAGAAGAACTTAATTGCTGACAGATTTTTGGACTTCTCGCATGCCCAAAGGGAAGCTTTGCATGATACATATATGTTGGGAGATTATCCCCTGTAAACGTCCGCTGGTGGCTCGACAAAGAATGGTCAGAATTATGACACTTTACGGATCGGTAAGCACTTTTCAAATATACTTTCCCAAGATAATTATTACATTTAATTAGATGCAATGCGTGCCTTAAATCCATGTAAGAACAATTGGTATCTGTAGTATATGAATTTAAAGAAATGCCTGTCGGTAGGCGTGCATTATGAATAATACGGATACCCCCATTATTGGGTTTTTCTATCGCACTAATGATCTTGGTAACCTGTATGTCGTTTCCTAGCTCAATCTCTAATTTGATCTGTTTTTCCACAGCACTGCGAAGGCGAAATGCGGACGAGTAATTATCCCTATCTACAGGCAGATGCGGCCCATAAATAACACTAAGTTTAAATCCATCCTTTAAACCATTTAAAATAAAATCTCTGTCTTCAACAGAAGCGGGCAGCAAACGATTCCAATCCTCAAAACGTAAACAATTGAAGTTTTTTACTGCATGATTTAATCCGAGTTTTGAGGCGCATACAGGTTTTTTGCGGGTTTGTCAATAGCTTGGATAGTAACGTTGTGTCCATGACCGGAAAGCAGAATGGGTGCTAGACATACAAATTGCACAGTGATGCATCATTTTACAAACTTGGCGGTAGCATGAGTAACTGTTAAAGCTCCTACAAATTTCCCGTCCATCGGGTAAAAATGGTCCTCTCCGACGATCGTTATTTACACTAAGTTATTCCCTACTCGAAATTCCATATCCCCGGCAAGTGTTATCGTTTGATATTGCGGTATTGGCTCTGGCCATACAAAATTTATGATTTGTAAAGATTTTCCCGACTTTTCCGAGCTACATGCTATAATATCATTTATTTTCTCACCTTTGTTAGTCCCTTCTGTGGCCAATGAATTCACTTTCGGCGGATGTTGCAGCTTTTTTAAATCTTCCTTTTCTTCCTCGATTTTCCTTCGTAGTTCCACCTTCCTACGCTCCGTTTTTATACGCCCGTCTCGAGACGGTCCGTATTATGTGATTGGGTATGGCGGGCGGGCGTCCACACAGGTTTCCGCACAATAACTTTAGTTCTATATATCGGATCTTTACCGAACTTGGCCACATGATTCCCCTGTGAAAGGGGAAGAAACCCTATTTATTTTGGGGTTATTAGGTCAAAGGTCAAGGTCACCGTTACTATGGATAGAATTTTTGACAACAGTGTCGTTTCCGCACGATAATTTTAGTTCTGTAAATTGGATCTTTACCAAACTTGGCCACATGATTCCCCTGTGGAAGGGGAAGAACCCTATTTATTTTGGGTCATTAGGTCAAAGTCACCGTTACTATAAATATATTTTTTGACAACAGGATCGTTTCCGCATTATAACTTTAGTTCTGTATATTGGATCTTTACCAATCTTGACCACATGATTGCCCCGTGGAAGGGGAAGAATCCTATTAATTTTGGGGTCATTTGGTCAAAGGTCCCAGGTATATTATTCTTTTTATTTCCGTTTTAAACTTAAACCCTTGGTTCACTCTTTTTACAATTCGCTTCCTGGAATTGATTGACTGATTTTTTCCTGCTAAATGTTTAAAGATATGTCAGGCATGTAGATATGGGCCCGTACATGAAATAGTTTGGACGATTTCAGAACGTTTTTGTTAGAAATTTAAAGTGGAGTACTATTTAATTCCTATATTACTGTATTAGATGACTTCCAAAAACGGCGAAAACGTATACATAGTGAGTAGTTTCATCAAATTCTACATATTTCTATAGAAATAAAGTGATTCTAATTAGAGTTGTCTCCAATTTCAATGAAAACTGAATGGAAAACGAAAGTAGATTTAGAAACTTTTAAATGCCCTTCATTATTAAAATAATATTGTCACGTATTGACTGTATGAGTATTTCAGACCATTCTTGTTTTAGAAAGAGCAACATTATGTCATATTTTTCAAACATTTTCAGTTTGTGCCATTTTTCTTTTGACAAACTACTCAGTGTAGTCCTAGGGCCTAACAGCATTTTAGAAGAATTTAGTTTATTTTATTAAACAAAGTTTTATGCAATTTTTACAAGCGCGAACCAACAGGGGCTTAGGGTGATCAAAAGCTTCTACAGATCATAGTGCCAGGGTCAAATATGCCTAGGAAGTGCACCCTCATTATTGTCTTCTGATCATACAAACAAATCGTACAGGTCCCTGTGAATTATCCAAGGTCATTACATAAAGATTAAAATAGATTAAACATGTTTTTTTATAATAATTTAATTATTAGATAATAGTCTCATTAAAAATATACCATTTAGTTCATATTTAAGAAAACATATCTATATCGGCCACTCCGCATTGATCTTTAGCTGTTGGATTTTTCTTCCCCCTCATTTTGGCGATGAAAAGTCAAGGGAGCATACTAATTTACCCCTGTCCATCCGTCCATCCAGATATATGAAGGTTAACTTAAAGAGGCATTAGCTACGATTTTGACCAAAAAAATTATATGTTTTGGAAATTGGTAAAAAATTACCATCGATTTGTTATTTCCTGCAAGCAAATAATTTGACCTCGCTTTCTCAGTATGCAACTGACCTTACTAGTGACAGGTAAAAACGAATAATTTGTATTTTGTCGCTTATTAACTGCAAACTTGCATGGTTCTTTGTCCGTAATTAACGCCGACTAAAAGCAGATTCACAGAAAATAAGAAATAAGTGCATTGTTGTATTGATTTAATGACGATTTGGCAAACTCCGTAAACAATGCCGATAATTAATAAGATGGCGTCCATTTCTTGATCGATCTCAAAACACGAGCAGTTGCACCTTTTTTCCCCGATGCGAGTACTTTTCATAACATTTATAAATTACAGAAACACGTTTTATTAAGGCATCAATCATATCTGATAGTTTTTATGGGTAACAAAAATTTACGATTTTGGCAGATAATGCCCCTTTAATTTACATTTTTTTTTAGTGTTTTGTAGGGTCCATGTTCATGCATATATACTAAAGGTGTGCATAATAACAGATTTTGATTTCTATCAAACAGACAAACTATATATATTTTCTGACAAAATCCTGGTGGGGGCATACCGGTTTCCAGTTTATTTTTAGCCTTGTTCTCAAATCTCCACTTTTTTGCAAAGAGGGAGAGGCGTTAAGGTGCAAAATTGGCCCCACATTATATTAAAAAATAATGCTTGACATAGAATAAAAACAATTCACTAATTTAATTGCTATATAAACAAATTTTCAAAAAATATATCTTTCCGTGAAATTGGGTGCGTTATGACGTCATAATGACCTCATAATGAGACGGATAATGCTAAAAATGGACTACAAACGACATATTTAATGTACATTTTAGCTATTTTATATACCTCCACAGTCTTCCACCAACACCAAATTGAGCAGTTGTTTTGAGTATAGGGGGTTAATGATTATATCAAAATATTTTGTTGGTGGAGGATTGTGGAGGTTGTTAAATATTAATTTATTTATAACCTCAGCTAGACCCTTAAAATCAATATTTTCACTCTTCTGATTGTATATATGAGACCATTATATACATAATATCTGTACATTTCATGATTCATTTCAAGTAATGAAATTCATCAGTAAATAACTTAATGTTTCTGTAAATAATTGTATTTATTTTAAATACAGTTTGCGTACATTGAAACCAGGTGAAAAACTCAGTGCATGCAATCCCGCGTCAATGCCATAAAAAGAACTGGGGAGTGGGGACTATAAGTGCCATATATGGCCCCATATTTAATGAATCATTATCTTAGAAAATACTCGATTAAAATTTGATGTGTTTTATATTATAGACGACATCATACTTTTGATGTTAAAACTTGTTTCCAACAAAATCGGTACGTATTTGACGTCATTGTGACGTCATGAGCGTTATTTCTTTTCTGTATTTCGTGGAATTTTGCCCACGATATTTCGACGGTTTTCGTAGAAATTAAGCACCTCCGCAGTCGTGCACCAGACAAATATTTTACCAGATTATTAAAATAAATAAAACACAAATACTGTTAAAGTATTTTTTTTGGTTTCACGAGATGTTAAATTTCTTGAAAATCGACGGGAAAATGTTCAAATATTCCAAGCGCTTAGATGACGTTTTGATATTTGAGAAGCAATCTTTGCCGTAAAAAACGATGGTATGAAAGTTAAGTTGTTTCTTTTTCAGTACATTGTTTAATGACATGATATGTGTATAACAGTTCAAATAATTGTGTGGGAAACAATATTGTTGTAGTATTATTGGTACTTGTAAAGATATGCCACATTATGACCCAAAGGTGTTTTGTGTTATGCACTACATACACAATCTTTGAACCATCATTTTTCCATTGGAGGTTAGGTGTTTAACACCACTTTCAAAAATATTTCAGCTACTACTTTTGTGGCGGAAATTGGAGTACTCAGAGGAATCCACAGACCTGTCGCAAGTCACTGACAAATTTTATCACATAATGTTTTATCGAGTACACCTCGCCATGAATGGAGTTCAAACTCACAACTTAAGTGGTGATAGGCAACGATTGCACAGGTATTTGTAAATTCAACTACCATACGACCACGACGTCTCAAGTTCAGTTAAGATGAAAGGTAATTGTTTTATTGATATTGATGGAATTTATGATTATCACTGTTTATAAACTTTCTTTTCATATCAATCAATGAAAAGAATTGGTTTGCTGAAAGTATGTTTTTTTGTTGGGGTTCATTGGATGGAATTTGTATCTCATGTGAAGTTCCGTCAATTGCAGATACAACGTTAGGCATATCAGAACAATACCTTTTCGTTTGCCACCAGACTGGGATGGTTGGCCACTGAATTTTACGATTACACACTTTCTATAAGTCTACCCATGTTGAATTTAAAACTCAGTCAACAGTTGAAACACTGACACCAAAACATAAATAAATAAATAAATAAATAAATAAATAAATATTGCACGGACCGTGCTATTTATCTTAGTGAATCTCATGATCATCGATGAGCTAAAACAATTGACGAAGGTGGTCCGTTGCTGAGCATGAGCAGTATAAAGCTGGGGCTCTTAAAAGAAAACGACAAGTAAAACGAAGTGGAAATATTTTAAAATAATGAGTATACATATATATAATATGTATAAAAGTGTAGAAAAGTAAATGAATGTATTTGAATCTGAGGATCCCTAAAATTCACATCACATTTTCATAAATTATATAAAGTTTCCCCTTTTGCGCCCAAATTAAACGTTTAACCTCTATCAGTTCCATTCTCTTAAATCAACCTCCAATGGACAAATGATGGATCAAACGTTTGTGTATGTAGTGCATTGAAAATGCGTTCTGTCATGTGCATAAGTTATTGTTTGCATGATTGACAGACACTATTCATCATATTGTTTTCTAGCTTCTGAACTGTCGATCGAGAAAAAAATAAAATATTCTAGACAGGGAGCAAATAGCCAGTTAATGGGGTTTGCAATTAATATTTCGCATGCACAATAGCGACCCCACACCACAAGGTGTGGAAAATAGAAATATTCTTCTGTGGTTTAAATGCGTATTAACTGCATTACATGTAAACTGTATGATTCTGTTTGATACAGTCCTTTACTAGAACAGGAACAAAATGTTCACTTGAGTGAAATAGTATTGTAATAAAAGATCGTGAACGTGATGTACTAGTTTGAAAGAATGTCAAGGTATATTTTAAATGAGGTTGAAATAAGTCACCATTTGATATTAATTCGGTTGTATTTCATTTTGACGATTCTAATTACGGAAGACGATCACAACCATATTGTTTTTGATTGGATTAAAATTATAGCTGTATAATAATGTATAATAACCTATTATTATTAGAATCCTAACATGACTGCGAATTTGGTATAAATAAAATAACAAATGGCTTCCTCTAGGAAAACTTTATTAGGAGTGTTGTTGTTGGTTTGTCACAAAGCAAAATAATATCTACCATCTCCTCTTTTTCTAGTGACAATCAAAACAAGCATACATAGACTCATGGCAGCGACACACATTTTACCTACACGATTAATCATATGGTTGTAAGCTTGTTCTCATCATAAATATATATGAAATACTTGATTGTAAAACAATCATCTATCGACAACCACTTTCTATGGGATATCTGATTCCAAGGCTTGTTATCAGTTTATCAAAAAAACTAAAATAATTCTCACAGGTTCCTAGCTAAAATCGTTACACATTAAACATTTTGCTTCACACCATTTCCTAAGATATTTCCATATTATAAAAAAAAAAATAGCGATCTTAAAATATTGGACTTCTCTCAACCCGCACCTTGGCATTTTTTTTTTTATAGATTTGTGATGGTTATCCGTAACAATGTACTGGAATATATCATCGCATTGGTTGTCGTTAAGAATAAAGTACGGTTAAAAAAGTGTTTAAAAAAATTTCAAATATGACAAAGTTCTATTGTCCAAATAAATCTATTTATTACTTCTTTAAGATTAATACCAAAATTTCGACCAGTTTTCGACGATCAATGTCAATAAGTTTCTGAATTGATATGACCTCAATATGTACATTATCAATGTCATAGCAGACGATGAAACCAAAATTGGTCTGTATTAGATATATTTTTTAAATGATTAAAGCTTTATTAAGGTGACGAAAAAATGAATTACGAAAAACAACAATTTGAACGTGAAATAATGGATGTGCCAGGTACGTAGTTCTTACATTTAAAGATGACATTTTTAGATCAGATTTCATGAGATCATTCATGCAATTTCAGCATCATAATATAACCTCTGACAAATTAAGCGATCAAAATAATGAGAGATTTTATCACGTGAAGCAAACCGTCGAAAACAGGAGACCGTCGAAAATGGGTGACGTTGCGACATTACTATTCGTTCACTTTAATTTCATAATACAGCTTCGGAACATGTTTTTATTCCTGAAATTAATCCACATTGCATATTAAGTCAAATTTATGCTTTGTTTATGGAGTTTTATTATGCTTTGTTTTTGCTTTTTTAAAGATATGCATTATAATACAATGATACGTACGTTCTGTATAATGAAAAAAATGACGTTCAGAGCTTTTCATTACCTGAATTTGTCGATCCGCTGTGAAGAATTAGATACACATATTAACTAACTGTATTTATTTCTGAAAAGCACATATTGTGAATACATTTTGGAGAAAATTTTATCGACATCTGAGGTGGGGCCGATTTTGGCCCTTATAGCTCCCAGTCCTTTGATGTGTCAGCAATTTTTTCCCGACTTTTCCGAGCTACATGCTATAATGTCATTTATTTTCTCACCTTTGTTAGTCCCTTCTGTGGCCAATGAATTCACTTTCGGCGGATGTTGCAGCTTTTTTAAATCTTCCTTTTCTTCCTCGATTTTCCTTCGTAGTTCCACCTTCCTACGCTCCGTTTTTATACGCCCGTCTCGAGACGGTCCGTATTATGTGATAGGGTATGGCGGGCGGGCGTCCACACAGGTTTCCGCACAATAACTTTAGTTCTGTATATCGGATCTTTACCGAACTTGGCCACATGATTCCCCTGTGAAAGGGGAAGAAACCCTATTTATTTTGGGGTTATTAGGTCAAAGATCAAGGTCACCGTTACTATAGATAGAATTTTTGACAACAGTGTCGTTTCCGCACGATAATTTTAGTTCTGTAAATTGGATCTTTACCAAACTTGGCCACATGATTCCCCTGTGGAAGGGGAAGAACCCTATTTATTTTGGGTCATCAGGTCAAAGTCACCGTTACTATAAATATATTTTTTGACAACAGGATCGTTTCCACATGATAACTTTAGTTCTGTATATTGGATCTTTACCAACCTTGACCACATGATTGCCCCGTGGAAGGGGAAGAATCCTAATAATTTTGGGGTCATTTGGTCAAAGGTCCCAGGTATATTATTCTTTTTATTTCCGTTTTAAACTTAAACCCTTGGTTCACTCTTTTTACAATTCACTTCCTGGAATTGAATGACTGATTTTTTCCTGCTAAATGTTTAAAGATATGTCAGGCATGTAGATATGGGCCCGTACATGAAATAGTTTGGACGATTTCAGAACGTTTTTGTTAGAAATTTAAAGTGGAGTACTATTTAATTCCTATATTACTGTATTAGATGACTTCCAACAACGGCGAAAACGTATACATAGTGAGTAGTTTCATCAAATTCTACATATTTCTATAGAAATAAAGTGATTCTAATTAGAATTGTCTCCAATTTCAATGAAAACTGAATGGAAAACGAAAGTAGATTTAGAAACTTTTAAATGCCCTTCATTATTAAAATAATATTGTCACGTATTGACTGTATGAGTATTTCAGACCATTCTTGTTTTAGAAAGAGCAACATTATGTCATATTTTTCAAACATTTTCAGTTTGTGCCATTTTTCTTTTGACAAACTACTCAGTGTAGCCCTAGGGCCTAACAGCATTTTAGAAGAATTTAGTTTATTTTATTAAACAAAGTTTTATGCAATTTTTACAAGCCCGAACCAACAGGGGCTTAGGGCTAGTGGTTTTTTTTTTGGCACATACTGCATTTTTTTAAATCTCCATAGTGAGTGTAGATTCATCCACATGGGCATTTAGAACTTGTTTGTGTGATCAAAAGCTTCTACAGATCATAGTGCCAGGGTCAAATATGCCTAGGAAGTGCACCCTCATTATTGTCTTCTGATCATACAAACAAATCGTACAGGTCCCTGTGAATTATCCAAGGTCATTACATAAAGATTAAAATAGATTAAACATGTTTTTTTATAATAATTTAATTATTAGATAATAGTCTCATTAAAAATATACCATTTAGTTCATATTTAAGAAAACATATCTATATCGGCCACTCCGCATTGATCTTTAGCTGTTGGATTTTTCTTCCCCCTCATTTTGGCGATGAAAAGTCAAGGGAGCATACTAATTTACCCCTGTCCATCCGTCCATCCAGATATATGAAGGTTAACTTAAAGAGGCATTAGCTACGATTTTGACCAAAAAAATTATATGTTTTGGAAATTGGTAAAAAATTACCATCGATTTGTTATTTCCTTGCAAGCAAATAATTTGACCTCGCTTTCTCAGTATGCAACTGACCTTACTAGTGACAGGTAAAAACGAATAATTTGTATTTTGTCGCTTATTAACTGCAAACTTGCATGGTTCTTTGTCCGTAATTAACGCCGACTAAAAGCAGATTCACAGAAAATAAGAAATAAGTGCATTGTTGTATTGATTTAATGACGATTTGGCAAACTCCGTAAACAATGCCGATAATTAATAAGATGGCGTCCATTTCTTGATCGATCTCAAAACACGAGCAGTTGCACCTTTTTTCCCCGATGCGAGTACATTTCATAACATTTATAAATTACAGAAACACGTTTTATTAAGGCATCAATCATATCTGATAGTTTTTATGGGTAACAAAAATTTACGATTTTGGCAGATAATGCCCCTTTAATTTACATTTTTTTTAGTGTTTTGTAGGGTCCATGTTCATGCATATATACTAAAGGTGTGCATAATAACAGATTTTGATTTCTATCAAACAGACAAACTATATATATTTTCTGACAAAATCCTGGTGGGGGCATACCGGTTTCCAGTTTATTTTTAGCCTTGTTCTCAAATCTCCACTTTTTTGCAAAGAGGGAGAGGCGTTAAGGTGCAAAATTGGCCCCACATTATATTAAAAAATAATGCTTGACATAGAATAAAAACAATTCACTAATTTAATTGCTATATAAACAAATTTTCAAAAAATATATCTTTCCGTGAAATTGGGTGCGTTATGACGTCATAATGACCTCATAATGAGACGGATAATGCTAAAAATGGACTACAAACGACATATTTAATGTACATTTTAGCTATTTTATATACCTCCACAGTCTTCCACCAACACCAAATTGAGCAGTTGTTTTGAGTATAGGGGGTTAATGATTATATCAAAATATTTTGTTGGTGGAGGATTGTGGAGGTTGTTAAATATTAATTTATTTATAACCTCAGCTAGACCCTTAAAATCAATATTTTCACTCTTCTGATTGTATATATGAGACCATTATATACATAATATCTGTACATTTCATGATTCATTTCAAGTAATGAAATTCATCAGTAAATAACTTATGTTTCTGTAAATAATTGTATTTATTTTAAATACAGTTTGCGTACATTGAAACCAGGTGAAAAACTCAGTGCATGCAATCCTGCGTCAATGCCATAAAAAGAACTGGGGAGTGGGGACTATAAGTGCCATATATGGCCCCATATTTAATGAATCATTATCTTAGAAAATACTCGATTAAAATTTGATGTGTTTTATATTATAGACGACATCATACTTTTGATGTTAAAACTTGTTTCCAACAAAATCGGTACGTATTTGATGTCATTGTGACGTCATGAGCGTTATTTCTTTTCTGTATTTCGTGGAATTTTGCCCACGATATTTCGACGGTTTTCGTAGAAATTAAGCACCTCCGCAGTCGTGCACCAGACAAATATTTTACCAGATTATTAAAATAAATAAAACACAAATACTGTTAAAGTATTTTTTTTGTTTCACGAGATGTTAAATTTCTTGAAAATCGACGGGAAAATGTTCAAATATTCCAAGCGCTTAGATGACGTTTTGATATTTGAGAAGCAATCTTTGCCGTAAAAAACGATGGTATGAAAGTTAAGTTGTTTCTTTTTCAGTACATTGTTTAATGACATGATATGTGTATAACAGTTCCAATAATTGTGTGGGAAACAATATTGTTGTAGTATTATTGGTACTTGTAAAGATATGCCACATTATGACCCAAAGGTGTTTTGTGTTATGCACTACATACACAATCTTTGAACCATCATTTTTCCATTGGAGGTTAGGTGTTTAACACCACTTTCAAAAATATTTCAGCTACTACTTTTGTGGCGGAAATTGGAGTACTCAGAGGAATCCACAGACCTGTCGCAAGTCACTGACAAATTTTATCACATAATGTTTTATCGAGTACACCTCGCCATGAATGGAGTTCAAACTCACAACTTAAGTGGTGATAGGCAACGATTGCACAGGTATTTGTAAATTCAACTACCATACGACCACGACGGCTCAAGTTCAGTTAAGATGAAAGGTAATTGTTTTATTGATATTGATGGAATTTATGATTATCACTGTTTATAAACTTTCTTTTCATATCAATCAATGAAAAGAATTGGTTTGCTGAAAGTATGTTTTTTTGTTGGGGTTCATTGGATGGAATTTGTATCTCATGTGAAGTTCCGTCAATTGCAGATACAACGTTAGGCATATCAGAACAATACCTTTTCGTTTGCCACCAGACTGGGATGGTTGGCCACTGAATTTTACGATTACACACTTTCTATAAGTCTACCCATGTTGAATTTAAAACTCAGTCAACAGTTGAAACACTAACACCAAAGCATAAATAAATAAATAAATAAATAAATAAATATTGCACGGACCGTGCTATTTATCTTAGTGAATCTCATGATCATCGATGAGCTAAAACAATTGACGAAGGTGGTCCGTTGCTGAGCATGAGCAGTATAAAGCTGGGACTCTTAAAAGAAAACGACAAGTAAAACGAAGTGGAAATATTTTAAAATAATGAGTATACATATATATAATATGTATAAAAGTGTAGAAAAGTAAATGAATGGATTTGAATCTGAGGATCCCTAAAATTCACATCACATTTTCATAAATTATATAAAGTTTCCCCTTTTGCGCCCAAATTAAACGTTTAACCTCTATCAGTTCCATTCTCTTAAATCAACCTCCAATGGACAAATGATGGATCAAACGTTTGTGTATGTAGTGCATTGAAAATGCGTTCTGTCATGTGCATAGGTTATTGTTTGCATGATTGACAGACACTATTCATCATATTGTTTTCTAGCTTCTGAACTGTCGATCGAGAAAAAAATAAAATATTCTAGACAGGGAGCAAATAGCCAGTCAATGGGGTTTGCAATTAATATTTCGCATGCACAATAGCGACCCCACACCACAAGGTGTGGAAAATAGAAATATTCTTCTGTGGTTTAAATGCGTATTAACTGCATTACATGTAAACTGTATGATTCTGTTTGATAAAGTCCTTTACTAGAACAGGAACAAAATGTTCACTTGAGTGAAATAGTATTGTAATAAAAGATCGTGAACGTGATGTACTAGTTTGAAAGAATGTCAAGGTATATTTTAAATGAGGTTGAAATAAGTCACCATTTGATATTAATTCGGTTGTATTTCATTTTGACGATTCTAATTACGGAAGACAATCACAACCATATTGTTTTTGATTGGATTAAAATTATAGCTGTATAATAATGTATAATAACCTATTATTATTAGAATCCTAACATGACTGCGAATTTGGTATAAATAAAATAACAAATGGCTTCCTCTAGGAAAACTTTATTAGGAGTGTTGTTGTTGGTTTGTCACAAAGCAAAATAATATCTACCATCTCCTCTTTTTCTAGTGACAATCAAAACAAGCATACATAGACTCATGGCAGCGACACACATTTTACCTACACGATTAATCATATGGTTGTAAGCTTGTTCTCATCATAAATATATATGAAATACTTGATTGTAAAACAATCATCTATCGACAACCACTTTCTATGGGATATCTGATTCCAAAGCTTGTTATCAGTTTATCAAAAAAACTAAAATAATTCTCACAGGTTCCTAGCTAAAATCGTTACACATTAAACATTTTGCTTCACACCATTTCCTAAGATATTTCCATATTATAAAAAAAAAAATAGCGATCTTAAAATATTGGACTTCTCTCAACCCGCACCTTGGCATTTTTTTTTATAGATTTGTGATGGTTATTCGTAAAAATGTACTGGAATATATCATCGCATTGGTTGTCGTTAAGAATAAAGTACGGTTAAAAAAGTGTTTAAAAAAATTTCAAATATGACAAAGTTCTATTGTCCAAATAAATCTATCTATTACTTCTTTAAGATTAATACCAAAATTTCGACCAGTTTTCGACGATCAATGTTAATAAGTTTCTGAATTGATATGACCTCAATATGTACATTATCAATGTCATAGCAGACGATGAAACCAAAATTGGTCTGTATTAGATATATTTTTTAAATGATTAAAGCTTTATTAAGGTGACGAAAAAATGAATTACGAAAAACAACAATTTGAACGTGAAATAATGGATGTGCCAGGTACGTAGTTCTTACATTTAAAGATGACATTTTTAGATCAGATTTCATGAGATCATTCATGCAATTTCAGCATCATAATATAACCTCTGACAAATTAAGCGATCAAAATAATGAGAGATTTTATCACGTGAAGCAAACCGTCGAAAACAGGAGACCGTCGAAAATGGGTGACGTTGCGACATTACTATTCGTTCACTTTAATTTCATAATACAGCTTCGGAACATGTTTTTATTCCTGAAATCAATCCACATTGCATATTAAGTCAAATTTATGCTTTGTTTATGGAGTTTTATTATGCTTTGTTTTTGTTTTTGTTTTTTTAAAGATATGCATTATAATACAATGATACGTACGTTCTGTATAATGAAAAAAATGACGTTCAGAGCTTTTCATTACCTGAATTTGTCGATCCGCTGTGAGGAATTAGATACACATATTAACTAACTGTATTTATTTCTGAAAAGCACATATTGTGAATACATTTTGGAGAAAATTTTATCGACATCTGAGGTGGGGCCGATTTTGGCCCTTATAGCTCCCAGTCCTTTGATGTGTCAGCAATTTTTTCCCGACTTTTCCGAGCTACATGCTATAATGTCATTTATTTTCTCACCTTTGTTAGTCCCTTCTGTGGCCAATGAATTCACTTTCGGCGGATGTTGCAGCTTTTTTAAATCTTCCTTTTCTTCCTCGATTTTCCTTCGTAGTTCCACCTTCCTACGCTCCGTTTTTATACGCCCGTCTCGAGACGGTCCGTATTATGTGATTGGGTGTGGCGGGCGGGCGTCCACACAGGTTTCCGCACAATAAATTTAGTTCTGTATATCGGATCTTTACCGAACTTGGCCACATGATTCCACTGTGAAAGGGGAAGAAACCCTATTTATTTTGAGGTTATTAGGTCAAAGATCAAGGTCACCGTTACTATAGATAGAATTTTTGACAACAGTGTCGTTTCCGCACGATAATTGTAGTTCTGTAAATTGGATCTTTACCAAACTTGGCCACATGATTCCCCTGTGGAAGGGGAAGAACCCTATTTATTTTGGGTCATCAGGTCAAAGTCACCGTTACTATAAATATATTTTTTGACAACAGGATCGTTTCCACATGATAACTTTAGTTCTGTATATTGGATCTTTACCAATCTTGACCACATGATTGCCCCGTGGAAGGGGAAGAATCCTAATAATTTTGGGGTCATTTGGTCAAAGGTCCCAGGTATATTATTCTTTTTATTTCCGTTTTAAACTTAAACCCTTGGTTCACTCTTTTTACAATTCGCTTCCTGGAATTGATTGACTGATTTTTTCCTGCTAAATGTTTAAAGATATGTCAGGCATGTAGATGTGGGCCCGTACATGAAATAGTTTGGACGATTTCAGAACGTTTTTGTTAGAAATTTAAAGTGGAGTACTATTTAATTCCTATATTACTGTATTAGATGACTTCCAACAACGGCGAAAACGTATACATAGTGAGTAGTTTCATCAAATTCTACATATTTCTATAGAAATAAAGTGATTCTAATTAGAATTGTCTCCAATTTCAATGAAAACTGAATGGAAAACGAAAGTAGATTTAGAAACTTTTAAATGCCCTTCATTATTAAAATAATATTGTCACGTATTGACTATGAGTATTTCAGACCATTCTTGTTTTAGAAAGAGCAACATTATGTCATATTTTTCAAACATTTTCAGTTTGTGCCATTTTTCTTTTGACAAACTACTCAGTGTAGCCCTAGGGCCTAACAGCATTTTAGAAGAATTTAGTTTATTTTATTAAACAAAGTTTTATGCAATTTTTACAAGCCCGAACCAACAGGGGCTTAGGGCTAGTGGTTTTTTTTTTTGGCACATACTGCATTTTTTTAAATCTCCATAGTGAGTGTAGATTCATCCACATGGGCATTTAGAACTTGTTTGTGTGATCAAAAGCTTCTACAGATCATAGTGCCAGGGTCAAATATGCCTAGGAAGTGCACTCTCATTATTGTCTTCTGATCATACAAACAAATCGTACAGGTCCCTGTGAATTATCCAAGGTCATTACATAAAGATTAAAATAGATTAAACATGTTTTTTTATAATAATTTAATTATTAGATAATAGTCTCATTAAAAATATACCATTTAGTTCATATTTAAGAAAACATATCTATATCGGCCACTCCGCATTGATCTTTAGCTGTTGGATTTTTCTTCCCCCTCATTTTGGCGATGAAAAGTCAAGGGAGCATACTAATTTACCCCTGTCCATCCGTCCATCCAGATATATGAAGGTTAACTTAAAGAGGCATTAGCTACGATTTTGACCAAAAAAATTATATGTTTTGGAAATTGGTAAAAAATTACCATCGATTTGTTATTTCCTTGCAAGCAAATAATTTGACCTCGCTTTCTCAGTATGCAACTGACCTTACTAGTGACAGGTAAAAACGAATAATTTGTATTTTGTCGCTTATTAACTGCAAACTTGCATGGTTCTTTGTCCGTAATTAACGCCGACTAAAAGCAGATTCACAGAAAATAAGAAATAAGTGCATTGTTGTATTGATTTAATGACGATTTGGCAAACTCCGTAAACAATGCCGATAATTAATAAGATGGCGTCCATTTCTTGATCGATCTCAAAACACGAGCAGTTGCACCTTTTTTCCCCGATGCGAGTACATTTCATAACATTTATAAATTACAGAAACACGTTTTATTAAGGCATCAATCATATCTGATAGTTTTTATGGGTAACAAAAATTTACGATTTTGGCAGATAATGCCCCTTTAATTTACATTTTTTTTAGTGTTTTGTAGGGTCCATGTTCATGCATATATACTAAAGGTGTGCATAATAACAGATTTTGATTTCTATCAAACAGACAAACTATATATATTTTCTGACAAAATCCTGGTGGGGGCATACCGGTTTCCAGTTTATTTTTAGCCTTGTTCTCAAATCTCCACTTTTTTGCAAAGAGGGAGAGGCGTTAAGGTGCAAAATTGGCCCCACATTATATTAAAAAATAATGCTTGACATAGAATAAAAACAATTCACTAATTTAATTGCTATATAAACAAATTTTCAAAAAATATATCTTTCCGTGAAATTGGGTGCGTTATGACGTCATAATGACCTCATAATGAGACGGATAATGCTAAAAATGGACTACAAACGACATATTTAATGTACATTTTAGCTATTTTATATACCTCCACAGTCTTCCACCAACACCAAATTGAGCAGTTGTTTTGAGTATAGGGGGTTAATGATTATATCAAAATATTTTGTTGGTGGAGGATTGTGGAGGTTGTTAAATATTAATTTATTTATAACCTCAGCTAGACCCTTAAAATCAATATTTTCACTCTTCTGATTGTATATATGAGACCATTATATACATAATATCTGTACATTTCATGATTCATTTCAAGTAATGAAATTCATCAGTAAATAACTTATGTTTCTGTAAATAATTGTATTTATTTTAAATACAGTTTGCGTACATTGAAACCAGGTGAAAAACTCAGTGCATGCAATCCTGCGTCAATGCCATAAAAAGAACTGGGGAGTGGGGACTATAAGTGCCATATATGGCCCCATATTTAATGAATCATTATCTTAGAAAATACTCGATTAAAATTTGATGTGTTTTATATTATAGACGACATCATACTTTTGATGTTAAAACTTGTTTCCAACAAAATCGGTACGTATTTGATGTCATTGTGACGTCATGAGCGTTATTTCTTTTCTGTATTTCGTGGAATTTTGCCCACGATATTTCGACGGTTTTCGTAGAAATTAAGCACCTCCGCAGTCGTGCACCAGACAAATATTTTACCAGATTATTAAAATAAATAAAACACAAATACTGTTAAAGTATTTTTTTTGTTTCACGAGATGTTAAATTTCTTGAAAATCGACGGGAAAATGTTCAAATATTCCAAGCGCTTAGATGACGTTTTGATATTTGAGAAGCAATCTTTGCCGTAAAAAACGATGGTATGAAAGTTAAGTTGTTTCTTTTTCAGTACATTGTTTAATGACATGATATGTGTATAACAGTTCCAATAATTGTGTGGGAAACAATATTGTTGTAGTATTATTGGTACTTGTAAAGATATGCCACATTATGACCCAAAGGTGTTTTGTGTTATGCACTACATACACAAACTTTGAACCATCATTTTTCCATTGGAGGTTAGGTGTTTAACACCACTTTCAAAAATATTTCAGCTACTACTTTTGTGGCGGAAATTGGAGTACTCAGAGGAATCCACAGACCTGTCGCAAGTCACTGACAAATTTTATCACATAATGTTTTATCGAGTACACCTCGCCATGAATGGAGTTCAAACTCACAACTTAAGTGGTGATAGGCAACGATTGCACAGGTATTTGTAAATTCAACTACCATACGACCACGACGGCTCAAGTTCAGTTAAGATGAAAGGTAATTGTTTTATTGATATTGATGGAATTTATGATTATCACTGTTTATAAACTTTCTTTTCATATCAATCAATGAAAAGAATTGGTTTGCTGAAAGTATGTTTTTTTGTTGGGGTTCATTGGATGGAATTTGTATCTCATGTGAAGTTCCGTCAATTGCAGATACAACGTTAGGCATATCAGAACAATACCTTTTCGTTTGCCACCAGACTGGGATGGTTGGCCACTGAATTTTACGATTACACACTTTCTATAAGTCTACCCATGTTGAATTTAAAACTCAGTCAACAGTTGAAACACTAACACCAAAGCATAAATAAATAAATAAATAAATAAATAAATAAATAAATATTGCACGGACCGTGCTATTTATCTTAGTGAATCTCATGATCATCGATGAGCTAAAACAATTGACGAAGGTGGTCCGTTGCTGAGCATGAGCAGTATAAAGCTGGGGCTCTTAAAAGAAAACGACAAGTAAAACGAAGTGGAAATATTTTAAAATAATGAGTATACATATATATAATATGTATAAAAGTGTAGAAAAGTAAATGAATGGATTTGAATCTGAGGATCCCTAAAATTCACATCACATTTTCATAAATTATATAAAGTTTCCCCTTTTGCGCCCAAATTAAACGTTTAACCTCTATCAGTTCCATTCTCTTAAATCAACCTCCAATGGACAAATGATGGATCAAACGTTTGTGTATGTAGTGCATTGAAAATGCGTTCTGTCATGTGCATAGGTTATTGTTTGCATGATTGACAGACACTATTCATCATATTGTTTTCTAGCTTCTGAACTGTCGATCGAGAAAAAAATAAAATATTCTAGACAGGGAGCAAATAGCCAGTCAATGGGGTTTGCAATTAATATTTCGCATGCACAATAGCGACCCCACACCACAAGGTGTGGAAAATAGAAATATTCTTCTGTGGTTTAAATGCGTATTAACTGCATTACATGTAAACTGTATGATTCTGTTTGATAAAGTCCTTTACTAGAACAGGAACAAAATGTTCACTTGAGTGAAATAGTATTGTAATAAAAGATCGTGAACGTGATGTACTAGTTTGAAAGAATGTCAAGGTATATTTTAAATGAGGTTGAAATAAGTCACCATTTGATATTAATTCGGTTGTATTTCATTTTGACGATTCTAATTACGGAAGACGATCACAACCATATTGTTTTTGATTGGATTAAAATTATAGCTGTATAATAATGTATAATAACCTATTATTATTAGAATCCTAACATGACTGCGAATTTGGTATAAATAAAATAACAAATGGCTTCCTCTAGGAAAACTTTATTAGGAGTGTTGTTGTTGGTTTGTCACAAAGCAAAATAATATCTACCATCTCCTCTTTTTCTAGTGACAATCAAAACAAGCATACATAGACTCATGGCAGCGACACACATTTTACCTACACGATTAATCATATGGTTGTAAGCTTGTTCTCATCATAAATATATATGAAATACTTGATTGTAAAACAATCATCTATCGACAACCACTTTCTATGGGATATCTGATTCCAAAGCTTGTTATCAGTTTATCAAAAAAACTAAAATAATTCTCACAGGTTCCTAGCTAAAATCGTTACACATTAAACATTTTGCTTCACACCATTTCCTAAAATATTTCCATATTATAAAAAAAAAAATAGCGATCTTAAAATATTGGACTTCTCTCAACCCGCACCTTGGCATTTTTTTTTTTATAGATTTGTGATGGTTATCCGTAAAAATGTACTGGAATATATCATCGCATTGGTTGTCGTTAAGAATAAAGTACGGTTATAAAAGTGTTTAAAAAAATTTCAAATATGACAAAGTTCTATTGTCCAAATAAATCTATTTATTACTTCTTTAAGATTAATACCAAAATTTCGACCAGTTTTCGACGATCAATGTTAATAAGTTTCTGAATTGATATGACCTCAATATGTACATTATCAATGTCATAGCAGACGATGAAACCAAAATTGGTCTGTATTAGATATATTTTTTAAATGATTAAAGCTTTATTAAGGTGACGAAAAAATGAATTACGAAAAACAACAATTTGAACGTGAAATAATGGATGTGCCAGGTACGTAGTTCTTACATTTAAAGATGACATTTTTAGATCAGATTTCATGAGATCATTCATGCAATTTCAGCATCATAATATAACCTCTGACAAATTAAGCGATCAAAATAATGAGAGATTTTATCACGTGAAGCAAACCGTCGAAAACAGGAGACCGTCGAAAATGGGTGACGTTGCGACATTACTATTCGTTCACTTTAATTTCATAATACAGCTTCGGAACATGTTTTTATTCCTGAAATCAATCCACATTGCATATTAAGTCAAATTTATGCTTTGTTTATGGAGTTTTATTATGCTTTGTTTTTGTTTTTGCTTTTTTAAAGATATGCATTATAATACAATGATACGTACGTTCTGTATAATGAAAAAAATGACGTTCAGAGCTTTTCATTACCTGAATTTGTCGATCCGCTGTGAGGAATTAGATACACATATTAACTAACTGTATTTATTTCTGAAAAGCACATATTGTGAATACATTTTGGAGAAAATGTTATCGACATCTGAGGTGGGGCCGATTTTGGCCCTTATAGCTCCCAGTCCTTTGATGTGTCAGCAATTTTTTCCCGACTTTTCCGAGCTACATGCTATAATGTCATTTATTTTCTCACCTTTGTTAGTCCCTTCTGTGGCCAATGAATTCACTTTCGGCGGATGTTGCAGCTTTTTTAAATCTTCCTTTTCTTCCTCGATTTTCCTTCGTAGTTCCACCTTCCTACGCTCCGTTTTTATACGCCCGTCTCGAGACGGTCCGTATTATGTGATTGGGTATGGCGGGCGGTCGTCCACACAGGTTTCCGCACAATAACTTTAGTTCTGTATATCGGATCTTTACCGAACTTGGCCACATGATTCCACTGTGAAAGGGGAAGAAACCCTATTTATTTTGGGGTTATTAGGTCAAAGATCAAGGTCACCGTTACTATAGATAGAATTTTTGACAACAGTGTCGTTTCCGCACGATAATTTTAGTTCTGTAAATTGGATCTTTACCAAACTTGGCCACATGATTCCCCTGTGGAAGGGGAAGAACCCTATTTATTTTGGGTCATCAGGTCAAAGTCACCGTTACTATAAATATATTTTTTGACAACAGGATCGTTTCCACATGATAACTTTAGTTCTGTATATTGGATCTTTACCAATCTTGACCACATGATTGCCCCGTGGAAGGGGAAGAATCCTAATAATTTTGGGGTCATTTGGTCAAAGGTCCCAGGTATATTATTCTTTTTATTTCCGTTTTAAACTTAAACCCTTGGTTCACTCTTTTTACAATTCGCTTCCTGGAATTGATTGACTGATTTTTTCCTGCTAAATGTTTAAAGATATGTCAGGCATGTAGATATGGGCCCGTACATGAAATAGTTTGGACGATTTCAGAAAGTTTTTGTTAGAAATTTAAAGTGGAGTACTATTTAATTCCTATATTACTGTATTAGATGACTTCCAACAACGGCGAAAACGTATACATAGTGAGTAGTTTCATCAAATTCTACATATTTCTATAGAAATAAAGTGATTCTAATTAGAATTGTCTCCAATTTCAATGAAAACTGAATGGAAAACGAAAGTAGATTTAGAAACTTTTAAATGCCCTTCATTATTAAAATAATATTGTCACGTATTGACTGTATGAGTATTTCAGACCATTCTTGTTTTAGAAAGAGCAACATTATGTCATATTTTTCAAACATTTTCAGTTTGTGCCATTTTTCTTTTGACAAACTACTCAGTGTAGCCCTAGGGCCTAACAGCATTTTAGAAGAATTTAGTTTATTTTATTAAACAAAGTTTTATGCAATTTTTACAAGCCCGAACCAACAGGGGCTTAGGGCTAGTGGTTTTTTTTTTTGGCACATACTGCATTTTTTTAAATCTCCATAGTGAGTGTAGATTCATCCACATGGGCATTTAGAACTTGTTTGTGTGATCAAAAGCTTCTACAGATCATAGTGCCAGGGTCAAATATGCCTAGGAAGTGCACCCTCATTATTGTCTTCTGATCATACAAACAAATCGTACAGGTCCCTGTGAATTATCCAAGGTCATTACATAAAGATTAAAATAGATTAAACATGTTTTTTTATAATAATTTAATTATTAGATAATAGTCTCATTAAAAATATACCATTTAGTTCATATTTAAGAAAACATATCTATATCGGCCACTCCGCATTGATCTTTAGCTGTTGGATTTTTCTTCCCCCTCATTTTGGCGATGAAAAGTCAAGGGAGCATACTAATTTACCCCTGTCCATCCGTCCATCCAGATATATGAAGGTTAACTTAAAGAGGCATTAGCTACGATTTTGACCAAAAAAATTATATGTTTTGGAAATTGGTAAAAAATTACCATCGATTTGTTATTTCCTTGCAAGCAAATAATTTGACCTCGCTTTCTCAGTATGCAACTGACCTTACTAGTGACAGGTAAAAACGAATAATTTGTATTTTGTCGCTTATTAACTGCAAACTTGCATGGTTCTTTGTCCGTAATTAACGCCGACTAAAAGCAGATTCACAGAAAATAAGAAATAAGTGCATTGTTGTATTGATTTAATGACGATTTGGCAAACTCCGTAAACAATGCCGATAATTAATAAGATGGCGTCCATTTCTTGATCGATCTCAAAACACGAGCAGTTGCACCTTTTTTCCCCGATGCGAGTACATTTCATAACATTTATAAATTACAGAAACACGTTTTATTAAGGCATCAATCATATCTGATAGTTTTTATGGGTAACAAAAATTTACGATTTTGGCAGATAATGCCCCTTTAATTTACATTTTTTTTAGTGTTTTGTAGGGTCCATGTTCATGCATATATACTAAAGGTGTGCATAATAACAGATTTTGATTTCTATCAAACAGACAAACTATATATATTTTCTGACAAAATCCTGGTGGGGGCATACCGGTTTCCAGTTTATTTTTAGCCTTGTTCTCAAATCTCCACTTTTTTGCAAAGAGGGAGAGGCGTTAAGGTGCAAAATTGGCCCCACATTATATTAAAAAATAATGCTTGACATAGAATAAAAACAATTCACTAATTTAATTGCTATATAAACAAATTTTCAAAAAATATATCTTTCCGTGAAATTGGGTGCGTTATGACGTCATAATGACCTCATAATGAGACGGATAATGCTAAAAATGGACTACAAACGACATATTTAATGTACATTTTAGCTATTTTATATACCTCCACAGTCTTCCACCAACACCAAATTGAGCAGTTGTTTTGAGTATAGGGGGTTAATGATTATATCAAAATATTTTGTTGGTGGAGGATTGTGGAGGTTGTTAAATATTAATTTATTTATAACCTCAGCTAGACCCTTAAAATCAATATTTTCACTCTTCTGATTGTATATATGAGACCATTATATACATAATATCTGTACATTTCATGATTCATTTCAAGTAATGAAATTCATCAGTAAATAACTTATGTTTCTGTAAATAATTGTATTTATTTTAAATACAGTTTGCGTACATTGAAACCAGGTGAAAAACTCAGTGCATGCAATCCTGCGTCAATGCCATAAAAAGAACTGGGGAGTGGGGACTATAAGTGCCATATATGGCCCCATATTTAATGAATCATTATCTTAGAAAATACTCGATTAAAATTTGATGTGTTTTATATTATAGACGACATCATACTTTTGATGTTAAAACTTGTTTCCAACAAAATCGGTACGTATTTGATGTCATTGTGACGTCATGAGCGTTATTTCTTTTCTGTATTTCGTGGAATTTTGCCCACGATATTTCGACGGTTTTCGTAGAAATTAAGCACCTCCGCAGTCGTGCACCAGACAAATATTTTACCAGATTATTAAAATAAATAAAACACAAATACTGTTAAAGTATTTTTTTTGTTTCACGAGATGTTAAATTTCTTGAAAATCGACGGGAAAATGTTCAAATATTCCAAGCGCTTAGATGACGTTTTGATATTTGAGAAGCAATCTTTGCCGTAAAAAACGATGGTATGAAAGTTAAGTTGTTTCTTTTTCAGTACATTGTTTAATGACATGATATGTGTATAACAGTTCCAATAATTGTGTGGGAAACAATATTGTTGTAGTATTATTGGTACTTGTAAAGATATGCCACATTATGACCCAAAGGTGTTTTGTGTTATGCACTACATACACAAACTTTGAACCATCATTTTTCCATTGGAGGTTAGGTGTTTAACACCACTTTCAAAAATATTTCAGCTACTACTTTTGTGGCGGAAATTGGAGTACTCAGAGGAATCCACAGACCTGTCGCAAGTCACTGACAAATTTTATCACATAATGTTTTATCGAGTACACCTCGCCATGAATGGAGTTCAAACTCACAACTTAAGTGGTGATAGGCAACGATTGCACAGGTATTTGTAAATTCAACTACCATACGACCACGACGGCTCAAGTTCAGTTAAGATGAAAGGTAATTGTTTTATTGATATTGATGGAATTTATGATTATCACTGTTTATAAACTTTCTTTTCATATCAATCAATGAAAAGAATTGGTTTGCTGAAAGTATGTTTTTTTGTTGGGGTTCATTGGATGGAATTTGTATCTCATGTGAAGTTCCGTCAATTGCAGATACAACGTTAGGCATATCAGAACAATACCTTTTCGTTTGCCACCAGACTGGGATGGTTGGCCACTGAATTTTACGATTACACACTTTCTATAAGTCTACCCATGTTGAATTTAAAACTCAGTCAACAGTTGAAACACTGACACCAAAGCATAAATAAATAAATAAATAAATAAATAAATAAATAAATATTGCACGGACCGTGCTATTTATCTTAGTGAATCTCATGATCATCGATGAGCTAAAACAATTGACGAAGGTGGTCCGTTGCTGAGCATGAGCAGTATAAAGCTGGGGCTCTTAAAAGAAAACGACAAGTAAAACGAAGTGGAAATATTTTAAAATAATGAGTATACATATATATAATATGTATAAAAGTGTAGAAAAGTAAATGAATGGATTTGAATCTGAGGATCCCTAAAATTCACATCACATTTTCATAAATTATATAAAGTTTCCCCTTTTGCGCCCAAATTAAACGTTTAACCTCTATCAGTTCCATTCTCTTAAATCAACCTCCAATGGACAAATGATGGATCAAACGTTTGTGTATGTAGTGCATTGAAAATGCGTTCTGTCATGTGCATAAGTTATTGTTTGCATGATTGACAGACACTATTCATCATATTGTTTTCTAGCTTCTGAACTGTCGATCGAGAAAAAAATAAAATATTCTAGACAGGGAGCAAATAGCCAGTCAATGGGGTTTGCAATTAATATTTCGCATGCACAATAGCGACCCCACACCACAAGGTGTGGAAAATAGAAATATTCTTCTGTGGTTTAAATGCGTATTAACTGCATTACATGTAAACTGTATGATTCTGTTTGATAAAGTCCTTTACTAGAACAGGAACAAAATGTTCACTTGAGTGAAATAGTAGTGTAATAAAAGATCGTGAACGTGATGTACTAGTTTGAAAGAATGTCAAGGTATATTTTAAATGAGGTTGAAATAAGTCACCATTTGATATTAATTCGGTTGTATTTCATTTTGACGATTCTAATTACGGAAGACGATCACAACCATATTGTTTTTGATTGGATTAAAATTATAGCTGTATAATAATGTATAATAACCTATTATTATTAGAATCCTAACATGACTGCGAATTTGGTATAAATAAAATAACAAATGGCTTCCTCTAGGAAAACTTTATTAGGAGTGTTGTTGTTGGTTTGTCACAAAGCAAAATAATATCTACCATCTCCTCTTTTTCTAGTGACAATCAAAACAAGCATACATAGACTCATGGCAGCGACACACATTTTACCTACACGATTAATCATATGGTTGTAAGCTTGTTCTCATCATAAATATATATGAAATACTTGATTGTAAAACAATCATCTATCGACAACCACTTTCTATGGGATATCTAATTCCAAAGCTTGTTATCAGTTTATCAAAAAAACTAAAATAATTCTCACAGGTTCCTAGCTAAAATCGTTACACATTAAACATTTTGCTTCACACCATTTCCTAAGATATTTCCATATTATAAAAAAAAAAATAGCGATCTTAAAATATTGGACTTCTCTCAACCCGCACCTTGGCATTTTTTTTTTATAGATTTGTGATGGTTATCCGTAAAAATGTACTGGAATATATCATCGCATTGGTTGTCGTTAAGAATAAAGTACGGTTAAAAAAATGTTTAAAAAAATTTCAAATATGACAAAGTTCTATTGTCCAAATAAATCTATCTATTACTTCTTTAAGATTAATACCAAAATTTCGACCAGTTTTCGACGATCAATGTTAATAAGTTTCTGAATTGATATGACCTCAATATGTACATTATCAATGTCATAGCAGACGATGAAACCAAAATTGGTCTGTATTAGATATATTTTTTAAATGATTAAAGCTTTATTAAGGTGACGAAAAAATGAATTACGAAAAACAACAATTTGAACGTGAAATAATGGATGTGCCAGGTACGTAGTTCTTACATTTAAAGATGACATTTTTAGATCAGATTTCATGAGATCATTCATGCAATTTCAGCATCATAATATAACCTCTGACAAATTAAGCGATCAAAATAATGAGAGATTTTATCACGTGAAGCAAACCGTCGAAAACAGGAGACCGTCGAAAATGGGTGACGTTGCGACATTACTATTCGTTCACTTTAATTTCATAATACAGCTTCTGAACATGTTTTTATTCCTGAAATCAATCCACATTGCATATTAAGTCAAATTTATGCTTTGTTTATGGAGTTTTATTATGCTTTGTTTTTGTTTTTGCTTTTTTAAAGATCTGCATTATAATACAATGATACGTACGTTATGTATAATGAAAAAAATGACGTTCAGAGCTTTTCATTACCTGAATTTGTCGATCCGCTGTGAGGAATTAGATACACATATTAACTAACTGTATTTATTTCTGAAAAGCACATATTGTGAATACATTTTGGAGAAAATTTTATCGACATCTGAGGTGGGGCCGATTTTGGCCCTTATAGCTCCCAGTCCTTTGATGTGTCAGCAATTTTTTCCCGACTTTTCCGAGCTACATGCTATAATGTCATTTATTTTCTCACCTTTGTTAGTCCCTTCTGTGGCCAATGAATTCACTTTCGGCGGATGTTGCAGCTTTTTTAAATCTTCCTTTTCTTCCTCGATTTTCCTTCGTAGTTCCACCTTCCTACGCTCCGTTTTTATACGCCCGTCTCGAGACGGTCCGTATTATGTGATTGGGTATGGCGGGCGGGCGTCCACACAGGTTTCCGCACAATAACTTTAGTTCTGTATATCGGATCTTTACCGAACTTGGCCACATGATTCCACTGTGAAAGGGGAAGAAACCCTATTTATTTTGGGGTTATTAGGTCAAAGATCAAGGTCACCGTTACTATAGATAGAATTTTTGACAACAGTGTCGTTTCCGCACGATAATTGTAGTTCTGTAAATTGGATCTTTACCAAACTTGGCCACATGATTCCCCTGTGGAAGGGGAAGAACCCTATTTATTTTGGGTCATCAGGTCAAAGTCACCGTTACTATAAATATATTTTTTGACAACAGGATCGTTTCCACATGATAACTTTAGTTCTGTATATTGGATCTTTACCAATCTTGACCACATGATTGCCCCGTGGAAGGGGAAGAATCCTATTAATTTTGGGGTCATTTGGTCAAAGGTCCCAGGTATATTATTCTTTTTATTTCCGTTTTAAACTTAAACCCTTGGTTCACTCTTTTTACAATTCGCTTCCTGGAATTGATTGACTGATTTTTTCCTGCTAAATGTTTAAAGATATGTCAGGCATGTAGATATGGGCCCGTACATGAAATAGTTTGGACGATTTCAGAAAGTTTTTGTTAGAAATTTAAAGTGGAGTACTATTTAATTCCTATATTACTGTATTAGATGACTTCCAACAACGGCGAAAACGTATACATAGTGAGTAGTTTCATCAAATTCTACATATTTCTATAGAAATAAAGTGATTCTAATTAGAATTGTCTCCAATTTCAATGAAAACTGAATGGAAAACGAAAGTAGATTTAGAAACTTTTAAATGCCCTTCATTATTAAAATAATATTGTCACGTATTGACTGTATGAGTATTTCAGACCATTCTTGTTTTAGAAAGAGCAACATTATGTCATATTTTTCAAACATGTTCAGTTTGTGCCATTTTTCTTTTGACAAACTACTCAGTGTAGCCCTAGGGCCTAACAGCATTTTAGAAGAATTTAGTTTATTTTATTAAACAAAGTTTTATGCAATTTTTACAAGCCCGAACCAACAGGGGCTTAGGGCTAGTGGGTTTTTTTTTGGCACATACTGCATTTTTTTAAATCTCCATAGTGAGTGTAGATTCATCCACATGGGCATTTAGAACTTGTTTGTGTGATCAAAAGCTTCTACAGATCATAGTGCCAGGGTCAAATATGCCTAGGAAGTGCACCCTCATTATTGTCTTCTGATCATACAAACAAATCGTACAGGTCCCTGTGAATTATCCAAGGTCATTACATAAAGATTAAAATAGATTAAACATGTTTTTTTATAATAATTTAATTATTAGATAATAGTCTCATTAAAAATATACCATTTAGTTCATATTTAAGAAAACATATCTATATCGGCCACTCCGCATTGATCTTTAGCTGTTGGATTTTTCTTCCCCCTCATTTTGGCGATGAAAAGTCAAGGGAGCATACTAATTTACCCCTGTCCATCCGTCCATCCAGATATATGAAGGTTAACTTAAAGAGGCATTAGCTACGATTTTGACCAAAATAATTATATGTTTTGGAAATTGGTAAAAAATTACCATCGATTTGTTATTTCCTTGCAAGCAAATAATTTGACCTCGCTTTCTCAGTATGCAACTGACCTTACTAGTGACGGCAAAAACGAATAATTTGTATTTTGTCGCTTATTAACTGCAAACTTGCATGGTTCTTTGTCCGTAATTAACGCCGACTAAAAGCAGATTCACAGAAAATAAGAAATAAGTGCATTGTTGTATTGATTTAATGACGATTTGGCAAACTCCGTAAACGATGCCGATAATTAATAAGATGGCGTCCATTTCTTGATCGATCTCAAAACACGAGCAGTTGCACCTTTTTTCCCCGATGCGAGTACATTTCATAACATTTATAAATTACAGAAACACGTTTTATTAAGGCATCAATCATATCTGATAGTTTTTATGGGTAACAAAAATTTACGATTTTGGCAGATAATGCCCCTTTAATTTACATTTTTTTTAGTGTTTTGTAGGGTCCATGTTCATGCATATATACTAAAGGTGTGCATAATAACAGATTTTGATTTCTATCAAACAGACAAACTATATATATTTTCTGACAAAATCCTGGTGGGGGCATACCGGTTTCCAGTTTATTTTTAGCCTTGTTCTCAAATCTCCACTTTTTTGCAAAGAGGGAGAGGCGTTAAGGTGCAAAATTGGCCCCACATTATACTAAAAAATAATGCTTGACATAGAATAAAAACAATTCACTAATTTAATTGCTATATAAACAAATTTTCAAAAAATATATCTTTCCGTGAAATTGGGTGGGTTATTACGTCATAATGAGGCGGATAATGCTAAAAATGGACTACAAACGACATATTTAATGTACATTTTAGCTATTTTATATACCTCCACAGTCTTCCACCAACACCAAATTGAGCAGTTGTTTTGAGTATAGGGGGTTAATGATTATATCAAAATATTTTGTTGGTGGAGGATTGTGGAGGTTGTTAAATATTAATTTATTTATAACCTCAGCTAGACCCTTAAAATCAATATTTTCACTCTTCTGATTGTATATATGAGACCATTATATACATAATATCTGTACATTTCATGATTCATTTCAAGTAATGAAATTCATCAGTAAATAACTTATGTTTCTGTAAATAATTGTATTTATTTTAAATACAGTTTGCGTACATTGAAACCAGGTGAAAAACTCAGTGCATGCAATCCTGCGTCAATGCCATAAAAAGAACTGGGGAGTGGGGACTATAAGTGCCATATATGGCCCCATATTTAATGAATCATTATCTTAGAAAATACTCGATTAAAATTTGATGTGTTTTATATTATAGACGACATCATACTTTTGATGTTAAAACTTGTTTCCAACAAAATCGGTACGCATTTGACGTCATTGTGACGTCATGAGCGTTATTTCTTTTCTGTATTTCGTGGAATTTTGCCCACGATATTTCGACGGTTTTCGTAGAAATTAAGCACCTCCGCAGTCGTGCACCAGACAAATATTTTACCAGATTATTAAAATAAATAAAACACAAATACTGTTAAAGTATTTTTTTTGGTTTCACGAGATGTTAAATTTCTTGAAAATCGACGGGAAAATGTTCAAATATTCCAAGCGCTTAGATGACGTTTTGATATTTGAGAAGCAATCTTTGCCGTAAAAAACGATGGTATGAAAGTTAAGTTGTTTCTTTTTCAGTACATTGTTTAATGACATGATATGTGTATAACAGTTCCAATAATTGTGTGGGAAACAATATTGTTGTAGTATTATTGGTACTTGTAAAGATATGCCACATTATGACCCAAAGGTGTTTTGTGTTATGCACTACATACACAAACTTTGAACCATCATTTTTCCATTGGAGGTTAGGTGTTTAACACCACTTTCAAAAATATTTCAGCTACTACTTTTGTGGCGGAAATTGGAGTACTCAGAGGAATCCACAGACCTGTCGCAAGTCACTGACAAATTTTATCACATAATGTTTTATCGAGTACACCTCGCCATGAATGGAGTTCAAACTCACAACTTAGTGGTGATAGGCAACGATTGCACAGGTATTTGTAAATTCAACTACCATACGACCACGACGGCTCAAGTTCAGTTAAGATGAAAGGTAATTGTTTTATTGATATTGATGGAATTTATGATTATCACTGTTTATAAACTTTCTTTTCATATCAATCAATGAAAAGAATTGGTTTGCTGAAAGTATGTTTTTTGTTGGGGTTCATTGGATGGAATTTGTATCTCATGTGAAGTTCCGTCAATTGCAGATACAACGTTAGGCATATCAGAACAATACCTTTTCGTTTGCCACCAGACTGGGATGGTTGGCCACTGAATTTTACGATTACACACTTTCTATAAGTCTACCCATGTTGAATTTAAAACTCAGTCAACAGTTGAAACACTGACACCAAAGCATAAATAGATAAATAAATAAATAAATAAATATTGCTCGGACCGTGCTATTTATCTTAGTGAATCTCATGATCATCGATGAGCTAAAACAATTGACGAAGGTGGTCCGTTGCTGAGCATGAGCAGTATAAAGCTGGGGCTCTTAAAGGAAAACGACAAGTAAAACGAAGTGGAAATATTTTAAAATAATGAGTATACATATATATAATATGTATAAAAGTGTAGAAAAGTAAATGAATGGATTTGAATCTGAGGATCCCTAAAATTCACATCACATTTTCATAAATTATATAAAGTTTCCCCTTTTGCGCCCAAATTAAACGTTTAACCTCTATCAGTTCCATTCTCTTAAATCAACCTCCAATGGACAAATGATGGATCAAACGTTTGTGTATGTAGTGCATTGAAAATGCGTTCTGTCATGTGCATAAGTTATTGTTTGCATGATTGACAGACACTATTCATCATATTGTTTTCTAGCTTCTGAACTGTCGATCGAGAAAAAAATAAAATATTCTAGACAGGGAGCAAATAGCCAGTCAATGGGGTTTGCAATTAATATTTCGCATGCACAATAGCGACCCCACACCACAGGGTGTGGAAAATAGAAATATTCTTCTGTGGTTTAAATGCGTATTAACTGCATTACATGTAAACTGTATGATTCTGTTTGATAAAGTCCTTTACTAGAACAGGAACAAAATGTTCACTTGAGTGAAATAGTATTGTAATAAAAGATCGTGAACGTGATGTACTAGTTTGAAAGAATGTCAAGGTATATTTTAAATGAGGTTGAAATAAGTCACCATTTGATATTAATTCGGTTGTATTTCATTTTGACGATTCTAATTACGGAAGACGATCACAACCATATTGTTTTTGATTGGATTAAAATTATAGCTGTATAATAATGTATAATAACCTATTATTATTAGAATCCTAACATGACTGCGAATTTGGTATAAATAAAATAACAAATGGCTTCCTCTAGGAAAACTTTATTAGGAGTGTTGTTGTTGGTTTGTCACAAAGCAAAATAATATCTACCATCTCCTCTTTTTCTAGTGACAATCAAAACAAGCATACATAGACTCATGGCAGCGACACACATTTTACCTACACGATTAATCATATGGTTGTAAGCTTGTTCTCATCATAAATATATATGAAATACTTGATTGTAAAACAATCATCTATCGACAACCACTTTCTATGGGATATCTGATTCCAAAGCTTGTTATCAGTTTATCAAAAAAACTAAAATAATTCTCACAGGTTCCTAGCTAAAATCGTTACACATTAAACATTTTGCTTCACACCATTTCCTAAAATATTTCCATATTATAAAAAAAAAAATAGCGATCTTAAAATATTGGACTTCTCTCAACCCGCACCTTGGCATTTTTTTTTTTATAGATTTGTGATGGTTATCCGTAAAAATGTACTGGAATATATCATCGCATTGGTTGTCGTTAAGAATAAAGTACGGTTATAAAAGTGTTTAAAAAAATTTCAAATATGACAAAGTTCTATTGTCCAAATAAATCTATTTATTACTTCTTTAAGATTAATACCAAAATTTCGACCAGTTTTCGACGATCAATGTTAATAAGTTTCTGAATTGATATGACCTCAATATGTACATTATCAATGTCATAGCAGACGATGAAACCAAAATTGGTCTGTATTAGATATATTTTTTAAATGATTAAAGCTTTATTAAGGTGACGAAAAAATGAATTACGAAAAACAACAATTTGAACGTGAAATAATGGATGTGCCAGGTACGTAGTTCTTACATTTAAAGATGACATTTTTAGATCAGATTTCATGAGATCATTCATGCAATTTCAGCATCATAATATAACCTCTGACAAATTAAGCGATCAAAATAATGAGAGATTTTATCACGTGAAGCAAACCGTCGAAAACAGGAGACCGTCGAAAATGGGTGACGTTGCGACATTACTATTCGTTCACTTTAATTTCATAATACAGCTTCGGAACATGTTTTTATTCCTGAAATCAATCCACATTGCATATTAAGTCAAATTTATGCTTTGTTTATGGAGTTTTATTATGCTTTGTTTTTGTTTTTGCTTTTTTAAAGATATGCATTATAATACAATGATACGTACGTTCTGTATAATGAAAAAAATGACGTTCAGAGCTTTTCATTACCTGAATTTGTCGATCCGCTGTGAGGAATTAGATACACATATTAACTAACTGTATTTATTTCTGAAAAGCACATATTGTGAATACATTTTGGAGAAAATTTTATCGACATCTGAGGTGGGGCCGATTTTGGCCCTTATAGCTCCCAGTCCTTTGATGTGACAGCAATTTTTTCCCGACTTTTCCGAGCTACATGCTATAATGTCATTTATTTTCTCACCTTTGTTAGTCCCTTCTGTGGCCAATGAATTCACTTTCGGCGGATGTTGCAGCTTTTTTAAATCTTCCTGTTCTTCCTCGATTTTCCTTCGTAGTTCCACCTTCCTACGCTCCGTTTTTATACGCTCGTCTCGAGACGGTCCGTATTATGTGATTGGGTATGGCGGGCGGGCGTCCACACAGGTTTCCGCACAATAACTTTAGTTCTGTATATCGGATCTTTACCGAACTTGGCCACATGATTCCCCTGTGAAAGGGGAAGAAACCCTATTTATTTTGGGGTTATTAGGTCAATTGTCAAGGTCACCGTTACTATAGATAGAATTTTTGACAACAGTGTCGTTTCCGCACGATAATTTTAGTTCTGTAAATTGGATCTTTACCAAACTTGGCCACATGATTCCCCTGTGGAAGGGGAAGAACCCTATATATTTTGGGTCATTAGGTCAAAGTCACCGTTACTATAAATATATTTTTTGACAACAGGATCGTTTCCACATGATAACTTTAGTTCTGTATATTGGATCTTTACCAATCTTGACCACATGATTGCCCCGTGGAAGGGGAAGAATCCTATTAATTTTGGGGTCATTTGGTCAAAGGTCCCAGGTATATTATTCTTTTTATTTCCGTTTTAAACTTAAACCCTTGGTTCACTCTTTTTACAATTCGCTTCCTGGAATTGATTGACTGATTTTTTCCTGCTAAATGTTTAAAGATATGTCAGGCATGTAGATATGGGCCCGTACATGAAATAGTTTGGACGATTTCAGAACGTTTTTGTTAGAAATTTAAAGTGGAGTACTATTTAATTCCTATATTACTGTATTAGATGACTTCCAAAAACGGCGAAAACGTATACATAGTGAGTAGTTTCATCAAATTCTACATATTTCTATAGAAATAAAGTGATTCTAATTAGAGTTGTCTCCAATTTCAATGAAAACTGAATGGAAAACGAAAGTAGATTTAGAAACTTTTAAATGCCCTTCATTATTAAAATAATATTGTCACGTATTGACTGTATGAGTATTTCAGACCATTCTTGTTTTAGAAAGAGCAACATTATGTCATATTTTTCAAACATTTTCAGTTTGTGCCATTTTTCTTTTGACAAACTACTCAGTGTAGCCCTAGGGCCTAACAGCATTTTAGAAGAATTTAGTTTATTTTATTAAACAAAGTTTTATGCAATATTTACAAGCCCGAACCAACAGGGGCTTAGGGCTAGTGGGTTTTTTTTGGCACATACTGCATTTTTTTAAATCTCCATAGTGAGTGTAGATTCATCCACATGGGCATTTAGAACTTGTTTGTGTGATCAAAAGCTTCTACAGATCATAGTGCCAGGGTCAAATATGCCTAGGAAGTGCACCCTCATTATTGTCTTCTGATCATACAAACAAATCGTACAGGTCCCTGTGAATTATCCAAGGTCATTACATAAAGATTAAAATAGATTAAACATGTTTTTTATAATAATTTAATTATTAGATAATAGTCTCATTAAAAATATACCATTTAGTTCATATTTAAGAAAACATATCTATATCGGCCACTCCGCATTGATCTTTAGCTGTTGGATTTTTCTTCCCCCTCATTTTGGCGATGAAAAGTCAAGGGAGCATACTAATTTACCCCTGTCCATCCGTCCATCCAGATATATGAAGGTTAACTTAAAGAGGCATTAGCTACGATTTTGACCAAAAAAATTATATGTTTTGGAAATTGGTAAAAAATTACCATCGATTTGTTATTTCCTTGCAAGCAAATAATTTGACCTCGCTTTCTCAGTATGCAACTGACCTTACTAGTGACAGGTAAAAACGAATAATTTGTATTTTGTCGCTTATTAACTGCAAACTTGCATGGTTCTTTGTCCGTAATTAACGCCGACTAAAAGCAGATTCACAGAAAATAAGAAATAAGTGCATTGTTGTATTGATTTAATGACGATTTGGCAAACTCCGTAAACAATGCCGATAATTAATAAGATGGCGTCCATTTCTTGATCGATCTCAAAACACGAGCAGTTGCACCTTTTTTCCCCGATGCGAGTACATTTCATAACATTTATAAATTACAGAAACACGTTTTATTAAGGCATCAATCATATCTGATAGTTTTTATGGGTAACAAAAATTTACGATTTTGGCAGATAATGCCCCTTTAATTTACATTTTTTTTTAGTGTTTTGTAGGGTCCATGTTCATGCATATATACTAAAGGTGTGCATAATAACAGATTTTGATTTCTATCAAACAGACAAACTATATATATTTTCTGACAAAATCCTGGTGGGGGCATACCGGTTTCCAGTTTATTTTTAGCCTTGTTCTCAAATCTCCACTTCTTCTTTCCAAATTTGATGTGACAGCAATTTGTTTTGCACGAAACACAGTGAATAACACCCCTCTTACTATGAAACACGTGAAATGAAAAAAAACCTCCAAACACGTTGCAGGAAAATAACCCTTTACCACCCGCGCCAAATGTATGTGTACCTGAAGTACATGTGTATTTAACTATACAGATTTCACAAAGCTTGCTATCTTGTCGAGCGATACTAACAAGCTTGGTATACATTGCATAGTGTTGGACATCTTCGCTAGCCAAGGGTTACGATTCGGGTCCCCCTTCTCTAATCGTAACCCTTGGCTAGCGAAGATGAGTGTTGGATTGCTTTTCCATTTTTTTTTTAATCTTAAATTGAGATATTTTCAAAATGCTTTAATATGGTAATATATTTTCTGTATGAATTTATGGTAGGTTAATGAATAATCTCACATTTGCCATCACTAGGCGTTCGTTCGTTTACGTTTCACATTTTTATCTCAAGTTGTTCACATTTACCTTTAATGACATCGATAAGATTAGATTATAGATTGGTTACATTACATTTCCAAACTTGGTGGATGTGTGAGATATCTTACTAGTGCTTGTTGATAAAATGTAATAAAAAAACTATTGTAGGCACTAGATTTGAGGTAGGGCTGGGTTACCCTATGCAAACTATATTTTTTGTTTGACCCTAGATTGTGGTCTATACTAATTTAAAGGGGATTCTGCCTCGGATGATGCAAATTTGCGTGATTATCTACACACATCTAGCATATACATGAATGACAGAAATGCTGTATACATGTCATTCCGAACTTTTTAATGAATTCAAATAGAGTATTTCATCAATTTACAATGCCAAATTAATATTTTAATATGTCCGTCTATCATGATAAAATTGAATTGGTTGATTATAGATTTATAAGGTACCGGGCAGTGTTTATTTTTATTTAGGAATGTACACGACTTTTGCCAAATGAAATATATAGCGTAAGTGTAAAATACATCTTCGATTACAAAGTAAAGTTTCTTAGATATACTCGAACATATATAGCCTAAACGGACGCGGGCATCGAGGAATTATTATTATTCACTTTATTTTTTATTTTTTCTTAGAATTCATTGAATGATCTCGTTTCATTTCATTTCGTTTCTCAGTTTACATATTCTATTTCGTTTCGTTTCATCGTAATTCGTTTCGTTTCGTTTGTTTCGTTTCTCACTTTACAGGGACCCGTTAAAAATATATGACCAAAATATAAAATAAAAAAGATGCAACAAACTTCTAACTTGGATTAGATTATATTACTAAAACTAACTACCAATATCAGTAACCTCTAACAGTAGCTTGTAACTGATATTAGAGACAGCATGTACAATAGCGTTACTGGAGGTATCATTGTGCAAATAATCCTATTGTCAAATTTCTATGCTTTTTAAGCCCATATTTATTACTTGTTTAATTGTTACTGTATTTCAGGGGGCCGTCCTTTTCGTAGTTGGATTTCTAACTACCTATGCTATCAGTGCCTATCACCACTAACGTTGTGAGGTCGAACCCCTTTCTTGGCGAGGTGTACTCGATACAACATTATGTGATAAAGTTTGTAAGGAACTTGCGACAGGTCGGTGGTTTTCTCCAGGTACTCATGTTTCCTCCACCAATAAAACTGACTGACGCGATATAACTGAAATATTGTTTAAAGTGGCGTTAAACACCATAAACTAACCACTCCAATTTAGCTAATAATTTTTATTTTATTAGATAAAACCAGGAACTCGTGTTGTACGAGGACCAGATTGGAACTCCAAGAAACAAGACAATGGAGAAGGATTTCTGGGAACTATTATATTTGTACCAAAGTTGGGATCTGGTGATAAGAAAGTTACTGTTATTTGGGATTCTGGTAGAGAGCTAAGATACAGAGCTGGCGAAAATGGAAAATATGACCTTAGAGTGTTTGATACAGCTCCATCAGGTATGAAAGGGGAGATTACTCTGTCATATATTAATTGTATTCATAAAACATATATCACAGACAGACTTGTCAGTATACTGGGACACATTATCCTGACTCCAAGCTAACCAGTCTTTGATTTTGTTCTTACTCCAAATGCTGCATGCTTAGCAGAGAAGCAACAAATACCAATCTTAAAGGGGTCATAGTGGTCATGATCGAATGGTAGTTGGATTTACAACTACCTGTGCAATCAGTGTCTATCACCATTAAAGTTGTGAGTTCGAACCCGTTCATGGCGAGGTATACTCGATACAATATAAAGTTTGTCAGTTACTTGCGACAGGTCGGTAGTTTTCTGCGGGTACTGTGGTTTTCTCCACCAATAAAACTGACCACCATGATATAGCTTTAATATTGTTGAAAGTGGCCTTAAACACCATAAAACCAAGCAAAACAAAACCAATTTTAAAGTTTTTGGTTTCACCAAACTGGGGATGATGACACCCACAATCTATATTTCAGGCAATCACACTGACCATTACTACACAGAGGCAATCAAGTGACAGTGTCTACGATTTTTCATAATTTTTAAAGTTTGACAACATCTTGAAAATAAGATAGATAAATCAATAAAATGACTAAATAATCATCTCAGATAAACAGAAATTTGTTTAATTAGATGTAATTAAACAAATTACTTCTGATCGTCTGCTGGCCAAGCTCATTAATTATTCATGACTCAGTATGACAACTCAGAACGCATTGACCCAGATTTATCAAAACAAAGACATGGATGATCTATCTTTAGACTAAAATGTATAATTCATACATGTTTAATGATAAATTACACATATTTACCTATATAAGAATACAATTTATCAATCAAAACTCAAATTATTAGCCATTTTCGGTTTTCTTCCACGGGTAGATTTTCCGACAAAAGACATTTTCATCAACAAACTGATTCCGCGCGTGCACAGTTCGTCATACAGAGGCGGAGTTATCTTGATTGACTTGAATTAGAGTAGCCCAGTCCAGACACAAATTGCTTGCGAACACGTTTTCCCCGAAATATTTTGTGAAAACCACTTTTCTGTGTTTTTGGCTGTTTTAGTTGAATTTTTACTCACATCTGTTCAAGTTTGGGAGAAAAATTCTGATTTAAAAAATATGACAAAATCGTAGACACTGTCACTTTAAAGAAATAACTATGAAAATTGAATACAACATAACATATATTTCTTGTATAATTTTAACAAATAATTCACTCTCATAAATGTTGAAGGGGCCGTCGTTGTTGTGATGGTATAGTAGTTGGATATACTAATACCTGTACAATCAGTGCCTATCACCACTAAAGTTGTTGGTTCAAATCCCGCCCATGGCAAGGTGTTCGCGATACAACATTATGTTTTTCAGTGACTTGCAACATGTCAGTGGTTTTCTTTGGGTTTCATCCACCAATAAAACTGACAACCACGATATAATTGAAATATTGTTGAAAGTGGCGTTGAACACCATAACCCTAACCCCTCATAAATGTTGATTACATTGACAATTTTTAAGACAGTGTTGTTTACATATGGTAATCTTTTTCTTTCACTGTATTCTATATATTAATGTCACAGTTAAAATGAGAAGTTGCTCCCTGAATAATATCAGTAACATATTGACACATATATATATATATATATTTTTAATTTTAGGAACAATCCACACTAATATAACTTGTGACAGCTGTTTAGAGAATGACGTCCATGGAATACGATGGAAATGTTGTGATTGTAACGATTATGATTTATGCAACCCATGTTATATGAACGACAAACACGACTTAAAACATGCTTTTGTCAGAATAGATACACCGGTCTCTACAGCGTGAGTACAACATAGTGGTACCTTTTTTAAATACACACAAGATGCTACATCGTAATTAAAGTACAACATAGCAATTTACATTTCATTTTTGTGTTTCATGTCCACCATCGCATACCGTAATGTTGTTTTCTTTTATTTCTAAATGTTAATTTTTCTAATGACTCAAGCTTTATGATTCTTGTTAATTAGATACTGAAAATAAAATTAAGGGTATTGTCATGGTCTTGATCGTGTGGTAGTTTGATTTACAACTACATGTGCAATCAGTGTCTATCACCACTAAAGTTGTGAGTTTAAATCCTGCTGAAAGTGGCATTAAACACCATAAACCAAACCTGAAAATCAAATCTTTGGTTCTTACAGTAGTTAAAGTTTCATTATTTCACATACACCATGTCATATATGCTGATGCAAATTATAACCGCACTTGTGGTGTGATGGTTAGCATCCTTGCCTCGAGTGCAGTAGATTATGGGTTTGAGCCCAGATTGGGTCAAATCAAAGACTATGAAATTGGTATTTGTTGCATGTAGCATTGAGGAGAAAGAGCAAAGACTGGTTGGATCGGAATCAGGATAATGTGTCCGAGTGAGGCAACATGTCTATCCACGGACTGTTCTTTCAGTGAACTAGCACTATGAAAATCCATCTAAGCGTGTTGGTCTAGTACAAAGCGGACCTCATAATCATCTCATTGAAAATTAATTTGTTCTCACCTTGATATAGCTGAACAATTGTTGAGTTGGTGTTAAGCAACAACCACTGATACGAATCGTAACAGTTCCTGACTGGCTGAAATTTAACACATAACAGGGCCGATATTAAATTTGATATTAAAATATATTTTATTCTACAGGGTCAATGTTCCACCAATGTCTGTCGATTGGTTTGAATTTCACATAACCGGGCCAATATTAAATTTGATATTAAAATGTTTTATTCTATAGGGTCAATGTTCCACCAAGGTCTGCCAGTAAGAACTGTAGGAAAACTGCTAAAGGAATCTTCCCTAATGCAGAGGTTATGAGAGGACCTCACTGGAAATGGAAAAATGATGATGGTAAGATTATTTATATTATCAGGGGAAGTAATACTATTTGTTTGGCATACTCTGTAAAATTAGATTTTATACTCTTCTTCCCAAAGACTTTTAAATTATGTAGCTTTGCAATCTTTTGACTTTGGGTATATCTGATGAAGGTTATTCAAGTCGAAATACGTTATGCACACTAAATATTACATCCACATCCCTTAAAAATAACCAGTCTCATGTTGTTTGCATCCACATCAATTCTTGTCAGCAACAGATGTCATGTTCATTTACATCCACACCCCTTCTTTATAATGCAGATCTCATGTTCATCTACATCCACATTCCTTAAAAATAACATATCTCATGTTGTTTACATCCACATCTTGAATTATATATCTCATATTCATTTACATCCGTGTCCCCTCTTTGTTATTAAAATCTCATGTAATGTTAAAAATCATTTGATTGTTATGAAAAGAAAGTTTAAACAGTGATGATCATCAATTCCACGAATATCAACAAAACCAGGCAAATGTGTTGGATGTGTTTAAAATTTAGTAAGTTGTTACTATAGAAACCAAGCAAATGTTTTGAAGTTGCTAATATTGGGGATTAACAGTAAAAAATTGGTTACTGCCATTTGTAGACTTGGACGGACCCAGAAGCAAAGTTTAAGTTGCTTTATTTGTAATGTGTTATAGGTGTAATGTTTGAAGGTAATTAAATAATGATATATTTATTTCATAACAGTTTTGCATTACATATACCATAAGCCACGATATAGCTGAAATACTACTAAAGATGGCATTAAACACCAATCAATCAATCATTTACCATAATATAGAATTTCAAAAATAGGGACAATAAACTTGATTGTTTTTTCTTCAGGTTTTCACAGGTATTGGCCTAGTGATGGGAATCGGTAACATTTTCAAGATCGATGATCGTTATATCAACATCGATCGATGATCGATCATCGGTGACAATTGCCTGCTAAATGTATTTACTGACTATAATTAATCAAATAGTCTTTATTTCAAGAGCATGATTGACAAAAGTAAAGATATGAATAAAAATTGTATCATAAATTTATAAACTATAATTTTCCCATTAGTAAACATTAACTTAGAACAAAACAAAAGATTGTTTTCCATATGTGTAACACCTGATATAGATAGATAAATAATAGACTAGTCCAAATATATGTTTGACAAAAGTAAAGATTTGAATAAAATCAAATACATGTAATATATTTACAAACTACAATTTTTCCATTTGAAAACATCAACTTAGAACAAAACAAAAGATCGTTTTCCATATATGTGTAACACCTGATATAAAATGGACTATTCCGGGAAGTAGATAAATAATAGACTAGTCCAAATATGTGTATTGACTGAGTGTCAAAAGTAGGCTTGGACAAAACTGCCAGATGTTTGTCAGTATGAGGGCAAAAAAAAAAACAGCTGGGATAAAACTGCAATATTTTTGTCAGTATGGAGACAAAAAAAAGACAAAAAAAACAACCAAAGAACAAAGTTAAGCATATATATTTTAGACACTAAAGAATCAGAATCGATCATCGGATCGGATGATGACGTCAGATTGATTAGTCGATGTTTCCGATGATCGGTGCACCACTAGGTATTGCTTTTCACGTTTTTTTACTGTCCTAGAAAAATAAAAACACGGCAAATGTTAATACTTTTACAGTAAATTGTTACTATAGTAACATATGGAAACTAAGAAAATGTTTTCGTTTTAGGTGGTGAAGGTCATGTTGGCTGTGTAAAGGAACTAGTAACATGGGAAAAAGACTCATATCGTGGAGCAGTTCAGATTTTATGGAAAGCTGACAGTAAGAAGAAGAATTACCGTGTTGGAGGGGAAGGGTGTGTAGATATTATATACACTAAAATGGCATCAGGAGGCAGTTATTATTCAGATCATCTTCCATTGGTTGGTAAGTATAAAGTTTATTTATACTACACGTCTAACTAATTGTATATATTATATAGATTAAAAAATTGTTGCGATTCAAATTTAAAACTGCTTTGTTTGTTACGAATGCTAGGAGCAATCGTATTAGTCAAAAAAGGTCATTAGATGTATTTATCATATCATTAAATATTCATGACATAGGGTCACTCGCATATATATGACCTGTAGGCTGTAATGTGGTTTCTTCAGATCTCCCACCCCACAACATATCAGTAAAGAGGAACAACTCAGAGATGTGATTTTAATACAGATTGACATAAAGCTGACAATGGTTTGGTCTGGTTTATGGTGTTTAATGCACTTTCAACAATATTTCAGTTATATCATGGCGGTCAGTTTTATTGGTGGAAGAAACGAGTACCCGGAGAAAACCATCAACCTGCCAAAAGTCACCGACAAGCTTTCTCACATAATGTTGCATCAAGTACACCTCACCATGAACGGGGTTCAAACTCACAACTTCCGTGGTGATAGGCACTGATTGCAATGGGTAGTTATAAATCAAACTACCATATGATCACGACCATGATGACCCCTCTTAAGCTGACAATGAGAGATGTGATTTTAATCAGATTGACAGAAAGGTGACAATAAATATTTCAGATGTAGTTAGCCCTGGTCAAGTATTCCTTAAGATTGCAGACAAAGTTGAAATAAATCTCCCTCTGAAAGGATTCAGACAGCTACAGGATAACCAAGTGTATGGTGGCTGGAATGATGAAATGTCTCAGGTAAGATTATCACTGAGGGTTATGTAGGGACTGGGGTTGCAAGCACATACAGGATAACCAAATGTATGGTGGCTGGGATGATAAAATATCTGGGGTAAGATTATGACTGATTGAGGAGTAGGGCAGACATGTACATGATAACCAAGTGTATAGTGACTTGGATGATTAAATGTTGCAGGTAAGATTATAATTGAGGGGCGGTTATATTGGGAGATTTTCACCAGAGCAATTTATAAATGTAAAAGTTGCCAACCCACAGGAAAGTGAAATATATTGAGGAAAACAACATTCTCCATTGGTTTGAATCCATAAATCCACTCTATAATGCATGTTTCTGTTATTTATTCATAGCAAGTTCTTTTTTCATATGAATTTTCATTTTAGTGTCTGGATGAATTAGGAACTATTGTTGGATTTTTGTATGATGGAAAAAGTCTTAAGCTACAATATGAAGACAGTAAAATGTGGATCGTCAACAGAGTGGCAGTTACCAGGGTAGCTATTTATATCATGTAACTCTTAAATACTTTTATTCTTAAAGGGACAGTGTCTGCTTGATTGGTTATACAGTGGAACTTGTGCAATCCCACACTCGAGTTTTCCGACATCCTGTGACATCCAACAAAAATTTATGGTTCCAAAGTATTTCTGTTAACTCCGACTCATTTCCCTGGCCCCTTGGTGTGTTGGATTAGACAGGTTCCACTGTATTCTTGAACTGAAACATTAAAAAGGAAAAAAAGAAAAAGTTTTATGACATGTATTGGTTGAAAATTGTAATATTATCTCGGTATATCTTCTCCTAGCTTCAATTTTTAGCCATAACCTATTGACCCAGATGAATACTTATAACATAATACAGGGATTGGGAAGGCCACGCGCCATGCACAATTGGCACTTCCAAGTCGATTGTGGCTCATTGAGGTCCGTTATATGTGTGCCCTGTAAATTCTGATTAATTATTTTATTATTTTCATGTGTCCATTAAAGTCGTTTTCTATTTTGTGTCGCGATTTTGTCACTGTCTTCACTCGTCGTTAATTTCCCTTTAATGGCGGTTCCTTGATTTTCCCTTTGTATGTTTAGAACAGTTATTTGTGTCAACCAATCAGACAAAAGGATTCACTCTTTCAATTCTAAATTTAGCATATTTAAAACACATTTGTCCTGGCGTTTCGTTCTCTTTTCTGAATAATTGGTCGGTTTTAGTGGAGTGTATTCTACTTTCTGGTTGAATAGAATCTAATTACAATTAATTGGTACAAGTATTCCGCGCCGATCTTTTTATTTGAGTGAAAGTTGTATCTATAAATAAAAATCGTAAACCGAAACCATGCGCTTGGTATAACTAATAACCGAAAAGTAGCAGGGAGTGTGATACGCTATTTCCAACCCAAAATGGACTTTTTTTTATCATACTTTTTTTTTCTTTGGGTACATTTTGATAAATTCTAGTAAGAATAGAATTATAAAATTATATTGTAGTGGCAGGCGTGCATGTACACTTCTATTTTCCTGCAGGTGTGGCATATTTAAGTATGACCGGCATCGAGGTGTTCCAGAAAAAAATCTGCCATTTTCTATCATCAATATTTTCGTTTCCTTCCCCCATGTTAATCCTGAATTGTCGTATTAATTTCGTGCTGCAGCCGAGGATGTAGTATAAGCTCTATGATTAAGAACTGATGGTGTGATGCAACATGAGAAATGAGGAATAAATGTGTTAGTCATAACGTCACAATAATTGGTTTGACTATTTGCTTTTTCATGTTACACAATCCATACAAGTCTTAAAAAATGATATTTATCAATGCATAGGCTAGCATGCAGTTTAACTAACCAAAGTTGTGGTCCGTTGCTAATTTGAAATGGCACATTATTCTCTAAAATGGCCCCTTGATGTGGTCAAGTAAGGGACCATAGTCTCTTTGACAAAAAATTCTTCCCAAAGCCTGATAATATGAATGAAGTGATAAGCATGTACAGTCAAGCCTGTCTTGTGTGACCTAACAAGGGAACAGTGAATTAAGGTCACATAAAACAGATGGTTGCTTAATACAGGTAATATGTAAAGGGAATTTAAGATTAAGGATACATACAAGCTTTTGCTTAATAGAAGCAGTCACTAAAGCAGGTTTTTAGTTCACCTGGACCAAAGGTCCAGGTGAACTATTGCCATCACTTGGCGTCCGTCGTCTGTCGTCTGTAAACTTTTCACATTTCAAGCTTCTTCTCCGAAACCACTTGGCCGATTGGAACCGAACTTAACAGGAATGTTCCTTGGATGGTCCTCTACAAAGTTACTGTTTTTCGTTCCAGTCGGATATTCAATATGGCTGCCAGGGCCAATAATATGCTCTGATTGGCTGAAATTTCAAAGATCTTCTTCTCTGAAACTAATGATATGACTGAACCCAAACTGTAAAGGAAAGATCATTGGAATGTCCTTTACCAAGTTACTGTTTTTTATGCCGATCGGAAATCCAAGATGGCCGCCATCGCAGGACATAGATTAACATTGGACCCTATGGGAAAATGTTCAAATGCCTTCTTCTCAGAAACTACAAATATGATTAAAGCCAAACTGTACATGAATGTTCATTGGATGGTCCTCTACAATCTTAAGGTTTTTTGTTCCGATATGAAATTCAAAATGGCGGCTACGGCAGGACTTAGTTTAACATTGGACCCTATGGGAAAAATGTTTCAAAATGCTTCTTCTCTGAAACCACTTGGACAGTTGAAACCAAACTGCCCAGGAATGATCATTGGAAGGTCCTCTACAAATTTTGTGTTTTTTATGCCGGTCGGAAATCCAAGATGGCCGCCACCGCAGGACATAGATTAACATTGGACCCTATGGGAAAATATTCAAATGCCTTCTTCTCAGAAACTACAAATATGATTAAAGCCAAACTGTACATGAATGTTCATTAGATGGTCCTCTACAAACTTTACGTTTTTTGTTCCGGTATGAAATTCAAAATGGCGGCTACGGCAGGACTTAGTTTAACATTGGACCCTATGGGAAAAATGTTTCAAAACGCTTCTTCTCTGAAACCACTTGGATAATTGAAACCAAACTGCATAGGAATGATCATTGGAAGGTCCTCTACAAATTTTCTGTTTTTTATGCCGATCGGAAATCCAAGATGGCCGCCACCGCAATACATAGATTAACATTGGACCCTATGGGAAAATGTTCAAATGCCTTCTTCTCAGAAACTACAAATATGATTAAAGCCAAACTGTACATGAATGTTCATTGGATGGTCCTCTACAATCTTAAGGTTTTTTGTTCCGATATGAAATTCAAAATGGCGGCTACGGCAGGACTTAGTTTAACATTGGACCCTATGGAAAAAATGTTTCAAAATGCTTCTTCTCTGAAACCACTTGGACAGTTGAAACCAAACTGCCCAGGAATGATCATTGGAAGGTCCTCTACAAATTTTCTGTTTTTTATGCCGATCGGAAATCCAAGATGGCCGCCACCGCAGGACATAGATTAACATTGGACCCTATGGGAAAATATTCAAATGCCTTCTACTCAGAAACTACAAATATGATTAAAGCCAAACTGTACATGAATGTTCATTAGATGGTCCTCTACAAACTTTACGTTTTTTGTTCCGGTATGAAATTCAAAATGGCGGCTACGGCAGGACTTAGTTTAACATTGGACCCTATGGGAAAAATGTTTCAAAACGCTTCTTCTCTGAAACCACTTGGATAATTGAAACCAAACTGCCTAGGAATGATCATTGGAAGGTCCTCTACAAATTTTGTGTTTTTTATGCCGATCGGAAATCCAAGATGGCCGCCACCGCAATACATAGATTAACATTGGACCCTATGGGAAAATGTTCAAATGCCTTCTTCTCAGAAACTACAAATATGATTAAAGCCAAACTGTACATGAATGTTCATTAGATGGTCCTCTACAAACTTTACGTTTTTTGTTCCGGTATGAAATTCAAAATGGCGGCTACGGCAGGACTTAGTTTAACATTGGACCCTATGGGAAAAATGTTTCAAAACGCTTCTTCTCTGAAACCACTTGGATAATTGAAACCAAACTGCCTAGGAATGATCATTGGAAGGTCCTCTACAAATTTTCTGTTTTTTATGCCGATCGGAAATCCAAGATGGCCGCCACCGCAATACATAGATTAACATTGGACCCTATGGGAAAATGTTCAAATGCCTTCTTCTCAGAAACTACAAATATGATTAAAGCCAAACTGTACATGAATGTTCATTGGATGGTCCTCTACAATCTTAAGGTTTTTTGTTCCGATATGAAATTCAAAATGGCAGCTACGGCAGGACTTAGTTTAACATTGGACCCTATGGGAAAAATGTTTCAAAATGCTTCTTCTCTGAAACCACTAGGACAGTTGAAACCAAACTGCTTAGGAATGATCATTGGAAGGTCCTCTACAAATTTTCTGTTTTTTATGCCGGTCGGAAATCCAAGATGGCCGCCACCGCAGGACATAGATTAACATTGGACCCTATGGGAAAATGTTCAAATACCTTCTTCTCAGAAACTACAAATATGATTAAAGCCAAACTGTACATGAATGTTCATTGGATGGTCCTCTACAAATTTACGTTTTTTGTTCCGATATGAAATTCAAAATGGCGGCTACGGCAGGACTTAGTTTAACATTGGACCCTATGGGAAAAATGTTTCAAAACGCTTCTTCTCTGAAACCACTTGGATAATTGAAACCAAACTGCCTAGGAATGATCATTGGAAGGTCCTCTACAAATTTTATGTTTTTTATGCCGATCGGAAATCCAAGATGGCCGCCACCGCAATACATAGATTAACATTGGACCCTATGGGAAAATGTTCAAATGCCTTCTTCTCAGAAACTACAAATATGATTAAAGCCAAACTGTACATGAATGTTCATTGGATGGTCCTCTACAATCTTAAGGTTTTTTGTTCCGATATGAAATTCAAAATGGCGGCTACGGCAGGACTTAGTTTAACATTGGACCCTATGGGAAAAATGTTTCAAAATGCTTCTTCTCTGAAACCACTTGGACAGTTGAAACCAAACTGCCCAGGAATGATCATTGGAAGGTCCTCTACAAATTTTCTGTTTTTTATGCCGGTCGGAAATCCAAGATGGCCACCACCGCAGGACATAGATTAACATTGGACCCTATGGGAAAATATTCAAATGCTTTCTACTCAGAAACTACAAATATGATTAAAGCCAAACTGTACATGAATGTTCATTAGATGGTCCTCTACAAACTTTACGTTTTTTGTTCCGGTATGAAATTCAAAATGGCGGCTACAGCAGGACTTAGTTTAACATTGGACCCTATGGGAAAAATGTTTCAAAACGCTTCTTCTCTGAAACCACTTGGATAATTGAAACCAAACTGCCTAGGAATGATCATTGGAAGGTCCTCTTCAAATTTTATGTTTTTTATGCCGATCGGAAATCCAAGATGGCCGCCACCGCAATACATAGATTAACATTGGACCCTATGGGAAAATGTTCAAATGCCTTCTTCTCAGAAACTACAAATATGATTAAAGCCAAACTGTACATGAATGTTCATTGGATGGTCCTCTACAATCTTAAGGTTTTTTGTTCCGATATGAAATTCAAAATGGCAGCTACGGCAGGACTTAGTTTAACATTGGACCCTATGGGAAAAATGTTTCAAAATGCTTCTTCTCTGAAACCACTAGGACAGTTGAAACCAAACTGCTTAGGAATGATCATTGGAAGGTCCTCTACAAATTTTCTGTTTTTTATGCCGGTCGGAAATCCAAGATGGCCGCCACCGCAGGACATAGATTAACATTGGACCCTATGGGAAAATGTTCAAATACCTTCTTCTCAGAAACTACAAATATGATTAAAGCCAAACTGTACATGAATGTTCATTGGATGGTCCTCTACAAATTTACGTTTTTTGTTCCGATATGAAATTCAAAATGGCGGCTACGGCAGGACTTAGTTTAACATTGGACCCTATGGGAAAAATGTTTCAAAACGCTTCTTCTCTGAAACCACTTGGATAATTGAAACCAAACTGCCCAGGAATGATCATTGGAAGGTCCTCTACAAGGTGTGTGTTTTTTATGCCGATCGGAAATCCAAGATGGCCACCACCGCAGGACATAGATTAACATTGGACCCTATGGGAAAATGTTCAAATGCCTTCTTCTCAGAAACTACAAATATGATTAAAGCCAAACTGTACATGAATGTTCATTGAATGGTCCTCTACAAAATTTACGTTTTTTATTCTGATATGAAATTCAAAATGGCGGCTACGGCAGGACTTAGTTTAACATTGGAACCTATGGGAAAAATGTTTCAAAATGCTGCTTCTCTGAAACCACTTGGACAGTTGAAACCAAACTGCCCAGGAATTATCATTGGAAGGTCCTCTACAAGGTGTGTGTTTTTTATGCCGAGCGGAAATCCAAGATGGCTGCCACCACAGGTCATAGTATTAACACAGAACCATATGGGGAAAATACAGAAATATATTCTTCTCGGAAGCTATTGCACTGATTGAACCTAAACTGTGCATCAATCATTGGAAGGTCCTTTACAAACTTTGTGTTTTTTATGTTGATCGTAATTCCAAGATGACTACCACTGCAGGACATAGTTTTTACATAGGACCAATTGTTTTTTTTTATTACCAGGTGAACGATACAGGCTCTTGAGAGCCTCTGGTTAAACTATATATTTTAATAGGTATAGTATTGAAAGTGGCATTAAACACTAATTTTCTTAATTCTAATCCATTAAATTTTTCTAATGGAAATTTGACGGATTCCAGGCAAAGCATTTTGACAGATTCAGGTTAAGTGAGTGATTGTTGTTTAAGGCCAAATCAGCAATTTTTCAGCTATATCATGGCAAGAACAAGTTAATAGTTAATGAGATGATGATGAGTTCCGCTTTGTTCTAGACCAACACGCTTAGTTGTTTTTTCATAGTGCTAGCTCACTGAAACAACATTCTGCTGTTAGAAATGTCGCTTCACTCGGACGCATTATTCTGATTCCGAGCCAACCAGTCTTTGCTCTTACTCCTTAATGCTGCGTGCTTACGTAGAAACAACAAATACCAATTTTATAGTCTTTGGTTTTACCCGACCGGGGCTCGAACCCACAATCTACCGCACTCAAGGTGAGCACCCTAACCATTACACCTCCGATGCGGTTGATTCAGATTAAGCACTGTGTTTAAAACATCAATGGCAGAATCTCAAGGCAATCTTTGTCCTGACAATATTCATTTAAGTGATATGATGGAACATGGTGCTAAAATAAATGGCTTAGTTTCTATGGAGACTGAAGTCATGTGATGCTTTATGGAATAGATTCTATCATTAGATATTTAATTTTTATTATTTATAGAAACACACATTTAGCCAAAATGATGCTATTACCTTACTGGATAATTACAATGCTGTAAAAGAACTTCAGAAAGGTCATGGTGGATGGAATGATGAGATGAAATCCGTAAGTACAATCTTACCTGTATTAAGAGGTCAGGTGACCTAAAAAAGGTTTAATTCATATAAAATTTTCTATGACAAGGAAAGAAAAAGGTAGCCCTTTAAATACAGGTAACAGCTTAATATAGGAGACCTTATGGGCAAGGTTGACTGTTATTACAACATTTACATAAATATTGAGTTGCCATTGTAGTTGTGATCGTATGGTAGTTGGATGTACAACTACCTGTGCAATCAGCGCCTATCTCTAGTAAAAATGTGAATTCGAATCCCACGTATAATGAGATGTACATGATACAACATTATGTAGTGACTTCCGACAGGTCAGTGGTTTTCTCCGGGTACTCCGGTTTCCTCCACCAATAAATATTGAGTTGCCATAGTAGTCGTGATCGTATGGTAGTTAGATTTACAACTACCTAAGCAATCAGTGCCTATCACCACTAAAGTTGTGAGTTCGAATCCCACTCAGGCCAGGTGTACTCGATACAACATTATGTGATAAAGTTTGTCAGTGACTTGTGACAGGTCAGTGGTTTTCTCCGGGTACTCTGTGTATTAAAAGTTGCTGCAAGTTGTCTGATACATACAGAATAATCTCCAATCCAAACACGAGGTTTGTACGAACCACCTCCTTGAAAAACCAAGAAGGGCTAGAAGTCAAGATTTTGGTTGTATTATGACAATAACATTTAATAAAAGATAGAGAATACCACAGGGGCAATCAAAAATGGACAATCCAGAGAAACTGGCAACAAGACGAAGACAAACGACAAAACAAAAGTCAAGATTTTGGTTGTATTATGACAATAACATTTAATAAAAGATAGAGAATACCACAGGGGCAATCAAAAATGGACAATCCAGAGAAACTGGCAACAAGACGAAGACAAACGACAAAACAAAAGTCAAGATTTTGGTTGTATTATGACAATAACATTTAATAAAAGATAGAGAATACCACAGGGGCAATCAAAAATGGACAATCCAGAGAAACTGGCAACAAGACGAAGACAAACGACAAAACAAAAGTCAAGATTTTGGTTGTATTATGACAATAACATTTAATAAAAGATAGAGAATACCACAGGGGCAATCAAAAATGGACAATCCAGAGAAACTGGCAACAAGACGAAGACAAACGACAAAACAAAAGTCAAGATTTTGGTTGTATTATGACAATAACATTTAATAAAAGATAGAGAATACCACAGGGGCAATCAAAAATGGACAATCCAGAGAAACTGGCAACAAGACGAAGACAAACGACAAAACAAAAGTCAAGATTTTGGTTGTATTATGACAATAACATTTAATAAAAGATAGAGAATACCACAGGGGCAATCAAAAATGGACAATCCAGAGAAACTGGCAACAAGACGAAGACAAACGACAAAACAAAAGTCAAGATTTTGGTTGTATTATGACAATAACATTTAATAAAAGATAGAGAATACCACAGGGGCAATCAAAAATGGACAATCCAGAGAAACTGGCAACAAGACGAAGACAAACGACAAAACAAAAGTCAAGATTTTGGTTGTATTATGACAATAACATTTAATAAAAGATAGAGAATACCACAGGGGCAATCAAAAATGGACAATCCAGAGAAACTGGCAACAAGACGAAGACAAACGACAAAACAAAAGTCAAGATTTTGGTTGTATTATGACAATAACATTTAATAAAAGATAGAGAATACCACAGGGGCAATCAAAAATGGACAATCCAGAGAAACTGGCAACAAGACGAAGACAAACGACAAAACAAAAGTCAAGATTTTGGTTGTATTATGACAATAACATTTAATAAAAGATAGAGAATACCACAGGGGCAATCAAAAATGGACAATCCAGAGAAACTGGCAACAAGACGAAGACAAACGACAAAACAAAAGTCAAGATTTTGGTTGTATTATGACAATAACATTTAATAAAAGATAGAGAATACCACAGGGGCAATCAAAAATGGACAATCCAGAGAAACTGGCAACAAGACGAAGACAAACGACAAAACAAAAGTCAAGATTTTGGTTGTATTATGACAATAACATTTAATAAAAGATAGAGAATACCACAGGGGCAATCAAAAATGGACAATCCAGAGAAACTGGCAACAAGACGAAGACAAACGACAAAACAAAAGTCAAGATTTTGGTTGTATTATGACAATAACATTTAATAAAAGATAGAGAATACCACAGGGGCAATCAAAAATGGACAATCCAGAGAAACTGGCAACAAGACGAAGACAAACGACAAAACAAAAGTCAAGATTTTGGTTGTATTATGACAATAACATTTAATAAAAGATAGAGAATACCACAGGGGCAATTAAAAATGGACAATCCAGAGAAACTGGCAACAAGACGAAGACTAACGACAAAACAAAAGTCAAGATTTTGGTTGTATTATGACAATAACATTTAATAAAAGATAGAGAATACCACAGGGGCAATCAAAAATGGACAATCCAGAGAAACTGGCAACAAGACGAAGACAAACGACAAAACAAAAGTCAAGATTTTGGTTGTGTTATGACTACATGTATTACATTTAAAGCAGGATTTTAGTTGAACTATGACTATTAAAGTCTGGATTTTTACTCAGGCCACAATATAGTCTCGCCCCATGTATTTATCGAATTATCCTTAAAATATCCTGGCTACAGGCTTGTAAATCTAATTGAAAATTACTTGAATACAGTACAGGTCTCTTTGTATAAATAAATATACTGAAGAGAATACATGTTTCATCAACCATTTTTCTTTGTATATTTAGGCATTGGGTAAAAATGGGAGAATTGTGCGACTGGATAGTGATGGTGACATGAGGATCAAAATAGGAGAGAATACGTGGATATTTAATCCAACCTGCGTCATGCTTCTTGAGGACCAAAATGCTGCTAAAAAGATACCAGTGTTGACAAAGCAGGAGACAAAAGATGTATCAGATGATGAGGAGGAATCATCTGGAGATGAAGAAGATCAAACCCGTAAGTAGGGGGTATGGGTTTTGGTGTTTAATGCCACTTTCAACAATATTTCAGTTATATTGTGGCTGTCAGTTTTATTGGCAGAGGAAACTGGAGTACCCGGAGAAAAACGCTGACAAACTTGATCACATAATGTTGTATCTACATGTAGTGTACCTTGACTGAGCAGGGTTCAAACTCACAGGGTTAGGCACTGATTGCATAGGTAGTTGCATAAATCCAACTACCATACGATCAGGACCATGACGGCCCCGCTCATATAGAATCTGAATATTTCACCTTGCTTGCCTTTTAAATATCAGTAGAATTTTACCAATATTATGTGATCATCTTAGGTGTCCATATTTTTAAACCACTTATTCAATTCTCATCATTGACATTAACAAAGGACAAACACAGTGTAAGAAATAGATCTTTATGACCTTGTTCAGAGTAATAATTAAAAAAAAAAGAATTATTCCAAGTATTAAAAGTCAAGTCAAGTCGGTAAAACAAGTAAAACATAAGCTCTATAGAACTTTTAAAACCGACATATTCAAGTATACAAATATAATGACACTGAATAAGTTCTTATTTATATTCAAATTTTTAAATAGAAATTTCCTTAAAAAATAGGTTAAATTTAAGCTGCAATTAGCTCAAATTTGAATTTTGGATGTTACTTAGGTTGTCCCTTTAAAAAATTGTGTCTGATAGCCCAACCTTCCATCAAAGATGGCTGCCAATACTAAAAATATAAATTTCCTTAGCTGCCAAATACGGACAAATTTTAAGCTGTATCCAAGTAAAATTTTAATCTTTACTTGTTTTACATGTGTACTGACTTTTTCTGTAAAATTAAGAAATTGAAAGTAGTTGACCAATTGCAAGCTCCTGAGTGCCTCTTTTTTTTTTTATATATACTATGCTTAAGTTTGTCATTCATGCTATTCCCATTTCTTTAATGCAATACAATTTTGTTAAGTTATCATATAATCCATTTTGCACTTCACTCTGCATCATCCTGATCTAGCCACCCAGTCTTATCTTTTACTCCTTAGAATCCATTTTGCACTTCGCTCTGCATCATCCTGATCTCTAGCCACCCAGTCTTTTACTCCTTAGAATCCATTTTGCACTTCACTCTGCATCATCCTGATCTCTAGCCACCCAGTCTTTTACTCCTTAGAATCCATTTTGCACTTCACTCTGCATCATCCTGATCTCTAGCCACCCAGTCTTTTACTCCTTAGAATCCATTTTGCACTTCGCTCTGCATCATCCTGATCTCTAGCCACCCAGTCTTTTACTCCTTAGAATCCATTTTGCACTTCACTCTGCATCATCCTGATCTCTAGCCACCCAGTCTTTTACTCCTTAGAATCCATTTTGCACTTCACTCTGCATCATCCTGATCTCTAGCCACCCAGTCTTTTACTCCTTAGAATCCATTTTGCACTTCGCTCTGCATCATCCTGATCTCTAGCCACCCAGTCTTTTACTCCTTAGAATCCATTTTGCACTTCACTCTGCATCATCCTGATCTCTAGCCACCCAGTCTTTTACTCCTTAGAATCCATTTTGCACTTCACTCTGCATCATCCTGATCTCTAGCCACCCAGTCTTTTACTCCTTAGAATCCATTCTGCACTTCACTCTGCATCATCCTGATCTCTAGCCACCCAGTCTTTTACTCCTTAGAATCCATTTTGCACTTCGCTCTGCATCATCCTGATCTCTAGCCACCCAGTCTTTTACTCCTTAGAATCCATTTTGCACTTCACTCTGCATCATCCTGATCTCTAGCCACCCAGTCTTTTACTCCTTAGAATCCATTTTGCACTTCACTCTGCATCATCCTGATCTCTAGCCACCCAGTCTTTTACTCCTTAGAATCCATTTTACACTTCGCTCTGCATCATCCTGATCTCTAGCCACCCAGTCTTTTACTCCTTAGAATCCATTTTGCACTTCACTCTGCATCATCCTGATCTCTAGCCACCCAGTCTTTTACTCCTTAGAATCCATTTTGCACTTCACTCTACATCAACCTGATCTCTAGCCACCCAGTCTTTTACTCCTTAGAATCCATTTTGCACTTCACTCTGCATCATCCTGATCTCTAGCCACCCAGTCTTTTACTCCTTAGAATCCATTTTGCACTTCACTCTGCATCATCCTGATCTAGCCACCCAGTCTTTTACTCCTTAGAATCCATTTTGCACTTCACTCTGCATCATCCTGATCTCTAGCCACCCAGTCTTTTACTCCTTAGAATCCATTTTGCACTTCACTCTGCATCATCCTGATCTCTAGCCACCCAGTCTTATCTTTTACTCCTTAGAATCCATTTTGCACTTCACTCTGCATCATCCTGATCTCTAGCCACCCAGTCTTTTACTCCTTAGAATCCATTTTGCACTTCACTCTGCATTATCCTGATCTCTAGCCACCCAGTCTTTTACTCCTTAGAATCCATTTTGCACTTCACTCTGCATCATCCTGATCTCTAGCCACCCAGTCTTTTACTCCTTAGAATCCATTTTGCACTTCGCTCTGCATCATCCTGATCTCTAGCCACCCAGTCTTTTACTCCTTAGAATCCATTTTGCACTTCACTCTGCATCATCCTGATCTCTAGCCACCCAGTCTTATCTTTTACTCCTTAGAATCCATTTTGCACTTCGCTCTGCATCATCCTGATCTCTAGCCACCCAGTCTTTTACTCCTTAGAATCCATTTTGCACTTCGCTCTGCATCATCCTGATCTCTAGCCACCCAGTCTTTTACTCCTTAGAATCCATTTTGCACTTCACTCTGCATCATCCTGATCTCTAGCCACCCAGTCTTTTACTTCTTAGAATCCATTTTGCACTTCGCTCTGCATCATCCTGATCTCTAGCCACCCAGTCTTTTACTCCTTAGAATCCATTTTGCACTTCACTCTGCATCATCCTGATCTCTAGCCACCCAGTCTCTTACTCCTTAGAATCCATTTTGCACTTCACTCTGCATCTTCCTGATCTCTAGCCACCCAGTCTTTTACTCCTTAGAATCCATTTTGCACTTCGCTCTGCATCATCCTGATCTCTAGCCACCCAGTCTTATCTTTTACTCCTTAGAATCCATTTTGCACTTCACTCTGCATCTTCCTGATCTCTAGCCACCCAGTCTTTTACTCCTTAGAATCCATTTTGCACTTCGCTCTGCATCATCCTGATCTCTAGCCACCCAGTCTTATCTTTTACTCCTTAGAATCCATTTTGCACTTCACTCTGCATCATCCTGATCTCTAGCCACCCAGTCTTTTACTCCTTAGAATCCATTTTGCACTTCACTCTGCATCATCCTGATCTCTAGCCACCCATTCTTTTATTCCTTAGAATCCATTTTGCACTTCACTCTGCATCATCCTGATCTCTAGCCACCCAGTCTTTTATTCCTTAGAATCCATTTTGCACTTCACTTTGCATCATCCTGATCTCTAGCCACCCAGTCTTTTACTTCTTAGAATCCATTTTGCACTTCGCTCTGCATCATCCTGATCTCTAGCCACCCAATCTTTTACTCCTTAGAATCCATTTTGCACTTCACTCTGCATCTTCCTGATCTCTAGCCACCCAGTCTTTTACTCCTTAGAATCCATTTTGCACTTCACTTTGCATCATCCTGATCTCTAGCCACCCAGTCTTTTACTTCTTAGAATCCATTTTGCACTTCACTCTGCATCTTCCTGATCTCTAGCCACCCAGTCTTTTACTCCTTAGAATCCATTTTGCACTTCACTCTGCATCATCCTGATCTAGCCACCCAGTCTTTTACTCCTTAGAATCCATTTTGCACTTCACTCTGCATCATCCTGATCTCTAGCCACCCAGTCTTTTACTCCTTAGAATCCATTTTGCACTTCGCTCTGCATCAACCTGATCTCTAGCCACCCAGTCTTTTACTCCTTAGAATCCATTTTGCACTTCACTCTGCATCATCCTGATCTCTAGCCACCCAGTCTTTTACTCCTTAGAATCCATTTTGCACTTCGCTCTGCATCAACCTGATCTCTAGCCACCCAGTCTTTTGCTTCTTAGAATCCATTTTGCACTTCGCTCTGCATCATCCTGATCTCTAGCCACCCAGTCTTTTACCCCTTAGTGTTGTCAGCTTAGCAGTGAAGCAGCAAATACTAAATTGTTAGTCTTTTGTTTGAACCTGACTGAGGATCTACTGCTCTTGAGGTTAACATGCTAATCATTACACCACTGATATCTCAATAGTGGTTCACACCAGGTCCTGGTTGTTCAACTTGTAGTTAAATTTTAACCAATGGTTAAAAATGGCAGCCCATGGTTAAAATTTAGCCAAAGCATGCAATGCATTGTTCAACTTATGGTTAAATTTAACTACTGGTTAAAGCATGGTTAAACTGATTAAAATTTAACCACAGTATAGGGGCTCTGTTAAAATATTTAACCATTGATTATCAATTCAGAATGGCTGCCAGACAGGTTCTTTCTATGATGCCTCCCGTACAAAACAGGAAACCCAGAGTGTTTCGGGCAATTGAGCTCCGTGCAAATTGGTTTGAAATAGAAGTTTCTGAGGTGGATGGCATTTCCAATGAAATTAAATTTCTATTACCATTTACATTGTTCAAAACAGTGCATTACATTTGTGTGGAAAAATCCTACATTTGCGCGCATAATACCATTACGTTTGCACTTATTTTTTCAAGGTAAATCAAGGTAAATTCAGATGAAAATAGTGAAATGACTTATGATTTTTCAATTAGTTTTTTTTCAAATTTACACTAAAAACAATGTTTATAAAGTAGTATTGCACCCCTTCCGTTAGTCGACCCCTTCCCTCTATTTGTTTCATATAATTTAAAGTCGTTAGCGATCGCGGGTTTACAGGGATGTTTCTTGTGTTTCAAGTTATGATTAATTGATATATCCTTCGCTGTTTATGGTGAGAGAAATTGCATGTATTTCCCATGAATAGTCTGGGTATAGGCGGCGGAAGTGGGGGCAGTTGGTTTTTTTTGTGTTGCTTTTCTCATTTTTGGGAGGAAATTTACCAGTATCAAATTTGTTTTCATGATTCTTGCCCCTCACTCGAAATTTGAGTCAGTGTAATTAGTCAAATAGTACGGAAAGGACGAATTACAGGGACGTGGAATAAATGTCCATGAGACAACCTTCCAGAAAAGACCTAAATAAAAAATCTCAAATAGGGAACACCTAGCAGTCTACAACAACGAACATATGCCCACACTACAAGACGATATGGCCACAGACTGAAGCTAAGTAGAGTAAATTAACAACAGACCGAGAAATGAGAAGTAAAAGACCCCTTTCAAGACAAAAACCATAGTGAAAAATAATTACTTTTACAAAGGCTTTTTGCATAGGAAAGGCACATATGAATGTGACAGGGTTAAAATAGTCATATCATCCCCCCTTTTCAGTAACAATGTCAAAAATCTAAGTCAATCAGAAAATACGCTGGTCGTACAATTGCGTTGGAAAAACAAAATTATAAAACTTCAAAAATGGCATGAGGTACCTCTATGACATCATGGACATTCCTCATCAATTGGAGAAATTGGATAATTTACATATGAAACACCAACCATTCATTTCATACTGAAAAGGGGGTTATATTTTTTCTTAATTGTTATTCATGAAAAACTTTGCGCATGTTAATTGAAATAAAAAGAAATTCACACATTAAAATCAGAGAGAAAAACAGACTTTTGACATACATGCATGGACCCAATTTTAATGAGATGTTGGAAACTAAAGAAAATATTCTACTGCTAACTTACATAATGAAAATTAACAGTCCTTGAAATTGTAAGACAATAAGAAAATTTAACTAAAAGTAGTTTAATGAGTTATAAGAAGTTATCGTCACCTATATAACACACCCTTGCACTAAACACGTCTTATTAACATTTCTTTTAATGTTATTAAGCAACTAAGACGAGGTCCATATACTCTTCCGTACTAATTTGTGCAAAATACTTTTAATATAGGACAAATAACCTAAGATAATGACATGTAAGTTATATTCCTCAAGTAAGATTTCACATTTTTTTTTTAAATTTTAATAACTGTATTGCTTTTTGTCCTGAGAAGGGAGGATTGAGTCAGCCGTATTTATTTTGTTATTTATCTGCTGCTAGGATAAAACAAGGAATTGTGGGATACATTGGTCTTTGTTAAATATTAAACCTGCAGTTATTGGTTGGTTAAATGAAGTTGAAAAACTCATTTTTAACCCTTGGTTTACTAACCCATGGTTTAGTTTATAATTATTTTATTTGATCAATGATACAATTATTACATTATATTGAGAATGCACAAGAAAACAAGAAAAATACAATTTTATCATATAATATAGCTGAAAATAGTAAACGAATAAAAAGAAATGAGGAAAAAGTATGTGTGTGTGTGTGTGTTTGGATGCTGGATGGTGTTTGGTTAGTACATTAAACGATTAGAAATCGTTTAGACCTTTTTATGAATCGCAAAACTATATGGTTAATTTAACAACAAGTTGAACAACTGGGCCCAGGAATGCATCACAAATCTAATACAGTGAATCCTGTCTAAAACGAACCCTGAATAAACCGAAATCCTGTATAAACTGAACCCTGAATATACCGAAATCCTGTCTAAGCCGAACCCTGAATAAACCAAAATCCTGTATAAACTGAACTTTATATAAAGTCACAATGTAGGAAATCTTTGTTAATTGAACCTGTATAAACCTGTATAAACCGAACACCTGTCTATTCCAAGCACAAAATTTGTTCCCAAGGAGGTTCGGAATAGACGGGTTTTACTGTAATTGATTTTGTCTTTAATTGTTTTTTTTGCAGGTATGGCAGAAGCCATTGCTCAATTGTTTGTAACTATGTTACGAGAGGCTCCAGGGCCAGAGGGTGATAATGTGAATATTGTTGAAGCTGCTGCGAAAGGAGATTTTGATGATGTAAAGAAAGTAATCAAAAGTCACCCTAAAAAGGTATTGTTTACAATTGGTTTGTTAAGAACTTTGTGATAATAAGAGATCATGGTTAGTTGGTTGGTTTGTGGTGTTTAACACCACTGTCAACAATATTTCAGTTATATTGTGTTGGAAGTGGACATGGAAATGTTGAAATACTTATTTAAAGGACATCACTGTTATGTTTGGTGTACATTGACATGGCATACTAGTAATACATGTACCAGATTTTTATTCCCTAGGGTTCTCATCACTTTTAGATTAGAGGGAAAACTTTCAAGGGCTGACGGGAAGAAGTGACGGGACAGTTGAAACAAATGGGGAGACATTATTTACCTGACACCAAGTTGAAATCTCTGTAAAACATAGATGTGTGCTGTAAAGAATTATTACAAATTAAACACTCCTGAAAAAATGTAAAATAATAACATGTATACAACTCTTCTACAGACAGGTGTACAAAACAAAAAAAGCCAGAAAACAAGCTGTACTCTTCACTTTCAAAAATAAAGAGTAAATACTCCTTGCTTTTTATCTGCAGCTCTGAGTGGGATTTTAGCTCACAACTTTAGTGGTGATAGGCACTGATTGCATAGGTAGTTGTAAATCTAACTACCATACAACCATGACAGCTCCCCCCCTTTATAACTGGAGCTCTGACTCTTAGATATTATGTACAAACCTTAGTCATAGGCAACACATAGAAACACAGTACAAACACAATGATAAAAAAAGCTTTAGATAACAAGTTTTAATATACAAACAATCGAACCTGTATTAAGAGGTCACCTTTGGGACAAAGAAAAGGTAACCTTATAAGACAGGTGACCTCTTAAAAGAGGTTCAGTTCATATGAAATGCTATATGACCAGACAAGAAAAATGTGACCTTCTAATACAGGTGACTGTTTGATAGAGGTGACCACATAGGCAGGTTTTAATATATGCTGTATTATGTTGTATAGGTAAATGAAAAGATGGAAGGAAAGACCGCTCTACAGTTAGCCTGTTATGAAGGTCACTATAACATTGTAGAATTCCTACTTGAAAATAAAGCTGAACTGAATGTAAAAGACACTGAAGGTGACACAGCACTTCATTATGCTGCTTTTGGGTAAGTTTGTATGTCCTTTGCTTGTGTCATAGCAGGTAAATTTGTTTGACTTTTACATGTTATTCATAGCATGGTCCTTTCAGGTTGAAGCTTTTTTTTTTGTATTTATGTAGAAATATAGAGTCAACGCAAGGGTAAGTTCTGTCTAATTTGGATCAAAATGTTTCATAAAAAAACATAGTACTTATCTGTATAATACTCTCTTTTTTTATCAGAAGAAGAATACAAAAATCTTATTTACTTGTATTACAAATAGTGATTGCAGAGATGCCAACCTCAACAGAAGGAATTGTAGGTCAGTATGGGGGAGCACCGAAAGTGTGTGACTTAGGGAAGGAAGGGGAGTAGAACTTCAGAGCAGGGATCGTGCTGTCGGTCGCCAATGTCGCAATTTGCGATTTTTTTTCTTGACTGGCGACTGAAATCAGCTTCTGGCGATTTTTTTGGCACCTAGATTTCCTTGTGTAAATTTATAGATAATCACTGTGTACCGTAACAAAAATCAATAAATTATTGACGATTGATTTTCGAAAGTGACGAGTATTTCCCGTACCCAATTCGCCACTTGAATTTTCAAAAAATCGTAGAAAAATGTTTGTAACAATCCATTCTTCTTCTTCATTTGTTGATTAAAACTAATTAGTCATTACAATGACAATTTTATTACATGTTGCAAGCCAATTAACGGATTATAGAATTTTACTTTTGATTGCGTAATCTTTGATCACACCTGGCTTGATTTACCTGGTTAAAGATAATGATCTCGACAAAGAATTCAATCAACGATAATGATTTTTTTTTATAGTTATGATTGACATGTACTCGAAATGTCACAGTATGTATTTTAATAAGTGGACATATTTTTGATTGACATGTACTCGAAATGTCACAGTATGTATTTTAATAAGTGGACATATTTTTGTAATCGTCATTCATTGCACGATTTGTCACAATGTCCACCATTATACCATAACGAACTATTTTTGCACGTTTCATTTATGAAAATGTCGATATCATGTTTATACGGGAGTTCGGAGTTAAGACGTCTTTTGTCTATCGTATTCATTAAGTATTTTGAAAGTTACTTTCTCGAAAAGTCGTAAACTTTGGTTTATAAAGAAACTTACAAAATAAAAATGGTGTGATCAACAGGAGTTCGCAATTAATCCACCGATACTTTTAACCAAACAAACTTTTGATATATTTATTCTCATTTCTGTGAAATGTAATCTTAGTTCTCATATTTAATATGGTCATTTTTTATATGCGAAGGTTGGCCATTGAAATGCACTGCACGAGGATGCATAAGTTTTTTATCGATCAGCATCTGGGTAACAATTGCGTTCTATTTATAGAACTATTTACAAACAGACACGTGTCTGCAATTAAAAAAAATAACCAGTCAGTATTTTTATTCCAATTGTTGCAATTTGATTATGAGATCTGAAAAATAATTATTTATTTTACAACTTGCTTCAGTTTTTGACGTTTGTTCTATTCATTACCTACATTTTATACAAAGTATCTAGAAGTTGGACTACTGGCAGAGACATTTTTTTCTGCTGAAGACTACACAAATACGTACGAATTATTACAATTGTTGTGGTATTAGACCAAAGCACAGTAACATTTCAAAAAGGGTGGGGGAGGGGGTTATTACAATTTGTGTGGTATTAGATCAAAGCACAGTAATATTTAAAAAAAAGGGGGGGTATTACAATTTGTGTGGTATTAGATCAAAATCATGGCAATGTTATGTTTTATCAGTTGGTTTCTAATTTGCAGAGTATGTTCCCATCCTAGGAGGTTTTCATAGCTTTTCAATCTCAATTACTAACTAATAAGGCAAAGTAACTGATTATAAGATTAAGCTTAGACATTAAAAATCTGTTCTGCAAAAGTGACTAATGGTCTCAAAATCCTGGCCGAATCTCTGATAATCCGTAAAATACAGTATATTGTAATAAATTATATAAATCTTTTTGTTTTTGATGATGAAATCGAAATGAAAAACAGAAGTACAATACAGACATTAACATTTGTACAAATAAATCCGGAGCATTTATACATGAAACTGAACATGAAACTGGTACATGCAATCATCCACAGTTTCGGTTTGAAAAAATTGGCTCCTTGTAAAAATGTTAGCTGGCTCCTAACTTTCAAAACTGGCACCTGGCGATTTTTCTGGCTCCTACTTTTTGGGAGCCAGAGCAGCCCCTGCGTCAGAGTATTAATTATTTATCTTTTGATTACCCTCTTCCTCACAGAAGCAATAGTTGTTGAATATTTTTGATGATGATATCGAACAACTTACACAATACAATGGCCGGAGAAATAATCATTCCTCGTAATTTATTGAATAACTTTCATCAAATTCATTTTTCTTCAGCTGTACATTTTCCGGGTTTTATGTGAGTTGAGCAGGTCAGCAGGAAATCAGTTACAAATGCTGGTCGCTTGGCATGTCTGGATTGAACTTACAAATTATGGGATGCATATTACATTAATGTATACTTTACATGAAAAAATACAGTAAACTGAAATGTCAATGGTTTTCTACAAAAATGATCATTAATTGTTATGTGATGTTTGTTTCAGTAAAGAAATTAAATCAATCCAGTTACTGTTGAAGCATGGAGCTGATGTCAATGCTGTGAATACCAAGAAAGAGTCAGCTTTACATGTCTCTGTCCACAAAAATCAACCCGAGTGTTGTAAAATGTTGATAGAAAAAGGATGTGACCCTAACTTGAAGGTACTAATTTAAAGTGTTGATAGAAAAAGAATGTGACTAACTTGAAGGTACTAATTTAAAGTGTTGATAGAAAAAGGATGTGACCCTAACTTGAAGGTACTAATTTAAAGGGATATTGTCTACCACAATCGTAATTTTTTCATACCCAAAATTATTGTCGTTTTCCGTACTGACCTTCATAAAATGAAGATTAAACAACGAATTATTGGCGAATACGCTACGAAACGTTGTTTTTTCGATATAAAAAAGTTGACCATCGTTACTGGAAGCTAATTAATTATTCACTGACCTGAGCGAGGCCAAACCTATTTTTATCTATTTTTATGCCAGTAGCCCGGATGCTGCAGCATGGATGTTAAAATTTGTGTTTGTTTACCTCGCAAATACGGCCGTTTTATGCTATTCATTGACAATAATTTGCTGTTGCCAGGTGCAAGATTACATATATTGAATAATATCTACCGAAAATGATCATAGGCATCATCATAAATTCATAAAATATGAAAAACGATTGAGAAAAGAAGGAAAAAACATGTTCGGCTTACATATCAAACAAAATATTTGCAAATTCAGCGCGATTTTGGATGCGTAGCACTTCCTTGAGTTCATTCCAACGGTCCAACTGATCCCCTACATATATCCTGCATTTGTTGCATTTGGAAGCTACTTCACATCAATTCATCTTTCTCTCTGAATCCGTCAAAGTCCGCTTTCTTCCATGCGTTGACAGTTTCTCTTTTGCCCAAGAACCACATGTTGTTTATTGTTTCTAAACAGTGCGCATGCTCAAGACGTGTTCACATAGAAGGCCATATGAATAGATTTGAATATTGTCATCCAGGAAAATAATTCTGATAACGATAGTTTTGGGTCTTTTTTGTCAAAAAATTGTATCTTTTGCAGCATAACTAGGTGTTAATCTTCATTTTATGAAGGTCAGTACGGAAAACGACAATAATTTTGGGTATGAAAAAATTACGATTTTAGTAGACAATATCCCTTTAAAGTGTTGATAGAAAAAGGATGTGACCCTAACTTTAAGGTACTAATTTACATGTAACACCTGTTGTAGAAAAGAGTGAGTGAGTGATTGGTGTTTAGTGCCAAATGAGCAATTTTTATATGCCCGTCTGTAAGACGGGACGTATTATGGTATACCACTGTCCGTCCGTCCGTTTCACATGTCATGCTCTAACTTAAGAACCCTTTGGCCAATTCACTTCAAATTTCACAGAGTTATTGGAATTGATGGTCTTACAGTCTGTATACTTTATGGTGAAATTTCGAATTTTCATTCCAGAGTTATGGGACTTTATTCATCAAATTGTACGTGATTTTAAGGCAATTTTTTGTATGTCGCGCTGTAAATTGAGAACCCCTTTGCTAATTTACTTCAAACTTCGCATAGTTATTGGAATTGATAGTCTTATGGTCTGTATACTTTTTGGTGAAATTTCAATTTTTCATTCCAGAGTTATGGGACTTTATTCATCAAATTGTAGGCGATTTTTCGTATGTCGCGCTGTAAATTGAGAACCCCTTGGCCAATTCACTTCAAACTTCGCATAGTTATTGGAATTGATAGTCTTATGGTCTAAGCTTTTTGGTGAAATTTCAATTTTTCATTCCAGAGTTATGGGACTTTATTCATCAAATTGTAGGTGATTTTTCGTATGTCGCACTGTAAATTGAGAACCCCTAGGCCAATTCACTTCAAACTTCGCACAGTTATTGGAATTGATAGTCTTACGGTCTGTATACTTTTTGGTGAAATTTAGATTTTTCATTCCAGATTTATGGGACTTTATTCATCAAATTGTAGGCGATTTATGTCGTGCTGTAAATTGATAACCCCTTCGCCAATTCACTTCAAACTTCGTACTGTTATTGGAATTGAAAGTCTTTACTGATTTCTCAAGAAATGTGTCGTATGTATAAATGTTCTAATTCATGTTTATGGTGCAGCTGTTGGTGAAATTTAGATTTTTCATTCAAGAGTTATAGGAAAGAAAGTCTTTACAAATATTGTATGAATGTTGACGATGGGCACATCATGCGCTCTTTGCGCAGCTGTTTAATCAGTTATATCATGGCGAGAATAAGTTAATTCAATGAAATGATGATGATGTTCGCTGTGAATTAGACCAACTCGCTTAATTGGATCTTTATAGTGATAGCTCACTGAAAGAACAGTCCTTGGTTGGACATGTTGCTTTTCTCGTACACATTATTCTGATTCCAAGACAACAAACCTTTGCTCTTACTCCTGAATGTTGTATGATTAATAGAGAAGCAGCAAATACAATTTTATAGTCTTTGGTTTGACCTGATTGGGGCTCGAACCCACGATCTACCGCACTCGAGGCGAGTATGCTAACCATTGCACCACCACTGTGGTTCTTTCATCACATTGTTTTACTTTACTCAGCAGTCCTCAAAACGAAAATTTGAATTTACTGGTCTGAATCAAATTCTTGAATTTATTTTTATATACAGTATATTTTGATAAAAACTAAAAAAAATTACTGGTCCGAACAAAGTTTTACTGGTCTAAGGCTGGAGGATCGGTGCTCTTCGTGAGGACTATGTTGATAAATTTACTATTCAGAGTACAACATATAGGTAATTCAAAAGTATGCTATTTATAGAACACAGGAAGTCAATAAAAATCAAGGTTTCATGAACTTTCATGAATTAAATCTGATTTCACATACAGATACCTGCATAAAATAATTATCCCTTTATTTACACAAAACAGTGTGTTACTTTGTTTATACATCATGATTTGGTTGTATTTTTTATCAAATCGAATATAGGATAGTCTTCACATTTTTGTTATGTCTGACAACTGAATACTCGTCACAACTTGGACCATCTAACCATTTTCGTATTACCATACTTACCATTGGAACTTCGTTTGGAAATCTTCAATGTTGGGGATCATTTTAATCATTTAAAAATGTGGTATTTAAGTGTTTTTGACTTCAATTTATAACTGTGTCAATATGTAGATGTTTGAGATGAAAACCTGTTGGCAATATAGCACAACCATGAACCTAATTAAAATTAGATGTTTGGGGGTTTTTTTTGTTGCCAATACACTAGCATAAAAAAAACATCACATCTGGGATCATGTCTTGTAACCTTTCATTCATCTTTGACCAATCAGACAACAGCTCTTGGCATGTACTTGGTATTGATACCTAAAGAATTAGTTGGTTCATCGCTGATTGATGAGTTGAAAATAGATTTTAAAAACACATTTTCCATAGAGTGCTATGCTAAGCTGTCATGCAGTGGTGGTCATCTGGGATTTTTCAATAAATGTTATCAGTACAGATTGACATGTTATTGTAGATTTACATGTTATTCTAGAATCAGTTCAGATTTACATGTTATTCCAGAATCATTACAGATTTACATGTTATTCTAGAATCATTACAGATTTACATGTTATTCTAGAATCATTACAGATTTACATGTTATTCCAGAATCATTACAGATTAACATGTTATTCTAGAATCAGTACAGATTTACATGTTATTCTAGAATCATTACAGATTTACATGTTATTCTAGAATCATTACAGATTTACATGTTATTCTAGAATCATTGTAGATTTACATGTTATTCTAGAATCAGTACATATTTACATGTTATTCCAGAATCATTTCAGATTTACATGTTATTCCAGAATCATTACAGATTAACATGTTATTCTAGAATCAGTACAGATTTACATGTTATTCTAGAATCATTACAGATTTACATGTTATTCCAGAATTATTGTAGATTTACATGTTATTCTAGAATCATTACAGATTTACATGTTATTCCAGAATTATTACAGATTTACATGTTATTCCAGAATCATTACAGATTGACATGTTATTCTAGAATCATTACAGATTTACATGTTATTCCAGAATCATTACAGATTGACATGTTATTCTAGAATCATTACAGATTTACATGTTATTCCAGAATCATTGTAGATTTACATGTTATTCCAGATTCATTACAGATTTACATATTATTCCAGAATCATTACAGATTTACATGTTATTTCAGAATCAGTGCAGATTTATATGTTATTCCAGATTCATTACAGATTTACATGTTATTCCAGAATCAGTACAGATTTACATGTTATTCCAGAATCATTACAGATTTACATGTTATTCCAGAATCATTACAGATTTACATGTTATTCTAGAATCATTACAGATTTACATGTTATTCCAGAATCATTACAGATTTACATGTTATTCCAGAATCATTTCAGATTTACATGTTATTCTAGAATCATTGTAGATTTACATGTTATTCTAGAATCATTACAGATTTACATGTTATTCTAGAATCATTACAGATTTACATGTTATTCTAGAATCATTGTAGATTTACATGTTATTCTAGAATCAGTACAGATTTACATGTTATTCCAGAATCATTTCAGATTTATATGTTATTCCAGAATCATTACAGATTAACATGTTATTCTAGAATCAGTACAGATTTACATGTTATTCTAGAATCATTACAGATTTACATGTTATTCCAAAATTATTGTAGATTTACATGTTATTCTAGAATCATTACAGATTTACATATTATTCCAGAATTATTACAGATTTACATGTTATTCCAGAATCATTACAGATTGACATGTTATTCTAGAATCATTACAGATTTACATGTTATTCCAGAATCATTACAGATTGACATGTTATTCTAGAATCATTACAGATTTACATGTTATTCCAGAATCATTGTAGATTTACATGTTATTCCAGATTCATTACAGATTTACATGTTATTCCAGAATCATTACAGATTTACATGTTATTTCAGAATCAGTGCAGATTTACATGTTATTCCAGATTCATTACAGATTTACATGTTATTCTAGAATCAGTACAGATTTACATGTTATTCCAGAATCATTACAGATTTACATGTTATTCCAGAATCATTACAGATTTACATGTTATTTCAGAATCATTACAGATTTACATGTTATTCTAGAATCATTGTAGATTTACATGTTATTCTAGAATCATTACAGATTTACATGTTATTCTAGAATCATTACAGATTTACATGTTATTCTAGAATCATTGTAGATTTACATGTTATTCTAGAATCAGTACAGATTTACATGTTATTCCAGAATCATTTCAGATTTACATGTTATTCCAGAATCATTACAGATTAACATGTTATTCTAGAATCAGTACAGATTTACATGTTATTCTAGAATCATTACAGATTTACATGTTATTCCAGAATTATTGTAGATTTGCATGTTATTCTAGAATCATTACAGATTTACATGTTATTCCAGAATTATTACAGATTTACATGTTATTCCAGAATCATTACAGATTGACATGTTATTCTAGAATCATTACAGATTTACATGTTATTCCAGAATCATTACAGATTGACATGTTATTCTAGAATCATTACAGATTTACATGTTATTCCAGAATCATTGTAGATTTACATGTTATTCCAGATTCTTTACAGATTTACATGTTATTCCAGAATCATTACAGATTTACATGTTATTTCGGAATCAGTGCAGATTTACATGTTATTCCAGATTCATTACAGATTTACATGTTATTCCAGAATCATTACAGATTTACATGTTATTTCAGAATCATTACAGATTTACATGTTATTCCAGATTCATTACAGATTTACATGTTATTCTAGAATCAGTACAGATTTACATGTTATTCCAGAATCATTACAGATTTACATGTTATTCCAGAATCATTACAGATTTACATGTTATTCTAGAATCATTACAGATTTACATGTTATTTCAGAATCATTACAGATTTACATGTTATTCCAGAATCAGTACAGATTTACATGTTATTCTAGAATCATTGTAGATTTACATGTTATTCCAGAATCAGTACAGATTAACATGCTTTATATGTTTTAGGATAAGGACAATGATACCGCCATGCATGATGCTATATCAGAGAAGGAAATATCACCAGACATACTAAGATATATTCTGCATTCTAGAAAAGCCAAGTTTACCATAGAAAACAGTAGAGGGTTTAACGTACTACACTGGGCAGTATTAAAGGATAACAAAAGGTAAGGTCTTCCATCCTATTTATAAGACCACTGAATATGGTAAAGATTTATTTGTATTATATTTGGCTGTACTGACATATATGCAATACGTGCATATAGTCGGATAATATATAATTTATTTGTACAAGCTTTAGGAACATGTAGAAAAGCAAATCTTTTGCAAGTTTAATAGCCTGTTTCTCTGCGAGTGTAAATTCATTTCATATTTAACGACAATGTACATATATTGTGTTTATCCTGCAATATCAAAAAATCCAAAACAAATGGCAAATTGTCTGAAAATAGCTGAAACAAGCATCGTTCTAATCGTTATCAATGGCATCATCTGTGACGTCAGCACTTATACTGTTACCGTTTCTTTTTGTTGCTCTACATGAATCAGGTACCAGAAATACTTAATTAGGTCCATGACTAAATAACACTGAAAGTTTATTTGACCCCCCTTATTAGTACTCAAAATCACACAATTGCAGAATAAAAAATGTTATTAACCTCAAATCGTGTGATTTTGAGTACTTATAAAGAGGTCAAAGAAACTTCAGTGTTATTTAGTCATGGACTTACTAAAATCTTTTATGGCACCTGATTAATCTAAAGAGAAACAGTATAAGCATGGAAATGATAAAATGATTAGAATGATACTTGTTTTTCCTTTGTAGGCGATGTGAGTTTTTTGCCATCACTTTTTTTTTTTTTTTTTTTTTTTCTTAACTGCAAAATACATCAATACAGAATAGAGTACAATAATATAATAACATATAAAACATCATACAATCTATATAGTAATGTACAATTAAATCTTCTTACAATCTTTTCCAATATATAATCATATGTATATTGCAGTGGAGGTTTTTTTTTTTTTAGAATATAAAAGATGAGAAAAGGGGTATTTTGCAGAGTTTAAAATTGTTTACTATCGATATATGTGATAAATATTTTTTTTGTATAATTAGGAAGAAAAGTAGATAAGAATTTTAGTGTATTTTTAAAAAGAAAAAAAAAGACATTGAGAAGATGAGATTGTACTTTATATTGGCATTTATATGTAAAACTTTTATGGTCTGGCCTGGTGCAAACAATCAATTGGACTATAACACTGTACCAGATATACAAAAGTATTATTTGGATGGATCAAACATTCATATTGTTTTAATTATCCCGTAATGAGTATACTATAAAGTATACTATAGTATAGTAAATATAAACAAGAAAAGTATATTTAGATAGACTATATCAGTTAGTATTTAGTGGAATCACTTGGAGTCAGTCATAAACTTTCACATTTAAACTTCTTCTCTGAAACTGCAGAACCAAATTAAATCAAACTTGGTTGCAATAGTCCTTGGGTGGCCCCTTTTTAAAATTATGCCTGACATCACTGCCCTCCATTCAAGATGGCTACCTTTACTAAAAATTTAAGTTTCTTTTATTGGTTATTGCTGCTATATTATAAGTCAAAATGAACTCAAATTTTAACTGCAGGTACATGACGAGTAGTATAACATATATTCCAGGTTTATCTGTGAAATTATTCGTTCAGCCAATTTATACCGATTATGAAAATTAGACATACATTTGTATATTAATTTTAAATATTACATTTAAATCTTCTCCTCTGAAACTGAACCAAATTTGACTAATTGGATGGAGTGTATACATGTTTTACAAAATAGCACCTACAAATTGAAGAAGTGTGAAAATGAAATACTCTATCATGCACAATACAGCCACAACCGTATGTAGCATTTTTTAAGGTCAAAATGGACGGCATAGAGATAGCATTTTACGTTCAATTTCACCAGTGTTTGGTTTGGTTAGGGTTATGGTGTTTAACTCCACTTTTAACACTATTTCAGTTATATCGTGGCGGTCAGTTTTATTGGTAGAGGAAACCGGAGAACCCTAGAAAACCAACGACTTGCCGCAAGTCTCTGACAAACTTTATCACACAATGTTGTATCGAGTACACCTCGCATGAGCGGAATTCGATCTTACAGCATTAGTGGTGATAGGCACTGATTGCATAGGTAGTTATAAATCCAACTTCCATATGATCACAACCACGACGACTCCAAAATGAACAGATATAGCATTTTACATTCAATTTCATCAGTGTCTGCAATTGTCAATTATTTTGTAGCTAATAAAAGTATAGACAGCACAACGGCCATTATTACAGGGCTGAGTAGTACCGTTAATAATCATGCCGCTACATGACGACAGCTGTCAACAGAAACAATAATATTTTCCATTTTGAAACGCTAAACTTTTATTATATTTCTGTTACAGTTCTGTAGAGCTCATCGTAGCTCAAGATCAAAGCTGTGTGAACTCTAAAATGAAGGATGGAAATACAGCAATACACATAGCAGCTGCCAATGACAGAGTAGAGATTGCCAATATACTTCTGATGGTAAGGGTTAGGGTTATGGTATTTAATGCCACTTTCAACAATATTTCTGTTATATCATGGGGTCAGTTTTATTGGTGGAGGAAACTGGAGTACCCAGAGAAAACCACCGACCTGTCGCAAGTCACTGACAAACTTTATCACATAATGTTGTATCGAGTTACACCTCGCCTGAACGTGATTCAAACTCACAACTTCAGTGGTGATAGGCACTGATTGCATAGGTAGTTGTAAATCCAACTAAAATAAATCTTTGGTGTATAGTGCCAATTAAGACATATCTGCAACTAATTATTTTCATTTAGTTGGAACTGCATCGATGATGTAATAGTTAGCATGCTTGCCTCGTGTGCGGTAAATCATGGGTTCCAGCCCCAATCGGGTCAAACCAAAGACTGTTAAATTAGTATTTACTGCTCCTCCACTGCAGTGTTAAGGAGTAAGAGTAAATATGGGTTTGGCTCGGAATCAGGATAATGTGTCCGAGTGGAGCGACACATGTGTCTATTCACGGACTATTGTTTCATTAAGCTAGCATTATAAAAATCCAACTAAGCTTGTTGGTCTATTCAAAAGCAGACCTTATCATCATCTTATTGAAAAGTAACTCGTCCTCCCCGTGATATAGCTGAAAAATTGTTGAAAAGTAACTCGTCCTCCCCGTGATATAGCTGAAAAATTGTTGAAAAGTAACTCGTCCTCCCCGTGATATAGCTGAAAAATTGTTGAAAAGTAACTCGTCCTCCCCGTGATATAGCTGAAAAATTGTTGAAAAGTAACTCATCCTCCCCGTGATATAGCTGAAAAATTGTTGAAAAGTAACTCGTCCTCCCCGTGATATAGCTGAAAAATTGTTGAAAAGTAACTCGTCCCCGTGATATGGCTGAAAAGTAACTCGTTCTCCCCGTGATATGGCTGAAAAGTAACTCGTCCTCCCCGTGATATGGCTGAAAAGTAACTCGTCCTCCCCGTGATATGGCTGAAAAGTAACTCGACCTCCCCGTGATATAGCTGAAAAGTAACTCGTCCTCCCCATGATATGGCTGAAAAGTAACTCATCCTCCCCGTGATATGGCTGAAAAGTTATTCGTCCTCCCCGTGATATGGCTGAAAAGTAACTCGTCCTCCCCGTGATATAGCTGAAAAATTGTTCAGTTGGCATTAAACAACAATTACTGACTTATTTTTACACATTTATTTAGCTGTTTAAATACAACTGCAGGATTAGAGCATATAAGCTCTTTGATTTTTTTTTATATAATACTCTCCAAGATATATCATAATAATAGTACAGTCAAATCTGTCCATGTGGTCACCTCTGTTGAGCAGTCACCTGTTTAGACTGTGTTAAAAGGTCATCCTTTTCTTGTCCTGTCATCGAAAATTTCATATGAATGGAACCTCTTTTAAGAGGTCACCTGTTTAATAAGGCCACTTTTTCTTTATCCCAAAGGTGATCTCTTAATACAGGTTTGACTGTATTGTAGATTTAGTACTTATAATTGTCTACTTAATATGTATACATTTGTATATTCAGAAGGGCAAAGCTGATATCAATGTTAGAGACAATATGAAGAGAACTCCACTTATTTTGGCTGTATCCATGGGAAAGAAGAAAACAATGGATCTTCTTATTTCAATGTGTAAGACATCTGTAATGACTAATTATATATTACCCTTCGCGAGCACCGGACTGTTATATGAGTAACACGGCAGGTGTCTTATAAGAAGCATGAACTGCTTATCCTTCTAGCTCACCCACGGTTTTTTGGTGGGGTTTGTGTTGCTCATCTTTTTAATTTTCTGTGTTGTCCTATTGTGTGTCTTTACGCTCTGAGTTCCGTGTTGTGATGCCCTTTATGATTTCTGCGTAAAAAAGATGTTCGGTTCGTCTTGACCTCCAGTTGTTTCTAGGAGGGCTCATGTCTTATTTATGTTATTTGTGTATAGGGGTGTCTAACACATGTTGTGTTGTGTTTTTGCTTTGTTTGTCTTCGTCTTGTGTACCCTATGTTGCTAGTTTCTTTGGATTGTCCTTTTTTGATTGCCCCTTCGGTATTCTCAACGTTTATATACTGTAATTTACGGACGATAGGTCGATATTTTTTTTCCTCAACACGCTGGCTTCGACCTATCGTCCACATCGACCTATACAAGGATGAAGTTAAAAAAATCTGGAATCCCTAAAAAAATATCTCGATAAAAATGACGATTTTGTTTACAGTATACCTTGAATTTGCTGTAGGTTTTTTTTCTGAATAAGAAGACTGAAATCATCGATGTTCTTGGGGAATAAAAGTATACTAACAAGGGGTGCAATTCCGGGGGAAAAATGTTCAACATCCGAAAAAAATCAATAATATTCAATGATTGAAGTGTTAGCGAAAATCAGTTCAATATTGAATTGTATAATAAAATATATACTATAAAAAATGTATGTTGTTGAAAAAAAATCACAGGGTGGATCGTTTTACAATATAAAATTATTGTCACAAAATATCTAAATATAGCTATATAGGTTTTCCATCTACCACGAGCATGCGCACGGGGTTTTAGTAAAAAATGGCGGTAGCATTACATCTCACAATAATTTGAATACACGTGGAGAACAAGCTTTTTATACTAAATATACTGGAAAATAATTATCGATTTCGTTAAACTAGAATGTTCTACACTTGAATTGGTCAATTAGGAACAAATAAAATAATCACCATGAGATAATCAACACAGGTGAACATCAGTCGGCACTTAATTATCCTGATCAGCTGATTGAAAATTTACTGGACCGAGACGATCACATAATTTGTGTACTACTAATTAAACACAGCTTAAAGGTATGTCAATAAAACTGCACAAGGTGATACATTGTTTTGACAGCTTGATTATTTTATTGTATGAACATCCGTTTACCATCTATTGTGACACCCACAGATGGCCTGATTTGAATGTCATCGATGTCTGGCTACCAGACTCCCCGTAAAAAACAAGTTTTAAAACAAAATTTTATTTAATTTAATTTTCATAATTATTTCGTTTATGACACATAAGAATAGTATTCTTGAGTTAATACTTACATATACTTACCGAAGAACATCGTTATAGGGCAAATGTTTACCGATGTAAAATAAAAAACACAAAAAAAGTTTGATGTGACGATACTTACCCAAGTTGTCATCGGCATCCTCGACCTATGGAATGCTTCGACCTATCTTAGTATTTCCCCAAAAATTTAGCCGAAAAGCAGCAATTCGACCTATCGTCCCCATCGACCTATAGTCCGTAAATTACGGTATTACATCTATTGCAAGAACTGATCAAACTTTTGTTGATTTTTAATGCACTGATTGAAATGACTGTGACCTCGGACTCCATACCATCATATAATGATTATTGTACTACAGTAAAACTCGGTTATAGCAAATTTTAGGGGACCAGAATAATTTGTTTGTTTCAACAGTTATTCACTTTATCGCTATTTTGTTTATTTTCCCTTTGATGTTTAAAACCAATACAGTTGAATCTCGATATGTCAAACTTGGTTAACTCGAAATTTCGGTTAAGTCGAAATTTTTCTGAAGTCCTGTTTTAAGCTTAGTGCTTTTCAACTTAATTTACTCCTCTTATCTCAAATTTCGATGTGTCGAAATTTCGGGTATCTCGAAGTAACTTTTCTGTCCCAAATATTCATATCCATTCAAATTATATTCGTTATGTCAAAATTATAAATTAAATCAATTAACAATCCTGTCCAGGTGTCAACAGCATGGCCTCCAGTGTTTACCGCACCAGGTGCTATTTATTTTGATAACTGTTAATTATCATTTGTAAAGAAAACAATTGGATTTCTTAATTGAAACTTTGAAGTCATAATCATTAATGAAATATCATTTAATGATAAATTTGAAAGCGTTTGATATCGTGACAACAGTGTAGAGAAAACTCCGAAGCCATTCAACAGCCCATTGTGTACATCGATATCACTAAAATATTTTATGAAGCAATATTCATTTAAAATCGCTGCACCCTCTGTTAATAACATTTCAACATTTTGTCAAGTTGTCGATCAGCTTTTACAACAGAATATTGAAAGATAGTTTTTTTTATTTGTGTTCAATTACGTGGTATTTATAGATTTCTATGAAAGATCGTTTTGTTGACAGTTTCGTAATTTTTAAATACACGATTGTGTATTGCCGTATTATGTGTACATGTTCATGATGTAATCAAATGAATGTTTCTTTTTTCTCTCGAAGTTTACTGAATCTATAATTGGTAAAATTCAGATAATAGCACCTCATCAGAGAATGTTTTTATTTATTTTAAAAAAGTCAATACTTACGCACGTGTTAAAAATACGTACACAATATGTACAAATGATAATCAAATTATTGTAAATGACTGACAACAATAGTTTGCATCCACTTTTGTCAAAATTACCTGACAGAATTGCCTATCAAACATAATCCCTTACTCCCCTTAAGTTGAATTTCGGATAAATCAAAATTTTGCAACGGTCCCATGAACTTTGAGATAACGAGATTCACCTGTATATTTCATATCACGTAAGCGCTGAGATGATTCCAATTATCGCTAATCGCTAAGCGTTGTCAAAGACGCACGTAGTAGTATCGCTGTTTTCTAATATGACGTTATAATTACGTCACATGACCAAATCCTTGATAAACATACTATCATAGCGATAAAATAATTAAAGATGTTTTTTAAAACTCGAGGACGTTTCTCAGTCATCTCTTATCTCAGGGACTTCGCCCTGGCTTCGATGAGAGATGACTGAGAAATGTCATCTCGTTTTAAAAAACATCGTTAATCACTTAGTATCAATATAACGAACTTTGTAATACAAATATAGCGAATTTGTTATAAGAGTGGTACTAACTTTGAGAGTGAATGAGAAAAATAACATAGCGATTATCTTTATCATCTGTCACAAGAACAAATTAACTTGAAGATAAAATTTAATAAGTGTATATTATTTGGATAAGGGTTAGGGTTTATGGTGTTTAATGCCACTTTCAACAATATTCCTAGAATAACCTTTGTCAGGTACTTTTGGAAAATTGGAAAGCCAAATAATTATACAAGTTTATGGGAGAAAAAACAAAAGGACCTAAACAAATAAATTTCAAATTTCTTAAGTTAATAACATCTGTCAAAAGTCAATTTTAAAATGCTAAAGCATACATTTTTTTGTATTACATGTTCAAATTATTACAGCATGTGATGTAAATGCTCAAGATAACAACGGCAACGCAGCACTACATGTGGCTCTAGTCAAGAAAAGCTTAGGTTCTGTAGTAAGTATAACATAATATAGATAACAGTGGCAACACAGCACTACATGTGGCTCAAGTCAAGAAAAGCTTAGGTTCTGTAGTAAGTATAGCATAATATAGATAACAGTGGCAACACAGCACTACTTGTGGCTCAAGTCAAGGAAAACTTAGGTCCTGTAGTAAGTATAGTATAATATAGATAACAGTGGCAACACAGCACTACATGTGGCTCAAGTCAAGAAAAACTTAGGTCCTGTAGTAAGTATAACATAATATAGATAACAGTGGCAACACAGCACTACATGTGGCTCAAGTCAAGAAAAACTTAGGTCTTGTAGTAAGTATAATATAATATAGATAACAGTGGCAACACAGCACTACATGTGGCTCAAGTCAAGAAAAACTTAGGTCTTGTAGTAAGTATAACATAATATAGATAATAGAGGCAACACAGCACTACATGTGACTCAAGTCAAGGAAAACTTAGGTCCTGTAGTAAGTATAACATAATATAGATAACAGTGGCAACACAGCACTACATGTGGCTCAAGTCAAGAAAAACTTAGGTCCTGTAGTAAGTATAACATAATATAGATAACAGTGGCAACACAGCACTACTTGTGGCTCAAGTCAAGAAAAGCTTAGGTCCTGTAGTAAGTATAACATAATATAGATAACAGTGGCAACACAGCACTACATGTGGCTCAAGTCAAGAAAAGCTTAGGTCCTGTAGTAAGTATAACATAATATAGATAACAGTGGCAACACAGCACTACATGTGGCTCAAGTCAAGGAAAACTTAGGTCCTGTAGTAAGTATAACATAATATAGATAACAGTGGCAACACAGCACTACATGTGGCTCAAGTCAAGAAAAACGTAGGTCCTGTAGTAAGTATAACATAATATAGATAACAGTGGCAACACAGCACTACATGTGGCTCAAGTCAAGGAAAACTTAGATCCTGTAGTAAGTATAACATAATATAGATAACAGTGGCAACACAGCACTACATGTGGCTCAAGTCAAGAAAAACTTAAATCCTGTATTAAGTATAACATAATATAGATAACAGTGGCAACACAGCACTACATGTGACTCAAGTCAAGGAAAACTTAGGTCCTGTAGTAAGTATAACATAATATAGATAACAGTGGCAACACAGCACTACATGTGGCTCAAGTCAAGAAAAACTTAGGTCCTGTAGTAAGTATAACATAATATAGATAACAGTGGCAACACAGCACTACATGTGGCTCAAGTCAAGGAAAACTAAGGTCCTGTAGTAAGTATAGCATAATATAGATAACAGTGGCAACACAGTACTACTACATGTGGCTCAAGTCCTGTAGTAAGTATTTTTATTTAATTTTTTTTTTTTTTAAATATTGCATAGAAAAATTGCAGCGGACATCATGACACGGAACTAAAAATGTGATGACATGCAATTTGACAGCATGAACAACATGAACTCCACGAAGGCAAGTAAACAAGGGGGGGGGGGAGTGTTCTGGAAGAATCTGCAGTTCCTGCTCCTCTAGTGCCACCTGTTGTATTAGTCTTGTTACAAACTCGGTGATAAGTCATGAATGAGGAAAGGATTGGATTACAAAACGAAACATATCCCTGGTCATTTGTGATGCAAGATATTCCATAGCATCGTGATGTTTATAATATCAATGATATGTTTGTATCAACACTCATTATGCTCATCTGAAGTAATTGATAAAATGATACTCACTGGGTGTAGTCATGTCATACTCTGTTTGCTAATCCCTTTAATATTTATTGATACTCTGTTTGTAAATCCCTTTAGTGTTTATTGATACTCTGTTTGCAAATCCCTTTAGTATTTATTGATACTCTGTTTGTAAATCCATTTAGTATTTATTGATACTCTGTTTGCAAATCCCTTTAATATTTATTGATACTCTGTTTGCAAATCCCTTTAGTATTTATTGATACTCTGTTTGCAAATCCCTTTAGTATTTATTGATACTCTGTTTGCAAATACCTTTAGTATTTATTGATACTCTGTTTGCAAATCCCGTTAGTATTTATTGATACTCTGTTTGCAAATCCCTTTAATATTTATTGATACTCTGTTTGCAAATCCTTTTAGTATTTATTGATACTCTGTTTGCAAATCCCTTTAATATTTATTGATACTCTGTTTGCAATTCCCTTTAGTATTTATTGATACTCTGTTTGCAAATTCCTTTAATATTTATTGATACTCTGTTTGCAAATCCCTTTAGTATTTATTGATACTCTGTTTGCAAATCCCTTTAGTATGTATTGATACTCTGTTTGCAAATCCCTTTAGTATTTATAGATACTCTGTTTGCAAATCCCTTTAGTATTTATTGATACTCTGTTTGCAAATCCCTTTAGTATTTATTGATACTGTTTGCAAATCCCTTTAGTATTTATTGATACTCTGTTTGCAAATCCCTTTAATATTTATTGATACTCTGTTTGCAAATCCCTTTAGTATTTATTGATACTCTGTTTGCAAATCCCTTTAGTATTTATTGATACTCTGTTTGCAAATCCCTTTAATATTTATTGATACTCTGTTTGCAAATCCCTTTAGTATTTATTGATACTCTGTTTGCAAATCCCTTTAGTATTTATTGATACTCTGTTTGCAAATCCCTTTAGTATTTATTGATGCTGTTTGCAAATCCCTTTAGTATTTATTGATACTCTGTTTGCAAATCCCTTTAGTATTTATTGATGCTCTGTTTGCAAATCCCTTTAGTATTTATTGACTCTGTTTGCAAATCCCTTTAGTATTTATTGATACTCTGTTTGCAAATCCCGTTAGTATTTATTGATACTCTGTTTGCAAATCCCTTTAATATTTATTGATACTCTGTTTGCAAATCCCTTTAGTATTTATTGATACTCTGTTTGCAAATCCCTTTAGTATTTATTGATACTCTGTTTGCAAATCCCTTTAATATTTATTGATACTCTGTTTGCAATTCCCTTTAGTATTTATTGATACTCTGTTTGCAAATTCCTTTAATAGTTATTGATACTCTGTTTGCAAATCCCTTTAGTATTTATTGATACTCTGTTTGCAAATCCCTTTAGTATGTATAGATACTCTGTTTGCAAATCCCTTTAGTATTTATTGATACTCTGTTTGCAAATCCCTTTAGTATTTATTGATACTCTGTTTGCAAATCCCTTTTGTATTTATTGATACTGTTTGCAAATCCCTTTAGTATTTATTGATACTCTGTTTGCAAATCCCTTTAATATTTATTGATACTCTGTTTGCAAATCCCTTTAGTATTTATTGATACTCTGTTTGCAAATCCCTTTAGTATTTATTGATACTCTGTTTGCAAATCCCTTTAATATTTATTGATACTCTGTTTGCAAATCCCTTTAGTATTTATTGATACTCTGTTTGCAAATCCCTTTAGTATTTATTGATACTCTGTTTGCAAATCCCTTTAGTATTTATTGATGCTGTTTGCAAATCCCTTTAGTATTTATTGATACTCTGTTTGCAAATCCCTTTAGTATTTATTGATGCTCTGTTTGCAAATCCCTTTAGTATTTATTGACTCTGTTTGCAAATCCCTTTAGTATTTATTGATACTCTGTTTTGCAAATCCCTTTAGTATTTATTGGTACTCTGTTTGCAAATCCCTTTAGTATTTATTGATGCTCTATTTGCAAATCCCTTTAGTATTTATTGATACTCTGTTTGCAAATCCCTTTAGTATTTATTGATGCTCTGTTTGCAAATCCCTTTAGTATTTATTGGTACTCTGTTTGTAAATCCCTTTAGTATTTATTGATACTCTGTTTGTAAATCCCTTTTTGTATTTATTGATACTCTGTTTGTAAATCCCTTTAGTATTTATTGGTTGATATATTTAACCAGTGATGTTTTTGTTTTTAATGAGATAAAGTAATTTACAGGTGGGAGCCAAGGCAGATAGTGCCAGTCAGGACACACAAATTATATGTAACCTGATCGAGAGTGGAGCTGATATAAAACTGAAAAATGACGAAGGGAAGACGGCATTAGACTTCGCTAATGATGACATGGTTCGACAGTTTATGGAGACGTAGGTTATTTTTGGCTTAAAATAAGTGTATTTACCAAAAAGTTTTCAATATTTGATATTAAATAAAATCATAGAATAACCGTGGGCATCATGGCCCAGATTGTATGGTAGTTGGACTTTTTCTATCTTACACAATTTTTATGAAAATTTCAGCATTAAAAGCAGAAATAAATATAATTTCTTCTACTTATAATTTTCATTTAATCTTAGTGTTAGTCTTATGGTGTTTAACAACACTTTCAACAATATTTCAGTTATATCGTTTTTGTCAGTTTTTTTGATGGAGGAAACCAGAGTACCCGGAGAAAACCACCGACCTGCCGCAAGTCACTGACAAACTTTATCTCATAATGTTGTATATCCAGTACACCTTACCTGGGTGGGATTTGAACTCACAATGCACAGGTAGTCACAAATCCAACTACCATACGATCACGACCATGACTGCATTTTATTATCCCCTTCGCCAACGAAGTTGCGAAGGGATATAGTAACGCTACCTTCCATCCTTGTGAACACTCTAGAATCAACATCCTTCTGTGGATTTTGACCAAACTTGGTACATACTTAATCCTTAAGAGAATCTGGAACCCTATTGATTTTCAAGGTCAAAGGTCAAGGTCACCGGGTCAAATTTTTAGGCAAGCGGATACGCCACGCTTTGCGTTGCCCTTGTTTCTACTTTTTCTTAAAATATGATTTAAGCACAAATTATTTTTTCACCAGATATTACTAGATATCAGTTAAAAAAAATACCAGTACAAACTGTTATTCTGTCACAAATAAAATGTTGGTTCATATCCAGCTCAGAGAATGTTGATCTGGCACTAACTGGTGCTCTCTATATTTTGTCTTGGGATGTAAATTAAAATATCGGTTAATCAATCAAAACTGACTTTAAATCAATTGTCACAAAATAAATATGTATACAATATACTTACATTGTTTGTAAATATAAAATTTATTTGTACGAGCTTTAGAAACTGGTAGAAAATCAATCCTTTGGTGAGCTTTTTTAACCTGTTGCGCAGCAAATGCAAATTATGTATATTACGATTATACTGAAATATCAAAAAGTCCAAAACAACTGCCAATGTCTGAAAATAATTGAAACAAGCGTCGTTCTAATCGTTTTCAATGGCGTGATATGTGACGACAGCGCTTATACTGTTACCGTTTCTTTCTGTCGCTCTACATGAATCAGATACCAGAAATGCTTTATAAGGTCCATGACCTAATAACACTGAAGTTTATTTGATCCCCTTTAAATCACACAGTTGCAGGATCAAATATAATAGTGCAGTATTATATAGTATTATAGACATATCTGTTGTATTATATTTCAGACTAGCAAAACGTGCCAAGACTAAGACACTTGCTACAACCACTAAAGGAAAACCAGCTCCATCACACTGGTCAGACATGGCGGGGAAATCTTTTTTGAAGGTCACAATCTCACCATCATCTGGTGGAATAATGCAAATGGAATGGGACAACGTGAAACAAAAATTTGCGAAAACTCTGCCTCAAGCACGGATTATATCTATACATAGAATGCAGAATATGTTCGTGTGGGAAATGTACTATGTGTAAGTCAGGGAACTCTTTTTTCAGCCATAATTGTGTTTTTACACAAAAATGAAGTAAATGAGTGAGTGGTTGATGTTTTTTACGCCAACTCAGCAATTTTCCAGCTATATCATGGCGAGAACAAGTTGATTTTCAATGATCTACCGCACTCGAGGCAAACATGCTAACCATTACACCACCAATATGTACTCTCTGTAAGTGTGACAACTCTTCATTCAACCAACATTATATCTGCACACAGAATACAAAACAGCCTTTTGAGAAAGGTATTCACTGACATTCAGAAAAGTTTTCATTCAGCCATGTACACAGAATGTAAAACAGCTTTTTGAGAAAGTTATTTGCTGAAAGTCAGGAAAAATTTCCTTCAACCAGCATTATATATATCTCAATACAGAATGCAATACATGTTGTTGTGGGGGAAAGTACTAGCTGCTATTCAACAAGTAATCCTTCAGCTCAACATTATATCTGTTCACAAAATGTAAAGCATGTTTTTGCCGAAAACTACTCTCGGTAATTCAGACTTTTTTTTATATTTGTACACTAAATGTAAAACATGTTTTTATGGGAAAAGTACTAGGGCTGCAAATCAGAAAAATAGTCCTTCAGCCGACATTTTATCTTTATAAATGAATGTAAAACCTTTTTTTGCCGGAAAAGTACTTGCTGTAATTCAGACATTATTATATCTTTTCACATGTTTTGTGGGGGAGGGGGGTATTCTCTGTGTGTCAGAAAACACTTCCTCCAGTTTGTTTATTTTGGTACACAATTTTAACCAAGTTTGAATAACATTCAATTTTCACAGATATATTCCACTGATCTCTTCTATATTATTATATTTTTGGATTCTTTTCTTGCCCATATTTTCAAATTTCAAGAAATTTCACAATGAGAGAAATCGCCACCATAGTAATGGTACCTAGTTTCTCCACCACATGGTACAGTCTCTTAAAGAGCACCCACTTGTTGTGTGTGATGAATAAATACCCTTAGAATGTGACGTAAATAATTGTTTTGCACGTTAAACACCACAGAGCACCTCCAAATCAGCAATATTTTTTCTTATTGGTGGGAAGTGTTATTGGTGGCCCGTTTTAAGACAAACTTTTCCGACATTTATCCACTCATATTTCTCCTGCCATCGGTCCAATCCAGGTCACATTTTTATCTTCATTATTTATTGCTTGTAAACTTGTTCACATCATGAAATATACTTGTTGTAATACTGTTCATTTTGGTTTTATGGTGTTTAATGCCACTTTCAACAATATTTCAGAGTGGAGGTCAGCTTTATTGATGGAGGAAACGGGAGTGCCCAGAGAAAACCACTGACAAACTGTCACTAACAAACTTTATCACATAAAGTTGTACCATGAGTGGGATTCGAACTCACACATTAGTGGTGATTGCATAGGTAGTTGTAAATCCAACTACCATGCGATTACGACCGCAATGCCCCCGTAATACTGTTCAATTAACCATAAACAATAATCAGTTAATCCATAAAAAAAATTATTTTAAAAAAGTAATGAAAATTGCCAACATATTTTATTTTTCATTTTCCAGGAAAAGAAGCAAAATGGAGCATGACTATGGTCACGGTTGTGCTAATGAACTGTCTTTATTTCATGGAACTACACCAGACAAATTAGATGTGATTGCCGAACAAAATTTGGATCCCCGCCTTGCAGGTGGACGTGTTGGTGCCCTATTTGGAAAAGGAACATACTTTGCAATCGATGCCAAATATTCAGATTTGTATGCTCAAGCTGATGATAAGGGTCATAAGTTTATGTTCCTGGTCAAAGTTCTGGCAGGGAAAACTTGTATGGGAAGTCAAGAATATTTAAGACCACCACAAGTAGACCCATCTAATCCTAACAGCCCATTGTATGATAGCTGTGTTGATAATGTCAAAAGTCCTAGGATTTACTGCATATTTCATGACACTCAGTACTACCCAGAACATCTTATTGAATATACTTAAATTGTTATTGTTGATTATGTCTGAAGCTGTATCGGCCGGTTTCAATGGTGTGTGTATCCATGTTATAGTACTAATTGATTTGAGTTGAACAGGTGAACACTATTTCATGTGATACAACATTGATAAAGTTTGTCAGAGGTTTTCTCTGGGTACTCTGGTTTCCTCCACCAATAAAATTGACAGCAACAATATGACTGAAATATTGTTGAAAGTGGTGTTAAACACCATAACCTTTACCCCCCTATTTTATGTAATAAACTCAATGAAGATTTTTTTCTAATTTCATATTTTGTAAATCAGTCATTTTTCAACAACATTTTCAAGAGAGGGTACCGTATATAGGGTTGCATAATGCGCAGGATTTTGCACAGATTCTTTATTTTGTAGGAGGGGTGCACATTATAAACAGGAACAATGTGTTTCACTCTTTCCCAGACAGGGAAATCACATGTCCACCCTGTTTTTTTGTTTACTATTGTCAACATGCAAAGTTAAATATTTCTTAAATTGTTTGGACACTATTCCATAAAATAATTAATTGCATCTACTATGTTTTAATTATTGAAGAATTAAAACTGTCTTGTGCAGTTTTGTTTTGTACTTGTAAATATTTACCTTTGATAGATACGAAAATAAACTAAATATAAACTCTGACTATATCTAGCCATGTGTAAAATAATCAATAATCTTGCCGATAAGTCGATGTGTGCAAGTGTAAATGTGTCATAATTACCTAGTGTATAATTAGACTGCCAGACTGTTTTTACACAAGATTATAGTGATTGAAATAAAAAGAAAAGAAACAATAAAATGTATTTGTCAATTTTTATGTCAAGTCTAATAGCTTGATTGCTCCCAGGTGAAGTTAAATCCGATTAACACAAAATTACAACTTATAACAATCTGTTATGATTGCATGGCTTGGATGCTATTTCATAACTAAATAATAAGGCATTGTTTGTAGTTCATTCATGATCATTAATTATCTGGTCAATTTTAAAAATACAAAAAAATAACGGATTGTCGGTGCTCTTTGATGTATGTTACAACAGTATTTTCAACAACTCCTCACAAGCTTAGCAATGTTCAACAATGTCATAATAAGTGACAATTGTTTGCCTTTCTTTGTTCTATATCATTATTTTCTGTCATCTTCAACTATCAACTGCGTTAATTTACGTTCAGATCCGGAATTTAAACTTATATTTACTGATGCTGTACTAGATTTCGAATCCATTACACAACATCTGGATAATAAAAACATTATATGAAAACGCCAATAAAACCCAACACATTTAATATTTTGCAACTTTATTGAAGATGAAAAGAGATAAATGGTTCTTAAATTCTCCCAGCAAATGAAACATACTCAAAGGACTGAAAAATATATACGATTGATATTTAATTCTTACATTTCCGACGACGATTTTTTTCAAAAGTCCATGCGCATTATAGACACGAACTAGTTTTTTTCTGGAGATTTCCAAGGCCAAGAGGGGGTGCACATTATGCACCAATGCGCATTATGCAACCCTAAATACGGTACCTATTTTGTGTAATCATTTTGTCTATATTTGAACACGGAATCTTGAAACTTTACAAAATGTTTTAAGTTGCACACTTAAATGTTGTATTGCCGTGCGACTGAGAGATGTTCGGATATACAAGCATCCAATTAAGTCTTACTTTTTTCATAAAAGCCTGTGTGTATACTAAACAGATACAATTATATGATAAAATGACAACAATTAGAATGCTGTTAAAATATGCTCAATTAAAAATTGAATATATATTTCCAAATTTTTCTTGTTAACATTCATCCAAGTGGTGTAGAGATTTTCTAATTTATTTTTCTAACTAAAAAATAAATTATTTGGAAATGGGATGCTTAGATTTTATTTTATACCCTAAATAAAACTCCTAATCATTGTAATGTCTTGTCAGAGAGGTCGTTGACCTTGATATTGTAGAGGCCCTCGTGGCCATGATCATATGGTACTTGGATATAAAACTACCTGTGCAATTTGTGTTTATCACCACTGATATTGTGAGTTTGAATCCCTCTCAGGGCAAGGTGTACAACATAATGTGATAAAGATTGTCAGTGACTTGCGGCAGGTCGGTGGTTTTATCAGGGAGCTCTAATTTCCTCCACCAATAAAATTGACCGCTACGCTATAACTGAAATATTGTTGAAAGTAGCATTAAACTCCATAAGCCTCACTCTAACCTCTATACTCTAAATAACATTCGTAAACATTGTAAAGTCTTGTCAGAGAGGTCGTTGACCCTGATATTGTGTATTTATGAAGTCTGTCCGTTTGATCAATAAAACCAACTCTGTTTTACCAGTAAAGCTTACTATCAATGATTTGTAAATTATTCTTTTATCTTTACACACTATAATATATATTATTTAAGGAATATTTTCTATTATTTAGCAGGTTGTACGTTATAACTTGGTTTGGGGAAGTTTAATAAAAATGCAAAGCAGTTTATGAAAAGTGTAAACTGTTCCAAACCAGATTATACAAGTATAACCTGTTAACAAATTTCAAATATTCCGTATAATTTAATTTTTATAACAAAACTTAATGACTCCTCGATTTTGATTTTGGTTATTTCGTGAGACTATTTGAATTAGTCATTTGCAAATGATTACATTGGCGACGTCACAATACCAACCCAGGTTATCAAGTATAACCAATGTTGCTCCAGGCTGATAAGCTGATCAGATTGCAGTATTCACAGCTGATTAAATTATCAAGCAACAAACCTGATACAAACATATTATCATTGATTTCTGTATGTGATAATGTGATGCTATATCAATGTCAATGACGTCACCTTGACAAATCTTCGATAAGCATATCGTTGATAAATGTTTTGCTTGAAATGGACTTCTCATCACATATCATCCTTCGGTGCGACATTGCTCAGAGAAATCCATTCTAGCAAAACAAATCAGTGATAATATATATGATAGACTCAGATCGACGTCCAGTCTCTAATCAACATCCACTCCTCAAATCGGCATCCACTGACGTCATTATCTCAAATCACGGTCCAATTTTAGGATATTCTCAAATCGGCGTCCTTTCCAAACTCTCATATCTATAGGCCCATTTACACGATCAAAGTTTGCCATAAAAAATAATTGTAACGACAGTTGGTTTTTTTTTAATCTGTTTTTTTTTTTTTTTTTTAAGCATTTTCCCATTCTTTAATATTATCAATAGGGGTAGAATCTACTTTGGCGGACCACGGAAGTCAGATATTGTAATAAACAAAGCGCATGACCCATAACCTTTCATTTTGCTACCATGCGGTTATAACAACAAAAGGGTTAGGTTTAGGGTTAGGGTTAACTTTAGGGTTAGGGCTAATGTTAGGGTTAATGTTAGGGTTAAGGTTAAGGTTAGGGTTAAGGTTATGGTCAGCTAAAGTAGAAGTACTCCTAAGCACAATAGGATTTTATATACAGTAACTATAAAATACATAGGCATTTTTGTCATCAAGGAATCTGGTCTTATCCCTTCTCCATCATTGCTTCAAAAACATTCCCTAATATAGGGACGTCGATGTGAGTCTTACATATATTTGCCTAGAGATTCTAATGATATGAGATTTAATGCTTTAAATAAAATGAACCAAATAATAGGGGGAGGTTTGTACCCATAAACATAGTTTAACCCTGCCACTTTTTATTGAAGTGCCTGTACCAAGCCAGGAAAGTGAGCGTTCATGTATTGATTGATTGATTGGTGATCAAGTCAAACTTAAGCAGTATTTCAACTATGTTGTGACGTGAACAAATTTTATATATCAGGCACCTAGAAGACCCTAAGAAATAAAAGATAATTGTCTATCAAACAATCGGGTTACATGTACAAATAAAAGAAACATTAAAATAATAAAACCATATATTTAGAACTTATGTTATCTAACTAATGTATAGCATTGATTTTTTCCTGTGTTTTATGCAATTTTTTATTAGAGTTTCGACAGTGTGGTATTTTTTCTTTTTCATTTTAATTGATACATTTTTATGACAACTGTATGTTGCATTTTGTCTTTGACAGACAAATGCATAGAAAATTGTGAAAGTGAGACTGTGTTTATCTCACTTTTGAGAGTTGACCTATGTATCTAAAGACCAACAATAGATTAAATTAAATATTATTTGACATGGAGATTTATTAATGATTTTTGTTACACATGAATTTTATCTATTTTTATATCATTTACAAGATGACCGTTTTTTAATGAATGATAGTATATAATTGTGTGCTTTTCTGATATAATTACAGCAATGATATGTATGTGCTTGCTTGTTTCTAATAAATTTCTTAAAACAAGATCATGACTTACATGAAGATAATTTAAGCAGATGACTATCCTGGAAAACCTTAGATCCAGTTGTCAAGAGGGGGAGGGTTGGGATCTCAGTAACTGGTTTAAACCTGCCACATTTTTGTGCCTGTTTCAAGCCAATACTTGGATTTCCAAGTTTTTGTCGTGGTTCTATTTGTGTTCAGTGAGTTAAGATGAGACAATTATTCATTTTTATTGATATTGGTGGTAATGATGACCATCACAGTTTAAACTGTCTTTTCATAAAGAATTATGTGCCATAGCAATATCTGAATCAGACAATGTATCATAAATTTTACACAATATTTAATATAGCTTCAGATATTCCAATTGGTACAAATGGTGCTCCACTTCTTACCAACTAGTTTTTAAGCTTACCTGGACAGAATGCTCATGTGACCTATTGCCATCTCAACTTAGGGACAAATCACAATCCACCTCCTTGTCACCCTTGATAACCTACTACTTTTGCACTGCCATCTGCTGAATTTTGTCAGTTACCTCCCTTATAATGACATCATTTTCAGCCAATCAGTATAAAACATTCATATTTCCTCATGTCAAAATATGTACACATTTGACTGAAAATACTAAATCTGTCCCCAAAAATGATTATGTGCAGTCCCTTATGACAAAGACTTCACAGGTCCATTTTATGTTTACATTTTCCTACAAATTGTTTTTGTAACACACATTCTGATTGGTTGTGGCTATCACTGTCTGCTTCCAGTATATTCGTCACCATGTGACCAAGAAGATGTGCCTATCATGCTGTCAAGTGTGAAGGAGAAGACGGATTGTTAACCTTGGTTAGTGAAGATGTCCCTTATCATACTTTGTCTGTCATACTTTCGACATCTGCTTTAAAACCATTAGGCCAATCTTGGCTGACCACTCTCAGACCTATTATTTTGGAAAAGTACCTAGCAATCATCAATTTCTGGAACTAGAAGAACAATAGTGTTGTAACAAAATACATTAGGATTTCAAATATTTGAATTGCAACTTTGCTGAATTTTTCTGGAAGACTCTCAAACCTATTATTTGGTGCAACTAAGAGGAGATACATAACACATTCATTTGCGATGCGGTTATTTTATTATTGACAAGGTTTCTAGGTCCAAAATGAAGGAGAGGAAGTTTTAATTCACTTAAACAGCAGTCCCTCTTGTTTTTAGACCTGAAGATCCCTATGAAATGCAGCTTTAGTCTGGTACAAATGAAAATCTAAGGGTCTAAGGTGGTTCAGTTCCTGGATATCAAACATTGACATAGACTGCAATGGTGAAAATGTCCAAAAATGGCATGAAACATTAATTATTATGATATGTAGATTTAAGATTGCACAGAGTTAGGTCCATTTGGTCCAAAGTTTAAAATAGACTGTAGTGGGGGGGGGGGGGGGGTCAAAAATCTTACAAACCAGGAATGTGAATTGCAATTGTATTTTGCATGAAGCATCATTGTGATATGAAGAATCAATATTGTACCAATAAATGACCCTGGGTTTCTTGAGATCCAGTCTTGGAAGATCAAAATTGAAGTTACATGTATGCTACAAATGCAGACTGAGACTCTAGTGAGCCTAATCTCAGTTTGTTGTGGTGTTGTGTTGCTCAATCTTTAGTTTTCTGTGTATAGATATCAAATTTATACTGTGCAAGCTGCATCTCGTTTCTAATTGGTTGAATAGAACAGTTACATCTGTCTAAACCGAGCCTTGCTGAGACTAACTTTTATGCTCTGATTAGACAGGTGTTTGGTTTATACAGGTTAGATCCACAAAGATTTCTTACATTGGGACTTTATTTCAAGTTCGGTTAAATCAAGATTCCTGTTTATTCATGGTTCGGTTTCGCTGTATTATAAAAATCTTCTCAGAATTCGAATGTCAAACTGATTCTTAACGTAGAACAACAAATTTGAGCATAAAAACAAGGGTCAAACAAGAATTGACAGTACAGAGACACAACGTCAACGGTGGGCACAAGACACAAAACAAAAATAAAACAAAAAAAACACAAGCAGCATACTTATAAGATGAGTAACTGCCCTCGCTAAGAAAACTGGGGTAAGCCCAAGTGCTGGTGAATGGTACGCAGCTCCTGCTTCTTATAAGACACCCGTCATGTTATGATGCTTGAATGCTGTTTCCTATAATAGATATTTTATGTTTAGCTGGTGTTCTCCTCCACAAAATACATACCTTAATCAGGAGGTTATAGTGCTTAACGCCACTTTCAACAATATTTCAGTTATATATCGTGGCGGTCAGTTTTATTGGTGGAGGAAACCGGAGTACCCTTAGAAAACCACGGATCTGTCGCAAGTCACTGACAAACTTTGTCACATAATGTTGTATCGAGTACACCTCGCCTATGCGGGATTCGAACTCACAACTTTAGTGGTGATAGGCACTGATTGCTTAGGTAGTTGTAAATCTAACTACCATACGATCACGACCACGACGGTCCCTTTTCCATTGCTGATTATTAGATACGATTTTTTAATATGCATCATTGTTGTATGTTAAATATTGAACACTGGCCTAATATATGACCATAATTTCATTTTAATTTGTACACTGATATTTCCTTGGAGAAAACAACAAAATGTTAAAATGTTTATACATCGATAATTCCATTGTACTAAGGTGTATTCTTGCTGCATTGTATCAATTTTGCAATATTTATTTGAGAAAAATAAGAACATTCATCTATTTTGAAAGCAACAAAGTAAGATATTTCAATTCAATTCAATTCAAAGTTTTATTCAAAGTCGATATATAGCATACATATAACACAAGCTCTAATGAAATCGAATCAGTTAAAAATACAAGTAAAAGTAATATGAAATTCTTAATTCAAAAGTACTAGTTGGGAAAGTCCGAGAAAAGTGGAATGTTGATCGACGTCCCAGACAATTTGTTCATCGTCACTCGACTAGCGTCTCCGGTCGCATTTGCTCTTAATAAGAATTAAATACGATTGTGTATGACTCTTTATTGATGTGTAATTCAAGCATAAATGTATACAGCTTAGAAAAAAAATCACACAAAGACGAGCAGGACGTTATGTATGCATAAATCTAGACAAATCTAATGTAATGATAAAGACAGTTACAAGTTTTCCTTTTTCTGCAGAACAATAAAAGATTGGAATAAATTACCAGAAAACATCACAAACAATACCACAACAGATACAATTAAAGAGGGCTTCTCACACGAGGTGCTCCTCAAAACCTTCCCATATCTCTAATAATAATATACTTTGTTTTTATCTTTATATACTAGTAATAAATTTTGTTAAATGTTAAATTGTTAAATTATATATATATATATATATATATATATACGTCTGAAAATTAAACCAAACAGTGTTAGAATTAGATTTTAGAGCTCTTTTTAAGGGAGTGGATGTAGTCGAGTGGTCTAGGGCGCTGGACGTAAGGCTAAGCGAATGGTGCTGCAGTGTAACAATGGTGTGGGTTCAAATCCCGTCGAGGGAAGAACAAAAATTTGACAGCTCTAAAATCTAATTCTAACACTGTTTGGTTTAATTTTCAGACATATATATATATATATATGAAAAAAAAATGTAAAATTATAATCAAAGGCACACAGGCCGTTATCTGAATAAAAAAAAATGTTTCCCAATATAAGACCTAAACTTTGATTTAAAAAACCATATATGTATTGCAGTTGAAATTTTTCATAATATCACGTAAATAGCCTAGAACGAAGGAAATACGTCGCTGTTTGATTTTCTTCCATCCAGGAAAGAATTCAATGTTGACCCGCCCAATGCTAAACATTCGAATTCTTTTCACTAATTACTACATTATAACAGATTTTTTAAACCTGGCTTTTTGTTCAGAACATTTTATTAGTATAAAACATTGAATATTGGCAACTTTTAATATAAAAAAAAATTCAGTTATTGACAGCCTTTAAATAAAAAAAAAATAAAAAAAAGGTTTTTATGTGTCATAACTTGCACCGGAAAATAACCTCCAATTACGTTGAAGGTTTTCTGTAAATGAAGAAGAACCAGGCCACTGAAGTACTGCTTTAAAATGACAGAATTTGCGTCTCACCGAGAGATCTTTTCAATGTTAAACTTCGATCTGTAATGTCGATCTAAAAGTGAAATTCAATCTCTGGTCTTTTTTCGTGTGAAAAATCTTTGACATTACTATCTGTGTCTGAAGTATTCTCTCGGGCTTTTCCTTTAATGGGACCAGCTGGTGAATTTTGCCAGCGGCTTTTTCATTTTATATAATTATTAATAAGTTAATAAATCTAGTTCCCTTTGACGTCAGATTAAATTGATACTTTTAGCGCAAGATATTTGACATATTATTTTAATCCGAATGGTGGATAAAACGCAAGCATAAGTTTTTATAGAAAAAAAGAGGAGTTCCAAATTAACATCTTACGAACATTTACACTACATATTCGTTTCCTTTCCTTAATCTCATTGTCCCCTGTAAAATGTCATTGGAAAGTTCGCATATATCGCCACACGACAAGGAGGTTTTAAACAGATTGTTTAATCCAAATCTTCCATACGGTGATGTTGTCGATGAAGATGAAAACACAGATATTGTCGAAGGTTTACACGTTGTCATCAAATGAATGAGAAATTTCTAGTTTCAAAGTTTTATTAATAATGGAAAATCAATCAAACATTGATGTCTCACATTAAAATGATATTTAAATTAGTAAACATAGACAATTATGAATACATTTTTAAATGACAAATATAATATTAAAGAAATTTCTAAAACAGTAGTTTTTTTAATGAGTATAAATTGTTATTAAATGTTCCCAATTCATGTTTTTATGGCGACGTAAGTAATTAACAAACATTACAAAAAAGTTCAAATCTGACACACATCTAAACTTGTGAAATGCTTGAAAATCTTACGCGTAAAGGCTATGGTTTAACACTTGTATAATTGTGTTGACTCTTTGAGACAGTTTTACTTTGCTAAAAAATAAATATAGACAACCTGCTGTAATCTCGTTGAGATTTAGTCCGAGATTCCTCTGTCGTCTAACGGCGTATATGGATTTGCTGTAGCCGTTGGATGTCAGAGCGCAATACATACGGAAAACAGCGGATTTGCTTCTCCAACTCTGGGTCAGCACATTTCCACGTTTCGTGGCTATCGGATTTTATTTTCTATCATAAACCCTTATATAAATCGCTTCACCAATCATTTTTCTATTCATTCATAAACATCTTACCCTCAGAAAGTGGTGTTACACTCCATTACAGCACGATTTTGCCTTAGATCCTATTATTCCGCCATTTGACTTCCATTTTTCAAACATTTGTCATGTGACTACGAGAAAACTACGATTACCGCAATGTATCATGGGAGATGATTTGCATATAAACAAACAAACAAATATTTTTATTGCCAATCATAGGTGCCTGTTAAGGCAGAACAATTAACATAAGATTTAATACAGTTGATTATATTGATTAGTAATGATTTTAACAGCAAATTTAGTGAATTACAGATAACCATAAGAAAAAAAAAATGTTGTAATACCTTGTCCAAAAAAGGGGAACGTAACACATGCTCTTTCCGAAGCCCGTTGGTAACACTCTGTCATTGAATCTTTTCTTTCCAACACATTCTGTATTATTTCCTTCTGCTCTGCTTTGATCTGTAGATGGACTGTTTGTCCTGCAGAATACGCTTCAATGTATCGTCTTCCATGTGATTTTAATGTTTACTGTTTACGTATGCAAATAATTCTCAAATAATTTGGCGCGCTGAATTAAGTAGCTCCCATCATGCAATGCGTTACTGTTATCATTCAGTTAGTATCGCGAGATCACGTTTGTAGATTCGAAAATGGAAGTCTAATGGCGGAATAATAGGATCTAAGGCAAAATCGAGCTGTAATGGAGTGTAACACCCCTTTCTGAGGGTAAGATGGTTATGAATGAATAGAAAAATGATTGGTGAAGCGATTTATATAAGGGTTTATGATAGAAAATAAAATCCGATAGCCACGAAACGTGGAAATGTGCCGACCCAGAGCTGGAGAGGCAAATCTGCTGTAATTCGTATATATTGCGCTCTGACGTCCAACGGCTACAGCAAATCCATATACGCCGTTAGACGACAAAGGAATCTCGGACTAGTTGAGATTAGGATTCCGAAGAAATGTTCTGTCTGTATCTACATCCTAATCTCGTCACAAGCCCTGTCAAATTTTAAATTTCCAGAATACCTTTGATAGGGCTTGTGTTGAGATTAGGATGTAGATACAGACAGAAAATTTCTTTGGAATCCTAATCTCAACGAGATTAAACCTGCTGGTACAACTAGTAGGTCCAACTATCAATTAAGGTATGATGTTACGCCACAAGTTATCAATCCAAACGTTATCATAACACTACATTCAAAAGTGTAAACAGTATTGTATGTTCTGGGGATTCATTACTTGAGATGGAGTTGGTATATTATAAGCTTATTTTACAAGATGACAATGCAACGCCTCATCGTTTTTTTATAGACCTCTAATAATTGGAAAACTGGAAATAACACTAACACCATGGATTTGCCTGCACAATCCCTAGATCTTAACATAATAATTAACATTTCGTTGACAATAAAAATTTCTAGAGCATTAATACAAGGACAGATCTCATCTCATCAGCTGCCCCAGGGTTACGTAAAGAGTTTATACCATTGAAAATGTTCCAGAGGAATTATGCACACTAATGGAAGAAGAAGAATTCCACGTCGTTTGAGACAGGTTAATATAAGAGAAGGCTATATCACCAAATAGTACTACCTTGTTAAGGTAGGTGGCACTTATTTTTATGTTGGAAAACATTTTTTTTAACTGACATTTCCATTTAAGCTAAATATGGTGGCCATTTTTGTTCAAGTTGCAATAATTTTGGCATGATATATTTAAGAAAAAAATGTTTTATTTTGTAGAAGAAATAGAAACTGAGGAAATGAAGCAAGTTAAACATTTAGAGACTGATGGTGTTCGTGCAGCTGAATCTGGAGACATTCAGAAAGCTTTAGACCTTTTCTCTAATGCCATAAATCTGATTCCCACTAGAGCTTCTGGATACAATAACAGGGCCCAGGCATTGAGATTGAAAGGAGATGTGAAAGGTATATATTGTTGATGGTTTCATTCCAAGATATATGTTAGCGTGACATGCTCTCCCCGAGTGCGGTAAATCTTGGGTTCAAGCCCCGGTTGAGTCAAACCAAAGACTGTAAAATTGATATTTGTTGCCTTTCCGCTAAGCACACAGTATTAAGGGGAAAGAGCAAAGACTGGTTGGCTCAGAATCGGGATGATGTGTCAGAGTGGAACGATATGTCTACCAAGCACTGGTGTTTCAGTGAGCTAGCACTAGAAAAGTCCAACTAAGCATGTTGGTCTAGTACAAAGCTGACCTCATCATCATCTCATTGAAAATTAAATTGTTCTCGCCATGATATAGCTGAAAAATTGCTGAGTCTTATTCTTTTTCATCCAAGGTTACGCAAAGCAAAACTTCAGTCATTTATTACTTCAAAATTTCTAAGGTCAGTATTGTGGTCCATCTGTACAAAATCCACCATGTCTTGGCTGCATGCAGATGTGTACTTTATTGGGGTGAAAATGATGTATTTCTGTAATTTTATTTGCCAATATGAAAGTGGATAAACCTCTTGAGTTGTAGTATAGGACATATATATATGAATTAAATGTCTGCTTATCACTTCAGATGATTTGATATTGCAAAATGTAATCATATTTGGAACTATTTCGAAAAACATTTTTGCATATCTACAGATTTTTTTCAAATCTGTTTCTAACTTTAGTCTCCCCTTTGAGTACTTTGTTTAACATTTAAATAGCTAGTCAGTTAAAAGCTGAAATAAGCTCTGTTATTAAATGTTCCCATGAATTTATAGTTTCCATATTGTTTGTTATTTCAGGTGCATTGGAGGATTTAAACAAAGCAGTAGAATTAAGTCAAGGACATGGACAAGTTGCTTGTCAAGCTTATACACAGAGAGGATTAATTTATAAGCTGGAAGGTATAATTAAGAAATAATTAATGGATGCCAAAATTGTATGTAGTTTTAACATGGGCAACATTATTTTCGTAAAAAATATATCCTCAGCGATAGCGAGGGATAAAATGGAACAAAAATAATGTTACCCCTGGTAAGATGTAATACAAACTATGGCTTCCATGAATTATTTTGATTATAATAGGAAAAATCTAACTTAATTTTTTAAGTGGAAGGCAATATTGCATTGATATTGAAAATGTGTGTCATAACAAAATCCACTAACCTTCACGTTTCCTTCTGCATAAACAACAATACACTGTGTTGCTTTTAAGTTAGTGATAATTTCCAATTTTATGGCAGTCTGATTTTACAGCTTAAAAAGTCCAAGTCGATCCTAGTTATATTAAATACTTTTTCTCGAAATATGAATACGTCAAGAAATGACAGGAATATTTTAATGTATATATGTACCATTGTTATGTGTAAATACACAAAATCACTCAACTATTTATCCGGCAATATACATGGATCTAAAATAAAATATACCAAGAGGTATTTCTTGGCTATGAAGAACATCATACAAGATTTAAGAAACTAGGTATTAAGTGTAAAAAATGGTATAAAGGGACAAAGAAGTGATTTCATTGTGACATATATTGTCTTCTTTTTGTAGTTGTAATTAGACCAAATGTGGCAAGAATATGTTACATTCGATGATAACTCACTGAACAATAGCCTGTGGGTAGATATGTCACTCCATTCGGAGTCCGAGCCAACCAGTCTTTGCTCAAACTCATCAATTCTGCATGCTTAGTGGGGAAGCAACAAATACCAATTTTATTGTCTTTGGTTTGACCTGAATAGGACTCAAACCTTTTATCTATCCCATTTGAGGTGAGCATGCTGTTCTTTGGTATCAACAGGTTTTTTTCTCTCTGTCATCACCAACAATTTACTGTGGTGGATTTACCTCTTTATAGATTAAATATGCATGAACTTAAGTGACCTTACTTTAACCAATCAAAAGATTAACAGCATTATTTACAATCTTTTGTGTGGAGATATGTGTACAACATACATATTCAAGTTTTTACTTTACCATGTACTGATTGGCCAATTATGCTGATGGCGTTATTAGTAAGAAACAAGTAAATAATATTGAAAACAACCAGGGGTTACCGGGAACATCATGAACTCAAAGCCCATGATTTGGGTCAATGGGTTTTGATGTTAAATTTGTAATTTTCAAGATTTATATTTTGGGATAGTCCTTAATGGCCGGCCTCCTTTGAAAATAAGATCCCAAGGGATCCAACCTTCATTTATAATTGCTGTGGTTACAAACACATGTATTGCCCTTTGATCTTTGTGTCAAATTATTTGATCTATTTATAAAACCCTTTGATCCCTGTGTCAAATTGTTTGATCTATTTATATAACCCTTTGATCTTTGTGTTACAGGACAAGAAGATGAAGCATTGGAAGACTTTAAGAGTGCTGCTAAGTTAGGAGGACAGTTTGCTAAACAGCAAGTTATTGCTATGAATCCATATGCTGCCTTATGTAACCAGATGTTATCAGAGGTCATGCATAAGGTCAGGACAGGAGAGATGTAAGAAGAGGTCAAGCAAGGTCAAGTCTAGGGTTACCATAGAAAGGTTATATGGTGCAAAGATGGAAGAAATATATGTCGCCAGATGTAATATTTCATACAGTTGGATTTCAACTTTCATCCTCAGTTTAATGAAGTGATCTGAAGAAAATATTGTGATATTACTGTTTATATTTGTTATCATTTTGTTTGGTGGTTTCCATGGTTACATTATATAGCTCTCAACAACCACTTTTATCCATTATTCAAAAAAATGTGTGTATGAGATGTAAAAAAAACTTGCAGTTAAAAATATCATTGTACATTAAATACAAGAAATTATTTTAAACTATTTTTGTTTTTATTTATTCCAAATATATCATTTACCCAGATTAAGCATAGATTAAGCAACAGTTGTCCATGTTTTAAATCTAGGTTTTTGATTGGTAGAGGTGATTATGTTCTAAGGGTAAATTAGACCGAATAATCTCTCTCTTGTGTGTTTATATTTGTCATTATATATTTCCTTTTTATTATTTGGACATTTATTTATTTTTTATTTTTTTTATTTTTTTTTCTGAGACAAATCACTACTATATAAAAGTAGTAGAAAGCATACAATTTGTATGCACTGGAAATTCTGGGATTTCTTGAGATTTGTGTAATGCAAACACCTACCGGTCTATTCATGAAGGATTATTCTTCAACTCTAGCCCTACACTGGGCTTCAAATATCCCTTTAGACTCCCCTATATCCATTTTTATCTCTTCGCTTCATTTACACTTTACAAGTCATGACCTCCATTCATAAATATTTCAATCAATCAGATTGACTTATATTTTAGTGGTAGGGGAGGCTACTCTGATTACATGATTAACTAAATGGCTATCTTTGAAGATACACTGCCAATGTGCTATACTATATATTATGCAAGCGAAGCGAGCTCTTTTTGGTAAACAATTTGTACCTAGGATTTTTTGACAAATTTATAATCTTCTTCCATCTTCACATACTGATGGATATTTGTTTTTTCTGCACATTGTAAGCACGTTTCGTGTAACTAACTTGCACACTACTAATGAAGATCTTCTTAACAAAAAACGCAAAGATGATACTAAATCTTGGACCCTCTCTCGTATGTCCGATACCACTGAAACCCAGAACCTGTGTGTAATAAAAGTCATTTTAATAGCTTGTTCTACTTATATTTTTTTATCATTATTTACTGTCATTTCCTCGCAACAAAAGTAGTCTTTTTCTGTATAATTAGATTCTAAAACTATGAGATCTCGTAAGGAACGAGAGTTCGATTGAATGAGACTAGATTCGACCCTAAAAATGTTGTCCCCGATATATCTCGGCCCAAAAAATCTTGACACTATTTTGATGCACTGGATGAGTGTGAAATTGGCAGATAATTTTCAGATTCGCGAGCATTCATGGCCATGCCTGTTTCATAGTACATATCAAAGGATTCTATTATGAAAGTAAACAGATAATAGTCTATGCACATTGGCACTGTATCTTCAAAGATACCCATTTTGTTAATCATGTGACCAGAGTAGCCTCCCCCTACCACTAAAATATAAAAGTCAATCTGATTGGTTGAAATATTTATGAATGGAGGTCATGAATTGTAAAGTGTAAATGAAGCAGAGATAAAAATGGAGTCTAAAGGGATATTTTAAGCCCAGTGTAGAGTTGAAGAATAATCCTTCATGAATAGACCGGTAGGTGTTTGCATTACACAAATCTAGAGAAATCCCAGAATTTCCAGTGCATACAAATTGTATGATTTCTACTACTTTTATATAGTAGTGCTTTGTCTCAGAAAAAAAAATAAATGTCCAAATAATAAAAAGGAAATATATGACAAATATAAACACACAAGAGACAGATTATTTGGTCTAAGGGTAAATACACATTTTATCTAGCAATTGGGATAGGGTTGAAATAAAACTGTTGCTTTATTATGATATTGTATCACAACCCAGTGTGTTTTCCTTTGATCTTTAGTATTTTCTGAATGAAGATAACCATACAGGAGGTGGAGTCAAGATAGCTATTTTGGGGCAAAGCATTTTCTATTTAGCTTGCTTTATCTGTGACCTAATTTTGATAGAACACAGAAATAAACACATTGTAAATTTTTTTTGGACAATTGGTACACACTGTAATTTTTTGACAAGTGATAGACATTTTGGGTGCAAAGTGGTACTAAGTGCAAGCTTTCATAAATCTGACACTGGAAAAAAATATAAAACAAGCAAAAAGACTGACAAAGTGATCCCCACATGTTTGTTTATGGAGATGACATAAAAACACATGAAAAATTCTTTAACTTTACAAAGCAATTTTTTTTATTCAAACAAGACAAATTAGTGTCCGTTTTGACTTGTTCAATGTACATGCACTGTAGGCCTATAGAAAAAAATAATGCCAATTCACGTACGCAACGAAAATTATCAGTTTTGCAATAAAAAAGTGATCTTATTCTTATTTGAGTACCTGAAAAATAGGAAACTAAGAATAAATAAAATATTTGTATGCTGAGGCCACACCAATTTAAGTTTTAGTTCTTTGGAATCGCTCGCTCCACTTTTTCGGAATGTAAAATAATTAAAAAAAAATTTGTTGCCTTGCCCTTCAAAAATGCTGAAAAACCGCCTCAGATTTTCCATTTTCTTTAAAAATAAAATGAAAAACTGTTCGCTCTATTCTAAAATTTGGTAAAAATCAAGAATTTTTTCAGAAAAAGTTGTGTCATGTGTGTGCCGCATCAAAATTTTACCTTCGCCTCTAAAATGTTCAATTTCAAGAAAGACATGAAAAAAAGATCGTCCATCATGTTCGCTGCCATTTAACGTTTTGACGTTAACCACGTGTTCTATTAAAAACTTTTTCCCAAGTCACTGACTGCTGGTCAAGTGCGACAGACGTCAATCACACATTTGCTTCCGTTTGATTGATTATGATACAAAACATTTAGAATACTTTTAATTTCTTGTATGCGCAAATAAACTGATCTCGGGCACGCCCTCGATCAGTTTATCGGCACATACACGAAATTAAAAGTACTCTAAATATTACTTGTCATAATAACACTTCACATTGTCATAACATTTCACATTGTCATAATAACACTTCACATTGTCATAATAACGCTTCACAAGTGACCTTGAACTTTACACATTTGAACACTTGTTTACAATGTTGTAGTGTTTTTATGCATATATGCTTCATTTTTATTCACAAGTAATAAATATGGTCTATTTGTAAATACTTCGTTGATTAATTATAATATATTTAATTTGGTGAGTGCATACTATTAGATAGTCGCCTTACTGCACATAATGATGAGGTATCCATTTGGTTTCCTTATAAATTTTGTTATTACATTAAATACAAATATTATTTTGTGGAAATTTTATTACAGGACAAATACAATATTGGTGTATTGACAGTAAATATAGCTCAAGCTTGTCTTTTCCACGTTTCTAAGCCTCGCCACATCAATTCTATATTTACCATCAATATTGTATATGTCCTCATATTTTACAGATTGTTGAACTCTTTGTAACTTGATTTAACCTTGCATCAAGATGAGATTAAATTAATCCACGAAAAGCCTGCAGGAAAAATCTTGCAAGAGTATCAAAATAATTTTCTCAGGTTCACATCAACAAATGGTTAGATTGAGTTGTATCAGATGTTACTGGAACATAGCTTTATATTTAGGGTGGTGTAATAGTTAATATGCTCACAATGAGTGTGATAGCCTGTGGGTTCGAGTCAGATCAAACTGAAGACTATAAAATTTGTATTTTCTGCTTCCCCGCTAAGCGAACAGCAAAGACTGGTTGGATCTGAATCAGGATAATGTGTCCATGTGTTGCGACATTTCTACCAGCGGACTGTGGTTTCAGCGAGCTAACAATATAAAAATCCAACTACCGGTAATCATGTTGGTCCATCTAGTACAAAGCGAACATCATCATCATAATCTCATCAAATGTAACTTGTTCCCTCAATGATAAAGCTGAAGAATGAAAAATTGCTAATTTGGCGTTAAACAACAATCACTCACTCTCTCGGTCAAAGAAATTAGTGGTCACAGTCTGTCTGTCAAGTGCTAATTTCAATGACTGCGCTTTCACTTTTATGTGTTTATCATCACTTTCACCAATTTTTCACCACTTCATCTTCATGAAGGAGGAAAGTCCAAGCAAACAAGATGGTGAAACCAATAGTTTTGGGTATACAGTGGAACCTGTATAATCCGACACACCAAGGGACCAGGGAAATATGTCGGAATACTCGGGGTTTTATTTTAGTTAACAGAAATACTTTAGGACCATAATTTTTTTTTGTCGGATGTCGGATCGCACAAGTTCCACTGTATAATTTATACTGAAAGAAAACTTCTAGTACAGGATTTGTATCTGATAACCACGAGACCCAATTTCTGCATATGAAGCGACAACCTTGGGCATTCTTGTACAGGAGCTGGATTTACTGCCCCCTATGTTAACAGTGCCACAAAACCTAAGTTTGATTCCCATCCTAACTAGTTAGGGGTAATGATGTTTAACGCCACTTTCAACAATATTAAGTTATATTGTGGTGGTCACTTTTATTGGTGTCCCGGCAGAGGTGTTGTAACTTCTTGATATATATTTATGTAGTAAAGTTTGTTAGTTATTTATGGAAGGCCGGCGATTTCTCTTTGTACTCTGGTTTCCTGCTAACTAAAAACTGGCTTTCATGATATATAATAATTACTATATTGTTGAGAGTTAAACACTCCTAATACTAATCCTTCTGTTTACCATGTCACAGATGGAGAAATTAGAGCAGATTACTTTGTACTGGTAATATTTATACCACGGCTTTCCCAGTTAAATGGTTAAACAATCGAACATGAAGCGTGAGATTGCTTAACCGTTTATCTCGGAAAACTGGTAAGAATGATTTGTAGCATGAAGCCATGCAATATCACATCCAGGTCATTGATTATTGCACAGTTCTCCAAGAGTAATAAACTACAGCCCAGATTTAAAGTGTTCAATATCTTGTATACGTGTGTATTATTTCATAGTTCTTAGCAGTTGCTTACATTCTGGTATATAAACCATAAAAAGATCAAAGGAAAAGAATGCATTCATTTTCAATCATTTATTACACCATTTATCTAATTAACAGATCTAAAAATTAATTACAAATCTGAAATGATTTATATTACACTGTAAATTAAGAAAAAAATGACAGCATTGTAGCTAGGTATCCCACGGTTGATCACATTCTGATACTCTCCACTCAGCACACATGGTTCAATTGAGCTATGAGCAGGGCCAGATTATCCTATAGGCAAATATAGGCTGCAGCCTAGGGCCCCTCAAGTTTGGGGCCCTGCTAAAAGATTTTCAAATATTTATATATTTTTAAATGAGTATAATATTTTGTATTGCTGAATACAATTTACATTCATTTAACTCCATCTGAGGGGGCCCCATAATTTCATCAGCCCAGGGGCCGAAAAGGGTCATAATCCGTCCCTGGTAATGAGATTATTGATCCTGCATTTAATAGTTGCAATAGAAACATAACATAACATGACTTAAATTTGACGGTAGGTCACAAAAATTCATATAAAACCATGATTTGTTTTTTTCATTTAAAGTTACAAAGCAGTGTAAAATAATTTTCTGATCCAGCAGAATGTAATATAAGTGCAAATAATACTCGTCCTCCAAACCATAGCATAGCCAATCAGATTTGAGATGAATAATTCATGACTACAAGGATCTCTCTGTCAATTGACTAACGGTTGATGAGAGTAACAGAGTATGATCAACCATGGGTTAACATTACCAACCATAAAATGACAGGTACTCCCAGAATTAAAGTTCCCAACTTTAAAGAGTAAGGAAATGTAATGATGTATGCAAACAACATACTTGACATATACGAAGGAACTATGTGGGTTAGGGTTATGGTGTTTAATGCCACTTTCAACAATATTTCAGTTATATTGTGGCCGTCAATCTTATTTTATGGTGGAAAACCATAAACACACCCTCTATAAATTATTATTTGTAAACTCATTGTATGTCCTGTATGATATCTCCTAATGGAAGAAATAAAGTTTGATGATGATGAACCCATCCCCCCCACCCACAAGAAAAATGTTTTTGAGAAGCATAAACATTACAAACACTGTATAGAATTACAATATGCATACTCGAACAAAGATTATGGCTCATTAATTGACTAGTTACGGTAATAGATTTTCAAATGTCAAATTTTTGCTGCTAACATTTCAAATAATTAAGATCTTTCTTTCACAAATTTTGTCATCTTAATTTTGAAGGTCCTTTTCCCACGTTCTGACAGCTGGCATTAAATAAACCTTTAAATTTGGTACCAAAAATGAACTGTGTACTGTCAGTAAACAACAAAAATGACAATTTTGATGACAACAATGGTTTATTTCTTTTTCTTTGTCTTTTGTGTTTCTGTTGATTCAACTGTTTCTACTGGTTTCTGCCAAGCAAGATTCTGTCTTCTAAACATAGGCCAAGGTGGTAGTGTCAACTGTTAAAAATAAATATATATTTCCTTTAAGAAAACTGTACTATAAATCTAATATAATTAACATCAGCTCACAAAATAAGAAACCGCATCAGTGGTGTAATGGTTAGTGTGCTTGCCTGGAGTGCAATAGATCGTAAGTTTAAGCTCCGATCTGGTCAAACAAAAGACTATAAAATTGGTATTTGTTGCTTCTCCGCTAAGCATGCAGCATTAAGGAGTAAGAACAAACTCAACAAAGACGGGTTGGCTCGGAATCAGGTTGATGTGTCCAAGTGGGGCGATGTGTCTATCCACACTGTTGTTTCATTGGGAGGGCACTATTGACATCCAACTAAGCATGCTCGTCTAGTTCAAATCGGACTTCATCATCATCTCATTGAAAATTAACTTGTTCTTGTCATGATATAGCTGAAAAATTGCTGAGTTGGCATTAAACAACAATCACTCACTCACTCATAAAATAAGAGAAGACACACTAATTTGTGCTTCTTCACTATTGGGATCATACATTTTTTAGGGAACTTTTTAAATTGAAAATTCTATTTTATGAGGATGAATATCATTTATTATTTATATTCCAAAAGTTATGTTGTTTGAACATACACTTCTTCTTTGTTCAAACTCATCTTTAAACCAGAGGCTCCCAGGAGCCTGTAATCGCTCACCTGGATCAAAGCTGCTTTCAAAAACAACGCAACCGGACTGTGGCGGCCATCTTGGTGGGAGAGCGCGACTGCCAGACACAATTTTGGAAAAGGACCATCCAATGACTATTCCATCAAAGTTTGGTTCTAATTGAGCTACTGGTTCCAGACAAGATGGTTTTTATGTGAATTTCCCATAGGGTCCTATGTTAAACTAAGTTCAGCTGTGCAGCCATCTTGGTCAGAAGGCCGAACCGCCGGGCACATTTTTGGAAGAAAACCATCCAATGACTATTTCATCAAAATTTAGTTCTTATTGAGCAAATGGTTTCAGACAAGAAGATTTTTATGGGAATTTCCCATAGGGTCCTATGTTAAATTAAGTTCGGCTGTGGTGGCCAGCTTGGTCGGAGGTCTGAAATGCCGGACACAATTTTGGAAGGGGACCACCCAAGGATCATTTCAGCAAAGTTTGGTTGAGATTGGCTCAGTAGTTTAAGAGGAGAAGATTTAAAAAAAATATCATCCCCCTTTTTTCTATTTTTAGCTTGGTAGCCATCTTGGTTGGAAGTTGGGATCACCGGACACAACTTTTAAGGGGGGCCACCCAAGGACCATTCCACCAAAGTTTGGTTGCAATTGGCCCAGTGGTTTCTGAGGAGAAGATTAAAATGTGAAATGTTGACGGACGGACGAAAAGTGATGGCAATAGCTCACATGGCCTAAAGGCCAGGTGAGCTAAAAAACGGAATATATGTTAAACTACTCCTTGCCATGTAGCTGCAGTTAAAATTTGAGCTCATTTTGACTTATACTAAAGCAGCAATGGACAATTGAAGAAATTTCTATTTTTAGTAACAGCAGCCATCTTGAATGGAGGGCGGGGCTGTCGGACACAATTTTGAAAGGGACCCACCCTGGGACCATCCCTGCCAGGTTTGGTTTAATTTGGTTCAGCGGTTTCAGAGAAGAAGATTTAAATGTGATCTTTTATCAAAATATGTCTAATTTGCATAATCGGTATAAATCGGTTGAAAGAAAAATTGCACAGAAAAACCCGGAATATATGTTAAACTACTCATTGCCATGTAGCTGCAGTTAAAATTTGAGCTCAGTTTGGTTTATAATAAAGCAGCAATGGACAATTGAAGAAATTTCTATTTTTAGCAACAGCAGCCATCTTGAATGGAGAGTGGGGCTGTCGGACACAATTTTGAAAGGGACCCACCCAGGGGCCATCCCTGCCAGGTTTTGTTTAATTTGGTTCAGCGGTTTCAGAGGAGAAGATTTAAATGTGATCTTTTATCAAAATATGCCTAATTTGCATAATCGGTGTAAATCGGTTGAAAGAAAAATTTCACAGAAAAAAACGGTTTATATGTTAAACTACTCCTTGCCATGTAGCTGCAGTTAAAATTTGAGCTCATTTTGATTTATACTAAAGCAGCAATGGACAATTGAAGAAATTTCTATTTTTAGTAACAGCAGCCATCTTGAATGGAGGTATTAAACTACTCCTTGCCATGTAGCTGCAGTTAAAATTTGAGCTCATTTTGACTTATACTAAAGCAGCAATGGACAATTAAAATTTCATCCCCCCTTTTTTCTATTTTTAGCTTGGTGCCAAATGGTGGCCATCTTGGTTGGAAGTCGGACACAATTTTGGAAGGGGGCCATCCAAGGACCATTCCACCAAAGTTTGGTTGCAATTGGCCCAGTGGTTTCTGAGGAGAAGATTAAAATGTGAAATGTTGACGGACGGATGACGGACGAAAAGTGATGACAATAGCTCACATGGCCTAAAGGCCAGACGACCGTTTCACTAAAGTGATCGTAAATCGTAAGTCTAAAATCACTCTTAAGATTTCCTTACGTGCACGTATACGTGCGTTTCACTAAACTAGTCCTAAACTCAGTTACGACTTACGACAAGTAACATCTCCTATAGTGGAGGTAAAAATACATTGTATATGTTACAGGCGATTTAAAGAATCAGGCATTCTGTAGAATGACTGTAATTTTAGGCAATCTATAGAATGCCTAACATCAATAGGAATTCTATTGAATGCCTAAAAATATCTAGTCATTCTATAGAATGCCTGAATTTTTTTTAGCTATTTTCAATAAATTGCCTGAAAATTATTACTAATACTTTAAATAAAAGAAATTCACAGTTTTGTCAAATACATTATATCATATTGAATGTTTATAAAAAAGATTGTAAGAAAATGATAATCCCCTCCTTCATGATTAAGTACTCACTTCGCTGGTTCTTAATCATGAAGAAGGAGATTATCATGTTTTTACATATACAAAAATACCCCTAGGCTTTATTTATGTATAACTAATTGAACAGGTTAAAATTGTTGTCAACATTATCTTAGGGTGAGTTTGTCTTCACTCAAAACTGAATTAATTCTATCATTCTGTAAAAATTGTCATGGCAGAAGAATGCAGTGTGCTCTCCAATGAGCAAACATTTACTAATAAGCTTTGTGAGACTTTGAAATCTAATCCAAAATCAACCATATGGAAAAGAGATAAATACTACAATATTCTAAACAAAATAAAGACTGGAGAAAAAGAAAACAAAGTGGATTACTACTATATTCAAAGGTAAGCAAACTAACAAAGGACCGAGATTGCAGTTAATTTAAATTCTGCAAATGGTCATTTCAACAATTTATGTCTCATCAGTGCAGATAAAGTCAAAAGATTTGGAAGATCAAAAACCGAAAGAACAATGTCTGATTGAGATCAAATAACCTGAAGGGCCTAAACAGTAATGCCAAAACCAGCTAAGGACAGAGCTTTGCACGAGGGAGAAACTCCTTAGTTTTATAAATTTCGAAATTTTTTAGATATTGTCAATTTTCAAAATAATATCTGTTTTTCGTGCCGAAGTACTTGGATACTGGGGTGGTAAATACCCTCAGGGACTGTTGTTGACTAACAGTCCACCAGACAGTGGCTTCGACCCAGTGGTAATAAACTAACAAAGTACCAAGATTGCAGTTAATTTAAATTCTGCAAATGGTCAAATACATGGTTTTAAGGTCGCATGACATTTGAGCTGTTTTTTACCAATCGACGTCCTTGGTTAATAAGTCTGTCTGTCTTCCATTCATTGAACAAATATCATCATGCATGCCAAAATCTACCTTTGCTGGAAAGTTCAAAATAATCTGATTACTTTGTTTACTTTTTATACGACCGCACATAAGAGTGGTTGTATTATGGTATGGGCCGAAACGTGTGTTATATTAACTTAGCTATACAGGGTTCATTATTTGTCAAAATTGAATGCAGTTTTTAATGAATTTCTCAATGAGCACACCTTTTACTACTGTTTTTGACAATAATAACTGTATTTTCTTATAACTTTTCAACCATATAAACGAGAGCAAAATGAAACTTCCAAAGATGCTCAGCAAGAGTAGAGTTCTACAAAAGTAAATGGGTTTTTTTTCTTTAAGTTTTAAAACTGTATGAGCTCTATAAGGGACATATAAAGATATTCAATTGAAAAAAACATATTTCTTTTTTTCAGATTTGACGTAATACAGTGTGGTGACATTGAAAAACTGATTAAAAAGAGACAAGCAATTACAGCTTTATTATGCCTTTGCTGAAGAAATGTACAGCATTGTCTTGAGGGCTCATCTGAATACTGGACATGGAGGAAGAGATAAAATGTTAAAGGTGGTTAATAAGAAATATGCTAATGTTACAAGAGATGTCCTGAATTTATTCAAAGAAATGTGCGAGGAATGTCAACTGAAAAAGAGAAAAATTGCAAGTAAGGGCCTAGTCATCAAACCACTTCTTAGCAAGGATTTTAACAGTCGAGGACAAGTATGATATGCAGTCCATGCATGATGGTGACTAAGTTCATTTTGCATTATCAAGATCATCTCACTAAGTTTGCTGTCTTACGTCCAATTACTTCAAAGCTTGCAGCAGAAGTTGGTTTTCAACTGTTGGACATATTTTTACTTTTTGGAGCTCCACATATCCTTCAATCAGTCAACGGACGTGAATTTACAGCAAATGTTATTAAGGAACTGAAAGATATGTGGCCAGATTGTACTTTGGGTCATGGTAAACCAAGACACCCTCAGTCACAAGGAAGTGTTGAAAGGGGTAACGCTGATATAAAAGATATGCTTATAATCTGGATGCGTGAAAATAACAATAAAAAGTGGAGTATTGGCCTAAAATTTGTAGTTTGAAAAGAACAATAGCCATCACTCTGGAATAAATAGATCACCATACAAAGCAATGTTTGGCTGTGATACAAAAATTGGACTGTCAACATCTTCTCTGCCACATGGACTTCTTTGCTCGTTAGAATCCGAGGAAGATTTAGTGGAACACCTTAATCGTTCTGAAGAGGAGGGAAATGATTTAAGGGCTCCTGGTCATTTAGATCAACCAGACACTCAAGATGATGGGCTTGAAATTGAAATTTGCACAGTATGTGAAAAATCATGTTTTGTCAAAGTAAAATGTTCAATGTGTTCAAAATCTGTACATGAAATGTGTTCAAAGGCCAATGCTGATTTGGTGGTATGTCATTTGTGTTCCAATGAGGAAGTTATTTCTGAGGAGAGACGAAATGCTTCCGAATCTATGAGAAGGCAGGCCAACAGAATGAGGTTGAAGTCGGAAAAAATATTCTTATCCCCATCCCTATGGTTGACCGCGGGAAGGGTGATCCACGTAATTTGCTGTCTGTAGTCTTGAGCAGGGAGGAGCATGGCTATAAACTTGGAACAAAGTCAGGTGTATTACGTGGGTTTTATACCAAAAACCAATTTGAACTTTCCAATAATAACTTTTTAGCTAAGGACACTGTTCAACTTGAAACGGAAATTTCTCTGAGACAAGCAGTTAGTGATGCCTCAATATGTGATGGCCAAGGCTTTACAAAGTGTGGTTGTAGTGCTAGTGGGAAGTCCAGATGCAACACGAAAATATGTTTGTATAGAAAAAATGGACTGATGTGTAATAGCCATTTGTCATCCAAACATTATCTGCATGAACAAGTAAAAAGTGTACTAAATTAAAAAATAATTTGTAAATTTGTGTGGAATTTAATATCAAACCTGATCTCTTACTTTTTGTTTGTATAATTTATATTTTTCCACTTTTGATAAATAAACAGTTTTTGTTCATTAAATGTGTCAAAATACTTTTAGGCAATTTATTGAATTTACAACTTTTTTTTCAGGCATTCAATAAAATGACTACAAATTTCAGGCAATTTATAAAATGTTTAAAAACGCCAGTCATTCTACAGAATGCCTAAAACTTTCAGGCATTCTATAGAATGCCTAAAGTTAGAGATTGCCTGGAAGTTGATTACATTAATTGCTCGGAAGCTGATTACATTAATAATCACATTTTAAATGTGTTAAAATACATTTTTAATATTTAACTAATTCTAAAACTCTAAAAGTGATTTTTCAAATGAATAAACCAAAGCTATTAGAAAAAAATTGCTAAGTGTAAAATTTTACTGAAATTTGAGAAGAAATTTATTTTATGGAATATATTTTAATAAATTTCATGCTATATGCAAGGGGAAATTTCAAAAATGTGACCATAGATTTGGTAATACATTCACATTCTGCACCGATATTCCGTTTGCGGTGCATTTCAATTGCGCGGAAAAAATCTTACATTTACGTGAAGAACATAAACACATGACAATTGTGCAGATTTTTTTTTTGCTATAGTATTATTACGTGATGTTTTTCATATTGGCCTAGTTATAGGTCTGAGGCCTTCTGTATACAGCAGACCGAGGACCTATAACTAGGCCAATATGAAAAACATCACGTAATGATACCTTTATTAATTAACCAGTCCAATATGATGTTAACTATATAGGCCAATATGAAAACATGTGATTTCCATCAAATGACAAGTTTTTTAGGCATTGCATGACTCATTCAAAGCAAATTCAAGAAAAACAATAAAACAACATTACTGAATCAAACAAACTGCAGAATATCTGAATTAGAAATATTAAGAGTCAAATATTGTTAGAAATGACTTAAAGAGTCCACGTTACAATTACTGACTACAGTTAATTGTGCTCTTTCTATCTCCAGAGTATACATTAATGTTAATTACACCATCCGAAACAGTTGCCCCACAAAAGAGGGCCAATGGATTGTCATGTTTGTCCTCCAGAAGTACTTTTCAGCTGTATATCACCCCATGTTATATTTACATGGTCTTGTCTTCCTCTTAACCCAAAGTATGCACCATTGTTTAGAAAGACTGCATTAATTAAAACTTCTGGGTTGTCTGAAAATGAAATATAAAAAAATTAATTTACTATCCATATTCATATTTGTTAATTACTTTGTCATTTTTACATGTTGCAACTGGTACTATCAATGTAGTATAAACTGTTTCAAGATAACACAAGTAAAATGATATATGATTGATTGATGAATTACAATGTATCTGTAAACATTTTTTTGAAAGATCATAGAATCATGAGTTATTGTACGACAGAAAGTGTGGACGGACAGAGTGATTACTATAGGGCGGGTATCCGCCAAAACTTGGCGTGGCCCTAATTATAAAGTTCTGAAACACACTGTGTTGTTCGGCACTCATGATATTATTTTCAATATTCACAATGCCTAATTAATTATCCTATAAATATCAGGCAAATTTATGATGAATGTTTACTATTTTGAATGACAAAAATGTCAGTACATACCCGATTTGAGATTTCATGTCTCTCAAGTGTCTGTCAAGGCTGTTGTACATGGAACCCAGAGAATCTGGTTCATATTCAATACCATCCTTTTTTAGTACACCCACGAAGAATCTAGCCATAATACTGTCAAGTTCTTTGGGGGGTATCTGTCCTGGTGCTCTTTCCTCACCAATAGAAGTGAAAAAGTCTGTGATCACTTTCATGTCACTTTTTGTCTTTGTCTTAGTGTTTTTATTTAAATTTTCCTCTAAAAAAAAAACCCACCAGTTTCTTCATCTGTTACCATACGAAACCTTTTGTTTGGTACGACATTTTCTTTCTGATTGTCGGAATCCTCGTTCAGGTTTGTTGACAAATCTCTGGGTAAGTTCAGCAGATCAAGTTCAACGTACTCGTAATTTGGGCTTTCAATTTCAGATATATTCATTAATATATCATCTGCTTCCATTCTTGACAGATCGTTGTATCTAAAATAATCTTCAATAAGTGCATCCTGCACATCTTCAGAGTTTTTCAACTCTGTTTGGTCTGCGTCTCTCCATTTTCAACTTCAGCAGACGACTGACATCTCTCAGGACTTTTCCTTGCGATTGTCGAAACGTCTAGCGGATTCCGATCTAGTTGTTATTGGACGGACCGGAATCTGGCTAATACGGAAAATATCTGTATAGGACTGGTTTTTGTCGTATTGGCCGAATGAAAGTTTTTATATTATATTGACAGATTTGACCATATTAAGGCTAATAAATCAAGGTTAATTAATAACTTTCTTTAAAGTATATTTCGTATTTTCATAATATTTTATGGTTTTTATAAGCACTGTTGCTGCAACTTCTTTTTTTACCTCTACCTCTTTTGCCAGACAGAAATGACTTAATATGCAACCCCTGCCCACCACAGGAGGGGGGTGGGTGGAGTAGTATTTGGGTAGTTTTATTGCATCACTGTATTCACACATATAAAATAATATGTTTCATCAACACATAAAATAACAAAAATACACATCTTACAATATTAAACCTTAACATGTACATGTACTGTTGATTTATATTCATAGTGTTATATAAACAATAAAAACTACCAATGCATTTTAACATTTGGACTAGAAATATCTGTTGCCTTCAAAATTATTGTTTTTTCTTTCTTTTATACATGTATGTTGCAAATTCACATATTAACCTTTTTTTTAAATTTATATTTCATATATTTGTATGTTATTCTTATATTATTTTTTTTCATTTTAAAGGCTGACGAAAGTGGTGAATAATCCATATTGCATCGTCAGTCATGCTGCAATAAATTAAATACATGTATATTCTAAATAACAGGCAATCCACACATATGCAAAAAAAAACAACTCTCAGGTATATTTTACAGACAATTGTAATGCTCTTTCTCTGTGCAAGTGGAATGAATACCTGTTAATCCCCTAATACATGCAAAAGTAACGCGCCCTCTGTTTGTGCTTAAATATATTTTTTAGCCATTGTTTGTACATGTACCCGATATCGTTCATTTCTTGAAATTTCTTCTAAATAACAAAATATGTTGATATTGTAAATGCGGAACTGAAACAAACAATAATGTGTACATAGCTGTTTTAATGATTTTTTATGGCTCTCGAAATATAAATATTGTTGAGTGCATCTAATATGTATTGCTCGCTTCATTTGATCAATGTTCATATTAAAAATATACAGATAGCAATTCTTCTCTTCAAAAATAGGTTTACGATTTACGACTTAGGAGTACCTACCACCACTCTTAACTTTGGGATCACTTTTTATCGCAAGTCGTAAGTGAAATGATCGTAACTGTTAAGAGTACACTTGCAATGCAATCGCACAAAATAGAAAAAGGAATGTATCGTGCACAATATAAAAAGGGAGGTAACTCCAATTTAATAGATTGCAATGCAATCACGCAAAATAAAAAGGGAGGTAACTCCAATTCAATAGATTGCAATACAATCACGCAAAATAAAAAAGGGAGGCAACTCCAATTTAATAGATTGCAATGCAATCACACAAAATAAAAAAGGGAGGTAACTCCAATTTAATAGATTGCAATGCAATCACGCAAAATAAAAAGGGAGGTAACTCCAATTCAATAGATTGCAATACAATCACGCAAAATAAAAAAGGGAGGCAACTCCAATTTAATAGATTGCAATGCAATCACACAAAATAAAAAAGGGAGGTAACTCCAATTTAATAGATTGCAATGCAATCACGCAAAATAAAAAAGGGAGGTAACTCCAATTTAATAGATTGTAATGCAATCACGCAAAATAAAAAAGGGAGGTAACTCCAATTCAATAGATTGCAATACAATCACGCAAAATAAAAAAGGGAGGCAACTCCATTTTAATAGATTGCAATGCAATCGCATACAATATACAAGGGAGGTAACTCCAATTTAATAGATTGCAATGCAATCGCGCAAAATATAAAAAGGAGATAACTCCAATTTAATAGATTGTAATACAATAGTACAAAATAAAAAAGGGGAGGTAACTCCAATTTAATAGATTGCAATGCAATCGTGCAAAATAAACTCCAATATAAAAAAGGAAGATAACTCCAATATAAAAAAGGAAGGTAACTCCAATATAAAAAAGGGAGATAACTCCAATATAAAATAGGGAGGTAACTCCAATATAAAAAAGGGAGATATCTCCAATATAAAAAAAGGAGATAAGGGAGTTATCTCCCTTTTTTATATCGGAGTTACCTCCCTTTTTATATTGGAGTTACCTCCCTTTTTTACATTGGAGTTATCTCCTTTTTTAAATTGGAGTTACCACCCTTTTCTTATATTGGAGTTACCTCCCTTTTTTATATTGGAGTTACCTCCCTTTTTTATATTGGAGTTACCTCCCTTTTTTATATTGGAGTTATCTCCCTTTTTATATATTGGAGTCATCTCCCTTTTTAATATTGGAGTTATCTCCCTTTTTTATATCGGAGTTACCTCCTTTTTTATATTGGAGTTACCTCCCTTTTTTATATTGGAGTTACCTCCTTTTTTATATTGGAGTTACCTCCCTTTTTTATATTGGAGTTATCTCCCTTTTTATATATTGGAGTTATCTCCCTTTTTTATATTGGAGTTATCTCCCTTTTTATTTATTGGAGTTATCTCCCTTTTTTATATTGGAGTTATCTCCCTTTTTATATATTGGAGTTATCTCCCTTTTTTATATCGGAGTTATCTCCCTTTTTTATATTGGAGTTACCTCCCTTTTTTTCATTGGAGTTATCTCCCTTTTTTATATTGGAGTTATCTCCCTTTTTTAATATTGGAGTTATCTCCCTTTTTATATATTGGAGTTATCTCCCTTTTTTATATTGGAGTTATCTCCCTTTTTTATATCGGAGTTACCTCCCTTTTTTATATTGGAGTTACCTCCCTTTTTTACATTGGAGTTATCCCCCTTTTTATATTGGAGTTACCTCCCTTTTCTTATATTGGAGTTATCTCCCTTTTTTATATTGGAGTTATCTCCCTTTTTTATATCAGAGTTACCTCCCTTTTTATATTGGAGTTACCTCCCTTTTTTACATTGGAGTTATCTCCCTTTTTTATATTGGAGTTACCTCCCTTTTCTTATATTGGAGTTATCTCCCTTTTTATATTGGAGTTATCTCCCTTTTTTATATTGGAGTTACCTCCCTTTTCTTATATCGGAGGTACCTCCCTTTTTTATATTGGAGTTACCTCCCTTTTTTATATTGGAGTTACCTCCCTTTTTTATATTGGAGTAATCTCCCTTTTTTATATCAGAGTTATCTCCCTTTTTTATATTGGAGTTATCTCCCTTTTTTATATTGGAGTTATCTCCCTTTTTTATATTGGAGTTATCTCCCTTTTTTATATTGGAGTTACCTCCCTTTTTTACATTGGAGTTATCTCCCTTTTTTATATTGGAGTTATCTCCCTTTTTTAATATTGGAGTTATCTCCCTTTTTATATATTGGAGTTATCTCCCTTTTTTATATCGGAGTTACCTCCCTTTTTTATATTGGAGTTACCTCTCTTTTCTACATTGGAGTTACCTCCCTTTTCTTATATTGGAGTGATCTCCCTTTTTTATATTGGAGTTATCTCCCTTTTTTATATCAGAGTTACCTCCCTTTTTATATTGGAGTTACCTCCCTTTTTTATATTGGAGTTACCTCCCTTTTTTATATTGGAGTTATCTCCCTTTTTTATATCAGAGTTATCTCCCTTTTTTATATTGGAGTTATCTCCCTTTTTTACATTGGAGTTATCTCCCTTTTTTATATTGGAGTTACCTCCCTTTTCTTATATTGGAGTTATCTCCCTTTTTTATATTGGAGTTATCTCCCTTTTTTTAATATTGGAGTTATCTCCCTTTTTATATATTGGAGTTATCTCCCTTTTTTATATTGGAGTTATCTCCCTTTTTTATATCGGAGTTACCTCCCTTTTTTATATTGGAGTTACCTCCCTTTTTTACATTGGAGTTACCTCCCTTTTCTTATATTGGAGTTATCTCCCTTTTTTATATTGGAGTTATCTCCCTTTTTATATATTGGAGTTATCTCCCTTTTTTATATTGGAGTTATCTCCCTTTTTATATATTGGAGTTATCTCCCTTTTTTATATTGGAGTTATCTCCCTTTTTTATATCGGAGTTACCTCCCTTTTTTATATTGGAGTTACCTCCCTTTTTTACATTGGAGTTATCTCCCTTTTTTATATTGGAGTTACCTCCCTTTTCTTATATTGGAGTTATCTCCCTTTTTTATATTGGAGTTATCTCCCTTTTTTATATCAGAGTTACCTCCCTTTTTATATTGGAGTTACCTCCCTTTTTTACATTGGAGTTATCTCCCTTTTTTATATTGGAGTTACCTCCCTTTTCTTATATTGGAGTTATCTCCCTTTTTTATATTGGAGTTACCTCCCTTTTTTTCATTGGAGTTATCTCCCTTTTTTATATTGGAGTTATCTCCCTTTTTTAATATTGGAGTTATCTCCCTTTTTATATATTGGAGTTATCTCCCATTTTTATATTGGAGTTATCTCCCTTTTTTATATCGGAGTTACCTCCCTTTTTTATATTGGAGTTACCTCCCTTTTTTATATCAGAGTTACCTCCCTTTTTATATTGGAGTTACCTCCCTTTTTTACATTGGAGTTATCTCCCTTTTTTATATTGGAGTTACCTCCCTTTTCTTATATTGGAGTTATCTCCCTTTTTATATTGGAGTTATCTCCCTTTTTTATATTGGAGTTGCCTCCCTTTTCTTATATCGGAGGTACCTCCCTTTTTATATTGGAGTTACCTCCCTTTTTTATATTGGAGTTACCTCCCTTTTTTATATTGGAGTAATCTCCCTTTATTATATCAGAGTTATCTCCCTTTTTTATATTGGAGTTATCTCCCTTTTTTATATTGGAGTTACCTCCCTTTTCTTATATTGGAGTTATTTCCCTTTTTTATATTGGAGTTATCTCCCTTTTTTAATATTGGAGTTATCTCCCTTTTTATATATTGGAGTTATCTCCCTTTTTATATTGGAGTTATCTCCCTTTTTTATATCAGTTACCTCCCTTTTTTATATTAGAGTTACCTCCCTTTTTTACATTGGAGTTACTTCCCTTTTCTTATATTGGAGTTATCTCCCTTTTTTATATTGGAGTTATCTCCCTTTTTTATATTGGAGTTATCTCCCTTTTTTATATCAGAGTTACCTCCCTTTTTTATATTGGAGTTATCTCCCTTTTTATATATTGGAGTCATCTCCCTTTTTAATATTGGAGTTATCTCCCTTTTTTATATCGGAGTTACCTCCTTTTTTATATTGGAGTTACCTCCCTTTTTATATTGGAGTTACCTCCTTTTTTATATTGGAGTTACCTCCCTTTTTTATATTGGAGTTATCTCCCTTTTTTATATTGGAGTTATCTCCCTTTTTATATATTGGAGTTATCTCCCTTTTTTATATTGGAGTTATCTCCCTTTTTATTTATTGGAGTTATCTCCCTTTTTTATATTGGAGTTATCTCCCTTTTTATATATTGGAGTTATCTCCCTTTTTTATATCGGAGTTATCTCCCTTTTTTATATTGGAGTTACCTCCCTTTTTTTCATTGGAGTTATCTCCCTTTTTTATATTGGAGTTATCTCCCTTTTTTAATATTGGAGTTATCTCCCTTTTTATATATTGGAGTTATCTCCCTTTTTTATATTGGAGTTATCTCCCTTTTTTATATCGGAGTTACCTCCCTTTTTTATATTGGAGTTAACTCCCTTTTTTACATTGGAGTTATCTCCCTTTTTTATATTGGAGTTACCTCCCTTTTCTTATATTGGAGTTATCTCCCTTTTTTATATTGGAGTTATCTCCCTTTTTTATATCAGAGTTACCTCCCTTTTTATATTGGAGTTACCTCCCTTTTTTACATTGGAGTTATCTCCCTTTTTTATATTGGAGTTACCTCCCTTTTCTTATATTGGAGTTATCTCCCTTTTTATATTGGAGTTATCTCCCTTTTTTATATTGGAGTTACCTCCCTTTTCTTATATCGGAGGTACCTCCCTTTTTTATATTGGGAGTTACCTCCCTTTTTTATATTGGAGTTACCTCCCTTTTTTATATTGGAGTAATCTCCCTTTTTTATATCAGAGTTATCTCCCTTTTTTATATTGGAGTTATCTCCCTTTTTTATATTGGAGTTATCTCCCTTTTTTTATATTGGAGTTATCTCCCTTTTTTATATTGGAGTTACCTCCCTTTTTTACATTGGAGTTATCTCCCTTTTTTATATTGGAGTTATCTCCCTTTTTTAATATTGGAGTTATCTCCCTTTTTATATATTGGAGTTATCTCCCTTTTTTATATTGGAGTTATCTCCCTTTTTTATATCGGAGTTACCTCCCTTTTTTATATTGGAGTTACCTCCCTTTTCTACATTGGAGTTACCTCCCTTTTCTTATATTGGAGTGATCTCCCTTTTTTATATTGGAGTTATCTCCCTTTTTTATATCAGAGTTACCTCCCTTTTTATATTGGAGTTACCTCCCTTTTTTATATTGGAGTTACCTCCCTTTTTTATATTGGAGTTATCTCCCTTTTTTATATCAGAGTTATCTCCCTTTTTTATATTGGAGTTATCTCCCTTTTTTACATTGGAGTTATCTCCCTTTTTTATATTGGAGTTATCTCCCTTTTTTTAATATTGGAGTTATCTCCCTTTTTATATATTGGAGTTATCTCCCTTTTTTATATTGGAGTTATCTCCCTTTTTATATATTGGAGTTATCTCCCTTTTTTATATTGGAGTTATCTCCCTTTTTTATATCGGAGTTACCTCCCTTTTTTATATTGGAGTTACCTCCCTTTTTTACATTGGAGTTACCTCCCTTTTCTTATATTGGAGTTATCTCCCTTTTTTATATTGGAGTTATCTCCCTTTTTATATATTGGAGTTATCTCCCTTTTAATATATTGGAGTTATCTCCCTTTTTTATATTGGAGTTATCTCCCTTTTTTATATCGGAGTTACCTCCCTTTTTTATATTGGAGTTACCTCCCTTTTTTACATTGGAGTTATCTCCCTTTTTTATATTGGAGTTACCTCCCTTTTCTTATATTGGAGTTATCTCCCTTTTTATATTGGAGTTATCTCCCTTTTTTATATTGGAGTTACCTCCCTTTTTTTCATTGGAGTTATCTCCCTTTTTTATATTGGAGTTATCTCCCTTTTTTAATATTGGAGTTATCTCCCTTTTTATATATTGGAGTTATCTCCCTTTTTTATATTGGAGTTATCTCCCTTTTTTATATCGGAGTTACCTCCCTTTTTTATATTGGAGTTACCTCCCTTTTTTACATTGGAGTTATCTCCCTTTTTTATATTGGAGTTACCTCCCTTTTCTTATATTGGAGTTATCTGCCTTTTTTATATTGGAGTTATCTCCCTTTTTTATATCAGAGTTACCTCCCTTTTTATATTGGAGTTACCTCCCTTTTTTACATTGGAGTTATCTCCCTTTTTTATATTGGAGTTACCTCCCTTTTCTTATATTGGAGTTATCTCCCTTTTTATATTGGAGTTATCTCCCTTTTTTATATTGGAGTTACCTCCCTTTTCTTATATCGGAGGTACCTCCCTTTTTTATATTGGAGTTACCTCCCTTTTTTATATTGGAGTTACCTCCCTTTTTTATATTGGAGTAATCTCCCTTTTTTATATCAGAGTTATCTCCCTTTTTTATATTGGAGTTATCTCCCTTTTTTATATTGGAGTTATCTCCCTTTTTTTATATTGGAGTTATCTCCCTTTTTTATATTGGAGTTACCTCCCTTTTTTACATTGGAGTTATCTCCCTTTTTTATATTGGAGTTATCTCCCTTTTTTAATATTGGAGTTATCTCCCTTTTTATATATTGGAGTTATCTCCCTTTTTTATATTGGAGTTATCTCCCTTTTTTATATCGGAGTTACCTCCCTTTTTTATATTGGAGTTACCTCCCTTTTTTACATTGGAGTTACCTCCCTTTTCTTATATTGGAGTTATCTCCCTTTTTTATATTGGAGTTATCTCCCTTTTTTTTATATCAGAGTTACCTCCCTTTTTATATTGGAGTTACCTCCCTTTTTTATATTGGAGTTACCTCCCTTTTTTATATTGGAGTTATCTCCCTTTTTTATATCAGAGTTATCTCCCTTTTTTATATTGGAGTTATCTCCCTTTTTTACATTGGAGTTATCTCCCTTTTTTATATTGGAGTTACCTCCCTTTTCTTATATTGGAGTTATCTCCCTTTTTTATATTGGAGTTATCTCCCTTTTTTAATATTGGAGTTATCTCCCTTTTTATATATTGGAGTTATCTCCCTTTTTTATATTGGAGTTATCTCCCTTTTTTATATCGGAGTTACCTCCCTTTTTTATATTGGAGTTACCTCCCTTTTTTTACATTGGAGTTACCTCCCTTTTCTTATATTGGAGTTATCTCCCTTTTTTATATTGGAGTTATCTCCCTTTTTTATATCAGAGTTACCTCCCTTTTTATATTGGAGTTACCTCCATTTTTTATATTGGAGTCATCTCCCTTTTTTATATTAGAGTTACATCCCTTTTTATATTGGAGTTACCTCCCTTTTTTATATTGGAGTTATCTCCCTTTTTTATATTGGAGCTACCTCCCTTTTTTATATTGGAGTTATCTCCCTTTTTATATATTGGAGTTATCTCCCTTTTTAATATTGGAGTTATCTCCCTTTTTATATCGGAGTTACCTCCCTTTTTTATATTGGAGTTACCTCCCTTTTTTATATTGGAGTTACCTCCCTTTTTTTCATTGGAGTTATCTCCCTTTTTTATATTGGAGTTACCTCCCTTTTCTTATATTGGAGTTATTTCCCTTTTTTATATTGGAGTTATCTCCCTTTTTTAATATTGGAGTTATCTCCCTTTTTATATATTGGAGTTTTCTCCCTTTTTTATATTGGAGTTATCTCCCTTTTTTATATCAGAGTTACCTCCCTTTTTTATATTAGAGTTACCTCCCTTTTTTACATTGGAGTTACCTCCCTTTTCTTATATTGGAGTTATCTCCCTTTTAATATATTGGAGTTATCTCCCTTTTTTATATTGGAGTTATCTCCCTTTTTTATATCGGAGTTACCTCCCTTTTTTATATTGGAGTTACCTCCCTTTTTTACATTGGAGTTATCTCCCTTTTTTATATTGGAGTTACCTCCCTTTTCTTATATTGGAGTTATCTCCCTTTTTATATTGGAGTTATCTCCCTTTTTTATATTGGAGTTACCTCCCTTTTTTTCATTGGAGTTATCTCCCTTTTTTATATTGGAGTTATCTCCCTTTTTTAATATTGGAGTTATCTCCCTTTTTATATATTGGAGTTATCTCCCTTTTTTATATTGGAGTTATCTCCCTTTTTTATATCGGAGTTACCTCCCTTTTTTATATTGGAGTTACCTCCCTTTTTTACATTGGAGTTATCTCCCTTTTTTATATTGGAGTTACCTCCCTTTTCTTATATTGGAGTTATCTGCCTTTTTTATATTGGAGTTATCTCCCTTTTTTATATCAGAGTTACCTCCCTTTTTATATTGGAGTTACCTCCCTTTTTTACATTGGAGTTATCTCCCTTTTTTATATTGGAGTTACCTCCCTTTTCTTATATTGGAGTTATCTCCCTTTTTATATTGGAGTTATCTCCCTTTTTTATATTGGAGTTACCTCCCTTTTCTTATATCGGAGGTACCTCCCTTTTTTATATTGGAGTTACCTCCCTTTTTTATATTGGAGTTACCTCCCTTTTTTATATTGGAGTAATCTCCCTTTTTTATATCAGAGTTATCTCCCTTTTTTATATTGGAGTTATCTCCCTTTTTTATATTGGAGTTATCTCCCTTTTTTTATATTGGAGTTATCTCCCTTTTTTATATTGGAGTTACCTCCCTTTTTTACATTGGAGTTATCTCCCTTTTTTATATTGGAGTTATCTCCCTTTTTTAATATTGGAGTTATCTCCCTTTTTATATATTGGAGTTATCTCCCTTTTTTATATTGGAGTTATCTCCCTTTTTTATATCGGAGTTACCTCCCTTTTTTATATTGGAGTTACCTCCCTTTTTTACATTGGAGTTACCTCCCTTTTCTTATATTGGAGTTATCTCCCTTTTTTATATTGGAGTTATCTCCCTTTTTTTTATATCAGAGTTACCTCCCTTTTTATATTGGAGTTACCTCCCTTTTTTATATTGGAGTTACCTCCCTTTTTTATATTGGAGTTATCTCCCTTTTTTATATCAGAGTTATCTCCCTTTTTTATATTGGAGTTATCTCCCTTTTTTACATTGGAGTTATCTCCCTTTTTTATATTGGAGTTACCTCCCTTTTCTTATATTGGAGTTATCTCCCTTTTTTATATTGGAGTTATCTCCCTTTTTTAATATTGGAGTTATCTCCCTTTTTATATATTGGAGTTATCTCCCTTTTTTATATTGGAGTTATCTCCCTTTTTTATATCGGAGTTACCTCCCTTTTTTATATTGGAGTTACCTCCCTTTTTTTACATTGGAGTTACCTCCCTTTTCTTATATTGGAGTTATCTCCCTTTTTTATATTGGAGTTATCTCCCTTTTTTATATCAGAGTTACCTCCCTTTTTATATTGGAGTTACCTCCATTTTTTATATTGGAGTCATCTCCCTTTTTTATATTAGAGTTACATCCCTTTTTATATTGGAGTTACCTCCCTTTTTTATATTGGAGTTATCTCCCTTTTTTATATTGGAGCTACCTCCCTTTTTTATATTGGAGTTATCTCCCTTTTTATATATTGGAGTTATCTCCCTTTTTAATATTGGAGTTATCTCCCTTTTTATATCGGAGTTACCTCCCTTTTTTATATTGGAGTTACCTCCCTTTTTTATATTGGAGTTACCTCCCTTTTTTTCATTGGAGTTATCTCCCTTTTTTATATTGGAGTTACCTCCCTTTTCTTATATTGGAGTTATTTCCCTTTTTTATATTGGAGTTATCTCCCTTTTTTAATATTGGAGTTATCTCCCTTTTTATATATTGGAGTTTTCTCCCTTTTTTATATTGGAGTTATCTCCCTTTTTTATATCAGAGTTACCTCCCTTTTTTATATTAGAGTTACCTCCCTTTTTTACATTGGAGTTACCTCCCTTTTCTTATATTGGAGTTATCTCCCTTTTTTATATTGGAGTTATCTCCCTTTTTTATATTGGAGTTATCTCCCTTTTTTATATCAGAGTTACCTCCCTTTTTTATATCGGAGTTATCTCCCTTTTTTATATTAGAGTTCTCTCCCTTTTTTACATTGGAGTTACCTCCCTTTTTTATATTGGAGTTACCTCCCTTTTTTACATTGGAGTTATCTCCCTTTTTATATTGGAGTTATCTCCCTTTTTATATATTGGAGTTATCTCCCTTGTTTTTATTGGAGTTATCTCCCTTTTTTACATTGGAGTTATCCAATATAAAAAAGGGAGATAACTCCAATATAAAAAGGGAGGTAACTCCAATATAAAAAAGGAAGATAACTCCAATATAAAAAAGGGAGGTAACTCCAATATAAAAAAGGGAGGTAACTCCAATATAAAAAGGGAGATAACTCCAATGTAAAAAAGGGAGGTAACTCCAATATAAAAAAGGGAGATAACTCCAATATAAAAAGGGAGATAACTCCGATATAAAAAAGGGAGATAACTCCAATATAAAAAAGGGAGATAACTCCAATTAAAAAAAGGGAGATAACTCCAATATAAAAAAGGAGGATAACTCCAATATAAAAAAGAGAGGTAACTCCAATATAAAAAAGGGAGATAACTCCAATATAAAAAGGGAGGTAACTCCAATATAAAAAAGGAAGATAACTCCAATATAAAAAAGGGAGGTAACTCCAATATAAAAAAGGGAGGTAACTCCAATATAAAAAGGGAGATAACTCCAATGTAAAAAAGGGAGGTAACTCCAATATAAAAAAGAAAGATAACTCCAATGTAAAAAAGGGAGATAACTCCAATATAAAAAGGGAGGTAACTCCAATATAAAAAGGGAGATAACTCCAATGTAAAAAAGGGAGGTAACTCCAATATAAAAAAGGGAGATAACTCCAATGTAAAAAGGGAGATAACTCCAATATAAAAAAGGAAGGTAACTCCAATATAAAAAGGGAGATAACTCCGATATAAAAAAGGGAGATAACTCCGATAATAAAAAAAGGGAGATAACTCCGATATAAAAAAGGGAGATAACTCCAATATAAAAAAGGGAGGTAACTCCAATATAAAAAAGGGAGATAACTCCAATGTAAAAAAGGGAGATAACTCCAATATAAAAAAGGGAGGTAACTCCAATATAAAAAGGAGATAACTCCAATGTAAAAAAGGGAGATAACTCCAATATAAAAAAGGGAGATAACTCCAATATTAAAAAAAGGGAGATAACTCCGATATCAAAAAGGGAGATAACTCCAATATAAAAAAGGGAGATAACTCCAATATAAAAAGGGAGGTAACTCCAATATAAAAAAAGGGAGGTAACTCCAATATAAAAAGGGAGGTAACTCCAATATAAAAAAGGGAGGTAACTCCAATATAAGAAAAGGGAGGTAACTCCATTATAAAAAAGGAGATAACTCCAATATAAAAAAGGGAGGTAACTCCAATATAAAAAAGGGAGATAACTCCAATGTTAAAAAAAAGGGAGATAACTCCAATATTAAAAAAGGGAGATAACTCCAATATAAAAAAGGGAGATAACTCCAATGTAAAAAAGGGAGATAACTCCAATGTAAAAAAAGGGAGGTAACTCCAATATAAAAAAGAGATAACTCCAATATAAAAAAGGGAGATAACTCCAATGTAAAAAGGGAGATAACTCCAATGTAAAAAAGGGAGGTAACTCCAATATGAAAAAGGGAGATAACTCCAAAATAAAAAGGGAGGTAACGCCAATTTAATAGATTCCAATGCAATCGCACAAAATAAACCAGAGGCTCTCAAGAGCCTGTATCGTTCACCTGGTAATAAAAAAAAACAATTGGTCCTATGTAAAAACTATGTACTGCAGTGGTAGTCATCTTGGAATTACGATCAACATAAAAAACACCAAGTTTGTAAAGGACCTTCCAATGATTGATGCACAGTTTAGGTTCAATCAGTGCAATAGCTTCAGAGAAGAATATATTTCTGTATTTTCCCCATATGGTTCTGTGTTAATACTATGACCTGTGGTGGCAGCCATCTTGGATTTCCGATCGGCATAAAAAACACACACCTTGTAGAGGACCTTCCAATGATCATTCCTGGGCAGTTTGGTTTCAACTGTCCAAGTGGTTTCAGAGAAGAAGCATTTTGAAACATTTTTCCCATAGGGTCCAATGTTAAACTAAGTCCTGCCGTAGCCGCCATTTTGAATTTCATATCAGAATAAAAAACGTAAATTTTGTAGAGGACCATTCAATGAACATTCATGTACAGTTTGGCTTTAATCATATTTGTAGTTTCTGAGAAGAAGGCATTTGAACATTTTCCCATAGGGTCCAATGTTAATCTATGTCCTGCGGTGGTGGCCATCTTGGATTTCCGATCGGCATAAAAAACACACACCTTGTAGAGGACCTTCCAATGATCATTCCTGGGCAGTTTGGTTTCAATTATCCAAGTGGTTTCAGAGAAGAAGCGTTTTGAAACATTTTCCCCATAGGGTCCAATGTTAAACTAAGTCCTGCCGTAGCCGCCATTTTGAATTTCATACCGGAACAAAAAACGTAAATTTGTAGAGGACCATCCAATGAACATTCATGTACAGTTTGGCTTTAATCATATTTGTAGTTTCTGAGTAGAAGGCATTTGAATATTTTCCCATAGGGTCCAATGTTAATCTATGTCCTGCGGTGGCGGCCATCTTGGATTTCCGACCGGCATAAAAAACAGAAAATTTGTAGAGGACCTTCCAATGATCATTCCTGGGCAGTTTGGTTTCAACTGTCCAAGTGGTTTCAGAGAAGAAGCATTTTGAAACATTTTTCCCATAGGGTCCAATGTTAAACTAAGTCCTGCCGTAGCCGCCATTTTGAATTTCATATCGGAACAAAAAACCTTAAGATTGTAGAGGACCATCCAATGAACATTCATGTACAGTTTGGCTTTAATCATATTTGTAGTTTCTGAGAAGAAGGCATTTGAACATTTTCCCATAGGGTCCAATGTTAATCTATGTATTGCGGTGGCGGCCATCTTGGATTTCCGATCGGCATAAAAAACATAAAATTTGTAGAGGACCTTCCAATGATCATTCCTAGGCAGTTTGGTTTCAATTATCCAAGTGGTTTCAGAGAAGAAGCGTTTTGAAACATTTTTCCCATAGGGTCCAATGTTAAACTAAGTCCTGCCGTAGCCGCCATTTTGAATTTCATACCGGAACAAAAAACGTAAAGTTTGTAGAGGACCATCTAATGAACATTCATGTACAGTTTGGCTTTAATCATATTTGTAGTTTCTGAGTAGAAGGCATTTGAATATTTTCCCATAGGGTCCAATGTTAATCTATGTCCTGCGGTGGCGGCCATCTTGGATTTCCGATCGGCATAAAAAACATAAAATTTGTAGAGGACCTTCCAATGATCATTCCTAGGCAGTTTGGTTTCAATTATCCAAGTGGTTTCAGAGAAGAAGTGTTTTGAAACATTTTTCCCATAGGGTCCAATGTTAAACTAAGTCCTGCCGTAGCCGCCATTTTGAATTTCATACCGGAACAAAAAACGTAAAGTTTGTAGAGGACCATCTAATGAACATTCATGTACAGTTTGGCTTTAATCATATTTGTAGTTTCTGAGTAGAAGGCATTTGAATATTTTCCCATAGGGTCCAATGTTAATCTATGTCCTGCGGTGGCGGCCATCTTGGATTTCCGATCGGCATAAAAAACAGATAATTTGTAGAGGACCTTCCAATGATCATTCCTGGGCAGTTTGGTTTCAACTGTCCAAGTGGTTTCAGAGAAGAAGCATTTTGAAACATTTTTCCCATAGGGTCCAATGTTAAACTAAGTCCTGCCGTAGCCGCCATTTTGAATTTCATATCGGAACAAAAAACCTTTAGATTGTAGAGGACCATCCAATGAACATTCATGTACAGTTTGGCTTTAATCATATTTGTAGTTTCTGAGTAGAAGGCATTTGAACATTTTCCCATAGGGTCCAATGTTAATCTATGTATTGCGGTGGCGGCCATCTTGGATTTCCGATCGGCATAAAAAACATAAAATTTGTAGAGGACCTTCCAATGATCATTCCTGGGCAGTTTGGTTTCAATTATCCAAGTGGTTTCAGAGAAGAAGCGTTTTGAAACATTTTCCCCATAGGGTCCAATGTTAAACTAAGTCCTGCCGTAGCCGCCATTTTGAATTTCATACCGGAACAAAAAACGTAAAGTTTGTAGAGGACCATCTAATGAACATTCATGTACAGTTTGGCTTTAATCATATTTGTAGTTTCTGAGTAGAAGGCATTTGAATATTTTCCCATAGGGTCCAATGTTAATCTATGTATTGCGGTGGCGGCCATCTTGGATTTCCGATCGGCATAAAAAACATAAAATTTGTAGAGGACCTTCCAATGATCATTCCTATGCAGTTTGGTTTCAATTATCCAAGTGGTTTCAGAGAAGAAGCGTTTTGAAACATTTTTCCCATAGGGTCCAATGTTAAACTAAGTCCTGCCGTAGCCGCCATTTTGAATTTCATATCGGAACAAAAAACCTTAAGATTGTAGAGGACCATCCAATGAACATTCATGTACAGTTTGGCTTTAATCATATTTGTAGTTTCTGAGAAGAAGGCATTTGAACATTTTCCCATAGGGTACAATGTTAATCTATGTCCTGTGATGGCGGCCATCTTGGATTTCCGATCGGCATAAAAAACAGTAACTTGGTAAAGGACATTCCAATGATCATTCCTTTACAGTTTGGGTTCAGTCAGTTCATTAGTTTCAGAGAAGAATATCTTTGAAATTTCAGCCAATCAGAGCATATTATTGGCCCTGGCAGCCATATTGAATATTCGACTGGAACGAAAAACAGTAACTTTGTAGAGGACCATCCAAGGAACATTCCTGCTAAGTTCGGTTCCAATCGGCCAAGTGGTTTCGGAGAAGAAGCTTGAAATGTGAAAAGTTTACAGACGACAGACGACAGACGACAGACGACGGACGCCAAGTGATGGCAATAGTTCACCTGGACCTTTGGTCCAGGTGAACTAAAAAAGGGAGGTAGCTCCAATTTAATAGATTGCAATGCAATCACGCAAAATAAAAAAGGGAGGCAACTCAAATTTAATAGATTGCAATGCAATCATGCAAAATAAAAAAGGGAGGCAACTCAAATTTAATAGATTGCAATACAATCGCGCAAAATTTAAAAGGGAGGTAACTCCAATTTAATAGATTGGAATACAATTGCACAAAACTAAAAAAGGGAGGTAACTCCAATTTAATAGATTGCAATGCAATCATGCAATATAAAAAAGGGAGGTAACTCCAATATAAAAAGGGAGATAACTCCAATGTAAAAAAGGGAGATAACTCCAATATAAAAAAGGGAGATAACTCCAATATAAGAAAAAGGAGGTAACTCCAATATAAAAAAGGGAGATAACTCCAATGTAAAAAAGGTAGGTAACTCCAATATAAAAAAGGGAGATAACTCCAATATAAAAAAGGGAGATAACTCCAATATATAAAAAGGGAGATAACTCCAATATTAAAAAAAAGGAGGTAACTCCAATATAAAAAAGGGAGATAACTCCAATGTAAAAAAGGTAGGTAACTCCAATATAAAAAAGGGAGATCACTCCAATATAAAAAAGGGAGATAACTCCAATATATAAAAAGGGAGATAACTCCAATATAAGAAAAGGGAGGTAACTCCATTATAAAAAAGGAGATAACTCCAATATAAAAAAGGGAGGTAACTCCAATATAAAAAAGGGAGGTAACTCCAATATAAAAAAGGGAGATAACTCCAATGTAAAAAAAAGGGATATAACTCCAATGTTAAAAAAGGGAGATAACTCCGATATAAAAAAGGGAGATAACTCCAATGTAAAAAAGGGAGATAACTCCAATGTAAAAAAGGGAGGTAACTCCAATATAAAAAAGAGAGATAACTCCAATATAAAAAAGGGAGATAACTCCAATTTAAAAAAGGGAGATAACTCCAATGTAAAAAAGGGAGGTAACTCCAATATGAAAAAGGGAGATAACTCCAAAATAAAAAGGGAGGTAACGCCAATTTAATAGATTCCAATGCAATCGCACAAAATAAAAAAGGGAGGTAGCTCCAATTTAATAGATTGCAATGCAATCACGCAAAATAAAAAAGGGAGGTAACTCAAATTTAATAGATTGCAATACAATCGCGCAAAATTTAAAAGGGAGGTAACTCCAATTTAATAGATTGCAATGCAATCGCACAAAACTAAAAAAGGGAGGTAACTCCAATTTAATAGATTGCAATGCAATCATGCAATATAAAAAAGGGAGGTAACTCCAATTTAATAAATTGCAATGCAATCGTACAAAATAAAAAAAGGGAGGTAACTCCAATTTAATAGATTGCAATGCAATCACGCAAAATAAAAAAGGGAGGTAACTCCAATTTAATAGATTGCAATGCAATCACACAAAATATAAAAGGGAGGTAACTCCAATTTAATAGATTACAATGCAATCACACAAAATAAAAAAGGGAGGTAACTCCAATTTAATAGATTGCAATGCAATCGCACAAAATATAAAAGGGAGGTAACTCCAATTTAATAGATTGCAATACAATCACGTAAAATTAAAAAAGGGAGGTAACTCCAATTTAATAGATTGCAATGCAATTACGCAGAATAAAAAAGGGAGGCAACTCAAATTTAATAGATTGCAATACAATCGCGCAAAATTTAAAAGGGAGGTAACTCAAATTTAATAGATTGCAATGCAATCGCGCAAAATAAAAAAGGGAGGTAACTCAAATTTAATAGATTGCAATGCAATCGTGCAAAATAAAAAAGGGAGGTAACTCCAATTCAATAGATTGCAATACAATCGCGCAAAATAAACCAGAGGCTCCCAGGAGCCTGTAATCGCTCACCTGGATCAAAGCTGCTTTCAATAACAACGCAACTGCACTGTGGCGCCCATCTTGGCGGGACAGCGCAACTGCCGGACACAATTTTGGAAGAGGACCATCCAATGACTATTCCATCAAAGTTTGGTTCTAATTGTGCTACTGGTTCCAGACAAGATGGTTTTTATGTGAATTTCCCATAGGGTTCTATGTTAAACTAAGTACAGCTGTGCAGCCATCTTGGTCAGAGGGCAGGACCACAAGGCACAATTTTGGAAGAGGACCATACAATGACTATTCTATCAAAGTTTGGTTCCAATTGAGCAACTGGTTCTAGACAAGAAGATTTTTATGTGAATTTCCCATAGGTTCCTATGTTAAACTAAGTTCGGCTGTGGGGGCCATCTTGGTCGAAGGATCGAACTGCCTGACAAATTTTTGGAAGAGAACCATCCAATGACTATTTCATCAACATTTAGTTCTTATTGAGTAAATGGTTTCAAACAAGAAGATTTTTATGGGAATTTCCCATAGGGTCCTATGTTAAATAAAATTTGGCTGTGGCAGCCATCTTGGTCGGAGGTCTGAAATGTCAGACATAAATTTGAAAGGGAAACACCCAAGGATCATTTCAGCAAAGTTTGGTTGAGATTGGCTCAGTAGTTTCAGAGGAGAAGATTTTTTAAATTTCATCCTCCCTTTTTCTATTTTGAGCTTGGCGGCCATCTTGGTTGGAAGTCGGGATCACCGGACACAATTTTGGAAGGGGGCCATCCAAGAATCATTTCAGCAAAGTTTGGTTGAGATTGGCTCAGTAGTTTCAGAGAAGAAGATTTTTTTTAAATTTCATCCCCCCTTTTTTCTAATTTGCATAATCGGTCAAAATCGGCAAAAGTTCAAAGTTCATAAAAAATCCTGTAATACATGTTAAAAAGCTCATCATTATGCTTATACAGTTCAAATTTGGGCACATTCTGGCTTAAAATAGAGCAGTTGTGGCTATTTGAAGAAATTTCTATTTTTAGTAACAGTGGCCATCTTGAATGGAGGGCGGGGCTGTCGGACACAATTTTGAAAGGGACCCACCCAGGTTTGGTTTAATTTGGTTCAGCGGTTTCAGAGGAGAAGATTTAAATGTGATCTTTTATCAAAATATGCCTAATTTGCATAATCGGTATATATCGGCTGAAAGAAAAATTTCACAGAAAAACCCGGAATATATGTTAAACTATTCCTTGCCATGTAGCTGCAGTTAAAATTTGAGCTCATTTTGACTTTCACTGAAACAGCAATGGACAATTAAAATTTCATCCCCCCTTTTTTCTATTTTGAGCTTGGTGGCCATCTTGGTTGGAAGTCGGGATCAACTGACACAATTTTGAAAGGGGGCCTTCCAAGGACCATTCCACCAAAGTTTGGTTGCAATTGGCCCAATGGTTTCTGAGGAGAAGATTAAAATGTGAAATGTTGACGGACGGACGACAGACGATGGACGAAAAGTGATGCCAATAGCTCACATGGCCTAAAGGCCAGGTGAGCTAAAAAACCTAGACAGTAGTAAGTATATCAATCTGATTAAAATAATATCTCTCACTTGCTCCCCTTTACTGATTTGTCATGGTGTGGGAGACCTGAAGAAACCCCATTGCAGGTCACATGTGAGTGACCCTTTGACATGAATATTTAATAAATATGGGTTGTGACCTTTTTCGACCAATCAGATTGCTGGTAACAAACAAAGCAATTCAATTTAAAATTATAACCTTTTCAGTCACCCAAGTGCCATTTTCATTGGACAGAACCATAGGGTCACATATGTATATTCATTGACAAACATCCATGAAAAAAAAAGAGGACCATGCAAGTAATATTAGAGCAAAGTTTCCTTTCAAAAAGTTTTTTTTTTTTTTATATAACTATAATTTATTCAACACACCAGGTCTGTAGGGGTTAGGGTTATGGTGTTTAACCCCACTTTCAACAATATTTCTGCTATATCGTGGCGGTCAGTTTATTGATGGAGGAAACCGGAGTACCCGGAGAAAACCACCAACCTGCGGCAAGTCACTGACAAACTTTATCACCTAATGTTGTATCGAGTACACCTCTCCATGAGTGGGATTCGAATATCTGGTTTGTATATTTCTAAAACATTTCCTTTTAAACTTTTTCCTTTGATGACAGCCATCTTTATAAAAATATGTAAATTTTGCCAGGAATCATCAAATGATCATCTAAGTACAGTTTGGAAACAATCAAGTTTATAGTTTCTATCTCAGAAAATTCCTCATATCATTTTTAAGATGGTCTTGTGTTTAACTTTGTTTGGCAGTGCTTGACATCATGTATTTCTGATCCATATACAGTTGGGCAAATTTTGTACGGACCTGTCAAGTTTGGTTCAGATTGGTCTAGTCAGGTTTTACAGAAGAACACTAAAATGTAAAAAGTTTATGAAGAGGATGATGACATATGACGGACGTTCAGTGATGTCAATTACCCTTTAGGTCTCTATGTACAGAGCTCAAGTCTGTGAAACTGTAGAAAGATGTACCACCAAATTATATGTAACTTACCAAACACGATAATATAAAACCAGCTATCAGAATATACATAGTCTGTGAAAACTGTTGACAGATATAGCCCCATATAAAACCGACAACCTGGAATAAATACATGTATATATAATACAATGATATATCTATTGCATATGTACAATCATTTTATTATCCCCTCGCCAACGAAGTTGCGAAGGGATATAGTAACGCTACCGTCCGTCCGTTTTTCTTTCCGTAACATCCTTGTGAACACTCTAGAATCAACATCCTTCAATGGATTTTGACCAAACTTGGTACATACGTACTTAGTCCTTAGGAAAGTCTGGAACCCTATTGATTTTCAAGGTCATAGGTCAAGGTCACCAGGTCAAATTTGTACCGCATAACATCCTTGTGAACACTAGAATCAACATCCTTCTATGGATTTTGACCAAACTTGGTACATACTTAGTTCTTAAGAGAATCTGGAACCCTATTGATTTTCAAGGTCACCAGGTCAAATTTTTACTGCGTAACACAGTGATTGGGAAAGGCAGGGGCCGTTTGATACATACAGTTTTGTAATTCTGTGTAGATGCTCCATATAAAAATAAATTAAAAGGCCCATAAAATATTTTAGTTTTCACAAAGACTACACTGAAATGGCCCATTGAATGTTGTGATGATGGGGCCGCAATGGCCCATAATCATTTCCTCTTTCCTGATCACTGCGTAACATCCTTGTGAACACTCTAGAATCAACATCCTTCAATGGATTTTGACCAAACTTGGTACATACTTAGTCCTTAAGAGAATCTGGAACCCTATTGATTTTCAAGGTCATAGGTCAAAGTCACCGGGTCAAATTTTTAGGCAAGGGGATATGCCACGCTTTGCGTTGCACTTGTTTACTTTAGTGCATGTATCATATAATAATGAGTCAGTAATTTGTACAAGGTTGAATCTTCATTTCACAAGGAAACTTCATGTCAAACAGTCAAATACAATTACATTTCTCTTTCAGGTTCCCAAGAATACTGGTTTTTTTCTTTTGCAGCTTATAGTTATTACATGTACATGTATATTAAATTTATTAGACCCTAAAGACTCTAGGATCTCCATTTAAGCTAGCATGAATATGCTATCAAAATGAAGATTCATGCCATTTATACTTACATTTCCATTACTGATTCTTAAGAAAATCTTTTTAATTTTAATTTTCAAAACTTGACCTTTAGATCTCCAGGGCTCTGACCCCTTGGATCCTGGGACGTTCGTTTGAACATATTTAAATCCACATGAAGCTGCAGAGGTTCAACTGTAATCTTCAATTACAATGTATCATTCATAAATTACTGAGAAATTGCTTAATCCTCTGAATGGCTCTGATGGTAGTGTATTTGTTGGTGCTGTTGTTAGTACAATTCTACATCTGATATAACTTTTTACTTTTAACTTACCCCAAAAACTAAAATAATTACTTGGAACAACCTCTCTGCTCTCTTTTGTCCTTCAAAATCCTGAAAAACATAATAAAACTCAAACTGCAAATTTCGTAAAAATTTTCAAAAAAGATATCTGAAAAAAATCATCCCTGAAAAATATAGGGTGGTGCTCAACTTGTTAATGACACTCAAAGCTACAATGTACATGTAAATCCTTAATTATATACTTCAACAATTATTTTTTTTTAATCCAAGGAGTTGTTCATAATAAGGGAAGACCAAAAGTCTCTTTAAAGGATAAATATCTTGTTTAATCAATTTGAGGAGTAAATATATATGTTGTGTAAAGAGTAGAGAGGGTACAGATTTAGTAATTTATTACAGACTCTTTACAAGCAACAGCATTCTGTAGAACAAATATGCTAAATTAAACCAAAATTAAATCACTTTTACGTCATCTGCATGGCAGGGTCGATGTACAAATATATAGGGATTACTATACTTAAAACTAAATCGGACAGATGTATTGTGTTTCAAATGTTTTGATACATTCAATAAAAGTCGAGTGAAGGTAAAGAAGCTTTATATTTCTTAAAATATATAAGTAATTGTAAGTCTCATTGTGGTCTAAGCGTGACACAAGATCGGCCAATTTTTCAAAAGCATGACATGGGAAAGTAAAAAAAATAACAGAGATCCTATAAGACTAAGACTAAGACTTTTATTTTCGAATTATCAGCCCATATGAGCATAGCAATCAAACATCAAATAAAGTTAATAATGCAATAAACAATAATCAATAATATTAAAGAAAATATAAGGCAGTACACAGTATTGAAAAAGTTTCTGATTCAGTAATACTGTTACTGGGCTCAGCCCAAATTCCATCCACTGCACAATGGGAGATAACTCTGATTGTACAGTGTTGGAATTACTACAGAGCTTCATGGACTCCCAATTTTCAGGTTTTAGATTCTTACAATGGTGGGACTCAACAAAATTTTCAAAAATGTTTTCTGGACTCGATAAATTTAAATTGCTACAAGTATTCCTGAAATAATACATGTGAGCACACGAAGGTACCGGGTCGTTTCGCCCCGGAAAGTGAGTCGATTCGCCCCACTTAATTGCTATTATATAATAATAGATGAAGTCTTTTTCGACAATTTTTTGGTAATTATTTATTTATTAGTTGTATGCAAAAAAAATAATAACATAAAAATAAAATAAAAATATATGATAAACAATGGAACTAACATCATCATGATGTTATATTATAATATTTAATAATTATTGGTCAATTATTACTAATTAAACTGCAAAAATAATAATAAAGAGAAATTAATAAAAAATTGAAAATTGTAATTATTTTTATTCTTTGATCTGTCGATTACTAATTAATTGTTGTTGCTACATGCTTTCATAGGAACCTGTCCCACCCAAGCTCTTGCAAACTTGTGCATATTGAGAAAAGTGTTGTAACAATATACTCAGTTTGAGAAATTCTTTGATCTTTCGGTGAGTATGACGCCACGTATAAAAAGGGGTGCTATGTCACAAGATTCATTAATCAAAATGCCATTCCCTTGTGTATCTGACCAGGAGATTCGACCTCGACATCACGCTTTAGAGTGTGAATCTTGTTTCCAGTGGCAGCATCGTTTGTGTAATACTGGTGAAAGTGAACAAAGAAATTTTACACATTTAATCAGGTGTCAAACAATGAAAGTGAAGCCATACATATAATTATTAAACACATCAAGAAAGCATGTTAATTATGAGGAAGACAAAAATAATGTACCCATGAACAAGCCTTATCAACATCCAAAATACGAATATTTGCAATGGTATTTTCCATATTTCATTTTTTAAAGCACTATTAATAAATGAGGGCGAAACGACTCATGGGGCGAACAGGATTCAGGGCGAAACGACCCGGATGCGCACACGAATGGTAGTAGCATGGGATGCATGAAATGACAAAGCATTAGTCAAAGAACTTGTGACAATCGTTATCAGATTAAGTGGGAAATCAAAATTAGCTGGTACTTTAATTCGGATATTATCTGTGAAATAGGGTATTATACAAAAATGTATATGACACGATAATATGTACATTTTTGTAAGTTATTGCCAATATTTTTCATTGTGTATTGCCACCACCTGCGCAATTACTAAATTGAGTGCATTTTCTTCTTCTTCTTCCCGTCAGGAGAATACTCTATATTGAGTGTTGACTCTCTGCGCATGTCCCTTCTGTACAGCTAAAAGCAAATCGTATACACAGTCAAAAACGGAATGAACGTATTTACATCTGGGATAGCACTGGTAGGGCGATGGACCTAACCCTGCCTGGAATTGGTCAATGGTGTTGACTTGATGTAGAGTTGGTGGTATGGTGTTCCAGGTGATGATGGTACACGGGAAGAAAGAATATAAATAAATAAATAAATAAATAAGTTTTATTTAAAGTCGAAGCATGTACAACAAGCATAACACAAGCTCTAACCACAGGGCCTTGTCACTATCCAGGTAAATATACTATCAATGTATAAACATATACAAGGGCAGACATCTTTTTTTACCCCCGCTCGTTTCAAGTCGTGTTTGTTTTTTAAATTCCTTCTAATATATTCAAAACCCTGTTTGGTTCAACTCCCAAGACCTTATTCTTTTAAAAAAATATCATGACCTCCCCTCGACTACCTCTTGTGAAGGCGCAGCGGTCGTTTTTGTCAGGAATTCGCCCGAGTAGAGAACAACATGGACCCAAAGTGAAAGTAACAGCGCCACCTAAAAAAAAACCGGAAGTTCGGAACTCTCGGGGTTTTAGCTTTGAGGTAAGGAAAATACCGTTAAGATTCAAACATCATTAAACGAGCAGGACGATTTGAAGTGAAAACTGAACATTTTTGACTTATACATACAATGAATGATAAATGCCATTTTCAAGGCTTTTTCTTGATTGCTGTCCATTTTCTTTAATTTATTATTTCGTCTGTTATTTCCCGCGGTATCTTATACTTAGAAACACGATAACTAGCTAGAAAACCAAATATCGAATGGTAAAACCCCGAGAGTTCTGAACTTCCGTTTTTTTATAGGTGGCGCTGTTACTTTCACTTTGGGTCCATGTTGTTCTCTACTCAGGCGAATTCCTGACAAAAATGACCGCTGCGCCTTCACAAGAGGTAGTCGAGGGTGGGTCATGATATTTTTTTAAAAGAATAAGGTCTTGGGAGTTGAACCAAACAGGGTTTTGAATATATTAGAAGGAATTTAAAAAACAAACACGACTTGAAGCGAGCGGGGGTAAAAAAAGATGTCCGCCCTTGTATATGTTTATACATTGATAGTATATTTACCTGGATAGTGACAAGCCCACAAGGCCCTGTGCTCTAACGAGGTTTTAAATTCGACTAATATCGATATACATCAGCATTTTCTTGAGGACATTTCAACTTGGTACAAGTTTAAATACAAAACTTTGAGGAAAGTAACGCCTCCTGGTATATAATAGTTTATTTCGGAGTTTTGTGAATTAATTTCATGCCATGCCCATGGGCATGGACATGGTATCGGCATATTGAAACAATTATTGTCTTGCTGGGAACAAAAGCTGTGTGTGAGTGTGTATTTTACAATAAATGTGTACATGTTTCATTACCATGTGAAAAGGTACTTTTTTTAAAGCTTCCGGGAGAAATCTTTCCAGATCCATTGTGCTTCTTTAATACGACAATTCAATATGGACAAAAATTGCAGGAAGTTGTCGTGTCAATTTTTTAAAACATTGTTATCTCCCTTGAAGGAGAATGTTAAAACTGGACTAAATGAGGATTAGGATAGGATGTTCCGTGCGATTGTCCACAAGAACTCCGTCAGTGGCGAAATAACGTGCGTGCCGATAGTAGTTAATTTATATTCAAATACAATCAACGGTACCGATATTGTTTGATATATTGCTTAAACGATCTACTATCAGTGTTAGTGGATATTAATTAACGTGTATTAAATAAAGATATAAAGGGAATATGATATCGATTTCCATTGCCCCTAAACAATTGTTACTTAATTTGAGTACCAGACTGTCCGAGTCTGATTATAACTCTCAGCATAAAACTAGTATTTATGGGTTTGAGGTTTGGGTGTATGGTGTTTAACGCCACTGTCAACAATATTTCAGTTATATCGTGGCGTCAGCTTTATTGGTGGAGCCGGGAGACCGGAGAAAACCACCATATGCAGATTTGAATCTCTAAATATTGAAGACGTTCCACCGGTTCCAGCCTTAACACCAATCCGACCCTGCCGGTCCGACCTTGTTTTTCCGACCATGTGCCAGTCCGGCCTTGTCTCGAAAGTCGAAAATATACAGAAAATCTGAATCTATATTTCTAAAGATATTGTAAATAAACCACCGTCTTCGTTAGTCAAGGGTTACGATCATGAAGATGAGTAGAGCGAATCGTAACCCTTGGCTAGCGAAGATGATAAACCACAGACAGTGGACAAAAGTATTCGAACGCTTCTGATTTTCCATATATATTTCATATAAAACTACGATTTTTCAAATAATTATCCTGAGGTCAATTGACGTCCAATTTTGATACTTGTTTTATCAACAAAAGCAGAAAAGTATGTAGTTTATAGTTATAATTTTCAAAGAATTTTTAGAAGCATGTATTTCAAATCACCATGATTTGAACAAGACTTAATAATTTGTCTACAAAAGTACTATCATTGTATTGTGTTTCGGATGAAATAAATTAAGTTTTGTGTTTAATTTGTGTTTTCTCAAAATGTTTGTCTTGTAAAACAATGTTGATATTATACAATTTAACTGCTTTCTATTTTGCTTGTGTCAATTAACAAATTATCAAAATCGGACATGAATTGACTTCAGTATATATTTTTTTTAAATTGTAGATTAATATGAAATATATAGGGAAAACTGGAAGCGTCCGAATACTTTTGTCCACTGTCTTGTGTTTTGTGTATGTAAAAAAAAAAAAAGTTCAGAATGTTATAAAAATAAACATCCTATCGCAATTTGAAGTAAGATTTGTTTGACACAGTGTAAAGAATCAGAGATAAATAAAAAAAACATGTATCTGAAAGAATGAAGGGAAAAAAGAACAAAAATGTATATAAAAGAAGTTTTTTTTTATATTTGTTAAAAATTGGAAGAAACTGATCCAAAACACTATTTGAAGTTCCTCGAATCTGTAAGATAAGCGGTCACTGCGAGTCCATCGTCACTTGTTTGGATGTCGTATAGTATGGTAATGCATATTCGCTATTGGATCTACACCATGGGAATATTTTAGTAAGTGTGTCGAGTTCAAACTTCCCTTTTCTTTGTAGCAACATTCCAGCAGCACCAGCATATGGGGTTTACATCTCTCAACTCATTTGCTATTCTAGAGCTTGTTGTTGATACTACGACTTCCTTAAGAGAGCCCAGCTGCTGACACATAAGCTAATCCAGCAAGGGTTTGTTGCCCAAAGCTTGATGTCATCACTACAGAAATTCTATGGTCGATATCATGAGTTGGTTGACCGTAATGGAACATCTGTCTCCAAGATGAAAACAGATATTTTCCCTCTGGCAACTTAGTTCTTGCCTCTTTCACTGGATTTTACTTCATTACCAGATTTTACATGATCAACACGGCGGGTGTCTTACAAGAAACAGAAGATGCTTACTCTATCGGTACACCTGACCTCGACCATCAAAAAAACAAAACAAACAAAAAATGTGGTTCAGGGTTTTCATTTGTGGATCCTAAGGTATTGTTCTCTTGAATAACATAAACACGGAGATAGTGTGTTGTGCACATATTTAGGTAGCTACCTCATTCGCGGCAACCCCAGTTCACCTTTCTTTTCCTTTCATCTTGTTCAAACCTCTTTTGGTTTGTTGTTATCAATTTCTTACATATGAGAGGAACATGGGTGAAGTTGAAATATTACACTATTTGCACCCTTTGAAAATAATGTAAACTCGAAAAACACTCTCAATAATAGTACTCCCAGAATAACACTGTCAGTAATATTACTCCCAGATTAACACTGTTAGTAATATTACTCCCAGAATAACACTGTCAGTAATATTACTCCCAGAATAACACTGTTAGTAATATTACTCCCAGAATAACACTGTCAGTAATATTACTCCCAGAATAACACTGTTAGTAATATTACTCACAGAATAACACTGCCAGTAATACTACTCACAGAATAACACTGTCCGTAATACTACTCACAATAAAACACTGTCAGTAATATGACTCCCAAAATAACACTGTCAGTAATTTTACTCCCAGAATAACACTGTTAGTAACATTACTCACAGAATAACACTGTCCGTAATACTACTCACAATATAACACTGTCAGTAATATGACTCCCAAAATAACACTGTCAGTAATTTTACTCCCAGAACAACACTGTCCGTAATATTACTCCCAGAATAACACTGTCAGTAATATTACTCCCAGAATAACACTGTTAGTAATATTACTCCCAGTAATATTACTCCTAAAATAACACTGTCAGTAATATTGCTCCCAGAATAACACTGCCAATCAGATAACTCCCAAAATAACACTCGGTAACATTACTACCAGAATAACTCCGTCAATATTACTTGTAGAATAACACTGCCAGTAATATTACTCACAGAATAACACTGCCAGTAATATTACTCACAGAATAACACTGCCAGTAATATTACTCACAGAATAACACTGCCAGTAATATTACTCACAGAATAACACTGCCAACAGTCAGTAAAATTACTCCCAAAATAACACTGTCAGTAATATTACTCACAGAATAACACTGTCCGTAATAATAATCACAATATAAGACTGTCAGTAATATTACTCGCAGAATAACACTGTCAGTAATTACTCCCAGAATAACAGTCAGTAATATTACTCACAGAATAACAGTCAGTAACTACTCCCAGAATAACACTGTCAGTAATATTACTCACAGAATAACACTGTCAGTAATATTACTCTCAGAATAACAACACTAAATCAGCTAAAAATGAAGATTGCATGACACACATACAATTGAATGAGTGCACGAGTGATTGTTGTTTAACGCCAATTCAGCAATTTGTCAGCTATATAATGGCGAGAACAAGTTAATTTTCGATGAGATGATGATGAGGTTCGCTTTATACTAGACCAACACGATTTGTTGGATTTTAATAGCGTTATCTCACTGAAACAATAGTCCGCGGATAGACATATGTCACTCCACTCGGACACATGATCCAGATTCCGAACCAACCAGTCTGCTCTTTCTCCTTAATTAATACTGCATGCTTGGCGGAGAGGTCACAAATACCAATTTTATGATGGCCATGGATATTTTGCATAGGCTAAGCGGTTGCAGAGGAGGTTGTTTAGAAATCGACCAACCAGAAACAAGAATTGTCTATGGCTTCCATGTTTGGAAACAGATCGAGACAAAAATAGCAATTTTATAGAGGATCTTCCATAGATTCTTCCTACTAAGATTCGGTTCATTTGGCTAAGCAGTTTCAGAAGAGATTTTATAGAAATCGACCAACCAGAAACAAAAATTTCCTATATGGCAGCCATGTTTGGTATGAGCAATCATAATAGTTGACCTTCCAAATTTCACCTCATTTGGCCAAGCAGTTTCAAAGGAGAATATTTTTTAGAAATTGATCAACTAGAAACAATTAAGAATTGCCTATGGCAGCTATAAATGAGCAATCTATATTGAGGACCTTCCATAGATGCTTCCTACCAAGTCGGATAATTTGGCCAAGCAATTTCAGAGGAAAAGATTTTTTCGAAATTGACCCAACCAGAAAAAGAATTGGCTATGGAGGTCATGTTTGTCAACGGATCAGGATGAATTTTTGTTTGTTTTGGTTCATTTGGCCAAGTGGTCTCAAAGGAGAAGATTAAAATGTGAAAAGTTAACGGACGACGGATGCCAAGTGATGACAAAAGCTTTAATAAGGTGAGCTAAAAAATCATATTTTCATTAAATTGAAATTCTGAAGTTCCTGAAACGAACCTTAGAAGTTGGTGTTTTCAGAAAATAAAGGACAAACTCGAGAACAAAACAAATGTGTTAAAGTACAAAATAAAATTTGGCCTGTCTTTTATGGATATGTTTCACTTGTCGTAAACACTTCCCTGTCCTTTCCTCATTCATGACTTATCACCGGGTTTGTAACTAAATTAACATGACGGGTGTCACAAGTGGAGCAGGAACTGCCTACCCTTTTGGATCACCTGAGTTCACCCCTGGTTTTTAGTGGTGTTCGTGTTACTCGATCTTTAGTTTTATATGTATATTTTGTAGATCGTTGTTTGTCCTTTTGTACTTTTTCTTTTGGCCATTGTGTTGTCTGTTCTTCTTCGATTTACCGATTTTGATTACCCCTTTGGTATCCTCAAACTATTCTTATGGTCCCTGACCTTGTGTATAAATTTAAAATTAGTTGCTTCAAGGGAACTAAAGTTATTGAGTGGAAACCAAATGTAGAACAGATGTATGAACAAACGTACATATGATATAATTAATAAAAAAATATTGATGCTTATTTGGCGTGGGTGTAATAAAATAAAAAAAATCTGAACAACTATGATAATGAAAATAAGATTACAAGTTCATTGAGGGGTTAGGGTTATGGTGTTTAATGCCACTTACATCAATATTTCAGCTATATCGTGGCAATCAGTTTTATTGGTGGAGGAAACCGGAATACACAGAGAAAACCAGAGCTGCCACAGGTTCCTTGAAAATTTGATTTTTCCATTGAAAAATCTGGTAAAAAAATACAATGCATTATCATTAAATTGTTGAAAATGCAATTCTTCCATCATATTTAATAATAGGGTCATGGTGTTTAACACCACTTTCAACAATATTTCAGTCATATCATGAAGGTCAGTTTTGTTGATCGATTGTATAGAGTACACCTTGCCATGAGAGGGATTAAAACTCACAACTTTAGTGGTGATAGGTAGGTACTGATTGCACAGGTAGTTGTAATTCCGACTACCAGTACCATACAATCACGCTTAGGACAACCCCTAATTTAATATTAGCCGATTAAAAATGTGGATTCCTGGTGACATAAAGAAAACTTCAAAAGGATCAAGATTTGATATTTTTTTATTACAGCTGACATAAAACAACAAATGTTTATGAAGACTTGAAACAACTTACCAAGCAAACGATTCCATTAAAATATAGATAAAATGAAACAATTGATTATCAATGATATTATGATAATATTCGATCTACCAGTAATTAAAATTACATGCTTGTTGTAGCTTTTTATATTCTTTGGAGATATACCTAACATCTAACAACATCCTGGTTGGGTTCATGTCGGGAAACCTTTTATTCAGGTTAAATATTGGTGTGGGGTATCTTCTATTAGCGAGTGAGAAATTGTTGTTTAACGCCAACTCAGTAATTTTTCAGCTATATCTTGGCAAGAACAAGTTAATTTTCAATGAGATGATGATGAGGTCCACTTTGTACTAGACCGACATGCTTTGTTGGATTTTTATAGTGTTAGTTCATTGAAACAACAGTGTGCGGATAGACATGTCGAGCCTCTTGGACACACTATCCTGATTCCGAGCCAATCAATCTTTGCTGCTCTTTCTCCTTAATGCTGCGTGGTTAGTGGAGAAGCAACAAATACCAATTTTAAAATCTTTGGTTTGACTTGATCGTGACTCGAACCCCTGAGGCGAGCACGCTAACCATTACACCACTGATGCGGATCAGTCATATGGAAGACATTTAAACATATAGATCAAACAGACAAAAGCTCTTGGCCTATCTTCGGTTTTAATCCTTAATGAGTTAGTAGCCTCATTGCTGATTGATTGGCTGAAAATATGAACCCTAACTTGACCCCATTGTCGTTAGATGTTTAATAATGTATCACCAAAAAATAAAATTTAAAAAAAGGTACAAACATCTAATTCTCATCAGATTCAACAATATTTAATGCTAAAGTCATATACAGCTTGATTTGATTTGCATACAAAGTCAGACACAGGTAGTGACTCCTGATGTGTATATCAGACAGAGAATGTCTGAAGGTGATTGGCACACAACACATGTCTAGTACAAATAATTGATGTCACACTCCTCCCGAGTCTGCTATTAAATGTTCTGAAAAAAGAAGACAAAAATAATCTATAAAAGGATGTTAACAGACGAAGATCTTTTTAATAGTGATGATTTCATGGTACAGTGAAATATGTCTAACCCGAACCCTGTATAAACAGAATCCTGTATAAACCGAACTTGCAATAAAGTTCCTATGTAGTACATCTTTGTTCATTTATAAACCTCTATAAACTGAACACATGTCTATTCTGAGCACAAAAGTTGATCCCAAGGAGGTTCAGTTTAGACAGGCTTCACTGTACATATAAACTATTCAAAGCTGTATTATGACAATGATAAATCTTGAAAATACACGAGAAATCTGTTTAATCTGATATTTTTTTTTCAACAGTTGAAAGGACTATCAAAAAGATTATTAAATCTTATTAAAATGGATAACCATACAAACACTGTCAAAAGTATGGGCTACCTATCTCGAAAGACAAAAATGTTATGACCCGGACAAGAAAATACTATTTTAAAAACAATTATTTGACCTTGAGGTCAAAGGTCAAGGTCTCACGAAGGTCATTACGGTACGCGACACACCACCTTATGGTCATGCACCCACATACCAAATATAATTGACCTATCTGGAAAGACAAAAAAGTTATGGTCCGGAAAAGCTTCGCTGAGAAGAAGCAGAAGAAAAAATCAGATTAAAACAATATGTCTCCCTTCGTTCGAAGGGGAGACATAATAATATACATATATATATATATATGCGGCACATCAATGGTTTTCTCTGGGTACTCCGGTTTCCTCCACCAATAAAACTGACTGTCATGATATAGCTGAAATATTGTTGAAAGTGGCGTTAAACACCCTCCATCCCCCAATGATTCAGAGCCAACCAGCCTTTGAAATTTCTCCTTAATGCAGCATGCTTAAAGGTAAATTTAATTAATATGCTTATGAAAACATGAGTTAAGTCCCTTGTTAATCAGACTTACTTTGTAGAGGTAGTCTAATGGGTTCGTCATCTTGAATCGTGGTTTCATGTAATTGATTCCTAAATTTATATTGTATATACAATGACTTATTGACCCCAGGACAAGGATCATAAAATCCAGGAATATCCGCCTGCAAAAATGAAATATCATATTTTTAATAAAAACGTAGATATCAAATTTAGTGTGCACAAAACATTTCTGGAATGACCTTCATCAGATCAATCAATCAATCAATCAATCAATCAATCAATCAATCAATCAATCAATTAATCCATATATTGTGAAGAGATTGTCTTAAAATACTGACTCGTAATGACTCAAAATACTGACTAATATTGACTTTAAAAACTGACTAATAATGACTTGAAAATCTGAATACTAAAAACTCAAAATATTGACATGTTTTGATGGTCTCCAATTTATGGTACGAGAGGTTTTCACCTTGCATGAATTAGGAAGAACAGCATATTAAATGAACAAACAGTCATCTGTTAAAATATGAATATGTATATGTTTTGATATTTATTAATCTTTTAATACGACTGTTGTGGTATCACCATATACCTTAACTTTCAGCAAATCTGAAAATGTACAAATGGAATTTATTCGGCCTATAAGGTTGGCAATCAATTAAGGTCAGAAACAAGTATGAGGATATTAAGTTTTTTTAATGGAATCCATCCAACTTAAGTAACCACATCAAAAGGAAAAATAATCAAATTGATGCAGTGTTTCAGCTAGACTTTGAAATCTTCAAGACAGTTGCTAGTTTTATAATAAGTTCTTCAGGACAATTTGAGAAATAGGTGGACAAATGTCCTGAGACCTGTGCCTAGCTGAATCAATCTGTGCCAAAAACATTTTGACAAACTAGCCCAAACAGCATTTTAGAAGATTATTTTTATTTGACTAAGCAAATTTTATGCAATTTTTACTATACATAGGGATAGTGGTGTTTGGAGCAGACAGCTGAATCACTAGGCTGTACATACCTTAGTTTTAGTCTGTGGTAACAATAAATTGGAATCTTTGACTAGAACTTGTACAGGAATGGTTACATTAATACATTCATCTTCTGATAAGTCTCTGAAAAAAACCAGATAGAATAAACTAAAGATAAAAATCTAAAAAAATATAGTCAAACCTGCCCATGAGGCCACCTCTATCAAGCAGTCACCTGTTTTTAAACTAAAGGTAACTTGTTCTTGTCCTATCATAGAAAATTTCATATGAATTGAACCTCTTTTAAGAGATCACCTGTCTAGTAAGACCACTTTTTCTTTGTCATAGGGGTGACCTCTTAATACAGGTTTGACTGTATAACAACTTAAAGTGACTTTCCTGCACAGGTATTGCTCACCTGGTTATTTATACACTGTCTACATTTAAACTTTGTAGTTTCTGATGATAGAGTTCATTCGATACAGGACCATTAAATGAACATTTAAGCTATGTTTGATTTCAAATAGATCCGTAGTTTCAGAGAATAGACTTAAATTGTATCTACAGGGTCTTCCAAATAACACTTTCTTGTCAAGCTTGGTTCCATTTGGTCCACTGGTTTACCAATGATTCAATTGTGTTTACAAAATCTCACTTAGTCCATTGGGCCAGTTGAGCTAAAAAGAGACATTGTCTGTTATATCTAATCATAACAGCACATCGGTGATTAGATAATATTGTCAAATCCACAAAAGTTTAAAAAAACACAAAAAGATATATTACCTGTCCCTGACTGGATGGTGAAAATGAGGCAACTGATGCATATGTAAACGCATAAACAAAGAATTTGTTTCTATAGTAACCTACTTTTCAGATAAAAATTTGCAATAAACACCTCGATTATTATAAATGCATGTTTGTTTTTATTTGTTTCTATAGTAACTTACTTTTCAGACAACAATCTGCCATACATAGCCTTAGTAATTATCAAGCCATCCTTTTTTTATTTGTTTCTATAGCAACTTACTTTTCAGACAACAATCTGCCGTTCACAGCCTTAGTAATTATCAAGCCATGCTTTTTTATTTGTTTCTATAGTAACTTACTTTTCAGACAACAATCTGCCATACACAGTCTTAGTAATCATCAAGCCATGTTTATTTTTATTTGTTTCTATAGTAACTTACTTTTCAGACAACAATCTGCCATACACAGCCTTAGTAATTATCAAACCATGTTTATTTTTATTTGTTTCTATAGTAACTTACTTTTCAGACAATAATCTACCGTACATAGCTTTAGTAATTATCAAACCATGCTTATTATCCCCTCGCCAAAGAAGTTGCGAAGGGATATAGTAATGCTACGTCCTTCCTTCCGTAACATCCTTGTGAACACTCTAGAATCAACATCCTTCAATGGATTTTGACCAAACTTGGTACATTCTTAGTCCTTAAAGAGAATCTGGAACCTTATTGATTTTCAAAATCATAGGTCAAAGGTCAAGGTCACCAGGTCAAATTTTTACCACGTAACATCCTTGTGAACTCTAGAATCAACATCCTTCAATGTATTTTGACCAAACTTGGTACATACTTAGTCCTCTAGAGAATCTGGAACCCTATTGATTTTCAAGGTCATAGGTCAAAGGTCAAGGTCACTGGACCACATTTTTAGGCGAGGGGATACGCCACGCTTTGCGTTGCCCTTGTTTTTACTTGTTTCTATAGTAACCTACTTTTCAGACAACACTCTGCCGTACACAGTCTTAGTAATTATCAAGCCATGTTTATTTTTATTTGTTTCTATAGTAACTTACTTTTCAGACAACAATCTGCCGTACAGAGCCTTAGTAATTATCAAGCCATGTTTATTTTCTTCTGTTTCAATTATTCTTTCAAGAGTTCCCATCATTAATTCAACCTGAAAATGAAAGAAAGCTTCCTTTTCAGTTGATGTAATTAAATTGATAAAAAGCGGATGATAGTAATTTTCAAAATAAAAGTTAATTAAGATTAGGGTAATGGTGTTGAACGCCACTTTCAACAATATTTCATTTTAGTGCAATTTGATTGTATCCTCTGATTTGATTGGTTACAATTTTACGTAAAATTCTCAATCTACAAGTTGTATCTAAGGAGTTCAGTTGGAAGGATCTGCCATCTTAATAAGAACAAAATCCTACATCTCATATTAACAACAATACACAAAAATAATTAAAATGCCTACCTTGTAAACTTATTTTAGTTAAATTTGATCAAAATTGAAGTGTACACGAAGCCAAATAATGTCTGATCTTTATGTTTGAAACTGGAAGTCTTCATATGATGTCACATTGTTAATGTGCCAAAGTCGTCAACAACATTTCGTGGAATTTTAATTTGTGTGATATTTAGATCCAGGGATATGCAAGAATATATTTTTATGTTCAGTACTGCTTTAGAATGGAGATAACTGTATGTATTTTAAGCTTTGCACACATAAATCTTGGTTTTACAGTCGCAAATATCAGTTTACCTAGCTCTTTCTAAAAAAAAATGCATTATCTGTATAAATTGGCTGAAGGAATTTTGTTTACAAAAAACCATGGAATATATGTTGAACTACTCATTTCCATATAGCTGCAGTTAAAATTTGAGCTTATTTTGACTTATAATGAAGCAGTAATAGACAATTCAAGAAATTTCTATTTTTAGTAATGGCAAAAAGATCCCCTATATATACTTATACATACAGCAGCTTCAGCCTCTTGTCTTTGTTTGATAAGTGTATCAGCATGATCCCTTTTTTTCTTCTCAATATCTCTGCAACACAAAAATATAATTTGAAAATAATTACAACAGAACAATTTGCTTATGTTGAAATTGTATCCTCTTTGTGTTATTTAGAAAAACAACAATATTTATTCTCCTGTATGTACATGACAATTGTATAGAATAAACCCATAAACATTGGCTAAGGGATTTAGGTATAGGTAAGATTTAGATTGAATTGACTCAATTTAAAAAAACTGACCAAAAAGAGGTGTTTTTTATAGTAAAAAAAATGAGAGAAATTATGATATTTAGTCTACAATCTTTTTGATTGTGGTTTAGGGCTAGGTTTAAAGTTATGCTTAATGCCACCAAAGTACCCAGAGAAAACCACTGACATGCCGCAAGTCACTGAGTCTCTTAGTCCTCCTGTTTCCTACACTAATAAAACTGATTGCCACGATATAACTGAAATATTGTTGAGAGTGGCGTTAAGCATCATAACTCTAACCCCTAACCCTGCTTAATTCTTTTTAATAATTTGTACTCATTTCTAAAAGTGGGGTGAGTTGATTGAAAATGGGGGAAAATTTGCATAAATGGTGGTGAGTTGGCAGTGACATTTGTGATACTGACTTTTAACCGTTGTATACTTACTGGTTCCTCTATCATTTGTGATACTGACAAGGAACCATTCTACTTTCTGGTTTCCACGACATTTGTAATACTGACTGTTAACCATATTACTGGTCCCACTACTATTTGTGATACTAACGAGGTACCATTCTACTTTCTGGTTTCCATGACATTTGTGATACTAACTGGAAACCTTTGTATACTTACTGATTTTTCTACCATTTGTGATACTGACAAGGAACCATTCTACTTTCTGGTTTCCATGACATTTGTGATACTGACAAGGAACCAGTATACTTTATGGTTTCCATGACATTTGTGATACTGATTGCTAACCACTGTATACTTACTGGTCTCTCTACCATTTGTGATTCTGACAAGGAACCATTCTACTTTCTGGTCTCCATGACATTTGTGATACTGACTGGTAACCAGATTGTATACTTACTGGTCTCTCTACCATTTGTGATTCTGACAAGGAACCATTCCACTTTCTGGTTTCCATGACATTTGTGATACTGACTGGTAACCAGATTGTATACTTACTGGTCTTCTTGGTCTTTGATGTATGGGTCAACAATAAGTTTACGAACAATAAAATAAATCATCATAGGAAAGGCAGTTCCATAAAATACAGCACTTGGCATTAATTGTTCTGACAATCTTATTGGAAACATAAAAGTCTGCTGTCCTCGGGTTACTCTGTAAAAATAAAGAAAAAAATGAAAATAAAAAAGACAAGGTGCAGGTTTTAGATGGTTTGTTTATTTCTGTTTTACTGTTGGACATCCAATTACAGTGAAACCTGTCCAAATCAAATCTCTTTGTGACCCACTTTCGTGTTTGGAATAGACAGGTGTTTGATTTATACAGGCTAGCTTAACAAAGATTTCTTACATTGGTACTTTATTAAAAGATCTGTTTATACTGGATTCCTGTTTATTCAGGGTTTGTGTTTTAGACAGGTTTCACTGTATAAAGTGGGGGAGGGATGGCAGCCCCACCACATTTTTGTGCCTGTCCAATGTCATATGTCCTGGTCTTTTATTTTTGTGTTCAATGATTTGAGGCGAGAGGTAATTGTTTGTTGTGTTGATATTGGTGGAATAGTTGATCATCACAGTTTAAACTTTCTTTAGGTTGTAAATTGTTTTTTTATCATAAATAATCTGATAAAATTCTACATGTTATAAAGTTTGAAAGTGGTTTTTGGCAAGTCAATAATTTTCTTTAAGTACAAATTGTACTCTGCTTTCCTCCACTAATAAAACAATATAATTTTAAATGAAAAAGTGGTTTTTGGTAGATCAATAGTTTTCTTCAGGTACTCTGGTTTCCTCCACCAATCAAACTGACTGCCACTTTATATAACTGAAATGTTGTTGAAATAAGTGCTAAACACCCTTAACAATACCTGACTTAGTCATAGGAATTCTAAAAAAAATAAGTGAGCCGTCATGGTCATGATCGTATGGTAGTTGGATTTATGACTACCTATGCAATCAGTGCCTATCAGCACTAACGTTATGAGTCCGAATCCCGTTCAGGCGAGGTGCCCTCAATATAACATTATGTGATAAAGTTTGTCAGTGACTTGCGACAGGTCGGTGGTTTTCTCTGGGTACTCTGGTTTCCTCAACTAATAAAACCGACTACCATGATATAGCTGAAATACTGTTGAAAGCAGTGTTAAACACCATAACCCTAACCCCTAAAGGAATAAGTTATTTTGATTTTGACTTTATAGTCTGAAGCCAATTTTTCCTCAGACAAATAAATCATGTGATAGACCATCAGACTACCTGGTCTCAGTGAATAGAATGTAAACATCTAGCTTAAAGTCCTGAAAGCTATATTTGCTGACCTTTACATCAGGGACAAAACTTAACAGGAGCCCAGTAGCCCAAAACCACTAAAATTTGGACTTGACACCTGAAAATTTTCAGATATTTTTGTAGCCAAAATGGCTACTGAAATATTGAATATTTAATGTGCAAAGTCAGTTGGTGGACCCCAAGACTTTTTGCTGTTCTACTAAAATTGTCATTTTAAGGAGCCCAGCTGGCAACTTCAGCATAAATGCTAAGTTTTGTACCTGAATTACATTCTATCCAATGTCTTTTCAATTAAGTTACAAATGGAACATGAATAAGTGTAGAAAAAATGTCAAATATCATACACAACAGAATTCCTTCTGGTCCTTTATTAGACGGAAACTTTCACGACTTGTCACCAGATTTGTAACTAGATAACACGACGGGTGCCACTAGTGGAGCAGGAACTGCCCACCCTTCCAGAGCACCTAAGTTCGCCCAGCAGTTTTTTGTGGGGTTTGTGTTATTCGATCTTTAGTTTTATGTGTATGCTTTGTATATCGTTGTTTGTCTTTTTGTACTTTTTCCTTTGGCCATTGTGTTGTTTGTTCTTCTTCGATATACGGATTCTGATTACCCCTTTGGAATCTTCAAACTTTTCTTTCAACAAAAATAAATTGTGGACAGCCTTACTCTTACATCTAGTTGCACCAACTTACTTTATTCTAAGTGATATTCCTACTGGCAAACCTATCACCATGGTAGCCCCTAACCAACTAAATTGGGAAATCCTTTTCATACATCCATATTCTAAATAAGCTCCTACTGTGCCAATTCTGAATAAAAAACAGGTATAAACAGTGTCACATATGATGAACTGCAATACAAATAGAATAGTGTCCAGAGACAATCGTGGTCGTGATCGTATGGTAGTTGGATTAATAACTAACTATGCAATCAGTGCCTATCACCACTAAAGTTGTGAGTTCGAATCCCGCTTAGGCAAGATGTACTCGATACAACATTATGTGATAAAGTTTGTCAGTGACTTGCGGCAGGCGAGTGGTTTTCTTCTGGTACTCCACCAATAAAACTGACTGCTACGATATAACTGAAATATTGTTGAAAGTGGCGTTACACCATAAACCAAACCAAACCAATATATATAGAATTACGTCTGTATTGAAGGTCCTGTTAGTCATTATCACTTGTATTGCAGTAAGTTCTAGTATATCGATTTTTTCCATTAATCCCCAATTAGAACAACTACACACATGAGAACAAATGTAAATCAATATTTAATTTTTTTTTAAAAACCCACAAAATATGAACATGCCATATTTAATTATATTTTTGAAATATCACTAAATTGAGATAGTGAGTAGAATATTCAGACTAGTCATTCGAATAAATTACATTTTGTTTGATAAAAAAAAATAGTATCTTTTGATTTCTCATATTTGTTTCATTGTCTCCTATGAAAAGGTACCACAATGATTTTTATTAAGTAATAACAAATGCATACAATGATACATTTGAATCTGAGTGAGTGAGTGCTTATTGTTTCACGCCAAATATACAATTTTACAGCAATATCATCGTGAGAAAAAGTTACATTTAATGGGATGATGATAATGGTGATAGGCATTCGAGCACGACCACGATGGCCTTCGAATATTTCTGTAAATCAAAATAGTAAAATTGAAATCAGTGAACAATTATAGCTTTACAGTAAATGATATGATTTGATCAAAATATAAATTTATATTCATATAATCATTTTTTGACTGTCTAAATAAATACAAAGTTTCAAAGAATTCTACATTAAAATGTATGAGTAGCAAAAACAAAGTAATGTATTTAAAAAAAAACAAACAAAAACAACAAGTGTTCTCTGGTAACATGATACATAATACTGTATATAATACATATGAAATTTGTTAATTTGCTTAAGTCGGTCATCATGGTCGTGATCATCTGGTAGTTGGATTTACAACTACCTATGCAAACGTTGTGATTATGAATCCAGCTCAGGTGAGGTGTACCCAATACAACATAATGTGATAAAGTTTGTCAGTGACATACAGCAGGTCAGTGGTTTTCTCAAAGTACTCCGGTTTCCTTCACCAATAAAACTGACCGCCACGATATAACTGAAATATTGTTGTAAGTGGCATTAAACACCATAACCCTAACCCTATCATATTATGTTAAACTTACTTTCCAGCTACCCTGAGCCTGGCTTCATGTGTTGTAAATTTTCTTGAGTAGACAGCTTTCATATATGTTTCTGGAACACCAAGCTATAAAAATCAAAAGATATCTGTACTCAAATAAAATGGTAAGAAGAGTTTGAAGATACCAAAGGGGTAATCAGAATCCATAGATCGAAGGATAGAAAAAAAATGTCCAAAAGGACAAACAACAATCTATAAAACATACATATAAAACTAAAGTTCGAGCATGAAGAACCTCACTAAAAACCGGGGGTGAACTCAGGTGCTCCGGAAGGGTAAGCAGTTCAAATCCTGAACCTGTACATGCAATGAAATATAATTTCTGCCATAGCTATTGTTCCAACTGGAATAAATATTACATTAAATCTATTCCTATGAAAAAATTATTGCAATATTTATTCCCGAGGGAATAAACAGTATACAATTATTGACTTTTGTTGAGGTTAATATAAGGATCTATCGTTTCAAGATATATGATATTTACCGAGGCCGAAAGGTCGAGATAAATATCATATATCTTGGAACGATAGATCCTTATATTAATCGAAATGAAAGTCAGTAATTGGTTTTTTTTTTATATGAAACTGTTATTAATGTCCTCTGTGTCATGCTTTATAAATTGGCATTAAACACTACATGTGCTTTTTGTAACTTTTAATGGTAACAAGATTTAGACAGAAAATTAAAAAAAAACCCATGTGTCATGGATTTTTTTGTGTTCAATGGTTGTTTGTTTTGTTGATATTGTTGGAATTGTTGACCATCATTGTTCAAACATTCTTTTCATGACATTGTATTGTAGTGGGTTGTATGCTAATATCATTCTCGTTGAAGACTAAAGTAAATGGAAATTTAAATAAAAAAATTACATGTAACGATAAACTAGCATGGTTTTGTTGTCAAAAACTGAAGTAAATGTAAATAAAAATAAAATTCACCTGTAACGATAAACTAGCATAGGTTTCTTCTTTATCATATATCAACATTGTTCTCATGGAGGATGGAAACCCAACAGTCAAAATAATTCTTCCCTGTACATTTCTGTCTAACTGCCATGCCGTCACTACAAAATGTAATGTTAAACAAATGTACAATGTGTGTTATCAGAGTTATTGGAGACCAAAAAGATGGATCAACTCCTTTTAATCATCAGGTTTGGTTTATGGTGTTTAATGCCACTTTCAACAATAATTCAGTTATATCGTGGCGGTTCTTTTTAATAATCAGGCAGTTGTGTTTGAAGACTAATATAAAACCAGTTCTACTAGGCCTTTGGTTTACAGTTTTTGTCTTAATTCTTTTCACCTACTTGCCCGAAAGCCAATTTAGAAACATTTTCTATTTATTCAAACAAATTTGTTCATAATTTTCACTGAATCCAGTTTTACTTGTCCCAGGCTTCAGACAAATGGGTTAGTGAGCAGACTGGGTTTACTTGTCCCAGGCTTCAGACAAATGGGTTAGTGAGCAGACTGGGTTTACTTGTCCCAGGCTTCAGACAAACGGGTTAGTGAGCAGACTGGGTTTACTTGTCCCAGGCTTCAGACAAATGGGTTAGTGAGCAGACTGGGTTTACTTGTCCCAGGCTTCAGACAAACGGGTTAGTGAGCAGACTGGGTTTACTTGTCCCAGGCTTCAGACAAATGGGTTAGTGAGCAGACTGGGTTTACTTGTCCCAGGCTTCAGACAAATGGGTTAGTGAGCAGACTGGGTTTACTTGTCCCAGGCTTCAGACAAATGGGTTAGTGAGCAGACTGGGTTTACTTGTCCCAGGCTTCAGACAAATGGGTTAGTGAGCAGACTGGGTTTACTTGTCCCAGGCTTCAGACAAATGGGTTAGTGAGCAGACTGGGTTTACTTGTCCCAGGCTTCAGACAAATGGGTTAGTGAGCAGACTGGGTTTACTTGTCCCAGGCTTCAGACAAACGGGTTAGTGAGCAGACTGGGTTTACTTGTCCCAGGCTTCAGACAAATGGGTTAGTGAGCAGACTGGGTTTACTTGTCCCAGGCTTCAGACAAATGGGTTAGTGAGCAGACTGGGTTTACTTGTCCCAGGTTTCAGACAAATGGGTTAGTGAGCAGACTGGGTTTACTTGTCCCAGGCTTCAGACAAATGGGTTAGTGAGCAGACTGGGTTTACTTGTCCCAGGCTTCAGACAAATGGGTTAGTGAGCAGACTGGGTTTACTTGTCCCAGGCTTCAGACAAATGGGTTAGTGAGCAGACTGGGTTTACTTGTCCCAGGCTTCAGACAAACGGGTTAGTGAGCAGACTGGGTTTACTTGTCCCAGGCTTCAGACAAACGGGTTAGTGAGCAGACTGGGTTTACTTGTCCCAGGCTTCAGACAAATGGGTTAGTGAGCAGACTGGGTTTACTTGTCCCAGGCTTCAGACAAATGGGTTAGTGAGCAGACTGGGTTTACTTGTCCCAGGCTTCAGACAAATGGGTTAGTGAGCAGACTGGGTTTACTTGTCCCAGGCTTCAGACAAATGGGTTAGTGAGCAGACTGGGTTTACTTGTCCCAGGCTTCAGACAAATGGGTTAGTGAGCAGACTGGGTTTACTTGTCCCAGGCTTCAGACAAATGGGTTAGTGAGCAGACTGGGTTTACTTGTCCCAGGCTTCAGACAAATGGGTTAGTGAGCAGACTGGGTTTACTTGTCCCAGGCTTCAGACAAATGGGTTAGTGAGCAGACTGGGTTTACTTGTCCCAGGCTTCAGACAAACGGGTTAGTGAGCAGACTGGGTTTACTTGTCCCAGGCTTCAGACAAATGGGTTAGTGAGCAGACTGGGTTTACTTGTCCCAGGCTTCAGACAAACGGGTTAGTGAGCAGACTGGGTTTACTTGTCCCAGGCTTCAGACAAACGGGTTAGTGAGCAGACTGGGTTTACTTGTCCCAGGCTTCAGACAAATGGGTTAGTGAGCAGACTGGGTTTACTTGTCCCAGGCTTCAGACAAATGGGTTAGTGAGCAGACTGGGTTTATTTGTCCCAGGCTTCAGACAAATGGGTTAGTGAGCAGACTGGGTTTACTTGTCCCAGGCTTCAGACAAATGGGTTAGTGAGCAGACTGGGTTTACTTGTCCCAGGCTTCAGACAAATGGGTTAGTGAGCAGACTGGGTTTACTTGTCCCAGGCTTCAGACAAACGGGTTAGTGAGCAGACTGGGTTTACTTGTCCCAGGCTTCAGACAAATGGGTTAGTGAGCAGACTGGGTTTACTTGTCCCAGGCTTCAGACAAATGGGTTAGTGAGCAGACTGGGTTTACTTGTCCCAGGCTTCAGACAAATGGGTTAGTGAGCAGACTGGGTTTACTTGTCCCAGGCTTCAGACAAACGGGTTAGTGAGCAGACTGGGTTTACTTGTCCCAGGCTTCAGACAAATGGGTTAGTGAGCAGACTGGGTTTACTTGTCCCAGGCTTCAGACAAATGGGTTAGTGAGCAGACTGGGTTTACTTGTCCCAGGCTTCAGACAAATGGGTTAGTGAGCAGACTGGGTTTACTTGTCCCAGGCTTCAGACAAATGGGTTAGTGAGCAGACTGGGTTTACTTGCTCTTGAAGACCTTCAAATTATTTGGCTTTCCAATCTTTAGATTGATTGATTAATTGATTGATTAAGTTTAATGCCAACTTTAGCAATATTTCAGCTATATCGTGGTGTGAAAAAACTTTATGTTAACTTAGACCCAATCTTTAGACAATGAGTGTACCCGATGAAGGTTATTTCAGAAATATGTCATGCATGCTAAATTAGATATCACATTTTTTTTTTTATTCTATTAAGAGTTAACATTAAACATTAGAATCAAATTGAAAGAAAACAAATATTGTTCCTTTTTGAGCAAATATTTACTGTGAATCATTTTACATTATATCCAATTCTCATTCTCCATCAGGGGCTGTTGTGGTCATGATCGTATGGTAGTTGGATTTACAACTATCTGTGTAATCAGTGCCTATTACTACTAAAGTTGTGAGTCTGAATCCCGTTCATGGTGAGGTGTCCTCGATACAACATTATGTGATAAACTTTGTCAGTGACTTGTGGCAGGTCGGTGGTTTTCTCCATCAATAAAACTGACCGCCATGATATAACTGAAATATTGTTGAAAGTGGCGTTAAACAGCATAACCCAAACCCCCATTCTCCATCATCTGTTTACACCTGAATTTAGAGCAAATACACCTGCGTGATTACTTTGTGTCAATTATTTTATTTTACATAGGTTGACAAAATATAATTTATTTGTCCCTTGTTAAAAGATTTGAGAAAACCCACATGTTACATGGCTCATATAATTTACATAAATATAACCAATACTTACACAATGATAAACCAGGCCTTAATCCTCCAGGCATTGCCACTGCCGAAAGTGTTCCAATACAGAAACTACAAAGTAAAACAAATAAAGCTGATGCAGAATGACAACTCTATTGGCCTCTCAACATATAAAATGCTGCAACAAACAAAAAGCTTTATATATATTAGGGATGATTCTAGTTAGAAAATTGAACATTCCACTCAGATGATGAACATGGAAATTTGGCTTCCTTGCATATCTCAAAGTAAAAATTGAGACTTCGTAGTAGCTTTCATCTTAATTCACCACAGATATCTCAAGTACTCTGATATTTCAAAGAAAAATCATTGGTCTCTACGACATCAACATAACGAGGTTCAATCAAGACCAAAAAAAATAATTTCAGATCGCAATGTTTTTTCTCTCTCAAAATTTGATAAAAGTGAAAAAACATGCATTATTGTCATTCTTTATTAGTGTATTTTTATTGCACTTTTCACTTTTGTGCTGTTGAACACATTTTATTTTGACGTTTTATCATTTATTTTTCGTACAGTGTATCATTTTTTAAGGATGATTGTTACTGACTGTATATACAATGACACTTGTCTAAACCGAAGTTCCTTGGAACCAAGTTGTGTGTTCAGAATAGATAGGTGTTTGGTTTATACAGTGACATCTGTCATAACCGAAGTGCCTTGGGACCAACTTAAGTGTTCAGAATAGACAGGTGGTCGGTTTATACAGTGATACATGACTAAACCGATGTTCCTTAGGACCAACTAAGTGTTCAGAATAGACAGGTGTTCGTTTTATACAGTAACACCTGTCATAACCGAAGTGCCTTGGGACTAACTTAGGTGTTCAGAATAAACAGGTGTTCGGTTTATACAGTGACACCTGTCTAAACCAAAGTGCCTTAGGACCAACTTAAGTGTTCAGAATAGACAGGTGTTTGGTTTATACAGTGATACATGACTAAACCGATGTTCCTTAGGACCAACTAAGTGTTCAGAATAGACAGGTGTTCGTTTTATACAGTAACACCTGTCATAACCAAAGTGCCTTGGGACCAACTTAGGTGTTCAGAATAAACAGGTGTTCGGTTTGTACAGTGACACCTGTCTGAACCAAAGTTCCTTGGGACCAACTTAAGTGTTCAGAATAAACAGGTGTTCGGTTTGTACAGTGACACCTGTCTAAACCAAAGTTCCTTGGGACCAACTTAAGTGTTCAGAATAAACAGGTGTTCAGTTTGTACAGTGACACCTGTCTGAACCAAAGTTCCTTGAGACCAACTTAAGTGTTCAGAATAAACAGGTGTTTGGTTTGTACAGTGACACCTGTCTAAACCAAAGTGCCTTAGGACCAACTTAAGTGTTCAGAATAGACAGGTGTTTGGTTTATACAGTGATACATGACTAAACCGATGTTCCTTAGGACCAACTAAGTGTTCAGAATAGACAGGTGTTCGCTTTATACAGTAACACCTGTCATAACCGAAGTGCCTTGGGACCAACTTAGGTGTTCAGAATAAACAGGTGTTCAGTTTGTACAGTGACACCTGTCTGAACCAAATTTCCTTGGGACCAATTTAAGTGTTCAGAATAAACAGGTGTTCGGTTTGTACAGTGACACCTGTCTGAACCAAAGTTCTTTGGGACCAACTTAAGTGTTCAGAATAAACAGGTGTTCGGTTTGTACAGTGACACCTGTCTGAACCAAAGTTCCTTGGGACCAACTTAAGTGTTCAGAATAAACAGGTGTTCAGTTTGTACAGTGACACCTGTCTTAACCAAAGTTCCTTGGGACCAACTTAAGTGTTCAGAATAAACAGGTGTTCGGTTTGTACAGTGACACCTGTCTGAACCAAAGTTCCTTGTGACCAACTTAAGTGTTCAGAACAGAGAGGGGTTCAGTTTATTTTAACAAAAATTTCCTAAATTGCAACTTTATCTAAAGTTTGGTTAATACAGGATTCAATTTTATTTACGGATGAGTTTTGACAGATTTCACCATACAAATAAATGGTTATGCATGATCCAATATATAAATACTAATTTTTTTTATTAAGTTTTTCAGTGATGTGTGGCAAGTCAGTACAGTAGTCTGCTCTAAGTACTTTGTTGTTTTTCCATAGATAAAACTGACCGCAGTGATACAACAGAAATATTGATGAAAGTGGCATTAAAAACACAGTCTTTGCATTAACCCACTTGCCCGAAGCCCTAGAAAAAATAAAACTGGATTCGGACAAGTGAAAATTATGAAAGAATTTGTTTGAATAAATAGAATTTTTTTCTAAATTTGGCTTTGGTGAAAAAAATTAAGGCAAAGACTAAAAACACATTATTCTAATGCTAATCCAGTACTGTTGTCAGCATAAACAAATATTTTACCATCTTCTGCTTATCTCCCGGTATCCTCTTAAACCTGCTGTAAAACTATCACCAACTCCAACCTCCACCTGTATCATAATAAACCAAATTTGATTATAGAAATTCATATTTCCTGATTTCCTGCCATATTGTCTTGATTATTAGTCTAAGTTGACACTTCTAGCAGTGTGCAAAATTAGTGGTAGACCTATAGACAATGTCTATGTAAAATCAAGCTAGTCTTGTGAAATTTTCAAAAAAAATTATAATGTACAGTGAGGTCTATGTAAAATAGAGATTGGTCTATGATACCACAAAATTTCACACACTGCTTCTAGTTTCTCTTTATTATGAAAAAACGACTGACTATAAGAAAGTGAGAGATAAAATATCTCTGTAAATGCATAGACCAAAAACTTCATATGTCAACTGGAACTCAAATCTGATGTTTGTAAAATCCTGTATGGGGTCATGTCATGTAACCTTTCATTCATGTTTGACCATCCAATCATATCTAAGACATTTAAATATATTGACCAATCAGACAACAGCTTTAAGCATGTACATTTGTACCTGTACTTGGTTTTTGACCTAAAGATTATGTAGGCTCATTGCTAATTGGTCAGTTGAAAATTTGAACCCTGATGTGATCCAACATAGGATGTGGTTAGATGTTACAAGAAAACAAAGATACAACAAACATCTAATTCTAATAAGAGTGTAGGAATGTCAAACTTAGAATCCTATTAACATTCAATAATTTTTCTTTCTCATCTTTAAACAGTGTTTTTTTCTAAAAAAAAAAACCCCAAAAAACCAGAAAGAAATCACTGTTTAAAGACAAGAAATAAAATGCTATAGTGAAGTTTTAGTCCTGAATAATAGTATACATAATGTACAAAGATCATGTGTTAGGGTTAGGATGTTTAACACCACTTTCAACAATATTTCAGTAATATCGTGGCGGCCAGTTTTATTGGTGGAGAAAACCTGAGTACCCAGAGAAAACCACCGACCTGGCACAAGTCACTGCCAAACTTTTATCACATAATATTGTATCGAGTACACCTCGCCTGAGCAGGATTCAAACTCACAACGTTAGTGGTGATAGGCACTGATTGCATAGGTAGTGGTAAATCCAACTACCATATATTATCACGACCGTGACAGCCCCTATGATGTGTTGGTCCTTAAAGCATAACAACCATTATGAAAATTATAGTCTGTGTAAGTGTGTTCAAATGGTCCTTCATGTATTTGTTTGTATGTTAAAATGACAATCTGTCTCTTCCATAGTAATGTTAGTTATTTTATCAACAATAAAATTAAAAGTATCATGTCTTGACTATTTTATTAAAAAATATTTTGTTCAGTTTGTTGTTTGCTTGATGGTGTTTAATGCCACTTTCAACACTCTTTCAGTTATATCGTGACGGTCAGTTCTATTGGTGGAGGAAACAGGAGGACCCGGAGAAACCTGTCACAAGCCACTGACAAACTTTTATCATATAATGTTGTACACCTCGCCCTGACTGAGATTCGAACTCACAACAGCAATGGTGATAGGCACTGATTGCATATGTAGTTGTAAATCCAACTACCATATTATCACGAATGTGGCAGCCTCTAGCATGTGTTGGTCCTTCAACCATTGTACATATTATATATGTGTTAAACTGACAATCTGTCTCTTTCATAGTAATGTTAGTTGTTTTTATCAACAATAAAATAAAAAGTCTCATGTATTTATCATTAAAAAAATATATTGCTCAGAGAGTGTGTATAAAAATTTAATGCTTGAAAAACAAAAGTATTTCTCAGGCGAACTGAAAATATTTGATTTGGTGAATGGGTCACTTCATTTCTAAAGCTACTTTAAGGACTGTGTCATGTGTCCTTAGTCAGTCAGTCAGTAAAATAATTAGTCATACATTTTTACATGACAAAGATCATCCAATTGTTTAATAAAATACTTATTTAGCTAGTAAGGTATAAGACACAAAAATTAGAACAGGTATACACTCATGAATATATGATCTCCAGGACTCATGGTCATAAAGCTTTTTGAGTATGAGTTTCGTACCCCAAAATCGCTCAATAAGAATGCTACATTTATTGGATATGACTTTCTGATTGGCTGGGGTTTTTTTGGGATACGAGTGCAAAACTTGTACTGGAAAATTTTATGACCTTAAGGTCTGGACTTTCATCAGATAAATTTGTTGTTTGTGGCCCTCTTAAAAGAAAAGACATTCCAACACTAGTTATTTAAGGAATATTTTTTATTTTTGAACAGGTTATATGATATAACCTGGTTTGGGGCAGTTCACATTTAATAAACCGTGAAGTGGTTTATGAAAAGCGTAAACTGTTCAAAACCAGGTTATACAAGTTATACAAACATTAGTTGAAAACATCAAATTATAAGGAATATTTTAAAAAATTTAACAGGTTACAAGTATAACCTGTTCAAAAACAAATTTTTAATGATTCCTCGATTTTAATTACGATTATATCATGGGACTATTTGAATTTGTCGTTGGCGAATGAATATGTTGGTGACGTCATAATACCAACCCAGGTTATCAAGTATAATTTTTTTTTTTCTCCAGGTGGATCAGCCAATCAGATTGTAGAATTCGCATCAAATTAAATTATATATATATATATACCTCAGCCCAACCTTTAGCAGAGGTGAGTCTCCTCCATATTATTGAAAATGCACCTTGTCCATTTCCATTCTTTGATGACAGATGCCCTGCCAATATGGCGGTATCTTTACGTGTTAAAGGACATTGCACTGTTTGTGATAAACTCATAGAACTCACTTCTACCCCAGTTATACGAGCCCTGTAAATAAAGAAAGATGATGACTGTATTTGTAAAGTTATCTCATCCATATTTTGATTTCTTGTTGATAAAACCTTGCATCTGGGAAATAAAATTCCATACGTCAATTAATATCAAAAAGTGAGAAGCATACACAAGTCACCACAAAAAAAAATGAAAAACAAAAAGTGAAATAAAAATACACTAATCAATGATAAATATTTCAGAAACAGATATTCCATGTCAAGGCCCTAATTTATGTTTAAAGTGAGAGGTGGTTGTGTTTTTTTGAGTAAGTGATTGTTGCTTATGCCAATTCAGCAATTTTTCAGCTATATCATGGCGAGAACAAGTTAATTTTCAATGAGATGATGATGAGGTCCACTTTGTTCTAGATCAACATGCTGAGTTGGATTTTTATAGTGCTAGCTCACTGAAACAACAGTCCACGGATATACATGTCGCTCCACTCGGTCATATTATTCTGATTTCGAGCCAACCGAGCATTATCCTTAATGGTGCGTGCTTAGCAGAGAAGCAACAAATACCAATTTTATAGTCTTTGGTTTGACCCGACAGAGGTTCGAACCCACGATCTACCACACTCGAGGTGAGCATGCCAACTTTTACACCACCGATGCGGTTTTCGTTTTTTTGATATTGGTGGACTATCATTGTTTAAAGTCCTTTACACAATGCTTTTCGATATTATGACGTTCCATAACAATATTATTAGTCTATGTTACATTGTATAAGCCATAAGGGTAAAAAGCTTCTTCGATTTATGGCTTCTGATTACCCCTTTGATATCTTCAAACTGTTCATAAAAATCAATGTTAACCACAATATATTTTCTGATAAAAATTTAATGACAATTATATTACCCTATTGTAAAACAAATTTTAAATACCTGATGAATTTTTTTTTAGTAATTTAAAACAAATTTAAAACGAATCGTATGGTTCTTCAGTTTATCATACTAGTAATATATAATGTAAACAGCTAAAGATTTCCTGAAATGCTTAAAAAGCCTTGTTGATTGAGTGGCTGTGATCGTATGGTAGTTGGATTTACAGCTACCTATGCAATCAGTGCCTATCATCACTGATGTTGTGAGTTTGAATCCGTCTCAGGGCGAGGTGTACAAAAATATGTGATAAAGTTTGTCAGTGACTTACAACAGGTCAGTGGTTTTTTCCGGGTCCTCCGGTTTCCTCCATCAATAAAACTGACCACCATGATATAACTGAAATATTGTTGAAAGTGGCATTAAGCACCATCAAACACCAGTCATTCTCTTCTCCTTAAAAGTCTGGAAGTCATAATGATATGCATGATATACAGTAGTTGAAAAATTGCTGAACATAACGATAAACAACAATAAACAAACCAAACCTAAAATGTGTCAAGTGTTTTAAATAGACATACATATTAAATATGAGAACTAATATTTTATATCACAGAAATGATAAAATGTACATCAAAGTCCGCTTGGTTAAAAGTACAAGTAGCTCCGGTCAACATTTCCCAAAACACTATGGATTGCATCCTCCTTCCGATGGCGCCATTTTTATTTGTTATTGAACGAAATTAAAGTTTCTTTAAACCAAAATGGATTACTTTTTAAGAAAATCACTTTCAAAATACTTAATGAATACGATATAATAAAAAAAATTATCGACATTTTAATAAATGACATGTGGTAAAAATATAACGGGAGACATAGGGCGACTCTTCAAAATTACAACTTAATACAAGGTGACTTCAACTTCCCCAACGAGAAAGTGAAGTCAATCTTCAAAAGATGATGTCTTCGCCCGAGACGCCCTGTAACGTGAGCCCAGAACAGAAACAATATATTACAAAATGTTCTCTATTTTTCATTTTATCGCTGAGCAATGCTGATAGGTTTAAAATACAAAATATAACAAGAAACAGTTTAAGAGATTTACATTGTAATTCTTTTTACATATGATCATAATTGCAATACTTTAACACCACACATTGTTAATATTGTTAATCAGAGATTTAATTCCTTTTGCAGATGATCATAATTGCAATGCTTTTGTTAACATTGTAATATATATATATATATAAATAGTAGATATGAGTCACAAACAGTTCTGCATGAAATTATTATAAAAATTGTGCTCCATACTATTCACCAATGCATCAAGTAAATTATTTGGTATATTATTAAAATTGTGCTTCATACTATTCGTCAATGCATCAAGTACACAACAAACATTAATTAATTTGTAAGCTTAATCTTTCACACAAACTGCAAACAAGCTAAGGAATACAAAAAAAATGTATATATCAACTTACGACTTTCCAATATGTCTAGATAAACATGTAACCATGACAACATGAATTATGACACAAATCTACATTTGTTTATCATTTACAGATAAACATTGATATTAATACCATGATAAACAACAATGGTTTACAGTCTAATATTTACTTGCCATGATATGGCTGAAAAATTGCTGAGTTGGCATTAAACAACAATCACTCCCTCATTCATAATATTAACTTCCTAAAATGTTAATTTTCGGATTCTAATAACTAAATAAGTTCCTCAAGTGAGAAAATTAACTAGAAAACCTTTAAATCTGATGATTTTATATATTATATAATTTATATAATTTTATATATTATATAATTTATATGGTTTTATATAATATATAATTTATATAAATTTCATTTCATATATAATCACTACCTCATACATAAATGTTATGATTGAGTGAGTGATTGTTGTTTAACACCAACTCAGCAATTTTTCAGCTATATCATGGTGAGAACAAGTTAATTTTCGATGAGATGATGATGATGTGCGCTTTGTACTAGACCAAAACGTTTAGTTGGATTTTTATAGTGCTATTTCACTGAAACAACAGTCCAAGGATAGACATGTCGACACACTCTGATACATTATCCAGATTCCGAGCCAACCAGTCTTTGCTCTTTCTCCTTAATGCTGTATGCTTAGAGGAAAAGTAACAAATACCAATTTCAGTCTTTCGTTTGACCCGACCGGGGTCTGGGCCTATGGTCATAATGGCCATGTGGTGTATTGTACTCATACTCTAAAGGAAAACAGCCAATCAGAAAGTCATATCCAATAAATACACTATTCTGATTGGATGATTTTGGAGTAAGAGAATGAAACTCGTATGACCGATGCTTCACAGACATAACATTTTTCTCTAGGTTTACATGGTTTCCATTTCTGCTTCCGTCAACTCATTTCTCAAATTACACCCCCTCTGTAACTGAACAAAATAGCCAGAAAAAGAATTTGAGAATTAATCAATAAATTAGCTACAGAACTGTAGCTCTCATCATCTATCTTTTTTGTTACAAAAAAAGGTTATGGAGTTCTGGTGTTTAATGCCACTGACAACAATATTTCAGTTATATCGTGGCAGTCATTTATTGGTGAAGGAAACTGGAGGACCCACAGAAAAGCAATGATCTGCCGCAAGTCACTGACAAACTTTTATCACATAATATTATATCGAGTACAACTCGCCTGAGTGGGATTCGAACTCACAACATTAGTGGTGATAGGCATTGATTGCATAGGTAAAAAATGTTGTAATTCTAACTACCATACGATCATCACCACGACGGTACTGTAACCATAAGAGCTATGATTCCACTACCATACGATCATCACCACGACGGTACTGTAACCATAAGAGCTATGATTCCACAGCTAATTAATAAATATAATGAACACATTCAATATAAAAACTACATCGTAGTAAAAGATCAGGTAGATTAACGTACCTGTAATCATCATTGTCATAGCTGTCAAATATATCTGTAGCATTTATACCAACAGTAACTGTACCCTACAATGTAAGTAACAGTATTATCTGATGAGTGATTAAATGAGTGAGTGCAGGGCATTCCACAGTAGACGGCTACTTTATTTTCAAAAATGAAGATGTCAAAGTGAAAATAAAATAGAATAATGAAAATTTTGTGAATTTTGCATGGTTTTAGAATATTTTTCATTGAGAAAGAGTCCTTTTATTGGACCCTGCAGGGAAGGCTAGGACAAATTCCTGCCCTTCTACTTTTTAAGATTATCTCCTCCTACTTGAAAATGAGTGGAGTGCCCTGGAGTGAGTGATTGTTGTTTAATGCCAAATGAGCAAACTACACACACTCTGTACTCTGACATCTAGTTTACCCCCTGTAGTTGTTTAAATGACATAAAGTATACACAAACACAATACTCTTGACTTCTAGTCTCTAAAACTTAAAAATTGTTACATTTGAAATACCTGGGCATTACGTGAAAGCTGTATCAAAAGTACCAGCAAATCAATCATTGTGAAAGAATGATTGTTGTTTAATGCCAAGGGAGACAATTTTCAGCTATAGCATGGTGAGAACGAGTTACATTCAATGAACTAATTCAGCTATAGCATGGTGAGAACGAGTTACATTCAATGAACTAGACCAACATGCTAAATTGGATCTTCATAGTGCTAGCTCACTGAAATGAGTCTGAGGGTAGACACGTCGCTCCACTCTGTCACATTATCCTGATCCCGAACCAACCAGTCTTTGCTCTTATTCCTTAATGCTGCAGGCTTAATAGCGGAAAAGCAACAAATATCAATTTCATAGTCTTCGGTTTGATCTGACCGGGGCTCAAACCCTTGATCTACAACATTCAAGGGGAGCATACTAACCATTACACTACCGATCCGGTCTATTATTATCTGATGACAGAAAGCTTTGATTTAATATTACAATCTGCTTCACAAAAGATGTGATTTGGTTTTACACCACTTTCAATTATAAACGTGACAATATGTATACTTATTTCTCCAATTTGTTCATAAAGTTGTAACCAACAATTGTAATTTTAAATAATATAGGGTTATGGTGTTTAATGCCACTTTCAACAATATTTCAGTTATATTGTGGCGCATCAGTTTTATTGGTGGAGGAAACCGGTGTACCCAGAGAAAACCATCGACCTGTCGCAAGTCATTGACAAACTTTATCACATAAAGTTATACCAAGTACACCTCGCCATGAGCGGAATTCGAACTCACAAGTTTAGTGGTGATAGGCACTGGTTGCACAGGTAGTTGTAAACCCAACTACCATACAATCAAGAACACACGACGACCCCTTGAAAAAATATACAAATGTTTATGTCATAAATCACAATACAATAGTAATGGCCTCTTGTAAGAGAAGTCTTGATGAAATGAAGAACGGGAAGGGGGCTACAATAGTGGGTAAATGCTGACTTATTAGCATCAACCTCTTTTCAGAAAAGTCTTGACTCATGTTATTCAATCAAATTGTTTCCATTTTAATCTTAAATATATTTAAATACCATTTAAGAAATTTATTAATCTACTTCATTCTACTTTATTGTATGTATATTGCTATAGTTATGTAGATATTTGACTGGGCAATATTTCAGGAAGGGGATGAGGGTGTAGAATGGGGGCAAAATATTGGACTCAATGGTTTGTTCTTTGCTTAACGAGGGTGTAGAAAGGGGGGACAATATTGGACTCGATGGTTTGTTCTTTGTTTAACGAGGGTGTAGAATGGGGGGACAATATTGGACTTGATGGTTTGTTCTTTGCTTAACGAGGGTGTAGAAAGGGGAGACAATATTGGACTCAATGGTTTGTTCTTTGCTTAACGAGGGTGTAGAAAGGGGGGACAATATAGGACTTGATGGTTTGATCTTTGTTTAACCTTTTTTCTTCTTGGCTCTTTTTGATTTCAGCCTATATTATCCTTCAGGCAGGGGATGAGAGTTTAGATAGGGGGGACAATATTTAATACTGACCCTAGGGTTTGTTCTTTCTTGTAACCTTCTTTCTTCTTGCAATTTCTGATATCTATCTAATTCAGCAAGAATTTCAGCTGCAGATTTCGTTCTTGAGATTACCTAAAAATAATAATTGAGTATTACCTAAAAAAAACCCCATAGTATTTCATCCATTTTGAAAAATGGTGGCTGTTTGTACTGCAACAAGTGGGAAACAATTTAAATCATGTATTTATTTACCAGTATAAAGTTCAGGTTTATGGTGTTTAATGCCACTTTCAACAATATTTCAGTTATATGGTGGAGGAAACCAGAGTACCCGGAGAAAACCACCGACCTGTCGCATGTCATTGACAAACTTTATCACATAATGTTGTATCAAGTACACCTCCCCATGCATGAGGTTCAAACTCACAACTTTAGTGGTGATAAACACTGATTGCACGGGTAGTTGTAAATCCAACTACCATATGATCACGACCATGACGGCCCCTATATTCACTCACCTCAAACCCTTCTATTTCTAATCCTTTTAATCCACATCTGTCATATATTGCTCTTTTGTTGGCATCTACTAATACTGAAAAATACAATTAAACATTCCTAATTTAGAGTACATACACAACTGTAAAAAAACTGCTTCAAATGCATGAATAATTTCTTAACAAGCTAGAGATATAACATGTAAGTGGGTAAAATTGAAAATCTTCTGGTTCTATTTTCTGCCATGTTATATTTTGCTGAAAAACTATTATACTTGAAGTCTTTTACAATAAGTCCAAAAATCAACCAATCAAAAGCCTGCTTGTCTTTACTTAGTACTACACATATTTTACACAAAACAAGGACTAGGGTGGCAGGTTGTTTCAGTTCGTTGACTTGTGAACACATGTCTATTACTGTTATACCACTGACATGCAACAGGACCACTCAAAACTGAATGGGTGGTGTAATGGTTAGTGTGCTGGCCTCAAGGGCGGTAGATCGTGGTTATATCCAGACTTGTTCTCGTCATGATATAGCTGAAAAATTGCTGAAAGTGACGATAAATCCAAATAACCCTATCTAATCCATAAAGCATCAAACAATCTGATAATAGACCATTTGCACAAATACAACTTTGATTCTAAAATTATAAGTTTTACAAGAGTTAGTTCCCTATCATCCAAAGTTCAACGAAAATAACATATATTTTATCCATAATCTTTTAAAAATCTTAAAATTGTGAATTTTCTATTAACTATAAAATTATCCTCTGAATTTTTACATGGGTAAAAAATCTACAAATTATGATTTTGTTGATCTTTCCATTGCACCAATTTGCCATTTTGCCCATCGCAATGGAAATAACTCACATGAAAAAATGTTTAATAACATATAATTTTAGAATTAAACGAGGAATGTGCATGATACAATCCTTCCACTAACACCACCAACTGATAGGTGGAGACAATTCAAATACATCGGTAGGCAAATCCTTTTTTTTACAGGACAATAATCTGACTTCCACTATGCTTGTCCTAAAAATGGCAATAAAAACTTCAGGATGTGAATTAAAAATTAGAATTGGTAGGGTTAGCAGTAAGACAGGTATCTTTATTTTTTTATCTATTTGTTTGTAGATTTAATATTTTTCACTTGACATTAAAGGGAAACTTTGCGATTTTTTACATGTTTTTTTTTTTTTTTTTTATTTGTTTCTTCAATAGTCAGGAATTTACATTCATATAAAAGCCCATACATTACCACCTGACACGGATGTACAGGGATTTACAACATAATTATTATGTGACTATTGCATTTTATTAAAGTTAATTAATAAGCAAAATATGACATGAATAAATAAATCAATTGAGACACATTCATTCTTTCTCTCCCTTTCATAAACAAAACACCCATTCCTTTACAATATCTGTCTTCTATTATTTTGTGACTTTAGTAACTTACTCCTAATTGATACAAATAAATACATAAACATAAATAACGTAGTGTACCCAGGTACCTATCCGTAGTTAAAAATCTGGAAAAACATGTTTCAATGGGGTCCAGTATTTTTCAAAACCTTTTAAGTTGTTGTTCTTTATGGCTATATATTGTTCAAGTGAATAGTAATTTTTAATTCGATACTTCAATTCTATGATATTTGGAATTTTTTCTTTTAGTTTACATTTATATATATAATTTTTAGCTATAAGGATCAGCAAGTTAAGAGTTAAACTTTCTTCTTTAAAACCAAGCAAAAATTGTTCTTTGTGAAATTCAATAATGTGAAAATAGCATTTAAGACAGTCATAGAAAGCTCTCAGGAAAGGAAATATCAAAGGACAATTAAAAAATAAATGTTCAACCGTTTCGTCTTCAACATTGCAAAATGAGCACAATTTTGTGTCTTTAATATGAATTTTGAATAAAAAGGTATTAGTAGGTATAACTCTATGTAAAAACTTATACTGAAAATTGATCAGATATGTATTCCTACAACACTTTTTAAGAATTCGAAAATATATAGACCAGTCTGCAATGTCAATCCCAAGTATTTCTTCCCATTTCAAAAATTTTTGAATGGGAAGATGAGTTAATGTCTTCAGTAAAGTAATATATACAAACTATAAACTTTTTGTATATATTAGTCTGTCTAAAAGCCACCTTTTGGATGAAAATTTTCTGTATTGATATTATCAATGTTATCCTTTAAGCACTTTTTAATATCAGTAGGAATGTTTGAGATTAATGTGTAATATCGAATGAAGTTGTTACTTTTAATTAATGTTTTAATCTTTTCAAAAGTCAAGAAATTTTTTGTAACAGTATCCATCATATGATTTAAGTTTGTTACACCTGCATTTTCCCATTTCATATAAAAAGGGAAATCATCAATCGATACAAAGTTAAGTAGATCAAGAGATAAACACTCCTTTATATTCAATTTTACAAGTGGCTTTGCTAAATACAAGCTATAAAAGACATCTTTCCAAAATGGGTTACTGAATATTTTAGAAATTTCAAGGATCTTTTCCTTTTGTAAGGAAAAAATTCTTTCACCCCCATAATATTTTATATTCTTTGCCATGATTTTTTGCCAGCCACCTTTCAAATTGGAAAAGAATCTTTTTATCCAGCTTATTTTGAGATAGGCATTGAACTGTTGTAAATATATCATTTTTAACCCTCCATCTTCAAAATCAGCTATGAGTGTATTTCGTTTGATTTTTTCTGGTTTTCCATCCCATATAAAATTAAAAAATAGTTTATTTAGATCATTAAACAGTGATTGTTTTAAATTTGGCAGTGAGGTAAGTAAATGAATAAGTTTTAGAAGTGCAAGTGTTTTTATCACGGTTACCTTCCCAAGAAGGATGAGCTTTCTATGTTGCCAGCTTTTTAATATTTTTGAAACATCTATAATTTTCTTTCTAAAATTTAGGTCAGGCATAGAACTGAGATTAAGAGAAAAATCTATTCCAAGTAGTTTGAAATTGGATACAGACCAGTTCAATTTGAAATCTGGACAAAGAATTTGATTGGAATACCTTTTATTTCCCACCCATACTACCCTTGTTTTAGATGTATTAATTTTCAGACCTGAAGCTTTATAAAAGTTTTCAAAACAAATCAGGGTCTCCCTAAGTGATGTCTCACAACCATCAAGTACAAGGAATGTATCATCTGCATATTGACTAATAAGTGATTCAGTATCATTCACCAATGCTCCTTTTATTTTGGGATTTTATTTAATTTGTAGGGAAAGCAACTCAACACCAATAATAAATAAATAGGGAGATAGCGGATCGCCTTGACGACAGCCTCTTTCCAGATTGAAAAAGTTTGATATATGTCCATTATTTATCACACAACTTTTAGAGTCTACATAAAAAGTTTCAAACCATTTGCAAATAGAAGGACCAAAATTAAAACTATTTAAAGCTTTCTATAAAAATTTCCATTCAATAGAATCAAAAGCTTTTTCGAAATCAACGAATAATAATAACCCATCCATATCATATTCTTCTAAATAGTGCATTAAGTCATAGAGAAGACGAGTATTTTCACCCATGAATCTGTCTTTCATAAAACCTTTTTGAGTATCACTAATAATACCACCTAAAACTTGTTTAAATCTATTTGCAATTGCTGCAGAAGCTATTTTTAAATCTGTATTTAGTAAACTGATTGGACGCCAGTTGCTCATATATCGCCTATCTTTATTCTCCTTAGGAATACAAGTAATAACTCCCTGAGTCTGAAATTGAGAGAAATGGCCTGTTTCATAGCCAAAATATAATGACCGAAAAACAAAAGCACCAATATCGTTCCAAAAGAATTTATAGAAATCTACTGTGAAACCATCTGACCCAGGGCTTTTGCCATTTTTCATTAATTTAAGAGATTCACCACATTCCTTGAACGATAAATTCCCCTCCAAAGAGTTTTTTTGTTCATCACTTAATTTGACATCATGCTGGAAGAAAAATTCATTATCTACACATAAATGATTGGATGAATACAATTTCTTGTAATATTGTTCCTGTTCAAATAGAATTTTTGATTGTTCTGAAATATGATTACCTTTTTCATTGATAAGTTCAGAAATGGTTTTGTTGATAGAGGACTTTTTTTTCTAATTTACAAAAATATTCAGAGCATCTTTCCCCATTCTCATGCCAATTGGCCCGAGATCGAAGAAGTAAACCCTCTACTATATCCTGCCTCCGATTTTCTAATTCCCCCTTTTTCTGATTCAAAGATGCCTGAATAAACTTAGTAGGATTCAAATTCATTTGATTTTTTAAAATTTGTATGTCATTCTCAAGTTTTAATGTTTTTTCCTTTTCATCTCGAGATTTTCTTATACTGTAGGTTATGGAAACACTTCTGATTTTCATTTTCAATATTTCAAAAAACACCTGATCATTACATAATAATTCAACATGAAGAAAATCATCAATATTTCCAACTGAATAGTATTCAGATAATGTATCTCTAATGCATGTTTTAACTATATCAATATAATTTGAGTCCCTCAATAATTGGGAATTAAATTTCCAGTAGCCCTTTCCCCGATTAGCAGGAGAGGCAGAAAAACTAAAAACAATGGCAGAGTGGTCAGTTCTATAGCCTGGAATTATTTTGGTATACTCCATGAGAGAAAAAATATCTTCTGAGACAAGAAAGTAATCAATTCTGCTTTGTTTAATAGGAGAGGTTTGACGCCATGTGAACTTTTTATCCACATGATAACAAGTTCGCCAAGGATCTAATAATTCAAATGTTTCTTTAAGTTCCTCTATTTTCTTACGTGCATTTTGGTTTCTGTCATGTATTACATTATAAGTATCATCAGATTTATTCTGTACTACATTCCAGTCACCACAAAATAAAAAACAAGTATTAGCAAATCCTGCAGACTTTTGCAGTATTTCAGTAAACAATTCAGGTTTGTCAGTGTTGTAACCATATAAACAAACTAGTGTTAAACGTTGTTCATAAACAGTTAAATCTAAAATAATATAGCGACCATTCTGATCTAATATAGAATCATTAACCTTAAAATCAAAACCATTTCTGAACATAACACTTACTCCGGCACTTTTACTATCACCATGACTAAAAAAACATTTACTACCCCATTCGCCCTCCCATTTGACTGCTACATCTTTGGTACTATGTGTCTCCTGAAAACAAACTATGGAGATTTTCTTTGCCTTGACCCAATTAAATACATCTGACCTCTTTTTAGTATTTGAAAAAAGACCCCTTACATTCATAGACAAAATTTGTATATGGTTATTCATTATGTTATATTAACATGTTGATATACCAATAGGAGCAAGTTACATGTACAAGTCAATACAACCAAGAACACAGATACACAAAACATACCGCTACACTCATTCATACACTTAAGATAGCACATTTTATACATGTAAATAATTGAAACACGAGGGCAGTCAATCTGATATTTTACTTATACATTTGAAAAAAAGAAAATTAGCATTGATTTTTAAAACCAAACCAAAAAAAGAGAGTTATACATTTTGTAAATTCATAGTTTTAAAGTATTTATTTAATCTTACATAGGATTAATAAATTACTAATAAATGAAAATATCCAATATTAAAAAATAAACCGTTTTGAAAGGTTTCATTTGACGATTAGATATTTTTAGGGTACAACAGAAAATTTAAGAGATTCATTGATTGGTAATATGATTTGAGTTATCTCCCTTTGGCTATAAAAATGATAACTGTAATTTACAGGTACATGTATTACAATTTTTTACATGTTAGCTAAATATGTTCCTGGTGATATAAAATACATATTCACAAAGTTTTATCGACATATTTCCACAAATAACGAAGCAAATCGCAAATTTGTAATTTTAATTTCTAATTTTTCAACTAGTTTGTGACGTTTTAAACTAAAAATGCATTGTGGGATTGAAATTTAAAGTCTGGGTCGCTGATGTTAAATTCGCTTCATTTAAAGCGCTCAGAGGACTGTAATTTAAATCTAATAACCGTTGGAAAATTAAATACTGAAATGAACAGCTACGTACCTTTTTGACAAACAACTATTTTAAATGAACAAAATGTTTCATTTCCTTTATATTTACAACGGAAAGAGTGTTTTATAACAGTCACCTATATTCGCTATATATCGGATCCCTTTTACAATTATGTTCATTTTGTTTTACTGCTAATGTGCTGAAAATTATAATGGATAATTTTGACAACACGTAACTTGTGTATTGATTTCTAGATTCTGTTTTAATCCCTTTTTTATAATCATTATTCGGCATGCTGTTTACTGTTATTTTGATCTCCGCATGTAGATGTCCGCTTGTGTGTTTTCTAGCCGGAGGGTAAAATTATACAGGTGTAAAATTCAAGGTGACCGGATTAATAAAATGGGAATTTGAATACACACTATTTGCTTTCCAAGACGAGTTGGTAGATCGTTTATTATCTATTAAAGATAAAATATTCTTAAAACATTAGAATAAATATAATGTTGAAATAACAGGAACAATTTATGTTTTAGATGATAAAAAAGTTTACACCATCCTTGAAATTATAAGTTTTCATTATGAGAGGCGCCAAATTGGCCTAACTATATATAGCTGTCTCATCATAATAATTTAACGATCGATGTTCATAAAAGATGTTTTAATTTTAATATTAAATAAAATGATTTAGGCCTAAACGTTTAGAAATGAATTTTTCTTTTTAACAATAAAAAAAAATGATTATGATTTTACTCAATCATTATTTTAACAGTCGGTGTTCATAAAAGATGTTTTAATTAATTTAATTTTAATCAATGGATTATGATTTTACTCAATCATTATTTTAACAGTCGGTGTTCATAAAAGATGTTTTAATTAATTTAATTTAATCAAATGATTATGATTTTACTCAATCAATATTTCTTTACTTTTCTTTTGTTCAACGCGTGTTGTTTGTTTGGGAACATTTCTATATAAAGCACCGAAATTAACGTTTTAGTTATATAGCTTAAATGTCGGGCTCAGGTACGGAAAGTGACTCTAGCGCCTCAAGTGATGTAGATTTCGACGACTATGGAGAGTTCGGTTACCAACTTGAACCAGAATATACGGAAGAAGAACTCAGACAAATGGAAGAGGCAGCGAGTGCCCAACGTCGGGAAATAGAGAACAACCCACGTCAGAACGACAAAAATTTGATATCCACTGATATTCATTTAGACAAAGTTCGGAAGAGATCATGATCATGAGCGGTATAAAAAGATGAAGGGCAGTCAAAAATTAACCAGAGGCTCTCAAGAGCCTGTATCGTTCACCTGGTAATAAAAAAAACCAATTGGTCCTATGTAAAAACTATGGGGTCCAATGTTAATCTATGTCCTGCGGTGGCGGCCATCTTGAATTTCCGATCGGCAAAAAAAAACAGAAACTTTGTAGAGGACCTTCCAATGATCATTCCTGGGCAGTTTGGTTTCAATTATCCAAGTGGTTTCAGAGAAGAAGCGTTTTGAAACATTTTTCCCATAGGGTCCAATGTTAAACTAAGTCCTGCCGTAGCCGCCATTTTGAATTTCATACCAGAACAAAAAACGCAAAGTTTGTAGAGAACCATCTAATGAACATTCATGTACAGTTTGGCTTTAATCATATTTGTAGTTTCTGAGTAGAAGGCATTTGAATATTTTCCCATAGGGTCCAATGTTAATCTATGTCCTGCGGTGGCGGCCATCTTGGATTTCCGACCGGCATAAAAAACAAAAAATTTGTAGAGGACCTTCCAATGATCATTCCTGGGCAGTTTAGTTTCAACTGTCCAAGTGGTTTTAGAGAAGAAGCATTTTGAAACATTTTTCCCATAGGGTCCAATGTTAAACTAAGTCCTGCCGTAGCCGCCATTTTGAATTTCATACCAGAACAAAAAACGTAAAGTTTGTAGAGGACCATCTAATGAACATTCATGTACAGTTTGGCTTTAATCATATTTGTAGTTTCTGAGTAGAAGGCATTTGAACATTTTCCCATAGGGTCCAATGTTAATCTATGTATTGCAGTGGTGGCCATCTTGGATTTCCGATCAGCAAAAACATAAAATTTGTAGAGGACCTTCCAATGATCATTCCTAGGCCGTTTGGTTTCAATTATCCAAGTGGTTTCAGAGAAGAAGCGTTTTGAAACATTTTTCCATAGGGTCCAATGTTAAACTAAGTCCTGCCGTAGCCGCCATTTTGAATTTCATACCAGAACAAAAAACGTAAAGTTTGTAGAGGACCATCTAATGAACATTCATGTACAGTTTGGCTTTAATCATATTTGTAGTTTCTGAGTAGAAGGCATTTGAATATTTTCCCATAGGGTCCAATGTTAATCTATGTCCTGCGGTGGTGGCCATCTTGGATTTCCGACCGGCATAAAAAACCTTAAATTTGTAGAGGACCTTCCAATGATCATTCCTGGGCAGTTTGGTTTCAACTGTCCAAGTGGTTTCAGAGAAGAAGCATTTTGAAACATTTTTCCCATAGGGTCCAATGTTAAACTAAGTCCTGCTGTAGCCGCCATTTTGAATTTCATACCAGAACAAAAAACGTAAAGTTTGTAGAGGACCATCTAATGAACATTCATGTACAGTTTGGCTTTAATCATATTTGTAGTTTCTGAGTAGAAGGCATTTGAATAGTTTCCCATAGGGTCCAATGTTAATCTATGTCCTGCGGTGGCGGCCATCTTGGATTTCTGACCGGCATAAAAAACGGAAAATTTGTAGAGGACCTTCCAATGATCATTCCTGGGCAGTTTGGTTTCAACTGTCCAAGTGGTTTCAGAGAAGAAGCATTTTGAAACATTTTTCCCATAGGGTCCAATGTTAAACTAAGTTCTGCCGTAGCCGCCATTTTGAATTTCATATCGGAACAAAAAACCTTAAGATTGTAGAGGACCATCCAATGAACATTCATGTACAGTTTGGCTTTAATCATATTTGTAGTTTCTGAGAAGAAGGCATTTGAACATTTTCCCATAGGGTCCAATGTTAATCTATGTCCTGCGGTGGCGGCCATCTTGGATTTCCGACCGGCATAAAAAACACAAAATTTGTAGAGGACCTTCCAATGATCATTCCTGGGCAGTTTGGTTTCAACTGTCCAAGTGGTTTCAGAGAAGAAGCATTTTGAAACATTTTTTCCATAGGGTCCAATGTTAAACTAAGTCCTGCCGTAGCCGCCATTTTGAATTTCATATCGGAACAAAAAACCTTAAGATTGTAGAGGACCATCCAATGAACATTCATGTACAGTTTGGCTTTAATAATATTTGTAGTTTCTGAGAAGAAGGCATTTGAACATTTTCCCATAGGGTCCAATGTTAATCTATGTCCTGCGGTGGCGGCCATCTTGGATTTCCGACCGGCATAAAAAACAGAAAATTTGTAGAGGACCTTCTAATGATCATTCCTGGGCAGTTTGGTTTCAACTGTCCAAGTGGTTTCAGAGAAGAAGCATTTTGAAACATTTTTCCCATAGGGTCCAATGTTAAACTAAGTCCTGCCGTAGCCGCCATTTTGAATTTCATATCGGAACAAAAAACCTTAAGATTGTAGAGGACCATCCAATGAACATTCATGTACAGTTTGGCTTTAATCATATTTGTAGTTTCTGAGAAGAAGGCATTTGAACATTTTCCCATAGGGTCCAATGTTAATCTATGTCCTGCGATGGCGGTCATCTTGGATTTCCGATCGGCATAAAAAACAGTAACTTGGTAAAGGACATTCCAATGATCATTCCTTTACAGTTTGGGTTCAGTCAGTTCATTAGTTTCGGAGAAGAAGATCTTTGAAATTTCAGCCAATCAGAGCATATTATTGGCCCTGGCAGCCATATTGAATATCCGACTGGAACGAAAAACAGAACTTTGTAGAGGACCATCCAAGGAACATTCCTGCTAAGTTCGGTTCCAATCGGCCAAGTGGTTTCGGAGAAGAAGCTTGAAATGTGAAAAGTTTACAGACGACAGACGACAGACGACGGACGCCAAGTGATGGCAATAGTTCACATGGACCTTTGGTCCAGGTGAACTAAAAAGAGATTAGGCCACACCAGATTTACTTCTTGTTCTTCGGATTTTGTGCTATAAACGTTGTCCAGAGCGAGCAAGTGATTTAAAAATGTTAATTTCTTTTCCTTTTTTTGCTGGTCATTTTTGATGAGCGAAACGTAATATATTATGTGAAAAATATATTTCTTATATTTTTCATGTATTTTCAGAAGCGTTAGACCATATTTTAATTCTAAATATTTTATTCTTCAATAAATTAAGGCAAATAATTCCAAAACTTATTCATTTACTTACCTCACTGCCAAATTTAAAACAATCACTGTTTAATGATCTAAATAAACTATTTTTTAATTTTATATGGGATGGAAAACCAGAAAAAATCAAACGAAATACACTCATAGCTGATTTTGAAGATGGAGGGTTAAAAATGATACATCTACAACAGTTCAATGCCTATCTCAAAATAAGCTGGATAAAAAGATTCTTTTCCAATTTGAAAGGTGGCTGGCAAAAAATCATGGCAAAGAATATAAAATATTATGGGGGTGAAAGAATTTTTTCCTTACAAAAGGAAAAGATCCTTGAAATTTCTAAAATATTCAGTAACCCATTTTGGAAAGATGTCTTTTATAGCTTGTATTTAGCAAAGCCACTTGTAAAATTGAATATAAAGGAGTGTTTATCTCTTGATCTACTTAACTTTGTATCGATTGATGATTTCCCTTTTTATATGAGATGGGAAAATGCAGGTGTAACAAAGTTAAATCATATGATGGATACTGTTACAAAATATTTCTTGACTTTTGAAAAGATTAAAACATTAATTAAAAGTAACAACTTCATTCGATATTACACATTAATCTCAAACATTCCTACTGATATTAAAAAGTGCTTAAAGGATAACATTGATAATATCAATACAGAAAATTTTCATCCAAAAGATGACTTTTTAGACAGACTAATATATACAAAAAGTTTAAAGTTTGTATATATTACTTTACTGAAGACATTAACTCATCTTCCCATTCAAAAATTTTTGAAATGGGAAGAAATACTTGGGATTGACATTGCAGACTGGTCTATATATTTTCGAATTCTTAAAAAGTGTTGTAGGAATACATATCTGATCAATTTTCAGTATAAGTTTTTACATAGAGTTATACCTACTAATACCTTTTTATTCAAAATTCATATTAAAGACACAAAATTGTGCTCATTTTGCAATGTTGAAGACGAAACGGTTGAACATTTATTTTTTAATTGTCCTTTGATATTTCCTTTCCTGAGAGCTTTCTATGACTGTCTTAAATGCTATTTTCACAATATTGAATTTCACAAAGAACAATTTTTGCTTGGATTTAAAGAAGAAAGTTTAACTTGCTGATCCTTATAGCTAAAAATTATATATATAAATGTAAACTAAAAGAAAAAATTCCAAATATCATAGAATTGAAGTATCGAATTAAAAATTACTATTCACTTGAACAATATATAGCCATAAAGAACAACAACTTAAAAGGTTTTGAAAAATACTGGACCCCAGTGAAACATGTTTTTCCAGATTTTTAACTATGGATAGGTACCTGGGTACACTACGTTATTTATGTTTATGTATTTATTTGTATCAATTAGGAGTAAGTTACTAAAGTCACAAAATAATAGAAGACAGATATTGTAAAGGAATGGGTGTTTTGTTTATGAAAGGGAGAGAGAGAATGTGAAAGAATGAATGTGTCTCAATTGATTTATTTATTCATGTCATATTTTGCTTATTAATTAACTTTAAAAAAATGCAATAGTCACATAATAATTATGTTGTAAATCCTTGTACATCCATGTCAGGTGGTAATGTATGGGCTTTTATATGAATGTAAATTCCTGACTATTGAAGAAACAAACAAAAAAAACAAAAAAAAAGAAGTGAAATGCGGGATTTACTTATTTTTATCTTCATTCTGAAAACGACAGGTACATTCACACCGGTTCACTCAGCAGGGTACCTAATATTGCGTAATGAGTTTAGGTCCACACAGGAAATCGCCAGGCAGAATATACAAGTGTCATTTTACATCCGGTCGACGGGTCTCTGACCGATTACCTGAATACATGTGTCACAATATTTGGCAATAATCAGAAACGCAATGCACATTTTGTGACCCGTTATCTAACTAAAATTTTACCCCTAAGGGTTGAAGGCATGTACAAGGAATATATACAAACAATGTACACAAGTCAAATAGACAAAAACATAATAAGAACAGAAAATAAAATGAAAACAAATTACGCTACCCGTGACTAGAATAGCAGATGCAATACACATTTTAAAGGTTTTAATAGGTGATCAAAATACACGACCCTGATCACGTTGAAGTATACATTAGGAATGGGTGCATATTAATGCACACTGCCGGATCAAGGGGGTGTTCGACAATTTAGTAAAATTTGTGTATAAATTGGCAAACAAGAGCCTGGCACCCCGTTTTCAAAACTGCTGGATCCGCACCTAATGCAGCAATGATTCATTATTTTCACAAAGAAATCTTAAGATTACCATTGATCGTAAGCTATATTGAATTGTTCATTTGTATCTTGATTTTTTTTGTGCCCCATCAGAATGATGTAGCAACAACCAAAATTATGAAATAAAGCAGGGTGAACAGGACAGGGTAGAAATTCTTCTTGCAAAATAGACAAAAAACCATTCGTATGCAATTTTTCCTTATAGAAATAGAAATTAAAATAAGTTTATTAACCAAATCAGGGCCCCAGGAGGGCATATACAAATAACAATTATGATTGATACACAACAACAATACATCAAACTAAATATTCGCGGTGAAATATCAATAATTGTGATGAACAAATTTTTTATGACTATTCTGAGATTAATCAGAAGGGTCCACCAGTTCGAAAGACGTGATTAAAATAAACAAAATATATTACGCAGAGACATATTATATGTTACGCTTTGTTTTTGTATAATAAACTTATTTATAATACTCATCGTCTGTAATTGTCAAATGAAATCTATTACAAATTATATGTTTACATAATCCTCTCAATTGTATGGCTTCCTACCCTGTAACTTTCTGTGCTTTTAGCTTATGTGTATCTTTATTGTAGTGCATGCACGATCGATTACAAAGTGCAATCTTACTGAATAATGTCATTAAAAAAATTTTGACCCGTAGTATAGGCCTTTTTGGAATTTTTTTAACGAATTCAGGGCATTGTTCCGATGTCCGTTCTTTTTTTAACTAAATTTCATAGTTCTTCAATTTTGTAAAAAAATCTTTTGTAAATGTGTCTCATTAAAAACAAACCTTTACCCCCGATTCATTTGTTTTGCCATAATCTATAGAAGCAAAACGTAAATCTGCAAAAAGTGGTTGTGTAATAAATTCATATATTTAGAATAATAAGAAAAATAAAATGAATTACCATCAAGTTAAACAACCGTACGCCTGACAAGCCATATCGACACTGAATGAGGACCCTGGTTTGTCACGCTTGTTTTGGGGCGTTGTGGTATTTAGACGTCACGTGATACTTGATATTGAGATGCTATCAAAATGGCGACTTCCATGTATCGTTGACAGAATTTTAAAATCGATTTCATTCCCTTATCCAACATAATAAAACGCTAATATACATATAAACATCCATATTTATACATCAGGAAAAACATATAAAAAAATATTTTTTTTGCAAAGTTTCCCTTTAAACAATAATCAATCAATCAAACTGGTTTCGTTCATTAAAATCTGGTACCATTAATTACCTTCATGAGCCTTTTTGATTTTGTTGAACATGTTCTCTGCATCTTTCTTTTTCTTAACATCTATATGTTTATCTGGATGGAACATTTTACTTAATCTTCTGAATCCTTTAGCAATGTCATCTTTACTAGCCTGTTAATGAAACAAATATGGGACATTTTACTTAATCTGATGAATGCTTCAGAAATGTCATCTTTACTAGCCTGTTAATGAAACAAATACATGCATATCAATATGTATTTAATATAGCACTGGCTGTGTCACCCTTATTAACCCCAATGTTTCAAATGAAAGTTCGAAAATATTGTTTTCAGATCTGTACGCTACTTGTATTGTGACTTGATCATGAACTCCATTAAATATCTTACTTTTCTTGTTAGGATTACTGATAAGTATTGTAAGTCTGTGCACCAATATTGGTTCCACTTCTAATGTAAACATTGTCTGCTACAGCAAGATTTCTCCCCAATTTTTGCATTTCAAGCCTTCCATGCTTGTTACAGGAAGTTGTGAGCAGACTTATAAAAAATATCAACATCAACAAAAGGTAGAATTTTACTAGTTATTGTTCTTGTTATTTTAAATTTTTTACATCGATCAAAAGAAGAACGATTTATCTTTCATTTTATACCAAATTTACATAGAGAAAAAAAATTTTCACAATGCAATCACCCTCTGAATCATTATGTGCACAGACTTATAATATGACACTGTAATAAATTATTTGCAATTAGTGGGTTTACCATCGATTATAGGATTCAATTATCATAAACCATGCAAACAGATTAACTTTCGATACTTATTATTCATTAGCCTAAAACTACTAAAGACACAGTTTGAAAAGTGACTAAAAGTCAAATGACAAATAAATAACCAAGGAAAACAAATGGAACGTTTTTTTTCTCTCACACAACTACACTGCAATCTGGGTACCTCGAATTACCGAAATCCCCGTATTTTTACCGAAATCCCCATCAGATCTTCTGAAATTCCTTTCAGATGGAAAGATATAACATTGTTTTAGTGTTTTATGATGGTTTTATACAAATTTCGTTGTGTATGTGCACAGTAGGAACGATTTATCAACAAGCGAACAGGTAGTATCAAAATCAATATGGAGGAAATAAAGGGATGTAACTCTTGTATTTATCAAAGTACTAAAAATCTTCCCATTGACTTCTATCCTCACACAAAAGCCTCAAGTTCTCAACAAGGAAAGAATGGAAAAGGGCAAAATGTGTTCGGACTCTTATTAGCAGCCTTGAGAGGTGGTGTAAAATTTGTATAAAACCATCATAAAACACTAAAACAATGTTATATCTTTCCATCTGAGAGGAATTTCAGAAGATCTGATGGGGATTTCGGTAAAAATATGGGGATTTCGGTAAAATTTGGGAATTTCGGTAATTCGAGGTACCGCTGCAATCTTGTCATTTTTTTTTTCCTGGAAATCATGAATTGCATCATCTACAATATACTAAAGTATGATTTGTCTACAATATATCTACATCATTCAGATTAATTAATTAAATCAATTAATGAGATACATTGTACATAAGGTTATTAGAACATCCTGTATATGCCTATGCTTCGTATTTGTGCTATTTAAATTATGTACCCTGTATGTTTAACCATGATGACTTTTGATGTGCTGTTTTGTTATGTTTGTCCATCGTTCTGTTTTTAAAACATCAAGTCGGTTAAAGAGCTTTAAAGAGCTCCTGTTCTATGTTTTATCTGTATATATATATGCTTCCGACTTTAAATAAAAATTACTTTACTTTATCTAAAAATAAATACTGAAAAAGAAACTAAAGTTATACAAGTACAATGTCAAAGGGTCAGGGTAACAGCAAAAGCAGGGATAAGTAGTAAATTGTATAATCATCCTAACACGAGAATGAACGACAGTCAATAATATTAATATTTACATTTCGATCAACGTTTAAAATCGTATAGAAATCCTCTGCACCAAGATCATCGTCTTCCATGGACGCTGCCATTGCTTAGCCTGGTACCAAATAGCAACAATACTGAGGATATGTATATAACAGTTTGTACCAGTATAGTATTGACTGGTTTCTAAATACTGTATTTCTTTTTTCCCTTATCAGTCATATAAAATTAGGATACCAGGTAATGTCACAATTCAGGTCATTTTTCTGGCTGAAACGGAAAGATGTTATTTAATTTAAATTAGAATGATTAGTGCATATTAGCATTAGCAAGTTACATGTATATTTTTTTTTTATAGATAAGAGTTGTCTCTCTTTGGTTGTAAACACATTCTCCAGGTCACACTCACAGTGTAACATTTAAACTTTTTTAAAACTTTTTTCTTTATTTGATATTTCCTAATCAAACAATCATTGAACAAATATATTTGTGTTTCTTTATTATTTTATTGTGATTATATAGATTGACTTGCTCATTATATGGGCACCATGATTTGTTTAAATAAAGTTGTCTTGTATATGACCACAGATGGATTAAAACATTTAAATATGATATATAATATAATAACAGTTCATGACCATCATTCGTCAAGTTCCCATTCTCCACAACAAACATATTTCTTATAATGCCATTTTTCTGGTTATTTTTTTGACAAACAATTGATCATTTTCCCCAAGTTTTGATTCCAGCTGGTAAAATTTATTACATTTCGTCTGTCAATGAAATTGCATGAGAATCTATGTTCGAAAGCACGATTTACACATATAAGCCATTTCAAAATACCTAAAATAATGCAAAATAAAACTTGATAAAAATAAGAACAGGTGTGACCAGATCAGCAGGTGACAGATATTCCTACTGTCATACAAGACTTTCGTTTATACCATTAATGTCATGTCAGTAATGTATGGACGCCGATTTCAAATTTATCAAGTTAAATATATATTAAAAAATCACATTGTCATGCATTAAGAGCTTTTTAGAATATCACAAAATTTCCTTAATAGTTAATGTAAATGAATAAAATTGAATCATGATAAAATTCTACCCCTTTTTGATCCTCACAGGTCGTAAGCTAACTCTATTTTTTGTTGTTGAGCTGATGGCATTTGAAAAGTACAATATAGCTGATATGCTAATCTCCTTAACTTATAAGCAATTAAGAAAAAAATGTATCTATCAATTAAATAAATGACAAAAAAACAAAAAAAACAGGTTGCCGTGTGGTTTAGGTCATTGACTACTGACTAATAAAAACCAACATCATTGACTAGGTTTAGATCCCTGTTACACTTCTCAAATTTCAAGTGTTAAAGATTCCAGACACCTATGTATCCATCGGTGGATGGTTTCACTGGTCAGTTTGTTATATATGATCGTCTGGCTTTCTTATCCAATAGGGGCCGTATGATCGTATGGTTGTTGGATTTACAACTACCTAGTATGCAATCTGTGCCCATCATAACTAACGTTGTGAGTTTGAATCCAGCTCACAGCGAGGTGTACAATGTACTCAATACAACATTATGTGATAAAGTTGGTCAGTGAATTGCAACATGTCGGTGGTTTTCTCTAGGTACTCCTGTTTCCTCCATCAATAAAGCAGATTGCCATGATATAACTGAAATATTGTTGAAAGTGGCATTAAATACCATAACCCAAACAAAATGATATAAATGAGAGAGAAAAAAAGGCTCCTCCATGTAAACTTAATTTTCCGTAATTTATCATATATTGGTAATCAGACATTATCTCATGTGTTAATATGTTGTAGTATAATTAATTATTTGTCAGCCATGTCTTTTTATACAATAACGGGAAGAATTTTTACACAACCACAAACATTTTGCCTTCATATTATATGTTGTGATCCTGTCATCGTGGTCATCCGTCTGTAGACATAATAGTTTCTGTGCAGTAACTTTTGTTCTGGTTGACTGATCCTTCTGAAATGAACACAATGATTCTTGGTACGAAATATTTGGATTGATTTGGGGGATTGTAGCCCTACCTGTTTCAAAACAAGAGGTATCAAGTATCAAAAAAGGTGTTTTCTGGGTTTTTTTTGTATGTGGAGTGTTTATTGTTTATATCTGTTTTTCTAAAATGAATTCCTTAAGTAGATTTCCTCTATCTCTTACAGATTCTGAGATAAACAGAGAGTCTTGCTTGTCTTTATGGTGATATCATCAACTTGTACTGTACTATCAATTGCAGTTACTATCCAACATGAACTACAAAAGTAACTGCTATTAATAGTATATGCTATTACTCTAAATGAGCCCCTGTGGTGAGGCTGTGCTGAAAGGTGCCAAAAAGTGTCAATTTCCAAAATTTGAATGTTTTCAATTTTCTTCCAGTTTTAATGCAGTTTTTTGCACTATAGGCCTACAATCTTTTTTTTCTTTTTTTTTTTACAGATTTGTAAGGCAGAGAAATTATACAAGAATGGAACTAAAGACCTCTTTGCTGCCATAATATGAACTGAAGATCTCTATACTGAATGTCTTAAGGAGGAAAATAATCATTAATTTTTACATTAAAGACAAGATATTATGTCAATTCACAGGATAATAATACTACTGAAAATAAAGCCACAAATTCAGACTATTTCAGCTCAAGTTCATAAAGGTCATCAGCATTGCCTAGCAACATCGACTTTAAGAGATACAGTGTACAAAAAGAGACCAGTCGTTCTAATAACGTGTATAAATCCATGTTATATTTCTACAAGTGCTACACACAATGCTGGATATAAACTTAGGAGTAATATCAGGGATTGCTATTCTCTTTTTAACCTGACCCAAGATTGTTCAGAAGAGGAATTGAGGGAGGCATATCTACATCTTGCTAAACAATATCATCCTGATAGTGGCACCTCTACTGCTTGTCCACGTAAATTTAGTCAGATTCAAGAAGCTTATATAGCCATTAAGGCAAGTTTAAAGAAGAATCTAATAACTCTTAGAACATATTGGAAGGTCTATAATGATATTTTAACAGCACCCTTTGGTATTTTCTAAGGAGGACTTTGGTAAAAGCCTATGAAAATCAAACCTACATAAAATAATACCTGCAACCTCATAAAAAATAAGGCCCTGAAAAATCTTCAAATTTTTACATTGGCAGGGCATTCCACAGCAGCTGGGCACTAGGCAAATTGCTGGGTTAATCGCATTTTTTGCCCAGCTACTTTGTTTTCAAAAATGAAAATTTCAAAGTGAAAGTAAAATAAGGCTTTGTTTTGCATACTGGTATAGCGGGATTGCATATCATAGACTTAAGCCCCCCTAGACCCCCCTTCTACTTCAGGATTATCACCTCCTATTTGAAAATGAGTGGAATGCCCTGCATTGGGTTTGTTATATTAAAAAGGATTTAATTCTAGAGCCTGAAACTGATGTGTGTCTGAATAAATATTATTGGAGTACATTTTTCTGACACTACAAATTATTTACTATCACTGCCTTTCATAAAAAGATAAAACCAAAATATTTTCAGAAGATATATTTATTTGGATTAATATCCAGTTATCTCCCCTTGACTGGAAGCACATTTGTCAAGATACTGTAATGGTCAACATTTTTTTATTGTGGTTATTGTGATGGCGAGGTGTATTCGATCCAACATTATGTGATAAAGTATTTCAGTGACTTGCGACAGGTCGGTGGTTTTCTCTGGGTACTCACGTTTTCCTCCACCAATAAAACTGACTGCCACAGATATAACCCTAACCCTGATTATTCTGATATTGTGGTAATCAAACAGTAAAAGAAACAATCTAAATCGCAACAGCTTAAATGTTATTTTTTTTAATAATTTTCAGGAAAATGTAAAACAACAGATTCCAGAAACACTTGAGAATGAGGAAGAGGAGGATGAATTTGACTTTCCTTACACCTTACCTCAACATAGACAATATCTAGGCAATGAGGTATTCTGTAAAATGTGTGAAACATCTAAAATATTCTGGGTTCTCCCAATTTCCTTTACCAATAAAACATGACTGCCCGAATCAATCTTATTAAAATCAGATCTCTCACTTGCTCGATTATGTACCATCCAATGAAATTGGTAATTGTGAGACAGTGAAAGTGTTACTATTAACTGCTTTGCATGCTATGAGCAATCTAACTGGCCGAAAAGAGTCCTTAACCGTATTTATCATATCAATATATATTCATGATATAAAATCACATGCATGTGACCTGTAAAGGGGCTTTCTCATATCTCCCACGCTGCGACATATCAGTAAAGGGAAGTAGGTCAGTGATATGATTTTAATAAGATTGTGTCCAGATATAACTGAAATAATGTTGATTGTGAAATTCAACACCCAAAATCCAAGTCTAGTATACAAAAAATGCTATGTAGTGTTAGGTTTATGGTGTTTAATGTCACTTCAACAATATTTCAGTTATATCTCGGCGGTCAGTTTTATTGGTGGAGGAAACTGGAGTACCCAGAGAAAACCACCGACCGCTTAAGTTGTGAGTTTGAATCTTGCTCATGGTGAGGTGTACTCAATACAACATTATGTGATGTTTGTTAGTGACTTGTGACAGGTCAGTGGTTTTCTCCGACTACACCAGTTTCCTCCACTAATAAAACTGACCGCCACGATATAACTGAAATAATGTTAAAAGTGACGTTAAACACAATAAACACCATAAACCCCCTCTTGTAGTAACATGATCTTTTTTATTCACCCTAGAGTTAGCAATAATTAACAACCTTTTAGATAACTTTTATCTTTGTAGGGGATAGGATTTGGCTCACCCAGTCAGAGACAACATCAGTATGATAAATATAAAGTACGAAGAGCTGCCGATGTCGTGTATGAATTTAGAATGAATAAAAACATATCAGGAAGTGAGGATGCCCTCGTAATTGTTAATAAAAATCAAAGAGAAGCAAGGAAGAAGAAAATCAGGTCAGTTAATCAGGTAGAATTAATGTCAAGGTCATCATTACAAGTAGAACTAGGAAGAACTGTTTTAGATACCTAAAACTTATGTCTCCCCTAAAAGAAATTATTTGACCTTGAGGTCAAAGTCCCACGAAGGTCATTATGGTATGTGACACACCGCCTTATGGTCATGCACCCACATACCAAATATCATTGACCTATCTGGAAAGACAAAAAAGTTATGGTCCGGACAAGCTTCGCTGAGAAGAAGCGGAAGTGGCGGAAGAAGATAAAATCAGACTAAAACAATATGTCTCCATTCGTTCGAAGGGGAGGCATAATTAATGTCAAGGTCATCAGTCTCTATTACTATGTTTTTTAATAGACCTCTTGCACATTCCCGATTTGATTCTGAAATTATATGTGTTTATACCCTTTTATTTCCCATGCAACGGGCAAATGGTGCTCTGTCTAGCAAGGGTAACAGAAAGGACAACAAATTTGAGTTTAAAGTTTTTGAGAATTTGTAGATATTTGAACTTTTCAAAGATCAGAGAATAATTTTATAGAAAATAGAAAATTCACAAGTTGTTACAACATTAAAATGTTTAACAGATTATGGGGAAAATATGTTATTTTCAATGAACTGGTGTTGTCAAAAATTTTCAAATTGTGACGGAAATAGCATTGATTGATGTCGACAAATATTCAAGTAAGAAATAGTTATTCCCTTTTAAATAAATTCTACAAACAATATTACCAACGAATCTCAATTTTATTGGTAACATTATAGAAATATTACTCACTGATGTTGGCAAATATTCAAATAATATGTATATAATAATTCCTGAATTGGTTCTGCACCCGATTTAACCAACAAATCTGCATTTGTTTGCAACATAATACAAATATCAATGATTGTCACTGACAAATATTCAAATTAAATGTCATTATTGCCCATTTTTTTTTTTTTTTTATATACAGTAACACGATAGATAGAATTGTTGAAGATTTGATACAAGAGTCGATGAGTAAAGGAGAATTTGAGAATCTGTCAGGAAAAGGAAAACCTTTGGATTACAATGAAAGAAATCCATTAGTTGATACAATGACACATAATATTAATAAGATCCTAATAAACAACGGGTATGCACCAGAATGGATCACGTTAGAGAAAGAAATTAGGTAATCCTTGTTTATTGTTGCATGAGGCTAAAATAAAATACCTGTGTTTCTGCTAACCCCAAAGACCCTCATTTTTAGTACCTACGGTACTCTATAAGAGTTTTTAATTTCCATATTTGAACAAGCACTGTTGAAAGTCAGATCCTCGTCCTGTATAACCTTGGTAGAAAATTTTGTAAAATTTTTGCCTACCTTATTTTTTTCAAGAATGTTAGCTGAAAACACAGCTATTTTTTATTTTTTTTTTTGGTACGAGTACATCGGCAATGTAATGTTAGCGTGTGTCGGTTCAATCCTCAGTTAGGTCAAACCATCAAACTAAATATTATAAAACTGGTATTTGTTGCTTCTCTGCTTAAAGCATGCAACATTTAGGAGTAATGCTCAGAATTAGATTATTGTGTCCAAGTGAAGCAACATCTCTACTTGTAGATTTTTGTTTCAGTGAGTTAGCACGAAAAAAATCCAAAAGTGTAGTACAAAACAAACATCATTACCATCTCATCAATAAGATAACATGTTGTCAAATTTGAAAATGGTCACAATGAACATAAGTTTTTCTGCACATTTAACAAGAAATGATGATAAATTAACCTACATTTATTTAACAACAAATGGGCTCTAATTAGAGAGATTGCATTTTCCACAATCATCACGGCTGGATTATCCTATAGGCTGCAGCCTAGGGTCCCTCAAGCTTGTGCTATTTTATTTTATATAAAGAATTTGCAATAAGTTTACTTCAAGCTATTGAAATGTTGCTAAAATATATCATGAGTAAAACATATTCAATACTGGCGTGGGTGAGTTAGAGGTTGGCTCCATCTGAGGTGGACCCCCAAAAGGCCATAATCTGGCCCTAATGATCATGCTTATCATTTTGGTTCTTTTTTCATTTTCATAACTTGATAAAAAGGTTTTTCTTACAATCAAAATGAAACACAGACTTCCCCTTTTTTTGGGGTCATTTCCTGTATCAAACTCAAGTTCTTTAAACTTAATTAAAAAAATAATTTACATTTATGTTTTTCAATATTGCAACATCCTGCTTCTCAAAACAAGTCAATTACTTGTCAAGCATAATTTTCAATTCGTAGGAAAATTTGTGTGAAAATTACACAAATTCTCCAAATTAAGGCGAGTGTCCTCGTGTTAATTTCACATTAATTTCTCATCCAAAGAGTATATTGTTCTTACAATGATATGGCTGGACATTTTCTCACTTTGTATTTAACGACACTCACTCACCCACAGGCTCCTTGTAATTGTGAATAGATATTTTGATATACATTGTAACTCGTCTCATATTTTACAGGGAAGATACAAAAAGGGCACGACAGAGGTTAGCAGTTGAGATAGCGAGAATGGGTAATCCTCCTTTGTCAGCGAAAGAACTTACAAGATGGAAACACCACCTGAAAATTTTCGAAAATGGTATTATTGAATTAAATGACAAAATTATGAGATTTAACATGAATGTGCCAGCTTCACTTATACAAAAACAAAGGATCCCTTATAATGTGGATAGAGAGGTGAAAAGGGTTAGGGAGCGATATCTAGAGTTCCTTCCCCCTGAAGAAGAGATTACGAAAAAATCAGATGCCATGGACAATTACATTGCATCAAAACAAAATGAAAGAACTGAATGGACAGATATGTGGAAAAATATTAAAGACAGTTTTAAGAGTCTGTCTTAAATCTGATTCTGTAAAGAGAAGTTTCTAACAAGACATTTTAGTGGAAAAAAATTGTGTTATCCTGCTGTTCAGATATGTATCAACTTTAGGCCATGGAATTCTCTGATATTGTAGAGGTCTGTTATCTTATGAGAAAATTGTTGATTTATTTTAAAGTTTAACTAAAAAAATGTTTATTAAATTATTATTGAAAGAAATATAACTTTTTAGATTTTTAAAAATTTTCTCATAGTGAGGAGAATGGTCTAAGTTCCAGGGTTGGTTCAGATAGATCCATGATATGATTTCGAGGCGAGTCGAGTAGGATAAAATGACCCTTCCAGAGCAACTGGGCTCACTGCTGGTTTTATTAGAAGATTCTTTTTTTGTCTAAGCTTTACAATAAACTTTTACATGTTTGGGACAAAGAGGTTAGACTGTAACATCATTAAATGTTGAAATATGAGACGAGTAGAGTCAGATAAACTGACCCTTCCAGAGCAGCTGGTCTCATTGGGTGTTTCTTTTTTTGTCCAAGCTTTACAATAAACTTTAGCGAGTTCAGGGCAAAGAGGTTCGACTGTAATACCATTAAATGTTGAAATATGAGTCCAGTAGAATAAACTGACCCTTCTGGAGCAACTGGTCTCACTCCCGACTTTATTGAGAGTTCCTTTTCTTTTATTTACCTTTACGGTTGTACTGTTGTTGTTTTTTTTTGTATCCAGGTGCTAATTTCACTTTCATTTCATTTGAACTTGTAGCTTCATCCATTGCTCTTGGTTTGGTTTAAGGTGTTTAATGCCACTTTCAACAATATTTCAGTTATATTGTGGCGGTCAGTTTTATCAGTGGAGGAAACAGGAGTACCTGTCGTAACTCACTGACAAACTTCATCACATAATGTTGTATCAAGTACACCTCGCCATGAACAGGGTTCGAACTCACAACTTTAGTGGTGATAGGCACTGATTGCACATGTACAGGTAGTTGTAAATCTACCTACCATACGATCACGATGGCCCCCATTGCTCTTGAAAACATGGCTTTATAAACAAGAATAAGATTATGATATGATTGTAATTACTAAACTTTATAATGTAAGAAATGACATGATGAAATTGACTAGACCATTACATATCATGACATCTTACAGTAAGTTATAGTCTGGTCCAGCCAGTGTTTAGTTATCTTTGGTTTTACTAGGTTTTACAACAGAATCATTTCAATAATTATAGTCAGTGGACATAACTATACGTCACTTCATATTTTGTAATATTTATACTACGGTTTTCCCGAGTTAAACGATTAAACAATCGAACATGAAGCGGGAGATATTTTAACCATTGAACTAGGAAAACCATGGTATAAATGATTTGTAACATGAAGCTATGCAATATCACATCTAGTTCGTTGATTATTGCACAGCTCTCTGAGAGTAATAAAACTACAGCTCAGATTTAAAGTGTGCAATATCTCTTATCTGCGTGTATTATTTCATAGTTCTTAGCTGTTGCTTACATTCCGGTATATAATACATAAAAAGATCAAAGGAAAAGAATGCATTTAAAAATATCAGTAATTCTCCTGAAGTCATGTTATGGTCAATTCTAATGCAATTTTCAAGCATGAAATAAATTATTTACAATTTGTCATTCCAATTTTATTTCCAAATATTTATTTAATTTACAGTTTTCATCTTTTCACTGCTTCAATACAATCTTCAATTCTTTAAGTTCAAAAGTACTATAATGATTTAGTAGTTTTTTTTACGTTCAAATTCAGATTTTTGAAAATATTTGAAAATATTAATCACAAAATGACATGAAAATTATGAAGAAAAACTTCAAAACAATTTTGAGTTCGTGAGCGGAAATTTCAGAAAAAATTGTACCAGATAAAATTGCTTTTTTTTTTTTATATAACATTGTGGTTTTGTATGAAATATTAGTGATGGGAATCGGTAACATTTTCAAGATCGATGATCGTTATATCAACATCGACCGATGATCGATCATCAGTCACAATTGCCTGCTAAATGTATTTACTGACTATAATTAATCAAATAGTCTTTATTTCAAGAGTATGATTGACAAAAGAAAAGATATGAATAAAATTGTATCATAAATTTATAAACTATAATTTTTCTATTAGTACACATAACTTAGAACAAAACAAAAGATCGTTTTCCATATGTGTAACACCTGATATAGATAGATAAATAATAGACTAGTCCAAATATGTGTTTGACAAAAGTAAAGATTTGAATAAAATCAAATAATATATTTACAAACTACAATTTTTCCATTTGTAAACATTAACTTAGAACAAAACAAAAGATCGTTTTCCATATGTGTAACACCTGATATAAAATGGACTATCCCGGGAAGTAGATAAATAATAGACTAGTCCAAATATGTGTATTGACTGAGTGTCAAAAGTACGCTTGGACAAAACTGTCAGATGTTTGTCAGTATGAGGGCAAAGAAAACAGCTGGGATAAAACTGCAATATTTTTGTCAGCATGGAGACAAAAAAAAAAAAAAATAAAACAACCAAAGAACAAAGTTAAGCATATATATTTTAGACACTATAGAATCAGAATCGATCACAAGGTTGAATAATCGATCATCGGATCGTATGATGACGTCCGACTGATTAGTCGATGTTTCCGATGATCGGTGCACCACTATGAAATATATCGAGAAAATTTGGAAGAGATGATTATGCATGTCCACTGTCTGTATGTATTACGAGTAGTTAACTATTTCATTGGAAAGTTTTGATTGCTCAATTCAAATTGTAGAAAATTTATTTTTTATCAGTTCCATATTATTTTATTAATATTCAGGGATGATATATTTTCAGTTATTTACCTGATTTCAGATATTTTCCTGTGAAAATTGCTTTCTGAAAGTTGCTGGACAGTCAGAAAAGGTCAAAAATGACCATTTTGAAAGGGGGTGTAGTTGATTAGAATGCTAGGAATAGCATTTAAAATGAAAAGATTAATAATTATTTAAAATAATAACACTTGATATGCAAAAATGCATCTATCATAGAATGTATTCCAATCCAAAAAAGACCTAATGATTTCTCACTTAAATAATTATATACACGATAAGATAATATAAACATATGAAGATTCATGTGTGATATTCAAGAAAAAAACACGGTGGTCCCTTAATGCCCTTCAAGTTTCCAACATCAAATACTTTGAATCGTTGAAGTTGATTTGAGAGAAATTTCTGTTTAAACATAAATGTAAAAATCTGTCAAGCTGTAAATTTCCATATTGTTTAATATAGTCAAACTTGCCCCAATAGTCACCTTGAATTATTGGTCACCTAGTGTAAACGACCAGTTTAAAACCATCCCGACCAGATGTATGTGTCATTTCAACTCAAATAAGCAGTTACCTCACTAAACATGGTCAACGGTCACTCTAAGTTTATCCCATCGTATTAGTTTACAAGCATTTCATGATCACTTTTCATTGATAATTAACTTTCAATGTGTTCTTAATATATGATTGTACTAATTAAGCTATTAAATTGTTGAATAATTAACTAATTAACTGTAAATCGTTACAAAAACACCGGAGCATTGCAAAGTGACCTCCAATTTTTTTTCCAATAAATGCCTTTTTGTAACAGTAATATGCATATGATGATCTTAAATAAGCGGTCATTTGTCTTGTCCCGTCGTTTTTCCTTTGTCCCAAAGGTGACTGTTGAATACAAGTTTGACTGTACTTAGTTTCCAACATCAAAAACATTGAATCGTAAGAAGATTGGAGAGAAATTTCTGTTTTGACAAAAACATAAAATTCTGTCAATTTCCATTTTGTTTGGTACTTGGTATTAGGTTCCTATAGAATTTGTTTTCATGTGTCTTTGTTGAATCCATAACTACCCTAATTTCCATTTTGTTTGGTACATTTGTACTTAATATCAAGCTGTAATAGAATATTGTTCGTGTGTCTTTGTTGAATCCATAACTTCCCTAATTTCCATTTTGTATATTACCATTCACGCATAGTTTCTGAAAAATAAAAAAAAATTATTAGATTTATGTCATAGTTACCTCATGAGGGAGGACATGCTGCATCATAGTGGGATAACTATTTTCCTTCGCAGCTCAAAAAAATTCTGCATTTATTTCAAGATATCAAACGGGTAATCAGAAGCCGTAACTCGAAGAAGGACAGACAACACAACGGACAAAAGGACTAACAACGATCCACAAAACATTACACAGAAACCTAAAGATCGAACAACCAGGGATGAACTCATGTGTTCTGGAAGGGTAAGCCTGCTCTACATGTGGCATCCGTTGTGTTACTCTGGTTACAAACCCAGTGATAAGCTTTTACTCTGAAAGCACATAAATAATAAACTAAAATATTTTAAAACATAGCCAAAGGATATCCAATAAAATTCACCTTATCAGACCTAAAAAATGCCAGTTGATAAGACCAAGTAGAAGTATTTATAAATCTTAATAGCATAGGGCCATCTCAGTGTGGGAAACGACTGCTCGCCAACTCGCCAAATGCGAGTGGAAATTTCAGGTGGCAAGTAAGATCTACTTTATACTCACCCGTCAGTTGTAAGGCAAGTAGGAACTTGAAAATGCTTGCCACGATAACTGGTTTACAGCTTTAAAATATCATAGCTCCCAAACAGTTAAATTTTCTCTTAACTGTGTCATTTATCCAACATTTTATTAATCATTGTACTCGATAAGAAAACATTCCGCCATGACACTTAATTTCTGTCAACAGAAAAATTAAGTATACAATCCCGACCCCCGCATAATTTTGCCAAGGTCGATTTCACGATTAAATGAAATATTGTTTCATTACAAATAGATGTGATGACTTTTAAAATTAATGCAAATAAAATAATTTGGTTTTGAAATATTTCAAACGAATTCGTAGCGAAAACCTACGCAAAAACAAAAAGTTAAATATGTGTCGGAACCGGTTTGACATACATGTTTTATACCGCACATTAAAACTTAAAAGACGAAGACAACGAAATTGAGGAAGAAGAGATCAATCCAGCTCTTAAGAGTGTGTTGATCCTTCTTGACCAAGTTAATCTGCAAAATAAATTGTTGAACATGACTGTATTGTTTATTTGGTATATTACATTTTGGCAAATACTTGTTTCAGTCCACTCGCCATTTTGGCGAGTGTTTGAAAAAAATGGTTTCCCACACTGTCATCTCCTTTGACCACACAATAAAAAAGGTTTCTAAACAGGATGAATAAATTAATGAAGGGTTTGACAAGGATAAAGTTCTTAGTCAGGCTTTGAACCCAGCTGACAACTGTAAATGAAGATGTTTTTATATAACCTGCTTTAGAACACGAAGGTAACATATATCCCCCTTCCTCCCCCCAAAAACAAAACTAGAAGCTCAGTGGCCTGAGTCTGTCTTGCTCACCTGTCATTTTGTTTTGAGCAAACTTTATACAGAACCCTCTATAGGTGCTTCCTACCAAATTTCAATTAATTTGACCAAATGGTTTTAGAGAATATTTTTTTAATTTGCCAATCACAAACAAGAATTGCCTAGTGCCATATTTGTTGTATGATCAGCATGAAATATGGAGATTTTGAACAGGATCTCCCATACATCATTCCTACAATGTAACAAGTGGTGTTAAACACCATAACCCTAACTAACTACATATAAATTACTTTAAACCAATTGTCTAATCAGGGGTTTCGAAGTGGGCCGGTACCCGGTACTTTTACCCGTCTGAGATCGTGTATAGTACCGGCAGAAATTACTGAATCCCCCCAAAATTAGTGGTGGTCAAAACCACAAGTACGATTAGCTTGTGGAATATTTTTCATAAAAAATTAATGATCACGTCAGTTGCTGAATTCTCGCATTCAAATCGAACAACTGCGTTCAGCCACGACCAAGTTGATGGGATATTCCCTGTTTTAAAAATAACTTTACCTTAGAATCGTAAATAGCAGTTTGCGCATGCGGTAAACAGATATGTTTTCGCCCCAATATCTTTTCATCCTTGTGTAAAACTCGGACCGGAAGAAAGCTGACATCATTTCAAAATAAAAAATGACCGATTACAAATTATGTTCAAACACAAACTAGTGTAATCTTCAGTAATATAAGTATGATCATTTATGTATTATGAATATATGACTACACAATATTTTGTGCAATTTTTTTTTATCCATTTAAAACCCAGGGTCGAATCATTTTGGGGCGTACTGTCTTGTTGCTTAACTCCATCCATATTGTTTAACTTCCGGTATAAAAAAATAAAAACCTACATGGCTAATTTATTTACATATTTTGACGGGGGCCTAATTACTAGGAATCTTGAAAAGGGACCGGACATGGCTCAAATAAACGCCGGCCCCACTTTTTTTTCAAAATAATTTAACTTTTGTGATTCAAATTGTTAATAAATGTCTTCCCGCGAATCGTTTTTGTTCGAACATTTTTTTTTGCACTTAAGTCGTGCCAATGGTCTTTGATGAGTTTAATTACAGGTAATAAAGTAAAAAAACATGCAAGCCAAGGTATTGTGAAAAAGAAAAGGACAAAGCCAACAAAAGAATTTTGAGAAGTTTAAGCTTTGATAACAATGGCTTGGTCAAGCCTAGCTGCAGAACCGTAGCTCTTTATGGTCCTTTTGGTTTTTTTTAAGATATGGTGGACTGTCCATGAATAATCTTGGCTATAACCAAATTGGGGGGGGGGGGGGGATTCATTATGCATGGTCTTGGTGAAATCTGAACTCTAAAGAGAAAGTTAATGGGATTTTTCTTTCAAAAACACTTAATGTTTTGCAGTCTCTGAAGTACAAAGCCCCCCCTGGACCCCTTACGACCCCCAGCCTAATTTTTTAGGTACCTCCTAAAATTTAAGAAGTATCTCCTGTTATAAAAAACTTTGAAACCCCTGATCTAATAGATGCTTAGCCCATTTCCAAATTAATTATTAATTTATATGCTTCTTTTATACGCGTTATATCCCTAATGACAGACAAAATAGTACCTGTTCTAGCAAGAGCAATGGTCAAGACAAAGAATTTGAGTATAATTTGCTAACAATTTGTAGATATTTGAACCTTGTAAAATATTAGAGGATAATTATATAGCAACTAGAAAATTCACAATTTTGTACAGATATGTAGAAAAAATATATATGTGATTTTCATTGAACTTTGCATGAGAGGGTACCTTTTGCCAGCCTTAAAGGGAAATAACTCCTATAATTTTAGAATCAAATCAGAAATGTGCAAATGGTCTATTCATAATAATGATACCTTTCTAGCAAATTCTGGTAGCACAAAAGCATTCCTGTGGATATCAGCATTGTAATATTTGAAGTCCAACTTTTTCATTTCTTCATCCGTAAATTTTCTTAGTGGTTCAGAAAAAATGGTATCCTGAAATAAAAGATTGGATTCGGTTATTTTAGTATTTTATTTCAGTTATATCATGGCAACCAGAGTTATTGGTGACGGAAAGCATAGACATATAGAATGAACCAACTGATGAAAATTACATCCTTGAATAGGTGTCTGGAAACCTTAAAACTTGAAGTAGTTATCTGGGAACAAATCCATATCAGTGATATCAGGTTTGTGCTCAAAATCCACTCGGAAACATTATTCTGATTTCGAGCTGAGCCGTCTTTGATCTTAATGCTGCATGCTTAGCACTAAATATCAATTTTATGGTCTTTAATGCAGTTTTTTGTAACCAATAAAAAAATTGGTATTGAATACCCATATCCTACTAGCCTAAACCTAAAATGACGCTAAGTCTTCTGACGAGAACATCACAGTTGAAAGGTTATGACCAAATGATAACAAAAGTTTACATAGCCTTAAGCCATGTGAGATAAGAACTGAAGTTTCGATTATCTTACAGGACTTTTACTGCACATAATAAATCCTATTTGGCCACTAGGATAGGTAGGAATGGTTGTGTAGGCATAATTTGTCACAGAATATAAACTTCCGCAGAATTCTAACATGCCTTTTATCAAGTCCATATGCAGCCATATACACTCTCCTAAAATAAAAAAATAAAAAATCATTAATATAAACCGGTTGATTACTACAAACTATGATAAATACAGTTTTAATCAATCCTGTCTAAACCGAACCATGAATAAAACGGAATCCAGTATAAACCGACCTATATGTAGGAAATCTTAATCCTAACCTGTATAAATGGAACACATGTCCTGACACAAAAGTTGGTCTCATAGAGGTCATCCAACTGTACTGAATATACAATGTTTCTACAAATAATTTTGTTGGTTTACCTTGTTTTTTTTTCAACTACAAATTGTTTGCTTGTGGTGAGAAAAGCTTCTTTTTTTTGGTTAATTTCTAGTCCCGTTAAATTCAATCAAGTGAGTGTGATAATGACAGAGCAGTGCATGGCACAGACAAGATGACAGATCATATTTTCTATTTGTCGGCTATCCTATATATATTTGCAACACAATTTTTGTTTCACTTTTCTCTGAATCAGACATGATTAGTCTAAGAAGTGTTATATTGGCAACAATAACTTTCATGTAACCATGATGACAATATCTATTTTAACAATAATAACTTTTAAGTTACCTTGACAACAATAACCTATGTTACATTGACATCAATAACTTTTATGTTACCTTGACAACATACAAGGCCTCCAGGCTTTAATGCTTTCTTCATCAGTTCATAATATGATTTCTCAAATAATGATGAGGCTGGTCCTATCAAAATAAAAACAAGCTTTACTTAATTTGATACACCAATTTTTGCTTTTAATCGTTACAATGCTAAAATACAAAGAACCTGTATAACTATTATCATTCTACTAGTTGGCAAACAAAACAAATTCCACTTTGTTCAACAAACATGGCAGACACAATGATGACAGTATTTGTAAGATTACTTCACTCATATCTTGCTTTCTTGTTGATAAAACTGCATCTGGGTGAAAATTCAATACCCTAAACCTTACTGGCTGAATCAATACCCTAAACCTTACTGGCTGAATCAATAGGTAATTATCATGTTTTCCTCTATTCTTAGTGGTTAAAGGAAAACGCCATGGTCTTAACAAGTTAGCGTGAAAATTTAAATGACAGTAAATAAAAGACATAATTTGTGTTAATAAATTTTAAAAATAGTATACCGTAAGGTAGAATTTGGTCATTGAAGTTGCATGTAGCACCAAATAATGGGGATCACCATTTTTCGTAACTCTTCAATGTGAGGAGACAAAAGACATAATCCATTCTCGGATTATACCTGCAATTAAAGCTCTTCCGAAAGAGCTGTGACGTTACGCAAGCGGTATTGTATATTATAGCAGCATTGATCAGCTGCATTTTATCATTAAAAATTATGTAAATCGTAAAATAACGTCGTATATTTATCTTTTGATATTTACAAAATCATTATGACTTCATGTCAAACATTTTATTGCACTAACGAAAAGAGAAAGTGTGAGAAGAATTTTTTTTTGTAATTACCGATCAGGATTACCTTAGTCAACACATCAACCAGTGACCACGAAAAACACGGGAAAGTACGACAGCATTGGTGACAAAAAAGGAAAAGGCATGTGTATGCATAAAACGAGTTAAACGTGACAGTTATTTAACCTACGGCCAATCATGTAAAACATGGAATTATACGTAGATACCCCCGCCCCCCACCCCCACCCCAATACAAATAAACTCATTTGTTTTGTGAAAATGTAACATAAGATGGGAATATTAAGGAAAAAATTAGGACAATATACAAATTGTTAACATTGTATTGCAGTTGATCTGATATTAAAACATAACCAAAAGGGCTCGATGTTGGGAAGAGTCAGATACATTATTTATTCAACTAACATGATCTGTCTCAGTGACGTCACATGAAGAGGTGTCATGGCCGCTTACACTATGACAGGAAATTCCAAATATTCATATTTCTAATTGGGTATATTAATGTTAATAAAGGTGTTTTTTGTTTAATAATTAGTTATTTACGAATAAAAAGTTACAATGTATTGAATTATAACAATTGTTCGACTCACCCCAGTTTTCCTTTAAAATTCTGCATGAAAATTCTGTCAATTCCCCCCCCCCCCCTTTTGACTGTCATTAATATTGGAAATGAACAACTTTTGTGACATTTTGGTAATAAGAGAAACTGCTACCAATGAATTATGATATTTCTCCACTCTAGATAATTAAATTTTCCAATTTTAAAGCTCTTGCTAAATGTTGAGCTTTAAAATCTTGAGAGGAGAAATATTGTAATCAACCGTTATTGGGTCTTCATATAATAAAATGATTATCACTTTGAACTCTTACCAACTGAAATTGTAGAATACTTCATTAATATTTGATTGAATCTGAGAAATTGGTGGTTATTACTTAAAATTCTTACCGATAGGATCCGATGAGTCTGTAATTATCACATCAAATTCTCCCTGATGTTTTTTCATATAATCGAAACCGTCACCTATGTGAAGTGTCAGTTTGTCGCTGTCGAAACCACACGCCATATTAGGCAGATATTTCTTTGATACATCAATTACTTTCTACAATTAAAACCAAAACATACAGTACAGTAAATAAAATATGTTTAAACTAAACTATATGTATACAGACCACATACATTACTTTGTTTGCATTTTCCACTATGGCCATTCTTAATGCTTTTATATCAGTCTAAGGGGCCGTCATGGCTGTGATCGTATGGTAGTTAGATTTACACCTACCTGTGCAATCAGTGCCTAGCACTCACTAAAGTTGTGAGTTGGAACCCCATTCATGGCGAGGTGTACTCAATACAACATTGTATGATAAAGTTTGTCAGTGACTTACAGCAGGTCGGTAGTTTTCTCTGATATTCTGATTTCCTCCACCAATAAAACTGACTGACACGATATAACTGAAATATTGTTGAAAGTGGTGTTAAACATCATAACCCTAACCCTTTTCTGATACAGCTAAATATTAAGTAACATGATTTGTAGCTTATGTCTTAAAATTTCCACAATCAATGTGTTAACTGATTTTTAAGGGGTTTAGGGTTAGGGTGTTTAATGCCACTTTCAACAATATTTCAGCTATATCGTGGTGGTCAGTTTTATTGGTGGAGGAAGCCGAAGTACCCGGAGAAAAACACAGACCTGCCGCAAGTCACTGACAAACTTTATCACATAATGTTGTATTGAGTACGCCTCGCCATGAACAGGATTTGAACTAGCAACTTTAGTGGCGATAGGCATTGATTGCAGAGGTAGTTGTAAATCCAATTACCACATGATCATGATCACAACTGCCCCTTAATTTCTATAAGTATTAATGCAAATAACAAATGATACAAATGTATAGCTAAATATTAAGTAAGACGATTTGCAGCAGTATAAAATTCCGCCATCAATGTGTTAATTTCTATAAGTGTGAGATAAAATGTATCTACGTAAATAACAAAGGTGATATCCTACCTCATCAATTTCACACATGTAAACAGACGATACTTGTGGATGTTTGACAACCTCCCTGAGAACACCTCCATCACCACCTCCTATAATCAATACCTGAAAATAGAAAATACGTCAGTTATAATTAGTACACATAAAATTATCTTTAGATGAAAAAGAATCCTCCTAGGGACCCCTATCACAATCATGACCAACAAAAAGGAGATCATGAAATAGCACACATTCCTTTTTTGTATCCAAGCTAAACTACTATTTCCAAATAATTCCCAATGAGTGTGTTTGTGTCAGTGATTGTTGTTTCATACCAATAGAGCAATGTTTCAGCTATATCAATGGAGAACAAGTTACTTTCAATGAAATGATGATGTCTTCTTTCTATTACATCCATATGCTGAGTCGAATGCTAGCTCACTGAAACAACAGTCTGCAGATAAACATGTCGACCACTCTGATACATTATCCTGATTCAAAGCCAACAAGTCTTTGTTGTTACTCCTTAAAGCTGTGTGCTTAGCAAAGAAGCAGCAAATACTAATTTCATAGTCTTTGGTTTAACCTGACCACGGCTGGAACCCACGATCTACCACACTTGAAACAAGCATGCTATAACCATTACACCACTGATGCAGTTCATTATTTTCTAGGTCTGGAGTCTCATGTCTGATTACCTTTTGTGGATTTGGATGGGAGTTAAGTGGTAGATGTGCCAACATTTCCTGGTATGAGAATTCATCCCTCTCTGTACACTGTATTACACCATCTAATACCAGTACATTACCATATGTTTTACTGAAACAAGGCAAAAATAATACATATGTATATCTATTAAAGTCGGATGCTGACCACTGGTCACACTTGAAATTCAGTATTTTTAAGTCTGGTTATTCCTGATTTTTTTTTAAAATTCCTACTCTTAAAAGGTTTGCTTTATGACACATTTTTACTGTATGTAGAAAAATCATAGTCATAGATCGGATCTCCTGTACTTGGCGATCGTAATACTGGTATACTAGTATTGTCCACAATACTGGTATAAAAATGTGTTCCAGTTTTGTATACCAGTATTGTGATTTAAAAAAATATATATTTTACTTGTGTATAGTATTGTAATAGATATTGTGGAAATGTTATTGTCAATACCCGATTCTACAAGGATTTTGTATGTGTGTAGCTATGTTAACATTGTTTTTCATTGGATAATCTTCCTACTCAATTGTATAAACAAAGAATGTCATTGGTTATTCTGGACTTGCAGAAACAAAACAATTGAATGAGCAATTAAGATATAGACTATCAGCTAAATTTTGATAAACATATAAAAAATATCTGTCGTAAAGCTTCACAGCAATTAAGTGTACTAAAGCGTATTGGTTGTTTTTTTTATCTAAGCTTATTAAGCTAACCAATTTTCATTCTTTTATATTGTCTAATTTCAATTTTTGTCCTTTGGCTTGGCATTTTTGTTCAAAAGCAAACACTATAAAATTGGAGAAAATACAGGAAAGAGCTTTACATTTTATCTATGAGGATTACAATATGAAGAACTTTTACATATAGCAAAAGTACCATCTCTACAAATAAGGAGAATGCGCACTATGGCATTAGACTGTTTTAAAATATTGTATAAACTGTCCCCACCATGTTTAAATGATTTAGTTGTTTTAAAAAATAGTAAATATAGTTTTAGATATTCTAATATTGTAGAGATACCTAGAGTAAAGACTACTACCTATGGTAAGAACTCTTTTAAATATACAGCTGCTGTTTTATGGAATGACCTATCTGATGATTTTAAAAAAATTGCCAATTTTAACCAATTTAAAAGCATTTTATTATCTCGGAATGGAAATGAATGCAAATGTAATGCATGTAAAAAAAATTAATATCATCAAGGTCTTTTCAATTTTTATATTATTTATATTTATTTATTTTTTAGCAGTATATAACATGCTTTTAGCTCGTAACACCAGCTTTATTTTATCTTTTTTTTTTTTAGCTTTTATTACTGTGCTTGATTAACTTTTTTGCTTTTGTAAATGCTTACCTTGTCTGTGCTATATGTGTGCTTTAACTTATTTGCTGTATTTTGCTACTATGAGTGCTTTTATCTAAATTATTAATTTGTGTGCATGCTTTTGTTGTTTTTAACTGTTATTTATTCTTGTATTGTGTATGTCGGTCACTAGGGCTTGTGTTGTATTGTTATTTAAATATGCCAACTATAAATAAAACTTATCTGATCTTATCTTACCTCATTAATATTTCTATAGCTTGGGGTAAAACATTATTGCGTCTGCCTACCTAACAATTATTTTCTACATTAAATTGGAACTTCAAAATGAAATTAATATCAATAAAAATAATATTTACAATAAACATGATTACAATAAACAATTATTCATTTTCTCAATTAATTAGTTACTAGTATGTGATTATATTTAATGTTTGATTTTATTGGTGATTTAATTTAATTTCAAAGTTCTTTTGATGCTGTGAGTATAATTTTGTAAACTGAGTAATTTAATTTGTTTGATGATCAAAGTTCTTTTGAAACTGTGAACAGAACCTAGTTTAAGACATTTCATAATACTAGGACAATTAATGTTATCATCATCACTTTTTGTTATCTTGTTGAATTATCATGATGATTTTTGTGTATTGTGATGTAATACTGATACGATGTTATAAATGCCAATAAAATTGTAGTATGCTTTTCAACAGTTGATGACATGAACCTCCTAATATGAAGCAATCCAATACACTACAAACAATCCAATATCTTAATTACATTACTGGTATACCAGTAATGCAGTATTGTACAAAATTTTGAAAAAAATTCACAATACTGGAACACATTTTTATACCAGTATTGCGATCGCCAAGTACAGATCTTTCGAACAGTTCAATTAAAAAATTGTTAGAATAAGCTATAAATTTTGCAAATTAAACCAGACACAAGCAGTCTGTTTGAGTTTATATACATATATTTAAAAAATCGTCTCGCACCTGGTTGTGTATTTTGGTGTTCACGATGACACGTGGGTAACACATGGAGGGAGATCGTTGGTTTGTTTACCTTTTAAAAACTATAATGTCCTGATATTTTGACTTTTCATTATAAAGTACTTCTTCTACTTGTAAAGACATGCACTGCCCTGGCCATAATTCACTCAATTCACTAAACCAACCGTCTTTTATCAAATCCATTGTCAAACAGCTGATCGCACCGTTACACAAGTTCATAGAAATTCGGAAGTTCTCGTGACTTTTCTATTTTCTATGAAAAATCAAGAGATCTGTCTAGAAAATGGCTTCTTCAGACGAAGCTCTGCCAAAATTCCATGAAAGAGTTGGGTCACTTGTTCAGTTAAGCAATGACAACAGGACGGCACAGAGAAACCATCCTGCTCAAGAGTTTAACAATGGAGTTGTCATTGGATGTGAACCTTTAAAAGAAGATCAGTTGTTTGAAGTTCGAATTGATAAAAAGGTTGTTGAATGTGACTGTGTTTCAGCATGTCAATTTGTAGTCCTGTATATTTATTTTGTCACTAAGAAGATCCAATTTCATTCTCTTATTTGTTTTTAACGTTTATGTGATGGGTTGTTTTCTACAGGTTTGAGAATAGATTTATTTAAATTTCAATGTTGACTCCCCTGACATTACATTACCCCTTTTATTATTAAATTACCAGTGCTTGATACATGTACAATAGGGGACAACTCGGACCGTAACGAAGAACAATCGTACTGTATTTTTTTTTATTGACTTGGCATTGATTTAATTGGTATTTATTAATTCGGGAGAGGTCATGGTTGTGATCGTATGGTAGTTGGATTTATATCTACATGTACCTACCTATGCAATCGAGTGCGTAGTTGTGGTCCGACAATTCGATAGTCTGACACAATGGTAACTACTCGACAATTTCCGTTGCACGGAAAATTAGGTAATTTGACATATTTTCTTATTTCTGTGTAACAGTAAGATCGTGCAACCCTAGAATAAACATATTTTTTTCGTGTTTATGGGTTCGTCACTGGCAATAATGTATTCCCGAAAATAGTCTTCCATGAAAAGCAATACTTTTATGTCCCACCAACATTGTTGGGAGACATTCAAACAAGTGATACCAAATTTAGTGCATACGACATACGCATGTTTCTGGAATAACCTTCGTCAGGTACGCTCTAGATCAAAATGATTGGAAGCAAAATTCATCAAATGTTTGAGAGCATCAAAACCAAAAGGGGCCTAAACAAGACAGCCAAAACCGTCTAAGGTCAACTTTGCATGAGGGAGTTGTAACCTTAGTTTTAATACAAATTCAAAAATTTATAAACCAAAAATTTGCGAAAATTTTGTATCAACAATCATGCCATTGCCGAAAAGTGCAACAACGACACATTTTCTTGTTATCGTTGTCATCGTTACATTTCAGTGCATTCGTCACGTAGAAAGCACCTTATCATAAACATGGACTTAGTCTAAATTGTGATGATTTGACCTATTCAACGTGAAGGCATCGTGAAACCCATAGCAGATGACGCTGTACGTTCTTGCTCTTAATAGAGGGATTCAAAAGATCATTCCAGAAGTATGTAGCATAATTGGTTGTGGATTTCTGACGATACCTGCTCGGCAAATAGGACACATCGTGTCCGTAAACTGGACACTAGACTTCGGAGGTAGCATGAACGGGGGAACTATTAAATTATGAACGACGGGACTATCGAACCGTCGAACTATCGATCGGATCCCATGCAATCAGTGCCTACATTTTTGTATAACCACTAATGTTGTAATTTCGAATTCCTCTCAGCCGAAGTGTACTCGATACAACATTATGTGGTAAAGTTTGTGAGTGACTTGCGGCAGAACAATTGTTTTCTCCGGGTACTCAAATTTCCTCCACCAATAAAACTGACCACCACAATATAGCTGAAATACTGTTGAGAGTGGTGTTAAACACCATAACCTCTAACCCAAAAGCCAAATGTTTTGACATGCATTTGTATTTGTCCATTCAAATGCTTATATGCTCTTTTCCGTAAAAAGGTTTCTTTATCAGACTTTCCAAAATCGTTGTATCAATGGCTCAAATAAATAAGTACAGTGGAACCTGTCTAATCCGACACACCAAGGGACCAGGGAAATGTGTCAGATTACACAGGATGTCGGAAAACTCAGGTTTTCTTTTTAGTTAACAGAAATTTGCACAAATTTAACAAGAGAAGAAATTGTGTATGTTTGATTATGTAGGATGGCTTAAATAATTGGAACTACAATGTAGATAAAAATACATTTAATATTTAATTTATACAAAATTAATATATTTAGAGCAATTTCATAATCTGATCAGATAATTGTTGGTTGTAGCCATGTCCTTTACAAAGCAAGTGAAAACAGTTATCTGTAAAATTTTAATTATTATATTCTTGGTAAACTTACTTTAACCCTTAATAATGAGTCTTTAATCACCTGCCAATCAATCAATTCAAATAATAATTTATTTGTGTACACAAGCCTAGAACAATTTCATAATATATCAGATAATGGTTGTAGACATGTCCTTTACAAAGAAAGTGAAAACAGGTAACTAAATTTTAATTATTACTTATATATTCTTTGTAAACCTACTTTTAACCCTTACTAATCAGCCTCTAATTGCCTGCCAATCAATTTGTGTATATTTTAAACATGTAAAGCGCTTAGAGTAGTTGTATTGTTATATAATGCACTATAAAAATTCCTTGTAATAATAATAATAATAATTAGTTAAAATCACAATTTATTTGTGAGGTAAGTCCGTCAGTTACACATGGAAGGATGGTAATTTAATAATGAGCAGATAAGACAGGTTTAATTAAGTGTAATTAATAACATTGGAACCGTAAAACAGTATCGGATGTCGGAATACTCAAGGTTTTTTAACAAAGAATGTTAAAGAAATATTTTGGGACCTGAATTTCTTGTCGGAAGTCACAGGATGTGATGTCGGAAAACTCAGGTGTCGGAACGCACAGGTTCCACTGTATTAACAATATATATTTTTGTAAACATGATAAAATACATTCATTCTATTGAAATTATTCCATAGAATTATAATTATGAAAAGAAAGTTTAAACAGTGATGGTCATCAAATCCACCAATATCAACAAAACAAATGATCATCTCTCATCTTAACTGAACTCGCTGAATACAAAAAGATCACAGCATATGACATTTGGGTTGGGACAGGCACAAAAATGTGGTAGGGTTAAACCATTTAATGAGATCCCAACCCTCCCTTCTTTATAACTGGATCTCCAATGCCAATACATATACATGTATATGTATAAACAAACGATAACATATGAACTGGACCATTCTTACCAGTGAAGATATAATTTTTTGTTCTTTTTTAAGGTGAATTCTTGGAGTGGTTCTATAGAGATTGGTGTGACAACATGTGATCCAAGCAACTTAAACTTTCCCATTAGTGCTACAGGATTTAGAGAGGGAACATGGGTAATGTCAGGTAGTTCAATACTCAAAGATGGACATTCTGTTACTGAAGAATATGGAGCAGGTATGAAATCAGAGTCATTCTCTCATCGTAAATTATGGATTGTAAGCAAACATGTAATATTTATTGTGTTGATGTACATTGATAAACCAAACCAGCGGGCAGGTCCAGCATCATTTAAGCTTTTCATGTGTCAAACTCATTATATAAAATCAATGGGGAAAAAATTAGCCAAGCATGATAGGAAATGTTAATTGATTGAAATTCAACTTAACCACCAGAGTTGGTTATGTTTTGTTTTTTATGACCTTAATTTCCAGACACCTTTATCTTAGAAACCACATTGTTGCATGTTCCTTAAATTCATGCAAATCCTTTAATACAAAATTCTTTTTTTCTGATCAGAAATCCAAAATGGCATTTTCACAGGACATTAAAATGTTATGTGATTTTATGTGATTTTTTTGTATCTTCTCAGAAACTCTTGTACTGATTGAAATCAAACAGTACATGAATGATTATTTGAAGATCCTTTTAAATTTGTTTTATATATTTCAATTGAAAATCCAAGATGGCTGACAATAGTTTAATATATGACCTAAAGGTTAGGGTTATGGTGTTTAACACTACTTTCAACAATATATCGTGGCGGTTTGTTTTATTGATGGAGGAAACCAGAGTGCTTTATATAATGATCATGTTGATTGAGAATCAAAGTGCAGTTTAACATTTAAACATTTGGGGGAAAAAAAATTAAAATCTTGAAAATCTCTGAATCATTTGAAAGCAAATAATATTAGAGAAATGTTCAACAGTTTTTCTCCAAAAAGGGTGCTAACCTTAAATTTTGAACAGAAAGCCCTTGTTATAGGGAATTATCTCACTTGAAATTTTAAGCAGGAAACCCGGTAAAAGCTGCTGAATTGATATTTTTAGCATGAAGCCCCATTAAAGGGGTCTAAAGGTTTATGACCTGATTTAAATTTTTTTTTTCAGAATGAATTGATTTCACTATTATGTTTTTTTTTTTTATTTATTTTCAGATTTAGACCAATTATCAGAAGGGGATACAGTAGGAGTAATGGTCAACTGGAAGAGAGAGTTACGGTTCTTTGTCAATGGTGTTGACCAAGGAACAGCAGCTAATGACATAACATCTAAAGTATATGCTGTTGTAGATATGTACGGGAAATGTGCTCAAGTTTCGATTATAAAACCTGGGTCTGTTAACAGGACAGACAATAGTGAGTTTATTTTTGAAATCTATAGGACATAAATATATACTGCCCCAGTGGTGTAATTGTAATGGTTCTTTCCATGAGTGTGGTTGACTGGTTGTTCTATCCTCGGTCAGGTCAAACTATGAAATTTGTAATTGCTGCTTCTCTGAAATGCATTGAAGCATGAAGTAGTAGTAAGAGCAAAGATTGGTTGGCACAGAATCAGGATAATGTGTTTGAGTAGAACAACATGTCTATCTGTTCACTGCTGTTTCAGTGAGTACTGAGTAGAACAACATGTCTATCTGTTCACTGCTGTTTCAGTGAGTACTGAGTAGAACAACATGTCTATCTGTTCACTGCTGTTTCAGTGAGTACTGAGTAGAACAACATGTCTATCTGTTCACTGCTGTTTCAGTGAGTACTGAGTAGAACAACATGTCTATCTGTTCACTGCTGTTTCAGTGAGTACTGAGTAGAACAACATGCCTATCTGTTCACTGCTGTTTCAGTGAGTACTGAGTAGAACAACATGTCTATCTGTTCACTGCTGTTTCAGTGAGTACTGAGTAGAACAACATGTCTATCTGTTCACTGCTGTTTCAGTGAGTACTGAGTAGAACAACATGTCTATCTGTTCACTGCTGTTTCAGTGAGTACTGAGTAGAACAACATGCCTATCTGTTCACTGCTGTTTCAGTGAGTAGGCTTTATAAAATTGCAACTAAGTGTGCTGGTCTAGCACAAAGTGGGCATCATCATCATCATTTCGAATGTAACTGTGACGGAAAACAAATGCTCTTTCGGCGTTAAACAGCAATCACTGACCCACTGAAATTAAACAACAATCACTCATTCAAATTAAGGAACAAGCATTAACTTACTCAATAGGGCATCATTGTTTGTTTGTACATACAACACAAAAATTAAGAAAATGAATACATTAAGGTAAATATTTTAAGCATAATGCTTCGTATGAAGAAAGAATAGCAGATTCTTGTTGAACAAAACCTCACAACATGGTAGCTATAGAGATGTAACAAGATCATTCAAACAATTATTTTGTAACCAATGTCACTCACAGAATTTATTTTGAAACAAAAGTCGCTCACAGAAATATTTTTTTATCAAAAGTCGCTCACAAATTTGTTTTGTAACAAATGTCACTTACAGAATTATTTTGTAGCAAATGTCACTCACAAAATTATTTTTAGCTGTCTTTTTCCCTGTATTATTGGTGTATTTCAGACATAATACCCAGTCAGTTAGCCAGTAAATTATTTACCCTTTTATCCTACCACTATTTTTCAGACATTACCTCTAATGATGTAGCCAGTCAGCTAGCCAATGAATTCTTGACCCAGTTGTCCAATCAGATTGTAAATGATCTAGCAAGAAGTGTTGATGTGATATCTGTGTCTAATACCGATGCTTCTCCATCCAATGAAATGCTGACTTTCCATCAAAAGTGTGGCAGTCTTATCAAACTGACCAATGATATCAGAACAGCTGAGAGGAAACGCCCACTTGATGAGTTCAATAATGGTGTAGTGATGACAAACAGACCTATAAAGAATGATGAGATGTTTGAAGTACGTTTTATACCTGATTTTTAATCATGATTTTAGGATCATGAAATGAATATGAACTGTTTCAATGTGATGATATATTCAGAGATAATATGTTCCTTTTCAGTTTAACTGACCTAGAGTGAGTCTGTCGTCTTCATCGTAGTAGGTAACACTTAACATTTTGATCATCACTTCTGATACAACATTGCCAATTGGGACCATCCTTTGCATTTTTAACATTGTAGAAATGATGTATGTGAAGTACTCTGCATAGATTCCTTTATGAATTTATTTGTGATACTGCTGTCACATGGTATTCATGAAAAAATTTTGCTCGAGGATGTATTATACCTGACATGAGGCGTGAAAATAAAAGTCGTAATATGACCCAGAATCTGTTTAAATATCAGTTACTTTCTACCCTAAAATAAAATTTGATACCCCAAATAACATTAAGACCATAAAGTTGCTCAGATGTCTCGTTTATCGGCAGAAGTAAAAAGTACCGCTCAACTGAAGGCAAGGAGCTGTTTCACACTCATTTTGGGGTATGAGTTATGCTTATTATTGAAGACCCTACTGTGATTGTGAAATGTAGAAAGCAATGAAAGCGCTGCTCCTTTACTTTAATTTGTGTCTAAATGTAAAGTTGGATAATATCTCATGTTCATATACATCATTATCCTTTCTTATTTGATAATAATCTTGTGATTTACTGTACAATCTTTTTTTAATTATGAAAAAGGGGTAATTGTTGTAGGTTATTAATATATAGACTGAGATTTCTCAAAACCCGATTTTGAAGTCAATTTTCAGGAATTTACCTTCATGTAGTAGGATAGTTGCAATCAGTGCCTATCATAACGTTGTAAGTTCGAACCCCGCTCAGGCGAGATGTACTCGTTACAACATTATGTGATAAAGTTTGTCAGTGACTTGCGACAAGTCGGCTGTTTTCTCCTGGAACTCTGATTTCCTCCACCAATAAAACTAGCTGCCATGAGATAACTGAAATATTGTTGAAAGTGGCGCTAAACACCATTAACCAAACCCTAACCCCTGATTATGAAGTCAATTTTCAGAAATTTATCTTCATGTAGCATATTCAGCAAAATGATAAATCCTCTGGAATATTTATTATTTTACAGTCAGAATGCCTTCAACAAATGTAAACAATGTTGTTTCAGATTCGTTTGGACGTTTTAGTTGATAAATGGTCTGGATCAATTGAAGTTGGAATAACAACACACAATCCTGGAACTTTGGACATTCCAGCCACAATGACAAACATGAGATCAGGTATGTATAACACACAATCCTGGAACTTTGGACATTCCAGTCACAATGACAAACATTAAATCAGGTATGTATAACAACATTCCAGCCACGATGACAAACATGAGATCAGGTATGTATAACACACAATTCTGGAACTTTGGACATTCCAGCCACGATGACAAACATGAGATCAGGTATGTATAACGCACAATCCTGGAACTTTGGACATTCCAGCCACAATGACAAACATGAGATCAGGTATGTATAACAACACACAACCTAGGTACTCTGAACTTTCCAGTCACAATGACAAACATGAGATCAGGTATGTATAACAACACACAACCTAGGTACTCTGAACTTTCCAGTCACAATGACAAACATGAGATCAGGTATGTATAACAACACACAACCTAGGTACTCTGAACTTTCCAGTCACAATGACAAACATGAGATCAGGTATGTATAACAACACACAACCTAGGTACTCTGAACTTTCCAGTGCCTACAAACATTAGTTATTTGTGTTTGTTTTCTTTCCTTGAAATTAATAATGATAAATATTTCCTTCATTTGTAGAAGTAACCATACATGTATATTTGATATGTTTAATATATGTATTAATTCAATCAGAGATAATTGCAACTCTTCAGGATGGGTCCTGGACTATCATTTGTGTTTGGATTTTTACAAAATATAAATAGAATTCATTTGTGATCCTCATCAAAATTTTATCCTACAAAGATCTCTTTAATCAATGTGACAAAAATGCATTGAAAGTTGTCAAGTGCACCATTGCTGCATTGTAAGAATCAATACTCATGTCATAGTGATAAACATGCAATTATTATTATGTATCACAGGATATTGACCAATGAAATGATGATAATGTATCACATGGTATATTACAGGTACTATAATGATGAGCGGTTGTGGTATATTAACCAATGGTAAGGGTACCAGGAGAGAATATGGACAGTATAACTTAGATGAGCTTGCAGTAAGTTGAGCTTTGGTCACATGACTTTCATGTGATGTAAAATTTTCATATCATATCAAATATTGGCTCTAGAAAGAATGAGTCATTGTAATACAAATGCAGTATAATTCTTGAGTTACTTATATGACATTGCTCTGAACAAAATTAGACATTAAATAATTTTAATCATGTTATTCTTTAATAAATAAATTTTAGAGTCGTATGTCATTTTATACGTGTTTTGATTGGTTTAAAAAGTTGAGGTTATTTTCCAATGTACGGAATCTGAAAATAGACGTTGTTCTCAAGGCATCGCGTGCCGTTGTCATCAGGTAATTTTCTTTAAATGAGGCACCTTTGGGGTTATTTAAATTTATTTCCGATTATTTGCCTTATTTTGAAAAAAATTGATTTTTCAATGTCATAACAAAAAAAGTTGGAATTAATTGATAAGGATTGATCGAAATTATTTGTTCAGTTCATTCAAAATAACCTCAATCAGGTTGTACACACCCTTACTCGGTGTGTACAACCTGATTGAGGTTATTTCTTCATGAACTGAACAAAAATTGCAATCAATCCTTAATTGGACATGTTTCGTGTTAAAATTCTGTGCCTTTACCTTCCAAGTAAATATAGAAACCAAGTGGCGAAAATATTTCTTATCCTAACAGTATTTTTAAATTTCAATAAGAAAACCAATCGCATTTGTTTAAAGAAAATCAACAAATATTGCTGAAAAAGCTAATGCCTCATTTGGCATGGGGGCTGTCGTGGTCGTGATGATATGGTAGTTTGAAATACAACTACCTATGCAATCAGTGCCCATCACCACTAACATAAGTTTGAATCCTGTTCAGGTGAGGTGTATTGATACAACATTATGTGATAAAGTTTGTCAGTGACTTGCGACAGGTCTGTGGTTTTCTCTGTGTACTCTGGTTACCTCCACCAATAAAACTGACTGCCACAATATAACTGAAATATTGTTGAAAGTGGTGTTAAGCACCATAAACCGAACCAACCAACCATTAGGCAAGGAGCAGTTCTAATATTAATCTCTGACCTCTATACACTTTAGGAAGGAGACAGAATAGGCCTGATGAGAAAGTCTAATGGACAATTACATTATTATATCAATGGTCAGGATCAGGGCGTAGCCTCTAATGAAACGCCACAGACAATATGGGGCGTTGTCGACTTGTACGGAATGGCAGTAAAAGTTACGATTCTTGATAGAAATGATCCCAACTACCCTAACAATGTACAGAACACAGTCACTAGGAACAACGTATTCAGACATTTCCATGATCTATATGACCAAGAAGCTTTAGAAGTTACTAATGTTGGTATGTGTTACAAACATTTTGGAGATCTGCTGTTATATCAGATTGTATCATGTTTTGTGGTCTTTTCTTTTGTTTTCAGTAGTACAATATCTCTTGATACCCATACGAAGGGTGGAGCTACACGACGTCACAGCTGTACAATAACATCCACTCCTGGAAGTTATACAATAACTTCCACTCCTGGAAGTTATTGAACAGAAAATAACTTTCAGAAATGGACGTTTTGTATGCTGTGGACGTTTCCAAAAAAGCTGATAACAAAATAGATTAGATTTTTTTTTATTCACGCATTGTTCAACACAGCAATTAGCAACTTCCAGGTATGAAAAAAAAGTTCCTTCTCATGTCATGAAGTCATTGTCAAAATCACGATCTCAAAAAACAAGAAATTTTACTGAAAAAATACTTCATCATTGTTTTCAGCTTGTTTATGCCAATGGCCTGGGTTCCATAACATATCGGTTGTCCCGCTAAGGGACAACAGTAAAATATTCCGGTGTTATTCATAGCATTTAAATATTTCTCAAAATATTCTGCAAGACAGCGTTCACCTGAAAGTAAAAAAAAATATAAAACATTAACCAGGCAAATACAGCAATTTTCAAATAGCGTTTGTTATATAAAAACATAAATGATTCTTTTTTTTCAAAGTAGAGACATGTTCTTTAACTTGTGTAACCTATGTGTTCAGTGTGCAGAATCACCAACAAATAATATGAAGAAAAAAAACCGATTTTATTTTAAAAACGAAGTCAGCTGTTTTCTCCGTATTTTATTTTTTAATTGTACATGTAAAATGTTCAAGCATGGGGCTTTAATTGCCTAGTTTTATTCAACACTCTTGAATTAAACTAGGTTTTCTATTGACAAACCATATACACAATGTACCCCATATAAAGGGCCATAACTCAAGGAAAATTTCTTCGATCCGCCTGACAAAATTGATTGATTGATTTATTGGTGTTTTACGCCAACTCAGCAATATTCCAGCTATATCCTGACATGTCCGTGTTTATATGGTGCTAATCAAGTGTCGAGGATACAAGGTACATGTAGTAAAGTTACTGATGAAACCGTGCTCACAAAATTTGTCACGGTGACGAACGGACAGACGGGGCAAAAGCAATACATGTATGTCTGCCCTGGAAATGGAGAGGAGGGGGGGGGGGGGGGGGGGGGGGGTAGACATAATTAACAGTATATATGAATATTTTCGAACGTCTTTTGTTCTTTCAAAAGATGTGCGAGTGCTCCTTTTTTTTTTATATAATATGTAAAAGTAATACAGAAAATGTCTTACCTTCTTGACAGTAGTGAGTTATCTTTTTATTTTTCAGTTCAAGATCTTTTAGTCCTCCTAAGTAAGTTTTGGTAGAACGTCCAGTAAATGTTATGAACCTTCCTCGATGATCCGAGCCAATTGTAAACTGATCACATTCCAATTCGTAATGCTCGTCGTGACCCCGTAATCCAAAAAGTTTGCAAGAGTTATTTTCTGTATCCATTTTTTCACAAATCTGTGACAATTCAATTTCATCTGTATCAAACAAATTAAAAATGTTAAAATCAGAACTTGCAGCTGCTATATGATAGGTCGACATGTTGCCACTTCGAAAGTTTGCATTGAAATGACCAGAGGTGCATGTTTCCCGTGAAAACAACAACAAAAATCGTGCAAAGGGGGGTGATTAGCGGGAAGTTTGATTGACGTCGGACAGATACAAGTCCCTTATTGAACAAAATGACTCTTGGATCAAGAGATATTTTGATAGGCTAGACTCGTTCTAACGAACTCGTCACGTGCCTATCAAAAATATCTCTTGATACACTCGTAATTTTGTTCAATAACTATAACTTGTTGTATTATATAGCAAATGCAAAACAGGCTCGTAGCCAGGAGGGGTTTGATAAACTCCACAATGGAAAATGGTCTTGAGACCAGGAATCAAAATTCAGCATTTAATAGTCAAAATCTTCACTTCAAAAGGGCAAAATGGACAAAGATCACCCCCACACGAAAAGCTTTCATTCTATGCAATATGTGTAAAACTGCAACCGATAACATTTACACAAAAAAACCACCATGAGTGATTTATTAAATACAAATTGCAATATTTACCCCACTCCCCACGAATTTAACCATGTACAGCATGTGGACAAAAGTGATTCCGTTTCCGCCATCTTACCTATATATTTCATGAAGTCATTCCTTATCGGATTTTCATGAAATTTTTAGCATTAAATGCAGAAATAAATATAGTTTCTTCTTCGTATAATTTGCAAATAATTTTATTTCTACTTTCTCTTAAGCATTGATTTAAAAACAAAGTATAATTTTTTCACCAAATCTTACTATATAATCATATAAATTGTGACGTCAAGAATTTACATTTGTGTTTAAATCATAAATGCTTGCAAATAAAAGTTCGAAAAAATTACATGAAGATATTAAGATAAACTCTAATTAATTCTGTTTTTAAAGGTGAAAATTTCATGAAAATCGGCTAAGGAATGACTTCATGAGAATGTTATGAAAATAAGTGGTTTCATATGAAATATATAGGGAAGATGGCGGAAACGGAATCACTTTTGTCCACATGCTGTATATAACAATATATATATTCAGTGCACATTGCAAGCTTCTTATATTAATGTAATTGATAAAAGCAAATTAGAACTTATTCAGAATAACATATAATTAAATATTATTTATCAACATAAAGCTAATATTTGGTAATAATTATATCTTCTAATTGTGTATATTATGATGAAATATAAATACAAATGAATATAAATTAATTTTAGAGTCACATGTCATTTTATACGTGTTTAGATTGGTTTAAAAAGTTAAGGTTATTTTCATATATGTACGGAATCTGAAAATAGACGTCGTTCTCAAGGCGTCGCGTGCCGTTGTCATCGGGTGATTTTCTTTAAATGAGGCACCTTTGGGGTTATTTAAATTTATTTCCGATTATTTGCCTTATTTTGAAAAAATAAATACCGTATTTAGGATTGCATAATGCGCACCCCTTCTTGGCCTTGAAAATCTCCAGAAAAAAACTAGTTCATGTCTATAATGCGCATGGACTTTTGAAAAAAATCGTAGTCGGAAATGCAAGAATTAAGTATCAATCGTATATATTTTTCAGTCCTGTGAGCATGTTTCATTTGCTGGGAGAATTTAAGAACCATTTATCTCTTTTCATCTTCAATAAAATTGCAAAATATTAAATGTGTTGGGTTTTATTGGCGTTTTCATATGATGTTTTTATTATCCGGATGTTGTGTAATGGATTCGAAATCTAGTACAGCATCGGTAAATATAAGTTTGAATTCCGGATCTGAACGTAAATTAACACAGTTGATAGTTGAAGATGACAGAAAATAATGATATAGAATAAAGAAAGGCAAACAATTGTCACTTATTATGACATTTTGTGGAATAGTGTCCAAACAATTTAAGAAATATTTAACTTTGCATGTTGACAATAGTAAACAAAAAAACATGGCGGACATGTGATTTCCCGGTCTGGGAAAGAGTGAAACACATTGTTCCTGTTTATAATGTGCACCACTCCTACAAAATAAAGAATCTGGGCAAAATCCTGCGCATTATGCAACCCTAAATAGGTATATTTTTCAATATCATAACAAAAAAAGTTTGAATTAATTTATATGGATTGATCAAAATTATTTGTTCAGTTCATTCGAAATAACCTCAATCAGATTGTACACACCCTTGCGTACAACCTAATTGAGGTTATTTCTTCATAAATCGAACAAAAATTGCAATCAATCCTTAAATGAAGGATGTTTGATTGGACTTTTTTTGTATTTATTTTCATGCATTTTTTTAAATAAACTATATTATGATGTAAAAAAACCAAAAGCTAACTACATGTATATAGTAGTTGTATTTATTGATTTCTATTTTGAATGCATGTATTTGATTTCAATTTATTAAAATTTTATAATATTTTAATGAAATTCAATTTCATTGATTTTTAAGATGAAGAGGAACAAGACAGACTTTTATTTCACACAACTTGTGGAAGCCATGCTGCTGTAATGAATGGTCAGAGAACTGCTCATAGACCTTAGTAAGTACAGTCGTATCTTGTTATCTCAAAGTTCCTTGAACTGCTGTAAAAAAAATTGACCAAAGGGGAGCAAAAGTTTAAAGGCATATAAGCTGTCAATTCAATATATTTTTTTAATCAAATTTAATACTATTTCCAATTTAAATCAATGAAAAAATATTATTTTAATTCAACAATAGTCTAATTCGCCATTCTTTTAAAAATATTAGAGAATAAAGTCGTTTTCACATTTGTAGTCTTCCCAGATGGCAAAACAACAAGCCAATCACCGTAGGCACATGACCTTTGAATTGAACCCATTCGGAGATGCAGCTACACATGTACAATTCTGGCTGATGAAAATAATTATAATTTCAACAATTATTAGTGAACGAAAAGAAAATGTCAATTGTTCATAATTATTAGAATATATCCTACTTCACCATCTATAATCGGGAATCTGGGTCAGTACCACACACTTCCTCAATAAACATTAGTACTCCAGCAGACATATATAATTAATGAGGATTTCATCAACAGACAAAAAAAATGATCAGATGTGATTATTAATTGCACCTTTTCAACACATTTTTTAACATTTAGATTTCCAACTCCTCATGTCATGGTCTTTTTTTTATGTTCAGTGGTTTGAGGTGAGAGGAGGTTTTTTTCTTTTGTTGATTTTGGTGGAATTGTTCACCTTCACTGTTTAAACTTTCTTTTAATAATTAAACTCTTAGAAACAAAGTAGTAATAGGTTTATAAGCTCATCACCATTTTATCACTTTGTATCCTTCGTCATCTGTGTCCATTAGCTTATCGTGGTTGTGATCGTATGGTAGTTGAATTTACACCTACCTGTGCAATCAGTACCTATCACCACTAATGTTGCTGATGGCAAGGTACATGTATACTCTATGCAGCATTATATGATAAAGTTTGTCAGTGACTTGCACCAGGTCGGTGGTTTTCTCTGGGTACTATGGTTTCCTCCACCAATAAAACAACCGCCACGATATAACTGAAATATTGTTGGAAGTGGCGTTAAACACAATAACCCTTAACCTATCACCATTTGATCACTTTGCATCCATTGTCATCAATCTCGATTAGCTTGTCACATATCATTTATGATGATCATAGCACCAAGATCTATGGAACTCTAATTTTGAATTTGAATTTTAAAAACTGCTAAAGTTGGCATTAAACACCAATCAACCAACCAATTAATTTAATTTCTATTTTTTTCTATAGTGCAATGGACGATTTTAACAATGGCGTTGTCCTAACAAGTAGAATTCTCAAACCAGATGAATTATTTGAAGTTAGACTTGACAAGATGATTGACAAATGGGCGGGGTCTGTTGAAATAGGTGTAACATTACACTCTGCAGAGGAGCTAGAGTTCCCGTCCACAATGACAAATATCCGGTCAGGAACTTGGATGATGACAGGGAATGGAGTGATGCACAATGGAACAACTGTTATAAATGAATATGGCCAGAACCTGGATCGTTTGAAGGTTAATATGTTTGAGTTATTGATGACTTGCGAATTTTCCCATTTATCTTTACATGAGATAATATCTGTTATAATGCGACAAGTGTGATACATACATATTATCGTTGATTTCTAACATGACTTTATGTTGATGTCACTTTGACAAATACTCAATAAATAAACTATCCTTGATATGTTTTACTCAAAATGGGCTTCCTATATCATCAATGAAAGAATTGTTATGGTTGTTTTGTCTTCGTCCTGGGTCTTGTTTACCCAATGTTGCCAGTGTCTCTGGATTTATCTGTAACATCATAATGTATTTGACGTCATACTGATAATTTTCAATTTCATAGTCGATTCATCAATACCGAAAATATCACTCTCTGAGATCAAAGGACAAATTCTAATGACAATACAACTGAATTATTGAAAGAATTATTAAAACACCCTTTTATTTGTACTCCTTCTCTATAGAAAAAGGACCTTATTTCTCAGCTGCAGGGTACAATACATCTAGGCGACCATCTTTAATATGTTTATCCCCTTTACACATACCAGTACTGATGGGTTGATCTGATGTTTGTTTAAGGCAGGAGATAGGGTTGGTGTGAGAAGAAGAGCTGATGGTACCCTTGACTTCTATGTTAATGGAATAGACCAAGGGCAAGCAGCTACCAATGTACCAGAAAATGTGTTTGGAGTTGTAGACTTGTATGGACAAGCAGCTCAGGCCACCATTATTGATAGATTTGGTAAGTGTTGAGTTGCGTAGCTTAGGGTAAGGGGTAAGCTATATTCTGTTGTGGTGTGAGAAATTGTAGAATTCACCAAATCTGCATATTGGTATAATTTTAACATAGCGTATTGACTAAGATGATCCATAAACGATTTCTGTGGAATTCATAACTTTTTCTCAGAATGTGCAAATTGCATATATTTATTGAATCCAGTTAAGAACTTTGTAGCCAATTGATAATCAAGTACCACGATATAGCTGAAATATTGCTAAAGTTGGGGTTAAGCACCAACCAATCAATCAATCATGATAAGCAAGTTAGTCATTACAGGCTCCTCAATCTCATGGGTGCATGTGTTTGCCATTAAAATGTCATTATGAATTCTGCACTTCTGAGCCTCTGAGCTATCCTTCTGTTGCTTGTCGAATGCTTGAAACTTCGTTTGAAAACAAGGTACCACATGTATCCAACTGCAATGACAGCCGTTTTGGTATTTCCTTCCTAAAACCTCTGGTACATTCCTATGTACACATCCAAAACATTGAAGTGTAAATAAGTCTTATGAGAGCTTGAAAGACAGCCCCGCATGGCCATGTCAATGTCCAGCTATCAGAATAACTAATTATTTGCCAGCAAAATTAATTATTTTATTTATTTGTTGTTGTTTTTTTTTCATTTTGGAAGATCTCTGATTGACTACAAATTAAGATTATTGTCTGTTTAATAGAGGTTACTGCCACAAAATGTCTGTTGAGGAAACCTGAATTTCTTGACTATTAAGAATCAGATACATTCTATTTTGTTGAATGTCAGATAATTGGAACAGAGACACATATCCTAATTTTTTTTTACAGATTTTGTCTCGGCTTATGTGATTTTCCAATTGGATTTAAGAACTGTTCTGGCAGTGTGGTATTTATATGTCCCTGCTCAATTACTTATAAAGTCATTAGAATTTCATACACAAGATTAGGGACCATCAAATGAGGCCAAGTTAGATTTCAAACTTTGCTGTTTTTCTGTTATGGAGTTATGCCCATTTTTACAATGTGCATCCGTCTCCTGTGGACACATTCTTTTATTTTTTGTTTTCCATTGTTTTACTGGTACATGTCCTAAACGTTAAAAAGTTTCTTTTTTTACAGACTCCCTAAGTTCACCTGATTTAGAATCTAGTTGCGTTGTTGAAACAGAAGAATTAAAATTTCATCACGTCCACGGTCAGAATGCTGTAATTGTAAACAATGGCAGAACGGCGACACGTCCCAATGCCAGTGGAGAATTCAATGATGCTATTATCATGAGTAACAGACCGTTGAAGGATAATGAACTGTTTGAAATTATAATAGAGAAAATGGTGGATCGATGGTCAGGGTCCATAGAAGCTGGTAAGATAATTATATTATAAGTGAGCGACTTGAGAGAAAACAATATTTCAGCAATACTGTGAATTCATTATTATTCGTATTGTACCATTTTTGGAGGCACATGACTTCTTCAAACAGGGTTGAGTTTAAACAATATAAAAACTGCCAGTGACAATTTTGCCATTAAAACTTGTATATTCATGGATTTCGTGGATAATATCAAACCAAATAAAATACAATTTCCCCAAAAACCACAAAAATTGGTATACCGAATTTAAAGAATTCATTGTATCATGGCAAGAACAAGTAAATTTTTTTGATGAGATGAAGATCATTCCTATAAAATCTACATGTTCCAACTCAGTGAAGCTAACGTGTTTAGGGAGACATGTCTTTTTACCATGACATTAGTTTGCCTTTATTCCATAATGCCTTTCAAGAATACTTTTAATCTTAGTTTTCTAGTAGGTTTTATGAGTATTTTCAATGATTCTTTATTTTTTAGGCGTGACGGCCATTAAGCCAGAAGATCTAGAATTCCCTAATACTATGACAGATATAGATTATGATACCTGGATGTTGAGGTTAGTGATTATATACAAGGAAACCTGTCTGAACATAATCCTGAATTAAACGGTATCCTGTATAAATCCTAAATAAAGTCCCAATGCAGGAAATCTTTATTTAACCTATATAAACTGAACACCTGGGTTCCGTTGCTGAACTTGTGATTAAACTAATCATATGATTAGCCCTAATTACATAATTCATTTTTAATCCCATACTTAGCTAATGCAATGATTAAATACTGTTGCTGAACTCTTTTTTAATCAATGTATTAACTAATCATATTTAATCATTGAATTAGCTATAAATTATGTCATTAGGAATGAATCATGTAATTAGGGCTAATCATATAATTAGTTTAATCACAAGTTCAACAATGGACCCCTGTCTATTACGAAAACAAAAACTGGTCCCAAAGAAGATCGATTAGATAGGTTTCCTTGTATATAAAAAGAAAATTAAAAATTAAGTAAAAAAATGAGCAAATAAGTTGTAAATGAAATACAGATAAAAATTGACATTCTATTGCAGTGGTTCCCCCCTATCATAAGGCCACACCTTCTGCAAGGACAATTTAGAATTATTTTACTGTCTTATAGCATCTGAAATCTTGGAGACCATCATGGTCGTGATCATATAGTAATTGGATTTACAACTACCTGTGCAATCTGTCTATCACCACTATTGTTGTTAGTTTGAATTCCACTCATGGTGAGATGTACTAGATACAACATTATGTGATAAAGTTTATCAGTTACTTGCGGCAGGTCAGTGGTTTTCTCCGGGCACTCGAGTTTCCTCCACCAATAAAACGGACTGCTACAACATAGCTGAAAATTTGAGGTTTGTGCAGCTCAGTTGACTGATAAAAATTGTTCAGTGTTTACTGGAAACATTTTCTATCTAAATTGTTTTGGCCAGTACAATAATTTTGTTGTAAATGTTTTACAGTGGATCGGCTGTTATGCAGGATGGAACGACTATTAGAAATGGTTACCCACTAGATCTGGATACTGTATCCGTGGGATGTAGACTGGGGATGATGAGATGTTCTGACGGGACACTTCACTTCTATTACAATGGTAGAGATCAGGGTGTAGCATGCTCTGATATTTCACCAGGTATGTTATTAGCTCACCTTGCCAAAGGCAATGTGAGCTTTTGCCATCACTTGGCGTCCGTCGTCCATTAACTTTTCACATTTTAATCTTCTCCTCTGAAACCCCTCGGCCAAATGAACTGAAACTTGGTTGGAAGCATCTATGGAAGGTCCTTTATAAAGATTGGTCATTTTGTCCCGATCCATTAACAAACATGGCCGCCACAGGCAATTCTTGTTTCTGATTGGCCGATTTTTAAAAATCTTCTCCTCTGAAACTGTTTGACCAAATGAACCGAAACTTGGTAGGAAGAATCTATGGAAGGTCCTCTATAAAGATTGCTCATTTCGTCCCGATCCGTTAACAAACATGGATGCCACAGGCCATTCTTGTTTCTGATTGGTTGATTTCTAAAAAAATCTTCTCCTCTGAAACTGCCAGGCCAAATGAATCAAAACTTGGTAGGAAGCATCCTTGGAAGATCCTCTATCAAGATTGCTCATTTAGTTCCGATCCGTTAACAAACATGGCCACCACAGGCCATTCTTGTTTCTGATTGGTTCATTTCTAAAAAAATCTTCTCTGAAACCGCTTTCCCAAATGAACTGAAATTTGGTAGGAAGCATCTATGGAAGGTCCTCTATAAAGATTGCTCATTTCGTCCCTATTCATTATCAAACATGGCCGCCACAGGCAATTCTTGTTTCTGATAGGCTGATTAAAATAAATCTTCTCCTCTGAAACCGCTTGTCCAAATGAACCGAAACTTGGTAGGAAGCATCTATGGAAGGTCCTCTATAAAGATTGCTCATTTTGTCCCGATTGGTTAACAAACATGGCCACCACAGGCAATTCTTGTTTCTGATTGGTTGAGTTCTAAAATATCTTCTCTGTTAAAAGAAAGATAACTCTTGTTTAAATATAGATATCTGTATTCAAAATGCAGTTATCTCTATACAGATATTTTTTAATCTTCTCCTCTGAAACCGTTTGGCCAAATGAACCGAAACTTGGTAGGAAGCATCTCTGTAAAGAATGCTTATTTCGTCTCGATCCGTTAACAAACATGGTCGCCACAGGCGACTCTTCTTTCTGATTGACTGATTTTTTAAATTCTTCTCCTCTGAAACCGCTTGGATAAATGAACCGAAACTTGGTAGGAAGCATCTATGGGTGGTCCTCTATAAAGAATGCTCATTTCGTCCCAACCCATTTACAAACATGGCCACCACAGACAATTCTTGTTTCTGATTGGTTGATTTCTAAAAATCTTCTCCTCTGAAACCGCTTGGCCAAATGATCCGAAACTTGGTAGGAAGCATCTATGGAAGGTCCTCTATAAAGATTGCTCATTCCGTCCCGATCCGTTGACAAACATGGCCACCACAGGCGATTCTTGTTTTTGATTGGCTGATTTTTTAGATTCTTCTCCTCTGAAACCGTTTTGCCAAATGAACCGAAATTTGGTAGGCAGCATCTATGGAAAGTCCTCTGTTACAATTGCTCATTTCGTCCCGATCCATTAACAAACATGGCCACCACAGACCATTCTTGTTTCTGATTGGTTGATTTCTAAAAAATCTTCTCCTCTGAAACCGCTTTGACAAATGAACCGAAACTTGGTAGGAAGCATCTAGGGAAAGTTCTCTATAGAGATGGCTCATTTTGTCCCGATCCATTAACAAACATGGCCACCACAGGCAATTCTTGTTTCTGATTGGTCGATTTCAAAAACAGCTTTTCCTCTGAAACCACTTGGCCAAATGATATGAAACATGGTAAGAAGCATCTATGGAAGGTCCTCTATAGAATTTGCTCATTTCGTTTTGATCCATTAACAAACATGGCTGCCATAGGCAATTCTTGTTTTAGATTGGTCGATTTCTAAAAATCTTCTTCTCTGAAACTGCTTTGCCAAAAATGAACAGAAATTTGGTGGGAAGCACCTATGGAAGGTTCTATATTAAGTTTCCTCAAAGCAGAATGAAAGGTGAGAGACACAGGCTCAGCTCAGAGCCTCTAGTATTATATTACAATGGTAGAGATCAGAGTGTAGCATGCTCTGATATTTCACCAGGTATGTTATATTCTACTACAATGGTAGAGATCAGGGTGTAGCATGCTCTGATATTTCACCAGATATGTTGTACGTGGTGACTACATCTAGATATTGAACCGTATCAGTGGTGTAATGGTTAGCATGTTCGCCTCAAGAGTGGTTGATTGTAGGTTCGAGGTCCGATTGAGTCATACTAAAAATTACAAAATTGGTATTTGTTTCTTCTCGGCTAAGCATGCATCATTAAGGAGAAAGAGCAAAGGCTGGTTAGCTCAGAATCAGGATAATGTGTTCGAGTGAAATAATTTTTTCTGATTTGCTGATATTTCAAATATCTTCTTGTTGATTGGAAATCAAAGATGGCTGTCAGTATAGGGCAAAGTTCTAAATAGCACCCTATTGAAAAATGAATAAATATTTTTTTCTGAGGAAATGAAAAATTGATTGAATTCAAATTGTACATGAATAATCATTGCATAGTCCTTAACAAACTTTTCATTTTTTGTGGACAAGGGACCCTACATTCAGATAACAATATTTTATATAATTACAGGTGTATATGCTGTCATAGATCTGTATGGCCAGTGTGGCCAGGTTTCCATCACCAGTGGATCAGGAGTCCTACCTACAGATAACAATTTACTACAAGGAAGTACTGACCAATCCATCATATCTCCATCTGGTAAATGAATTAATGCATTTATGAGAGCTGTTGTGCGATTGGTCAATATATTTAACTATCTTGCATATGAATCAAAGGTTACCTGATATGAATTCATATGTTCTTCATAGATGCTTCTACATTAGGACATTTTATAGTCAAAGGCATATGGATAGCCAAGTGGCAAAATGTTTTTCATTGTGACGATGTCGAAGGGAACCAACAATTTTACTTCAAAGTAACCAAGTATTTGAGCAATTCAGGGTATATTAAGTTAAAAGCTTCTACAATCAGACCAAAATTAAACTTCAAGTTTTACAGTAATCACACTCTTATAAGGCCACTCCCATCAAGGACACCTCTCTTTATAAGGCCACTCCCATCAAGGACACCTCTCTTATAAGGCCACTCCCATCAAGGACACCTCTCTTATGAGGCCACTCCCATCAAGTACACCTCTCTTATAAGGCCACTCCTATCAAGGACACCTTTCTTATAAGGCCACTCCCATCAAGGGCACCTCTCTTATGAGGCCACTCCCATCAAGGACACCTCTCTTATAAGGCCACTCCCATCAAGGACACCTCTCTTATGAGGCCACTCCCATCAAGGACACCTCTCTTATGAGGCCACTCCCATCAAGGACACCTCTTATAAGGCCACTCCCATCAAGGACACCTCTCTTATGAGGCCACTCCCATCAAGGACACCTCTCGTATAAGGCCACTCCCATTAAGGACACCTGTCTTATAAGGCCACTCCCATCAAGGACACCTCTTATAAGGCCATTCCCATCAAGGACACCACTCTTATAAGGCCACTCCCATCAAGGACACCTCTCTTATAAGGCCACTCCCATCAAGGACACCTCTCTTATAAGGCCACACCCATCAAGGACACCTCTCTTATCAGGCCACTCCCATCAAGGACAACTCTCTTATAAGGCCACTCGCATCAAGGACACCTCTCTTATAAGGCCACTCCCATCAATGACACCTCTTATGAGGCCACTCCCATCAAGGACACCTCTCTTATAAGGCCACTCCCATCAAGGACACCTCTCTTATGAGGCCACTCCCATCAAGGACACCTCTCTTATGAGGCCACTCCCATCAAGGCACCTCTTATAAGGCCACTCCCATCAAGGACACCTCTCTTATGAGGCCACTCCCATCAAGGACACCTCTCGTATAAGGCCACTCCCATCAAGGACACCTGTCTTATAAGGCCACTCCCATCAAGGACACCTCTCTTTATAAGGCCACTCCCATCAAGGACACCTCTCTTATAAGGCCACTCCCATCAAGGACACCTCTCTTATGAGGCCACTCCCATCAAGTACACCTCTCTTATAAGGCCACTCCTATCAAGGACACCTTTCTTATAAGGCCACTCCCATCAAGGACACCTCTCTTATGAGGCCACTCCCATCAAGGACACCTCTCTTATAAGGCCACTTCCATCAAGGACACCTCTCTTATGAGGCCACTCCCATCAAGGACACCTCTCTTATGAGGCCACTCCCATCAAGGACACCTCTTATAAGGCCACTCCCATCAAGGACACCTCTCTTATGAGGCCACTCCCATCAAGGACACCTCTCGTATAAGGCCACTCCCATCAAGGACACCTCTCTTATAAGGCCATTCCCATCAAGGACACCACTCTTATAAGGCCACTCCCATCAAGGACACCTCTCTTATAAGGCCACTCCCATCAAGGACACCTCTCTTATAAGGCCACACCCATCAAGGACACCTCTCTTATCAGGCCACTCCCATCAAGGACAACTCTCTTATAAGGCCACTCCCATCAAGGACACCTCTCTTATAAGGCCACTCCCATCAAGGACACCTCTTATGAGGCCACTCCCATCAAGGACACCTCTCTTATAAGGCCACTCCCATCAAGGACACCTCTCTTATGAGGCCACTCCCATCAAGGACACCTCTCTTATGAGGCCACTCCCATCAAGGCACCTCTTATAAGGCCACTCCCATCAAGGACACCTCTCTTATGAGGCCACTCCCATCAAGGACACCTCTCGTATAAGGCCACTCCCATCAAGGACACCTGTCTTATAAGGCCACTCCCATCAAGGACACCTCTCTTATAAGGCCACTCCCATCAAGGACACCTCTCGTATAAGGCCACTCCCATCAAGGACACCTGTCTTATAAGGCCACTCCCATCAAGGACACCTCTCTTATAAGGCCATTCCCATCAAGGACACCACTCTTATAAGGCCACTCCCATCAAGGACACCTCTCTTATAAGGCCACTCCCATCAAGGACACCTCTCTTATAAGGCCACTCCCATCAAGGACACCTCTCTTATGAGGCCACTCCCATCAAGTACACCTCTCTTATAAGGCCACTCCTATCAAGGACACCTTTCTTATAAGGCCACTCCCATCAAGGACACCTCTCTTATGAGGCCACTCCCATCAAGGACACCTCTCTTATAAGGCCACTCCCATCAAGGACACCTCTCTTATGAGGCCACTCCCATCAAGGACACCTCTCTTATGAGGCCACTCCCATCAATGACACCTCTTATAAGGCCACTCCCATCAAGGACACCTCTCTTATGAGGCCACTCCCATCAAGGACACCTCTCGTATAAGGCCACTCCCATCAAGGACACCTGTCTTATAAGGCCACTCCCATCAAGGACACCTCTCTTATAAGTTCATTCCCATCAAGGACACCACTCTTATAAGGCCACTCCCATCAAGGACACCTCTCTTATAAGGCCACTCCCATCAAGGACACCTCTCTTATAAGGCCACACCCATCAAGGACACCTCTCTTATCAGGCCACTCCCATCAAGGACAACTCTCTTATAAGGCCACTCGCATCAAGGACACCTCTCTTATAAGGCCACTCCCATCAATGACACCTCTTATGAGGCCACTCCCATCAAGGACACCTCTCTTATGAGGCCACTCCCATCAAGGACACCTGTCTTATAAGGCCACTCCCATCAAGGACACCTCTCTTATAAGGCCACTCCTATCAAGGACACCACTCTTATAAGGCCACTCCCATCAAGGATACCTCTCTTATAAGGCCACTCCCATCAAGGACACCTCTTATAAGGCCATTCCCATCAAGGACACCTCTCTTATGAGGCCACTCTCATCAAGGACACCTCTCTTATAAGGCCACTCCCATCAAGGACACCTCTCTTATAAGGCCACTCCCATCAAGGACACCTCTCTTATGAGGCCACTCCCATCAAGTACACCTCTCTTATAAGGCCACTCCTATCAAGGACACCTTTCTTATAAGGCCACTCCCATCAAGGACACCTCTCTTATGAGGCCACTCCCATCAAGGACACCTCTCTTATAAGGCCACTCCCATCAAGGACACCTCTCTTATGAGGCCACTCCCATCAAGGACACCTCTCTTATGAGGCCACTCCCATCAATGACACCTCTTATAAGGCCACTCCCATCAAGGACACCTCTCTTATGAGGCCACTCCCATCAAGGACACCTCTCGTATAAGGCCACTCCCATCAAGGACACCTGTCTTATAAGGCCACTCCCATCAAGGACACCTCTCTTATAAGTTCATTCCCATCAAGGACACCACTCTTATAAGGCCACTCCCATCAAGGACACCTCTCTTATAAGGCCACTCCCATCAAGGACACCTCTCTTATAAGGCCACACCCATCAAGGACACCTCTCTTATCAGGCCACTCCCATCAAGGACAACTCTCTTATAAGGCCACTCGCATCAAGGACACCTCTCTTATAAGGCCACTCCCATCAATGACACCTCTTATGAGGCCACTCCCATCAAGGACACCTCTCTTATAAGGCCACTCCCATCAAGGACACCTCTCTTATAAGGCCACTCCCATCAAGGACACCTCTTATGAGGCCACTCCCATCAAGGACACCTCTCTTATAAGGCCACTCCCATCAAGGAGACCTCTCTTATAAGGCCACTCCCACCAAGGACACCTCTCTTATAAGGCCACTCCCATCAAGGACACCTCTCTTATGAGGCCACTCCCATCAAGGACACCTGTCTTATAAGGCCACTCCCATCAAGGACACCTCTCTTATAAGGCCACTCCTATCAAGGACACCACTCTTATAAGGCCACTCCCATCAAGGATACCTCTCTTATAAGGCCACTCCCATCAAGGACACCTCTTATAAGGCCATTCCCATCAAGGACACCTCTCTTATGAGGCCACTCTCATCAAGGACACCTCTCTTATAAGGCCACTCCCATCAAGGACACCTCTCTTATAAGTCCACTCCCATCAAGGACACCTCTCTTATGAGGCCACTCCCATCAAGTACACCTCTCTTATAAGGCCACTCCTATCAAGGACACCTTTCTTATAAGGCCACTCCCATCAAGGACACCTCTCTTATGAGGCCACTCCCATCAAGGACACCTCTCTTATAAGGCCACTCCCATCAAGGACACCTCTCTTATGAGGCCACTCCCATCAAGGACACCTCTCTTATGAGGCCACTCCCATCAATGACACCTCTTATAAGGCCACTCCCATCAAGGACACCTCTCTTATGAGGCCACTCCCATCAAGGACACCTCTCGTATAAGGCCACTCCCATCAAGGACACCTGTCTTATAAGGCCACTCCCATCAAGGACACCTCTCTTATAAGTTCATTCCCATCAAGGACACCACTCTTATAAGGCCACTCCCATCAAGGACACCTCTCTTATAAGGCCACTCCCATCAAGGACACCTCTCTTATAAGGCCACACCCATCAAGGACACCTCTCTTATCAGGCCACTCCCATCAAGGACAACTCTCTTATAAGGCCACTCGCATCAAGGACACCTCTCTTATAAGGCCACTCCCATCAATGACACCTCTTATGAGGCCACTCCCATCAAGGACACCTCTCTTATAAGGCCACTCCCATCAAGGACACCTCTCTTATGAGGCCACTCCCATCAAGGACACCTCTCTTATGAGGCCACTCCCATCAAGGCACCTCTTATAAGGCCACTCCCATCAAGGACACCTCTCTTATGAGGCCACTCCCATCAAGGACACCTCTCGTATAAGGCCACTCCCATCAAGGACACCTGTCTTATAAGGCCACTCCCATCAAGGACACCTCTCTTATAAGGCCATTCCCATCAAGGACACCACTCTTATAAGGCCATTCCCATCAAGGACACCACTCTTATAAGGCCACTCCCATCAAGGACACCTCTCTTATAAGGCCACTCCCATCAAGGACACCTCTCTTATAAGGCCACTCCCATCAAGGACACCTCTCTTATGAGGCCACTCCCATCAAGTACACCTCTCTTATAAGGCCACTCCTATCAAGGACACCTTTCTTATAAGGCCACTCCCATCAAGGACACCTCTCTTATGAGGCCACTCCCATCAAGGACACCTCTCTTATAAGGCCACTCCCATCAAGGACACCTCTCTTATGAGGCCACTCCCATCAAGGACACCTCTCTTATGAGGCCACTCCCATCAATGACACCTCTTATAAGGCCACTCCCATCAAGGACACCTCTCTTATGAGGCCACTCCCATCAAGGACACCTCTCGTATAAGGCCACTCCCATCAAGGACACCTGTCTTATAAGGCCACTCCCATCAAGGACACCTCTCTTATAAGTTCATTCCCATCAAGGACACCACTCTTATAAGGCCACTCCCATCAAGGACACCTCTCTTATAAGGCCACTCCCATCAAGGACACCTCTCTTATAAGGCCACTCCCATCAAGGACACCTCTCTTATAAGGCCACACCCATCAAGGACACCTCTCTTATCAGGCCACTCCCATCAAGGACAACTCTCTTATAAGGCCACTCGCATCAAGGACACCTCTCTTATAAGGCCACTCCCATCAATGACACCTCTTATGAGGCCACTCCCATCAAGGACACCTCTCTTATGAGGCCACTCCCATCAAGGACACCTGTCTTATAAGGCCACTCCCATCAAGGACACCTCTCTTATAAGGCCACTCCTATCAAGGACACCACTCTTATAAGGCCACTCCCATCAAGGATACCTCTCTTATAAGGCCACTCCCATCAAGGACACCTCTTATAAGGCCATTCCCATCAAGGACACCTCTCTTATGAGGCCACTCTCATCAAGGACACCTCTCTTATAAGGCCACTCCCATCAAGGACACCTCTCTTATAAGGCCACTCCCATCAAGGACACCTCTCTTATGAGGCCACTCCCATCAAGTACACCTCTCTTATAAGGCCACTCCTATCAAGGACACCTTTCTTATAAGGCCACTCCCATCAAGGACACCTCTCTTATGAGGCCACTCCCATCAAGGACACCTCTCTTATAAGGCCACTCCCATCAAGGACACCTCTCTTATGAGGCCACTCCCATCAAGGACACCTCTCTTATGAGGCCACTCCCATCAATGACACCTCTTATAAGGCCACTCCCATCAAGGACACCTCTCTTATGAGGCCACTCCCATCAAGGACACCTCTCGTATAAGGCCACTCCCATCAAGGACACCTGTCTTATAAGGCCACTCCCATCAAGGACACCTCTCTTATAAGTTCATTCCCATCAAGGACACCACTCTTATAAGGCCACTCCCATCAAGGACACCTCTCTTATAAGGCCACTCCCATCAAGGACACCTCTCTTATAAGGCCACACCCATCAAGGACACCTCTCTTATCAGGCCACTCCCATCAAGGACAACTCTCTTATAAGGCCACTCGCATCAAGGACACCTCTCTTATAAGGCCACTCCCATCAATGACACCTCTTATGAGGCCACTCCCATCAAGGACACCTCTCTTATAAGGCCACTCCCATCAAGGACACCTCTCTTATGAGGCCACTCCCATCAAGGACACCTCTCTTATGAGGCCACTCCCATCAAGGCACCTCTTATAAGGCCACTCCCATCAAGGACACCTCTCTTATGAGGCCACTCCCATCAAGGACACCTCTCGTATAAGGCCACTCCCATCAAGGACACCTGTCTTATAAGGCCACTCCCATCAAGGACACCTCTCTTATAAGGCCATTCCCATCAAGGACACCACTCTTATAAGGCCACTCCCATCAAGGACACCTCTCTTATAAGGCCACTCCCATCAAGGACACCTCTCTTATAAGGCCACACCCATCAAGGACACCTCTCTTATAAGGCCACTCCCATCAAGGACACCTCTCTTATAAGGCCACACCCATCAAGGACACCTCTCTTATCAGGCCACTCCCATCAAGGACAACTCTCTTATAAGGCCACTCCCATCAAGGACACCTCTCTTATAAGGCCACTCCCATCAAGGACACCTCTTATGAGGCCACTCCCATCAAGGACACCTCTCTTATAAGGCCACTCCCATCAAGGACACCTCTCTTATGAGGCCACTCCCATCAAGGACACCTCTCTTATGAGGCCACTCCCATCAAGGCACCTCTTATAAGGCCACTCCCATCAAGGACACCTCTCTTATGAGGCCACTCCCATCAAGGACACCTCTCGTATAAGGCCACTCCCATCAAGGACACCTGTCTTATAAGGCCACTCCCATCAAGGACACCTCTCTTATAAGGCCATTCCCATCAAGGACACCACTCTTATAAGGCCACTCCCATCAAGGACACCTCTCTTATAAGGCCACTCCCATCAAGGACACCTCTCTTATAAGGCCACACCCATCAAGGACACCTCTCTTATCAGGCCACTCCCATCAAGGACACCTCTCTTATAAGGCCACTCCCATCAAGGACACCTCTCTTATAAGGCCACTCCCATCAAGGACACCTCTTATGAGGCCACTCCCATCAAGGACACCTCTCTTATAAGGCCACTCCCATCAAGGAGACCTCTCTTATAAGGCCACTCCCACCAAGGACACCTCTCTTATAAGGCCACTCCCATCAAGGACACCTCTCTTATGAGGCCACTCCCATCAAGGACACCTGTCTTATAAGGCCACTCCCATCAAGGACACCTCTCTTATAAGGCCACTCCTATCAAGGACACCACTCTTATAAGGCCACTCCCATCAAGGATACCTCTCTTATAAGGCCACTCCCATCAAGGACACCTCTTATAAGGCCATTCCCATCAAGGACACCTCTCTTATGAGGCCACTCTCATCAAGGACACCTCTCTTATAAGGCCACTCCCATCAAGGACACCTCTCTTATAAGGCCACTCCCATCAAGGACACCTCTCTTATGAGGCCACTCCCATCAAGTACACCTCTCTTATAAGGCCACTCCTATCAAGGACACCTTTCTTATAAGGCCACTCCCATCAAGGACACCTCTCTTATGAGGCCACTCCCATCAAGGACACCTCTCTTATAAGGCCACTCCCATCAAGGACACCTCTCTTATGAGGCCACTCCCATCAAGGACACCTCTCTTATGAGGCCACTCCCATCAATGACACCTCTTATAAGGCCACTCCCATCAAGGACACCTCTCTTATGAGGCCACTCCCATCAAGGACACCTCTCGTATAAGGCCACTCCCATCAAGGACACCTGTCTTATAAGGCCACTCCCATCAAGGACACCTCTCTTATAAGTTCATTCCCATCAAGGACACCACTCTTATAAGGCCACTCCCATCAAGGACACCTCTCTTATAAGGCCACTCCCATCAAGGACACCTCTCTTATAAGGCCACACCCATCAAGGACACCTCTCTTATCAGGCCACTCCCATCAAGGACAACTCTCTTATAAGGCCACTCGCATCAAGGACACCTCTCTTATAAGGCCACTCCCATCAATGACACCTCTTATGAGGCCATTCCCATCAAGGACACCTCTCTTATAAGGCCACTCCCATCAAGGACACCTCTCTTATAAGGCCACTCCCATCAAGGACACCTCTCTTATAAGGCCACTCCCACCAAGGACACCTCTCTTATAAGGCCACTCCCATCAAGGACACCTCTCTTATAAGGCCACTCCCATCAAGGACACCTGTCTTATAAGGCCACTCCCATCAAGGACACCTCTCTTATAAGGCCACTCCTATCAAGGACACCACTCTTATAAGGCCACTCCCATCAAGGATACCTCTCTTATAAGGCCACTCCCATCAAGGACACCTCTTATAAGGCCATTCCCATCAAGGACACCTCTCTTATGAGGCCACTCTCATCAAGGACACCTCTCTTATAAGGCCACTCCCATCAAGGACACCTCTCTTATAAGGCCACTCCCATCAAGGACACCTCTCTTATGAGGCCACTCCCATCAAGGACACCTCTCTTATAAGGCCACTCTCATCAAGGACACCTCTCTTATAAGGCCACTTCCATCAAGGACACCTCTCTTATAAGGCCACTCCCATCAAGGACACCTCTCTTATAAGGCCACTTCCATCAAGGACACCTCTCTTATAAGGCCACTCCCATCAAGGACACCTCTCTTATGAGGCCACTCTCATCAAGGACACCTCTCTTATAAGGCCACTCCCATCAAGGACATCTCTCTTATAAGGCTACTCCCATCAAGGACACCTCTCTTATGAGGCCACTCCCATCAAGGACACCTCTCTTATAAGGCCACTCTCATCAAGGACACCTCTCTTATAAGGCCACTTCCATCAAGGACACCTTTCTTATAAGGCCACTCCCATCAAGGACACCTCTCTTATAAGGCCACTCCCATCAAGGACACCTCTCTTATAAGGCCACTCCCATCAAGGACACCCCTCTTATAAGGCCACTCCCATCAAGGACACCTTTCTTATAAGGCCACTCCCATCAAGGACACCTCTCTTATAAGGCCACTCCCATCAAGGACACCTCTCTTATAAGGCCACTCACATCAAGGACACCACTCTTATAAGGCCACTCACATCAAGGACACCTCTCTTATAAGGCCACTCCCATCAAGGACACCTCTCTTATAAGGCCAATTCCATCAAGGACACCTCTCTTATAAGGCCACTCACATCAAGGACACCACTCTTATAAGGCCACTCACATCAAGGACACCACTCTTATTCAGGACAGATTTCATATACACTGAGATAGTATATACTAGTAAATAGTCCCCATCAAGGACACCTCTCTTATAAGGCCACTCCCATCAAGGACACCTCTCTTATAAGGCCACTCCCATCAAGGACACCTCTCTTATAAGGCCACTCCCATCAAGGACACCTCTCTTATAAGGCCACTCCCATCAAGGACACCTCTCTTATAAGGCCACTCACATCAAGGACACCACTCTTATAAGGCCACTCACATCAAGGACACCTCTCTTATAAGGCCACTCCCATCAAGGACACCTCTCTTATGAGGCCACTCCCATCAAGTACACCTCTCTTATAAGGCCACTCCTATCAAGGACACCTTTCTTATAAGGCCACTCCCATCAAGGACACCTCTCTTATGAGGCCACTCCCATCAAGGACACCTCTCTTATAAGGCCACTCCCATCAAGGACACCTCTCTTATGAGGCCACTCCCATCAAGGACACCTCTCTTATGAGGCCACTCCCATCAATGACACCTCTTATAAGGCCACTCCCATCAAGGACACCTCTCTTATGAGGCCACTCCCATCAAGGACACCTCTCGTATAAGGCCACTCCCATCAAGGATACCTCTCTTATAAGGCCACTCCCATCAAGGACACCTCTTATAAGGCCACACCCATCAAGGACACCTCTCTTATCAGGCCACTCCCATCAAGGACAACTCTCTTATAAGGCCACTCGCATCAAGGACACCTCTCTTATAAGGCCACTCCCATCAATGACACCTCTTATGAGGCCACTCCCATCAAGGACACCTCTCTTATAAGGCCACTCCCATCAAGGACACCTCTCTTATAAGGCCACTCCCATCAAGGACACCTCTCTTATAAGGCCACTCCCATCAAGGACACCTCTCTTATAAGGCCACTCCCATCAAGGACACCTCTCTTATAAGGCCACTCCCATCAAGGAGACCTCTCTTATAAGGCCACTCCCACCAAGGACACCTCTCTTATAAGGCCACTCCCATCAAGGACACCTCTCTTATAAGGCCACTCCCATCAAGGACACCTGTCTTATAAGGCCACTCCCATCAAGGACACCTCTCTTATAAGGCCACTCCTATCAAGGACACCACTCTTATAAGGCCACTCCCATCAAGGATACCTCTCTTATAAGGCCACTCCCATCAAGGACACCTCTTATAAGGCCATTCCCATCAAGGACACCTCTCTTATGAGGCCACTCTCATCAAGGACACCTCTCTTATAAGGCCACTCCCATCAAGGACACCTCTCTTATAAGGCCACTCCCATCAAGGACACCTCTCTTATGAGGCCACTCCCATCAAGGACACCTCTCTTATAAGGCCACTCTCATCAAGGACACCTCTCTTATAAGGCCACTTCCATCAAGGACACCTCTTATGAGGCCACTCCCATCAAGGACACCTCTCTTATAAGGCCACTCCCATCAAGGACACCTCTTATGAGGCCACTCCCATCAAGGACACCTCTCTTATAAGGCCACTCCCATCAAGGACACCTCTCTTATGAGGCCACTCCCATCAAGGACACCTCTCTTATGAGGCCACTCCCATCAAGGCACCTCTTATAAGGCCACTCCCATCAAGGACACCTCTCTTATGAGGCCACTCCCATCAAGGACACCTCTCGTATAAGGCCACTCCCATCAAGGACACCTGTCTTATAAGGCCACTCCCATCAAGGACACCTCTCTTATGAGGCCACTCCCATCAAGGACACCTCTCTTATAAGGCCACTCCCATCAAGGACACCTCTCTTATGAGGCCACTCCCATCAAGGACACCTCTCTTATGAGGCCACTCCCATCAATGACACCTCTTATAAGGCCACTCCCATCAAGGACACCTCTCTTATGAGGCCACTCCCATCAAGGACACCTCTCGTATAAGGCCACTCCCATCAAGGACACCTGTCTTATAAGGCCACTCCCATCAAGGACACCTCTCTTATAAGTTCATTCCCATCAAGGACACCACTCTTATAAGGCCACTCCCATCAAGGACACCTCTCTTATAAGGCCACTCCCATCAAGGACACCTCTCTTATAAGGCCACACCCATCAAGGACACCTCTCTTATCAGGCCACTCCCATCAAGGACAACTCTCTTATAAGGCCACTCGCATCAAGGACACCTCTCTTATAAGGCCACTCCCATCAATGACACCTCTTATGAGGCCACTCCCATCAAGGACACCTCTCTTATAAGGCCACTCCCATCAAGGACACCTCTCTTATAAGGCCACTCCCATCAAGGACACCTCTCTTATAAGGCCACTCCCACCAAGGACACCTCTCTTATAAGGCCACTCCCATCAAGGACACCTCTCTTATAAGGCCACTCCCATCAAGGACACCTGTCTTATAAGGCCACTCCCATCAAGGACACCTCTCTTATAAGGCCACTCCTATCAAGGACACCACTCTTATAAGGCCACTCCCATCAAGGATACCTCTCTTATAAGGCCACTCCCATCAAGGACACCTCTTATAAGGCCATTCCCATCAAGGACACCTCTCTTATGAGGCCACTCTCATCAAGGACACCTCTCTTATAAGGCCACTCCCATCAAGGACACCTCTCTTATAAGGCCACTCCCATCAAGGACACCTCTCTTATGAGGCCACTCCCATCAAGGACACCTCTCTTATAAGGCCACTCTCATCAAGGACACCTCTCTTATAAGGCCACTTCCATCAAGGACACCTCTCTTATAAGGCCACTCCCATCAAGGACACCTCTCTTATAAGGCCACTTCCATCAAGGACACCTCTCTTATAAGGCCACTCCCATCAAGGACACCTCTCTTATGAGGCCACTCTCATCAAGGACACCTCTCTTATAAGGCCACTCCCATCAAGGACATCTCTCTTATAAGGCTACTCCCATCAAGGACACCTCTCTTATGAGGCCACTCCCATCAAGGACACCTCTCTTATAAGGCCACTCTCATCAAGGACACCTCTCTTATAAGGCCACTTCCATCAAGGACACCTTTCTTATAAGGCCACTCCCATCAAGGACACCTCTCTTATAAGGCCACTCCCATCAAGGACACCTCTCTTATAAGGCCACTCCCATCAAGGACACCCCTCTTATAAGGCCACTCCCATCAAGGACACCTTTCTTATAAGGCCACTCCCATCAAGGACACCTCTCTTATAAGGCCACTCCCATCAAGGACACCTCTCTTATAAGGCCACTCACATCAAGGACACCACTCTTATAAGGCCACTCACATCAAGGACACCTCTCTTATAAGGCCACTCCCATCAAGGACACCTCTCTTATAAGGCCACTTCCATCAAGGACACCTCTCTTATAAGGCCACTCACATCAAGGACACCACTCTTATTCAGGACAGATTTCATATACACTGAGATAGTATATACTAGTAAATAGTCCCCATCAAGGACACCTCTCTTATAAGGCCACTCCCATCAAGGACACCTCTCTTATAAGGCCACTCCCATCAAGGACACCTCTCTTATAAGGCCACTCCCATCAAGGACACCTCTCTTATAAGGCCACTCCCATCAAGGACACCTCTCTTATAAGGCCACTCACATCAAGGACACCACTCTTATAAGGCCACTCACATCAAGGACACCTCTCTTATAAGGCCACTCCCATCAAGGACACCTCTCTTATGAGGCCACTCCCATCAAGTACACCTCTCTTATAAGGCCACTCCTATCAAGGACACCTTTCTTATAAGGCCACTCCCATCAAGGACACCTCTCTTATGAGGCCACTCCCATCAAGGACACCTCTCTTATAAGGCCACTCCCATCAAGGACACCTCTCTTATGAGGCCACTCCCATCAAGGACACCTCTCTTATGAGGCCACTCCCATCAATGACACCTCTTATAAGGCCACTCCCATCAAGGACACCTCTCTTATGAGGCCACTCCCATCAAGGACACCTCTCGTATAAGGCCACTCCCATCAAGGATACCTCTCTTATAAGGCCACTCCCATCAAGGACACCTCTTATAAGGCCACACCCATCAAGGACACCTCTCTTATCAGGCCACTCCCATCAAGGACAACTCTCTTATAAGGCCACTCGCATCAAGGACACCTCTCTTATAAGGCCACTCCCATCAATGACACCTCTTATGAGGCCACTCCCATCAAGGACACCTCTCTTATAAGGCCACTCCCATCAAGGACACCTCTCTTATAAGGCCACTCCCATCAAGGACACCTCTCTTATAAGGCCACTCCCATCAAGGACACCTCTCTTATAAGGCCACTCCCATCAAGGACACCTCTCTTATAAGGCCACTCCCATCAAGGAGACCTCTCTTATAAGGCCACTCCCACCAAGGACACCTCTCTTATAAGGCCACTCCCATCAAGGACACCTCTCTTATAAGGCCACTCCCATCAAGGACACCTGTCTTATAAGGCCACTCCCATCAAGGACACCTCTCTTATAAGGCCACTCCTATCAAGGACACCACTCTTATAAGGCCACTCCCATCAAGGATACCTCTCTTATAAGGCCACTCCCATCAAGGACACCTCTTATAAGGCCATTCCCATCAAGGACACCTCTCTTATGAGGCCACTCTCATCAAGGACACCTCTCTTATAAGGCCACTCCCATCAAGGACACCTCTCTTATAAGGCCACTCCCATCAAGGACACCTCTCTTATGAGGCCACTCCCATCAAGGACACCTCTCTTATAAGGCCACTCTCATCAAGGACACCTCTCTTATAAGGCCACTTCCATCAAGGACACCTCTCTTATAAGGCCACTCCCATCAAGGACACCTCTCTTATAAGGCCACTTCCATCAAGGACACCTCTCTTATAAGGCCACTCCCATCAAGGACACCTCTCTTATGAGGCCACTCTCATCAAGGACACCTCTCTTATAAGGCCACTCCCATCAAGGACATCTCTCTTATAAGGCTACTCCCATCAAGGACACCTCTCTTATGAGGCCACTCCCATCAAGGACACCTCTCTTATAAGGCCACTCTCATCAAGGACACCTCTCTTATAAGGCCACTTCCATCAAGGACACCTTTCTTATAAGGCCACTCCCATCAAGGACACCTCTCTTATAAGGCCACTCCCATCAAGGACACCTCTCTTATAAGGCCACTCCCATCAAGGACACCCCTCTTATAAGGCCACTCCCATCAAGGACACCTTTCTTATAAGGCCACTCCCATCAAGGACACCTCTCTTATAAGGCCACTCCCATCAAGGACACCTCTCTTATAAGGCCACTCACATCAAGGACACCACTCTTATAAGGCCACTCACATCAAGGACACCTCTCTTATAAGGCCACTCCCATCAAGGACACCTCTCTTATAAGGCCACTTCCATCAAGGACACCTCTCTTATAAGGCCACTCACATCAAGGACACCACTCTTATAAGGCCACTCACATCAAGGACACCACTCTTATTCAGGACAGATTTCATATACACTGAGATAGTATATACTAGTAAATAGTCCCCATCAAGGACACCTCTCTTATAAGGCCACTCCCATCAAGGACACCTCTCTTATAAGGCCACTCCCATCAAGGACACCTATCTTATAAGGCCACTCCCATCAAGGACACCTCTCTTATAAGGCCACTCCCATCAAGGACACCTCTCTTATAAGGCCACTCACATCAAGGACACCACTCTTATAAGGCCACTCACATCAAGGACACCTCTCTTATAAGGCCACTCCCATCAAGGACACCTCTCTTATAAGGCCACTTCCATCAAGGACACCTCTCTTATAAGGCCACTCACATCAAGGACACCACTCTTATAAGGCCACTTCCATCAAGGACACCACTCTTATAAGGCCACTCACATCAGGGACACCACTCTTATTCAGGACAGATTTCATATACACTGAGATAGTATATACTAGTAAATAGTCCCCATCAAGGACACCTCTCTTATAAGGCCACTCCTATCAAGGACACCACTCTTATTCAGGACAGATTTCATATACACTGAGATAGTATATACTAGTAAATAGTCCCCATCAAGGACACCTCTCTTATAAGGCCACTCCTATCAAGGACACCACTCTTATTCAGGACAGATTTCATATACACTGAGATAGTATATACTAGTAAATAGTCCCCATCAAGGACACCTCTCTTATAAGGCCACTCCTATCAAGGACACCACTCTTATTCAGGACAGATTTCATATACACTGAGATAGTATATACTAGTAAATAGTCCCCATCAAGGACACCTCTCTTATAAGGCCACTCCTATCAAGGACACCACTCTTATTCAGGACAGATTTCATATACACTGAGATAGTATATACTAGTAAATAGTCCCCATCAAGGACACCTCTCTTATAAGGCCACTCCTATCAAGGACACCACTCTTATTCAGGACAGATTTCATATACACTGAGATAGTATATACTAGTAAATAGTCCCCATCAAGGACACCTCTCTTATAAGGCCACTCCTATCAAGGACACCACTCTTATTCAGGACAGATTTCATATACACTGAGATAGTATATACTAGTAAATAGTCCCCATCAAGGACACCTCTCTTATAAGGCCACTCCTATCAAGGACACCACTCTTATTCAGGACAGATTTCATATACACTGAGATAGTATATACTAGTAAATAGTCCCCATCAAGGACACCTCTCTTATAAGGCCACTCCTATCAAGGACACCACTCTTATTCAGGACAGATTTCATATACACTGAGATAGTATATACTAGTAAATAGTCCCCATCAAGGACACCACTCTTATTCAGGACAGATTTCATATACACTGAGATAGTATATACTAGTAAATAGTCCCCATCAAGGACACCACTCTTATTCAGGACAGATTTCATATACACTGAGATAGTATATACTAGTAAATAGTCCCCATCAAGGACACCACTCTTATTCAGGACAGATTTCATATACACTGAGATAGTATATACTAGTAAATAGTCCCTATCAAGAGAGGCCACTTTTTCATTGCAGAAGGGGTGGTCTTATTAGAGAGGAACTACTGTTCAAGGTAACAACATTTTCATGTTTGAGATATGGTAAAACAATTTAACTGTATAAGATTATTCCAGTGACAAGGTGTCATATGACTGGCTAATGTATTGATTAAATTTAACAGCATGTGACAAAATACACAGAAGAAACAGAGTAATAAAAACGTTGATATCTAATTTAATAAAAAAGTTGAAAGATGGAAAGCCAAAATTTAAAAGTTTTTGAGAGCAATAAAATCAATGGACCTGAACAGTATAACCAAAGTCGTAAAGTTAATATCATCTTATCTACATGTTTGCATATGATTTCTTTTGCAGATGTAACACACAAATTTAGTCAATGTTGTGGTAAGAATGTGTCAATAAAGACTAATGGGTCTACAGCCGGTAGAAACAGAAACTTTAACCATGGACTTATTTTTAGTTCTGATCCACTTAAAAGAGATGAACTTTTTGAGGTAATTCAATGAAGTTATAAATATACATTTTGTTTGTTTATGATTTATTGTTAAATTCGGTAAGAGTTACTTCCCTTTTACCAAAATTTGTAGATGACTTCATTGCGATGAGAAATTAACCTCTCGGAGAAAAAAAAGGCAATTTTCAAAAAATTTTGGTGACTTAAATGGCTGTATTAGACTCTGCAGTAAGCAGTAAGTATACCATTCATAACCAGATTAGTGAGACAGGCTCATGTGAGTCTTTGGTATTAATTCTGATTGTAAGGGTTAGATTTATGGTGTTTGACACCACTTTCAACAATATTCCAGTTATATCGTGGCGATCAGTTTTATTGAAGGAGGAAACAGGAGTACCTGGAGAAAACCACTGACCTTCCGCATGTCACTGACAAACTTTATCACATAATGTTGTATCAAGTGCACATTGCCATGAGTGGGATTCAAACTCACAACTTTAGTGCTGATTGTATAAGTAGTTGTGAATCCAACTACCATGTGATCACGTCCATGACAGTCCCTCTGATTTTGATATTAGTGATAACATAAATTGACTGAAATAGTAAAAAATATTGATAACTATTCTTCTTCTCTAGGTTAGAGTTGAACGTCTTTCTCGAGTATGGTCGGGATCTTTACACATTGGACTGACGAGTCTAGCTATATCAGACACAACTCCTCAGTCTCTGGTACCAGCCAGAGCCACTGAACTGGTTTCCAAACCAACCTGGGTAGTCTTAGGTTCAGAAATTAGAAAATGTGGCACTTTAATAAAGGAAAACTATGCTCCATCTTTATACAGGCTTGAGGTATGTTGTCTAAAACGATGATCAGTATATAAGATGACTATTAACCATTCTAATATGACGTCTCTAATACGGCACACACGATAATACTCAACAACTCTATATTTAGCGCAAGTGCAGTACACAACAAATCTGGCTGTTCCGATGTGACTCCCGCTGTGAAATTACCGTGACGACCGAGTGTAAACAAACAAAACACCGGCATATAGCATATTTTTAAAGTCCTTAAAATAAAAATTTCCCCTCAGTTATAAATAAATATTCTGTAACTTAAGTATTTTTTTATCATTTGTTTTGAAAATTTACATTTGGGGATCCCCAGTACGCACACATACATTCCATTGATATGTGTCGGCCATGATTCATGAATAACCGGAAAATGTACTAATCTTCATGTTTTCCTACGTATACATTGATAACTGGACGGTGATGTAATTAAGTTACTGATATTTTCCAATTTGATGGCATTTTGAATTTTGCTACTCAAACAAGTAAAATGCTCACAAAATCGTAAAATAAATCAGCAACCAGCTTGTGTCAATCAGCGTCCCTTGTAAACAACGTCACAGGATGACGATATATTACAAAAGTCAAAGTCGATAGATGGTTGTCTTAAGTATTTATTCCGGAATTTTTTTCTATGTCAACAATACAAGCTTTTTTTTCCATTGGCATTTATTTTTTTTATTTCATATCTAACATTAATTGTCGATTATTAACAACTGTTCGATATTATGTTTGACAACTCCGCTCCGCCATCTTGTTAGCGCACGAAATGATGAACGAATGAACTCCGACTTCTTTTTGAATATTTTTACGCAGGAATTGTTCAATCCAATCTATGTTGGAAAATACACAATAAATATGTTTTTCATGTTAACATCCATATCTTTGTTTTAAAATATCTCGTTCAAATACAAATAATTCAAAATCAATTCAAAATTTCCGAAGGAGGTAAATGGAACAGCCACCAAATGCCGTGTGTATACAGTTCACGAATGGTTAAAAATTACCATATTTGTCCTATTAGAATCGAAATAATTCATGGCAGGCATAGAGTTGTGCAAATTTACACATGGGCTGGGCCTTTATATTCTTAGATTTTACTACTCGCTTCCGCTCGGGGTAAAATTTGAATATAAAGGCCCAGCCCATGTGTAAATTTGCACAACTCTATGCCTGCCATTAATTATTTCTTAAATATAATATGGTTATGTCTAAAAGGTCCAAGTATAACAGTAAAGACCTGCAAAATAATTTTGAATAAAAAATATACAGGCTGACTGCTGATTAGACATTTGGAAGTACGAACCCTGAAATTATGCTAAATGGGATGATGCTAGTATATATTTTTTTTAAAGAAAAGAAAAAGATACAACAAGCATCTAATTTTAATTGGTGTATTTAAGTTATATCGTGGCAGTCACAGTGTTAGAAACTCCCAAAAATATTTAGTAGTCATTTGGACAACCTAATTCAAAATTTAGGTTTTCCAAAAAATTGTTTGGTTGTCCAATCAAGCCCGCAAAGCCCTTGCTTACGAGGTGGTCCTTACGGCTGGGGGTCAGGAGCACTGGGGTAAATGGTGCAAAATCCTGCATTCTGGACATATCCTGGCACATAAATCTCAGCTTCAAATAGTAGGTTTTTTTTACTGAAATTTTTGCTTGACAAGGCACCCAGAAGCTCTGGATTAAAAGGTGCAAAAATATGCAATCTGGCCATTTCCTTCGCCCCGGTCACAAACTTCCACATGTTTGAGAAATGGAAATTGATAAAATATGAGTAATAACCGGAAACGGCATCGGTATTAGATTCCGGTCAAATATCAACAATGCCAAAGTTCCGATGATTGTTTATTTGAAGAGTTTTATATTTATAGCCATTTTAAGGGGTAATTTAGGAAAATCTACTCACAAAACTTGAAAAGAATAAATTTCAGCATCTGGGTAAAAGAAAATTCAGGTTGTCACTCGGACAACTTTGCTACAAATTCAGGTTGTCCGTAATCATTTTTGGTTGTCATTGACGATCGGACGACCGGGAATTTCGAACACTGCAGTCCGTTTTATTTGTGAGGGTAACCACTGATCTGCCACCAGTCACTGGCAAATTTATCATATTAAATTGTATTGAGTGCACATTGCTGTTGATGGGAATCAAACTTACAAATTTAGTGACAGTAGTCATTGATCACATAGATAGATTTCTTTTCAAATAAAACATTATTGCAGCCATGACCGCTTCTACTTTCAAATTTTCAAATCGATTTAATTTCAATTGTTGATATTGGTGGAATTGTTGACCATCACCATTTAAACTTTCTTTTCATAATTAAGTAAATGATATTTATTGTAACAAGATATAAAATAATTTTTGTTGTGAAATATCTTTGATAAAATGATTAAATGAAGTTATGTACATAAGTCAAGGGTAGAATGTTATGTATTGTAGATTGGTAATAGAGTTGGAGTTAAACGGTGTTCAGATGGGACCATGCATGTTTATATAAATGGGGAAGATATGGGTGTGGCTGCTTCAAACATTCCTAAGGTAAAGTGTTCATGTTTATCTGTCAAACATTCCTAAGGTAAAGTGTTCATGTTTATCTGTCAAACATTCCTAAGGTAAAGTGTTCATGTTTATCTGTCAAACATTCCTAAGGTAAAGTGTTCATATTTATCTGTCAAACATTCCTAAGGTAAAGTGTTCATGTTTATCTGTCAAACATTCCTAAGGTAAAGTGTTCATGTTTATCTGTCAAACATTCCTAAGGTAAAGTGTTCATGTTTATCTGTCAAACATTCCTAAGGTAAAGTGTTCATATTTATCTACATTGAGAATTACCCTTCAAACATTCTTAAGGTAAAGTGTTCATATTTATCCACATTGAGAATAACACTTAATTCATTTCATGATTTACCTGTAATTAAAGAAAGCATGTTTATTAAGTTTTATTTAAATAAAGTGTATTCATATGTGATTGATAAGTGATTTGCATTGTAACATAAATATTGCTGATGTTGTACTAACTGAACAATGAAAATGATTTTTTTGTTTGGAAAGGAAAGTTATGTTCATTGAAACTTATCTAGTGTGAAACACAGTTCTGTCTGTCTGTTTTTGTATGTTTCTTTCAATGGGATACTACAGTGAAACCTGTTTAAACCGAAAACCTGCCTAAACCAGACACACTTTACAGTCTTACTTACTAAATGTCTATGTAATTTCAGCCTGTGTAAACCAAGCACCTGTCTAAACTGAGCAAATTATTCAGTCCCAAAGGGGTTCGGTTTAGACAGGTTTCACTGTACTATCAAAATCAATAAGAACAGAACACTTGATTTCCCCCTCATTTTTAATTAAAATCATGATAATAGTCCCTCTTTTATAAGGCTACCCCTTCTGCAGTGAAAAAATTACCTTATAAGAAAAGTGTGAAGAGACCAAAGGGGTTATCAGAAATGGTAAATTGAAGAAGTACAGACAATACAATGACCAAAAAGAAAAAGGTCAAACAATTATCTGCTGTAACAATACACAGAAGATTAAAGATTAAGCAATATGAACCCCCCTAAAACCGGTGGTGAACTCAGGTGCTCCGGATGGGTAGGAAATTCCTGCTCAACTATTGGCAACCTATCGCTTCTTTTGAGGGTGAAAATTTAGTAGTTTTTGTATAATCTAAGTGCATATGAAATCTGACCTGATAAGAGAGGTGACCTTTGGTGGGAGTGGCCAAGAGGGATGGCCTTTGGTGAGAGTGGCCAAGAGGGGTGGTCTTTGGTGAGAGTGGCCAAGAGGGGTGGCCTTTGGTGAGAGTGGCCTTATAATAGAGGAATACAGTATTACTTTGAAGCTTGACATGGTGTATACACCATTTGTATTTTATTTTATATTATAGAATGTGTTTGCTGTGATAGATTTGTACGGCTCTGTTGAGTCAATTTCTGTGATAAGTAATTCAGGAGGAGATAATCTCATGCTGATGAGTCAGGTGTCTACTGTTTCAGAAGTAGTAGAGGTAAGGGGTGATAATTACAAACAACCTCGTTGATTTGTCTGCAGTATTAAAAGTATGGACTTTTTTAAGAGTATATTGAATAAGATCAGGGTTATCCTCCATGAATGCAAAAAACTCTAGCTTTTCTCAAGTTGGGTGCTGCAGGACCAGGGAAGAAGAAAATATAAATTGTCATAATTAAGTATTAAATTTTAATAATTTTTGTGTGTAAATAAATGCAAACATTTTCTAAAAGAAATGCTTTTTCGTAGGAAAAAAATATTTGTCTGTTGCTATCAATTTAAAAAAGAAAAATTTTGGTTTGTTAGTTAATCATCCCTATTGAGATCAGTGTAATACCAGTACTACCCTGAAAAGCATGGTCCCCTCCACTTTTAATTCAATTAAAAAAAAAGACTTAAATAGTAAAAGACATTAGTAAGGATCAATTTGCTATTTACATACCTTAGAATTGTATTTTAAAACATTTTGATGATTTAGACTGTTTTTTTATATTTTTATTTAAGCTTGATAAAGATCAAGATCATGATACAGTTGGATCTAATGATGTTGTATTCCACAGTCACCATGGAAACAATATTGTATTATCTAGTGGTAATTGTACAGCAGAGAGAGTCGGCAGTTACAATCAAGGAATCATTGTCACGAGCTATCCACTGAAGAGAAATAAATTATTCCAGGTAATTTACATAATTTATCTTTATGTTTATCTTGATATATTCATATACCCAATAGTGAACTCAATAAAATTGTACAATCTAATTTATTGCGCATGACACGTTTCTGCAATAATCTTCATTAAGTAGGCTCAAAGTCAAAATATTGGAAAGCTAAGAAAAACATAGATATCTAATTTATTGTGCATGATACGTTTCTGCAATAACCTTCATTAGGTACGCTCAAAGTCAAAATATTGGAAAACCAATAAAAACATAGATATCCATTTGATTGCACATGACACATTTATGGAATAACCTTCATTAGGTACTCTAAGCCAATAAAGATGTATATATCCAATGTATTGCGCATGACATGTTTCTGGAATAACCTTCATTAGGTACGCTCAAGGTAAAAAAAATTGGAAAGCCAATTAAAATGTGGATATCCATTTTATTGCACATGACACATTTGTGGAATAATCTTCATTATGTATACTCAAAGTAAAATGATTTGAAAGCCAAATCAATTACATTATTTAGGAACAGTAAATTCAAGATTAATATATGTAATAAATCATGTCGGTGCTTAAGCACCGACCACTGGGGAGATAATCCTCTCAATCTTCTACATGATGTCATATTTGACGTCATGTGATTGACTAACTTTTCTAGATATTGGTATTTTTTCGGTCATATCCTTCACAGTTATCCATGTTTTCATCCACTAAGTCCATCGTAAATAAATCTTGATTGCTAAGTTCAAATAATAAATAAGAAGATGTTTTTTCATATATTGTTGCTAGGGCCGTCGTGGCTGTGATTGTATGGTAGTTGGATTTACAACTACCTATGCAATCAGTGCTTATCACCACTGATGTTGTGAGTTCGATCTGGGCGAGGTGTACAACATAATGTGATAAAATTTGTCAGTGACTTGCGACATGTCATTGGTTTTCTCCGATTCCTACGGTTTCATCCCCCAATAAAACTGACCGCCATGATATAACTGAAATATTGTCGAAAGTGGCGTTAAACACCATCAAACAAACATATATTGTATCTTGGATCTAAAGTTTAATGTGATACACGATTCAGCAATATGTACTTTTATTAATTGTCAATCTGATTAATATCATATCTCTCACTTGCTCCCCTTTACTAATATGTTGCTGCATCAGAGGTCTGAGCAAACCCCACTGTGGGTCACATGCAAGTGACCATATGGTGATTAAGAGACTATGAAAGTGTTACTAAACTGTTTTGCATGCTATGCACAATCTGATTGGCCAAAAACCGTATTTATCATATCATAATATATTCATAACATAGGGTCACTCGCACGTAACCAGTAATGTGGTTTATCCTGCAATTGTGTGATTTTGAGTACTAATAAAGGGCTCAAATACACTTCAGTGTTATTTAGTCGTGGACATAATAAAACATTTCTGGTACCTGATTCATGTAGAGCGACAGCAAGAAACGGTAACAGTATAAACTTTGATGCATTGATGACACCATTGAAAACAATTTAGAACAAACAATTTGGCAGTTGGACTTTTTGATATTGCATGATAAAAACAATATACATTGTCGTTAAATATCAAATTAATTTGCACTCGCTGCAAAACAGGGTAGAAGAGCCTGTTTCTAAAGCTCATGCAAATACATACAAATGTATTTTCCAACAATGTACATATGTTGTATATTTCTTTAGATCTCCCACGTCACAACATGTCAGTAAAGGTGAACAAGTGAAAGATGCAGTTTGTGAAATTATCGGTAGACCTATAGACAATGTCTATGTAAAATCAAGCTGGTCTATTTCAAATTTTCAAACTTTTGTATATACAGTACAGTGAGTTCTATGTAAAATTTAGTTTCACACACTGATGAGATTTAAATCAGATTGGTTATAATGGTAATATTCAGATAATAATGGCTTTTTCCCATTTCAGATTAGGATAGATAAATTAAATACTAATTGGAGTTCTTCGTTAATGGTTGGAGTCCTAGGATTTACACCAGATAGACTTAACTTCCCGGTATCTGCTATAAATATAAAGAAATCGTGTATTGTTATACAAGGAGATGATGTATACAGCTCTGGTGTCAAGGTCAGATTATGTATTTTTTGTCAAAGTTGTTTTACATGAAGGTACAATGACATTTACAAGAGGGGGGGCCGTCGTGGCTGTGATCGTATGGTAATTGGATTTACAACTACCTATGCAATCAGTGCCTATCACCACTGATGTTGAGAGTTCAAACCTCGATCAGGGCGAGGTGTACAACATTATGTGATAAAGTTTGTCAGTGACTTGCGACAGGTCGGTCGGATTCCTCCACGAATAAAACTGACCGCCAAGATATAACTGAAATATTGTTGAAAGAGGCATTGAGCACCATCAAGAAAAACAAACAAGCAAACATATACTATCATTGATGTGTTTTGCGAGAATGGATCTCTGAGAACAATATCACATCAAAGGTGAAGCCTGAGATGTGACAAGCGATGAGACTTCCATTACAAACAAAAAAGAAAACCTGTCAATGATAGAACAGTGAAACCTGTCTACACTGAACCTCCTTGGATACCAATTTTTCTGTTTAAAGTTCCGTTTGTACAGAATTGCTGTTTATTCTGGGTTCAGTTTAGACAGTTTCACTTTATATATGTATGTTTGTTGAGGATTTGTTTGTCAAAGTGAAGTTTGTGACATCAATACAACATCGTGTCAGAAATCAACGAATATTTTTGTATCACGGTTGTCACATGATAATAGATATTATTGTGTAAGATCAAAGGGAAAATTTACATATCACCAGTAAACTGTGTTGGTGCTAGTCATTCACCATTTTGCCATTGAAGAATAAATCACAAAAATGGCCAGAAAATTTTCATTTTGTATCTTTATAGAAATGGTCAATTGTTTGAATACAATCATTTTAAAATAATTTCGCATTATTGTTTTCACAGGAATTGTTAATTTGTTTTATCATACTATAATACCACCCAAATTATGTACGACACATATTTTTTATCAATAGAATCTGGTCCTATAACAGGTGACGTCATGAATACTGTAAGGCTATCCACGTGACAATACGCGCCAAATACAAAAAACTTAATTACAACAAAAATAGACTGAGAAACATTGAAAATTTGTCAATTGTTGAGTGATACCAAAGGTATCTCCCTACACTTTGTCAAAATGCACCCAAATTTTCACCTGATTTATGGTATATTAGTCTGCAAGTACAAAAATGTTATGATTATGTTACAAAAAGAATGAGAAAATCCATTAAAAATCCGTTTTTTGTTTTCAAACCGGGGATAAAATCATTATCTATGTGTCTACCCGTGGTCATTGAGATTGTACCACCCTTTAGCACCACTGGACAGCCTTCGGCTTTGCCTCGGGCTATGCAGAAGTGCTTCAGGGTGGCACAATCTCATTGCCCATGGGTAGATAACTGATAGTATGCCGTCTACATTTTTATTTTTTTCGTAATAGGTTAAAGAGAAATATGGACCAAATCTAGACCAGTTACAGAATGGACAGACTGTAGGACTACTTATTGATAATGAATTCTGTTTACACTTGTACATCAATAATGTTGACCAGGGAGTTGCTATGAGGGACATTCCTAGTCCATGTTATGGTTTAATAGACATGTATGGTCAGTGCGAACAGGTAAGTGTTTAACGGATTGGTATAGTCAGTGTGAATAGGTTAGTGTTTAATTCAGTTGTATTGTCAGTGTGAACAGGTGAGTGTTTAAATTACCTGCAAGGTTAGTGGTGAACATGTGATTCTTTATTGTCAGTGTGAATATGTTAATGTTTAACTGGATTGTATAGTCAGTGTAAACATGTTAATTTTTAATGGACATTTATGGTCAGAGTGAACAGGTTAGTGTTTAATTTACCTGTATGGTTGGTGTGAACAGGCAAATGTTATATTGACTTGTATGGTTAGTGTGAACATGTTTTCTTTAGTGTTTCAGTGACATGTATGATCAGTGTGAACAAATTACAAATGTAGTGTTTAATTGACCTGTATGGTTGGTGTGAACAAGTGAATGTTAAGCTGACATATGTGGTCAGTGTGAACAGGTTAATGTTTAACTGACATGCATGGTCAGTGTGAACAGGTGAGTAATAATTTACCTGTATGGTTAGTGTGAACAGGTGAATGTTTAACTGACTTGCATTGTCAGTGTGAACAGGTGATTATTTATTGTCAGTGTGAACAGGTTAATGTTTAACTGTATTGTATAGTCAGTGTGAACAGGTGAGTGTTTAATATACATGATTTTTATTTTCACAGATTAATTGTACACACGATGATAGCAAAAATAAAACCCTTGTGAAAATAACCTCTTGTACAATATAGATATCATACCTGTGTCTATTTGATTAATTGTTTTGACTGTCAAAAGGGAGAGGGCTTGTAGAGGTTTTGCCTGTTGCCCAATCTCACTCATAAGTGTATTTATGATTAAATTATGTTTAAAACAAAACTGTTAAAAGAAAAGCTGTGTATTATTATGCATAAGATCCACAAGGGAAAACAGTACAAACTTCAAGATCATAATTAACACACTACACATATCTTGTACAGTGAATCGTGCCTAAACCAAACCCTGAATAAACCGAAACCCTGTATAAGTCGAACTTTAAATAAAGAACTCAATGTAGGAAATCTTTGTAGATTTAACCTGTATAAACAAAACACCTGCCTATATCAAACTCTGAATAAACCGGAACCCTGTATAAATCAAAGCCCTTATGAAATTTAACCTGTATAAAACAAACACTATTCTGAACACAAAAGCTGGCCACAAGGAAGTTTGATTTTAGCCAGTTTTGACTGTATTTATATTTTATGTGTATGTTTTAGGTTTCCATAGTCCCAACAGAAAGAGTTTCACCTCTACCTATGTGTGTAGCTGAAGATAGAGAAAAGGCAGACTTTGATGATGGTATGTATAAAAGGCTCTGGTATTATTACATACCATGTACATGTACATCCACGATGTTTTCAAATTTTCTGATTATAACATGACAACCTCCCATCGAAAGGACACCTCTATTCTCCACTTGGAGATGTGCTGGGCAGCTCTGTAGACTGAACTAGCACCAGTACACATGGCTAAAATGTGAAAAAAATCTGAATTTCAGTAGTTTAATTCAAAACTCTTGAAATGATTTATGAATGGTCAGTATTGTAGCTTGATATTATGTAAATAAAATATTTTGAATATGTAAATAAAACAAGTTTTGACCACTTCTTTTAAAATTAGTGAACTACATGTACAGTGATCGTATTATAATTTCTAAAAAAAAAAAAAAAAAATTATGAATCAGTTGAAAAAGAAAAATCTTTATATTTTAGTTTCACTTTCAACAATATTTCAGTTGTATCATTGCGGTCATTTTATAGGTAGTGTTGGTTTTATGGGCTTTGGTGGAGGAAATTGGAGAAAATCACCAACGGCTGTCGCAAATTACTGACAAACTTTATCACATAATGTTGTATCAAATACACCTCGCTATGAGCAGAATTCAAACTCACAAATTTAGTGGTGATAGGCACTGATTGCACAGGTAGTTGTAAATCCAACTACCATAAGATCATGACCATGGCGGCCCTTGTTGCAGTTGTTAAATAAAGAAATCTTTCTTATGTTTCAGTTGTTAAAGAAAAATCTGGTAGAAGTATTAATGTAGAGCCAAACTTAGTTAGGAATTGTGAATATCAAAATATATGTTCTCGTATAAAGTCACAATTAGGTATTCCAGGTATGTATTATTGTTGACTCAAACTTAGGTAGGAACTGTGAATATCAAATATATGTTCTCGTATAAAGTCACAATTAGGTATTCCAGGTATGTATTATTGTTGACTCAAACTTAGGTAGGAACTGTGAATATCAAAATATATGTTCTCGTATAAAGTCACAATTAGGTATTCCAGGTATGTATTATTGTTGACTCAAACTTAGGTAGGAATTGTGAATTAAGGATTAACGATATTGTATTTGAAGAGTTCCGAGCATCAATTAAGGATTTGATGGTGGCAAATGCATTTTTACTAGTGCCGCAGTGTGGAGCCTGTAAGATGAATATTTGCCACGGTCAAATCCTCGATTTATGTCGACAACTCCTAAAATACAATATAGTTATTCGTATTCTAATGCATTATAAAAATGTCTCTCTTTTGATACATGAAAAGGTTTGAAAAAACAAAATGGTGTCAATCCTATTTTAAGAAGGCACTTTTGGGACAAAGAAAAAGTGGTCTTTGAGGACAGAAGACCTCTTAAAAGAGGTTCAATTCATATGAACTTTTCTATAAAAGGACAAGAAAAAGGTGACCCTTTAAAACAGGTGACTGTTTAATAGAGGTGAACGCATTGGCAGGTTTGACTTAAGATAAAATGCAGCGAAATATTGTTGATCATTTTGTGAATTTGGCACATTTTCGTTATAGCTAAAACATGACATCATATCAACATTTTCAGAGCATGATGTAAGCACTGGACATTATTATTTTGCTATTTGTATGCCTCAGATTTTAATAAATATCTCATTAAAACTGGTTTTTGAGGAAGGTGGTGTTTTTTATCCGATCATATTGTGATAGACATGTTAAATTTCAAGAATTCACTTTGGTGGCATATTCAAAAGTATAACTCCTTAGTTACAACATGTCAACTGTGGATTGACGGTGAACAGTAGCCAATGAAAACATGAACTACATAAAAGTATAACTCCTTAGTTACAACATGTCAACTGTGGATTGATGGTGAACAGTAACCAATGAAAACATGAACTACATAAAAGTATAACTCCTTAGTTACAACATGTCAACTGTGGATTGATGGTGAACAGTAACCAATGAAAACATGAACTACATAAAAGTATAACTCCTTAGTTACAACATGTCAACTGTGGATTGATGGTGAACAGTAACCAATGAAAACATGAACTACATAAAAGTATAACTCTTAGTTACAACATGTCAACTGTGGATTGATGGTGAACAGTAGTTAATGAAAACATGAACTACATAAAAGTATAACTCTTAGTTACAACATGTCAACTGTGGATTAATGGTGAACAGTAACCAATGAAAACATGAACTACATAAAAGTATAACTCTTAGTTACAACATATCAACTGTGGATTGATGGTGAACAGTAGCCAATGAAAACATGAACTACATAAAAGTATAACTCCTTAGTTACAACATGTCAACTGTGGATTGACAGTGAACAGTAGTCAATGAAAACATGAACTACATAAAAGTATAACTCCTTAGTTACAACATGTCAACTGTGGATTGATGGTGAACAGTAACCAATGAAAACATGAACTACATAAAAGTATAACTCCTTAGTTACAACATGTCAACTGTGGATTGATGGTGAACAGTAGTCAATGAAAACATGAACTACATAAAAGTATAACTCCTTAGTTACAACATGTCAACTGTGGATTGATGGTGAACAGTAACCAATGAAAACATGAACTACATAAAAGTATAACTCTTAGTTACAACATATCAACTGTGGATTGATGGTGAACAGTAGCCAATGAAAACATGAACTACATAAAAGTATAACTCCTTAGTTACAACATGTCAACTGTGGATTGACAGTGAACAGTAGTCAATGAAAACATGAACTACATAAAAGTATAACTCCTTAGTTACAACATGTCAACTGTGGATTGATGGTGAACAGTAACCAATGAGAACATGAACTACATAAAAGTATAACTCCTTAGTTACAACATGTCAACTGTGGATTGATGGTGAACAGTAGTCAATGAAAACATGAACTACATAAAAGTATAACTCCTTAGTTACAACATGTCAACTGTGGATTGACGGTGAACAGTAGCCAATGAAAACATGAACTACATAAAAGTATAACTCCTTAGTTACAACATGTCAACTGTGGATTGATGGTGAACAGTAACCAATGAAAACATGAACTACATAAAAGTATAACTCTTAGTTACAACATGTCAACTGTGGATTGATGGTGAACAGTAGTCAATGAAAACATGAACTACATAAAAGTATAACTCCTTAGTTACAACATGTCAACTGTGGATTGACGGTGAACAGTAGCCAATGAAAACATGAACTACATAAAAGTATAACTCCTTAGTTACAACATGTCAACTGTGGATTGATGGTGAACAGTAACCAATGAAAACATGAACTACATAAAAGTATAACTCCTTATTTACAACATGTCAACTGTGGATTGATGGTGAACAGTAACCAATGAAAACATGAACTACATAAAAGTATAACTCTTAGTTACAACATGTCAACTGTGGATTGATGGTGAACAGTAACCAATGAAAACATGAACTACATAAAAGTATAACTCTTAGTTACAACATGTCAACTGTGGATTGATGGTGAACAGTAGCCAATGAAAACATGAACTACATAAAAGTATAACTCTTAGTTACAACATGTCAACTGTGGATTGATGGTGAACAGTAACCAATGAAAACATGAACTACATAAAAGTATAACTCCTTAGTTACAACATGTCAACTGGATTGATGGTGAACAGTAACCAATGAAAACATGAACTACATAAAAGTATAACTCCTTAGTTACAACATGTCAACTGTGGATTGATGGTGAACAGTAGCCAATGAAAACATGAACTACATAAAAGTATAACTCCTTAGTTACAACATGTCAACTGTGGATTGATGGTGAACAGTAGCCAATGAAAACATGAACTACATAAAAGTATAACTCCTTAGTTACAACATGTCAACTGTGGATTGATGGTGAACAGTAGCCAATGAAAACATGAACTACATAAAAGTATAACTCCTTAGTTACAACATGTCAACTGTGGATTGATGGTGAACAGTAACCAATGAAAACATGAACTATATAAAAGTATAACTCTTAGTTACAACATGTCAACTGTGGATTGATGGTGAACAGTAACCAATGAAAACATGAACTACATAAAAGTATAACTCCTTAGTTACAACATGTCAACTGTGGATTGATGGTGAACAGTAACCAATGAAAACATGAACTACATAAAAGTATAACTCCTTAGTTACAACATGTCAACTGTGGATTGATGGTGAACAGTAACCAATGAAAACATGAACTACATAAAAGTATAACTCTTAGTTACAACATGTCAACTGTGGATTGATGGTGAACAGTAGCCAATGAAAACATGAACTACATAAAAGTATAACTCCTTAGTTACAACATGTCAACTGTGGATTGATGGTGAACAGTAGTCAATGAAAACATGAACTACATAAAAGTATAACTCCTTAGTTACAACATGTCAACTGTGGATTGATGGTGAACAGTAACCAATGAAAACATGAACTACATAAAAGTATAACTCCTTAGTTACAACATGTCAACTGTGGATTGATGGTGAACAGTAACCAATGAAAACATGAACTACATAAAAGTATAACTCCTTAGTTACAACATGTCAACTGTGGATTGATGGTGAACAGTAACCAATGAAAACATGAACTATATAAAAGTATAACTCTTAGTTACAACATGTCAACTGTGGATTGATGGTGAACAGTAGCCAATGAAAACATGAACTACATAAAAGTATAACTCCTTAGTTAAAACATGTCAACTGTGGATTGATGGTGAACAGTAACCAATGAAAACATGAACTACATAAAAGTATAACTCCTTAGTTACAACATGTCAACTGTGGATTGATGGTGAACAGTAACCAATGAAAACATGAACTACATAAAAGTATAACTCTTAGTTACAACATGTCAACTGTGGATTGATGGTGAACAGTAGCCAATGAAAACATGAACTACATAAAAGTATAACTCCTTAGTTACAACATGTCAACTGTGGATTGATGGTGAACAGTAGTCAATGAAAACATGAACTACATAAAAGTATAACTCCTTAGTTACAACATGTCAACTGTGGATTGATGGTGAACAGTAACCAATGAAAACATGAACTACATAAAAGTATAACTCCTTAGTTACAACATGTCAACTGTGGATTGATGGTGAACAGTAACCAATGAAAACATGAACTACATAAAAGTATAACTCCTTAGTTACAACATGTCAACTGTGGATTGATGGTGAACAGTAACCAATGAAAACATGAACTACATAAAAGTATAACTCTTATAGTTACAACATGTCAACTGTGGATTGATGGTGAACAGTAGCCAATGAAAACATGAACTACATAAAAGTATAACTCCTTAGTTACAACATGTCAACTGTGGATTGATGGTGAACAGTAACCAATGAAAACATGAACTACATAAAAGTATAACTCCTTAGTTACAACATGTCAACTGTGGATTGATGGTGAACAGTAGCCAATGAAAACATGAACTACATAAAAGTATAACTCCTTAGTTAAAACATGTCAACTGTGGATTGATGGTGAACAGTAGCCAATGAAAACATGAACTACATAAAAGTATAACTCCTTAGTTAAAACATGTCAACTGTGGATTGATGGTGAACAGTAGCCAATGAAAACATGAACTACATAAAAGTATAACTCCTTAGTTACAACATGTCAACTGCGGATTGATGGTGAACAGTAGCCAATGAAAACATGAACTACATAAAAGTATAACTCTTAGTTACAACATGTCAACTGTGGATTGACGATGAACAGTAGTCAATGAAAACATGAACTACATAAAAGTATAACTCCTTAGTTACAACATGTCAACTGTGGATTGATGGTGAACAGTAACCAATGAAAACATGAACTACATAAAAGTATAACTCTTAGTTACAACATGTCAACTGTGGATTGATGGTGAACAGTAACCAATGAAAACATGAACTACATAAAAGTATAACTCCTTAGTTACAACATGTCAACTGTGGATTGATGGTGAACAGTAACCAATGAAAACATGAACTACATAAAAGTATAACTCTTAGTTACAACAGGTCAATTGTGGATTGACGATGAACAGTAGCCAATGAAAACATGAACTACATAAAAGTATAACTCTTAGTTACAACATGTCAACTGTGGATTGATGGTGAACAGTAACCAATGAAAACATGAACTACATAAAAGTATAACTCCTTAGTTACAACATGTCAACTGTGAATTGACGGTGAACAGTAGTCAATGAAAACATGAACTACATAAAAGTATAACTCCTTAGTTACAACATGTCAACTGCGGATTGATGGTGAACAGTAGTCAATGAAAACATGAACTACATAAAAGTATAACTCCTTAGTTACAACATGTCAACTGTGGATTGATGATGAACAGTAGTCAATGAAAACATGAACTACATAAAAGTATAACTCCTTAGTTACAACATGTCAACTGCGGATTGATGGTGAACAGTAACCAATGAAAACATGAACTACATAAAAGTATAACTTTTAGTTACAACATGTCAACTGTGGATTGATGGTGAACAGTAACCAATGAAAACATGAACTACATAAAAGTATAACTCCTTAGTTACAACATGTCAACTGTTGATTGACGGTGAACAGTAGCCAATGAAAACATGAACTACATAAAAGTATAACTCTTAGTTACAACATGTCAACTGTGGATTGACGGTGAACAGTAGTCAATGAAAACATGAACTACATAAAAGTATAACTCCTTAGTTACAACATGTCAACTGTGGATTGACGGTGAACAGTAGCCAATGAAAACATGAACTACATAAAAGTATAACTCCTTAGTTACAACATGTCAACTGTGGATTGATGGTGAACAGTAACCAATGAAAACATGAACTACATAAAAGTATAACTCCTTAGTTACAACATGTCAACTGTGGATTGATGGTGAACAGTAACCAATGAAAACATGAACTACATAAAAGTATAACTCCTTAGTTACAACATGTCAACTGTGGATTGATGGTGAACAGTAGCCAATGAAAACATGAACTACATAAAAGTATAACTCCTTAGTTACAACATGTCAACTGTGGATTGATGATGAACAGTAACCAATGAAAACATGAACTACATAAAAGTATAACTCCTTAGTTACAACATGTCAACTGTGGATTGATGGTGAACAGTAGCCAATGAAAACATGAACTACATAAAAGTATAACTCCTTAGTTACAACATGTCAACTGTGGATTGACGGTGAACAGTAGCCAATGAAAACATGAACTACATAAAAGTATAACTCTTAGTTACAACATGTCAACTATGGATTGACGGTGAACAGTAGTCAATGGAAACATGAACTACATAAAAGTATAACTCCTTAGTTACAACATGTCAACTGTGGATTGACGGTGAACAGTAACCAATGAAAACATGAACTACATAAAAGTATAACTCTTAGTTACAACATGTCAACTGTGGATTGATGGTGAACAGTAACCAATGAAAACATGAACTACATAAAAGTATAACTCCTTAGTTACAACATGTCAACTGTGGATTGATGGTGAACAGTAACCAATGAAAACATGAACTACATAAAAGTATAACTCTTAGTTACAACATGTCAACTGTGGATTGATGGTGAACAGTAGTTAATGAAAACATGAACTACATAAAAGTATAACTCTTAGTTACAACATGTCAACTGTGGATTAATGGTGAACAGTAACCAATGAAAACATGAACTACATAAAAGTATAACTCTTAGTTACAACATATCAACTGTGGATTGATGGTGAACAGTAGCCAATGAAAACATGAACTACATAAAAGTATAACTCCTTAGTTACAACATGTCAACTGTGGATTGACAGTGAACAGTAGTCAATGAAAACATGAACTACATAAAAGTATAACTCCTTAGTTACAACATGTCAACTGTGGATTGATGGTGAACAGTAACCAATGAAAACATGAACTACATAAAAGTATAACTCCTTAGTTACAACATGTCAACTGTGGATTGATGGTGAACAGTAGTCAATGAAAACATGAACTACATAAAAGTATAACTCCTTAGTTACAACATGTCAACTGTGGATTGATGGTGAACAGTAACCAATGAAAACATGAACTACATAAAAGTATAACTCTTAGTTACAACATATCAACTGTGGATTGATGGTGAACAGTAGCCAATGAAAACATGAACTACATAAAAGTATAACTCCTTAGTTACAACATGTCAACTGTGGATTGACGGTGAACAGTAGTCAATGAAAACATGAACTACATAAAAGTATAACTCCTTAGTTACAACATGTCAACTGTGGATTGATGGTGAACAGTAACCAATGAGAACATGAACTACATAAAAGTATAACTCCTTAGTTACAACATGTCAACTGTGGATTGATGGTGAACAGTAGTCAATGAAAACATGAACTACATAAAAGTATAACTCCTTAGTTACAACATGTCAACTGTGGATTGACGGTGAACAGTAGCCAATGAAAACATGAACTACATAAAAGTATAACTCCTTAGTTACAACATGTCAACTGTGGATTGATGGTGAACAGTAACCAATGAAAACATGAACTACATAAAAGTATAACTCTTAGTTACAACATGTCAACTGTGGATTGATGGTGAACAGTAGTCAATGAAAACATGAACTACATAAAAGTATAACTCCTTAGTTACAACATGTCAACTGTGGATTGACGGTGAACAGTAGCCAATGAAAACATGAACTACATAAAAGTATAACTCCTTAGTTACAACATGTCAACTGTGGATTGATGGTGAACAGTAACCAATGAAAACATGAACTACATAAAAGTATAACTCCTTATTTACAACATGTCAACTGTGGATTGATGGTGAACAGTAACCAATGAAAACATGAACTACATAAAAGTATAACTCTTAGTTACAACATGTCAACTGTGGATTGATGGTGAACAGTAACCAATGAAAACATGAACTACATAAAAGTATAACTCTTAGTTACAACATGTCAACTGTGGATTGATGGTGAACAGTAACCAATGAAAACATGAACTACATAAAAGTATAACTCCTTAGTTACAACATGTCAACTGTGGATTGATGGTGAACAGTAACCAATGAAAACATGAACTACATAAAAGTATAACTCCTTAGTTACAACATGTCAACTGGATTGATGGTGAACAGTAACCAATGAAAACATGAACTACATAAAAGTATAACTCCTTAGTTACAACATGTCAACTGTGGATTGATGGTGAACAGTAGCCAATGAAAACATGAACTACATAAAAGTATAACTCCTTAGTTACAACATGTCAACTGTGGATTGATGGTGAACAGTAGCCAATGAAAACATGAACTACATAAAAGTATAACTCCTTAGTTACAACATGTCAACTGTGGATTGATGGTGAACAGTAACCAATGAAAACATGAACTACATAAAAGTATAACTCCTTAGTTACAACATGTCAACTGTGGATTGATGGTGAACAGTAACCAATGAAAACATGAACTACATAAAAGTATAACTCCTTAGTTACAACATGTCAACTGTGGATTGATGGTGAACAGTAACCAATGAAAACATGAACTACATAAAAGTATAACTCTTAGTTACAACATGTCAACTGTGGATTGATGGTGAACAGTAGCCAATGAAAACATGAACTACATAAAAGTATAACTCCTTAGTTACAACATGTCAACTGTAGATTGATGGTGAACAGTAGTCAATGAAAACATGAACTACATAAAAGTATAACTCCTTAGTTACAACATGTCAACTGTGGATTGATGGTGAACAGTAACCAATGAAAACATGAACTACATAAAAGTATAACTCCTTAGTTACAACATGTCAACTGTGGATTGATGGTGAACAGTAACCAATGAAAACATGAACTACATAAAAGTATAACTCCTTAGTTACAACATGTCAACTGTGGATTGATGGTGAACAGTAACCAATGAAAACATGAACTACATAAAAGTATAACTCTTAGTTACAACATGTCAACTGTGGATTGATGGTGAACAGTAGCCAATGAAAACATGAACTACATAAAAGTATAACTCCTTAGTTAAAACATGTCAACTGTGGATTGATGGTGAACAGTAACCAATGAAAACATGAACTACATAAAAGTATAACTCCTTAGTTACAACATGTCAACTGTGGATTGATGGTGAACAGTAACCAATGAAAACATGAACTACATAAAAGTATAACTCTTAGTTACAACATGTCAACTGTGGATTGATGGTGAACAGTAGCCAATGAAAACATGAACTACATAAAAGTATAACTCCTTAGTTACAACATGTCAACTGTGGATTGATGGTGAACAGTAACCAATGAAAACATGAACTACATAAAAGTATAACTCCTTAGTTACAACATGTCAACTGTGGATTGATGGTGAACAGTAGCCAATGAAAACATGAACTACATAAAAGTATAACTCCTTAGTTAAAACATGTCAACTGTGGATTGATGGTGAACAGTAGCCAATGAAAACATGAACTACATAAAAGTATAACTCCTTAGTTAAAACATGTCAACTGTGGATTGATGGTGAACAGTAGCCAATGAAAACATGAACTACATAAAAGTATAACTCCTTAGTTACAACATGTCAACTGCGGATTGATGGTGAACAGTAGCCAATGAAAACATGAACTACATAAAAGTATAACTCCTTAGTTACAACATGTCAACTGTGGATTGATGATGAACAGTAGTCAATGAAAACATGAACTACATAAAAGTATAACTCCTTAGTTACAACATGTCAACTGCGGATTGATGGTGAACAGTAACCAATGAAAACATGAACTACATAAAAGTATAACTTTTAGTTACAACATGTCAACTGTGGATTGATGGTGAACAGTAACCAATGAAAACATGAACTACATAAAAGTATAACTCCTTAGTTACAACATGTCAACTGTTGATTGACGGTGAACAGTAGCCAATGAAAACATGAACTACATAAAAGTATAACTCTTAGTTACAACATGTCAACTGTGGATTGACGGTGAACAGTAGTCAATGAAAACATGAACTACATAAAAGTATAACTCCTTAGTTACAACATGTCAACTGTGGATTGACGGTGAACAGTAGCCAATGAAAACATGAACTACATAAAAGTATAACTCCTTAGTTACAACATGTCAACTGTGGATTGATGGTGAACAGTAACCAATGAAAACATGAACTACATAAAAGTATAACTCCTTAGTTACAACATGTCAACTGTGGATTGATGGTGAACAGTAACCAATGAAAACATGAACTACATAAAAGTATAACTCCTTAGTTACAACATGTCAACTGTGGATTGATGGTGAACAGTAACCAATGAAAACATGAACTACATAAAAGTATAACTCCTTAGTTACAACATGTCAACTGTGGATTGATGGTGAACAGTAGCCAATGAAAACATGAACTACATAAAAGTATAACTCCTTAGTTACAACATGTCAACCGTGGATTGATGATGAACAGTAACCAATGAAAACATGAACTACATAAAAGTATAACTCTTAGTTACAACATATCAACTGTGGATTGATGGTGAACAGTAGCCAATGAAAACATGAACTACATAAAAGTATAACTCCTTAGTTACAACATGTCAACTGTGGATTGACAGTGAACAGTAGTCAATGAAAACATGAACTACATAAAAGTATAACTCCTTAGTTACAACATGTCAACTGTGGATTGATGGTGAACAGTAACCAATGAAAACATGAACTACATAAAAGTATAACTCCTTAGTTACAACATGTCAACTGTGGATTGATGGTGAACAGTAGTCAATGAAAACATGAACTACATAAAAGTATAACTCCTTAGTTACAACATGTCAACTGTGGATTGATGGTGAACAGTAACCAATGAAAACATGAACTACATAAAAGTATAACTCTTAGTTACAACATATCAACTGTGGATTGATGGTGAACAGTAGCCAATGAAAACATGAACTACATAAAAGTATAACTCCTTAGTTACAACATGTCAACTGTGGATTGACAGTGAACAGTAGTCAATGAAAACATGAACTACATAAAAGTATAACTCCTTAGTTACAACATGTCAACTGTGGATTGATGGTGAACAGTAACCAATGAGAACATGAACTACATAAAAGTATAACTCCTTAGTTACAACATGTCAACTGTGGATTGATGGTGAACAGTAGTCAATGAAAACATGAACTACATAAAAGTATAACTCCTTAGTTACAACATGTCAACTGTGGATTGACGGTGAACAGTAGCCAATGAAAACATGAACTACATAAAAGTATAACTCCTTAGTTACAACATGTCAACTGTGGATTGATGGTGAACAGTAACCAATGAAAACATGAACTACATAAAAGTATAACTCTTAGTTACAACATGTCAACTGTGGATTGATGGTGAACAGTAGTCAATGAAAACATGAACTACATAAAAGTATAACTCCTTAGTTACAACATGTCAACTGTGGATTGACGGTGAACAGTAGCCAATGAAAACATGAACTACATAAAAGTATAACTCCTTAGTTACAACATGTCAACTGTGGATTGATGGTGAACAGTAACCAATGAAAACATGAACTACATAAAAGTATAACTCCTTATTTACAACATGTCAACTGTGGATTGATGGTGAACAGTAACCAATGAAAACATGAACTACATAAAAGTATAACTCTTAGTTACAACATGTCAACTGTGGATTGATGGTGAACAGTAACCAATGAAAACATGAACTACATAAAAGTATAACTCTTAGTTACAACATGTCAACTGTGGATTGATGGTGAACAGTAACCAATGAAAACATGAACTACATAAAAGTATAACTCCTTAGTTACAACATGTCAACTGTGGATTGATGGTGAACAGTAACCAATGAAAACATGAACTACATAAAAGTATAACTCCTTAGTTACAACATGTCAACTGGATTGATGGTGAACAGTAACCAATGAAAACATGAACTACATAAAAGTATAACTCCTTAGTTACAACATGTCAACTGTGGATTGATGGTGAACAGTAGCCAATGAAAACATGAACTACATAAAAGTATAACTCCTTAGTTACAACATGTCAACTGTGGATTGATGGTGAACAGTAGCCAATGAAAACATGAACTACATAAAAGTATAACTCCTTAGTTACAACATGTCAACTGTGGATTGATGGTGAACAGTAGCCAATGAAAACATGAACTACATAAAAGTATAACTCCTTAGTTACAACATGTCATCTGTGGATTGATGGTGAACAGTAACCAATGAAAACATGAACTATATAAAAGTATAACTCTTAGTTACAACATGTCAACTGTGGATTGATGGTGAACAGTAACCAATGAAAACATGAACTACATAAAAGTATAACTCCTTAGTTACAACATGTCAACTGTGGATTGATGGTGAACAGTAACCAATGAAAACATGAACTACATAAAAGTATAACTCCTTAGTTACAACATGTCAACTGTGGATTGATGGTGAACAGTAACCAATGAAAACATGAACTACATAAAAGTATAACTCTTAGTTACAACATGTCAACTGTGGATTGATGGTGAACAGTAGCCAATGAAAACATGAACTACATAAAAGTATAACTCCTTAGTTACAACATGTCAACTGTGGATTGATGGTGAACAGTAGTCAATGAAAACATGAACTACATAAAAGTATAACTCCTTAGTTACAACATGTCAACTGTGGATTGATGGTGAACAGTAACCAATGAAAACATGAACTACATAAAAGTATAACTCCTTAGTTACAACATGTCAACTGTGGATTGATGGTGAACAGTAACCAATGAAAACATGAACTACATAAAAGTATAACTCCTTAGTTACAACATGTCAACTGTGGATTGATGGTGAACAGTAACCAATGAAAACATGAACTACATAAAAGTATAACTCTTAGTTACAACATGTCAACTGTGGATTGATGGTGAACAGTAGCCAATGAAAACATGAACTACATAAAAGTATAACTCCTTAGTTAAAACATGTCAACTGTGGATTGATGGTGAACAGTAACCAATGAAAACATGAACTACATAAAAGTATAACTCCTTAGTTACAACATGTCAACTGTGGATTGATGGTGAACAGTAACCAATGAAAACATGAACTACATAAAAGTATAACTCTTAGTTACAACATGTCAACTGTGGATTGATGGTGAACAGTAGCCAATGAAAACATGAACTACATAAAAGTATAACTCCTTAGTTACAACATGTCAACTGTGGATTGATGGTGAACAGTAACCAATGAAAACATGAACTACATAAAAGTATAACTCCTTAGTTACAACATGTCAACTGTGGATTGATGGTGAACAGTAACCAATGAAAACATGAACTACATAAAAGTATAACTCCTTAGTTACAACATGTCAACTGTGGATTGATGGTGAACAGTAACCAATGAAAACATGAACTACATAAAAGTATAACTCTTAGTTACAACATGTCAACTGTGGATTGATGGTGAACAGTAGCCAATGAAAACATGAACTACATAAAAGTATAACTCCTTAGTTACAACATGTCAACTGTGGATTGATGGTGAACAGTAACCAATGAAAACATGAACTACATAAAAGTATAACTCCTTAGTTACAACATGTCAACTGTGGATTGATGGTGAACAGTAGCCAATGAAAACATGAACTACATAAAAGTATAACTCCTTAGTTAAAACATGTCAACTGTGGATTGATGGTGAACAGTAGCCAATGAAAACATGAACTACATAAAAGTATAACTCCTTAGTTAAAACATGTTAACTGTGGATTGATGGTGAACAGTAGCCAATGAAAACATGAACTACATAAAAGTATAACTCCTTAGTTACAACATGTCAACTGCGGATTGATGGTGAACAGTAGCCAATGAAAACATGAACTACATAAAAGTATAACTCTTAGTTACAACATGTCAACTGTGGATTGACGATGAACAGTAGTCAATGAAAACATGAACTACATAAAAGTATAACTCCTTAGTTACAACATGTCAACTGTGGATTGATGGTGAACAGTAACCAATGAAAACATGAACTACATAAAAGTATAACTCTTAGTTACAACATGTCAACTCTGGATTGATGGTGAACAGTAACCAATGAAAACATGAACTACATAAAAGTATAACTCCTTAGTTACAACATGTCAACTGTGGATTGATGGTGAACAGTAACCAATGAAAACATGAACTACATAAAAGTATAACTCTTAGTTACAACAGGTCAATTGTGGATTGACGATGAACAGTAGCCAATGAAAACATGAACTACATAAAAGTATAACTCTTAGTTACAACATGTCAACTGTGGATTGATGGTGAACAGTAACCAATGAAAACATGAACTACATAAAAGTATAACTCCTTAGTTACAACATGTCAACTGTGAATTGACGGTGAACAGTAGTCAATGAAAACATGAACTACATAAAAGTATAACTCCTTAGTTACAACATGTCAACTGCGGATTGATGGTGAACAGTAGTCAATGAAAACATGAACTACATAAAAGTATAACTCCTTAGTTACAACATGTCAACTGTGGATTGATGATGAACAGTAGTCAATGAAAACATGAACTACATAAAAGTATAACTCCTTAGTTACAACATGTCAACTGCGGATTGATGGTGAACAGTAACCAATGAAAACATGAACTACATAAAAGTATAACTTTTAGTTACAACATGTCAACTGTGGATTGATGGTGAACAGTAACCAATGAAAACATGAACTACATAAAAGTATAACTCCTTAGTTACAACATGTCAACTGTTGATTGACGGTGAACAGTAGCCAATGAAAACATGAACTACATAAAAGTATAACTCTTAGTTACAACATGTCAACTGTGGATTGACGGTGAACAGTAGTCAATGAAAACATGAACTACATAAAAGTATAACTCCTTAGTTACAACATGTCAACTGTGGATTGACGGTGAACAGTAGCCAATGAAAACATGAACTACATAAAAGTATAACTCCTTAGTTACAACATGTCAACTGTGGATTGATGGTGAACAGTAACCAATGAAAACATGAACTACATAAAAGTATAACTCCTTAGTTACAACATGTCAACTGTGGATTGATGGTGAACAGTAACCAATGAAAACATGAACTACATAAAAGTATAACTCCTTAGTTACAACATGTCAACTGTGGATTGATGGTGAACAGTAACCAATGAAAACATGAACTACATAAAAGTATAACTCCTTAGTTACAACATGTCAACTGTGGATTGATGGTGAACAGTAGCCAATGAAAACATGAACTACATAAAAGTATAACTCCTTAGTTACAACATGTCAACCGTGGATTGATGATGAACAGTAACCAATGAAAACATGAACTACATAAAAGTATAACTCCTTAGTTACAACATGTCAACTGTGGATTGATGGTGAACAGTAGCCAATGAAAACATGAACTACATAAAAGTATAACTCCTTAGTTACAACATGTCAACTGTGGATTGACGGTGAACAGTAGCCAATGAAAACATGAACTACATAAAAGTATAACTCTTAGTTACAACATGTCAACTGTGGATTGACGGTGAACAGTAGTCAATGGAAACATGAACTACATAAAAGTATAACTCCTTAGTTACAACATGTCAACTGTGGATTGACGGTGAACAGTAGCCAATGAAAACATGAACTACATAAAAGTATAACTCTTAGTTACAACATGTCAACTGTGGATTGATGGTGAACAGTAACCAATGAAAACATGAACTACATAAAAGTATAACTCCTTAGTTACAACATGTCAACTGTGGATTGACGGTGAACAGTAGTCAATGGAAGCATGAACTACATAAAAGTATAACTCCTTAGTTACAACATGTCAACTGTGGATTGACGGTGAACAGTAGCCAATGAAAACATGAACTACATAAAAGTATAACTCCTTAGTTACAACATGTCAACTGTGGATTGATGATGAACAGTAACCAATGAAAACATGAACTACATAAAAGTATAACTCCTTAGTTACAACATGTCAACTGTGAATTGACGGTGAACAGTAGTCAATGAAAACATGAACTACATAAAAGTATAACTCCTTAGTTACAACATGTCAACTGCGGATTGATGGTGAACAGTAGTCAATGAAAACATGAACTACATAAAAGTATAACTCCTTAGTTACAACATGTCAACTGTGGATTGATGATGAACAGTAGTCAATGAAAACATGAACTACATAAAAGTATAACTCCTTAGTTACAACATGTCAACTGCGGATTGATGGTGAACAGTAACCAATGAAAACATGAACTACATAAAAGTATAACTTTTAGTTACAACATGTCAACTGTGGATTGATGGTGAACAGTAACCAATGAAAACATGAACTACATAAAAGTATAACTCCTTAGTTACAACATGTCAACTGTTGATTGACGGTGAACAGTAGCCAATGAAAACATGAACTACATAAAAGTATAACTCTTAGTTACAACATGTCAACTGTGGATTGACGGTGAACAGTAGTCAATGAAAACATGAACTACATAAAAGTATAACTCCTTAGTTACAACATGTCAACTGTGGATTGACGGTGAACAGTAGCCAATGAAAACATGAACTACATAAAAGTATAACTCCTTAGTTACAACATGTCAACTGTGGATTGATGGTGAACAGTAACCAATGAAAACATGAACTACATAAAAGTATAACTCCTTAGTTACAACATGTCAACTGTGGATTGATGGTGAACAGTAACCAATGAAAACATGAACTACATAAAAGTATAACTCCTTAGTTACAACATGTCAACTGTGGATTGATGGTGAACAGTAACCAATGAAAACATGAACTACATAAAAGTATAACTCCTTAGTTACAACATGTCAACTGTGGATTGATGGTGAACAGTAGCCAATGAAAACATGAACTACATAAAAGTATAACTCCTTAGTTACAACATGTCAACCGTGGATTGATGATGAACAGTAACCAATGAAAACATGAACTACATAAAAGTATAACTCCTTAGTTACAACATGTCAACTGTGGATTGATGGTGAACAGTAGCCAATGAAAACATGAACTACATAAAAGTATAACTCCTTAGTTACAACATGTCAACTGTGGATTGACGGTGAACAGTAGCCAATGAAAACATGAACTACATAAAAGTATAACTCTTAGTTACAACATGTCAACTGTGGATTGACGGTGAACAGTAGTCAATGGAAACATGAACTACATAAAAGTATAACTCCTTAGTTACAACATGTCAACTGTGGATTGACGGTGAACAGTAACCAATGAAAACATGAACTACATAAAAGTATAACTCCTTAGTTACAACATGTCAACTGTGGATTGACGGTGAACAGTAGTCAATGGAAGCATGAACTACATAAAAGTATAACTCCTTAGTTACAACATGTCAACTGTGGATTGACGGTGAACAGTAGCCAATGAAAACATGAACTACATAAAAGTATAACTCCTTAGTTACAACATGTCAACTGTGGATTGATGATGAACAGTAACCAATGAAAACATGAACTACATAAAAGTATAACTCCTTAGTTACAACATGTCAACTGTGGATTGATGGTGAACAGTAACCAATGAAAACATGAACTACATAAAAGTATAACTCTTAGTTACAACATGTCAACTGTGGATTGATGGTGAACAGTAACCAATGAAAACATGAACTACATAAAAATATAACTCTTAGTTACAACATGTCAACTGTGGACTACATAAAAGCATAGACAAATCCTGCCAAACATCAAATTCTTAAATACAGTAATGACAACTGAGGAGTGTGAGGTTCACTTTGACAACACTGTGTACAGACAACAACCCATTTCTAAATAAAGACGTAGATATCTAATTTAGTGTGCATGACACATTTCTGGAATACTAGTAACCTTCATCAGGTATGCTCATAGTGAAAAGATTGTAAAGCCAAATAAATTTAAAGTGTTGGGTATGACTGAGAGGTCAGAGGTTGATATTGACTCTATGTTTAAACCACAATCCTGTTTCTACAGTTTGGCTGAATGGTCGCTTGAAACCCACATCACTAGAGACCATAAACCTGTTTTTCACTAAGATTAGGCCTTTGTAATTCATGAAATAAAGATTAATGTGCCTTTATGATTTTTCTGTCATTCCAGATGGGTATTTTGATTCATCTTTAAATACTTGTTATTGTGAAACGTGTCATAAATTACGTGCTGAAGAGATGTATCATTGGCGAGGGGATCCACCTAAAGAATATGCCTTGCCGTTCTCATGGTGTAGATTTACTTTCAAGTAAGTATTATTTATGACATGTTTCCTGTCTTAGATACAGTGGAACCTGTCTGAAGCAAAATCTGAATTAAATGGAATCTGGTATAATAAAAACATAGATATTAAATTTAGTGCGCATGACACATTTCTGGAATAACCTTCTTCAGGTACGCTCAAAATCTAAAGATTGGAAAACCAAATAATTTAAAGTTTTGGTATCAATAAAACCAAAGGGCCAAAAAGACCAGCCAAAATCGGCTAAGATCACATTTGCCTGAGGGAGGAGAACCTTAGTTTTATTAAACCGAACTTTAAATAAAGTCTCAATATAGAAAGTCTTGTATAAACTGAACGCCTGTCTATTGTAAACACAAAAAGTTGGTTCTAAGGAGGATTGGTTTAGACAAGTGTTACTGTACAATGATGACCTTTCATAAAATGCACCTCTGGTCAAGTGTAACCTTTGACTTAACCTTTGACTGTATTTTTTTCTGGTTTATATTCATTGATCTCTCAATTTGGATATTTCTAAATTATGATTTATGTAGAATCGACAACTTGAGTATGTATACAAGGGAGGTTGTCATGGTAACTGCATTAATATTTACCTACACTTCCAACCATTTAAAAAAAAAAGACAGTTCACCATTGCAACGTAGGCATCAAGAAAAATTACTTGGATATTGTTTCGATTGGAATGTTCAAAAGAGTTCAGGGATGATTTGTTTTCTCAGTTATTTAACTGATTTCAGCTAGTCAAATCTGTATATAAAAGACTCAAGGGAACTTGAAAATGTGACTTTATGAGTAGTTGCCCTTTATATACAAGTTAAAATTATATGTACTATTCATTAACAGGAAAAATGAGACTGTCCTTTATAGACAATAATTTGTTATATAGAGGCTGCCCTTTATAGACAGTAATTTGTTAAATAGAGGCTTCCCTTTATAGACAGTGATTTGTTATATAGAGGCTTCCCTTTATAGACAGTGATTTGTTATATAGAGGCTGCCCTTTATAGACAGTAATTTGTTATATAGAGACTGCCCTTTATAGACAGTAATTTGTTATATAGAGGCTGCCCTTTATAGACAGTAATTTGTTATATAGAGGCTGCCCTTTATAGGCAGTAATTTGTTATATAGAGACTGCCCTTTATAGACAGTAATTGTTATATAGAGACTGCCTCTTTAAGGCCGATTTGACTGTATTTTCCTCTGACAAAGATATTCTGAAAGTTGCAGGACATGGTCAGAACAGTTAAAAAATTACCTTTTGAAAGGGGGTGTAGATGGCTTCAGCTATTTTTGTTGAATTTCAGTTATTTTATTTTCTAATCAGAACCATCCCTGAGAGTTTCTCTACTTTATTAATGGAAATTTAAAAAAAAAATGAAACACTTTATTGTACATAAAAAGTGGACTAATGTTTTTTTTACACATATTCAGTTATGTGTAAGAGTTGACATTTTACTGTTATGTACATATATATTTTGATTTTGTTAAATCAATTTTATGTTTTCTTTTTCAACAGAATACCGACCAAAACACATACATTAAATGTCCAAGAAAAATGGCATTCTGGGTATTATGGAACCAGGATGGATATGTTACGTAGAATTGTTGACAGCGGTGATTTACATGTTTCAGGTAAGCTGAGTACATTGTATTAGTTAAAATAAACGTTAGATAAAAGAGGCAATCAAGAATGGACAATGTAGAGAAACTGGCAACATAGGGCACACAAGACACAAGACATACCAAAACAAAACACATAGGGCACACAAGACACAAGACATACCAAAACAAAACACAACACAATATGTATTGGACACCACTATATTCAAACAAACACAAATAACGTAAATAAGAAACAATTGGAGATAAAGACCAACCAAACATCGTTTTGATGTGGAAATTGTAATGGACATGACAACACGGAACTAAGAACATAAAGACACATAATAAGTAGCTTGAATTAGGTGAATCTGTGTAGGTGTTTTATTACTTGTTTATATCTGTCATTGGAGATTATCAGAGGGGGAGGATCCCATTACACAGTTTAACCCCTCCACGTTTGTTTGCCTGTTCCTAGCCAGGCGCTATATGTTGTCTTGTGTTCAATTGTTTGAGATAAGAGATGGTTGTTCATTTTATTCATGTTGATCAACACTGTTATATTTTCTTTTCATATCGATAATCTGTTTCATATGAAAATATATAGCTGTAAGCCCATTGATATGTACATTCTACGGTACTTTATTTTCCTTGAAACAAACAACTTGATTTGACTGCATTGGTTGTATAATGGTTAGTGTGCTTGCCTCTGGTGCTGTATCATGATGGGTTTGAGCCCCGGTTGGTACTTCTAAATATGGTATATGCTGTTTCTCCACTAAGCACACAGCTTTAAGTAGTAAGAACTATTGTTTCAGTGAGCTAGCACTATAAAAATAGAATTAAGCATGTTAGTCTAGTACAAAGCAGACATCATCATCATTTTATTGAATGTATTGTGTTCTTGTCATGATATAGCTGAAAAATTACTCATTTGGCATAAAACAACAATAATTCACTCAAGTTACAAAACCATAATTAATTGGACAGAATTTTACGCATTTTCTTTTGATAGGAATTTTATTACAGGGAAACTGCCTAAAAAGCATCTTCACAGGAAAAGTGCACAAAAGTCTTCGTATCAGAAACTGCATTGAAAAAAACGCCAAATTGCTGCAAGTCACAAACTTTATCACAAAATGTTGTATCAAGTACACCTCGTCATTAGCGGGATTCGAACTCACAATGTTAGTGGTGATAGGCACTGATTGCACAGGTAGTTGTAAATCTAATTACAATATGACCACTGATTGCATAGCTTTATAATTTCAATCAAAATTGAGTTGAGAAACATGAACAAGGTTGACACGACATTTCATTGTAATGTACATACTTTTCATTATTGCATTTGTAGGGTGTGAAACAGGTGGATCGTGTAGTATTCTGACTTCCTCTATTACAACATATACAGAGAAATCACGACCCGAGAGTTGTGGGTTAAAACCTGTATTCCTGTCTCCTACTATTAAATATGCTGGTTGTAATGAATTTAGTCCAAAATACAAGTAAGTATTGAGTTTATAGGTTGTCTAATTAAAAGAGGGTTAGGAGGGTTATGGTGTTTAACGCCACTTTCAACAATATTTCAGTTATATCATGGTGGTAATTTTTTTAGAAGGAGAAAACCACTGACCTGTCTCAAGTCACTGACAAACTTCATCACATAATGTTGTATCAAGTAGACCTCGCCTGAGCGGGATATAATTAGATGGGAAATTAGTTTATTTAACAAAACCATTCACATGCTGTAGTCAAAGCTTTATATAGTTTAGCCTCATTGTTATTATATTTGACTGGACCAATTTTTATTGCCAAATTAAGACTTTAAGTCTTCCGACAGATTTAGCCATGAAAATTTGTTATGGCATTGTCTTGTTTTGTTTTTTGCTTTTTCGGTTTTCGCAGAATGAACGAACAGGCAAACAGCTAGACTGATAAATTCTCATAATTAACCCTCAGCGAAAATAACAACTTATACAGTAAAGGAACAGCACTTTTAATACTGTTCTACATTTCACAGTTACAGTAACATCTTTGATGCTAAACATAACTCATAAACCAATATGATCATGAGTGTGAAACAGCCCCTAGGCTGCAGCCCAGCCACACCCTCCACCTCTGTTGACAAACGCTGCATCCGGGCATCCCTGCCATTTCTATGTCATTTGATGTGCAGAACCCCATTTCTCAGACAAGTATTATCAAGAAGAAAACAAAACACAGGTGAGGCAATCCTTTAAATGCCTTCACCATTGTGCCCAGCATCACATTACTAGGTTACAAATACAGACAAACAAAAAAACAACCATAGGGCTCCCATCAGATAAAAGGTACTAAAACTAGACAATCTTATATAGCTTGATGTGGGCTGACCAATTGTTTGGAAAGGTCCATATAATAATAAATTAATTTGTACTCTTTAGAAATGATATTGTTTGATTAAAAGTGATGCTGTTTTATTTATTTTGTAGATTAACAGACCCAAAAACAAAGAAAACTTATTGTGTTAGAATTGGGCTACAAGTGTGGTTAAAACCAGGCTCTTATAAAGTTGGACCACAATCATTAGGCTGTGATGAACAAATAGACCCAAAATTTAAAAACAATGAATTGGAATGGTCCACTAAGGAAAGAGGGTCCATAATGTTACAGTCTTTACTAATTAAGATTGAATGAAGTTGGACCACAACAGATTAGAGTTAATGAATTTTTTACCCAAAATAAAAAAAAGTCCATAACTTGGCCTGTTATCATTGTTAAAATGGACCAGAAGTCTGTGATCTATTAAAACACATTATCCAGTGAAAATTGTCTAAAACCGAACCCTGAATAAACCGAAATCCTGTATAAATAAAGTCCCAGTGTACAAAATCTTTGTTAATTTTGACCTGTATAAACTGAACACCTGTCTATTTCGAACACAAAAGCTGGTCCTAAGGTGGTTCGGTTTAGACAGGTTACACTATATATAAGTGCACCAAGAGTCTATGTTACAATGTAGATGAAATATTGTTGAAAGTGGTGTTAAACACCATAACCCTAGCCCTGACCCTTACAATATGTAAATGGTTTATGGTCATATAAAATAAATGTTTCTGCAATCTTATTTAAAATTAGATGTTTGTTGTATCTTTTTTTATTTTAAAAAAATTCGGCTATATATTAACATCTAACAATATCCCCTTCTGGGTCATGTCAAGTATCCTTTCATTCTTTTCATTAATATTTGACCATCCAATTATATTCAACACAGTTAAATAAATTGACCTATCAGACAATCATGTGCTTGGTTTTAATACCTCAAGATATGACAGACTTATCACTGATTGGTTAACTGAATGTATGTACCAGAAATGACCCCATAGGGATGTTGTTATATGTTAGTGTATTGTCAAAAAAAAAAGCAAATTAAAAAAGATAATAGAAACATCTAATTTTGATTAGATTGATGTTTTACATGCCTTCCATTTATAATGTTATTGTCAGATAATATATTGTTATAGAGTATAAAATGATGCAGCAAAAAACAAAATTGGTTTAGGTTGAGGGGATCCTTGTTAAATGATAATCCCAGAAGGTAATTCAATGGTGACCACAAAGTTTTCTGAATTCCTGCTAGCTTCTAATAATAAATGGAATTCAGTCATGTGTAAAATATGCCATGCTTGATAAACATCCAACTTCACTATCATAAAACTTTCTAAGGCTCAGAATTGGGATAATGTGTGCTAGTGGAATGACATATCTACCTGCGGACTATTGTTTCAGTGTGGTAGCACTATAAAAATCCAACTAAGCCTGTTTGTTTGGTACAAAGTGGACATCATCATCATCTAATCGAGTGTGACTTGTTCTCGCCATGATATAGCTGAAAAATACCTCAACAATCACTCACTCACTCAGTAATTTTCACATGTATATACATGCCATCATTGGGTTTTCTTCCAATCTGTTGTATTTATGTTTATAGATGTAAAAATAAAAATATCAGTTCATTAATTTTACCTCTGAATAGAAGAAACAATAATGAATTTTGTCCAAAGACTATTTAACTTTTGTCCATAGACTATTTGACTTTTGTCCATAGACTGTTTGACTTTTGTTCATAGACTGTTTGCACATTTTCGACTTGATTCTAAAATTATATGTTTTTTCATGTTTTTGTAGGAGTTGCTTCCCTTTAATACAGTTGTTTAATAAAGTATTCTTTTCATTCAATAAAAAGAAGATATAATTTTTCCCATAATCTGTTCAAAATTTTAATGTTGTAACAATTATTTGCAATAGAATTATCCTCTGATTTTTTTACACAGCTCATATATCTACAGATTATGAGAAAATTATACTCAAATATTGTTTCCCTTTCCATTGCTCTTGCTGTGCCAAGCACAGGCGCATGGGACATGGATTTCGTTTCCTCCTCCCCCCCCCCCTTTTTTCCAAATTTTCATATAAATCATTCCTTTTTCAAAATTTTCATAATCATTCGTTTTTTCTTCATTTGACAATATCAGTAGACGTCGTACATCATGAATAATATGTGTATTCTGTGTCCACAGTTTTTCGACTGATACTATACTGTGGACACAGAATACACGTATTATTCATGATGTATGACGTCTACTGATATTGTCAAGTGAAGAAAAAACGAAAGATTATGAAAATTTTGAAAAAGGAATGATTTATATGAAAATTTTGAAAAAAGGGGGAGGAGGAAACAAAATCCATGTCCCATGTGCCTGTGGTGCCAAGTACCATTTTGCCCATCATAAGGGAAATAACTCACATAAAAAATGTCAAAAAAGGTATAATTTTATAATCAAATTGGCAATGTTCAAAAGGTCTATTATCACTACCTATGATGCAGTACCGGTACTTGATGAGAAATAATTGTTTTGGTTTCATTTTGTTGTCAATTGTTAATTTAGCATTATGAGAAAAAATAAATTATGTTTTAGAAGATTTTGTTTTTCCATTTACTTATGCCTGTTAATGTCCATTAAATGAAACTAGGTGCACAATTTTTTTCTCCTATAAAGTTTTTTTAATCTTCTCTAAATTTGTTAGAAATCCTGTATGACTTCAGTTTGTGATCCATTTAAATAATTTAAATATACATGTAGAATGAAAAAATATGTATGTTCACTATTGGTTTTAAAAGGTAGCTGACAAAATAGGATTAGGGTTATGGTGTTTAATGCCACTTTCAACATTATTTCAGTTATATAGTTGCAGTCAGTTTTATTAGTGGAGGAAACTGGAGTACCCGGAGAAAACCACTGACCTGGCGCAGGTCAAGGTCATTACATATTTACATAGTACAGTAGCCCCACTCTTATTATGTCGCCCCCTTCTGCAATAAAATAGTGGCCTAAAGGGTCTCTTGAAAGAGACAATTTAGTACAAGTTGTATTTTACTTCCTTAGTGCATCTGAAATCTGACCTGATGAGAGGTGTGGTCTTTGGTGGGAGGAGCCTTATTAGAGGGGGACTACTGTATTTGGAAACATACATTACATCCCATGCATATAAAGCATGGATTACATTGATATGGATGTGGTGAAGGTAGCCATAATTTCACAAAGTGCATATTCGAAAACAATTATCTCCCCTGATCAGAAGTCTTGCGTAAAGCTGGTAGCACATTCATTATTCTAGTACAATCAAATCTGCTTTAGTGACCACCTATTATGCAATACTCTAACTTGTATTATGTGACCTTAATTTTGATTTCCCTTCACAATACATTTCATACAAGTTAATCCTGTATTTAGCGACCACATATCTTATGTGACCCTATTTCAATGTGCACTTGGAATGTTACATGTTTAGACAGGTTTGACTGTATTCTAATGCAGATTTTGCCAAGTACAGGTACCTTGTAGCTATGAAAGTTCATTTATTCTGTACATAGAGCAATTTTTAGGATCACACTCCATTAGTCTTATCATGTTGCCATCTAAAATGTGGAAATGGTTTGAGATCTTGTGCTATTTTTTTTTTGTAGTGCCGTAGTGAAAATTGAAGAGATGATGGACATATATAAACTTTTCTTAAAAATTCAAGATGGTGGAAGCAGCCATTTTTAAATGACACTTTTGTATGTTACCACTTGTGTAATTTCATATTTTGAGATCTTGTTCTTCTATTTTATAGTAAATAAGTACATAATGAATGGTTGTGTAATAAAACAAATCTGGAAAAGTCAACATGAGAAGGGAAGCTAGGGATCCCAATAATTGATTTAACCCTGTCACATTTTTTGCATGTTCCAAGCCAGGAACTGGATTTCCAAGCTATATGTTGTGGTCTTTTTTGTGATGTTTGAGGTGAGAATTAATTGACCATCAGTGTTTAAACTTTCTTTTAGTAATGCCTTAATATTAATTTTAATTTCCTTTCAAACATTTCCAAAACCACAGGGCATATGTATTAGCTTGGTGATAGTAATAATTAAATTATTTTTTACAAGAACAATTTTCTTTCGCTACAGAGTTTTCATCTTTATGTGTGGATCAGAAATCAAAGATGGCCACCACTACGAGGCATTATTTGACATGGGACTCTGAATATGAATAAACATCTTTTTATCATAAACCACAATCTTGATTGAACCTAACCCGAATAATCCAGTCGCTATATTACGCTTTGCTATCCAGCGATAGTGCCGATAGAGGGCGCAGTATTATTCGAGTTAGATTGAACCCAAATAGTACATGAATAACCATGGCTTTGCAATCTCATGTGAACCTGTATAGTTCCTTTCATTATCTGAATAAGATTTCGATTTCCTATTTGTATTGTCAAAAATGAAAGAAACACACACAAACTGTTTATCATTATTGATAATTTTATCTACACATACTGGAACTTTTTTTGCTTTATCCCAGAACCGATGATGTGGGGGTCTTTATGGGGGAAAGGAAAAGAGGCATCCAACTAACATTAAATAAGAAATCAGTTCATTATAAAATCAATTGAGAACTAATACCACCTTCAAAATCTCCGCCCTTTGAAATAATGGCAAATAAACTAATTTAATAATATACTGTCAGCGAACTTAATAGACGTCTGAAGCCGAGAAGCCAAGATGTGTGATTTGAATACACCAACCGAACACACATTTATGTTGTGTATCATTGGAAAGACGATTAAAGGGACTTTAATTATAAGCAGGTCGTCAATTGATAATTTGGCCAGAGCTTTAATAAATCGAAGTTAAAAGTCACTTGTCTAATGTTGTCTGAAAACCTTATTGAATAAATTCAGTTTGGAAAACAACTGGAATATAACCCACATAACTGGAAGAGTGTGTTCAATCAATCAAAGTTTAATAAATTCACCTCATTAATTAGTGCCAGTAAATATAAAATTATGTTATTAACCTCAATAAAAAGGACGTTTTCCATAAATACTGCCGTCTGTTGCCCTTTTAAAGCTGTAAAAGCCATGAAGTGCTTGAGCTTGTCCCCCAGTCACCTCTTTTGGAATATAAATCATTCGTATTGATAGGTTTATGCTATCTTGTGAATTTACGGCGTATATTTGAGAAACGGTAGTATGCATAACCACTGTTCATTAAAAAAGAGTTGACTTTATTAAACTAATTTCGGTATACCTTCTTACATTTTATGTCTGAATAACAGGCTCGAGTATTGAAACAAAGATATTTGCCTAGCAGAAGCATAACCCAGTACATACTAAATTATTCTCAAAACGCGCACATCCTTCACAATGAACGGAAAATCCGATGACATTTGTCCTTACTAAATACTTGGGTCAGCCTCGTTTCCCTCCTACCGATTTTTCTACGTCACCATTCATCCAAGTTTTGTTATTAAGAATGTCTAAATGTGTGTTGTACGAAAGACAACGTACACAGCAGCAGACGTGTCAAACTACAATCTGATACTGGTAGACAGAATTACGCGTAATTCATTTAAATCACTGACAATATTTGGATTTACCCTCTGGGTCATAAATACTGATAATTCCTACTAATCATATTTATATTTAATGCAGTAACTGCAACCAATAGAGCTGTTTTTTTAACCCCTGTATTGTTCTGAATATCATTGAAATAATTTACAGAGGTATTTTTTGCCAAAGCCAAATTAAACATTGCATATAAAGTTGTTTCAGATCGAGTGATGGCATATACACGCTACTAGTAATATATCATACACTACTGCAAACAATGATTGTATATTCATGTACAGGTACATATTGTCACATATCTTTTAAGGCTTTTTATAGTATCATTTTGAAACCACACTTAACGTACATTTTTTGTCATTTCGAGCGGAAAAAACGAATAAGCACTACCAAGACGTCGGTGTCGGGTGATTTAAGAATTATTTTACTGCACTTCTTTTTGTCCTAGAACTTGCGATCTGCATGCACGACATGTGGGATATTCCGGGTGTGTTTCTTCCAGTAAACATCACAGATATCCACAAAAAACAACATAAATTTGCTTTACCATTTCTGAATTGGCGAAAAATACTGACATGAACAAGTGAAAGGCCATTAAGCGAAAGAGATTGACAATAGCACATTTTCGGAATTTACTAGTCTATTAATGCTTTTATATTGTAATCTGAGTCAAGAAACTTATTCTTGACTGAAATTACTATGTCTTTTATACGTGGTGTAATTGTTACTTGATGCAATTTAGAATTGTTCCTTACTTGTACTAGTACAAAGATCATGTTTAAGCTTGACTGAACCGAAGCTGTTATGAACATTCATTGCATGGTGGATGGTCCGTTACAAAGTATACATTTTAGTTTTCTGTATAACATTTGTAGATCGTTGTATTGTCTGTCCTTCCTCATCAGTGGTGTAATGGTTGGCGTGCTCGCCTCGAGTGTGGTAGATCGTGGGTTCGAGCCTCGGTCGGGTCAAACCAAAGACTATAGAATTGGTATTTGTTGTTTCTCCACTAAGTACGCAGCATTAAGGAGAAAGAGCAAAGACTGGTTGGCTCGGAATCAGAATAATGTGTCCGAGTGGAGCGACATGTCAATCCGCGGACTGTTGTTTCAGTGAGCTAGCACTATAAAAATCCAACTCAGCATGTTGGTGTAGAACAAAGCGGACCTCATCATAATCGCATTGAAAATTAACTTGTCCTCGCCATAATATAGCTGAAAAATTGCTGAATTGGTCAGTGTTAAACAACACTCACTCACTCACTCGCTCCTTCCTTCTTCGATTTACTGATTCTGATTACCCCTTTGGTATCCTCAAACTGATTCTGATTACCCCTTTAATTTGGTATCCTTAAACTGATTCTGATTACCCCTTTGGTATCCTCAAACGACGATGAGATGAAGATGGAGTGTGGAAGATTTAAATATCTTGTAAATTAAAACGAATAAACAATACACATGTATGCCATTTTACTTTAAAATGCCCAACCATTGCAATAGAGATTGGTATCCCGTTTTATTATAGAGTGTGCAACCTGCTTAAAATGTTCTGGGATCTTAAAAACAGAAATACAGACAGCCCTATCCTATTGATTGGAAATACATCTCTGGCTTATCAATAGAAACAGTTGAAGACTATATATGCACGACTGAAAGGAAGGAAGAATGTTGACCTCGGCACTCTGTCAGTGTGGTTTAAAACGGCAACGTACTAGATCGTTGATATACGGTATGCAAATAATAATTCAGATACAGCAAAACCAGAGTATCTCGGTACAAATTCAATAATTATCGTTAAAGATCCCAATGTTGCTTCAGAGTTGACAAGGCGTATGAATTAACTGTATAGTTAATGAACAAATTTCCCAACTGATCTCTTATAATGGAGAGTCAACTTAAATTGTTACAATTGCTATATCTCATAAAACTGTAATAATAAAACTACTTATATTAATATTAATATACCTTTACAGTATGAATTTTATAGATATTTTCGTTAAATTTTAAAATTATATCTTATTTATTAAATTAGTCTAAATTGTGCAAATATACAGAATTTCAACGCTTTATATAGAACTCATTTATCAAAATAAAAGGAATATTTTTAATTTTATTGAACACTTTACAGACTGGAAATTGATTGAGAGGTAAAAACAGTTATTAAAATTAAAATATATTATATACAGTCATATGGCATCACTAATTAGCCTAACAGGCAAGAGTAAATTATCAAATCGCGACTAAATTGTTTGTCTCTCTGGATAGAACTAATATTACACACGTGACAACTTCTGAGTGTTGAAGAAAAGCTAAATATATAATAGATATGTTCAAAAATAATGTCGTTCTTTATTGCAACTGTTCTCCCGGTTATATGTATTTATGTCTTAGGAATATCGACTTTCTATTTGACTTTATTTGGAACTTGTTCTGACAGAGGAATACCCACATCAGCAGTGTAGCAAAGAAAGCCAACAACAACCGAGCCTTTCTCAGCCTCCACCACCAGAGGTCATTGTCAAAGATATCAACTTCCATACTCAAGACTCCAGTGCCACCAACAATCGTTCTTCCCATCAACCATCAGACTATGGAATGAACTACCTGCAGAGGCTGTCTCAGCATCAACAGTAGATGCCTTCAAGACCAGCCTACCAACAGCACTTCATTAGATGTATATAGATGTTTTTAATTGTACATACTCCAGTTTGGGATTTTAATTTGGATTTTGGATGCTGTTTCCCGGTGGGCATGCGGCGTCAATCTGCGAAAATACGCCAGAGGCGATTTGCAGAGAATTGGAAGAAGAAGAAGAAGAAGAAGAAGAAGAAGAAGAAGAAGTGTTACATTTTTTGTTTTTCCCTATTTTAGCTAGATCTTCTCTCGGTTATCGTCCTTGATTTCGATCACTTGTTCGAGATTTGTTGTAGCAACAAACGCTGGCGGGGAACCTAAAATTTTAGATTTAAAGCCAAATCTAACAGGTATTCGGACAGTATATTTATTTCAAATTAAGAAAAGATGTTTTGTTGACAGTCTATACAAAATTGATAAACAAAAATACCGCTAGAAATTGATAAATGTGGTGCACAGTCCTCAAATTAGTCAAATTATTAAGTAATTTAAGAGCAGGTGCAACGACCTGAGGTTGAAAAGCGAGCAGTATGCAATGTGATAGTGTAGTTCGCTCTTATGTCGAACACATTCTTTCATTATGAGACAGTCAGAGTCATATACGTTATGGTTTATATGATAGACCCACAGGCACTCGACGTCTTTTTCCACAAAGTTGAATTTCACTAAAAAAATTTCCCTTAAATACGTGTATTAAACATAAAGGTAAGAAAACAAATGGCTGCCAAATTTGTACCCCACCTCCAGAAAATCTCTCCTCAAGCACAGAGATCAAACGTCATGTCAGAACTAACGGCGTAACGGATGATCTCAGTGGAAAAAAAGATAGATAGCAGGAAAAACACGGGTTTTAACTGCGTACACATGTTCAAGTCCGACAACTCCGAAATACTGTCCCTGTACTCTATACTTCCGTAATGTAACAGTTATACCCAAAAATGTTGATGGTCGACTGATCATGAGACAGCAAAGTCTGACACAATTTTTCAAGTCAACAAGTAACAAACTGAAACTGCAAGGACCTGACGGTGATCACGAAACAACTGTAACAAAAAAAATGCCAAAAAGTCCAAGCGTAATTTTCCAGGGTGAACACAGAAGTTTTTTTCCAGACAAGGGCTAGTACTTGAATCTGTCGGGCTAGCTAAAAATCATCTACAAATAGCCCGGGGCTAGTTAGGTGTGAAAGAAAATTTCAACCCCTGATGTCTACCCAGGACTGTTGTGGGGTAGCATAATAGAAATATAACTAAGCGTGTTGGTCTAGTACAAAGCGGAAATCATCATCGTCTCATCAAAATATAAATTATCCTGACCATGATATAGTTGAAAAACTACTCACTTGGCACTAAACAACAATTACTCACACATTCACTTACTTAACCTAATCAGTCCTTGAAATAAACATTTGAATTTACTGGTCCAAATCAAATCCTTGAATTTATTTTTATATACATGTAGTTCTAAATAAAAACTGAAAGGATTTACTGGTCTGGGGCCAGAGGACCGGTGCTCAACGTGAGGACTGCTAATAGCTACTTCTTATAATATTTGTAGGGGACAACCAACATGTCTGACATCCATTCCACCGCCTATAGATATGATGCTGTTTGTACCGAGCTGAACAGACCACCACATCCGTACATCATCAAAATGTTTGAAAGGGAGAAAGAAGAAACTGTATTGTATGTATATATTTTGTTTATTAGAAAATAATATTAATTAAAAGATACATTTTTATTTATGTACAGTTTAAACTTGTTGACGTTAAAAGAACATATAGTGTAATGCATATTCAATTATTTATTTTCATTGCTGTCAATATTAAGGATGTACTTAATGTTGGAATTTTTTTTACATGTCTTTCCATATTTATTCATATGGTACATGTACCTGGTATATGATTCTTCTGTAAAAACCCTAGTTATTGAAAAAAAAATTGAAATAAGATAAAAATCGTGTTGATCAGCAGTAATATTTTTTCATCATTCATTTGTTTTAAATATATCCCTTTGCTTTGAAGATTCACAAAATTACAGACATACTTGTCTTAAGATAACTTGACAATGGTTGCTGATCCTTTTGTGACAGTTTGTGTTCTGTGATCTTTTGTTATTTTATTTCACTCATGTTGTTTTGTCTATACTACATGTATCTCCATTGTATTTTTTCTATTTTACTCTTTCCCTCTAATTGGTATTTTGTCTTTCCCTCTAATTGGTATTTTGTCTTTCCCTCTAATTGGTATTTTGTCTTTCCCTCTAATTGGTATCTTCTGTATCACTGGTGTTGTTTTGTTTATTCCGATTGTAATTTTTTTGTCCTGTGTTCTCCAATTGGTATTTTGTCTTTCCCTCTAATTGGTATCTTCTGTATCACTGGTGTTGTTTTGTTTATTCCGATTGTAATTTTTTTGTCCTGTGTTCTGCAATTGGTATTTTGTCTTTCCCTCTAATTGGTATCTTCTGTATCACTGGTGTTGTTTTGTTTATTCCGATTGTAATTTTTTTGTCCTGTGTTCTGCAATTGGTATTTTGTCTTTCCCTCTAATTGGTATCTTCTGTATCACTGGTGTTGTTTTGTTTATTCCGATTGTAATTTTTTTGTCCTGTGTTCTGCAATTGGTATTTTGTCTTTCCCTCTAATTGGTATCTTCTGTATCACTGGTGTTGTTTTGTTTATTCCGATTGTAATTTTTTTGTCCTGTGTTCTGCAATTGGTATTTTGTCTTTCCCTCTAATTGGTATCTTCTGTATCACTGGTGTTGTTTTGTTTATTCCGATTGTAATTTTTTTGTCCTGTGTTCTCCAATTGGTATTTTGTCTTTCCCTCTAATTGGTATCTTCTGTATCACTGGTGTTGTTTTGTTTATTCCGATTGTAATTTTTTTGTCCTGTGTTCTCCAATTGGTATTTTGTCTTTCCCTCTAATTGGTATCTTCTGTATCACTGGTGTTGTTTTGTTTATTCCGATTGTAATTTTTTTGTCCTGTGTTCTGCAATTGGTATTTTGTCTTTCCCTCTAATTGGTATCTTCTGTATCACTGGTGTTGTTTTGTTTATTCCGATTGTAATTTTTTTGTCCTGTGTTCTGCAATTGGTATTTTGTCTTTCCCTCTAATTGGTATCTTCTGTATCACTGGTGTTGTTTTGTTTATTCCGATTGTAATTTTTTTGTCCTGTGTTCTGCAATTGGTATTTTGTCTTTCCCTCTAATTGGTATCTTCTGTATCACTGGTGTTGTTTTGTTTATTCCGATTGTAATTTTTTTGTCCTGTGTTCTGCAATTGGTATTTTGTCTTTCCCTCTAATTGGTATCTTCTGTATCACTGGTGTTGTTTTGTTTATTCCGATTGTAATTTTTTTGTCCTGTGTTCTGCAATTGGTATTTTGTCTTTCCCTCTAATTGGTATTTTCTGTATCACTGGTGTTGTTTTGTTTATTCCGATTGTAATTTTTTTGTCCTGTGTTCTGCAATTGGTATTTTGTCTTTCCCTCTAATTGGTATCTTCTGTATCACTGGTGTTGTTTTGTTTATTCCGATTGTAATTTTTTTGTCCTGTGTTCTGCAATTGGTATTTTGTCTTTCCCTCTAATTGGTATCTTCTGTATCACTGGTGTTGTTTTGTTTATTCCGATTGTAATTTTTTTGTCCTGTGTTCTCCAATTGGTATTTTGTCTTTCCCTCTAATTGGTATCTTCTGTATCACTGGTGTTGTTTTGTTTATTCCGATTGTAATTTTTTTGTCCTGTGTTCTGCAATTGGTATTTTGTCTTTCCCTCTAATTGGTATCTTCTGTATCACTGGTGTTGTTTTGTTTATTCCGATTGTAATTTTTTTGTCCTGTGTTCTCCAATTGGTATTTTGTCTTTCCCTCTAATTGGTATCTTCTGTATCACTGGTGTTGTTTTGTTTATTCCGATTGTAATTTTTTTGTCCTGTGATCTCCAATTGGTATTTTGTCTTTCCCTCTAATTGGTATCTTCTGTATCACTGGTGTTGTTTTGTTTATTCCGATTGTAATTTTTTTGTCCTGTGTTCTGCAATTGGTATTTTGTCTTTCCCTCTAATTGGTATCTTCTGTATCACTGGTGTTGTTTTGTTTATTCCGATTGTAATTTTTTTGTCCTGTGTTCTGCAATTGGTATTTTGTCTTTCCCTCTAATTGGTATCTTCTGTATCACTGGTGTTGTTTTGTTTATTCCGATTGTAATTTTTTTGTCCTGTGTTCTGCAATTGGTATTTTGTCTTTCCCTCTAATTGGTATCTTCTGTATCACTGGTGTTGTTTTGTTTATTCCGATTGTAATTTTTTTGTCCTGTGTTCTCCAATTGGTATTTTGTCTTTCCCTCTAATTGGTATCTTCTGTATCACTGGTGTTGTTTTGTTTATTCCGATTGTAATTTTTTTGTCCTGTGTTCTGCAATTGGTATTTTGTCTTTCCCTCTAATTGGTATCTTCTGTATCACTGGTGTTGTTTTGTTTATTCCGATTGTAATTTTTTTGTCCTGTGTTCTGCAATTGGTATTTTGTCTTTCCCTCTAATTGGTATCTTCTGTATCACTGGTGTTGTTTTGTTTATTCCGATTGTAAATTTTTTGTCCTGTGTTCTGCAATTGGTATTTTGTCTTTCCCTCTAATTGGTATCTTCTGTATCACTGGTGTTGTTTTGTTTATTCCGATTGTAATTTTTTTGTCCTGTGTTCTCCAATTGGTATTTTGTCTTTCCCTCTAATTGGTATCTTCTGTATCACTGGTGTTGTTTTGTTTATTCCGATTGTAATTTTTTTGTCCTGTGTTCTGCAATTGGTATTTTGTCTTTCCCTCTAATTGGTATCTTCTGTATCACTGGTGTTGTTTTGTTTATTCCGATTGTAATTTTTTTGTCCTGTGTTCTGCAATTGGTATTTTGTCTTTCCCTCTAATTGGTATCTTCTGTATCACTGGTGTTGTTTTGTTTATTCCGATTGTAATTTTTTTGTCCTGTGTTCTGCAATTGGTATTTTGTCTTTCCCTCTAATTGGTATTTTCTGTATCACTGGTGTTGTTTTGTTTATTCCGATTGTAATTTTTTTGTCCTGTGTTCTGCAATTGGTATTTTGTCTTTCCCTCTAATTGGTATCTTCTGTATCACTGGTGTTGTTTTGTTTATTCCGATTGTAATTTTTTTGTCCTGTGTTCTGCAATTGGTATTTTGTCTTTCCCTCTAATTGGTATCTTCTGTATCACTGGTGTTGTTTTGTTTATTCCGATTGTAATTTTTTTGTCCTGTGTTCTCCAATTGGTATTTTGTCTTTCCCTCTAATTGGTATCTTCTGTATCACTGGTGTTGTTTTGTTTATTCCGATTGTAATTTTTTTGTCCTGTGTTCTCCAATTGGTATTTTGTCTTTCCCTCTAATTGGTATCTTCTGTATCACTGGTGTTGTTTTGTTTATTCCGATTGTAATTTTTTTGTCCTGTGTTCTGCAATTGGTATTTTGTCTTTCCCTCTAATTGGTATCTTCTGTATCACTGGTGTTGTTTTGTTTATTCCGATTGTAATTTTTTTGTCCTGTGATCTCCAATTGGTATTTTGTCTTTCCCTCTAATTGGTATCTTCTGTATCACTGGTGTTGTTTTGTTTATTCCGATTGTAATTTTTTTGTCCTGTGTTCTCCAATTGGTATTTTGTCTTTCCCTCTAATTGGTATCTTCTGTATCACTGGTGTTGTTTTGTTTATTCCGATTGTAATTTTTTTGTCCTGTGTTCTGCAATTGGTATTTTGTCTTTCCCTCTAATTGGTATCTTCTGTATCACTGGTGTTGTTTTGTTTATTCCGATTGTAATTTTTTTGTAATGTGTTCTGCAATTGGTATTTTGTCTTTCCCTCTAATTGGTATCTTCTGTATCACTGGTGTTGTTTTGTTTATTCCGATTGTAATTTTTTTGTCCTGTGATCTCCAATTGGTATTTTGTCTTTCCCTCTAATTGGTATCTTCTGTATCACTGGTGTTGTTTTGTTTATTCCGATTGTAATTTTTTTGTCCTGTGTTCTGCAATTGGTATTTTGTCTTTCCCTCTAATTGGTATCTTCTGTATCACTGGTGTTGTTTTGTTTATTCCGATTGTAATTTTTTTGTCCTGTGTTCTGCAATTGGTATTTTGTCTTTCCCTCTAATTGGTATCTTCTGTATCACTGGTGTTGTTTTGTTTATTCCGATTGTAATTTTTTTGTCCTGTGTTCTGCAATTGGTATTTTGTCTTTCCCTCTAATTGGTATCTTCTGTATCACTGGTGTTGTTTTGTTTATTCCGATTGTAATTTTTTTGTCCTGTGATCTCCAATTGGTATTTTGTCTTTCCCTCTAATTGGTATCTTCTGTATCACTGGTGTTGTTTTGTTTATTCCGATTGTAATTTTTTTGTCCTGTGATCTCCAATTGGTATTTTGTCTTTCCCTCTAATTGGTATCTTCTGTATCACTGGTGTTGTTTTGTTTATTCCGATTGTAATTTTTTTGTCCTGTGTTCTGCAATTGGTATTTTGTCTTTCCCTCTAATTGGTATCTTCTGTATCACTGGTGTTGTTTTGTTTATTCCGATTGTAATTTTTTTGTCCTGTGTTCTGCAATTGGTATTTTGTCTTTCCCTCTAATTGGTATCTTCTGTATCACTGGTGTTGTTTTGTTTATTCCGATTGTAATTTTTTTGTCCTGTGTTCTGCAATTGGTATTTTGTCTTTCCCTCTAATTGGTATCTTCTGTATCACTGGTGTTGTTTTGTTTATTCCGATTGTAATTTTTTTGTCCTGTGTTCTGCAATTGGTATTTTGTCTTTCCCTCTAATTGGTATCTTCTGTATCACTGGTGTTGTTTTGTTTATTCCGATTGTAATTTTTTTGTCCTGTGTTCTGCAATTGGTATTTTGTCTTTCCCTCTAATTGGTATCTTCTGTATCACTGGTGTTGTTTTGTTTATTCCGATTGTAATTTTTTTGTCCTGTGTTCTGCAATTGGTATTTTGTCTTTCCCTCTAATTGGTATCTTCTGTATCACTGGTGTTGTTTTGTTTATTCCGATTGTAATTTTTTTGTCCTGTGTTCTGCAATTGGTATTTTGTCTTTCCCTCTAATTGGTATCTTCTGTATCACTGGTGTTGTTTTGTTTATTCCGATTGTAATTTTTTTGTCCTGTGTTCTGCAATTGGTATTTTGTCTTTCCCTCTAATTGGTATCTTCTGTATCACTGGTGTTGTTTTGTTTATTCCGATTGTAATTTTTTTGTCCTGTGTTCTGCAATTGGTATTTTGTCTTTCCCTCTAATTGGTATCTTCTGTATCACTGGTGTTGTTTTGTTTATTCCGATTGTAATTTTTTTGTCCTGTGTTCTGCAATTGGTATTTTGTCTTTCCCTCTAATTGGTATCTTCTGTATCACTGGTGTTGTTTTGTTTATTCCGATTGTAATTTTTTTGTCCTGTGTTCTGCAATTGGTATTTTGTCTTTCCCTCTAATTGGTATCTTCTGTATCACTGGTGTTGTTTTGTTTATTCCAATTGTAATTTTTTTGTCCTGTGTTCTGCAATTGGTATTTTGTCTTTCCCTCTAATTGGTATCTTCTGTATCACTGGTGTTGTTTTGTTTATTCCGATTGTAATTTTTTTGTCCTGTGTTCTCCAATTGGTATTTTGTCTTTCCCTCTAATTGGTATCTTCTGTATCACTGGTGTTGTTTTGTTTATTCCGATTGTAATTTTTTTGTCCTGTGTTCTGCAATTGGTATTTTGTCTTTCCCTCTAATTGGTATCTTCTGTATCACTGGTGTTGTTTTGTTTATTCCGATTGTAATTTTTTTGTCCTGTGTTCTGCAATTGGTATTTTGTCTTTCCCTCTAATTGGTATCTTCTGTATCACTGGTGTTGTTTTGTTTATTCCGATTGTAATTTTTTTGTCCTGTGTTCTGCAATTGGTATTTTGTCTTTCCCTCTAATTGGTATCTTCTGTATCACTGGTGTTGTTTTGTTTATTCCGATTGTAATTTTTTTGTCCTGTGTTCTGCAATTGGTATTTTGTCTTTCCCTCTAATTGGTATCTTCTGTATCACTGGTGTTGTTTTGTTTATTCTGATTGTAATTTTTTTGTCCTGTGTTCTGCAATTGGTATTTTGTCTTTCCCTCTAATTGGTATCTTCTGTATCACTGGTGTTGTTTTGTTTATTCCGATTGTAATTTTTTTGTCCTGTGTTCTGCAATTGGTATTTTGTCTTTCCCTCTAATTGGTATCTTCTGTATCACTGGTGTTGTTTTGTTTATTCCGATTGTAATTTTTTTTGTCCTGTGTTCTCCAATTGGTATTTTGTCTTTCCCTCTAATTGGTATTTTCTGTATCACTGGTGTTGTTTTGTTTATTCCGATTGTAATTTTTTTGTCCTGTGTTCTGCAATTGGTATTTTGTCTTTCCCTCTAATTGGTATCTTCTGTATCACTGGTGTTGTTTTGTTTATTCCGATTGTAATTTTTTTGTCCTGTGTTCTCCAATTGGTATTTTGTCTTTCCCTCTAATTGGTATTTTCTGTATCACTGGTGTTGTTTTGTTTATTCCGATTGTAATTTTTTTGTCCTGTGTTCTCCAATTGGTATGTTATGTTTTAGTGGTGTTGTACTGGTATTTATCTTTTTCTAATCAACAAAAAAGTGCTGTGAATTATGTATCAGTTATGTCATGGCGGTCAGTTTTATTTGGTGGCTAGATATCTAGAATAACTGGAGAAAGCCACAGACCTGCCACAAGTTACTGACATTCTTCTTGACATGAAGTTTTATCGACCGCACCATGCCACAGCTAGGAACCAAACTCACAACTTGAGCAGTGATGAGCACTGATTCGATAGGTACATGCTGATGGAAAATCAACTACCTGATGTATTCCACAAAAAATGAAAGACACATGATGTTTTTATGAATTTCTGTTTATGAATTTAATATATATATAATTATTGGTAATTTGAAAGTTTTTATCTTTGATCTCACATACTGATATTTTCAGTATAAGCGAACTGACTATGATACTTGAAATTATCTGTCAGTGTGGCATCAAATACATTTTTTAATATCACTAGTATCAGACTTTCTGCGACACTGGTGATCATGTCAGTTTGACCTTCAAAACTGCTGTTATTCTATAATATAATGATATTTTATTAGATTTGAACAGGTTTGGTTTATGGTGTTTAACTCCACTTTCAACAATATTTCAGTTATATTGTGGCAGTTAATTTTATCGGTGGAGGAAACCGAAGAAAACCACCAACCTGTCCCAAGTAACTGATGAAATTTATCACATAATGTTGTATCAAGTACACATTGCCATGAATGGGGTTCTAACACACAACTTCAGTAGTGATAGGCACTGATTGGATAGGTAGTTGTAAGTCTAACTACTATACGATCATGACCACGACGGCCCCTTTCTTTTACCTTGAAAACTGCTGTTATTATATATATATAATATAATGATATTTAACAGTATAGTACAAATATGTGTTGTATTTATTGATTTCTCTAATTAACATACAATGTATTAGAAAATGACTGAAGGAAAGAACACATTGATTTCATTAATAATTTTATTTTATCCCAGCATATCCATAGTTAAAATGTAACCTTATTTTTGTTGTTGTGTATAACAATGTGTGTTCACATATTTTATTTTAAATTTAAAAACTAACAATTTTCACGATTATCACTGCACTACAGACGAAAGAAAACAGGGTAAGTATGGACAGAGTGATCACTGTTCACCTCTAGTTTTACTTTGGACTGGTACCCTACTGGTTTCTTTCAAACTTCACTTAGATTAGATATACACGTATATGAAATTGTGAAATAATATATATGTTATTTGGACATAAGTATATGTAGTAAATTAAAAAGTTATAAACATCACTCGTACATGTATTAAAGAAAACACATGATGTTTGGGTCACGCAAGATTACACATTGATCAGCACATGCATGTTTAGATTTGCTGGTTTTGTTAAAGTAACGTTCCACTGTCTGCATACGTACGTGCTAAAGTTGATGTTTGACATAGTAGTGGAATCTGCCGAGGTGAATCGAATGACCCCTGCGCTTGCAAGTAAAAAAATTTCTGTTCCTGAATTCATAAACTTAAACATATAAATTTACTTTTTACCATTGTATTTTTCTTTTTCGTATTATCCAAGTAAAGTTTGAAAGATGTGTAGGTGATCTTGTTCTACTAACATTCTCATATTTCACACGTTTATGACGTGTCTCTATTCTGAAGCAAACCTTGAAGACTTCTTATTGATGTCATCTCAAAATACTTCTTAAACTAAAGCATGTTGATAATAGTTTATAATGTGTAACAATTAATCATTGTCATTTTGAGATTTTAAGATAAATAAAAATAATATAGGAATATTAAATGGAAACCATATATCAGATGTTAAATAAATCAAGCTGCTACAACTTGTATCATGTACAAAACAGTATTAAGGGACTGACCATTTACTATGTGTTCCCCCCCCCCCCCCCCCCCAAGTCAAAATTTGTTTTCATACGAAACAAAAATCTGAATTTTGTTCTAATTTTTTTGACATGACAAATCTGTACTATTCCTTCAAATTTTAACAAAAATTTCTTGTTGAAATCTTCAGAGTAAGATTTTTTTTTGATTGTTCAGTCTCAGATCAATTATATTTTTCTACAAAATTTTGTGACAAGCTTTTTTTCCCCCAAAAAACCCACAACCCATCCTTTATTTGTAACTTTCTGATAATGTTTTGAGGTAGTATAGAAGGTATTGATATTGAAATTTGATTAAAATCTCAAAATGACTATGGTTTCATAAGTGTTATATTACTTATTTTCCATCAAGGGGTTTCTCAATCTTAAACCTCATTTTACAACACATTAATGCACATCTGGTGTATGTATAACCTGGATTATTGGTGTTTGTCGTCACTTAAGGTGGTACCATAAACTTCAGGTAAAATTTGATCTGCTTGTTTAATTTTCTTATTTTTTTGGCAGTGTGTTTGAATATATTCACTGTAATAAATATCAAAATTTTAACAAATTCTAACCAACAGACTCAGAGCTATGAATTCACTAGCCACATAGCAGTTTTTCTCTCTGTGGTTTTGATCACAGAGATGCTTGAAATCTGCATATAAACATCATATGATCAAAACGTTCAACTGATTTTAAAGAGTTATCTCCCTGTAGTGTATAGTAACCCCTTAAGTAAGATTTCAGCTGTATTGTGAATGACTTACCAGGAAAATCTGGACATTTTAAACGAACTTGGTTGGCAAAACCACCAAATTTGGCTGTGTGTCTGGAAATCAGGAATCAACGACCTTCACGACTCTGCCACCCAAGCCACAACGTATTTATGAATCTTTCAAAAATGGATGGCGTTAAACACCAATCAATCAATCAAAAATGGAAATGATAGAATTAGAATGATGAATTTTTATAACCTATACAACAAGTGCTAAAAATAAATGAATTTGATCTAGAGATTTAATAACCTTAAAATGAAGATGATCTTTGTTTATTGTACCCCGGTCAGTCATTTTGTGAGGATAAAATTGAATGGAAAATAAGTAATTTAACAGACATATTTTAATTGTGTTAATGGGAGAAATTTTCTCCCTTTACCCATTAGTTATTAAATCTTGATTTAACCTGGTAATGGAAGGTATTTTAACATGCATGATTGAATGAGTCAATTTTAGTGACACGCATGATTGAACAAGTCAATTTTAGAGTATTTTTTTAATGACTGAACATTGTATTTTGTCTTAGCTGAAATTCTTGATGAAGCTTGATGCTGGTTCTGGACATAATGTTTTGAATCAATGTTTTTTTTCAAATCCTTTCTATTTTTTTTTATATTTGTGGTGTTTACTTCATTAATACAATTTTTCATCAGCGGTGGGCGACTTGGTTCAGGTTCAGGTTCAGGTAGAAAAAGCATAAGTACAGACAGGTGAGATATACATGTCCTCCTCCCTGAACAGAAGTCACATGTCTATAACATGACAAGTCACATGTCAATAATATGACAAATCACATGGGTTGTATGCAGTTGTTTGTCACACATGTACATCACAGCCTTGCACTGTGCAAGAAAACTTTTATATGATCAATGAAACCTTAAAAGTACAGTCAAACCAGTCAATGCAGTCACCTCTATTAAGCAGTCACCTGTATTAAAAGGTCACCCTTTTCTTGCTATGTCATAGAAAATTTCATATGAATTGAACCTCTTTTAAGAGGACACCTGTCTAATTATTAGGCCATGTTTTCCTTGTTTCAAAGATGACCTCTTAATACAAGTTTGCATCTAATTGCATGCTCTAGCTCTTGTAACAATAAATATTTTATGCTATTAATAAATCAATGTATTAAGCATTTCACATGTACAATGCACCATGTGTAAATTATTATTTTTTATTTAATATGAGCTTTTCACGGTTTCATTGATGACATAAAGTCCTAATCTGGTTGTTCGTGTATTAATTTCTGGATAAGTATTTGTGTTGGCTAATTAATGCTATTTTTTACCAAATTAACACTTTTAACTTGAACAATTATTTTCTAACTTATAACAGTGTGCTGAATTTAATATTATAACAAATTCATGTTGATTTCATTACCAGGCAACCAAGTTTTAGGGTGAAATTAATGACAAAATAAGGAAATTTTTTTTTAATTTATAAGCGTAAAGAAGATATTTCATGGAGGCACAACTCAGCATAACGTTCTGTTATTTCTGTGAATTGCTTTAATTTAATCTAATTTATAAATGTAAAAAAGATGATGGAACAACTAGACATAAAAGACATAAATGTTCTGTTATATATGCTTTAATTTAATCTTAATTTAATTTAATTATATCTTTTAATTTTAATAAATGTTTCCAAGGAATGTTTATGAAATTTAACATTTAGAGAGCTGAATTGTATGTATTGCTTTAGTTAATTACATATTTTAGTATGAGATAAATTATAAATTAGACCAGTATTAATTATGATATGTACCCGTTAGATAGTCCTTTAGATCATGAAAAAAATGTATTTACATGTATACATGCTTTTTGCCATGACTTTTCATTTGATTATTGTCTCATTCTGGTTTTTCATTCTAATATGCGAGCGTGTATACTCAAGAATAAGAAACAATTCTCTAATTATGGCATTGGCTGGTCATTTCAGTGATTTTAAAGACCAAATGTACCTGTATCTGGCAGGAAATAATCAGTTACTAACAGACAAACGCATAGAAGATGCAGACTGTGAATCTATATACAAAACTCTTCAAACCAACAGTTACGTCACCAGTTTGGATCTTCGATACAATATCATCACAGATGAAGGAGTAAAATTCCTTGCTCAGCTCCTTGAGGTATGAAAATGAAACATAACAAGTCAGTACAGAAAGTTATTTGCCCTATCCTCTTTTCCAATAGTCCCCCTGATATAAATATATGCCTCATGCATGTGTAACTGCCATTTTATCATCTTTGAAATGAAAAATATAAAGATATAAAGTTAAACTGTAATGGTCAACACTTTGATCAACAATGACAATCTAAATCACTCCACTGTCAAACAGTCCTCTGTCAAACCCACTGCTCCATCAAACTACCTCTCTGTCAAACCTCTCCTCTGTCAAATCTCATCTCTGTCAAACCTCTCCTCTGTCAAACCTCTGCTATGTCAAAGCTTTTTTCTAACAAAATACTCATGTATCAGAACAGACCTCACAAGCTAGTTCTCTGTCTACCTCACATGTCAGCCACTCATCTGTCGAACCTCTTATCTATCAAGCCACTCCTCTGTCCAATCGCTCCTCTGTAAAACCTGTTACCAGTCAAACCTCTCATCTGTCAAGCCACACTTCTTTCAAGCCAGTCCTCTGTCAAACCTCTCTTGTCAAGCCTCCTCTGACAAACCAACTACTACATCAAATCACTCCCATATCAAACCACTCCTCCATCAAGAAGGTATAATCTGTTTGTTAGACCGTTACTTTACAGATATAAACAAAATATTACAATTTATACTTCTAATAGATTTAAGTAATATTTATACCACGTTTTCAGAGTTAAACAATTTATAATCAAACGGGAATCCTGAGATTGTTTAACCGTTTAACTGGAAAAAACTGTGGTATAAATGATTTGTAACATGAAGCCATGCAATATCACATCTAGGTCATTGATTATTACATGGATCTCTGAGAGTAATAAAACTACAGTCCAGATTTAAAGTGTGCAATATCTGGTATCTACGTGTATTACATTCTGGTATATAAACCATAAAAATATCAAAGGAAAAGAATGCGTTCATGTTACAATATCAATTATTCATTAAAATAAAGATGGGATAAGTGAAAAATGTATATGTATGATCTAATGTTATTATGTATAACTATTTCAGGAGAGTACTAAATTAAAACACTTAAACTTGATGTGTAATGAGATAACAGAAACAGGAGCTGAATATATAGCCAGAGCTTTAATTGTAAGTTTATATAACTAGAGATCATCTAGCTTTACTTGTAAGTTTATATAACTAGAAATCATCTAGCTCTACTTGTAAGTTTATATAACTAAAAATCATCTAGCTTTACTTGTAAGTTTATATAACTAAAAATCATCTAGCTTTACTTGTAAGTTTATATAACTAGAAATCATCTAGCTTTACTTGTAAGTTTATATAACTAAAAATCATCTAGCTTTACTTGTAAGTTTATATAACTAGAAATCATCTAGCTTTACTTGTAAGTTTATATAACTAGAAATCATCTAGCTTTACTTGTAAGTTTATATAACTAAAAATCATCTAGCTTTACTTGTAAGTTTATATAACTAGAAATCATCTAGCTTTACTTGTAAGTTTATATAACTAAAATCATCTAGCTTTACTTGTAAGTTTATATAACTAGAAATCATCTAGCTTTACTTGTAAGTTTATATAACTAGAAATCATCTAGCTTTACTTGTAAGTTTATATAACTAGAAATCATCTAGCTTTACTTGTAAGTTTATATAACTAGAAATCATCTAGCTTTACTTGTAAGTTTATATAACTAGAAATCATCTAGCTTTACTTGTAAGTTTATATAACTAGAAATCATCTAGCTTTACTTGTAAGTTTATATAACTAGAAATCATCTAGCTTTACTTGTAAGTTTATATAACTAGAAATCATCTAGCTTTACTTGTAAGTTTATATAACTAGAAATCATCTAGCTTTACTTGTAAGTTTATATAACTAGAAATCATCTTTTCCATTACCATTATGTGATAAAGTTTGTCAGTGACTTGCGACAGGTCGGTGGAAATTTTCTCCAGGTATTCCGGTTTCCTCCCTATAAAGCTGACTGCCATGATATAGCTGAAATATTGTTTAAAGTGGCGTTAAACACCATAAACCCATAAGCCCATCTTTTCCATTTCTTTATTGTCATAACAGCCACATCGGTGGTGTATTGGGGAGCATGCTTGCCTCTAGTGTGGTTAATCGTGGGTTTGAGCCACGGTCGGTACAAACCAAAGACTTTAATGTTTGTATATGCTGTTTTTCCGTTATGCATGTAGCATTAAGAAGTAAGAGCAAAGACTGGTTGGCATGGAATCGGAATAACATGTCTGATTGAAGCAATATGTCTACCAACGAGCTGTTGTTTCAGTGCGCTAGCACTATTAAAAATCAATCTACCAGTTGCCTATCAGCATTAACATTATGTAAAGTTGTATTTGGCAAGTCCATGTTTACTCTGGGTACTTGATTAATGCTTTCCTCCACCAATGAAACTTAGAGGCCATCGTGGTGGTGATCGTATGGTATTTGGATTTATAACTACCTATGCAATCAGTGACTATCACCACTAATGTTGTGGGTTTGAATCCCAATTAGGTGAGGTGTACTTGATTCAATATAATGTGGTAAAGTTTGTCAGTGACTTGCGGCAGTTCGGTGGTTTTCTCTGGGCACTCCGGTTTCCTCCACCAATAAAACTGACCACTACTTTATAACTGAAATATTGTTTATAGTGGCATTAGACACTATAACCCTAACCTTCAAAACAAACATCATCATCTTTCATCAAAAGTAACTTATTACAATCATGATATTACAGAAAAATTGCTAACTTAGTATTAAACATCAATCACTCTTTCTCTTCAATTTCTCCCTGCAAGGGAGACAACTGAAATTAACAAAAGAGCAAAAAGATGAAACCTGTCTAAAGTAAACCTTGAATAACATAGAATCATTGTAAAAACTTTTAAAAAGTCTGAATATAGGAAATATTTCAAAACTTACCTGTATAAACCGAGCACCTGTATTACAAAGTTGATTCCAAGGAGGTTCTTTTTATAAATGATTTCACCATTGAGGTTCAGTCAAGACCTCAAGATGACAAACCCCGCCATGATGTCTCCCTGAAAAGAAGGTTAAATTATGTACTTTGGTACAATGAAACCATTTTTATTTAATATGTATATTTTGATATATTGTTTGGACATTCAAATGGTGAAACGTTGTTTTGTTTTGGGCGTGATATAATTCGTGAAATCTTTGAATAGATTAAGGTTGTATTTAATTGAATGGGGAAGATTCATTTTATAACAAATTTTCATTACAGACATGAGCATATTATGGCAGATGAATTTCTATATTATAAATCAATCATATGTCATTAGCCATGTTAACAATATACTTCTTAGTGGATTAAGAATTTGAGGAGTTCATTTTATTTTCCCATGCTAATACGGTAGTCCACCTCACATAAGGCCACTCCCACCAAAGACAGCCCCTCTTATAAGGCCACTCCCACCAAAGACAGCCCCTCTTATAAGGCCACTCCCACCAAAGACAGCCCCTCTTATAAGGCCACTCCCACCAAAGACAGCCCCTCTTATAAGACCACTCCCACCAAAGACAGCCCCTCTTATAAGGCCACTCCCACCAAAAGACAGCCCCTTTTATCAGGCCAAATTTAAGATGCATTGAGATAGTAAAATACTGCTAAATTGTCCCTCCTCAAGAGAGACTAACCCTCTTATCAGGCCAGATTTAAAATGCACTGAGATAGTAAAATACTACTAAATTGTCCCCCTCGTGAGAGACCACCCCTATGGCCACTTTTACATTGAAGAAGTAGAGGCTTTATATAAGGGAGAGTACTGTAACAAAGAAAGGGAGGTTACTGTTTTACAAGAAACCACAACAAGATATTCCATTTACACTTTGTTGTTTATTGTTCAAAAGGTTTTTTTGAGTACATCTTTCTCTACTTATTTCAGAAAAATGATACTTTGAAATCACTGAGAATGACAGGAAATAAGATAGGAAACAAGGGAGGAATGTGGTTTGCTCAAGCTCTACAGGTTAACAAAGGATTGGAAGCTCTAGATGTTGCTGACACAGATTTAGTAAGTATATGGTTCTCCCTCACTGGAGGGAAATGCTGACATTAGAAGGAGAAGCTAGGGTTTAAAGGAAGTTTTTTGATTAAGAGGGAGAAGCTAGATTTAGTAAGTATATGGTTCTCCCTCACTGGAGGGAAATGATGACATTAGAAGGAGAATAAAGCTAGGGTTTGAAGGGAGATTTTTGCATAAGGGTGTAAAGCTAGATTTCAAAGGAGAATTTTGTGTTTTAGTTATCTGTGTTGACTTTAGAGGAGTGTTGTTTTGAAAGGAGATATTGGCATTGGAGGGAAATACTATCATAAGAGCAGAGATGCAGATATCCACCTGCCCACTCACTCCTTAAATTCATTGAGCTGGTTGCCCACTTGGTGACCATATTTTCTCCTGTAGGGGCAGCATGCCTTGAAGGGATAAAAACAGTCAATGACTCTTTAAAAATATATTTTACACATATTCATAAATACCTATTATTCTGTTGAATATGTTTACCTATTTACAATGGGTTAGGATTATGGGTTATGATGTTTAACTCCACTTTCAACAATATTTCAGTTATATTCAGTATAATTGTGGCAGTCAGTTTTATTGGTAAAGGAAACCAGAGTCTCTGGAGAAAACCACAGACCTGTCGCAAGTCACTGACAAACTTTATCACATAATGTTGTATCAAGTACACCTCGCCATGAATAAGGTTCGGACTCACAACATTATTGGTGATAGGCACTGATTTTACAGGTAGTTGTAAATTCAATCACCATATGATCATGACCACGACAGCCCCCTGTTTACAATGAAATTTATTCTTGTTTATATTTGTATTTCAGACTATAGAAAGTATTATTGCCATATCAACAGTCTTGTACAATAACAAAACTCTGAAAGCTCTCAACATCAACAGACCAATACTATTTTCACAACAAGAAGAAACAACTGTCCATTTTGCAAAATTGTTAAAGGTAATGTTGAAGAAAATATCTGACAAAGATACTGGTCCAAAATTTCTATCTGCTTAAAACATGGAATCAAAGCAATTTTGGAGAGCACCTGAGTTCACCCTAGGTTTTCAGTTAGGTTTGTGTTGTTCTATCTTAAGTTTTCTGCGTAATGTTTTGTAGACTGTTATTTGTTCTTTTTCTTTTGGCCTTTGATTTACGGCTTCTGATTACCGCTTTGATATCTTCAAACTTTCTTACCTGTATGTACTAAAAAAACATTCCCGGATTACCATGATTGCCAATTACGTATTTTTTAATACCTGAGATCAATCGCAACTAGAGGCCCACCTAAGCCAGTAAAGCTCAAATGGTCATTCATACACAGATGGTGGTCAATCAAAGTTTAGACTTTGAGAAAAAAAGAAAAAAATCACATTGGGTCCTATTTTGAACTTTAACCCATGAAAACATGACATGATAAAAGTTCAAAATTTTGGTTTTTGGTCCCCGAAACTGTAAAAGTAACACTATGTTGGTTAACACTGCAGAAAGGAATGTTCTATGCATTTTAATTTTTTTTAAAAGCATACAAATAAGATCTACAGCACTCGAGGCAAACAGGCTAACCATTACACCACTGATGCAGTTGAATAGTGATAAACATATCAAATAAACCAAGATACATGTAATAATTTATGTTTGGGGGTGAGGGGTTGTCAAGAAACTGTACATTGGTTTCTCAGAATACAAAACACACCCATAATTTAGTAACTTATTATGACTTTCTATTTTTTTTGGTAAACACCCAAACTTCTTACTCTTATTAATTAAATTTATTATGCATTTTGTTATTTTTACAGGTTAATACCACATTAAAAGAACTCCATCTCCAAAAGTATGATATGCGTGACTTTGGTATGACACGATTGGCTGAAAATCTTATGGATAATAACTCATTGACTAACCTTGACCTCAGCTGGTAGGTGACCTTAGCTGATTTTACAGTAATTCCATAAATTTACATTAATAAAAAAAATGGGATTTAAACAAATAAATCTTTACATTTTGTCATGAACACAGTATACATGATTTTACATAAGATTGTGTAAAAATTGGAATAAGAAATTCAGGATATTACATCTTCCTGACTCCTTAATATGTTTTTATTAGTTAAGCAGAATTGAATTTTATGATTATACACTAGCAGTGGGATAGTTAGGCCAAAAAAAAATATATGTGTGTTTACTGTCACATGTCAAAAAAATCTAGGGTCGGTCGGTCGGGATTATTATTATTTTATTTTTTTTTATTATCGGCAAAACCGGAAATAGTCGTATCCGATTCCGGTATTTCATTTTCGATATTTCCGGTAAAATGACGAATTATGCAGTTTTTCTACCTTCTTTGCTCTCAATTTCGACAAAAAGCTAGCAGTTGAATAAATAAAACATTGCTGCTGGTTAAACAACAAAAATGGTTATCCGAATTCTGTGTAAAAATTCATAGGGTCGCTAGCAAAAATTAGGGTAGGTCGGGTGACCGTAAACACACATATTTTTTTTTTGGCCTTAAAAAACATTGCTTGACATATCTTTTACAGCAATAGAATTACTCGTGATGGTGTTGAGGAATTATCTAAAGTATTACAGAAAAACACAGCTATAGAAACATTAGACTTGGGTTTCAACAGACTGGAAGATGATGGAGCTATACACATAGCTAATGCCCTCGCTACACTGAACACTAATCTTAAAACGTAAGTAGCTCTCTGAATTCTATTGGTGTAGAAAATGGCAGGGAGCTTTACATCTGGCTGGTACCTTCAGTACACTGAACACTAATCTTAAGATGAAAGTAACTCTTTGAATTATATCAGAGTAAAAAATGGTGGAGTTATGCCCCTTGCTACACTGAATTCAAATATCTTCAAATTCTTTGTTCTTTCCATTGCTTTTTCATGTTAAACACATGAGTGATTACAGACTTCATGGATGCTCATGTTATTAGTACAAAACCCATTAATATTAACCTTGCCTCTACCACCTGCAGTAACACATAACTGATTACATCATTTAGTTATTGATATCATCAGTCATGGTTTGTTAAATTCAATTCTGTACAAATGGTTCAATTGGAAAGATTACAAGAATGTTTTACTCTATATATGACAGTGTAAAACCAGAAAATTTGACATTAAGACATGTTTTAGAGGGTTAACTGTTTATTTTTTCCAAATCTGTGTAAATGGGGAAAAATATATGCACTCAAATATCTGAACTTACTGGGTTTTCTAATATTATTTTAAATGTGTGTATACATTGTTTGAAGTTCGGGAAAATTTTTAGTGTGGTTTCTGTTTGCATCAATACCTTTTACCATTGCAAGAATAAAATATATGCCAAAACTACAAATGAAAGGTGATATTTGAATATATTTCTTGGATTAGTATTTATAAATAGATACTATCATAAATTGGTTTTATGAGATTGGATTTCTCACTGCAATATATCTTATCGAAGGCAAATCTCAAGATGTGAGATCAGATGAGAAGTCCAACGATAGTATGTTAATAGGGGATTTGACAAAGTGACGTCAGTGATGTCAATAAAACGTCACATGGAATTCAACATTAATATGTTTGTATTATACTTGTTGCTTGATAAATCACAATAAAAAAATTTTCTTTTTTTTTTCTTCAAATTTTAATAGTATAATGGCATTTTTTATTTTACATTTTTATCATTTGTCTTTCAGTCTAGTAGTAACGACTAATAACATTGGTAGTAAAGGACTGTGTGCTTTAGCTGATGCCATGAAAACAAACACAACGTTAACTAACATCTATATCTGGGGAAATAAGTTAGAGGAACCAGCCGCAATCGTAAGTTCTTAGAATACTGTGAATTCATATTTATTCGTTGAATTCTATTTTTCCTGGTGTTCGTTGGTTCAATCAAACCATGAAATTTAGTGAACAATGATAGGTATAAATAACAAGAGAAATCATGTCCAGGTTTTCGAACCACGAATTCAAATGTAAATGAATATCTCAGTTTCTGTCACGAAAATTGACACCAATGAAAATAAACAAAACCACAGTACACTTCATGTTAATTAGTGTTTTCCCTACATATTTAATACCCAGTCGGGTCATACCAAAGACTGTTAGATTGGTATTTGTTGCTTCTCCGCTAAGCATGAAGCATTAAGGAGTAAAAACAAAGACTGGTTGGCAACATGTCTATCCGTGGACTGTGGTTTCAGTGAGCTAGCATTATATAAATCCAACTAAACATGTTAGCTTAGTACAAAGCAGACACCATCATCATCTCATTGAAATGAAACTTCTTCTTGCCACGACGTAGCTGAAAAATTGCTCACTTAGCGTTGAACAAATTCTGCTCCACCTTTGAAAAAGTTGTAAACAAGGTAATCCATGACAAATCTAGTTATATGAAATAAATATCAAACACACATTTTTTTTGTAGGCATTTGCAAATTTAATAGACAGTGGTAGACTAAAGAAAGAAAACACAGACATACAAGCCTACGTCGTTGATGGTGTAACAAAATTATGTGAACTTAGTAATCAAATTAATCGCCATTATTACTGTGCACCGAGTTACGGTGATGATGTTCCAAGCTGGCAACCAAGAGGGAAAAATCCACGCGGATCAGATGTTGTTATCGTGAAAAAACTGACAGTATACTGAAGTGGTATGCTGGATAAAGGTTTAGAAATAAAACAATTGTTTCCTTTCAAGTATTGTATGCCTTGATCACATCTACTTCACAAACTACTGTATCTAGGCAAATTATATTGAGTCGAAATTAGGCCTTATAGCCGTGGGGTAATGAAACATCCAGTATGAGAACGAGATTTGTTCTTCAACTCCAAATTGACCAATCAGAAAGCTGTATTATGACTATCAGACTTTATAAGGTAATAAAACATTTGATTACGAGATTTGTACAATATCGTCCAATCAGAAAAAAATATTTATATATGCAGTGTTCTGATTGACTGTATTTTCATTACAATATCGTCCAATCAGATTTTTTTTTTTATATATACTGTGTTCTGATTGGCTGTATTTTCGAGTACTACCAGTAGTACAAAAATCATACTCAAATTGTTTTGTTGGAAAGGCCTGAATTGCCTTTTAAAATTTGAAAAATGGAGGGAAAAGTTTATTTAAAGCCTATATCTTAATGATATTTTTATGCATAGTGAAATTTATAATGCCTGATTGATAATAACACAACAGTTATAATAATAAAGTGGAAATATATTATTTTTTCCCCCAAAATAAATAAAATTATTTTTAATTATTTACTATATGCTATTAAGGTATTATCTGTGATACATGTACATTTTTTCATTGTTAAGATCATATGTATATATTTCATTATATTAAACATTCAAGAATGTCCATTGTTTTGTTGTGTCTTTAAAATGATGTTATTGGCATCACCAATTACTGACGACGAAATGGGGTTGGAACTGCTTCAGTGGTATCCTTGAACGCTTATATTGTGGGTTCATGCCATGTTCAGGTGATCAAACCAAAGACTATTAAATTGGTATTTATTGCTTCTTTGCTAAGCATGCAGCATTAGCCCAGAACATAAGTACCTATCATCAGGCAAAAATTTACAACTTGGTATTTCTTTTTGAAATTCGATCCAACCTCCTTAAAAGAAATAATTCAGCTTACTTATACTTTCATTCTGTACTTACAAATGAAGTAACTTTTCACAGTAAATTAATTACACTTTATCTCTGGAGGCCCCTGATCATGAGCTGCAGCAGATAAAGCCCATGCCTTAATGCGGAACTGCTTACATCCTTTAATTTTTGAATACCAGAATGTTCTGATAAGAAAATAAAAATATAACCTGTTTTCTCAGTTCTGTGGTACAAGTCCTTCGAAATGGATGTCCACTGATACATATATAACCATTCATTTACACAACTCTCTCTTTGGATGGGATAAGTTCCTCCTGTTTGGAGAATGCCATGCTCCTTACATATACAGACAATTTGGATGGGATAAGTTCCTCCTGTTTGGAGAATGCCATGCTCCTTACATATACAGAAAATTTGGATGGGATAAGTTCCTCCTGTTTGGAGAATGCCATGCTCCTTACATATACAGACAATTTGGATGGGATAAGTTCCTCCTGTTTGGAGAATGCCATGCTCCTTACATATACAGAAAATTTGGATGGGATAAGTTCCTCCTGTTTGGAGAATGCCATGCTCCTTACATATACAGACAATTTGGATGGGATAAGTTCCTCCTGTTTGGAGAATGCCATGCTCCTTACATATACAGAAAATTTGGATGGGATAAGTTCCTCCTGTTTAGAGAATGCCATGCTCCTTACATATACAGACAATTTGGATGGGATAAGTTCCTCCTGTTTGGAGAATGCCATGCTCCTTACATATACAGAAAATTTGGATGGGATAAATTCCTCCTGTTTAGAGAATGCCATGCTCCTTACATATACAGACAATTTGGATGGGATAAGTTCCTCCTGTTTGGAGAATGCCATGCTCCTTACATATACAGACAATTTGCAGCTCCTAATGAGCAACAGTTTGTTATGAATGATCATTGATGATGGCTTAAGGTGGTACCATACACTTCAGGTAAAATTTGATCTGCTCGTTTAATTTTCTTATTTTCTTGGCAGTGTGTTTGAATATATCCACTGTAATAAAAAATATCAAAATTTTAACAAATTCCAACCAACAGACTCAGAGCTATAAATTCACTAGCCACATAGCAGCTTTTCTCTCTGTGGTTTTGATCACCGAGATGCTTGAAATCTGCATACAAACATCATATGATAAGATTAATCAGTGGTTTTAATTAATTTTTTATGTCACTTTTACTGATCTTTAATTGTCAATGGGAGGTAACTTGAAATTTTATACTTTTGTTTTGTATGGGAGATAACTCTGTCTTTCCTCAGCTGTTATGTTATCAACTATTGTGTATTATGTTATCAAATATTGTGTACTTAAAGTTGTCTTAGTTGTGTTTGTTATGTTCTGTATTGATGATAATCCTTTGTTTGGATTTTTAGATCAATAAAAATTATTATTATTATGATCAAAACGTTCAACTGATTTTAAAGAGTTATCTCCCTGTAGTGTATGGTACACCCTTAAGACAGGACAATATGTTCCAACTCTATCCATTATATTCTGCTCTGGCAATCTATATTTCCGACCATATGGCCATTCCATTGCCATCTTCTAACCTACAGGATTTATTGTTGCAATCTGGTTCTCATGATAAATACACTAATATCCACTTGGCTTTAAGATAAGATGTTTTATTTCGAATCAAGGTCTACCTATGGGCAGAATCGACAAACAATGAAAGTGCCCCCAGAAACTTAACAAGGATTGATGCTCTTTTGAGGATACTATATACAATTAAGTTGTCTTCCTAATATAAATAGCAATCAGCAAATAGTATATTCTGGTTGGATGCTTTTTTTTAGAAACTAAATATTTGATGGAATTGTTTAAAAGCAAAAATAATCTTTACATGATCCTCATGTAAGTTTGTGTTTTTACAAGTTACATGTATCATGCCGGTGGGGGAAATACTGAACAAATTGAACATTAATCTAGACTATAGGATTCCTCCACATGCATATCTATTTGCAATTTTTTTTATGTCAATTGAACATTCTATAATATGATCATTAGTCTATCAAGCTTCTACCAGTTTTATCGGGTACACTCGATATGCCAATTTTTTAAGTGAGTGAGCGAGTGATAGTTGTTTAACGCCAATTCAGCAATTTTTCAGCTATATCATGGCGAGAACAAGTTAATTTTCAATGAGATGATGATGACGTCCGCTTTGTTCTAGACCAACACGCTGAGTTGGATTTTTATAGTGCTAGCTCACTGAAACAAGTCCGCCGGTAGATATGTCGCTCCACTCGGACACATTATTCTGATTCCGAGCCAATTAGTCTAAATGCTCTTTCTCCTTAATGTTGCGTGCTTAGCGGAGAAGCAACAAATACCAATTTTATATTCTTTGGTTTGGCCCGACCGGGGCTGGAATCCACAATCTATCGCACTCGAAGCGAGCACGCTAACCATTACGCTACCGATGCGGTTCCCAATTTTAATTTATTTCTTAGTGTCCTTCAATATATTATTTGAAAACAAAAATTAATCCAAAACAATAAAAGTTACTTGACATCTATATAAGATGATGTTTTCACATAGACATCTTACACGTCTAATAATGGGTGGTAAAGTTTCCGGTTTTGTATCATCATTTGTATCATTTTTTATCATCATTTGTATCATCGGTTTTCCACATCATTTTTATAGAATTCAGATCTTTTGTTTTAAATGGCAAATTTTTTAAAAATAAATAGCACAGCATGATGTTAATGGAATAGGCTAGGTACTTGTGGCATATATATAGCGTTATTTAATTTAAAAATGTCGAAAAGATACCTCAGAACTTGACAACATTGTGAATATGGCGTACATTTTGCAACTTTTTCCACTTCTGAAACAATTTTTAGGCATTAAAATACAACTTATGAGCATATAAACAGTGAGAGTTCCTACTTTTGATCAAACACTCTTTGAATATTGCAATAATCCAACTGCATAGCAAATAAAGAAAACATTACAAGTTCTATAAGAAATCATGACCATTCTGTAGAAGGTGACTTTGGCGAATGCCAATTCTGCACAAACCGTTTTGTATTTCTTTCTTTTAATGTTATACAAAGCATCCACATGTAACATATTTTGACTATGTGCTGTTGTTTTTTTCACAATTTTAATTCATTTAAGACAAATTTTAATGTACGTAAATAAGCATTGTGTTTTTCACTGTAGTAAGTCTAAAACTATTAATGGTAGCACGCCAGTGCAAATTATCATTTATCTAAGCATTAGTACTTCAATTACACATAGATTACTTTTTATAGCTTTATTTGATGATTTCAATCTCATTATTAGCATTTGTCATTGTTTATTTCCATCATTTTATCCATATCTGAGTAATCGATGAAGTTAACCACAGAAACATATAGGTAAAAACAAACAAAAATAATCGATCGATAACGACATGTTCTGAATTCAAGATATAATAATACTATATCATCATAATACTTACTTTTTGTTGTCGCCTGTATGTCAATCGTGCCTAAGTGACTTGTACCGGAAGCTGACGGAACATTTTCGACCGGAGCTCTTTGACGACAGTGGATATGTAAAGATGACAACTGCAGGTACTAGGGTGGATAAACCACATCCATATTTTGTAAAATACAAAAGATATGTATCATATTCACCAGCATTTAATTTCAGTTTATTCATCAGTTTAGCATGTCTTTTTTATATCTTGTCCGACTTATCAATGAGGGGCCGTTGTGGCCGTGATCGTATGGTAGTTGGATTTACAACTACATATGCAATCAGTGCCTATCACCACTGATGTTTAATGTTGTGAGTTCGAATCTCGATCAGGACGAGGTGTACAACATTATGTTGTAAAGTTTGTCAGTGACCTACGACAGGTCAGTGATTTTCTCTGGGTACTCTGGTTTCCACCACCAATAAAACTGACTGCCACGATATAACTGAAATATTATTGAAAGTGGCGTTAAGCACAAACAAACAAAGAGACTTAGTAATGGCGTAAATTATATCTACATTTCATGCAACAGAACAAATAAACTCAAAAGAAAAGCTAAAGGATACGACACCGATTTCGTAATTTTAAAAAAGAGGGTGGGTGTGTTTTCTGTTCTCGACTATCTGTTGTAAGTATAGCTAAAGATAATGTCCTCTAATATCAAACACCATGAATAAAACAGAAATATTAAAATTTATTATAATTTTTCATTTAGTTTGATGGTATATACTGTGGACAATGAAATCACACCCTTCACTTGCTCCCTTCTATCAATATGTCTAGGCATCAAAGGGTAGCTAGTGAGATGTGGGATTTTACTAATATATTGTATATTTCCTTGTTACTAATATCTGACATGACAGTAAATCTGTCTTTTTTGTGTTGATAAGCTGCATTCGTATGGTAGTTTCAACTTTGATTTACGTTCACCGCTGCTATCTGCCAATCATCACTAAGGTTTACTCCAGTTCCCGCCTACAATAAAAACCGCCAACCGATGTTGTTGAAATTGGCGTTAATTCCGATACAGCTAAGTGCCATACATATGTCTGCAATTATTTTAAGCATAAATCTTTCCTACAAAAGGGAGCAAAATACCTCGGGAGTTACTGGGTACGGTGAGGTTTGAAAAACACTACCAATCATATATTCCCTAGGCATGAAAATCATATTCATTCGTATATTCGAAGTACGAAAACTATACCCATTCATATATTATTTTGTTATTGGTGACCCATTCCTATTTTAGACTAAATTTAGGAATACTACACTCCTGTAATCAGTGGCGTCTTAACGCATGGGCACGATGGACGGTTGCCCGGGGCCCCATGCTAATCTAGGTATGTTGTGTATGGCATCTTATTTAATGTTGGCTCCATTCAAGAAAAGTATAGTATCCTTGAAATCAGAAACTGAACTCATTAAACACTAACATCCATAATTTCCATCTTATTTCAGAAATGTTTACAATATATTACCTTTTCATACTGCAAGAAAATTAGCATTGAATTTCTGTTATTATCAAGTGGGTATAAATTAACTAACTGTATACATGCCCTACAGCAAAGCAAAGACAGTACATGTACATGTATACCTATTAATAAAATAATTACTGCCCTTGTTTAGAAACAGTATTTTGAAAATTCTAGTTTAGCATTTTTTCAAGACATCTTTGTCAAAAGTTGAAATATGAACAAAATCTATAATGACAACCTAAACATATGAAACAAAATTTTGTTGTAATGGCCTTTTAAATAAGAGTTTCTTTGCTAAAATGGTTTGCCACTTTTACCTCTTCTATACAAATATCGTGAATTTGATAATACCTTATACCGGTATTACATTTGAAAATCTAGTTCGTTATAGATGTTATGGGTCCCTGGAATGGAGATTAAGGGAAGAAACGGGGAAGGTTTAAAAATTGGGACGGGAAAGGAAAATGGAAAGGTTAAGAGTTGGGAAACGGGAAAGATCAAGAGTGGAAAAAGGGGAACGGGAAGTGTGAAAAGGGAGGAAAGATTAAGTGTGGCGAATGCGGGAGGGGACGGGAAGGCTTAAGGGTATATTCTGATATCCAAAACACAGATGTCAAGATGCTCACAACTTTCCCTTTCCAGCAAGATTTGTTCATTGATCCAATTTATTTCATTTCAAGGAAAGGAAACTGTTCATATGTTCACATAGTATGAATATCAGGACCAAACAAAGTAGCGACAAAAATGAATTCAAAGTGTAGTGATAGAGAAGACTTCAAGTCAGAAAGACAGAGGTGAAAAAACCCATCTCTCTTTTTTGATAACCTTAAATCAAGATCTTTCTCTCAGGTATCTTCCATCAAACCTTTTGATTTTTCAACTCTCGCATGACAAATTAAAAACCCGCTTAAAAGAAACAATTCACAAAGCTTTCAGTCATAGAAACTATGGCTCAACATTTGTTGTGTTAGGCTACAATTCCACATATTTTTCAAACAAAATTCAAAAAGGTAAAACATGCTACTCCGAGGAACAAATGATCAGTATGCTGGAGTTCCTCATCGATAACATTTTTGTCTCCTTTGGAGGGATACTGTTTCAGCAGGTCGTCGGCATACCAATGGGTACGAATTGTGCCCCTCTTCTAGTCGATTTATATTTATACTCAAATGAGTCGGAGTTTCTTCAAAAGCTTGTTAAAGATAAGAAGATTCATGAGGCTAGAGCCTTTAATTTCACATACAGGTATATTGATGACGTTTTATCTATCAATTATTCTAGATTTGCAGAATTTCTTCCATTGATATATCCTCCAAAGCTGGAAGTTAAAGAGACCACAGATACCGCTTCGTCCGCATCATTTTTGGACTTGTACCTCAAATTTGACGACAGTGGTCAAATCAGTACTAAAATTTATGATAAACGGGACGACTTCAATTTTAAAATCATAAATTTTCCAAATATGTGCAGCAATATACCAGCTTCTCCTGCATATGGTGTTTACATCTCGCAATTGATTCGCTATGCAAGGGCCAGCAGCAATTATTCTGATTTCCTGAAACGTCATCTTCATATGAGAAACAGGCTACTGGACCAGGGCTATAAAAAGATTCGCCTTATTCGATCTCTTAAAAAGTTTATATTCCGATACCAAGATCTTGTCGAAATATATTCCGTCTCTGCAGAAAAGATTATAAACGATGGATTTGACATTTGCTTCACTGAGTTTGGTGCTGCTTTGACAACTGTTTTACCTGTTTTGTTCAAGTATTGTTATAAATACTGTTATAGTGACAGCCGGAAACTTTGAGCCGTAATGAAAGGGGAGGCTTGGTGCTTTAAAATCTGATTCAACCCACCATTTCTTTAGAAATGCCTGTACCAAGTCAGGGTCATTACGGTTTTCACAGTTTTCCAGTTGTTGACTGATTTTGTCTGTTTATATACTTATGAGTTTTGACTTTCCCTTTGTAAGATTGTTCGGAGTTCGGTAATTTTGTTATTACCCTTATTCAGGATGTTTGGTTGTCAATTCTTCCTCCGACGTCTTTTTCCTGATTAAAACGGAGAACTAAGAAAAAAACCGCTATAAGGGATCGAAATGCAACTGCCGTGTTGGAATTAGGAAGAGCGAGCGGTTTTTCCTATGAATATCTATTTTTGAATCATAAAATTTTGCCACAATGAAATCATCAATTTTAAGCACAAACAAGACGAAGCAAGGAAATCGTGTCAATACCCTCATTTGTATACATAGAGCTTGATATAGCAAAATGTCTCCTGCTGGAATTGAGGTTCGCGAGGCAAATTGGGTAAAAGGCAAAAACTGAAAACCCCGTGTGAGACTAGATGGGCAAGTCGGTCATACTCCTTATTCACATTTCTGTCAGCATTTTCAGTTGTTTGTAATTCTTTCGAAGAACTAGAACATGTTGGTGATGCAAAAGCTAGGAGTTACTTGTGCCCTATGACAACATTTGACTTCATTGTTTGTCTTGTTGCTGCGCAATCAATATTACAGCCGCTGGTTCCTCTCTCTGCAATACTTCAAACAAATCCAAGCTGTAGTTGGGAGTAAAACGGTCATTGACCTGCTTCAAGGAAAGAGACGGGTAAATTTAGTTGGACCAGCTATTTGATCGAGCAGTTGAATTAGCCAACCAAAAACACCCTATCCAAAACCTTACAGCCAACAAATACAGATCATTACCCTAGTAGGTATGCATGTCTAATTACAAATTAGACTCCGTATCATTCCGACATAGCTACGCCACTGTGTAACGTTCCTTGGTCTGTAAAAAATCGTTAAAAAACCTCCACTGAAATTAGAAAGAGATGTGGGGTTCGATGGTCTGTAAAAAATCTTTAAGAAATGCCCATTGGGGGCCTCATAGAAATTGGGAGAAAAGATGTGAGGTTCGACGATTTACACTTTTATTCCTGTGAGTGGTTGTGTAGGTTGGAGCCCCAGTGCACTGTTTTGCCCGGGGGGCCTATAATGCTGCAAAAACGGCCCTGATTGACAGTTCACTATATTTCATCGTCGATAACGGTAGCAGTGCCGTCTTAATGCATGGGCACATTGGGCAGCTGCCCGGGGCCCCACGAGCATATGGTCCCCATGCTAATCTATGTATGTTTTGTACATGTTTTAATGCTTAAACACTGGTTTTGTTGGAAGTATCAATACAATAAATATGTGTTTAATTTTATCGACCTTTTACATTGTTATTCCTGTGAGTGGTTGCACATGTGTTGATAGGGGCCCCTGTACACTGCTTTGTACGGGGGCATATAAGGCTGTGAAGACGGCCCTTCCTGTAATATCATGTGATATTACGAATACAGGGCCTTTCTTTTGTGGTGATAAAGAGATAAACTTGCGAGGACGTGATTTATGCTACACACCATATATTATGTTTGTTTTGGCAATATTAAAGTGGTTCGTAATATTATTGGAATTCATGTGCTCATCACGTTGTTGATATATTTATACTGATATGAATTTCAATTAATGGCAGGGGCCTGGGTGGCTCAATGAGTTATGTAGTTGGATTATCCCAACAACGCATACAAGCATATCACCAAAAGGGATCGGGTGGCTCAATGAGTTAATTAGTTGGATTACCTGACAACTCATACAAGCCTATCACCATTATGGCATGGGTTCGCGTCCGGCCTTGTATATTGCAAAAAGGGTGCACTTGACTCGCAGCCGCAAGTGATAAAGGTTACCAGTTGTTTGTCCATGGTCGGTGGTTCTCTCTGGGTACTCCGGCTTCTTCCACCACTAAATCTGGTCGCCATGATATAGCTGAAGTATTGCTGAAAGCGGCGTTAAACACCAAAAATCAATCAATCAATCAATCAATCAATCAATTAATGGCTTAATTTCAAAATGACCACGCTGATTATTTTACTCTACAACGATATTTATCCGAATTGTTTTTTACGTTTGTTATCACAAGTAAGGACACATGTGATTTTTTATTCATTTGGTGTATCCCTTTTTTCAAAGTAAATTTATCAAACCCTGCCATCCATTTTCCTAGTTTTTTAATGGCGAAATTCCATTTACCGGATCATACGGCGCTTATATTTCTCAGTTGGTTCGTTTTGTCCCGTATTTGTAATAAGGTTTTGGAATTTAACGGAAGAACAACTTTTGTACCAATGATATCGTTGAAAACAACAGTCAATCTTATTTTCATTTATAACGATTTATATAAATACACAATTCCATATGCAGAGATCTGATATAAGAAAATTGCATTTTCCATTCACGTTTCTATGACGACATTAAAAACATAGCAATAAAGTTCAAATCTGACACATCTCAACTTCATTAAAGAAAGGTTATTATTTCACTTTATTAAATATGTGTTAATTGAAATTTAAGTTAAATCAAAGATAGTCTTACTGTGAGGTGATTTCCATATCAGCAGATCATCCAACCTCTATCACAGTTGTTAGACTAATGTTTTTATTATCGAACATTATATATATTCTTCAAATAGCGGCTGACGGACCTCATTTGTAAAAAAAAAAAAACTCGCGAAAGATGATAGAGTCAATACAGTTTGTCGTATCCTTAACTCGTATGTGGTTCTTTCTGGCTCATGGTAAGCATTTTTTTCTCTGCTTAATATAATTTTTTTTCGCATGTCTTATTTACGTTATTTGTGTTTGTTTACGTAAAGTGGTGTCGAACGCATATTTTGTTGTGTTTTTGTTTTGTTTTCCTTCGTCTTGTGTACCCTATGTTGCCAGTTTCTCTGGGTTGTCCTTTTTCATTGACCCTTCGGTATTCTTTAACGTTTATTCACAGAACACTGCACAATTTGAAGATGATTTGTTGCATTTTGAATACATTCGATTCAATAAATATTTCCTAGAAAAATCAGAAGTCGTAAATCAAAACAGGACAGTCAATGCAATGACGCACAGAAGAAGACAAAGGAACAAAAAATAATCTACAAACATAAAGCTAAAATTTAAACAACACGAATGCCACTAAATGACGAGGGTAGACTAGGGTGTTTCGGATGTGTAAGCAATTCTTGCTCTACTAGTAACACCCGTCGTGTTACTGTTGAACGACATGAAAATCATCATGTATATATACATATCACCCTTACTTTGCGAACTACTAAAATATTGTATCGTATCAAAATGTTTTGTCAAATTGTTGGAATTCCAATGGGAACGGATTGTGTAACTATTTCACTGCCCATCTTTATGTTGTCATTTATTATTGTCATAGTGAGTGGTCTTTTTTTTTTAATGGAAGCGAATCTATGCAGGCTTGTTTTTTTTATTGCTTGCATGGAATTATCAAGAAGGATGAATTGGGATCCAATCAATCTGTTAAACCTCGCCATATTATTGGGGGAACTATTTGAATTTCCATCGGTATAATGCCGTGGTCTTTTTGTTTTTGTTTTTAATGATTGATGTAGTTGTTCGTTGTATTGTTAATGGTGGGAATGTCAACGATTTGTCTTTATTTAAACTGTTTTTCATAACACATAAACGTTGTGGGAATACTAAAGGAACAATCAAAATGGACAATCCAGAGAAACTGACAACATGCGATACACAAGACGCAGACAACCAAAACAAAGACACGACACAAAATGTGTTGGACATCACTATGCCCAAATCGAATCGATCTTGATAAATTCTGTTGAATTTCTGAAGCATTGGCCTTAGTGTGACTACTGATAATCCAGGCTAACCTTAATGGAGAGTAGTAGGGAGTGTGGTTTTATATGCACCCCAAAAACCCAAGGAGGGAAGGAGGGAACGATATTAGGCCATAGACACACCCATTTCCCATATAGGGGCATGACCCCACCCCGGAACTGACGTCACAAAAAATTTGAATGTTCAAAAATTCATATATGGTCATGATGATGCTCTCGTCGCAGTATGACTCATGCTAAAAAAAATCCCCGCACCCCGACGAAAGAACGACCAAATATGGTCCCCCTCGATGCAATTTGATTCATCACATTCCGCCGTCCCGAGCGCATGATGACTCTAAACAGAAGGGTGACATCTCACAAATTTAAAAATTAAAAAAAATTCAACAAAAATTCAAAAAATTCAAAATTCAAAAAATTCAAAAAATTTAAAAAGCCAAAATTCAAAAGAATTTCAAAAATAAAAAAAATTAAAATACATAATTTACTCACGACGTATCTAGTTTTTATCATGTATCAGTTCATTTACAATCCCTGTGTCAAAAGTATAAAAATGCTGATATTTTTCGACAATCCATTGATACCATCATCAATTCACATATACCCCCCCTTTTTTTATCCACTATTACAGATTCAATGAGAACGAAGACCTGTGTTAACCCGGACACAATAAAAAAGCATTAAAATACTGATATTTTTATTCACAACCATTTTTTTTATATCCATGTTTTTTTTAACCCTTAAAATGCTCAATGTTTGATTTAAAAAAGACGCTTAGATCCATGTCGTTCAAATAGGAAAAGTCAATTACGATATTGATCTTGATATCACACGCGCTATGGTCATATGATTTTAATTCATCAGATGATAACAAGTACATCGGTTCTTTTTAATCTACACACGGACAACAGACATATCAAATATCCATCGCACACACTGACCATTATTCTTGACCCGAAATGATAAATACGCATATACTATAAACACATGTCATTAATACACAATACCTCTATTCAGAACAATGACATGATATCTATCTAATTATTACCACATGTTTTTATAAGAGTGTGCTTATCAGCTCGATCAAGGAAGGCTATATAGCGATGATTAACTCGACTGATAAGATCTCCACACGTGTTTAATGTAGTATCGTGATCATTTTTATCGTGTTTCTCAAGTCGATGTTATCGAATTATGACAAAAACCGGTATGGCTCTTTGATGTTTCTGAATAGTGGTAATCTGACGTTTATGTTTTCAAAAGGAAGTAATTCTGTTGCGGATTGAGAGTCTGTAAACCAAGGGAAATAACGTTATTCGGTATATATGTTCGATCAGAGTTTGTAAACAAAGGGAAATAGCTTTATGCGTGTGTATGTTCGATGAGAGGAGGGGGGATAACTCAATGTGTATGTTCAAAGGGAAGTAATTATACGTTTCCAGTAGGGTTAAACGTATTCAAAGGGAAGTAACTCTGAGCATAACACAACGACACGATTTCGTTCGTATCATTTATTGCGTATTCTATAATAAAGACACGACAATGCTTGACAATATACAATAGTCGTTTTAACACGATTTCGTCCGTTTATGAAATACGATACATTCTATAACAATGCACGACAAAATACAATTTTAACAGTTCGATTGTTTATTAAGTTCAATACATTCTATCATTGACGACAATGCATGACAATATACAATGTTAACAGTCAGATCTTAAAATTTTGTCCTCGCTTCCTTTTAAATCAACGGTGGGAAAGTTGTTCACTATGTGTGGCAGCTCCATTCCTCGATGTCTCCGTTTGAAGTAGTACAGGCAATACAGTCCACAGGTGTCGATGTCGTCGGGTTGGATTCGAAACGAACAGTAGTAGTATTGCGGTCCGTTGACGATCAGGACGTTAGAGAAACGGTGGTGATACGTTTCCGGTGCGCTTCCTAGCGAATCGAAAAATTCGGCGGGTCCCACGAGGGGAAAGGGAAACGCCACCCAGTGACTTCTCCCACGGTCGCACGTGTCCGTATTGACGATGAACGTGCGGGGCCTGACTCCCACGTGGGCCGGTAACTCGTCGGCGCAGCACATGGTCGCGGGATAGCCCTATAAACAGCTCTCTATCTGGAAATTGGTCATCCCAGTCTCCTTTTTTCTTCTCTTGGGTGGACGCCCTCCACCTTCCATGTCTTCATCTCCACGGGCTAGCGGGTCCTCTTCTTTCTACTTTCTGCGGAAATGGATGAGACAAAACACGTGATCGTCTTTAAAACGGCATATTTTGAGGTTGTCGTCTCTCATGGACATTTCGATTTGTTGACCTATTCCACCTCTCACTCGGTGATAGATCGGATTCTCGAAAGTGACGTCGGTAATATCTTCGCTCAAGACACTCAACGATTGGAGAACGGGAATGTAAGAATCCCTGACGTAGGAATTATCCACAAAATCACAGCACACGTAGATCCTTCGCGTCGGTGTGGTCAACTTGGGGACGAACGTAACCTCCAGAAGTGTACATTCCCACGTTCCGTCCAAGACGTAAGGGTTTGGAAAATAGACTCGAAATCGACCTCCTGCGTTATCGTTAAATATGTTCAGTGAGTCTTCGGTATTGGCAAATGCGTAAAACTGCTCCATCGTTCTCGAATTTTATTTATTTTTTGTCATCGCCCACCAGGAATAAAGTTTATAAGAGGCGGTACTCATGGCTCTCTCTTATAGATTTACGAAGAAGAAGGTTTACAAGAGACAGCAACTTTATAAGAGGAAGACTTTACCTTCAATAAATGGTCATCATGTTTTGCGTCAGTTGTGACAAGACCTTCTCGAGGAGAGACGTCATGCTTAAACATTTTCGAAACAAACACGGAACCAGTCAACCGTATCCACAGAACCATCATGCGTATCCATCACCGCTGCCATCATCACCAATACAGACATACCAGCAGTCAAGGAGCCATCATGTATATCCACCACCACCACCGCCGCCGCCATCACCAATACAGACATATAAGCAATCGAATCGTGAATATCCGCCGTCGCCGCCACCATCACCACCACCGCCACCTCCGCCACCCCCATCACCACCACTACCTTCGCCGCCGCCGCCACCACCACCACCACCACCACCACCACCACCGCCACCACCAATGAAGTGGAGAACGGGTTTTGTTTCCGACATCCGTTCACGGCAAACATTACGGGGCCGACCAGCTGCGGAAAGACGTATTTCGTTAAAACACTGCTACAAAACTGTCGGATCGAGATGGCGCCACCGCCGCAGAGAATCGTCTGGTTGTACAAGAGATGCCAACCCCTCTACGACGTCATCCGAACGACCGTGTTCACACGAGTATAATTTCGTAGAGGCATCCCGATGGACCTGGACGGCGACGACTTATTCGATCCCCGAATACGAAACGTGATAGTCTTGGACCACCTGATGTCGATTGCGGCCAAGGACCCGAGAATCAACGATCTCTTTACCAAGGGAAGTCACCACGAAACTTGACGGTAATCGCTCTGAACCAAAACATGTACTTTGGGAAAGATCTCACACAGAGGAGAAATTGTCACTACCTGGTCCTGTTCAAGAATCCGATAGATCGACAACCCATCGCGACGCTCGGAAGACATATGTACCCCGGACGGGCCCACGACTTTTTACAGAAATTCGAAGAAGTCACGAAGGAGCCCTACTCGTGCCTGGTCGTGGATCTGAAGCCCGAAACCCCGGAATGGAGGAGACTATGTACCAACGTCTTCGAGGAAGAAGCATCGGACGACATGCACACCGATCGAACGATCTCAGTGGAAGACACTGACTCAAACCAAATGGATACGCTAGAAGACGATATACTTTCAGATCAAATGGACACATCTGATGACGACATGTAACCCGATCGGATGGACTCGCTAGAAGAGGACCCGCTAGCCCGTGGAGATGAAGAAATGGAAGGTGGAAGGCGTCCACCCAAGAGAAGAAAAGTGTAGACTGGCCCCGTATGTTCATCGTCAATACGGACACGTGCGACCGTGGCGGAAGTCATTGGGTGGCGTTTCACTTTCCCCTCGTGGCACTCGCCGAATTTTTCGATTCGCTGGGAAACGCACCGGAAACGTATCACTGCCATTTCGCTAACGTCCTGATCGTCAATGGACGCAATACTACTACTGTTGGTCTCGAATCCAACCCAACGACACCGACACATGCGGACTGTATTGCCTGTACTACTTCAAACGGAGACATCGAGGAATGGAGCTGCCGGACATAGTGAAAGACTTTTCCACCGTTAATTTAAAAGGAAGCGAGGACAAAATTTTAAGATCTGACTGTTGACATATTATATTGTCATGCATTGTCGTTATGATAGAATGCATTGAGCTTAATAAACAATCGAGCTATTAAAATTGTATTTTGTCGTGCATTGTAAATGTCCCCGTTATAGAATGTATCGTGCTTCATAAACGGACGAAATCGTGTTAAAACGACTATTGTATATTGTCAAGCATTGCCGTGTCTTTATTATAGAATACGTAATACATGATACGAACGAAATCGTGTCATTGTGTTATGCTCAGAGTTACTTCCCTTTGAATATGCTTAACCCTACTGGAAACGTATAATTACTTTCCTTTGAACATACACATTGAGTTATCTCCCCTCTCATCGAACATACACCCCGAATACAGTTATTTCCCTTTGCTTTCAAACTCTGATCGAACATATATACCGAATAACGTTATTTCCCTTGGTTTACAAACTCTCAATTCGTTAGCACTATCCAGAAACATTAAAGAGCCATACCAATTTATGTCATAATTCGTTAACATCGACTTGAGAAAAGACGATAAAAACGACCACGATACTACAAAATACAAGATATTTTTATTTCCAAATCATGGGCCCCATAAGGTCATTTAAAGTACAAACATTCAAAGAAAGAATCATAATTATATAGAGTACAGCTACACAATGACATATTTATCACAACATATTAAAAGTAATAAACAATAACCAGGTTGTACATGAAACACGCGTGGAGATCTTATCAGTCGAGTTAATCATCGCTATATATATAGCCTTCCTTGATCGAGCTGATAAGCACAATCTTATAACCTCTGGTAATAATTAGATAGATATCATGTCATTGTTCTGAATAGAGGTATTGTGCATTAATTCGATAACAATTAAAGAAAGGTCGTGGTTAGCATTTTTTTTGTTTTGCTACAAACACATTCATGGAATCAATTAACTCGAGTGGTTTATCAGTAACACGTAACGATCAAGGAGTTCCTCGAGGTCAGATCAATTGAAATTTAGTCCTCAATGCAGACGATGCTGAAACGTATAGCCTTATCAGAAGTCAGAGGTTTTTCTAAGGTCAAGCTCTGTTTTTACGCGTTATTATTCTAAAAAGTAATTATTAATCATAGTATATAATCATCTTCAGATAATTCGGCCAGTGGCCTTTGTGCATACCACATCCGATCTTAAAAGGCATAGCTATCTTCTGTACTTTTAACAATCCTAATTTATCAAGGCAGTTCTTGAACCATTTTTCTCTATTACGCCTGTTGGTCGGTTTTTGATTGGTGAAACATATCAATATGGATGTCACCCTTCCGTTTTGAGTCATCATGCGCTCAGGACGGCGGAATGTGATGAATCATATTGCATCGAGGGGGACCATATTTGGTCGTTCTTTCGTCGGGGTTCGGGGAATTTATTTTAGCATGAGTCATACTGCAACGAGAGCGTCATCATGACCATATATGGATTTTTGAACATTCAAATTTTTTGTGCCGTCAGTTCCGGGGTGGGGTTATGCCCCTATATGGGAAATGGGTGTTTCTATGGCCTTATATGGTTCCCTCCTTCCCTCCTTGGGTTTTTGGGGTGAATAAAAAAACACTCCCTACTACTATGGACTAATCTTCCAGATCATAACTGTTAAAAAATCACAGTGAAAGGAATACAACACACAGAGTGTCCCATTGATAACGTTAATTTTAATGTTCATTTTATAAGGCGTTGTTGTTTGATAAGACAATTTAAAAAATGGTCGTGACAAAAAGAAATTCTGACATGGTATTATATTAGAGGTGTGGATGCTTAGCTTCTCTCTAAACACTAAGAAAGGAGAATTGGGCATATGCAATTAGCTTACCTCCGCCACTTTTTATTTTAGTGTCTGTATAAAAAAAGTCTGAAGACGGGGTAATCAGAAGCCGTAAATCGAAGGACAGACAATACAACTGCCAAAAGAGAAAAGACAAAAGGACAGTACATTATCTACATATAAATGGAAAGTTCACAATAGGAAAATTGAAATAATATCTTTTCTTGTAAGTTTTGTTCTTAACCGGCCCTCATTGGCAATTTCGAGATGTAGGTCAAGGTATGAAACACTAGTTTATGCAAAAACATAGACACGATACAGCATTAATGTCAGTCTTGAATACTGATCGCCATGATACGAGATGATAAATTAATTTTTGATATTATTCTTAATGTAGCTGAACCCTAAATAACATAATATGCATGTGGTTCTCATCAATTTTAACTATGGGACCAGCAATTTTGTCATTTATTTACAGGCGCCATTCTTCTTCCGGAAGGGAATAATGGGTACAATGGAAGACACATCCCAGGATACAAGGACATAGTTCAAATCCAATATGGAACAGAAGAACATGTTCCCCACTATGGAAATTACTATGGTAATTTGCGACGATCTGAAATCGGCGGCATACGACGTGGCCGTTCTCAAAGATCGGCTAATCCACGAAACAATGTTAACATTCATTTTGGCAGACAAATTTATAGCCAGAATGAAAACTATGATGCAGCTTTAAATAGAGTCTTAAATCTTCTCATGTCTTCTTTTGGTAAAGGACATATTGGTTCTGCTTCATATAGGAAAGTTGATACATTGAAAGACAGGAATGAAGAATTTGGGTTCGGCAACGGAAACAGATTCAATATAGGTATAAACAGCAAAGCCCAAACAAGCAGGAACAGAAAGAGATACACAGACGCACATAGAAGTAGAGAAGAATCTGACTATAAAGCTGGTAATGTCTATACCAACGGAAATCGATTTGATGGCCAAAAGGTAAACGATCATAAAAGCAGAAACGGACAAGGTTTTGGTAGAAATGACAACAAGAGAGAATATCGCAATGGCCTGATAAATCAACGTGGAAATGGTTACAAAGGTCGACAGGATCTTGTTAGTATTAGGAGGAATATAGAAATCGAGACGGATATAAAGGAGAATCTGGCATTGATTATGGAAACCAGAATCTGTATAGAGGTTAAGGTCGTCGTCGCTATGATCTTGAAGAAAGCAAATATTGTCCGAAATCGCATACATAAATTTTTAGAGAGAATCCCTCTGTTAATTACGTTGGCGGTAAAGGAAACCAATATGGAGTTGAGAGCACTTTCGGAAACATTGGACAGATTTTCAGGAAGAAATGAGAAGAAAAGGACTGGAAGCGTATTATACAGATGCCTGTTTTAATGTTATGCATTACTGACAATGAAAACGTTTACAAAATTGGAGAAAAGGTCAATTTCAAAGAGAATAAAAATGGAAATGTGTGTTTATTAACTTATTATTATGTAGCTTCAAATTAAAAGAGAGTACATTAAAACGTAACTTTAAAACGATATTTTTATTGTAGCAGTTGGGGTGTCGTGGTCTTGATCGTATGGTAGTTGGATTTACAATTACCTATGCAATCAGTGGCTATCATCACGAACATTGTGAGTTTGAAACCCGCTCAAGCGAGTTGTATTCGATACAACATGATGTGATAAAAGTTTGTCAGTGACTTGTGGCAGGTCGGTGGTTATTTTCCGGGTACTCGATTTCCTCCACCAATAAAACTGACCGCTACGATGAAACTGAAATATTGTTCAAAGTGGCGTTAAGCACATAACCCTAACCCTATTTGTAGCATTAACATCCATTTTGGTTTCAGACATGACAATTTCAGACAAGATCACTGACCTTTTTGTCTACATTGATTTTTAGCTGAACTTGTTTTTTGTCTAGATTACTTTATTGTATTCCAGCTTATTCACTTTCCTTGCTATTAAATTACCATTAATATATTATTTGCTAAATGTGCTCAAGTCACATCCCGTACGTTTCATTTTCTGATACTTGGCGGTATCCTAATGTAGGTTTTTAGTATTTAGATGGGTAAATACAAGTTTCATCAACAATTCCATGTTTTTCTTTTGATGCAACATGTAGAATCGATTATTTTAAGACAATTTTCGTCTATGACATTTTACTGCAAATGTTTAATAAAGAAGTCATTAATTTTATAAATATTACAATGCATTTAACACGGCTTTTGGTAAATAGTATACTATATGGTACATCATGACTGCTTGGTGGTGACTGTTGAGCCTGTTTACTAGGGTTTATTCCCATTTCTCCTCATGTGAGTATTTACAAAAATATTCCCATTTTGCCTTAGTAAAATTTTCATGATCAGATATACCTCAATAAGACAAAATATGAAGTTGTGTAAACACTAATTAATTAGGTGTCATTTGTTTGTTTTTCAATTTAGCTCTTGTAAGGTGTAGTGTTAAATTACACTTCAGTAAATATTAAGGAAAATAGATAAAATTAGAAAAGATATAAATGATATCGATATAATTTTTTATTAAATAATGATATGATAAAGAACTACAACAAATAAAACACATTATATTGTTAGCTAGAGAACACATTATATTGTTAGCTAGAGAACACATTATATTGTTAGCTAGAGAACACATTATATTGTTAGCTAGAGAACACATTATATTGTTAGCTAGAGAACACATTATATTGTTAGCTAGAGAAAAAATTATATTGTTAGCTAGAGAACACATTATATTGTTAGCTAGAGAACACATTATATTGTTAGCTAGAGAACACATTATATTGTTAGCTAGAGAACACATTATATTGTTAGCTAGAGAACACATTATATTGTTAGCTAGAGAACACATTATATTGTTAGCTAGAGAACACATTATATTGTTAGCTAGAGAACACATTATATTGTTAGCTAGAGAACACATTATATTGTTAGCTAGAGAACACATTATATTGTTAGCTAGAGAACACATTATATTGTTAGCTAGAGAACACATTATATTGTTAGCTAGAGAACACATTATATTTTTTAGCTAGAGAACACATTATATTGTTAGCTAGAGAACACATTATATTGTTAGCTAGAGAACACATTATATTGTTAGCTAGAGAACACATTATATTGTCAGCTAGAGAACACATTATATTGTTAGCTAGAGAACACATTATATTGTTAGCTAGAGAACACATTATATTGTTAGCTAGAGAACACATTATATTGTTAGCTAGAGAACACATTATATTGTTAGCTAGAGAACACATTATATTGTTAGCTAGAGAACACATTATATTGTTAGCTAGAGAACACATTATATTTTTAGCTAGAGAACACATTATATTGTTAGCTAGAGAACACATTATATTGTTAGCTAGACAACACAGTATATTGTTAGCTAGAGAACACATATTGTTAGCTAGAGAACACATTATATTGTTAGCTAGAGAACACATTATATTGTTAGCTAGAGAACACATTATATTGTTAGCTAGAGAACACATTATATTGTTAGCTAGAGAACACATTATATTGTTAGCTAGAGAACACATTATATTGTTAGCTAGAGAACACATTATATTGTTAGCTAGAGAACACATTATATTGTTAGCTAGAGAACACATTATATTGTTAGCTAGAGAACACATTATATTGTTAGCTAGAGAACACATTATATTGTTAGCTAGAGAACACATTATATTGTTAGCTAGAGAACACATTATATTGTTAGCTAGAGAACACATTATATTGTTAGCTAGAGAACACATTATATTGTTAGCTAGAGAACACATTATATTGTTAGCTAGAGAACACATTATATTGTTAGCTAGAGAACACATTATATTGTTAGCTGAAGAACACATTATATTGTTAGCTAGAGAACACATTATATTGTTAGCTAGAGAACACATTATATTGTTAGCTAGAGAACACATTATATTGTTAGCTAGAGAACACATTATATTGTTAGCTAGAGAACACATTATATTGTTAGCTAGAGAACACATTATATTGTTAGCTAGAGAACACATTATATTGTTAGCTAGAGAACACATTATATTGTTAGCTAGAGAACACATTATATTGTTAGCTAGAGAACACATTATATTGTTAGCTAGAGAACACATTATATTGTTAGCGAGAGAACACATTATATTGTTAGCGAGAGAACACATTATATTGTTAGCTAGAGAACACATTATATTGTTAGCTAGAGAACACATTATATTGTTAGCTAGAGAACACATTATATTGTTAGCTAGAGAACACATTATATTGTTAGCTAGAGAACACATTATATTGTTAGCTAGAGAACACATTATATTGTTAGCTAGAGAACACATTATATTGTTAGCTAGAGAACACATTATATTGTTAGCTAGAGAACACATTATATTGTTAGCTAGAGAACACATTATATTGTTAGCTAGAGAACACATTATATTGTTAGCTAGAGAACACATTATATTGTTAGCTAGAGAACACATTATATTGTTAGCTAGAGAACACATTATATTGTTAGCTAGAGAACACAGTATATTGTTAGCTAGAGAACACATTATATTGTTAGCTAGAGAACACATTATATTGTTAGCTAGAGAACACATTATATTGTTAGCTAGAGAACACATTATATTGTTAGCTAGAGAACACATTATATTGTTAGCGAGAGAACACATTACATTGTTAGCTAGAGAACACATTATATTGTTAGCTAGAGAACACATTATATTGTTAGCTAGAGAACACATTATATTGTTAGCTAGAGAACACATTATATTGTTAGCTAGAGAACACATTATATTGTTAGCTAGAGAACACATTATATTGTTAGCTAGAGAACACAGTATATTGTTAGCTAGAGAACACAGTATATTGTTAGCTAGAGAACACATTATATTGTTAGCTAGAGAACACATTATATTGTTAGCTAGAGAACACATTATATTGTTAGCTAGAGAACACATTATATTGTTAGCGAGAGAACACATTATATTGTTAGCGAGAGAACACATTATATTGTTAGCTAGAGAACACATTATATTGTTAGCTAGAGAACACATTATATTGTTAGCTAGAGTACACATTATATTGTTAGCTAGAGAACACATTATATTGTTAGCTAGAGAACACATTATATTGTTAGCTAGGGAACACATTATATTGTTAGCTAGAGAACACATTATATTGTTAGCTAGAGAACACAGTATATTGTTAGCTAGAGAACACATTATATTGTTAGCTAGAGAACACATTATATTGTTAGCTAGAGAACACATTATATTGTTAGCTAGAGAACACATTATATTGTTAGCTAGAGAACACATTATATTGTTAGCTAGAGAACACATTATATTGTTAGCTAGAGAACACATTATATTGTTAGCTAGAGAACACATTATATTGTTAGCTAGAGAACACATTATATTGTTAGCTAGAGAACACATTATATTGTTAGCTAGAGAACACATTATATTGTTAGCTAGAGAACACATTATATTGTTAGCTAGAGAACACATTATATTGTTAGCTAGAGAACACATTATATTGTTAGCTAGAGAACACATTATATTGTTAGCTAGAGAACACATTATATTGTTAGCTAGAGAACACATTATATTGTTAGCGAGAGAACACATTATATTGTTAGCTAGAGAACACATTATATTGTTAGCTAGAGAACACATTATATTGTTAGCTAGAGAACACATTATCTTGTTAGTTAGAGAACACATTATATTGTTAGCTAGAGAACACATTATATTGTTAGCTAGAGAACACATTATATTGTTAGCGAGAGAACACATTATATTGTTAGCTAGAGAACACATTATCTTGCTAGCTAGAGAACACATTATATTGTTAGCTAGAGAACACATTATCTTGTTAGTTAGAGAACACATTATATTGTTAGCTAGAGTACACATTATATTGTTAGCTAGAGAACACATTATATTGTTAGCTAGAGAACACATTATATTGTTAGCTAGAGTACACATTATATTGTTAGCTAGAGAACACATTATATTGTTAGCTAGAGAACACATTATATTGTTAGCTAGAGAACACATTATATTGTTAGCTAGAGAGCACATTATATTGTTAGCTAGAGTACACATTATATTGTTAGCTAGAGAACACATTATATTGTTAGCTAGAGAACACATTATATTGTTAGCTAGAGAACACATTATATTGTTAGCTAGAGAACACATTATATTGTTAGCTAGAGAACACATTATATTGTTAGCTAGAGAACACATTATATTGTTAGCTAGAGAACACATTATATTGTTAGCTAGAGTACGGAAGGAATTTATTGTTAGCTAGAGTACGGAAGGAATTTATTGTTAGCTAGAGTACGGAAGGAATTTATTTAAATCAAATTTTAACCACAATATAAAGTTAGCACTATAAAGAAGACATATAACATTTATTTTCACACATTATCATAGACAAAATAAATGTATTTATGTTATTTTAAATACATATCTGAGAAAGAAATTCATAAAACACAATAAAAAGAATTAAGCACCAAATCAATACAAAGCAGTTTGTCATAAAAGTACACATAGTTCAATGTTAACCTAGCCACCAAGCTTTAACAAATACGAAGCTGCGTAACAATACTCGATGAATGTTTGGGAACAGTAGTTAATTCTGTCTTCAGTCTTACAAATCCTTCGTCAATTTCACGGTATTTCTCTGCCCTTTTGTGTTTATGTCCGTCATTTGAGTACTGCTCTATTCTTACTTCGTTGGCTGTCTGTTCCTTCTTGAATTCGTCAATTATCTTGTAGACGGTGGGGCGCGCTACACCGACTCTCTTTTTCAGTTTTTATGTCAGCCTTCCGGATAGTTATTGGTTCTTGGTCGTTCAGCTTGGTAGTGGTTCTATGTTGGTTGAGCAAAACGTCATTCCATCCAGATCTCAGTTACATATTCAGCTAGTTTGGATCTGTCATCACTGGGTGATGCATTCACCGGTGTTTGTCACCAAATATTCTCTATTTATTCCAATGGTACATCTTAATAGTCAGTTTGTAACCCATACGCCTTCTCCAGAACGCCTTTGAGTAGTGGAAGAGACAATCCTGTAGTTCTTCAGTTGCACATGTGTATGTAGCTACATTGTGGTATGCACAATCTGAGTCAAGACTAACTTCTGGGAGGAAAAGTTAAAGTTGTGTCTGTTGGCAATATCCTTGAGCTATGTGAAGAATCTGTTGTATATAGCAGTGTCTATTTTTGGTAGTAAGGAAAATACCAACGGAAACATAACATCACCATGCAACAAATGCGTGGATGGTGAATGTCTGGACAAACATTGGTGGAGCTTTGTAGAAGGTACCACAATTGCCCTTTGACATACCATAAAGCCAAGTTATGTAATTTGCCTGTATTTTTAAAATTCTTAAAATAAAGGATTTGTAATTCAATCACGGTCAAACTTAAGACTATAAGAAGAGTATTAAGATACCAAAGGGGTAATCAATATCTGTAAATCGAAGAAGGCCAGACAACACAATGGCCAAATGAAAAAAGACAAAAGGACAAACAACGATCTACAAAGTACAACACAGAAAGCTAAAGATCTAGCAACACGAATCCCACTAAATACCGGGGTGAACTCAGGTGCCCCGGAAGGATAGACAGTCCCTACTCCACTAGTGGCATCCGCCGTGTTACTCTAGTTACAAACCCGGTGATAAATGATAAAGGACCGGGAAGTGCTTATGGCTATGAAATTAATGCACTCTGTATTTGTTGCTTCCATTTCACTTTCCATTCCTGTCCCATTTGTCGCATCCGTCCTGTTACTCGTGTGAGAATCCGTTGAGAAGCAATTAACGTGAAAAGACGGTCCGAATCATGACTTCGATGAAAGGAACATATATGTAGTCACCTGGGACACAGACGTTAGGGTTCGTGATATGGGTGGAGATGCATTGTTTGGATGTCCCTTGCTTCAGATGATTGTAATATTTATTATTATACTTCGTGTAAGTTTCTGTAGTGATATTTGGTAATGTAATATTTTGACATATTACCTGGGTAATATTTTGGCATATTACCTGGACAATTAGACACTCAGTATAATAATGATATTAATGTGGTCTTGTCCAGGTAATATGCCAAAATATTACCCAGGTCTGAGAGACATATTACCCGACCGAAGGGTAATATGTCTCTCAGACCTGGGTAATATGTCCAGATAATATGCCAAAATATTACCCAGGTCTGAGAGACATATTACCCTTCGGTCGGGTAATATGTCTCTCAGACCTGGGTAATATTTTGGCATATTACCTGGACAAGACCACATTATTAAAAAAATATTATGGCTATCCTGCTTAGGTATTTTGATTTTCTTGCTCCTAGAGACGTTTACGTTCTTTGGTTTTCCAATCTGTTGACTGTGGGTGTACCTGATGAAGGTTATACAACTATCCAATCTGTTGACTGTGGGTGTACCTGATGAAGGTTATACAACTATTGAGTCATGTGCATGCACTGAATTAGTTTTAGCGTTTTTTCCCCTGTATTTGAATCATATGAAAAATTATTCTGTACAATGTATATTTAAAATGCTGAGTTACATTTCAGACAAATTAAGAAACATTCATGTGTGTATATACCATCACAACCACATCGGAGGTGTAATGTTGAGGGGCTCTTCTCGAGAGCGGTAGGTCGTGGGTTAGATTTAGGTCAGTTCAAACCAAAGACTATAAAATTGGCATTGCTGCTTCCCTGCTAAGCACACATCACTTAGGAGTAAAAGTAAAGTCATGTTTAATTGGAATCAAGAATCGAAAATCGAACACTATAAAAATAACTAAGCGTGTTATTATAGAACAAAGTGGGCATCACGAGAATTTTATCGAATATAACTTGTTCCTGCCATGATATAGCTGAAAAAATTGCTCATTTGGCGCTAAACAACAATCGCTCACTCACTATATACATACCATCACTACACGCTTAAACACAGTGACAACAATAATGACAGCCTTTAGGTTGACTTTTCATGACATGATATCACCTTAGTTAATTAAGCTATATCTTATATAGTGGATTTGGCATGAAGGGGGGTTAGAAGAGTTTGAAGATACCACCTCTCTTATAAGGCCACTTTTACTGTGTCCCAAAGGTGATCTCTTAATACAGGTTTGACTGTATATATGAAAATAAAACAACATTAAGACGTAGAAAATATTATCTCGTTATATTTTTACCACAATCATCAATTAAAAAGCTTCGTTCATATGTAATATTTGTCAACAAAATCCGGAACACCTGAAATAGAAAACAATGAAATAATTAAATCTATGTAAATATATGTTTTCTGCATGATTTATTCAGTACACCAGATATAGGTGTTCTGTATGATTAATTCAGTACACCGGATATATTCGTTCTGTATGATTTATTCAGCACATCGGATATATGTTTTCTGTATGATTTATTCAGTACACCGGGTATATGTTTTCTGTATGATTTATTCAGTACACCGGGTAAATGTTTTCTGTATGATTGATTCAGTACACCGGATATATGTTTTCTGTATGATTGATTCAGTACACCAGATATATGTTTTCTGTATGATTAATTCAGTACACCGTATATATGTTTTCTGTAGATTAATTCAGTACACCGTATATATGTTTTCTGTATGATTAATTCAGTACACCGGATATATGTTTTCTGCATGATTTATTCAGGACACCGTATATATGTTTTCTGTAGATTAATTCAGTATACCGGATATATGTTTTCTGTATGCTTAATTCAGTACACCGGATAAATGCTTTCTGTATGTCTCGTCTCTAGAAAAGTATTCTGTCAATTGAGTACAAATGACGAGAGATAGTATTGGTTGGTTGGTTGATTTATGGTGTTTAACGCCCCTCAACAATAATTCAGCTACTAGTATATCGTGGCGGTCAGTTTTATAAGTGGAGGAAACCGGAGTACCCGGAGAAGACCTACGACCTGTTGCAAGTCACTGACAAACTGTATCACACAATGCTTTATCGAGTACATCTCGCCATTAACGGGGTTCGATCTCACAGCTTTAATGGTGATAGGCACTGATTGCACAGGTAGTTGAAAATCCAACCACCATGCGATCACGACCACGACGGCCCCGATCGCCGAGATAGTATTGGCAATTTGATTTTAGTTCAAAGTTGAAAATTATTTCCTTGTTTTGTCTTATGTGTTGTCTAACATTTTGCATGATGATTATTTTATTTATTTTATTGAACTAATATATTATACATTAGATGTGGTAACTTCTGTGTCATGCAGAATAAATATATTATGCATAACATTCCAGATTAGGATTTACAACAACGCTGCTTACCTTTCCAGTTATATGTGAGGGTTAACATTTTACTCACATTTGGAAACCATTTGCATGCTCATATCATTGCACTAAGAAGGGACGTCTAAGAGTAAAGCACTAGTTTAACTTCGCTACTTTTAATTGAAGTGCCTGTATCAAGCCAGAGAGGTTAGCGGTTATATATATGTCTGTAAGAGGTATTAATTTTGCCTCCGGTTCTACGAGATTTCTATAAGACTTTAGAACTGTTCTGATAGTGTGGCATTTTCTATTTTTCATTTTATGAGTAATAATCGTACTAAGACAGACGGTAACCAGATTTGCAACCAAACATTGAAGATAAGAATAATCAAATATTCATACCATCAACTTACACAAAAAAAAAAAAAAAAAAAAAAAAATACAAAAAATAAAAAACAAAGCAAAACAAAACAAAAACAAAAATACCAAAGGGTAATCAGAGTCCGTAAATCGAAGAAAAACAGATAACACAATGTAATTAAGGATTAATCGCAATTTTGTTAGGTTCATGAAGAAATAACCTCAATCAGGTTGTACACACCGTGTAGCCTGCGTAACGGGTTACGCGATGGTGTGTACAACCTGATTAAGGTTATTTCGAATGAACCGAACAAATAATTTCGATCAATCCTTATAAATTAATTCAAACTTGTTTTGCTATGATATTGAAAAATATATTTATTTTGTCAAAATAAGGCAAATAATCGGAAATAAATTTTAATAACCCCAAAGGTGCTTCATTTAAAGAAAATCACCTGATGACAACGGCACGCGACGCCTTGAAAACGACGTCTATTTTCAGATTCCGTATATTGGAAAATAACCTCAGCTTTTTAAACCAATCAAAACACGTATAAAATGACATGTGACTCTAAAATTAATTTATTCACGTATGTATCTTATACAGTGTGATCAATGCGCATTGCAAACACGAGCTAACTTTTTCTGTGGATTTTCAGGGCCAAAAGTGGTGTGCATAATACACGATTACACGAATGTACATTGTGCAACCCTATTGACGATAATTTATGATATTTTGTTTGTGATAAACAAAATTGACATTAGCCATGACTTACCAATTACAATCACCAACCATATCTTCTTCTACCACCCCAATGACGCCTTCGCCAACGTCCATGATGGCCCCATCTACGTCTAGGCCACCACCCACCTCCTCCATGGTGGCCACCACCACCCCATCTCCCGTATCCACCGCCGCCACCACCCCAACTATCCCCACCCCATTGCCCTGTAAGTTGAAAATAATAAACTTGTCAGAATTATTTTGTCAGGCTTAAATTTTTTGTATTGTGACTTTCCACCTTAATTAAAATGCTGTATTTCAATATACATTCATTAGCATTATTAAGAATATAGGTAATGCAACATAATTAAAATATCTCATATTAATTAACACATTAACTAAATGGTTTTCAAACAGGTTGAATTTTCAATTTTCAGATTTCTCTCAAATATTGTTTGTTTTATATTTTGCCTTTTTTTCTCTCCCATGACTGTGTCTTGTTCATCTGCATAGTATTTATGTCTCTATTGTATGCTCATTGATTTCAGTAGTTTAAATTTATAAAAGTTTATTGTGTTGTCCTATTATGTGTCTTTACGTTCTGAGTTCCGTGTTGTAATATCCGTTACGACTGCCGCATAAAAACGATGTTCGGTTCGTCCTTACCTCCAGTTGTTTATAGAAGGGCTCATGTCTTACTTACGAGGGGCCCGGGTGGCTCAATGAGTTAGGTAGTTGGATTACCTAACAACTCATACCAGCCTATCACCAATACGGCGTGGATTCGCGCCCGGCTTTGTAAATTACAAAAAAGGTGCACTTGACTCGCAGCCGCAAGTGATAAAGTTTACCAGTTGCTTGCCCATGGTCGGTGGTTTTCTCCGGGTACTCCGGCTTCCTCCATCACTAAAACTGGTCGCCATGATATAGCTGAAATATTGTTGAAAGTGGCGTTAAACACCAAAAATCAAAAAATCTAAATTTTACTTACGCTATGTGTGTTTGTATTCGTCTAGTAACGTCCAACACATATTGTGTTGTGTTTTTAATTTTTTTCTTCTTCATCTTGCCAGTTTCTCTGTATTGTTCATTTATGATTGACCCTTCGGTATTCTCTAACGTTTATTTAACATTTATTGAAATTTATAAAACATTTTTAGAAAGTACACAAGGTGTGTAATATGTTTTCATCTTCAATGAATTACAAATCGATATCAAACATATCTTAAAGGAATAATTCTTCCAAACCTCACGTTTTAACAATAATCCCAATTAGTATTAATGATAATTGCTTAGAATTATGTTTCTATGACAATTTTGTACAGTAAATGACGTTTCGTCATACAAAAAGCTGATTTGACGCTTTTAGAACTTTTGATTACATATATAAATTGTCGTCGAAGAGATAAGACAAAGGGGAATATTAATTAGATAGAACAGAAATATTATCTAAAAATAGGGTGCCGTCGTGGTCGTGATCGTATGGTAGTTAGATTGACTACCTATCAGTGCCTAGCACCACTAAAGTTGTGAGTTCGAATCCCGCTGAGGCGAGGTGGTTTCCTCCACCAATAAAACTGACTGACATGATATAACTGAAATATTGTTGAAAGTGGCGTTAAACCCCATTATCCTAACTATAATCCTTATATTAAAAGACAAGCAACTTCTGTGAAACACAAAACATCAATCAGAGGGAACAGTACACATTCCACTTTTCTATTCAGACAAAACAACACAAGAAAAACATATATCAAAAATATATTTAAAAAAAAATGTCATCAGGAGTTTATACAGAAAACAGTGGATGAGAACAAGTGCATCGAATTGGCAATCCTCGCTCATTCCATGAATTACAACATTCGTGCATACAGATGACCCGCAAACACACTTCAGTCAAGGGTAGCCCTGAAGATGCCCAAGACTTATTTCTAAAGATGTCTCTTTACTATTTTAGCAATATAACAATTGTGAATGAAAATTTGGAAAGTGGTTGGGGTCGTCATAGTCTAGTCATGAGAAGAAAAAACTGTAAAGATAATATTCATTAGAAGAGTTCTTAAATAGTTATAGCAAAACTCTTGTTTATTCATCCACCGACAGCATTACTTTTGTAAGCAACGTTTGTATGACCAAGCCAAACAAGATATTTATCGTAGTCTTCTTCGAAATGTAGATTATATAAATATGTGAAATGTAACGTAGAAATACAGTTTAATTATCAACCGACGCCATTATTTATTTATTTATTTATTTATTTATTTATTTATTTATTTATTTATTTATTTATTTATTATAATTAATTTTAATTAATTGATTAATTAATTTTTTATATATTAATTAATTAATTAATTAATTAATTAATTAATTAATTATTATTATTATTATTTTTTTTTTTATTAACAATTGAAGTGTGTATAATCGCAAATAAACACAATTAGAACAAAGTAAATTAAATATACAGTAAAAAATTGGTAATGAACATGAAGAATGAATACGTAGATATCAAATTTAGTGCGCACGAGGCGTCTTAGGAACAATCTTCATTAGTCAAAATATTTGAAAGTAAAATAATCGTAATATCTAAGGGAGCAATAAATTAGCCTACCTTCTGTTGGAGCAAAAACAGTCATCAAGACCAAGAATATGGCCAAGCAGGCCAGTGTTTTCCTCATAGTTGCCATTCTGAGTTCGTGCAATAGTAACCTATATCACTTATGGTATGAAATTGTTGCCTATTTATATATAGATATAAGTAGAGAAAAAAACAATGATTAATTTAATTACAAGTTTTTTCTACGATTTTACAACAATTTGTTTACCACTTCTATCTAGTTAATAAATTTCTTATAATTAGTTAACTCATTATCTATGGGGCTCAAAAAGGGTACATGAAATTTCTATATCGAATTTTATCGACCCACGATGCCGATTTCTAAAAAAATGTGGTTTTAATATAATATTTATAATAAAAAAATGTTTCTCGATCTGAAATTTCATCCTTTCGATTTGTATTATGGAAATTTAGGATTATTCTAGATTAATTTCCTTTATGCGGTACCTCCCACAAACATAAAAACACAAGACATATCATATTTGTTATTTCTATATTAAAATGTACTTGTTTATGTTGTCATGTAAAACGTTATTGTAAACAATAGAGAGAGAAAGTCAACGCCAAGTCGTTTATTGATGTGCAGCATGTTGTATGTACACTTGTATTGTGTTTTCATGTCACGGTCGTTCAAACAAATTCCCCTTATTATTTTTTTCTTATTTTGCTTGTGGTCCTATATTCTATGACGTACAAGTATGTATTTCTATATGATGGATATCTCTCCAATCAAAATTTTTGGTATATACAGTATATTAGATAGTTAAAACGTAGATAGATATCAAATTTAGTGCGCACAACGCGTTTCTGGAATAGGCTGTATCATGTACGTCCAAGGTCAAAAGGTTGGAGAGATGACTTTAGTTTATGCAATTAAAAATAACAAAGTACAATTTCTTGTGGATAACCCCCGCATCTGGGAAATAAATTATATACAACAAATGACATCAAAATGACATAGCCGCATCGACAGTGTTTTGGTTAACGTCCTCGCCACGATTGCGGAATGTATGTCGTTGGTTCGAGCCCCGATGGAATCAAACCATTTGTATTTGTTGCTTATCCGCTAAGCACGCAGCATTAAGGAGAAATAACAAAGACTGATTGGCTTGGAATCAAGATAACGTGTCGGAGTGGAGCGACATGTCTTCCCGTCGACTGTAGTGTCTTTGAGCTAGCACAATAAAATAAAACAAAACTTGTTGGCCGCGTACCATTATCATATCATTGAATGTAACGTGCTCTCGCCATGATATAGCTGAAAAATTGCTCATTTGGTGGTAAACAACAATCACTCACTCACGCTAGAGGCCGTTTCATACTCATTTATTGTATCAATCATGCTCATTTTTTCAGACTCTATTGTGAATATGAAATATAGAACAGCAATAAAGGCCTGTTGATATAACTGAATATTTTTCAGTAATTTGTTTGACAAGTGTAATCCCTTGTAATTCATTTGATAGATGCAGTCCTTTGTTTAGAAAGTACTGGTATTAAAAGCGGACATGGAACAGACAGTGTATCAACTCGGATATTAAATGATCGTAGGCAATGTGAAATATATAGTCCTAATAGAGAATGGGACAGAACGAAGTCAACAGGCAATGGGACAGGTTGAATTCCTGATAGAAAATGGGACAGGACTAAGCCTACATCCAATGGGACAGGACGTTGTCATCAGACAATGAGACAGGATAAAGCACTTATAGAAAATAGCACAGTACGAAGTCTGCACAGACATTGGGATAGACAAGTCATCAGCCAATGGGAGAGGACAAGGTCATCAAGCAATGACACAGGATGAAGTCCTCATAGAAAATATGACAGAACTAAGTCAACATTGAAAGTGGGACCAAATGAAGACACTTGACAATGGGACAGGATAAAGTCATCATAGAAAATAGGACAGAACTCAATCAATATTGAGAGTGGGACCGAATGAAGTCATCAGACAATGGGACAGGATGAAGTCATCATAGGAAATGGGACAAGACGAAGTCTCCATAGAGAGTAAGGCAGAATGAAGTCATTAGACGAGGAAACCGAACGAAGTCATCAGAAAATTGGACAGTACGAAGTCATCCGACAACGGGACAGAATGAAGTCTACATAGAAAGTGGGGCAGAACGAAGTCATCATGAAATGTGACAGGGCGTAGACATGATACGATGGGACAGAACGAAGTCATCAGACAGTGGGACAGGAAGAGGTCCTCAGAAAATGGAACACGATGAAGTCCTCATAAACTATGTGTCGGGATGAAGTCTTCATAGAATAGCATATAAACTTGAATAGGTAGACCAGAAACTTGGGTGTGACAGTTATATTCCTATTTGAAAATGATAAATTGACCATGTTTGTGCCTGTCCAAGTCCGGACCTGGATTTCCAACATCATATGTCGTGGTCTTTTTTGTGCTCAGTGAGTTCAATACATAAATGGTAAAACCGAAAAAATGCCCACCTGGCGATAATCAGTAATAACAGACAAACGAAATAACTAAATTCATGTTTATTTTACAATAGTTTTAATTATTCATTGTGGATTCATAATAGAAACGTAAAACATAAAACCACATAGAAATATGTATCACTGGTATACATTTTAACATTGATTGTGATTGAAAAAAGATATTATTCTCTCCATTTGTTTTGTATAAAGTGTCATGTTTTCTATATGTTATTTGTAATTACTTACATAATGGTGTCGAACACGATTTCCATATTAGATGATATTCGTGTCATTTGGTAGTAACACACCGGATTCCACTGGTGGAGCAGGAAATGCTCACCTTCCAGAGCACTTGAGTTCTTCCCAGTATATATTTTTTTGGGTGTTCGCATTGCTCAATCATTATATTTCTGTGTAGTGTTTTTGTAGATCATTGTGTTTCGTTTTTGTCTTTTGTCTTTTGTCTTTTTGCCATTGTGTTGTATGTCCTTTTGTCTTTTTTCTTTTTGCCATTGTGTTGTATGTCCTTTTGTCTTTTTGTCTTTTTGCCATTGTGTTGTATGTCCTTTTGTCTTTTTGTCTTTTTGCCATTGTGTTGTATGTCCTTTTGTCTTTTTTCTTTTTGCCATTGTGTTGTATGTCCTTTTGTCTTTTTTCTTTTTGCCATTGTGTTGTATGTCCTTTTGTCTTTTTGTCTTTTTGCCATTGTGTTGTATGTCCTTTTGTCTTTTTTCTTTTTGCCATTCTGTTGTATGTCCTTTTGTCTTTTTGTCTTTTTGCCATTGTGTTGTATGTCCTTTTGTCTTTTTGTCTTTTTGCCATTGTGTTGTATGTCCTTTTGTCTTTTTGTCTTTTTGCCATTGTGTTGTATGTCCTTTTGTCTTTTTTCTTTTTGCCATTGTGTTGTATGTCCTTTTGTCTTTTTGCCATTGTGTTGTATGTCCTTTTGTCTTTTTGTCTTTTTGCCATTGTGTTGTATGTCTTTTTGTCTTTTTTCTTTTTGCCATTGTGTTGTATGTCTTTTTGTCTTTTTTCTTTTTGCCATTGTGTTGTATGTCCTTTTGTCTTTTGTCTTTTTGCCATTGTGTTGTATGCCCTTTTGTCTTTTTTCTTTTTGCCATTGTGTTGTATGTCTTATTGTCTTTTTTCTTTTTGCCATTGTGTTGTATGTCCTTTTTTCTTTTTGCCATTGTGTTGTATGTCTTTTTGTCTTTTTTCTTTTTGCCATTGTGTTGTATGTCCTTTTGTCTTTTTGTCTTTTTTCTTTTTGCCATTGTGTTGTATGTCCTTTTTTCTTTTTGCCATTGTGTTGTATGTCTTTTTGTCTTTTTTCTTTTTGCCATTGTGTTGTATGTCTTTTTGTCTTTTTTCTTTTTGCCATTGTGTTGTATGTCTTTTTGTCTTTTTTCTTTTTGCCATTGTGTTGTATGTCTTTTTGTCTTTTTTCTTTTTACCATTGTGTTGTATGTCCTTTTGTCTTTTGTCTTTTTGCCATTGTGTTGTCTGTCTTTTTGTCTTTTTTCTTTTTGCCAATTTGTTGTATGTCCTTTTGTACTTTTTCTTTTTGCCATTGTGTTGATTTACGTCTTCTGGTTACCCCTTTGGTATTTTCAAACCTTTCCTCAATAAATAAATCATGATAAATGTCTAACTATATGCTACCTTTGTTCTCACTTATGAAATTTACTTCGTACTAGTGTGGTATGTGTGGCCAATATAATGTATCATGGCATTTCTACCACTTAATACGTCTGGGAAACGCAATACAGCTGATGATGAGAGTGACGATAAACATTGACTGTTGCTTAGTGAGCTCTAGTACCATAGAAATTCCGCTAAGCGTGTCGGTCTAGTACAAAGCGGACATCATCATCATCTCATCGAAATTTAACTTATTCTGTCCATGATATAGTTGAAATAGTGTTCTCTTGGCGCTAAGCAACAATCACTGTCTCGTGTGAGGAAAATTGTGTAACACAACATTGAAGCTTAACAGTTAATAATACAATTTACGCATACACCACACTTATCTTTGGAACTATTCGAAAAATGCAGAGTAGAACAAAATGATATTTTACGTCACACATTTCATAAATAGAATGATAATGGTAAAACAATCAATTCGAATGGCACCCATGAATTATAAAAATTAAGGTTCTCCTCCCTCATGCATATGTGACCTTAGCTGATATTGGCTATCCTGTTTAGACCCTTTGGTTTTATTGCTTCCAAGACTTTAGAGTATTAGGCTTTCTAATCTATCTATTTTGAGCGTACCCGATGAAGGGTATTCCAATCTTCTATTTTGAGCGTATCTGATGAAGGGTATTCCAATATTCTATTTTGAGCGTACCTGATGAAGGGTATTCCAAAAATGGTTCGTGCCCACTAAATTTGATATCTTCGTTTTTATTATATTATATTATATTATAGTAGAATAACAAAATAGTTTATGTTTCTATAGAGTAATTTGTTGGGTAATTTTTGGTGAAACAGTGCAACACGAAGAATTCCTCGTAAGCAATGGTACAGGACAAATTAAGCCATTGCAGATATTTGGATATGCAGAAGACTTCATAGACCATGGACAGGATATATGATTGTAATCTGTTGTGTGTGTTGTGTTCTCTGTCTTCGTCCTGTGTCTTGTGTACCCAGTGTTGCCAGTTTCTCTGGATTGTTCATTCTTAATTGCCCTGCCCCCTCCGGTTTTCTTTAACCTTTATTTACAATATAAAACAAGTGTGGACACAGAAATGTGCTGTCCAAAAGGCAAGTGTGGATGTCAATATTTCATATTATTAACTTTAAAAAAAAAATTCATGGACACAGGGGTCCTGGATTTTTTTAATAAAAAACTAACCCTGGATTATTATTTTTGCTTAAAGTCCGGTCCTGTGTTTTTATTTCAAATTTTCATCATAGCCCCCCTCCCCCTCCCAAGGGATATAAAATTGTATCATTAATAATAAATTAATAAATAATAAATTCAGATTTTCTATTTAAAATAAATCTCATTTACAAAACCACTGATATTTGTTTAATTTTTAACGCTGATTTAAGCTTTAGTCGCAACAATTTTTTAATTTTCTCTTTAAACTGTCGAAACATACCATTTAATTAACTGTAAAATTCACAAATGAAATTCACCCCCCTCTCTTTTCCCCTTTTTTCTTGTTTAAATCAATGATCAACAATATTCCAGAATCAAACAAATGAATAAATATAACATAGATTTCTTTTACATGCATCTTTTTACCATGCGGAGTCAGTGTGTTTTAAATCGGTCATCCAATCAGGACGCTCATTATTCTTGTCCAAGATAAAAAAAAAATACATCGCTAAGATTATCTGTGAGTGTTTCCCCACTTCAACTCGTAAATTTACATAGAAATCGGAGATATTTCGTCATAAAACTTCACACATGGTTTTGTCCATCCTATTTCTTGAAGACAAACATAAAATGTTATTGCATTTATCAATATTTTATGAGTATCAACCGTTTTTTCAACACCGTATATGTTTCTCGATACAGCCGCCGGAATACAGTGACCCGTGACCCACCTTAGCACGTTCTACCAGTTTTTTTCTTAACAATGTTGCTTAAGTAGAATTACCGAATCTCTTAGAACATAACCAGTCATACGAAAATGCATTGACAATAGTTGGTGCAGAAAAACCAGCCCAACTCTAATATGCAGGAGTAGCATACCGTTGAATATGGACAGATATACGACATACATCATGGTATAATGTTACTGTAATGAAAGAAACATTTGGGTAAACATAATAAAATACCTGTGATATTGAATAAGGTTTCACCATCCTTATGATTTCGAAAGATGATTGATATTTGCTATATTTAAAAACAATCTAATCAAAATTAAATCTCCGCACTTGCGGTCATGCAAAAAATCCATGAGCAAGTGCTGAGACCTAATTTTAATTAGATTGAATAAAAAGGCAAATGACCGTGTCAAAATATTCGTATGAATGTTCTTATAGACAATAATTGTTGCAGAATAATTTACTATGTCTTCCAAAACCAATCACTTCATCCTTGTTTAGACTTATGGTTGTTTTTCCCTAAATTGTTCATCTAGATGAGTTTTGTAACTAGAATATAATTCTCTCTGCCATCTGAATCTGAAATCTTTCAAATAATCATACAAGAGATTATTGTATGGCTCATAAAAGTCGTAAAGCAGATCTCTAGTTTTCTCTTCAATCGGAATAAATCTTATTCTGGATCCCTTATTACGGTACATTGACCTTAGTATACCACGTTGATCCATTTCCCCTTCAGAAAACGTCCCTGCGATAAATAGAACAATAAGTAAGAATTCAATTTTTTATCTAAAATATCTGTTTCTTATACCAGTCACTTGAAGTTTAAAAAATAAAAAAAAATAAGAAATACTTCGAAAAATTTTGGTCATCTATAATAAATCCTTATTTATTATAGATGACCAACATTTTTGGGAATTTTATGGATTTTTTTTTAAACTTCAAGTGACTGTACTTATACATATTATATTTAAATGTGTACAACACGACGAAAATAGTAAAAGTGTGCAAAATACTCTAAAAGCAGCAAATATTTCACACAACAGATAAGTTTCTTCACTATATTTACGCAAGCCTATACGATTTCATCATAAAACGATGTTCGGTTCGCCTTTACCTCCAGTTGTTTGTAGGAGGGCTCATGTCTTATTTACGTTATGTGTAATTGCTTGCGCATAGTGGCGTCCATATTATATTGTGCTTTGGTAATCTGTAACGCTTATTTTATCTAGAAATGGGTCAATCGTAGCTACTCGGCCATTCTCGCTACCCTGCAAATAACCTCGTACGTAGATAGTAGAAATTCTTCTTAAATTGTTTGCCAGAAGTTAAGCTGCACAAGAATATAGTCCACGAAAATCCAATATGGAAGACATACTAAGTAAAATCTAATCATGCAAAACTAATTAAAACTTTAACTTTTATCCATGAAAATAATTGAAATATAGGAAATTGTTTAAAATATAACTTTATCAAACTTTCATGTGAAAAGTAGTTCTATTTATCTGCAAAGTAGCTCTATTTATCCGCCACCTACGTAGGAGATTATTTGCAGGGTAGCGAGAATGGCCGAGTAGTTACGATTGAGAAATGGGTAATACATGAATGTCCAACGTCATATGTCCGTGTTCATTTATGTTCAATTAGTTGTGGGGAGAGGTGTTTGGTCATGGTCTTTTTGTGTTCAGTGAATTAAGGTGAGAGGTGGTTGTTCGTTTTGTTGATCTTGGTCATATTGTTGACCATCACTGTTTAAACTTTATTTACATAATAATATTTTACGATAAGAATTTTCAAACATTTTTTAATGCTTTGTTTGATAACAGAACATTGATATATTTTTGCATGTCTTGATACATTGACTCTCGAAACACCAACGTTTTTGCACAAACTGCCTTTAATATTGTCACTTTAAATTTATATAGTTAAACAGATAATAATATCATAAGGGAAATGGTTGTACATGTAAATGAATATGAGGAAATTTACAATATTACGCTACGAAACATATTAGGGAGTACGAAACGGCGATTTTATGGTCGTTCCTAGTTTTATAGTCACATTAAGGTGCACGAACTATGTGCATTTCAATATTCAAGACAGCTATGGTTTATTAGATATATTTTTATTGAAATTTACAGTTCCTAAATCATGTAATTATTATAAAAAAAACTAAGGTACTCTTCCCTCGGGCATAGGTGACCTCAGCCGATTATGTCTATCATGTTTATACCCTTTGGTTTTATTGCTCACACACACTTTTCAATTACTTGGCTTTCCAATATTTCGATATTGAGCGTAACTGATGAAGGTTATTCCAGAAACGTGTCGTACGCGCTAAATGATATCTACGTTTCTATTTCATTGTCGTTCCTATTTTCATAGTTACATAAAGGTGGAAAATGTTCATTTCAATATTCAAGACAGTAATACTTCTCTGATTACGGATTACTTACTTAATTGTAGAAAGTTAAATACTGTATTCATAATATCAGTTTTATTTTTCATGTACACCTCAAAAGGTATGACCAGAAATTGATCTGCGGGAAAAACAGTCATCCATTCCTTGATATAATAATAGTATAAACTTTCCAAAAAATGATTTACCTGAAATATATTATTATCATACTCAATAGAACATTAGTTAGCATAAGCATAGGGTCCTCATTCTAATATGTATATGTTGTGTATGGCATGTTTTTTTGTAATATTTAAACACCGCTTTTGTTGGAAGTACCAATGCAATAATTAAGTTTATCGTTAAAGGATAAACGGATTTAATAAAAGTGAACTTAGTCTTAACTTAAGTTTTAGAATTTTGGAAATCCGAAAACCGGATTGTCTCCGGATCGCGAACGTCATTTATACAATCTGCGACGTCACACATTCCCAGCATCCAATTTTCGACAACAGGCACATTGTCAACAATACATATTTAATTTTATCGAAATTTACAGTTTTATTCCTGTAAATAGCTTTGTAGGTATGGACACCAGTGCACTTCTTTTTCCGGTGGCCTATAATGCTGTTAAGACGGCCCTGCATGAGCCGGAAGAAAATGATATCAAAGACACTCGAAAGTCTGCTTCCTACCTTGATCTTCACTAAAATGGTTAAAAACGGGAGACTATCTGTTATGAAAAACAATGAGGATATCCAATGAGTAAGCAGAGGCCGTAAATCAAAACAAGACAATGATGAAATGACAAAGTGAAAAAGGACAAAAAGATAATAATCTACAAAACACTACACAGAAAACTAAAAATTGAGCGATACAAACACCACTAAAAACCTAGAGTAGACAGTGGTGCTCCGGAAGGGTAGGCCGTTTCTGTTCCACTAGTGACACCCGTCGTGTTACTGATAAACGACACGAACATCATCTGATATAGAAATAGATTTGGAAACAAGTATACATAGATAGATACAAATAACATAAATAAAACATGAACCCATCTACAAGCCACAAGTGCCATACATATTAAGTTACCTAGTAATATCCCACCTTGCATGCATCACTTACCTGGCTTCCTATGATAAAGTCCGAGTTCATCATGCATTCTATTTCGGATTTACTTTTAAAACATGTCTTTATTTGGCTGATAGATTTATGAACAATTGCTTCAAATGTTTTCCTCGGATTAGGTAAATTAGTATGTTCATAAAAGAAGCTACTGTGTGCTCTGAAATAACAAAAACAAACCAATAGACAGTTTTCAAATTAGATTAGATTAGATTAAACGTATTTTATTGTTAACTATATAACATTTGGATCGGACACAAGTTATTCCAACTTACAAAGGTCCTCTCCACATATTTACATACAATTATATATTCCATGCACCAGCAAGTAATAATGTATAAATATAACAATTACATTTTATAACAACATTGAGAAAAAAAGAATAAAAAGATTTTTGAAATTATATAATATATTGAGTTATAACAGTACAGAATTGTCATATCAACAATGGAGAAAATGTTCACAAAAGAAAATAGTTAAATTCAATATATGAAGTGTGATCACTGTGGGGTAAAACGTTTCGTTTGTTTGATGTACAACTGCACTGATTTGAATATTTGTGCATTTTGTTCCTCAGATAAGCTATCATCGCCAAATAGTAAAGTTTCAATAAGTAAACTGTCAAGAAATTGCAGATTATTTGTCAACTGTTCACGAGCTTCAACATATAAACAACACTCTAGAAAAAAGTGAATCGCATCCTCTATTACCCATCCACAGACACAACCTGGGTCATTAATTAAATTTACCCTAAAAAGGTCGGCATTCAAGTTACTAGATCTATGTCTTAGTCTAGTGTGTAGGACATTTAACACTCTACAACCATATGAATAGTATCTAGATGGTTTCAATAAATTAACATCATTTATTAGTGACTTTTTAAAACTACTAACTGTCGGGGCACTTCTTATCTCTGGTGTCAAATTGTTCCAAAGTTTGATCGAAGAAGGAAAAAATGAGTTGCGATACAATTGTAACCTAGTAAATGGGTTACTATAATCTGTTTGATTACGCAAATTGTAAGCATTTTCGTTTCGCTCAAAGGGTAATAAACAGTCGCATAAATACGAAGGTGCATTGTTGTTTCGAATTTTGTAAAACATATTTAATTTTCTTCTTCTTCGACGAGAGTGAAGTGGTTCCCATCCAGTTTCGAAATAAAGCGATTCCAAACTAGAAAATTTGGGTAATCCAGTTATAATTCTGGCAGCTTCATGCTGAATTTGTTCAATTTTATTATATTCTTGCTGAGTACACCCATCCCATAATTCACAAGCATATTCTAAAAGGGGCAACATATATGTAAAATAAATTGTTTCCAGGTTGTGTCCACAGGGGCTAGGTGCGTCCGAAAAAATTGAGAGAGTTCTAACGGGCTTTTTGATTGGCTGAAAGAGTGTTTCAGCCAATCAAGAGTGTTTCAGCCAATCAAAAAGCCCGTTAGAACTTTCTCAATTTTCACGTCTATGGCGTTTGTCAAGGATGCAAATGGGATTTCTTTCAAAAACAGACTTAAAGGACATATAAATTGACGTAAGGTAAGAAATTTTATCATAATTTGAAAGGATGAAAGTATTTAGCTAGTCAAAATGACTCGTTTACGCATGGGAAAGTCTGTACACAGATGGGAAGTGGTCATCCCAGCGTTTGTACAACTTCGGATTTTCACGCCGTTTTGTTTTGGTTCGTGTATGATACCTCAGCAGTTCGGAGGCCTACACTAACAATTGGGGTCTCTTTGGAAAGGAAAATTACTTGACTTTCGACTGGTGGAAACATTTTTTGAAAATATTAAGGCGTTCCGAAGTTACGATCAATTTAACACGACGACTTAAAAAATGGGAGCAAGTGAGTTCGCCCCCTTGTAGTATTATATAGTATTTTTTTTTTTTTTTTTTCGGACGCACCTAGCCCCTGTGGTTGTGTCTGCTTAAAGAAAATTTAAATGTTCGTAACATTGATAGTTGACTAGACGTGCTTTTTAGTATATTTTCAATATGACAATGCCATTTACAATTGTGGGAAAAGGTGACACCTAAATGTTTGTGGTTTTCTACAAATTTTACATTCTCATTATTGAAGACAATACAAGGCTTATTGGCTGCTTGGTTAGTAGAAAAAATAATACATTCTGTTTTCTTTGGGTTAAAGTCAATGAGCCATTCTTTTGACCAGTTATAAATTTTAGATAAGTCTGAATTAACTATAACTTCAATTTCATTTATATTATTAGAAGAATATAATAATGATGTATCATCAGCAAACAGCCTTGAGAAGCCTTGAGTATTGTCTGCAATATCATTAATATACAACAGAAATAACAAGGGGCGTAAGACAGACCCTTGAGGAACACCACCTTTTAAATTCCCCTTTTCAGACAGACAATTCCGTATGATAACTCTCTGATACCTATTACTTATATAGTTCTCGAGCCAACGTAAAAGGTTTCCAGTAATTCCGTAACCTTCGATTTTTTTAATAAGGCCTTTATGCCAGACACGGTCAAATGCCTTGGATATGTCACAAAACACTGAACAAATTATTTCATGATTTTCCAAAGCCAAACAAATATTATGGTAAATTTCTATTAATTGATGCACTGTGGAATGTTTATGCATAAAACCTGACTGATATTTATAAATTAAGGAATTGTCTATCAGAAAATTATAAATATATTTAAAAAATCACACGTTCAAACACTTTACCAACACAACTTAACAAGGAAATTGGTCTATAATTTGTAGGATCGGACTTGATACCCTTTTTAAACAAAGCAATAATTATAGCAGATTTCCACATATGTGGGAATCTACCAGTTTGTAGAGAACAGTTAAAAATAATCTCAAGGGGCTTACAGACAGTAGATGCTGTATGTTTTAACATATTATGACTAATTTTGTCATTACCAACTGCTTTTCCTAATTTTAAATTCAGAAGAACATCCTTGATTTCATCAATTGTTATATTGAACACATCAAGCTTACGTCCTGTACGATTATCAAAAACTGGTGTAGGTAGATCAGAATCAATAATTTCAGAGATTGAACAAAAGAACGTGTTTAGAAGATTAGCTTTATCTTCGTCATTTACAACAAACTCACCAGTAACCTCGTTCTGCAAAGGTGGTATAGGTGACGAGGTTGATTTACCCATTAATTTTTTAACAAGACTCCAATATGACTTAGGGTTTGACTTCCCTTCGTTGTCTAACATATCATTTACATTTATGAAGAACTGTTCTCTAGCATACTTAACCATATTGTTCACTTTATTTCTTTGTGCCCGATATTTACCCAGAAGAGAAACTGAATACTTACGCTTAAGTTGTTTATGGAGACGGTCCCGGAGACGCATGGATTTTCGTATTGATGAATTAAACCAAGGTTTATCATTAGGCCTGATAGTTACAGTTTTCACAGGAATGTATTTTTTTGCAAGTTCAATATATTTATTAGAAAATTTAGAACTCATTTCATCAATGTCATTTAGTGATGATAAATGGCTATTCCAGTCAAATTGGTCTATTTCAGAATTAAGACCATCATAATTTCCATGTTTATGCAGCCATACATCTCTTTTATAATTAGTCTGAAGGTCATAGGGGATTGGGAAAAAGGCAATTGTGGCATCATGGTCACTTTTAATTCTATCTACTTGTATAACATCAGAAAACGTAGTTTCTAGTTCATCCGAGAAGAGTATAGGGTCCAATAAGCCACCTAATCTTGTAGGTTCACGAATACAATTTGTGAGATTAAAAATATTTATAATTTGGTTTAAGCGATGGTCATTTTCTATCAATAAATTTACATTTAAATCACCAGTTATAATAATACGAGGAGATGACTCGAATGCCCTTTCAATTGAAATGTGAAAGTTTTCCCAGAAGTTATTTACTGCACCAGGGGACCTATAAACAGCACATACAAGAATTTTAAATCTAGGGAAGATTACTTCTAACCAAATTAACTCTCCCCCATTAAATTCTAAATCATTGCGTCTTAATACGTGCAAGTAATCTGCAGTGTAAACCAAGACTCCCCCACCAAAGCAGTTTCTGTCGTTCCTAAATGGCTCATGATATCCTGGTAGTTTAATATCCGTTGTCAGAATATTTTCATCTAAATGACTTTCAGAAACACAAATTATTGATGAATCATTACTTATGGTTTGTAAATGATCAAGTTTATGCCTAATACTTCTAGAGTTCCAATGAGAAACACTGACTTCACCTACCTTAGTTTCTGGTCCAGGATTTTCAGCTACATCATTGCCCAAAAGCAAAAGTTGTAAAAGTAACAAGGTAAATGATATGTTTTGATAAAAGCATCCAAATAAGTAGTTATTGATGAAACTTTGACAATTTATTAGAGACAGTCGATGTATGACTAAAAGTAAAACTAATAGGACGTAGGATGACAATTTATTAGAGACAGTCGATGTATGACTAAAAGTAAAACTAATAGGACGTAGGATGACAATTTTAAGGAAACCAATATGTTTTTGACAACGACAGATCTAGTTCTGAGATAAAATGAACCTATCGCAATTCTGTAAGCGACAATGTCATTACCCATTATCAAAAAAAAAAATCAAATAAAAATTATAGCGATAGGTTAAACACAAACAAAAGGCATGTACATCAATGAAAGTGATCATAGAAAAAATCATAAGTATGAAACACAAAAATAAAAAAACATTAGTACAATGAAAAAAAAAGCAAAACATATGATTCTATATACAAAGCACTTCCCTTTGCACATATCGGCATGATATATTTCCCATCTGGGAGTCCTAAATATAAATTTGTTGAACCAATAAAAAAATATCACAAATAATATATTTATAAAATACCTAAACATATAGAACCCACAACGTGTTGTTACTAAATCATTTCGTTAAAAAAGTTGATTTTAAATAACTAACCTTAATAATAACAAATAAAATAATATCATTTTTATTTCTGCAAATAAATTCAAATTAATAAGTCGAGTACACCCAAACATTGACCTTTATAGACGTGTGTATAATATATTCACTTAATTCACGCTTTATGAATTGTGGGAGCTATTTTCAGAATAGGACACGTGTTGACTATTTTAGTTTACCATAACAAAAGGATTAATGTTTAGTAACCACACGTTAAAAACAAATAGTCAATAAGTATTGTGATATTATTATATTTCTACGATATCAAAGTATATGTACAAGATGTCATAATATGGAACGTAAACAAAACCACGTGGATTTTACATTTCGTCTCCTTCAGTGTTTGGTTGAACCGACGGATCTACAACAGGTTCAGGCAACTCAGTGTCGGCGGAGGACGGATTTTCTGGATATTTATCAAGCATGAAATAAATGTCATCAATACATGTGATTAAATCGGTGGATCTACTATTCACACCGATAGCGAAAATTCGACCATCATGCGACCAACAGGCCTGGATTCTGCGTTTAACACGAAGATAATTGAGTTCGTCCATGATTTTCCGTCTTCTTGGAGTAAGATTTTCTGTAATAAATACATTATGTTTGTGGTTTTTTAAGTTACGTTTAGCACTGAACACTAAGTTTCTTTGACGGTAAGTAGAAAATCTAGCAATTACTTGGATTTTACCACCACGGACTTTGCCTATTGGGTGTGTTCTCCCGATTTCATTTATTGTAATTGGTACTTTCAATACATCATTACAGATATCTAATATAATTTGATCTGTATTCATTTTATGCAAGTTTCTTGTGTCTCCACACGGAATATTGTGAAACCGAAGGCTAGTGCGGCGGGTCTTCTAATCTTATGTCTAGGTCAGATAAGTTGTTTTGGAGATCGGTAATATTTTCCTTTAAGATCAGTAACTGTTGTAGTGTTTTTATATGTTCGTCTTGCTTGTTTACGGTGTGTTCGTGTTGAGTTAGTTTTACTACATGTTTGTCAATTGTAGTGCTTTGTTGTTTTATAAGTTCTGCTTGTTTAATGACAGATTCTTGTAATGGTTTGACAACGTCATTCACAAGATTAACATACTTTTCCTCAAGTTTTTGACAAACGGATTCGCATATCTTTGGAACAAGTTTGTTAATAAAAGAATCATCTTTTAAAACACTACAAACAAGTTCTTGGATGTTAAAGGTGATTCCGGGCTTTTTAGCAAGAATTTGCTCAACCTTGGTGTCGTCAATACCAGATTTATCTAAATCGTCGGCTGAATAGCTTAATTTTCTAGGTTTAGTCTGACGGGACACTTGTTTTTGATGACCAGGGAGGTCATGAGAACTTCATGGGTTCTTGCGTTTAGTTGAATCGGAAGTTTCACCTATGTTTACATTTTTTATTTTGCTGGTCGCCATTTTTTTTTATTCAATTATGCCCATAGTAGTGTCCACAAGAGGATAAATAAAAGTTATTTTAACAAAGTATGTACACGAAAAGTTGACTCGAGCACACCTAAACCATATTTAGTATCTTTGAAGACTGATTCATTCTAAATTATTCATTTGCACCACTAGGACTCCCGACGGAAGAAGCTCACAAAATTTACCCGTCCATTACTGCTGGCGCATGAATCTACCAATGCTACCAAGAACAAGATTTAATAATTCAAATCATAAAAGCCAAGTTTCTAAAGTTATCGACAAACATATATTTCGTCTTTACATCAGTTGTAGGAGGACATATCTTGTTTACATTATTTGTGTTTGCTTGCGTATAATGTTGCCCGTCTTCTCTGGATTGTCCATTCTTGATTGCCCCTTCGGTTTTCTCTAACGTTTATTTCAGTATGGGAACAAAAATGAAAATTGCCTTTCATCCTTCTAATTAAACAACATTATTAAGAATTAACTGGTAGAACGTGCTAAAGTGGGTCACGGGTCACTGTGAGGTTCTGAAGGATTATTCTAAACTGTGACACGTGGACGACCTGTGGACTCCTGTTAGGCAACTATGAACGGGGTTGCAATGACAAAAAATCTTTCAAATTTAATTGAAAGAGGCCTGTGTTTATGTTTCACTAACGACTTTCTATCATGCTGTTTAAAGACAAGAATTTACCCTTTGTGGCAATTTCGGAATTTCTCGTATGTGTTTCAGTGGGGTGAAACAGGATGTTACAAGTTGCTGAAATCCATCGATTAATGTAAAATACACACTTTTTTCACTTCTTGCACATATTTTTCACATGTTTTGTTATAACTTATGCATGGTTTAATCCTAATAAGCTATACCGAATATAGAACACTATTTTTGTTTGAGGGCTTAGACCCTACTTCAAATAGACTAATCCATTTTTCGCGGAAAAACTGATGGAGATCGATTCGATGAATGTTGATTTATGTGTACACAGTAGATAATCAAGATTTTCAAGGTATTTTGAAAGTGTACTACGTAGGCTTAGATGCTTACAATAAGAATTAAAGTAGGAATTACTACTGGTAAGTTCACATGCACAAGTTAAAGGGATGATATTGAAAAAATTGAAGAAGAAGAAGAAGAAGAGGGGGAAAATAAGCTCCGCCTCTCCGAAATTATGTAAACATTTATCACGTGACACCATGTTTACTTGAAATCAAGGTCGGGTTGTTCAATAAATTTAAAATAGATACCGGTAATTGATGATATATGTCATTAAGACCTCAAGCAATGTACAGTTATTATCAAGATCAGTGTTTCTTATCTAAATGATGTATATTCAAATAAGTTTTTCATATCAAACTGAGGTACATTGTTGTGAGGCATCTAAAATTAATGTGTGTTTTTCACAAAATTATTGTGATGACATTTTAAACATTGACCACTGCACGAGGTCAACATAAGTTTACTTTCTTTTATAGCTAAACTGAGGAGTTTTATTAAAATTAAACAAATAAATGTACATTATATTTGTGTGCTTCACAAGTAAAATTCTTAAATGACTTCTGTTACTCTTATACACCCATCCCCACCCGTCTTTTTTGGGAAATGTTCTACACCTCGGCGCATATGTATACAATGCATTAGAAAAAATGCCAACCAACATTTTCATGTCATTCTCTTCCAAATTACATGTAGAACACAATCAACGGTGGGTGGGTGGACAATTTTTGCACCCCATTAGTCAAGAGCTGTGTTATATATACTTGCCTATACACATACACTACCCTTCAAGTAAAATACACGTCCTGAATATAGCTGAAAAATTGCTCGCTGGATGTTAAACATCAATCAATCAATCAATCAATGCAAATATTCATAATTTCACCTCTTAAAACCACTTTCATGACTTAAATTCAATTTTTATGCTACATACAATTAGTTCTTCCTACTCCTTTACTTTTACCACTCTAATTTAAAGGGGACGAAACTGACTTCTAAATTCAAAACTTTTATTCTTTTAAATATTTGTTCATGTTACATTGCATAAAAAACAATGTCTTATTTTCCAACAATAATTTCTATTTAAATAGTCTCAACTTTTTCCATTAAATATTTACAATTTTTTTATTTTGTCAACAGGGCCTTGGGAGTCTAGGCTTATAAATATGTTAAATCTGTGATTATATTCCAAAGTAGGTATTTATGATTGTTATTTTTTATTATTAACTCCTGCACATTCCACTTGCATTGCCTACTGGTGAGTCCCAAATGCAAACGGAAGTGTTGCAGATTCAAACACATATAATATCGCACGCTAAAATAAAAATGCTTTATATGTACGATGTCAAAGGAGTGCAAACTTTCCAATGATGCCTATTCACAAACAGTATTTCAACTGTCAGCAACATGTATTTGAACAAAAATATTTAATTTAAAGAATATTTTATTCAATAAATGAATTGCATTGGATAGCAGGACATGCCTATATATATCCTCTCCAAAAAATATCAAACAAAATGATCTATGATGAGTGACCTTTGCAAAAAACACTATAAAATATTGACATCCACACTTGCCTTCTGGACAGCACATTTCTATGTCCACACTTGCCCTCAGGCAACAATTGTTGTTAATACAAAAACATTTTATATTGACCTTTCCGCAAAATGTAATGTCTATAAATTAAAATTACCTGTTATAATTACCTAATTAAAACTAACTGTCATAATTACCTAATTAAGATTATCTGTTATAATTACCTAATTAAAATTAACTGTTATGATTACCTAATCAAATTTATCTGTTATAATTACCTAATTAAAATTACCTGTTATAATTATCTAATCAAAATTACCTGTTATTATTACCTAATCAAAATTACCTGTTTAATTACCTAATTAAAATTACCCGGTTTAATTACATAATTAAAATTACCTGTTTCAATTACCTAATTAAAATTACTTGTCATAATTACCTAATTAAAATTACCTGTTATAATTACCTAATTAAAATTACCTGTTTTAATTACCTAATTAAAATTACCTGTTATGATTACCTAATTAAAAATACCTTTTATAATTACCTAATTAAAATTACCTGTTATAATTACCTAAGTAAAATTACCTGTTTTAATTACCTATTTAAAATTACCTGTTTTAATTACCTATTTAAAATTACCTGTTATAATTACCTAATTAAAAAAACATTTCATAATTACCTAATTAAAATTACCTGTTTTCATTACCTAATTAAAATTACCTGTTATAATTACTAATTAAAATTACCTGTTATAATTACCTAATTAAAATTACCTCTTATATTTACCTAATCAAAGATACCTGTTATAATTACATAATCAAATTTACCTGTTATAATTACCTAATTAAAATTATCCGTTATAATTACGTAATTAAAATTATCTGTTATAATTACCTAATAAAAATTACCTCTTATAATTACCTAATCAAAGATACCTGTTATAATTACCTAATCAAAAGTACCTGTTATAATTACCTTTCTACAGGATCACGTAGAATAATAATCATCCTAAGATTCGGTAATATATGCTTTACAATGTCTGGCATTATAACTCTTGCTTTTTCTGTATTAAAATTTTGAGGCAGAAAGCGCCATGTGTACAATCTCCATAAGTAGCCTGGTGTTGCCTCCCCTGAAAAGAAACATAAATGTGACAAATATTCCAATACGTACTGGTATTGCCTATCATACTTAATACACTAAATCGGGTCTTGCAGATATGATCTAATACCCAGTACCTTACGTATTTAAGGGGTCGTCGTGATCGTATGGTAGTTGAAATAACAAATACCTAGTGCCTATCACCGCTACCGTTGAGAGTTCGAATCCCACTCATGACGAGGTTTACTCGATACAACATTATGTAATAAACTTTGTCAATGATTTGCGGCAGGTTGTTTATACTCCAGTTTCCTCCACCAATAAAACTTACCGCCACGAAATAACTGAACTATTGTTGGTGTTGGTCGAGTACAAAGCGGACATCATTAGCAATTCGTCGAAATGTATCTTGTTCTCGCCATTATATAACTGCGTACTTGAGTTAAACACAATCGCTAACTAAAAGATAAAGATTGTCTATATTGTTGCCTTTGTTGTATGTCCTTCACATCACACGTGGAGATGGTCCACAATGATACAGATTCGTACAATGTAATTTCATATTATACGTAGCAATGTATAATATTCTAATGATCGCAGTGCAAATAAACCCTCGTGGGGAATCAACTTACCTGTTATCGCATTTTCCTTTCCGAGTTTGATTACTTGTGTAACCTTCCTAAAATAAGCTGCGTAATCTTCGAAGGACACCATATAAGGGCCTACAATACATATAAATCTATATATTCTCGTATTATACAAAGCAGACATCATTATATAATCGAAAAACAACTAATTCTCACCACGATATAGTTGAAAAATGTATAACTAAGTGTTAAACAACATTCACTCATTCACTCAGTGGGATTAATAAAGTCACAAAGAAATGATTAACTTTATTAGATTTTATGTGTAAAGTGTAATTTAGTTATCTCCCGTTGTAGCAGATTAAATTACTGCTAAAATCTGATACAGAGCAATTTATATATCTTAATAGTGATTAGGGTAATTTAGTTATCTCCCGTTGAAGCAGATTAAATTACCGCTAAAATCTGACACAGAGCAATTTATATATCTTAATAGTGATTATTGAACAGAAGGGTTGTACCATTAGAATAAGATTGCATTTACAACATATTATATGCCTCAGACGCTTAACATAATGGGATAATACCACATTGTGGGTAAATTTGGATGTGTGTATGTAGATTTTTTTCTTTTCTCTATCACTGCCAAGACTTTTACCGGACTTCATTGTATATATGAGTAACAAAACGGGTGTATTATAAGAAGCAGGAACTGTTTACCCTTCACGAGCACCTGAGTTCGCCTCCAGTTTTCTGGTGGGTTCGTGTTGCTAATCTTTTCATGTTTTTGTGTTGTCTTATTATGTAGTGTGTACCCAAATGTTGCCAGTTTCTCTGGATTGTCCATTCTTGATTTGATTGCCCTTTCTGTTTTCTCTAACGTTCATTTAGTACTTATAAACTGCAAAATCTAAAGTCGTCAAAATGAATGTAATGTTTAAAAGACCCGAAGAAAATGGAAATCCCAAATTATTTTCTGGATATTTTCTTGCCAAAGTATGCCTTATCGTACACACACTATGCATTTTATAGTTATACATACATTCTTTTCCATAATGACATCCGTCAAAGAAATGGATTTCTTTCAGGATAGTTCCATCTTTATCTATAGGCGGTACAACATCTGGATGGTTCATTATGGACGCCATCATATCAGTAGTGCCACATTTTGGCATTCCTATGATCATGAAATACGGTAAACATGATAGATTTCTGGAACTATCATACCAGCATGGATTCTTATATTTCTTTTCGAATGGAATTGGATTCTGAAAAAGTAATATAGCACTTATCCAATCTCTGAAGCATAGGCTATGATACTGAATATAGACTCTCCCGCATCTGAAGGAGAGGTTTCCCAAATGATGGACATTTTAAGTAAATTGATTTGTAGATATAGCAAGATGGTGAACATTAGCTGTCTCTCACATTTCAAAAACGCAATACTAGTATATGAATTACTTAAACATCGTAAAAATGTATCAACATTTAAAAGCTAAATATTGTGTTAAAGGTTAGCAATGAAAATTATTGACAATTTGTATTTGACATCATCGCCTAGTTTACAAAATGTCAGCTGGCAGACGACTATGATCACAATCTCTAAAATAAAACAAATATCGTTTTCAATCCATGACTACAATTGTTTTTAATATTCACATTCCGTTTTGGATTTTGGACTGTGGTATTTTTTTGTTTTTTTTTGCTTTTCATTTTATTTTGAATGTTTTAGTTGTCATCATGAAAGCAACGTTTGTGTTTTCCTGTTATGGTTCTTTACGTTCTGAAGTCCGTGTTGTGATGTCAGCTACGATTTCCGCATGGGGGTGAAGTTCGGTTCGTCTTTGCCTGCAGTTGTTTGTGGAAGGAGTGATGTCTTATCTACGCTATATGTGTTTGTTTGCATATAGTGGTGTCCAACACATATTGTGTTGTGTTTTTGTTTTTTTTTGTTTTTTTCGTCATGTGTACCATATGTTGCCAGTTTCTCTGGATTGTCCATTTTATATAGCTCCTACTGTAAAAATTGTGTACTTTTTCTTTATTAGACCTGCATGTTGAAATAAATGCATTGACTTAAAAATAAATATAATTCGTTCCATACAAAAACAATTACATATATTTTCTGGATCAAAATTATTACACTTAAAATTTAATATTTGCACTACATACATATTTTCTAATGCAAAACATAACTGATATCAATTTTCATCATCTGCTTAGTCAATAAACCAGAGGAGATATTGACGTAGCGTGTTTTCTGTTTAGTGTTTTGTAGAACATTTTTTGTCTTTTGTCCTTTTCTCATGGACATTGAACTAGGGAAGAGTTTGAAGATACCAAAGGTGTAATAAGAATCCGTAATTCGAAGAAGAACAGATAAATGAAAAGAACAAAAGGACAAACAACGATCTACAAAACATTACACATAAAACTAAAGATCGAGTAACGCGAACTCCACTAAAAACCGGAGGGTGAACTCGGGTGCTCCGGAAAGGTAGGCAGTTCCTGCCCCACTAGTGGCACCCATCGGTTTCTGATTACCCCTTTAGTATCTTCAATCTTTTCTTGCTGCCGAGTCATCCAGGAATTTCAATTATTATCAATCGTATTTGATGGAGACATAAAGATACATACCATGGCTACAACAACCTACCTTACAAAGAAGATCTTCAGTGTTCTCTGTTAGACCATTAGGACATACATCTGTCAAGTTTCTTCCCGTAGAACTATTTATATTATTTAAACTACATAAATGAAAAACGAAAGATATCATAACTAATGAACAATATATAATTTGAGAGTATTATGCATCTTTAACGGCGTTGTACAATAATGCCCTCCAGCATTGCTATTGTAAATGTGGCCTCTAATATCAGTTACAGGTCGCTCACACAGGCCGATGTTAAGGGCGAAGTTTTTGCAGATCTTTTATTGAACGAGCTTACGAATTTGGTCAATGTTGTAATAGGAAAAAGAAACCCGTTATATTCAATACCGGCCGCTTCTTTGGTTTCAATAGTAGTGTATCTTATGCTTACACCTTTCGAAGAATTATTTTCTTAAATCGCAATTTTAGCAGAATACATTACATGATCGTACTGACTAAGTCGTATACGACGTCTATAGTCATCTAAAAGATGATTCTGAATGGTGTTTTTAGATTAATTTCATGGCTGTATTATTTTGACCTACAATTATTGATGCTCTTATTCATTTTAATTATAATTGATTGTTGTTGTCACTGGTGGAGCAGGAACTGCGACTCTTCCGAAGCACCTGAATTCACATCGGTTTTTAGTGCGGTTCGTGTTGCTCTACTCTTAGATTTCTGTGTATCGCTTTGTGGATAATTGTCTTTTTTGTCCCGTTTTCGTTTGGTCATTGTATTATCTGTCCTTCTACGAATTACAACTTCTGATTACCTCTTTAGCATCCTCAAGCTTTTCTTAGATAACATGACACAAATAACAATTCTGATATAAATATACGTTAGAGAAATCCGAAGGGGCAATCAAGAATTGACAATCCAGAGAAAATAGCAACATTGGGTACACAAGACACAAGACAAAGACAACAAAACAAAACAAAAACCCAACACAATATGTGTTAGACACCACTATGCGCAAGCAAACATAAATAACGTAAATAAGACATGAGCCCTCCTACAAACAACTGGAGGTATAGCCGAACTGAATATCGTTTTTATTCGGAAATCGTAGCGGACATCACAACACTGAACTCAAAAAGTAAAGATATTAGATAGAACACAATGTTGGACATTAGTATACGCAAGCATACAACATACCCAAAAACACAAGCCAAATGTACGGTAGAAATGGTAAAGGACACGACACAAAGTAAGTATTCTGATAAACAAACCAAATATCGATGGTCGATAAAATAACATTGTTGGGGAATATTATACTAAGATATATAAAACTCTGTGAAACACAGTGCCAATATTATAGGGACAAGTCAGATATTAAAATCTGTATCGACAAATTTAATTATTTGGTTTTCAAATATTTTGGCATTGAGCGTACCCGAAGACGGTTATTCCAGATACGCGACGTGCGCACTAAATTTGATATCTACGTTTTTATTAATAAACAAATGTGATTAATTAAATGTTAATGTAAAGGAACATTATACAATATCATAATTTCACGATTTCCGCACAAAAACTATGTTCGGTTCGTCTTTACATCCAGTTGTTTGTAGGAGGGCTCATGTCTTATTTATGTTATTTGTGTTTGTTTACGTATAGTGGTGTCCAACACATAGTGTATTGTTTTTGCTATGTTTTTCTTCATCTCTTGTGTATTCGTTGTTGCCAGTTTCTCTGGATTGTTTTGGTTACCCCTTCGGTATTCTGTAACGTTTATTGAACTGCAGACAAACCAAAAAAAAAAAGGAGTAAGACACTAAATGCCAAGATTAGACAACGGTAAATAAACAAAAAACTGAAAAAGAAATAGCTTAAAAAATAATGGTTGAAAGTCTATAGACAAACAAAACAGGTAAAGGCAGAAATACATAAGGTAAAGCAAAGAAGAAAAAGAAAATTTACAATGGGAATTACCACAAAGACCAAGAAAAGATTACCACATATTTCGAAAATGTTATATTTTCCCTAATCATTCAAATATATATGCACTAGTATACATATGTACATGTATATCGATTTTATGTGTATTTAATTGCCAAGTGCTCTTAAGAATTACATGTACAAATAACCTCTTTATATAGAAGATTTGAGTATGAACATAATTTATTGAAATTTACAGTTCCTAAATCATGTATTTATTATTAAAACTAAGGCACTCCTCCTTCAGGCATAGGTGACCGATTTTGGCTGTTGTGTTTAGGCCCTTTAGTTCTCTTGATCCCAAAGATTTTTTATGATTATTTGTCTTTCAAATATTTTGGCTTTGAGCGTACCTGATGAAGGTTATTCCAGAAACTAAATTTTGATATCTACGTTTTTATTTATATGTTTGAGTTCGAGAAACCTAAACATACACCTGAGTGATTTATGTGTAAGTGTTATATCATGTGGAGAGCAAGTTACATTTCGATGATGACCTGATATTTATACAATGATATATCACTGAAACAACATTTCATGGGTAGACATGTCTCTTCACTCCGACACATTATCCTGATTCCGTACCAAGCAGTCTTCTTTTATACTACTTAAACATGCGTGCCGAGTTGAAAAACAGCAAATACCGATTTTACAGTCTTTGGTTTGACCCAACCTGGGCTCGAACACACGATTTTACCGCACTGAAGACAAGCAAGTCAATCAATACATCACCGACGCGGTCCTTACACATATGTCATGGCTTCATACATTATATAAAGTGGTTGATCCATTGATAGTTTCAGTGTGTCAACTGATTGCAGGCATGATTCCAATGTGAACTTCCGCATTTCTGTTTCCACTACTGGTTGGGATTAGTGAATGGGACAGGAAATTTCAAACCTTCCAGAGAACCTGTTCTCCCTGCTGATTTTATTTGAATCTGTGTTGTCCGTCTTCGTCTTTAGACTTGGGTACCCTATGCTTGTCTTCGGACGTTGGAACTTGGTGTTCGTCTTCGGACATGGACACCCCATGTTCGTCTGTGGTCTCTTGTGTTTGTCTTCGGTCCCCTGTGTTCGTCTGCGAACGTGAGTATTGTTCGTCATCGGACATGGATACCCCCGTGTTTGTCTTCGGTACCTGTGGTTCGTCTTAGGGTGTGTGTATTCTGTTGTCATGCCATGTGTAAATAATGGCACTTCTTCTCATGTGGAATTAAATCCATATCTATTATTATGCTAAGTTTCAACATCTACACAACTTCAAAAACAAATAAATAAGTTATTTCTCATTCTGTGAATTAAGATCAACGAGTCTCTTGTTCCTTTTATTTGTTTACCTAATTCAATTTCATTTAATTATTTACCTTAACTCGGATGACGACAATGACGTGTGCGATGGTCTCTTTGGTGTAGTAATATTGTTATATAGAAAAATAACAGTTACACCGTAAACTCCAATTAAATAGAATACCCTCTGCTTTGGGGTCATCTTGACTGAAAACAGATACATTTCATTAATGAAAGTATACTTCAAGATAAGGTACGAAATTTACCTATTGCTATGTTATTTATTTATGGTTGGTTTCTTGTTTTATGGTGTTTAACGCCACTTTAAACAATATTTCAGTTGTATCGTGCCGGTCAGTTTTATTGGTGGAGGAAACCGGAATACTTAGAGAAAACCACCGACCTGTCGCAAGTCACTGCCAAACTTTATCACATAATGTTGTATCGAGTACATCTCGTCATGAAAGGTTTTCGAACTCACAACTTTAGTGATGATAGGCACCGATTGCATAGGTAGCTATAAATCCAACCACCATATGATCACGACCACGACGGCCCCAGTTATTTATGTTTTAGTACTTAAAAATGGTCTTTGTTTCCTCCTCTAATTCCAGTTCTTAGTGAGAATCCATGTTTCGTGTATTAAGCCTATTTTTATCATCAATTCAGATTTGAGACGATGTCATTATACGCATTATAATTAAGTGCTGTGTATGGAGTACAGGACTCAAATCCTTCCGGTAGGTCACTCTCCACGGGTGTAACTCAACTGTTTGGTGCTTTATAACGAGTATCAGACACTGTCTATTGCATAATACCTAGTCACTCCCCACATGTTGAGCTTGTTTTTCGAGTTCTATGTAAGGAGAAATAAAATGAAAAAAAATATAGCACACTGTCGGAACGGTTCCAAAATCGAATAGCAAAATCGTAAGAACGTTTAGAACTCAGTTGTCTTATGGTTGTAGCATAAGACATACAAATCTTTCCACCTGGTCACTGGCATCTAGTGGAACTCGGTTTTCTCGACTTTTGTATGGATCACACGAATACAACCATCGACCTGCTGCAAGTGATCAACACATTTTTCACATACGGTTGTATTGAGTGCATCTCGCCATGGGCAGGGCTAGAACTCACAAGTTTTGTAGCGATAGGTACTGATTGCAGATGTAGACATACATCCTACTACCACGTGACTACTGCCACGATGGTCCTAGTAAAATTAACTTGACTGGGCTTGACTATGAGGCGGATGTCTTATGAGAAATAGGAGCTACTTATCCTTCGCGAGCATGTGATAACTCTAGATTTTTGTGTGGGGCCCGTGATGCTCAGTGGGGCCCGAGATGCTCATCTTTCCATTTTTTTGTGTTGTGTTTTTGTTCTGTTAGTCTGCATTCTGTGTCTTGTGCTCTATGTTGTCTGTTTCTCTGTGTCGTCTATTTTTTTTTATTTCCCCCTTTTGGTTTTCGATAACGTTTATTTATCTACAAATAATATACATCTCCATAAGTGGTTTGGAGATCGTGTTGTATTAAAGCCCAACAGGGATTCTACAACGCACTCATACAGATACAGATATTAGGTATCACATCTTATCTTTAATTTTAAGATGTCTTTAATATATTTCCTGTTAGTTTCATGTTGATTTCCTCTCTATTTGCTGTAATACAATCTTAATAATCGAAACTATCACAATTTGTTATGTCAAGCAGTTAATCTTATGAAGTAGAGATTTTAACGGTTTCTATAGTAAATATACATACCTTAGAATAATCATCCGAATTTGAAACGTTAAATTTGTCTTATGTTTCCATTATGTAAATACATCTTAAGCGAGGTAATAAAATATTTTATTAACGAAACATGTTTAATTTTATAATAATGAAAATGAGTTATCAATTATGAAGATAAAAAAAAGTTATTAATGTTAAAATAAGACAAAATTGACGCGACATCTGCTCCAGCTTTATATAAATCACAACACAAGCAGCATGTTTACATTTACATCAATAAATGACACAGGACATTAGACCTTTCACTCAAATGCATATCGGAGTCCAAATGATTAAATGTAGTGCAATCTAGGAGCATTGATTGATATGTTTTAAAAGTTTTGACTGACCTTATATTTCACCTTATCAGTGGTGAATATTCTGAAGCTTCTTATATATACTATGTTTTGGTGATGATGCGAGGGTTCGTGTTTTATTGATATTGGTTGGTGAATAATATATATATTGATAAACATTTTCCTTTAATCTACATTTGTTGGTGAACTCGGTACATTTTTATGAATTATGTTTTATTCTAAATTTGTTTGTGAACCAATTATATTAATACGCAGGGAAGGTCGTCATCGTATGGTAGTTGAATTTACAACTACCTATGCAATCAGTGCCTATCACCACTTAAGTTGTGGCGTTCGAATTCTTCTCATCGCAAGGTGTATTCGATACAACTTTATGTGATAAAGTTTGTCAGTGACGTGTGGCAGATCAGTGGTTTTCTCCACAAATATAACTGAAATTTTGTTGAAAGTGGCGTTAAAAACCATAATACTAGCCCCCATTGATATGTATTCAGATTTGTTCTAAAAGCAGTTCTCCACTATGACCAAGAGCTTCTACATCAGATCTCTCCTATTACAATGAAGTTCTACAGTACATGAAAATATCACAGACGCATTTCTCCAATAACCTCATTAAGTGCGCTAAGTTATCAGATTGGAAAACCAAATAATTTAAAAGTCTTTGGAAGAAGGCAAACCAATAGGTCCAAAAGACTTAATTAAAATTGATATATATATATATATATGTTTTAGGTAGATGAACCTTAGCTTGATAATAATACCATTGTTTAAGGACTGTGTATTTTATTAATGATTATGTCTTGTCGAAACATTAACTACTGGGCCGTTGATGTCATAAGGGACTAATACTCTACCAGCAGAGGTAACCGATCCAATGATAGCCCTCATACTATGACCAATATATCATATAGCATGCGGATTTTATATTTTTCGGTTAAATGGTGTCAAAAGTGTCATTTATGATAACCATTCATATCCATTGGTCAATTTAGACATTACACTGGATTTTCAATATTGTACTGTCACGTGGTGCTGATGTCACTTCCGGTTGTTTTGCTTTAAAACATCATTATCACATATTTTATTGAAATAGCGCCGAATTTGCATGTGTAATAAAAGCATAATTTGCGGCGTGTTATTTGCCTCCGGGGCAATAACATGTTATCTGCCCTCTGGTGAAGGGCAATACCATGTTATCTGCCCTGGCAAAATATGTGATAAATAGATTAATACATGGCCTTTTTCATATTGCCCTTGTTATTAGCTCTCGACTGATATCATCCCTCGGGGCCGATATCAAGGTCTTGTGCTGATAACAAGGGCAATATGAAAAAGGTCATGTATTAATCTATAATTATTGGATGTCTGAACATTAGATAAACTTGTTTCCTTTTGATATAAACACCAATTTAATGTAATCATGCATTACGTAGATTTATTTCCTTTCCTATATCACGGACAAGACATTTACCGGAATTGACTACAAGTACCACGGCGGATGGCGGATGTCTTATTAGAAACAGGAACTGCTTACTCTTCGCGATTCACTTATCCTGCTTTTCCAATATCCATGTTCATGTTGTAATTGTTGTGCCATAATTCGAAAAAAAACTATGTGTTCTAAATAAAATTTTCTTTTTATGAATGACACATCATATTACATCAGAAGCCATACCAGACAAACGAATAAGCAAAATGATCTTTAATTATCAAAATAAAAGCCAACAACACAATATGCGACCGTAAAACGTCTGTATGTTTGTGACAGTAAAACCACTGTATGTTTGCAACAGTCAATCATCTGTATGTCTCGTTTTCAGTTCATGGCTTGTCCTCTAATAATATAAACAATAGTGGCCGCCGTGAATTGAAGAACGCCACCTATGCCAGCTGGAACCAATGAAAACGGAAATGACAAGTAATAATCTGAGTCTTCTTTAATTTCAATGTAGCTGTTTTTTGTTAATGTTGCATTTAAGATTCTACCACAAGCATACAATATAATCAAACCTATAAAGATAAAATATATCATTTTTCAATTAGACTAATGAAATGTTATGTCGTTGCTTGCATGTCTATTTTGTACTCTGTATCAATTCACCATTTCAGAACTTTTCTCATCCTTCGATTTCCTTACTCATTTCAACGTCATTGGTTAACAACACAGCAAACTACTGCGTTATGACAATGACATACCGTCATTGGTTGACAGCGTTGCACAATATAGCGTTGTGACAATAACGTAACATCACTGGTTATAAGTATTGCAAACTTTTGCGTTGTGACGAAGACGTAACGTTATTGGTCTACAGCAGTGCAAACTTTTGCGTTGTGACGAAGACGTAACGTTATTGGTCGACAGCATTGCAAACTACTGCGTTGTGACAATGACGTAACATCATTTCGAATGTTGGTATAAGGAACCAGAACATTTTTATTTCTATCAGTTTGAATTGTTAAGTCTCACAACACAATCTAAGTTATCATTATAATGATGTGGTTTTTTTTAATTGGTACTGAAACTGATGTGCGAATTTAATATCCAAACCGGTTTCAAATGTGTACATCGTGATATGGTTCTCAATTAATGTATGATCAAAAAGCTTTACAAAATATAAGGTGTAAACTAAAATATAGACTTGAGTAACTAACATATGTATACTTTTCGGTTTGAATATCATTTTATCGTTTTGTTTTTACCTTTTTATCAGGATTCAATGTTCGCTACAGTAACACTGCTCATCAGATTTCTATGTGAGGGTTTACATTTTACTTAAATGTTGGAAGCACTTGCATGACTTCATCATTTCAATAAGAGGTGAGGTTTGAGCCCAATCAAACTAGGGGGCCCGGGTGGCTCAATGAGTTAGGTCGTTGTATCTAACAACTCATACAAGCCTAACACCAATACTGCGTGGGTTCGCGCCCGGCTTTGTAAATTACAAAAAAGGGTGCACTCGACTCGCAGCCGCAAGTGATAAAGCTTACCAGTTGCTTGCCCAGGGTCGGTGGTTCTCTCCGGGTACTCCGGCTTCCTCCACCACTAAAACTGGTCGCCATGATATAGCTGAAATATTGCTGAAAGTGGCGTTAAACACCAAAATTCAAATTCAAATTCCCAATCAAACTAGCTTAATCCCGCCAATGTTTATTGAAATGTCTGTACCAAGCTATGATGAATATGAGCGGCTATGTATTAGGGTATCATCGATTTAGCCTCTGGTTCTATGATTTTGCGATAAGATTTTAGACCTCTTCCGACCTTGGGGTATTTTTCATTATTCATTTTTATTGCAGTTTTTACATTGGTAATGTCTTTATCCATATATATATTTCCTGCTCTTTGAATTAATGATATGTTCCACTAAAATTTCACACAATGAAATGGCTGAAATGTTGCCAAACATGACGTTGAACAACAAATAACAATAATAGTTAGTGGGTTAGTGTTGTTCAACGCCATGTCAGCAATGTTTCATCTATATCATAGTGAGAACAAGCTGAATTCAACGAGATGATGATGATGTGGTCCACTTTGTACTAGTCCAACACGCTTGGTTGGATAAGCCAGTCTTTCATTTTACTCCTTAATGCTGCGTGCCTAGAGGAGAAACAGCAAATACCAATTGTATGTGTACACGTAGTAATCAAATTCAGCTACGTTCCTTGTTGACACCAAATCAGATTTCTATTGTGATTTTCTTCAAATTATACAAGATTATACTATCTTATAAAAATAAAAATAAAATTTTCCCAATGCATAAAACGTAAAATCCCGAGGATGTCTGCTGTTTTCACCTACTTGTTTCACCTGCCATGATGTCCTGATAAGAGAATACATTGACCCATTAATCAACAAAAAAATCACTACAGAAATGTTGTAGTTTTTGAAGACACCACTCACTTTATCTCTTTTGTTATAATATATGCTAGAACCAGAATGAGTTGTGTAAACAAATTCTCGAAGTAAAAGATCTTCTGACCAAATCAGATTAGGGAAGCTTGGGATTAAATAATAATTAGAACCGTCTATTTACAACCAATATTAAAATAAACAAAACCATCGCCGTTCTAGTTGTAGTAAACGTTTTATTCGGGTTTGTTATCCGGATCGGTTATGCCAAAAAAAAAATATGTGTGTTTACGGTCACCAGACCTACCCTAATTTTTGCTAGCGACCCTATGCATTTTTACACAGAATTCGGATAACCATTTTTGTTGTTTAACCGGCAGCAATGTTTTATTTATTCAACTGCTAGCTTTTTGTCGAAATTGAGAGCAAAGAAGGTAGAAAAACTGAATAATTCGTCATTTTACCGGAATTTTCGAAAATTAAATACCGGAATCGGATTCCGGAACCGGGAACGACTATTTCCGGTTTTGTCGATAATAAATAAAAAAAAAAAAAAAAAAAATCCCGACCGACCGACCCTAGATTTTTTTGACATGTGACAGTAAATACACATATATTTTTTTTTGGCCTTAGTTTGAATTGTCCTATCACGGGCTATGGGATAGGGGAGGCTGAGGGCAAATATAATAATCTAATTTTTTCTGATGACAAAAGAAGATTACGTTCATGGTAAAACGGTAACAATAACCTAATAATTATTTCAACTACTAGTATTTTAATTTGGTTTATGGTGTTTAGCGCCACTTTCAACAATATTTCAGTTATATTGTGGCGGTCAGTTTTATTGGTGGAGGAAACCGGAGTACATGGAGAAAACCACCGACCTGTCGCAAGCCACTGACAAACTTTATCACATAAGTTTGTATAGAGTACACCTCACCATGAGCGGGATCCAAACTCACAACATTAGTGGTAGTAGGCACTGATTGCATAGGTAGTTATAAATCCAACTACCATACGATCACGACCACCCCCTTTCAACTACTAGTATTTTAATCTGATCTCATAGGATAATAAAGATTGATTTTCATATCAGATCGAAATTCTGCCCCATGGCAAATAATGGATTTAACTTAAAATAATGATGCTTTTATAATTACCTAAGCGATAAACGTAAAGGTGATACTCTTACATTCTTAGAATCATGATGATCGCATAGAGCGGAATTTGTTTTTGGACAGTGTAGATATAGATAGCTACATGTATAAGTATACCAGGGGCAATGGTTATGGTGCTTAACGCCACTTTCAACAATATTTCAGTCATACCGTGGCGGTCAGTTTTATTGGTGGAGGAAACCGGAGTACCCGGAGAAAACAACCGACCTGCGCAAGTCACTGACAAACTTTATCACATAATGTTGTACCGAGTATACCTCGTCTGAGTAGGATTTGAACTCACGTCTGCATAGATAGTTATAAATCCAACTAGCATATGGTCACGACCACGACAGTCCTTTAATAAGCATACCATGACTCGGAATTGATTCTCAGCAATTTTATTGTTAATCCATCTGACTTAAGTTTCATCTCTACATATTACTGCTTTGCCTTAAATCTCTCTTGTTCCATTTTAAATCTTATTTCCTCAATTTGTAAGCGCCGTTTTTCTACCTCTAATCTCTGTTTTTCTACAATTAAACGTTCTCTCTCTACCACCAGGCGTTCTTTTTCTATTGAAAGTCCATTGCAATTCTCTATCTTCCGTTTTCTTTTTAACATGTTGTGTCTCTCCGTTTTCTCGAATTCACAAAAGAAATCGTCTGAATTTATTTCCGGTACGTTTGATTGCGCCGCCGTCACATCTTCAAAGATTTGTCGAGAATATGGTTCATTATTAGGAGCACCAGTTGACGAGTCCGTTGGTATTTGATGCTGTGAATACGAGTCAGTGTTAAGAGCACCAGTTGATGACTCTATTGGTCGTTGGAGTCGAGAATACGAGTCATTATTATGAGCACGAATTGATGATTCTATTGGTCTCTGATGCTGAGAATATGAGTCATTATTAAGAGCACCAGTAGATGACTCTATTGGTCTTTGATGCCCAGAATACGGTTCATTATTAACAGTACCACTTGATAATTGCAGTTTTAGTTGAGTGTATAATTCCGTATGAGTGGAAGAACCAGACATCTCATATAAATGTGTGCGCTCTGAATTAACAATAGTAGGCCTACTGTTCGTCGGAATATCTAACCGTCCGTTGTTCCTTTGAGTACAATGCTCATCTTCAGATTCCACTTCCTGTTTAATAAACATATGCCCCACTTCATTGGTTGGCTGTATATTTATTGCTGCAGTCGCTTGTGGTCTTTGAAGAACAGAATTGTCTTTATCTTGATCCACATCTGATCTAAGACTCCTGGTTGGTCCCCTGTTCTTTGAATTACTAACACTATGAATACTTTTTACTTGCATGCTATTGATATTTGAAACACCCTGTAACTGCACAGGAACGTACACTCGTTTAGCTTGTGTTGCGCATTGATCCAGAAGATCCTGAGTGGGTCTTATTTCAGCAGGAGATAAGGACGTCGTTGTAATAGTATGTACAGGTATATCGGCTCCAAAATCTGAACGTTTCGAATCATTCCACAGTGACGGTCTTTCTTTAACTAAGTTAATAATTCTTCGTTCGATCGGTGTCATAATTTTAATACTTTGGCTATCATCCAGATATCTTTTCTTTGTGAAACTTAATAAATTCACCCATTTCCGCCTGACATTTGATATTGTTCTCTTCTCGGAAAGTTGTTCACAGTCATTTATTTTGTCAGTTATTGCTTTCCATATTTTTTCTTTCTGATCATTCGTGTATGGTGTAAAATTATATGAAAATAAAATTTCCTGATTTTCGTGAATCATAATCTCATCCAATAAAGTTTCAACTTGTCGTCTGCTAAAGTTTGACTTCCTCTTAATTTTGTGTTTGTACACAACTTCCTCATCGTTAGATTCCATTTTCACATGAGATGACACTGTTATACTTGATATTAAGATATGACCTATCCATATAACCTAGCAACAACATATGACTCATCGGTTTATGACTGGGGGAATCCGAGGGGTAATCAAGGTCATTTAGATATGATATTTAAAAGTATTCAATGGACGTACAACTGTATAGATATAATACACAGGTAGATACCAATTTCGTTAAGAATGTTTTACATTATATTTACCAGGTACATACTTAAGGGTTGGGTTTATGACTGGGGAATCCGAGGGGTAATTATATATAATCAATGGTCATTTAAATATGATATTTAAATGTATTGAATGGACAACTGTTAGATAGATATAACACATAATTAGATACCAATTTCGTAAAATGTGTTTTACATAATATTATTTACATACCAAGTGTAAATGTGTGTACACTTACTTAAAGGAAGGGTTTATGTACGAGGGTGGGGGGGCTCACGTGGGGTAAAAAATCGGATATAATTGAAGAATTTGTCTATAAACTATTGACATCATAGCTTAAGAATCCCCACTCATTGATATATTGAAGTCAAAACAAAAGAAAATAACAAAAAACAATAACAAAAACAAAAACAAAAAAACAAAACAAACACAAAACAAGCACAAAACAAAACAAAAAACAAAAACAAGAGAAAACACACACAAAAAAAAACAAAAACAAAACAAATAAAAAAAAAAACAAACAAAAAACATTTTGGTTTCAAAGCATAGCATTGGGTAACTGGACATTTTTTTTTAATTAGATTAAATTATTGTGCTTCCATGCTGCAAAATGAAGCTTTTTCTTAACTTTTTGGGAAATAAAAGTGTGGGGGAAACACAGTTTTGCCCCCTTGTCACCATCGGCTCCTACGCGCCTGGAACGGTGGTAAATGTACGATCAAATCTCATGTTAGAAAGCTGAAGAAATCGATCCATGGCGACACGTCTGTATAAATCTTTATATAGGAAGTTAATCCCCATGGATGCCACCCTCCCCCCGTCGGTTTATCACTTTCAGCATTTTTCGTCTATATCGTAACCACCAAATTTAATGGGGGATGAAAACCCGGGAGAGATATAATGTACTGATCAGTGAAATCCCGGGGCCCGGACATGGGTAGGTGACTGGAAACTTTAGCACTTGAGGTGGGTATCAGGGCTCGAACTGGCTTATACATGACACGAACCCACCCATACAATGGCGCGAATTCACTTTGCATGATGTTAACCACTCAGACACCGAGGCCTCTCAGATTTTTGTTTTACCAGAAGTAGATTTGATATATATACTTACCTCCAATCAAAAATAACAACAACGAGGTCAACAATAAAGTAGGACTTTTACAACCACGTCGGTATAGACACAGAAATATAACACTGACAGATGTTATAACGATGCTGAGGACCACTTCAACCTGGAACTCTATCATCCAAAATCTGTAAATTAAAGATATATAATGTACATTCAATTTAAAAAGCTCTCCGAGTAGAAGTGAATCTATGCAGTCAGTTTTTAATTGTTTGTTTATATGTATACTGCCATTGGAGATCCAATTATCAAAAAGGAGTGGTTGGTATCCCATTAACAGGTTTTACCCCGCAACATTTGTGTGCCTGTCCCAAGCCAGGACCTAGATTTCCAATGTCATGTGTCGTGTTTTTTATTATCTTCATTGAGTAGAGGTGATAGGTGATTATTCGTTTTGTTAATATTGGTGGCATTGTTGACCATCACTGTTTAAATTTTTCTTTTCGTTATTGTTATATACGAAATATCCTGTTGTGATTCTTTCTGCTTTACAGTATAAAAACTGAGGCATCGATGATCATTGTCAGTAGTCAATAAGTTGTATTTTATTAGGACCTTGGTTAACATATTTTAACATGTATTTTATGTTACCTTGAAATTTAGGAACAAGAAAGGGTGTTTCTTCAAGGATTTATATAGTCTTACTATATAAATCCTTGGTTTCTTTAATCTTTACGAAATGTACAATTGATATAAAATGTTGTTTTGAAATTTAAATGTTTAACAGTAACAGCCCACAATATTGTCGCCAATCAAAAAAAATCATATAAAGAAAATCTTCCTGCTAACAAGGAAGCTACTGAACAAATGTTTCCTTGTGGATAAGTTAAAATCATCGTGATAGTCATCATCACTTAGTTAACCTTTAAGGTATTTGTCATCGTCACTTAGTTAACCTTTACGGTATTTGTCATCGTCACTTAGTTAACCTTTACGGTATTTGTCATCATCACTTAGTTAACCTTTACGGTATTTGTCATCATCACTTAGTTAACCTTTACGGTATTTGTCATCATCACTTAGTCAACCTTTACGGTATTTGTCATCATCACTTAGTTAACCTTTACGGTATTTGTCATCATCACTTAGTTAACCTTTACGGTATTTGTCATCATCACTTAGTTAACCTTTACGGTATTTGTCATCATCACTTAGTTAACCTTTACGGTATTTGTCATCGTCACTTAGTTAACCTTTACGGTATTTGTCATCATCACTTAGTTAACCTTTAGGTATGTCTGTGTTACAAAGGACCATGGATTTGCTCCAGTTGTCGTAATTACTATCTTACCTTTTCCTCATTTTTGACTAACCACCGGATTTATGACAAGAGTAACACGACGGATACTACTATTTTAGAAGGAACTGCATACTCTTCAGGAGCTCCTGAGTTCAGACCCGCTTTTTTTATGTGGGTACACTTTGCTCAATCTTTGGTTTTCTGTGTAGGGTTTTGTAGAACATCGTTATGTCTTTTTTCTTTTGGTCATTGTATTGTCTATCCTTCTTTGCTGCATGGCTTCTGCTCTTAATCATTTGGTATCTTTTTACTTTTTTGAACAGTTACGGGTGAAAATATCACCAACCAAAAAAAAAAGTCTGGAAAATTTATAACTCGTAAACCTTAAACACAGATATATCCACTACAGACGAAAATCTATATGTTTGCTAAATTAGGACCCAAACAAAAATGAGACGGCGTTTAACAACATAATGTATATAATCCCTCTCCTCTGGAAGTGTAGATATCCAGCTACCAAACAAACAAACATTATACAAAATGTATTATGTGCATTTCAAAAAGACGATGTTCTATGACAATAAATGACAACATAAACATGAAAAAAATGATAGAATCTGTTATTTTATATATTTTTCTTTAATTTTGTTGTTGTTGTAAAAATCACACCAGAGCATCTGGCGTTGCTAATATAAACTGTTCGAGTATGCTGGTTTCACTCTAAGCTTGTTGTGAGACTCCGTGTTTTTATTTCATTCTTTTATTTATTATTTTTTTTACCATTTTAATGGATTCAATCATTCGTTACTGGAAAATCTGTTTTCTTATAGTCTTAGCAATGCAAAGAAGGGGTTAAGGTTAGGGTTATGGTGCTTAACGCCACTTTCAACAATATTCCAGTTATATCATGGCTGTCAGTTTTATTGGTGGAGGGAAACAGGAATACCCGGAGAAAACCACCGACTCAAGTCACTGACAAACTTTATCACATAATGTTGTATCCAGTACACCTCGCCATGAACCGGGTACGAACTCACAACGGTAGTGATGATAGGCGCTGATTGGATAGGCAGTTGTAAATCCAACTACCATACGATCACGACCACGATTGTCCCTCTGTTGTATGCATGAACTGTGTAGTTAAGTAAATGTTTCAATTACAACTTACCTCCCTTTCATGTTGGTAAAGTTATCATAATTGTATATTTCCCCATAACTGTATACTTGACAGTAATCCGAGCATGTCAGGCCATAAAACAAACTGACATAGCTACTATATCCGGCCCTAGGATACTTCATCACAATCCATCCGGGAATACTCGCTGCTATGATTACAAGTGTACCGGCCACTGTGCCAATAATTACCGGTATAATATTGTTCATACTGATACTAATATGATGAAAATTATATTTAATTTGCACATCTGATTTTAACTTTTTTATATATATATAAAAGTGACGTCACATGTAAAATAACCTCCTAAAACTTAATGTTAATAAGTGTTTCCGATTTAGTTATTGCTTACATATCTATTACATGTACATGTAATGTTTAGTGTTTACTTGTATATCCCTTTGTTCTAATCTGTGACAGACATGGTTGATGGTAATAAAATAATTATTATATTTTACTTTATTTTTTGTGTATGTGCTAATTATAAATGTTGTATCATGTCCTCCAGGGGCCATGATTTGGAAAATAAAGTATCTTGTATCTTGTATATATCATATGTATCTTCTTGTTGTACAACTATGTGTTCTGTGTAAGTATTCATCACAATTTAAAAGGAAAAACGATGTTGGTACGGTCCATACAGTACACGGCTGGTGGTATCAGTGAAGCAGAAGATTCTTACCATTCCCAATCACTTGTCACCTGGTCTCACCTCCAAGTGTGTCATAGTTTGTGCTTTATACGTTTTTGTTCATTTTGGTTTCTTATAACTTTATGTCTTTTCCTTCTTCTTTTTCTTCGAATTCAGATCGTTTCTTTACTTGAAAAAAAAAATCTGAACTTAAGATTTCTGTGTTCTGGCTTGACACAATTAGGTACTCAATGTTCTTTCTTGACATACTTAGGTACTCTATGTAAGTGTCCTGACACATTTAGGCACTTTATGTTGTCTTAACCGTATCAGTGGGTTAAATAAATGTTAGAGAATACCGAATGGGCAATCCAGAGAAACTTACAACATAGGGTACACAAGACGAAGAAAAGCAAAGCAAAAACACAACACAAAATGTGTTGGACATCACTATGCGCAAACAAACACAAACAACGTAAACAAGACACGTAATTTAGCATTAAGGAATTGGCTCAGAGTCGGGATAATGTATCCGAGTGGAGAGATATGTCTACTTGCGGAATGTTGTTTCAGTGAGCTAGCACTAAAAAAATACAACCAAAATCTTGTACAAAGTGGACATCTTCTCGTCGAATGTAACTTGTTCTCACAATGACATAGCTTAACAATTGCTCATTTGGAGTAAAAGTAAATCACTCGCTGTGATGTCTCGACACAATCAGATGCTCTTTGCATTCTATTAGTTGCGTACGTATGACGAGAGATTATATATTGGCAGCTGATTTATTTTTCAAAGTTGACCGATTATGCCGATGGCCTTGTGAACTATAAAAACGTTTTGTCAAATAAAACATGGGAAAGGCTTTTGATGAAAAAATGTCATCATGTAAACAGGCCGTAATGATATCTAAGCTGTGAGTGAGTGAGGGAGGGAGTGAGTGGGTGGGTGGGTGAGTGAGTGAGTGAGTGAGTGAGTGAGTGAGTGAGTGAGTGTTTAACGCGAACTCAGCTATTTTTCAGCTATATCATGACGAGAACAAGTTAATTTTCAATGAGATCATAATGAGGTCCACTTTGCACTAGACCAACACGCTGAGTTGGTTTTTTATAGTGCTAGCTCACTGAAACAACAGTCCGCGGATAGACATGTCGCTCCACTCGGACACATTATTCTGATTACAACCCAACCAGTCTTTGCTCTTTCTCCTTAATAATGTGTGCTTAGCGAAGAAGCAACACATACCAATTTCATAGTCTTTGGTTTGACCAGATCGGGGCTCGAACCCATGATTTCCCACTCGAGGCGAGCACGCTAAGCATTACACAGCCGATACGGTTCTAAATTACCGAACTCCGAACAATCTTACAAAGGGAAAGTCAAAACTCATAAGTATATAAACAGACAAAATCAGTCAACAACCGGAAAACTGCGAAAACGTAATGACCCTGACTTGGTACAGGCATTTCTAAAGAAATGGTGGGTTGAATCAGATTTTAAAGCGCCAAACTTCCCGCTTTCATTACGGCTCAAAGGTTCCGGCTGTCACTATAACATTATTTATAACAATACTGGAACAAAATAGGTAAAATAGTTGTCAAAGCAGTACCAAATTCAGTAAAATATTAACCTATGATTGATAAAAGTGAAACTAGAAACAATGTCCTGCATTGTAGCTATTGTATTTGAATTTGATCTTGGTTTGTTTTCTAAATGTGAAATAAGCAAAATAGACCGCTTTGTTACACTGATCATCCAACTGTCGTAGTAATTAAGATCTACTTCTTCATATGTATTATCATGTGGCTTCGAGTGCCACTTGATACAAATGACATTTGATATATGTTACACATTATGTTAAGGTTATTCCAGAAACTGGTCATGCGCACTAAATAGGATATCTACGTTTTTATTATGTTATACAGCAAATAGTTCATGGCACTGAGGGTCATATGGCAGTATATGGACCGGTCCGTCACCAAAAAAATATTATATGGACCGAAGTGACATGAACTATTTGCTATATTATACTTTTTATCTAAAATAATGCAGGTACCTGGCCGGTCCATATGTTACCGGTCCATATACGATAATAGTGACCGGCTGCGCTAACAAAGACAAATAGGGAAAAAGTAAAGTGTAATATAGACATATATGACCATAATAAAAAAAAGTTGATCCAGTAAAAAGACATAATCATTTGCAAATTTAATAAGTTTTAATCATACAAGATACATTGTATTACAAAACAAAGAATATACACAGAATGCCACAAATGTGTCTGTGTCCAACTTGTCTGATAAATTCCTTTTCTATATATCTGTACTTTGGTACGAAATTCCAATCGAAGTTTATGCTACAATGTCAACAATTAGTTGTATATGCATAAATCTGCAGGTTTCTGATAATTAATCTAAGAATTTAATGATGTAAATGTAACGGCTGTGGGTAATTTACGAAATCACAAAAACTTAACTTCAAATCCTGACTCGCATTCTAACTTACTTCTGGTAACAAGTATTTTCCCTTTATATATGTTGGAAATACTAACTTCCAGAACGCCTGATAGTACTAACCAAGCCAAGAATTGGGCGATGGACAAGACCCATGAGAAGGGGTTCAATCAGTAAATCGGTCCGGGGCCCAGACCACCATGATTGGGCCAGTGAATCTCTGAAGGGCCCCATAGACGTTTTATTTTGATGTTTATTTTTTATTGGGATATTTTCAACTATTTTTAACTTACTCAGAAAAATAAGTATATAAAATTTTAGTTTTGATCATCACTCACAACATTTACATCGTGGTGTTATTGGACCTCAAATCCTCAATTTTGAGAGAAGTGTCAGGCTGTCCCCGGGGCCCAAAAAAAGCAATCTTGTTCCGCCTTGCAAAATTTATCTTGGAGGCCCTGGCGATGAATGCCTTTCATTAGAATATAAATGTTAGTTTTTCCAGAACACATGATCGTATGGATGTCTTTTATTCCGCGGGAAATTCTAATTTTTCTATAACAGCTTATCAAGCTAGGAAATGAATACTGATGCATTTAATTATGTTAGAAATGATATCTCTCCCCGAACAATATACTGTAGTGTACTTGCCATACCAGGATTTGAAGGCGAATACCTCTAATTTTGGTTGGCAACACTTATTATTCCAGAACACCAGAGATTGACGAGAATACATGATCGTACATACTAAGCCAAAACATTGAAGAAAAATACTTTGATCAGGTTGGAAATGCTAGTTCTTCCAGAACAACAAATCGTACTTGCCAGCCAGGAATTGATGACGGGTGCCTTTAATTAAGTTAGAAAAATACTAACCAACCTAGGAATTAGCTATTGTAACTAAAATTATGTCTTTGGTTGGCTTTGTGTACAATCAAATATTTAAATGATGGTTGAGGCAATTGTATCTCTTTAATAGAACTAATATTATACATATGACAACTTTGGGTGTCACAAAGATTAACTATAAATTGAATAATGTTCAATGTTTAACGTTCTTTATAGTAACGCTACATTCGCCCGGTTTTGTGTAAGTGTTGGGATTTGACTCGCAAACATCTGCATGATCGCATCATTTCACTATGAGGGGAGGTTTGGGCTCCTAAAACTAGCTTAATCCCGCCATCAAGCCAGGAAAGTGGGTGATCGTGTATATGCGTGCTAGGTGTATCGATTTTTCCTCTCTGTATTAATTATTTTTTGATTGAATTTTGGAACTGTTCCGACAGTGTAGTATTTTTAGAACTGTTTCAACAGTGTAGTATTTTTATATCTCATTTTCCACCGGTAATAGAACAAGTGATCATGCTTACTTAGCCAGAAATTTATGACGGGTATCTTGAATTAAGCAGAAAATGCTTTCTCTTCCAGAACATATGACCGTACCTAACAAACCAGAAACTGACCACAGTATCTTGACGTTTAATCTAGCGAAATAATAGAGAAAAATCTGTATAAAATCTGTATAATATATATATATATAAATACACTTGCTTGTATATTTTTATATATAATATACAGATTTTTCTCTATTATTTCGCTAGATTAAAAGTCAAGATACTGTGAACTGACAAAGGATATATGATTGGATCTGTCAATCCCTCAACGGGAAATCCAAGTGAAATTGAAAACTAACATTATCGGAAACATAGTAGGTGCGGGGTGTTGTTCGAACTTTTGCTTACTTGTATATTATGCAGTTGTTAATTTGTATATTGTGTATCGTTTTGCAAGACTAGCATTTCTGTTCCATTTCTTCTTTTAATAAATGAGCGAGTTATTCTTGTCTAACGCAAATTAGCAATTGTTCAGCTATGTCATGACAAGAACATACCCCTTTTGTACTAGACAAACACGCTTAGTTCGATTTATATGGTGATTGCTCAGTGAAGCAACAGTTCTCGGGTAGACATGTCGCTCCACTCGGACTCATTATTCTGATTCCGAGCAAACCACTCTTGGCTCTCTCCTTTATGCCGTGTGCTTAGCGGAGAAGCAACAAATACATATTTTATAGTTTTATTTGATCAGACCGAGACTCGAACCAACGATCTACTACGTTCGATGTGAGCAAGCTAACCATTACACAACCGATGCACTTTCTTCTGATAAGCATTAAAAGCAATGATTTATGGAAATTTGTAATGTAAACACCGACCCACTTCTCAATTATTTTATGTATGTTGTGTACAGAAAATAAAAGAAGATGTATTTAATGATAAGTTTTTATATCGAAAATTTACATTGATATGATCTTTCAAAATTGAACTAAAAGTCCCATTCAACATGACAGACCCGTCACTACCATTTTGTAACGACAGGTCGGTGGTTTTCTCCGGGTACTCCGGTTTTCCTCCACCAATAAAACTGACGCCACGATATAACTGAAATATTGTTGAAAGTGGCGTTAAACACCATAAACCATATACCACAACCTAAATATTTTAATCGTCACGCTTCACTGTGGATTTTCATACTTGTAGCAAACATTTAATTGCTAATAATTCTAACAATAGAGACATGGTGGCATCTGGATAATGTTGTGTTTTTTTTTTACATTAAATCAGCTGTGATCCATAAAAAAACAATGTTGACATGTTTAGTAAATATCATTGATATTGATAAAAACAAATTTAACACAAAAAACTGCTCAAGTTAAATGATTTTTGTCATGTCCTCATTGAAATGAATACAAGACCATGTCTGTGGTTTCAAAATCCATCAGTAATAATTTTTATAATAAAGTATGGAAACATAAATAAGATGTATTAGTTTTACATGTTTTGCTTTCTCCCTGTGATAATATTTTTTATCTCACAAATCTTTCCGTGTTTCAAATAAATGCTAGCTATTCTAAACGCAAAAAGACCTATATTAAGCACGTGGTTTCGAAGTTGGTGTCATAGTTCGAACTCTAAAAAGTCTTCTCACGGAATAAACTTGAAAACCGGAAGTGCAGATGATAATGCATATCTGTAGTATAGACCACCACATAATGTATGTATTATTTCCTGTAATTAGGTACCAGTCTTTGATGACATTCATTCTGGAATGAGCTTGGTACTGCTTTACGTCCTCTATAGAAATGTGTACAGAAGATATTGCATGCTGAAAATTAAAAATATATAACATGAAAGTGGAAAGACAAGATGAAAGAACGTGTTTGGTATTAGTGAACCCCAATTCCCTCTATTTTCTAAAACTTCTGTTAACACTTATCACTACAAGGAAATGTTTGAGGATACCAGTTGACCCACAGGTGATAATTGGAGAGTAATCGGAGTTGTGGGTGACCGACGATGCCAAAGGGATATTCAGAAGTCGTAAATCGGACAAGGACAACGGCCTAAGCGAAAAGGAGCAGAACAGACAAACCAAGACACTACAATGAAAACAAAAGATTGAGCAACACGAACCTCACAAAAAACATGGATGAGCCTATGTATTCAGGGAGGGTAAGCAGTTCCAGCTCCAATAGTGGCACCCGTCGTGTTACTTTTGTTACAAACCCGGTGATAAGTCATGAATGAGGAAAGGACCGAGAAGTGTTTACGACAAGTGGAACATATCAGTGGTCATTTATGACACGGATATTCCATAACGGTTAACCAAGTCATGGTAGCGACAGTAAAACTTCCGAAGTGATGACTTCAACTTAACCACTAGGAATCATTGATTCAGTAGCTTCCTTGTTAGCGGCAACCCTCTATCAAGTAAATCGTAATAGGAACCACAACCATAGATATGTCCGCGATTATATTTCGAAGTGTAACGTATACGGCTTATGAAGATAGCAAGCCATTCTACTATTCATTTAACAAAATAGTTCCTTTAAATACCTATGAAGGTTTCTAAGAGGGTATCATCCGCCCAGTAGTCAGTGCTTCGGCACTGATATAGTTTATTAGATATACACACGCATTTATTATTGAATTTACAGTTACTAAATACAAATGTAATGTAATTGTTAATAAAACTAAGGTTCTCCTCCCTCAGGCCTAGGTGACCTGAGCCGATGTTGGCTACAATGCTTAGGCCTTTTGGTGTTCTTGTTCTCAAAGATTTTAAAAATTATTTGGCTTTCCAACCTTTTGGTTTTGAGCATACCTGATGAAGGTGATTCCAGAAACGTGTCGTACGCACTAAATATGTTTTTATGTTTTTATTATAAACTGTATATAAGGGTAATAACAAAATTACCGAACTCCGAACAATCTTCCAAAGGGAAAGTCAAAACTCATAAGTATATAAACAGAGAAAATCAGTCAACAACCGGAAAACTGTGAAAACCGTAATGACCCTGACTTGGTACAGGCATTTCTAAAGAAATGGTGGGTTGAAACAGATTTTAAGGCGCCAAACCTCCCGCTTTCATTACGGCTCAAAGGTTCCGGCTGTCACTATAACAGTATTTATAACAATACTGGAACAAAATAGATAAAATAATTGTCAAAGCAGTACCAAATAAGATGTCTTATTACAATAGTGTGATAAGATATCATATACAGATTTAGATATATTATATGACCTATAAGATAGCTAAGATCCTTTTTTTTGTCATCAGAATATACACATATTAAATATAAGGAACTTCTCCCGAAGACAGAGTTTAACATTACATGGCTTGATTAACTGAGCATGCACAAAACTTAATGTATATTTGCATATATAATAAACAAAACAATTCTGATAAAATGATATGAAGAACATGAAGTGAAGGGTAACATAGACGACAGAAAAATACCATTAAATAATGTCAAGTCATGATGAATCGCTTAGAATCCATAGAATATGTCATATACTAGTTCACCTCCGGTTTTTAGTGGGGTTCGTGTTACTCGATCTTTAGTTTTCTGTGTAATGTTTTGTAGATCGTTGTTTGTCCTTTTGTACTTTTTCTTTTGGCCATTGTGTTGTCTGTTCTTCTTCGATATACGGATTCTGATTACCCCTTTGATATCTTCAAACTCTTCTTACGACTTGTGTGAAGCGTACTGAATAATGTGAAAGGACCTGGATGATGGCAAAGTCAAATACTAAATATACATTGACTACTGCATAGAGTTAGGGTGCTTAACGTCACTTTCAACAATATTTTAGTTATATCGTGGCGGTCAGTTTTATTGGTGGAGCAAACCGGAGAAAACCACCGACCCGCCGAAAGTCACTGACAAACTTGATCACATAATGTTGTTTCGAGTACACCTCGCCATGAGCGAGATTTGATGGTGTGTATGTATGAGTACTGATTTGGCCTGATACAACATACATCAAAAGTAAAGATTATACTTTATTCAAAATGATATATGCAGAAGGAACTAAATATGGTCTGATATAAAATATCACATAGTACTGAATAGGATGTCATATGGTAAGAGTATTGAATTAGTTATAAAGTGAAACCTGCCTTATTTGGCCATCTAAGGGAAAATTGATATATAGTCATATAAAACGACCATATAAGGTGATCACCAAACACAGGTTGATTTAATATGAAATGCATTACAAATGAAAATGAAAAATAAAGGTCGCATAAAACAAGCTATTGCTTAATAGAGGTGGTCACTAAGGCAAGCTTTACTGTAGTACTAAATATACGAAGAGCATTGCATATGTCAAAGAAAAAAAGTGTTACTAGAGTTTGGAATAAGGTCTAATAATACAAAATGTCCCTAGAGCTCTGAAAATGATTCAATTCATATGTGACCTTAGCCGAATTTGCCTATCCTGTTTAGGCCCTTTGGTTGTCTTGCTCCCAAACACTTTAAAATTATTTGGCTTTCACATATTTTGACTTTGAGTGTATCTGATAGAGGCTATTCCAGAAACGCACCGTGCGCGCTACATTTGATATCTGCGATTTTATTACTATAACTGGGTCTTTACCTCTGCTGGTGGACTATTTGTCTCAATAGGGTATCATCCACCCAGTAGTCAGTGTTTCAGCCCTGACATGGTTTACTAGATATATTTCTGATCGAAATTTACAGGTTGTTTTTTTATCATGTAATTATTATTAAAACTAAGGTTCTCCTCCCTCGGGAATATGTGACCTTAGCAGATTTTGGCTGTTCTGTTTGGTTTTCTTACTCCCAAAGACTTTTGAATTATTTGGCTTTCAAATATGTTGGCTTTGAGAATATGAGTTTAAATATACCAAAATGGGTAATCAGAAGCCGTAAATCGAAGATGGACTGACAACACAATGGCCAAAACAAAAAAGCCAAAGGGGCAAACAATAATCTACAAAACATTACATATAAAAGAAAAGATTGAGCAACACGAACTCCATTAAATACCAGGGGTGAACTCAGTTGCTCCGGAAAT